>CM060392.1:11831611-13115361 GCA_030545235.1 Helianthus tuberosus | reverse complement strand
ACTTTACCAACTTTCAACTTCAAGTTTTCTTTTGACAATGGCGGAAAATGTTCATCGTTCAACTCTGGAACGGAATTCTCATTCTTTTTCTCAACATATGACTCCTCTGATTTTATGGAATCAGATTCATTGTCAGAACTACTCTCAGATTTTACAACCCATCTTTGTTTGTTCAAATCAACTTTTCTTTTGTAAAAACGTTTCGAACTTTCACCTTCTTCGAAAGTTGAATCTTTGAACTTTTTAAAATTTTCAGTTTGTTGTTTCTTTTCATCAACACATTTCCTTTTCATTTCAAAGTTATAAGAAACTCCCTATTTTGAATAAGTGGACTCGTGGCAATTCCAAGCAATAGGTCCAGCTTTTTTACATTTAAAACAGATTCTTTTGTCAACTCTTGGAATAAATTTTTTCATATTCTTCTTCCTTTCAGCAAGAAACTCTCGGTTTGACTGTCTCCAGAATGGTTTCTTCTGCTCTTCTTCAGAACTTCCTCCTGCAACAAATTTTGTTTTTTATTTATAATTTTTCTCATTTTTATAATCTTCCGGGGGAATGAAACCTAATCCCTGCTTTTTGAAATTACCGTTATGGTTTGGTTTCTTTCGATAACCTGAACCAGAACTGTAACCCTTTTTCTTGTTCAATCTCTGTTGAACTCTTGAAGTGTACTTTTTAGGTTTTTCATGAAGATTTAAATCTTTTATTTCAGAAATATTAATTTCTGTTAATTTGAAAACCTGTTTAATCATTTCAGATTTGACACTTCTTATTGGAAATTCCTCATCAGAATATAATTTATCTGAATCATTCAAAGTATATGCTACTTTGATTGGTCCGTCATTCAAATTAGATTTTGATAACAGGAATTCTTTATTGTAAACCCGCTTGACTGGTGAACTCGGACTCTTTTCTGACGAACTCGAACTTTCAGATCTAGACTCCGACTTTGACTCTTCATCCATATCCAACACCTGATCGACCACTTTTTTAACAACTCAGACTCATGATCAGTGTCAGACGCTGTGAATGTGACATCAATATTGTCTGGTAACTCATCAATGGTTTCAGAATTTAACTTTATGTTGAGAGCCTTATTTAAACGTTCCTCATTTGGCTTTCTGGGAGAATAACTATTCCAAATCGGGGGCGGACACTTGTTATACTTGACACTTTGTTTCTTACCAATATCCGTATCTTCTGTCTTTTTATCTTAAAACGCTTCAAGACCTGCAACAGTAGGATAAACTCGATCAATCAAATAATCACATGTTGTATAACTCAACAACAGACGTTTGATTCTTTCACTCTCAATCTTTTCAAGTTCCAAATCCTGCTTTAGCTTTGCACAGTCTTCAATATACTCATTGATGACTTTCTTCTTTGTCATTAAAGTGGAACTCATCATTGTCATAGCAGCATCAACTTCTAAGTTTGTCTTGTTCAGACCATCAACTGTTATGTTCGGCACATCATATGACTCTTTCACGTACTTCACATCAGACAAAAAATTCTCTTTCAGCTCTTCCAGTTCACGAATCTTCTTGTCTTTTTCCTCCCAATGTTTGTAGGACTCCAAACATTTCAGACAAGGTTTAATGACCTCAACTATCTTCTCAACTTCGACAATTTTTTCTACCTCGACGACTTTCTCAACTTCGACTATTTTTTCGACCTCAACAATTTTCTCTACCACTTTCTCCACTTGAACGATTTTTTCTATCACCTTCTCAATTACTGGTTCAACATTTGCTTCTTCAGCTTCCATCTTTGACTTTTCATCAGCTATTCTTCTTACTTCCAGTTCTTTCTTCAATCTGGCAATCTTCTTCTCATTCAGCATCTCAACTTTATCTGCAAAAAACAAATTAAAACTGTCAGGATCTAGACCTTTTCTAGCTTTATTAATGTATTCTTCTTCATTATCAGTATCTACATCACTTCCAAAATCTGGAAAAATCGGTATTCTTTTCGGACTAGATTTGACTTCATCTTCTCCCAGAATTCTAGCAACGAGACCTAAACCAGGTGGAATGTATTTATCCTAGCTAAATCCCTCTGCAACCTTTTCATCGTCTTGGTCAATTATACCATAACAAGCTCTTTTCTCTTTTTCTTCAATGGCACGTGCATGTGCAGTTTGTGGTTGTTGAGCAATCTGATGAAAAATTGATTTTTGATAATAATTGTTTTTTCCAGACTGATCTTGTCTTCCATTTGCTTCTTTGTTTTTGCATTCACGCTTAAAATGACCTTTTTCTCGATAACGGAAACACGTAACCTTTGATCTGTCAAACCCTATCGGAGATTTAGACAATTCACTAAACTCATCTCTACCAGTGATTTGTTGAAACTTTTCTGCCCTTCTAACAGCACTTGCTAAACACCACTTGACGTCCATCAACTCAAGTTCCTCAGCATCAATTTGGTCATAATCTTCTTTGGTAAGCATCGGATTTCCAATTTTTCCAGCAATCAAACTTTCATATGATTCCAACATAGCAACGAGTGATGCCATGTGTTGCTTAGCTATTTCCGGAGAAAAAATTTGACCATTTTGAATGTTCAAAGTAACATTGCACTGCAGATTTGTAGAATTCTGTCGTTGAGGACTTAGTGTTGTATGATTTGGATCAAAGCTTGAATACGAAGACGAATGTCCACCACTCTGAGTCACAGTACTAACTTTCGTTCCAGAAGAATTATCAGCACTGAAACCAGTTTGGATCTTTGGGCTGGGAGTAACTTCAAATTTGTTTCCTCTGTAGTATAAACTGACATCTTGTTGAGCATTTGGATTCTTCATGATTTCCGTTTTCTGGATATCCAACTCGTGCTCTTCTATCTTCTGAATAAACTTCGCCAGATTCATACTTTCAGATTTTCTCATGTGTTTTAAGATCAACAAATAAGTTCCCCATTTCTGCTGTGGTAATGCATCGGCTAGTTTATCAACCCATTCATCATCGTCTTTCTTTATGTCCAATCTTCCCATTTCCAAAACAAGATGACAATATCTATCAATGGTCATTTTTGTTATTTCATGTTCAAAAGCCACAAACATGTCAAATGATTTCTTCAATAACGCCTTTTTGTTCTTGATCATATCTGCACTTCCTTTAAACTTTTAAATTAAAGCTGTCCAAATCGATCTAGCAATACCCTCGTGTTGGAGCAAAACAAAGATATTTTCTTTAACTGCTTGTTGAAGAATACTAATCATCATCTTTTCACTTGTATACTTCAATTTTTCAATCTCTGAAAAGTCACTGAAATGTTTTTCAAGTCCACGTTCATTTTTCGGTTTCTCATAATCTTTCTCTAATGAACACCATGCATCAAACTTATAAGCTTGCACCCAATTCTCAAACCGATTTTGCCATCCTTTAAAATCTTCAATGTACATAAGCTTTGGTGGTTTCTGGTAAGTTCCTGTCTCATTCTCATTGTACAATGTTTCGGCAGCTGTAACTGGTGCAATTGGTGTAGCAAATGCATTGTAAAATTCCTCTTCCATGATTCAGTAATCTGTATCACAAAGTCAACAAAGTTCACACAACAATGAAGGTTCACACGAAATATGAGTTCAAATGAAATAACACACTGATGCGAAATCAGTTTGGTGCGGAATAACGATTTGGTGCGAAATAGCCTTTCAAACGAAAATACGACTTTCAAACGAAATCTGTAATTTGATTTCGTACGAAATTAGATGTATGCTTCACACGAAATAATATTTTCAAACGAAATCACACTTTGGTGCGAAATTAGTGCTAATTTCGTGCGGAATTATGTAATTTCGTGTGAAATGAAACTCAACCAGTTAATTTCGCGTGAAATTAGATAACAAATTCACACGAAATCAGCTATTTCACGTGAAATACTGCCGACGTCATCATGTTCGATCTGATTTTCAAGCGAAATTATGAATTTTACCAATTTTAGATCGAATTTAAGTCCAATTCTCTTAAGGATTCATTAAAACACTGTTTCGCATGATATGTTTAAAATTCAATACATTTTAACCATGAAATCTTGTGAATTTTGTAAAAGAAGGTGTAGAAGTCAGATTTTTGAAGAAATCAAGCTGATTTTGGTAAGAACTCTTCCTCCTGAGCTCTAATACCACTTGTAGGATCAAGAGACGATCGAAACGAGTCTATCAGAAGAGTTCTCGGTCTAATCAGAGGCAGAATTCATTGATTAGACTTTGTAACAGCTTGTTTCACTTCTAATTGTCTTGTTTTATTGATTTAACACGTTTACAGATCAGTAGACACGTCGGCAGCACTTCGGTACCGGAAACATGATCGTTACAAATGAAATCACAACTAGGGTATTTATAGTGGAGGTAATTTCGCACGGAATTAACACTTGCTATTTCGTGCGAAATAGCTAGATGTTGTTTCATGCGAAATTAACTATTCACACACAAACCCTGTTTTTCTCGTACTACGTGCCCTGATCTAACATTTCTAATACAAGACTCGATACAAGACGAAGTCGACAGACGTATGCACCAACATATTCATACAATTATTCATAGAAATTACTCTACTTATTCAAATTACATAATCATCATTCTACTAGAACAAGTGGGTTTTCCCCCAAATCTTTAGCAAATCAAATTCAAGCATAATACACCTTCTAACTAGTGATTCTAACTCATATATATAAACTACATTTCATACTGATTCACGGATTGGTAAACACCCACTTCATCAAGATGCTTCAAAACGTGAAATTCTATCTTACCTTATGTTCAAAATACTTGGATTAGGGAGTAATTAGGTACATGCATTCGATTTGTGTCAAGAACCACCATGAAATTGCTGAATTTTGACCTTAATTGAACAAGTAGGGTTTCACCCTTTCTTCCCCCTTCTGGTCGCGATCCACACCCACTCCACACCCACACCCAAGTACTGGGTTTTTAAATTTTATTATGTTAATTCTCAGTCTTACACATTCAACCCCTAAGTTATCTTTTGTTCTCACTTAGTAACCTTTTTCCAAGTTTTATAAACTTTCTTTATATTTTTAATGAAATAAACTTAACTAATCATATAAAACCTTTAAACATTAAAGTATTCTGTCTTGCAAATTATGGGGTGTTACAAGTCTACCCCCCTTAAAGGAGGTTTCGTCCCCGAAACCTTAATACGTACCAAATAGAGACGGTTAGATCTTTCGCATTTCGTCTTCCGATTCCCATGTTAGATCCGATCCTTTCCGATGTTGCCATTGAACTAAAACTTGTCGAATGGCTTTGTTTCGTAGATGCGTTATTTGGGAATCTTTGATAGCCACCGGCTTTACAACATAGTTCATTTTCTCATCCAGTTCGATATCATCAAGCGGCACATACGCCGTTTCATTCGCGAGACATCTTCTTAGTTGTGACACGTGAAAAGTGTTATGGATTCCATCTAAAGCCGGAGGTAATTCTAATTGGTATGCCACTTTACCAATATGGGCTATAATTTTGAATGGTCCAATGTACCGAGGACCCAACTTCCCCCGTTTACGGAACCGTATTATACCCTTCCACGACGAGACCTTTTGGAACACCCGATCCCCTTCTTGAAATTCAATAGGGCGCCTTCTTTTATCTGCATAAGATTTTTGTCGGTCCTTCGCTGCCTTCAAACGAGCCCGTACTTGATCAATCTTCTCATTTGTTTTCGCCACAACATCTTTAGGTGCGAGCTCTCGCTGCCCGATTTCTCCCCAGCACACAGGGGTTCTGCACTTTCTACCGTACAACATTTCGTATGGCGCCATTTGAATACTACTCTGATAACTGTTATTATACGCGAACTCTACCAACGGAAAATGGTCGTCCCAGTTACCCCCAAAATCTATGACGCAAGCCCTCAACATATCTACTAACGTTTCTATAGTTCTTTCTGACTATCCATCCGTCTGTGGATGGTACGCGGTACTCAATCGCAAGTTTGTGCCCACATCTTTGTGAAATCTACGCCAAAACCGAGACGTGAATCTTGTGTCACGATCTGATACAATAGACACAGGTACTCCGTGACGAGCTATTACTTCATTCGTATAAATCTCCGCCAACTTTTCAGATGAAATAGTTTCTCGTATGGGCAAAAAGTGAGCACTCTTAGTAAGTCGGTTGACTATAACCCAAATAGCATCGTGACCTCATTTTGTTTTAGGAGCTTTGTAACGAGATCCATGGTTTTGTCTTCCCATTTCCAAACTGGTACTTCTAAAGGTTGCAATTTACCATACGGTTTTTGGTGCTCTGCCTTCACTTGGGAACATGTCAAGCACTTAGCCACGTACTTAACATTGACGCGTTTCATTCCGGGCCACCAATATCCTTTCTTCAAATCTTGATATATTTTTGTTGCTCCGGGGTGTACCGCATAACGAGATTTGTGGGCCTCCTCTAGTAACTGCGATTTCACTTCACATAACCAAGGTACCCAGATTCGTCCATACCTGGTCATGATGCCATCAGCATTCATTTTTAATTCATCAACTAAGCCTTTTGTTCTTTCCTTGCTCGGATCATTAGCATTTAAGGACTTTGTTTAGGTCTCTTTGATCAACTCCAAAAGTTTAGGGGTGACAATCATTTTCATTGATTTAACTTGTATGGGTGGTGGGTATTCCTTCCGACTTAACGCATCTGCTACAATATTGGCCTTCCCTGGGTGATAAAGGATTTCATAATCATAATTAGTTCCAACCACCTTCGTTGTCTCATATTCAAGTCTTTTTGTTTGAAGAAATACTTGAGACTTTTGTGGTCTGAATATATTGTGCATTTCGTTCCGTACAAATAATGTCGCCACAGTTTCAACGCGAATACTACTGCGGCCAATTCTAGATCGTGTGTTGGGTAGTTGGTTTCGTGTGGTTTAAGTTGCCTTGAAGCATAGGCTATCACCTTATCCCGTTGCATTAGAACAACTCCCAACCCCTCATGTGAAGCATCGGTGTATACCACCAAGTCTTCTGATTCCTTGGGTAAGGTTAAAACTGGTGCGTCAGACAGCCTATTTTTTAATGTTTGGAATGCTTTCTCTTGCTCAGGCCCCCATACAAATTTCTCATTCTTCTTGGTCAGTTTGGTCAAGGGTAATGCTATTCTGGAAAAATCCTGTATAAACCTTCTATAATACCCAGCCAAACCCAGAAAACTTCTTACTTCACTCGGGTTCTTAGGAGGAACCCAGTTCATAATGGCCTCCACTTTAGTTGGGTCCACCAAGACACTGTCCTTATTGATGACATGGCCGAGAAATTGCACTTCTCTAAGCCAAAAGACACATTTTGAAAACTTTGCGTAAAGCTTTTCCCTCCGGAGAGTTTCTAATACTTCACGCAAATGGTTTGCATGTTCGGCTCTACCACGAGAGTAAACCAGGATATCGTCTATAAATACTATTACAGACTTATCCAACATGGGCTGGCATACTCTATTCATAAGATCCATGAATGCGGCCGGTGCATTAGTTAGCCCAAATGACATTACTAAAAACTCGTAATGTCCATATCGGGTTCTAAACGCGGTTTTCGCAACATCTTCCTCTCGTACCCGAAGTTGGTGATATCCCGAGCGCAGATCAATTTTCGAAAACCAGCTCGCTCCTTGCAATTGGTCAAATAGGTCATCTATTCGAGGGAGAGGATATTTATTTTTCACTGTCAAATTGTTCAACTCTCGATAGTCGATGCACATGCGCATCGAACCATCTTTCTTTTTCACAAAAAGTATCGGGGCTCCCCAGGGTGACACACTCGTGCGTATGAAGCCCTTATCGAGCAATTCTTGTATCTGTGTCATTAGCTCTCGCATCTCAGCGGGAGCTAATCTATAGGGAGCTTTGGCCACTGGCTTGGCGCTCGGGTTTAGTTCAATTCGGAATTCCACCTCTCGCTCGGGTGGTAATCCCGGCAATTCATCCGGAAACACATCCGGATACTCGTTCACAACTTCAACTTCTCCAATTTCAGGCGTCTTTTGTCTTGTGTCTACTACGTAAGCCAAAAATGCCTTACCCTCATTTCTTGCGTACTTAACTGCCTCGACAATCGTGCACAATTTCGTTTCTAAATTTCTTTCCCCATAAATACTTACTCGAACCCCATTAGGTGACAATACATGAATGATTTTCACCTCGCATCGTATTTCCGCATGATAACGGGATAACCAATCCATTCCTACTTCTACTTTAAATTCCCCCAAAACCATAGGAATAAGATCTATTTCGAAGTCTTCATTTTCTATGGTAATCTTACAATTTCTGCAAACTTCACTTAGCAAATAACTTTTGCTATCCTCTACTTCTACTTCTAAGGGTATAGTCATTCGTTCCTTTCTAAAAGAGGGATGGCACATAAGTTCGCTTGACACAAAAGACCTACTAGCACCAGAATCAAATAACACATTCACGGGTATTAGGTTGACTAAGAAAATACCTGATACAACATTTAGTAGAACCATAGCTTCCTCCGTGGTAATTTGAAACATCCTTCCCCGAGCCTTCTGATTTTCATCCTTCTTTCCATCTTTTTGCCCCTTTTGTTTAAGCTTCGGACATTCGGCTTTGATGTGACCAGGAGTAAAACAATTGAAACACGTCCTCACGGGACTAGGGCACTTATAGTAAGGATGCCCTTCCTGACCACAGTTGTAACATCCCTTCTTTCCCAATAAACATTCTCCGGTATGAAGCTTCCCACAAGTTTTGCAGGGAGGAATACTACTCTTGGATCCTCCTTTGTTTCTGTTGTCATGCTGCTTAGATTTCTTGGACGGACTCATAGTTGTGGGCTTTTCAGCCGCTCTTTTCTCCCCCCTTTCTACTTGTCGCTTCATCTCTATTTCTCTATCCCGAGCCCAATTGATAAGTTCATTCAAAGTTTCGGATTTTGAGGGAGTGATGAATTCCCTATATTCAGCATTCAACATGACGTAATACCGATTTATCTTCATTCTTTCAGACTTGACAAAGTCTTCATAAAACTTCAGCTTATCGAAGAAGGTGTTGGTGATTTCATCAATAGATTCATCTTGTTGGCGAGGACGCAAGAATTCCTCTTGTATTCTATCAATTGCCGACTGCGGGCAATGATACTTCAGGAACGACTCTTTGAGTTCTTGCCAGGTTAGTGTTTGGAGTTTCTCTTCACCTAACTCCTTACATTGCATATCCCACCAATCATTGGCTTGTTGTTGAAGATGACCCGTAGCAAACATTACTTGATCTTCCTTCTCGCATCGGCTACGTATAAACACGACTTTAATATTTGCTATCCACCTTTGACACTAAATCGGATCAACCTTCCTATTGTATGACGAGGGATTACACGCCATAAAATCCGTATATGTACACCTTCATTCCTTACTTTTGCTTCTAGACCCTTCAATCATTTCCTTTAACTCCTCCATCTTACTAGTCATCATAGCATCTACTCCCCCTAAAACACGGCTTTCGACTTCTTGAGCTAACTGGGGAAGGTTAGCATGTATAACCTTTTCTGCTGCTTCCATAAGCTTATTATCAAATGCTTCTTGTTGGGCTACTTCAGCATCATCTACATTCCCTGTGTCCGTCATCTACAGAAAACATTCATTCTATTCATTAGAGTTTCCTTTCATACACCTCTTCATCACGTAATAACTTGTATTATCACACTACATTCTACTTTCAATTCATACTTCGTACATTATCGTCACCGACGATCATATTGTATCACTTTCTTCATCTAACACTTGATAAACAACGATTTTGATCACCTGTGACTCATTATCAGTGTCGGATGGAGAAAATGTAACATCAATATTCTCAGGCAACTCATTCTCAATGGTTCTCAACTTGAGATTCAATGCAGATTCCACCCCATCTGGATACTTTTGAGTGTAATGATTCCACATTGGGGGTGGAACACTTTTGAAGACAGGTTTCGCATCATGTTGTTTTGGAAGAATTTGATCAATCACATATGATGAAGCATTATAACTCATTGGTTTCTTATCAATTCCCTCAGTTTCAATTCTCATTAACTCAAGTTCTTTTTTCAAAGAAGCAATTGTGTCCAGATGGATGTTAATTTCCATCTGTTTATCCATGACAGTAGATTTTAGCAATTTTGTGGCTTTATCATTTTCAAGACTTTCTTTTTTAATCATTTTGATTGATCGAGCCAAAGTGTCATATGCTTCTTTTATCTCACTGAGATCATATTTTACTTCATTAGTAAATTTCTTCAATTCTTGAAATTGTTTGTCTTTTTCAAGACAATCCATGCAAGGTTTTGAACAGTTTTTGCATGGAACTTCATGAATCGAATCAACCTTTTCAGAAACCTTTCCATCTTGGTCAATTTTAATATATGTTTTACCAACACCATCACATTCTGACTCTGACTTTTCAGCTGATTTGATCTCCTCATTTTCTGATTTCTCATCAGACTCCTTTTTGACCGTTTCGACAGACACACTTTCAACTGACTCGGTTTCGACAGACTTTGATTCAACAGATTCTGTTTCTACCTCTTTTAGCTTGCCCATCAAAGCTTTGTCAGCAATTTCTTTAAGAGTCTCTTCATTCATTTCTTTGGAGACGTCTATTATCTCTTCAACTGGAACTTTCTCCTCGTCGTATCATGGACAGAATCCTGTGGTTGGCTCATTGAAAAAACCTGCAAAAGAGTCAAATATATTAGGAGGCATTATTGATTTGAAAGAACTAGCAATAATCTCCTGTTCAGACTGGTAGTAATAGACTTTTGCAGCAGCTTCTTCAAGATCAGCCAAACTCTCTTCAGACATAACTTCTTCTGTTTCAACAACACAATCCGATTCTTCCACAATTTCTGCCATCATTGCCATACCCTCACTACCAGGGATGTACTTATCCCAACTAAAACCTTCAGCAACCTTCTCATCATCTTGATTGACTAAGAGAGCTTTTTCAGGCTTGTTCTCGATCTGAGGTCTTTGAGTGAATGGTTGTTGACTTGTCTTATGGTAGATAGCTTGTCTGTAATAGTCATTTGAGAATGGGTTTTGATGGTTGTTGACTTCTCGGTTTGGACATTCACGTTTGAAGTGTCCCTTCTCTTTGCATTTGAAACATGTGACTTTCGATTTATCAAACCCGAGCTTGTTATCCGGTCCTAAAAGACCATTCCGACCAGTTATTTCCATAAAACGCTGAGCTCTTCTCACCAAGCTGGCCATTCCCCATTTGATATCGATCAACTCCAGCTCCTCTGGATCGATCTGATCATAGTCTTCCTTTGTCATATCGGGGTTCCCAATTCTACCTGCAACCAAGCTTTCATATGATTCAAGCACCGAAGCAAGAAGTGCTATGTGATGCTTTGCTCATGATTCAGTAAAGTCTTGAGCATTCTTTATGTTCACTGCTATGTTGCACATAATTCCTGGTCCTTGACTTTGACTGTTTGATCCTGACGAACTTTGAGTGTAGGATTGATCAGGTGAGTTTTGAACCTTTGGATTTGGCTCAAAACTTGGAAATGGTGAACTGTTGTTGCTTGATGTGCCAGATGTAACTCCGGATGTTGAATCTGCACTAAAGGCTGTCTGCACTTTTGGACTTAGATTCGATGTTGCTGAAGTACTTCCTTTGTAATACAATGAGACATATTGTTGAACACTTGAAGACTTCATCTTTCTAATCTTTGTCAACTCAAGCTCATGTGATTCTATCTTTTCAATGAATGTGCTAAGGTTGAATCCCACATACTCCAAATTATTCTTCAACACCAACAGATAAGTGCCCCATTCATCGTATGGCAATGCATCCGCCAATTTATCAACCCATTCCTCATCCGTTTTGGTTATACCCAACCTTTTCATCTCAACAACTAGATAGCAATATCGTTCAATCAACTGTTTTGTTGTTTCACCCTTTATACCCGTAAAGATATCAAACTCTTTTTTCATCAAAGCAGTTTTGCTTTTTATCATAGACACGCTTCCAAGAAACTTTACTTTCAATGAATTCCAAACGTACTGTGAATCACCCTGATGTTGTAGCAGAACTAAGATATCCTCATTGATGGCTTGTTGTAGAATGCTCATCATTTTCTTTTCTGCTTTGAAATCATCTTGTTCAATTGGAGTCAAACTGCTAATCGTTTTCTCAATTCCCGAACCATTCTTTGGAGGAACATATTTAGACTCGATTTTCATCCAGCATTCGAAATGGTTGGCTTGCACCCAAGTCTTAAACCTTTCCGACCACCCAGCATACTCATCAATGTTCATCAACTTCGGCGGTTTCTGCATAGTACCAAGTTCATTTTCCATGTTCACATTTTGCACGATTCTAGCTGGTGTTTGTGCTGCCGTCATTCCCCCACCGGCAAAGAAGTTGTAAAACTCTTGGTTATCCATTTTACGAAAAACAGTTTCGGAAAAATTTTCAAGTTTTAGGAAAATAGTCACTTTCACACGAAATCAACTTCTACACACGAGATGGAATTTCGTACGAAATCACAGAGATGAAATGAACTTTCACACGAAATCAAGTTTTCAAGCGAAATCAGCTTTTTCAAACGAAACTAGGTTTACAAACGAAATCACTTTTCAAACTAAATCAGTTGTTATTTCGTGCGAAATATTTCAAACGAAATACATTTTCAAGCGAAATACTCTATTTCATGCGAAATCAAAGTTGTTTTCAAGCGAAATAATGAAATTTCATGCGAAATAGCTTATTTAGTACGAAATCAACTCAGATTTTTCAAGCGAAATAGCACTCGTTCAAACGAAATCAGATTTTTGGCCCATTTTTGTCACTTTTAATCTGATTTTAGGTCTGATTCTTTCAAGGGTTTGTTAAAACACTATTTTACACGTTATATCAAAAGATCAGTCCATTTTGTCCGTGAATTTGTCCAGAAATCCAAGAATGTGTAGAAAAACAGAATTCTAAGCACTGATTCAAGTGAATTGACTCATCCTGAGCTCTGATACCACTTGTAGGATCGTTTTACGACCTATATGAGTCGATCAGAGTCAACACAAAGCCGTTTGAAAGGCGGAAACAGTCAAACAACCTAGAATCAGTGATAGAACGGTGTAGAAATAGAGTATGATACTTAAAACAAGCTTCTCATTGATATTTGACTTGAATACACGGTGAAAATTGGACAACACTTCGTTACACCTTGACTAATTTCGTACCAAATGAGAAGCACCACTGCCATATATATAGGCAGTTAATTTCGCATGAAATAGCATTATGCTATTTCGTACGAAATAACACTACTTAATTTCGTGCGAAATAGCAACATGCTATTTCGTGCGAAATTACTATAAACAAACACAAACTTTACATATTTGACATTTTTTACCCTTATACAAGCTACCGACATGACCTAGACTTTAGACGTAGGCTATAGACATTATGAACCAACAACACCCAAGTACTGGGTTTTTAAATTTTATTATGTTAATTCTCAATCTTACACATTCAACCCCTAAGTTATCTTTTGTTCTCACTTAGTAACCTTTTTCCAAGTTTTATAAACTTTGTTTATATTTTTAATAAAATAAACTTAACTAATCATATAAAACCTTTAAACATTAAAGTATTCTATCTTGCAAATTATGAGGTGTTACACTCATGTAGTGAAAACACACTTTCATTTTACCTCTCTTTTTGTGTGATTCATGGTGCTTGCGTGTTTTCTTATTTTTCTCCATCAAATTGAACAAATGTTTTTTATTTAATTCACTAATTCATTGTTGTATTATTTTGCTCACCACAATAGCTAAGTTATGAAACTGTGACTACTAAGTTGAAAAAGAAAAAAAAGAAAAATAGGTTAAGATAAAAAGAAGATATATGATGAAACTTTCCGAGAACAAGCAACGAAACATGTGAAATATACGTTGAATTCGATGGAATATAAATTACAACAAGAAACATGAATTGCTTGAAAAAAGGGTAAAAAACAGCGGTTTTAGCTTTTTTTTTATATGTTTTTAATTAAAATGATGTAGTTTTAAGTGATTTTATATCTAAACTTAAATGTGTACATTACTTAGATGTGTAATATTACTGTATTCATATTTCCCATATAAAAATCCATGTATCCTAATTTAGCCGTAACAATGACACTCCTTATAAGTAGGGTTGTAAACGAACCGAACGAACACGAACAAGGCCATGTTTGTGTTCGTTCGTTAAGGAAATTAAAATGTTCGCGAACTGTTCACGAACGCTTACCGAACATAAGTTTATTTTCGTGTTCGTTCGTTAAGGAAATTCAGTTGTTCACGAACAGTTCGTGAACACTAGTCTCGAACACAAACAAACGCAAACGATGAATATAAGTATTTAACTTGAAAATAAAAAAATAAAAACATCGTTATCCTTAAATATTGGATATAAATAGTTAAATACAACTATCAAATGATAAATCAAAATACAAAAAGTCTACTAGACCACCAAACGATGAATCAAGTTTAACTAATTTAGACATAATTATTCCCAAAAATGTCTTAGAATGTCCAAATTTTAGCTAACTTAGAAAAAATAGGATTTCAAGTTTTCAATATGTTTAGATAAAAGGTTTATTATTTATTATTTTTTTGATATAATCAAACTAATACGAACGAACGTAAACGAACATATTACCGAACGTTCACGAACGTAGTCGAACGAACGAGACCTGTGTTTGTGTTCGTTCGCTAAGCTAACCGAACGAAATTTTTTGTTTGTGTTCGTTCGTTAAGCTAGTCAAACGAACACAAACGAACTTCCCGCCGAACAGTTCACGAACTGTTCGCTGAACGTTCGGTTCATTTACAGCCCTACTTATAAGCTTAAACTGAACTATATGGTTTTTAAAAACAAATAACTAAATAGTTGAGTATAATATTTAATCAAAACTAAAGAAGAAAGCAAAGATTGTAATATTAGCATTCTAACTTGAATTATAAAAAATACCAAACATGGCCACATTCTATGTTACTTATTTTTGTAAGTGAACTTTAATTTTTTTTTGAATTAATTGTTTTATTTATATAGTGTTAATGTACAAGATTTCTTTGTATTTGCTGGTTGTATCTTTTGTTTTGTGGTTTTTAATTGCTTTAGGTACATTGTTCCTTTGGCTTTTTTTCTTTTTACATTTTAGGTCGGTGGGAGATTTAAATGTTTAACCCATCACCGCATGTTACTCCTTTACGCTCTCTCTCTCCCCCCCCCCCCCTCTATCTATCTATCTATCTATCTATCTATCTATCTATCTATCTATCTAGGGAGCCGCTAGAATGAGAACCACCACGAGTTATGAGAACCACGAGAACCGCGCCCCGCGGGTGGCCGTTGACCACGAAATTTTTTTTACACCTAGATCCGTATATTTTAAGACCGGGTGTAAATTTTGGGTTCAAACGGCGCGCCCGAGGGGGTAGTTTTTTACGCCCAAAGTTTGGTAAAAAGAAAAAGAAAAATTAGAATGAGAACCACCACGAGTTATGAGAACCACGAGAACCGCGCCCCGCGGGTGGCCGTTGACCACGAAATTTTTTTTACACCTAGATCCGTATATTTTAAGACCGGGTGTAAATTTTGGGTTCAAACGGCGCGCCCGAGGGGGTAGTTTTTTACGCCCAAAGTTTGGTAAAAAAAAAAAAAAATTAAAAAAACCCAAACTTTGGGCGTAAAAAACTACCCCCTCGGGCGCGCCGTTTGAACCCAAAATTTACACCCGGTCTTAAAATATACGGATCTAGGTGTAAAAAAAAATTCGTGGTCAACGGCCACCCGCGGGGCGCGGTTCTCGTGGTTCTCATAACTCGTGGTGGTTCTCATTCTATCTATCCATCCATCCATCCATCCATCCACCATCCATCCATCCATCCATCCATCTATTCTATCCATCCATCTATTCTATCTATCTATCTATCTATCTATCTATCTATCTATCTATCTTATCTATCTTATCTACACACAGACTACGTTTCTGCCGTTTCTCCGCGATCTTCCAGTGATTTTAGGTAAATATTTTGTTTCTTTGTTGTTGATCGTTTTGGTATGTGTATTTTTTTCTACGATTTTGTTTGGTGGGTTTATGTCTTAGTGATGTTGGCTTTCTGGCGACTGTCGTTGGTATTATGTTTGTTTGTTGTTGTATGTTGGTTGATCTTGTTGGTGTTTGTTGTTGCGTTTTTGTACGATTTTGTTTGGTGGGTTTATGTCTTACTGGTGTTACTAGAACAGAGACGTCACGATATGCTTCTTCTTAACTTGGGTTTATGTCTTACTGATGTTATCGGACCGACGACGTTACGATATGCTTATTGTTAACTTTATGTGTACCAAAAAATTATTTTAGGGTTTGTTTCTTACGCGATTGAGCTTTTTTGTTTACCGATTTGCTTATCATGTTGTTTTGTTGTTGTTTTTTGTGTTTTATCGTTCGATCACATACTTGCATGTGTTTCAAAGTTGTTGGATTTGTGTATTGAATGTTGCTTTGTCGGTTATGATGACTCTTTAGCTGTCGGAGATTGTTTATACTTTTCGGTTGGGTCTATGATGCTCTGGTCAGATGGTGGTTGTTGCATGTTTGTCTGTGAGGATGACTACTTCAGTGGCGAATCCAGGAAATATTTTTAGGGGGTTCCTTTTGTTAGATTCCTCACTATTTTTTTCCAAATCATACAAGGTTTACCCTAAAATTTTCCATTTTTTCCAAACGAAGGGGGTTCCCGGGAACCCAGGAACCCCCCTGGATCCGCCCATGGACTACTTAGTTGTCCGAGACTGTTTGCCTTTTGCGTCTAGGGTATATTATGCTTCTACGATTGTTGTTGGATGATTGTTCATTGAAGGGTATTCGGTCAGTGTGGGTGGCTCTTCAGCCATCTGAGACTGTTTACCCTCTTTGGTTGGGTTTGTGATGCTTTGTTGAGACGATGGTTGCTGAAACATTTTGAGTTGTTAGTTATTTGGTGGGTGAGGATGACTTTGTTGTCGTACCAAACTATTTAGAATGTGTATGTGACACTATGCTGAGACACACAGAGCTTGAGGTAAAAACAACAATGCATAGAATCTTTGAATTTGGTCGTTTGAAAGGACCATGGTATCCTTTGGGTATGTGATGCTCTGCTAAGACGTTATTGGTTGATATTTATGGTAACATATTCATTACAGATTTATCTTTCGCATTGTTTCATTGTTATATTCGTTTTCCTAATAAGTAAGCCATGATGATGATCAATTGTAGTAGTATCACCAGCCTTTGTAGATCTGATCTATATCTTGGCTGGGCAATGTAGATGACAATTATGTTGTTTGGGGATTTTCTCTACACCTTTTTCAACTTCTATTGCAGCCATGGTAGATTTGGGCAAAAGCGATTTCCGATGCTATATGATTCTGAGCCTTTGTTCATATTATTTTTTTTTTCTTTTTGGCTTATATTTTGCATTCAATTTGTATAAAAAATGTTTTTGGGTTGATCATATGTAGTTTGTATGCAAATTGGATTCCAAAAACATGACTATTGTCATTGGTGGATGTTTGTAAGTAGTCTTCAACCTCATTTGAGACTTTTTCCTTATTTGTTATTTTTGCTCTACTGCTTTGTTTTGGGTTTCGGTGAGGTAAGTGGCTTTCGTACTCTGTTTATTGTTTTTATGATAGTGTATTTATGCCTTATGTTTATTTCCTTATGACTATGAAGATGCTTTTTATATAGGTATGGTAACAAAAGTGGGTTTAATACAACCACCAGTTTCAAACGATAACCTGAGCCTTTAAACAAATCTATTTATAAAATGTTAATCAGATCATCTACGTTCATTGTTGGTTGTAAGTTGTAACATTGCGTTTCTTGATTTTCCTTCCTTTACTGTGTTGTTCCTTTTGTTTTTTGGTTTCTACCACCTAGCTTTGTGGGGTCTTACAATGGATTAATGCTTTTAACTTGCGCTTTGTTGGTTTACGTTTGATTATTGTTTTTGTAACAAAATGTTGAGTGCGAAGCCTGACGCTCACATAGTGGATAGATTCATTGCCAAGTATTTTAAGAAACATTGGCAAAGTGCTCCTACGAATAGGTATGAAACGTTTTATAACGATCTTTTATATGTTTTGTGTGTTTAACTTTGTCGCCATACCTAATATTACGCATTTTTAATTAAGCTCTTTACTTTAGGCGTTTAAGGTGACTTTTCATAAGCAACCACGCCAAATTTAATCTGAGCCTATGATCACTTGTGACCAACAATGGTTGATAAGTTTCTTTAGTCTTGTTGGACTTATATTGGTGTGTAAGTTATAAAATTTTGTTCTTTTTTTGCAATAGGTTGTTACATCTTATGCAAAATTACGTCTGCTTCGTTGATTCCTTACTCCGTACTCAATTGGGTGCATATTTCAGATTCACACGTCGGGCTGGGATGCTTGTGCCGGAGTTGATTACATCATGGTAAGCGTACTACTTATCGTTTTATTTATTACATGTTTTTTTGTTATGTTAACGGATAATTAATTATTGATTTTGTAAGTCAAACGACACATGCAATGTGTATAGATGCAAGGAAACGCGATAGCATCACTGACCCATAATGCAGAGTTAAGTGAAAATGTAAAAGCATCATCGACCCACAATGAAGAGATACCCCACCACAAGGTTCACGTTTTCCAATTTCAACTAGAAATCCAAGAAACACGTTTCAGAGCTGGCTATCAAAGTATCACATATTCGAAAGTAACAATATGTAACAGACGGAACCAGTGGTGGAAAAAAGACACTACCATAACACCACAATGCTCGTGCTTTTGTAGTACACAAAAAATCGGTTCGGTTGAGTTTCTTATTTTGTAAAATCATTATGCTTATAGTTGTGATATTCCTTTTTTTTTTAGGAAACCAAACAACTTTATTACTTTATGTTGTATGAATTTTTGTATCAACATCTTATGTATTCGGAAATAACAATATTTAACAACCATTAACGGGCCGTCTATATTATAAATGTTTTGCGTTAATAGTGTCTACGACGCAACGCGTGCAGGCATAATTTTAGTTTTTATTATGCCATATATATAATCATAAAATTGGAATATCGAGTGATGATAAAATCGACATTGGTTTTCTGATCTTATTGGTGATTCTTGTAGTCTAGTTGTAACCACACAAGAGGGTACCACTTGTGGTGTGGTCCTGGCAACGTATTGTGTACCACTTGCACCACCGATCTACCATGCATTTTAATAATGCCAATTAATGTTCCTTTATTTATTTATTTGTGTATTTACTTACTTATTTGTCTATTATTTATTTATTTATGTTTTTAAATTCATGTTTGTCATTTTAAAATGTTGCTTCCAATATAAAATTGCAAATGGAATAAAAATCATAGTCCAAATGCCACCAACATTGTGGAGGTATTACTGTTTTATTTAATTTAAAAGGTGTGGCCATATTATAATCTATAAATAAATTTATATGAAAGTATAAAACATATACGAATGTTAAAAACCAACAAAGAATAACAATTGTATTGTCAAATACAACTACATGGTAGGAATGTGCATATTGCGAGAAATCTAAACACAGAATTTGAAGGTAAATTGTTTCTATTGATTATCACTAGAATATGGTTAGGAAATGGATTATATAAAATAACCATATTTACATAATACAACCTTCAAGTATCACTAATTGCAAGTGTGATCTAATATGATATAAACTAGTAAAGTAAAAGTGATTAGAATGCTTTGTCAGGTTTGAGTAAATTGCCAAAATCGTTCATGAGATTTGAGCATATTTGTCATTTTCATTCAAAACAACTTTTTTGTACTATATAGTCCTTCACTTTTGGGATTTTTTGTCATTTTCATCCAAATGTCTGACTTTTTTTTGTTGCCAAAATCGTCCCTGAGATTTGGGATTTTTGTCATTTTCATCCAAATGTTTGATAGAAAAATAAAGCAAATTAGATGTTTGGATAAAAATGGCAAAAGTATCCCAAAAGTGAAGGACTATATTGTACAAAAAATTGTTTTAGATGAAAATGACAAACATGTCTAAACCTTAAGGACGATTTTGACAATTTACTCATCAGGTTTTTTCCCTTCATTATCTGGTCACATGTGATGAATATATATATATTTTTTTTCAAATTGTGATGTTTTAGTATATTCATGTCATTTTGGTTCATGGTGGTGCTATTTGTAGGGATGACAAAAACACTTGAACCTAGTGAAAATATATTAAATTTGAAATATATACGATGGGCATGAGATTGGATACAGGATTCACGTTTGGGTACAAGTAAAATGTTATACACAACTGGATTACTTAAAGCCACATACGTCTATGGCTTTATAGCCTAGTGGCTTCTTAGGGGGTTTAAAGCCAAACTCCTCTCATTGTTATTTTTACTTATTCGACACAGTCAATGTTGGCTAAGTGGCATGTGCGGGAGGTGCGACCACACATGTGCTTGTTTTCCTGATGATTAACTGCTTATAGAGTCTACTTATTCAACATTATTACCTAGTGAAATAATTAACTTTGCCAATGTTTTAAATATTTGAAGCAAGTCGATTATTTTCCTAATGCGTTAATTACATATAGAGTCTCGTTGACTATTCTAGTAACAATGACATGTAAAAAGAAACTTTTCAAAACGGATGTTGTTAAAGTCGTACTTACAATCCACACTATCACAAGCACTACTTAATAGATTGACAATCATAGCTTTTGAGAATGATACATTATATGGTATGGATTATGAAGAGTAAATTAAAAACTTTACTTTCAAGAATGTTGTTATAGAGCTTCACGATTTGTTTATTATGTAAAATAGCAACAAATTTGTGTTATTTAGTGTTATTACAATTATCATCATATTATTGATTTTTTTATATATAATTTATATTTTAAGAGCCAATTTTTTCTAGTCGTACAATTTATCAGAGTTCTCAAAGATGACATGGACAAACAAACTTGTTTTGTCGATGATCAAGCCAGGTCGTTCCAACATATTTGAAGGTCTTAAGCGAACTACAAAGTTGATGCCCTATTGAATTGGTATAAAGACAATCATCAATTGAGATTGAGATTTAAGTCATTGAATAACCATATCGTTGATTTTTCCAAATGTTGGCTATAATTTCGCCCAATCCGCAATCGGTTTCACATTGGTCATTCAAAAGACGCTGCAAGTAACGAGGGTTGTGTGTTACGGCGCTGCTTTTGAATTATGGAATGAAACGTGCGTGGGCAGTGTGGACTCCTGAAGTAAAATCCTAAATCTTGAGCCTAGATACGTTGTTTTAATGGGCCAAAAAACAAGTCTGATATATGAAAAGAAAAAAAAAATATTAGAAGCCTTTGTTTTTTGTGGCCCTAGGCCTTAGCCTAGATTGATAAACCTAACATGCCAGCCCTGGATCAAGCACCCCCGATACATGGTCGATGCGTTGTAAAGGAACCATAAAGTAAAAGGACGGAGCATTTAAATAGTGTTGAAGTCAAATCCTCGTTAAGTTGCCCAAATCCTCATTATTTTTTGCGGCATAAAGGTGAAGGGCGAATATGGGTGACGCCGTTTCGTCTTGGATGGGAGGCGAGGTTTTACCGATTATTCCACTGTCGTGTCTTCGAGCGGGTGGAGGTCGGGTTTCCGCGCATCTGGGAGAGCCAAGGAGCTGGCGACGGTCGAATAGTCAATCTTACCCACAACGCTCAGTGTCATAGTGGTTGACACGTCGTTTGTTGCCGTTAAAAAAAAGTTGCCCAAAAATCCAAAACCATCTTTTGAACAAGGGTGGCATGTGCAACGGTGTGCTCTCCACCAACTCCATTTCTTAAAGAGAGGTGTTAATTAATTTGGATTTTTATATGATTCTAGGGCGACTTGGATTCATTAGAGTTGCAAAATCGTTCCTATTTTGATTTTATGTGCGTTTAGCTTTTGAAATCATTTGTTATTATTATGTATATTTTTTACTTGTAAATAAAAAACATTTTTTTTTTTAATTTTGTTGGCTTTTACAAGCTTTGCCTAACCCAAAATAGATTTTATTTTTAGCTAGGTATCCTATTTTCATATATTGAAGATGAACATATCCATATTGATTAGGACATATCCAACGTTGACTTGCGTAATATAAGTGATCTTTAATTATAAAATGATTGTAAAATATACACGTTATATATTATAAATAGATGATGATTGACCAATATATTTTTAATAGGGCATAATATTATGATATTAAGTATTAACAGTCTTGTATTTAGTAAGTTGTATACAATTATAAATCTATATCTATTATTAAAGCAAAATAACTTTGCCACATCACCTGCTGATGTGGCATTGCTATTTAGCTAGATAATTAGGTTTTGAGCGGCAATCTTCCTTTCTCTCCATTCTCCTTCAATTTCATATAAGCGGCAAAAGGTTTTCTCAATTCTCCTTCAATCAATTTTGTAACCGCTAATGTGCTCTTCATATGTAAACCACCTATTAACGTTCTTCAATATGGAAACCTAATCTCTTCTAAATCAATTCCAATCATCTCCAAAATAATGAATTCGTTCCCATTATCAATTGTAAACCCTAGATTGATAACCAGATTCTTCACATGGCTTCTCAAAACCATTATTTTGATTCCACGCTGCTATGCTCTCCAACAATCCCTTCAATAGTGGCTACACGAGAGGATCCCTAATTCCAGTCAAATCAAGCAATGAAGTTCAACGAGCCGTGAATGGAGCCGAGTATTAGCTTCGTTAAAGCTCTCAGGTTTGATTTCAATTTTAGGTTAATTTGATTTCTCATTTGTGCTTTATTTTAGATCTGGTTGTTGTTTCGATTTTGCATTTCTTTTTCACCATCTAAACGAAGTAGAATAAACCTAAAATTATAATGGGATAATCGATTGTTGATTCTGAGATGATGCGAACATGATTTCGAGGGAAACCCTAACATCAAATTACAACATTATTGATGAGATTTTATTGATTCGTTTGCTGAATGAAAAAGATGTAGGCAAATGCTGGACTGGTGGTTGGATAACATAAGAGGGATGAGTTGATCTATGGAATGATTCCGAAGTAGCGGTATGTGTTTTTTATATCTTCTTCGATAGCTTTTGTGTAGATGTAACAACTGAAACGCCAATGTGATTGAAAAATTACATTACAGAATTTATTTCGATTTGACCTAATTGTATTAGTGAGGATTGGTGGTGGGTTTAATTAATTAGTCAGAATTGTGTGTTTGTGATTTCCTCTAGCTTTAGGACTTTTTTTGTGCTTAAATTTGTAATCAAATTCTATTTCAGTTTATACATTTAAAGGATGTTTTCGATTTGGAGAAAGAAGGGTTGTGCACCGAAACATGAGTTCAACATTGATGGGTAGGTAATGTTTTTTAATCTATAATTTGTTATACACATTTGAGCTCATACTTCGTATTATGGTATGCACTTCGTTTAGGAATTTCAGGTTTAGTATTTTTTTTTCCACAAGTTGATGTTATCATATATTAAGAGACCATAACGACATCACACAGAAAGCCAAAGAGTCTATCTACGGTTTCGCATAAGCTCCGGTAAGTCCATCTTTAGTTGCGCTTTCATTTGATGTTAAAGCGGTATATGTTATGTTGATTGGGACTGTTTTCAGTCATTCCAGCTTTCCAGCAAGGTTTAGTATTTTTTTTCCATAGGTTGATGTTATCATATATTAAGAGACCATAACGACATCACACAGAAAGCCAAAGAGTTCATCTACGGTTCTGGACAAGCTTCGGTAAGTCCATCTTTAGTTGCACTTTCATTTGCCGTCAAAGCGGTCTATGTTGTGTTGATTGGGACTATTTTCAGTCATTCCAGCTTTCCAGCAAGGTTTCGACATCTTAGGTTAACTCTGGTGACAGAGACTAGGGTTAGGTTGTGGCCCTTAAAAGTAGCTATTTGGACAATTACAGGATTACATGAAAGTTAACTTATTAAATAAAAGGGATTTAGAGATAATTTAGTAATATCAAGTTTACATGAAGATTGAATTCAAAAATTACATACTTCTCTGGAAGAAAATGATGCTTTTTTATTTACTTTAATAATTGTGTGGATTGTTCTACTCAGTGATGTAGAATTGAGTGGTTCAATTAGACACTTACTTGAACAAAAGGAACTAGATGTTAATTTTTAAAATTTGTATACAGTTAAGTTAGACAGTGATAGTCAATTGGAAACCATGGATTTGATGCAACTATAACTATGCTAATTTTTTAAATTTATATGCAGGGGTTTGCTATAACAAAAGAGGTACAAGAGAAAGTTGTGAACTTTCATGTCATCGAAAAATTGCGGATCTGAAACATGGTAGTGTTGTCATAGAAACTCAGGTCTAACATGCACCATTGGTCTGATAATTGAGTTTTGGGCGACAAAATGCTTTTCCTCCTTTCTCCTCATTTGTGAAACCGCCTAATGAAGAATCTTCATATGGAAACCCAATCAATTCTCAATCAGTTGAAATTCTTATACAAAATTATCAATGCGTTTCCATTATTAACGCTTATAAACTGTCTATGTTTAATCAGATAATTCAAACGCTTTTGATCTTTCAATTGCTGCTTAATCTTCAATCAATCGATTATCAATGTGTTATTCTTCCGTTCCAGGTATGTTATTCAATGGTTGTATAAGATTTTTTCACAGTCGCCTTCTCTTGCTCATAACCCTAATGTGTGTTAGAATTAGGGTTTAGGGTTCTAATAATGTGGGGCCGAATCAAGAAGAAGATGTGTAATAGCCCTAATACTATCTACGGCTTCATCTATGGCGATTATATCTATACCCACTACAAAAATCTCTACATCTTAAGCATTGGAACTCTCATCCAGGTTTGTTTTCTTCGATGCTTGATGATGTAATCTGATAAAACATTATTTACAGAATCATTGTGAAACATTATCTTTTCTTGCAGATTGGTTATGAATATTCTCCACTGCCTTCTTTTGCAAAGACTTGTAGAGATGAAGTTTTAATAGGTAGCTGTAAAGTACTACTTGAAGGTGAGGATGGTTGAATTCTGAAACTGATTGTGTAATTATTATTAGTGAAATTGGTATAAAATCGGCTGTAAAGATGATAATTAGGGTTTAATATATTTTATATTTTTAGGGGTGATTGATTAAAATTTCCCTAATCTACAGAGTAATTCTTCACAAATCTTTATAGCAAAAAACTAATCTTAGATTGATTTTTATTCAACACTTCAGTATGACCGGTTTGGTTCTTAACTATATCTTCTTCGATACCTTTTGTGTAGATGTAACAAATGAAACAATAGTGTGATAGCAAAATTACATTACGGATTTCATTTTGATTTGAGGTAATTGTATTAGTGATGAGTGGTGGTATGTTTAACTAATTAGTGAAAATTATGCGTTTGTGATTTCCTTTAGCTTTAGGACTTTTTTTGGGATTAAATTTGTAATCAAGTTCTATTTCAGTTTATACATTTTAAGGATGCTTTCGATATTTGGAGAAAGAATGGTTGTGCACTAAAACATGAGTTCAACATTGATGGGCAGGTAGTGTTTTTGAATCTATAATTGTAACACCCCGTGTTTTCACGAGTGAAAGTCAAAGTCAAGGTCAAAGTCAACGACCGATTTCGCGCGACGTGACTCGTAGAATTGTTTGTATGATATTTAGATTATGTGGAGTAAGTGTCGTACATTGCAAGCATCACCCCGTATCTCAATCGATCTACGACTGCGAACGACAGGAAGTAACAATGCGATAAAGTTAATCAAGCTATGCTAATCAAATCGACATCGAATCGTAACTCGAGCTATATATTTTACTGTCATTATACGTGTGTGTGTGCCTTACGTGTTACCTGTGCATGATTATTTTATGTTTATTTTATGTTGGGATAATCAAGCGAACTCAATCGAACTCGAAGTCTAACTCGAATGTAACCGAACCCGAACCCGAATTCCAAGTCGAACCTTATAAGAAGTAGTTGGGACTGAAAGTAATTTAAATTAGGAAACCCTATCGAACCGCTCGCAAATCTGAACCGAATCAACATCGCATCGAGCTCACCCAGGGAAGTGGCATCCGCACGGATGGCCAATCCAAACGGATGGCCAATCCGCACGGATTGCCAGTCCGCACGGATGGCCAGTCCGCGCGGATAACCTATCCGGGTGCGTGTCATGCGCACGGCTCACCCTTTTCCCTTTTTGGCATCCTATAAATACACGGGTCACTCTCCACTTTTTCCACTTTTGGCAAGTGACGTCCGAACCACACGCATTCTTCACCTTTTCTCAGATTTCTCTCAATCCAGGTAAGATCTTGCACTAATTCTTGTACATCTTTGATCACTACACCATTCTACACATTTCCATCTTTCAAATCTTCACTTTCAACCATGGAATCATCCGGATTTGAGGTATTCACGGGTGACGTCATCATAAAGTTCATAAGAGCTTCATGCTTGGCTTCATTCCACCAAGAATATCTCAGATCTAAGCGATTTCTACAAGTTTTACAATAATTTCACTTAGATCTAAACTTTTCTAAGGATAAAAGAGTTGAAAGAAATAAACCTAAGTTCTCTCTTCTTTTGCCCTTAAAACCGGTACGAATCCGATCGGTTTTAGTGTTCTACTCGTCAATAGTAATGCACTAGTTCTAGATCCGGAATCCTACCCATAGACAACTGATATCGGGGTTAACCGGGATCACCGTTCTGAGTCGCCGACAGGCCGAGTTAGGGTGATTCCTGACCGGTCCAGTCACGCGGGTGAGAACACAACTCCAGTGGTTGCCACGAGATCAGAACGTCTCGATAAACGACAACAGAAACCAAGTGTAGACGAACGGAACAACCAGGCCAGTTGTCCGCACGGACAAGCTGTCCGCACGGACTAGCTGTCCGCACGGACGAGCCGTACGCACGTACAGGTCATACGCACGAGTTGTCATCCGCACGGACTACCCTTGGAACCCACTTTCCAAACTAGGTTTGAGTATCGACGAATGAGCAATCCGGACGGACGACCTCTGAACAGATTACTCATCGGATCATGAGATACTAAGGCCTTAAGATGAAACTCAAACAATCTTCATCCGCACGGCCAAGCCGTACGCACGGACTACCATACGCACGGACCGCCGTCCGCGCGGCCGGCTTGAAAGGTAGAAACACTTTGGTGTTTTCTAAATGCTACAACGAAAACTCCAAAGCACAAGCCATCATACACAAACACATCTTAGGAAGAAACAATCCACTTGAACATTTATCCGCACAAGCAATCTAACCGTACGGATAATCCGTCCGCACGTATAACTAGTCCGCACGGGTTGCCACCCGCACGGACAGTCACACGTACGGATGACCCATCCGGATGGAACACCGTCCGCACGCATCACCATCCGCACGCATCACCATCCGTACGGATAAGTCATGCGCACGGATGAATTCTATTCACGGATAACTGATCCGCACGATCAGTCATCCTACCCACTCTCACTTGTACTGTTTTACGCGTCACTTATCGTTACGTTATCGAATCTATTCAGGCTAATCGTACTCGCTATAAAGCGCTCCCTTCAATCCATATCGCTGTGAGTATACTCGAACCCTTTTTGCTTTTAGCACTTTTGGGTGTTACATACGTTACAACTATTCAAACAACAACTATCACACTACTCAAGCTATTTTACCGCTTAACCATTAATGCATGTTATACGTGGCTTATGAATGCTTGTTGTTATGTTTACACATGGAATGCTGTCTACCTGCCTTAGCAACGATAGTACTATAGTTTGGACTCAGCACCCGTTCACACGGGGGTTGTTAAGGATCTTTTACTTGCATGGATTACAGTGGTAATCATGTATTGCGAACTGCCTTGGGCAGTCAACCCGCAGTCATTGGTATCGATGGATCTATGTCGATAACTAACGTGCTTCATTGCTCTATGTGTACGTGCTGGTTATGCGTAAACGAATTCGAACTCTATATGCTATTATCAAACTTGTATGCTCACCTTTACATTTTATGTATTGACTTTATTTTAACGTATGTGACAGGTGCTTAGGTTGCATGTTTGCTCTTTGTGCTGTGATGAAATCGAAGCTAGGAACTGGAGTCCTAGAAACCAATAAACAAATTAGTTATGTTTAAATCTGAGTTGTCGGAACAGAATATTTGTTTAGTTTTTGTCTGTAATAACTTGGTTTGCTATTTGAGACATGGTATGGGACATGTTAACTTAAATTGAATGGTAATGATAGTTGTTATGGAAACTCCTGGACAATCTGTTTCGCTCAGTGCCGCGGCCCGATGATTCCGCCATCGGTTGGGGTGTGAAAGATTGGTATCAGAGCCATAACTATAGGGAATTAGGCAAGACTCGACCTAGTCCGGGTCGAAGTCTTAGAGACCTAGACTATAGTTAAGAACTAACAGACCAACTCACGCGTATGCGTAATTTCGCCACTATCACTTACTCTTTTCTATCAATGCACTCGAAATTTTCAAGTTGCGAACAGGCGATGAGGCCGAGAATAGGTGTGAAAACCGCAAACTCTCGACTAAGTTGCCTAGTCAGCTTGCGTTTTTTTGCTACAAACGAGGAGAATTATACCAAATCAGGAGTGAAATCCATATTTTGATGAATACTCTCCTCAATTTTTATCAGAAACGAGGACGGGGGTTGCAAGATAGGGGTGAAACCCTAACCTTGGCGACTCGTCCCGCTTTTGTACAAAACTCCACCAAAGTTCGATGGACTCCAACGGTCTAAAGACACAACCTAACCAAAGGGAATTGCGCCAATGCCCAGGAATCGAGGCAAAGGCATAGTCCTGGAGGTCGTTGTGCAGGATCTTTGTGAATAGTCGAGCTCCTCTGGTTAGTCGAAGTCTATTAGCCGCAGACAATCTACCTTCGATTTATCGATCTTTATGAAAATTTTATGCTTTTCCTGTTATTTGTTAACGTTTTGAGATACTATTGGTTTCGACCCAACGCTATTGCTTCTGCTAAAACACAAAACCCACAACTCATCGCTAATCGACAGTAGAGCAGTTAGAATACTTTGTATGCTCATAGGTGCTTTTAGTGACTAAGTTTATGTGTTCCTTGCTTATTGTACCCATGTGATTAGGAATACGGTAATTATGTGCCCTATATGTCTATGTAATTTTGGTGCAACTCTGTGAATTTGTGACTATATGCGTCTACATGGTACGTGTTACTGAGCTTTAGTAATCCTAGACGTGTGAGGTGAGAATTCGAATACATATGTTGAGTTCCATGGCGATGTCTATTGCAGACAATGTCGTCTGGATCCCGTCATCAACTCTCTCGTCAGGAAAAGAGGGACAGACGCCTTGCTTCCATCGTCGCGAAAGCGGTAGCAAAGGCTGTGAGCGATGTCTGCGAGAATGCCAGCAAGTCATCCGAGGAATCGAGGACTGAGGGTCCCAAAGCTGCCGCGAGACCTTTCAGCTTCAAACAATTCAAGTCATGTGGACCGAAAGAATTCACAGGCGAAGGAGGTCCTACTGCACTATTCCACTGGTTTGACTCTATCGAGGTTACTCTGCGACAAAGTGGTTGCCCTGATGACCTTCGAACTCCGAACGCTACCGGCGTCTTTCAGTCCCGTGCTTTGGACTGGTGGACGGCCGAGAGGAACAAGAGAGGGAATGATGCAGCTTACGGGTTGTCGTGGGATGAGCTCAAAGAAGTCATGCTAGAGGAATTCTGCCCTCCTCACGAGCGTCAAAAGCTTGAAGATGAATTTTGGCACATACATCAGAAGGATGGAGACAATGCTGGTCTCACTGCTCGCTTCAAACAGCTCAGCATTATCTGTCCTGACCAGGTCAAGACTCCTGATATGACCATCAAGAAGTACATTCGAGCTTTGCCCGATTGCGTCGCTGATTTCGTGCAAGCGGCTAAGACTACCACGATCGAAGAAACCTATCTGCTGGCCGCTGAGATCAATGACAAAAGGGTCAAGGCTGGGATGTGGGATAAGACCTCCAAGCATCTGCATCAAGCCACTGCTGCTACACCAACTGCTGAACCTACGTCGTCAAGCAACAAGAGAAGAAACAAGAGAAAGAACAACTCCACCAACAAGAACTGTGCGATTTCTGCTGCACCGATCTAAGCTGTACCTGCTCAACAGCGTCAAGTAGTGGCACCTGTGGCCAATGCACCGCCTGCGAAGCGTGCATACACGGGACCACACCCACTCTGCCCTACTTGCACCTACCACCATCCAACTGCTATTCAATGCCGCTTCTGTGCTCATTGCAACGTCTACGACCACTTTACTGCCAACTGCCGTATTCGTCAAGCTCCTGCCAATCAAGCTCTACTCGCTGCCCCACAGGGTCAACAAGCTCCTTCGGTACCCGCAGTCAAAGCCAGAGCATGCGTCACATGTGGCGACCCGAACCATTTCGCCAACATGTGCCCAAACAGGGTGGTGAAACAAGAACCCCAGCAGCCACAGCAGCAGCCACAACAGCAATCACAGCAGCAACAACAGCAGCAGCAGCAGGCCGCACGAGCCAGAACTTTCAATCTCAACGTGCGTCAAGCCCAGGCCGACAACAATGTGGTCAATGGTACGTTCCTTGTGAATGGTATTTATGCTTCATGTTTGTTTGATACTGGAGCCGATAATTGCTTTGTGTCACTCGAATTTGAGAAACTACTTAGTCGAAAACGTTCTCGACTCTCCTCTGCATTCGAAGTTGAAGTCGCTACCGGAAGAACCGTCACTGTAAACTCTGTTATTCGTGATTGCACTCTCGAACTCAACAATCACATATTCTCAATCGATCTCATTCCAATGCAACTAGGAAGCTTCGATGTCATAATAGGCATGGACTTTCTTCGCGAAAACCATGCCGAAGTCGTGTGCTTCGATAAAATGATTCGTTTTTCGCTCGCCAACGGAGATTCATTGTGCGTTTATGGTGATACTACTTCAAAGGGTCTCAAGCTTATGTCATGTCTACAAGCCAGCAAGTATCTCCTAAGGAATACAGGGCTTTCTTGGCTCATGTCGTAGCAGCGGAGAAGGAAAAGAAAGAGAAGAAGAAAGTAAAAGACGTTCCAGTGGTTCGAGAATTTCCTCAAGTTTTTCCAGAGGATCTTCCCGGGCTACCTCCAAAGCGTGATATCGATTTCCGCATTGACCTTATTCCTGGAGCTAATCCTATCACCAGAGCTCCTTACCGACTCGCGCCGTCCGAAATGCGCGAACTCTCAACCCAACTCCAGGAATTGCTTGAAAAAGGCTTTATTCGCCCGAGCACCTCTCCGTGGGGCGCACCAGTCCTTTTTGTTAAAAAGAAGGACGGGTCGTTCCGGATGTGCATCGACTACCGGGAATTGAATAAGTTGACTATCAAGAACCGCTATCCTCTGCCTCGAATCGACGATTTGTTTGATCAACTACAAGGTGCTACGTGTTTTTCGAAGATCGATCTACGTTCCGGATACCATCAGCTGCGTATACAAGAGGAGGATATACCCAAAACCGCGTTTCGCACTCGCTACGGCCACTACGAATTCGTTGTCATGCCTTTTGGCCTGACCAATGCACCAGCTGTTTTCATGGATCTGATGAATCGAGTGTGTAAACCGTATCTTGACCGCTTCGTCATTGTGTTCATCGACAATGTCTTGATCTATTCCAAAACGAGAGCCGAACACGCGCAGCATCTACGTTTGGTTCTCGAGTTACTCCAAGGGAACCAACTCTACGCCAAATTCTCCAAGTGTGAGTTTTGGTTGGGGGAGGTTCAGTTTCTGGGTCACATCGTAAATAGTCAGGGCATTCATGTCGATCCTGCGAAGATTGAAGCTGTTAAGAGCTGGGTTACGCCTAAGAACCCGACTGAAGTCCGCTCCTTTCTCGGACTAGCGGGCTATTATCGACGATTCATCGAAGGATTCTCGAAGATTGCCGTACCACTCACTTCTCTCACCCATAAGGACCAGCCTTTTGTCTGGGGAACCAAACAAGAATCCGCCTTCCGAACCCTCAAGTACATGCTTTGCAATGCTCCTGTTCTGACGCTACCCGACGGAAACGATAATTTCATTGTCTACTGTGATGCTTCCAACCTTGGTCTCGGTTGTGTCCTAATGCAACGAGACAAGGTCATAGCTTACGCATCTCGTCAGCTCAAAATCCACGAGAAGAACTATACAACCCACGATCTCGAGCTAGGCGCAGTTGTTTTTGCATTAAAGATCTGGCGACACTACCTGTATGGTACCAAGTGTACGATCTTCACCGATCATAAGAGCCTACAGCACATCTTTAATTAGAGGGAACTGAATATGCGTCAACGCCGATGGGTAGAACTTCTCAACGACTACGACTGCGAGATTCGTTACCACCCAGGCAAGGCAAATGTTGTTGCCGACGCACTAAGCAGACGGAGCTATCTGCTTAGCACTCGTAATGTTCAAGCCCAGAACAATCTAGAAGCTCTTATCCGCGACGCCCAGCATGCATGTTTCAACGAGCGCACCTTGAAGAAAGAAAGAATCTACCACGATGGAGCCCAACTTGTGAGCAAATCCAACGGGATATTCCACTTCTTAGACAAAATCTGGATTCCCAAGCGAACTAACCTGCGACAAATCATCATGGACGAAGCCCACAAATCCCGATACTCAATTCATCCTGGCGCTGACAAAATGTACCATGACCTTCGATATAGGTACTGGTGGCCGGGCATGAAACGGGATATCGCTCTCTACGTCGGAAAATGCCTAACCTGTGCTAGAGTCAAGGCTGAACATCAACGACCCTCTGGCTTGCTCGAACAACCTCCAATCCCCATGTGGAAGTGGGAGAGCATAGCTATGGATTTCGTGACCAAGCTTCCAACCACGTCATCAGGTCACGACAGCATTTGGGTTGTTATTGACCGTTTGACTAAATCAGCCCACTTTCTGCCAATACGAGAAGACTACAAGGTGGAACGATTAGCCCGAATCTACACCGACGAGATCATTTGTCGACATGGCACGCCTCGTGACATCATCTCCGATCGGGATGCTCGATTTACTTCGCGATTGTGGGAAACGTTTCAAACGGCACTCGGTACAACGCTTAATCTAAGTACTGCGTTCCACCCACAAACCGACGGTCAGACTGAAAGAACGATTCGTAAGCTTGAAGACATGCTCCGTTCGTGTGTTCTAGACTTCGGTGGTAATTGGGATAGACACCTTCGTTTAGTCGAATTCTCATACAACAACAGCTACCAGGCTAGCATCCAGATGGCGCCTTTCGAGGCCTTATACGGAAGAAGATGTCGATCGCCTATTGTGTGGCACGAGATCGGTCACTCGCAACTAACCGGTCCAGAGCTGCTGCAAGAGACGACAGACAAAATTTTCCAAATTCGAGACAATCTAGCAAAAGCTCGGGATAGACAGAAAGTTCTCACCGATAAAAAGCGCAAGCACCGTGAATATGGCGTTGGTGACTACGTACTCCTAAAGGTATCACCTTGAAAGGGTGTAGTCCGATTCGGCAAAAAAGGGAAACTCGCGCCTCGATATGTGGGACCTTTCAAGATTCTGGAAAGGATCGGAAAAGTCGCCTACAGACTCGAATTACCGGAAGAACTTAGCAATGTCCATCCGACTTTCCACGTGTCAAACCTCCGAAAGTGCATCTACGACCCCGACTTACATGTTCCTCTAGACGATCTACAAGTGAACGAAACATTACACTTCGTGGAAAAGCCCGTCGAAATCATGGATCGCAAGACCAAAGAACTCAGGCGCTCACGCATTCCTATTGTGAAAGTTCGATGGGAAGGAAAACGAGGCGCGGAGTTCACTTGGGAACTCGAAAGCGACATGAAGGCAAAGTATCCACAGCTGTTTAACGAATGAGTAATGTCCGAATTAGAAAGGCAAGGTGGCATACTTGTAAATAGGGGCTAGAGAGAGAAAGTAGAGAGAAAATGGCGAAACGTGATTCTTGGCCTTGTACACGATCAAATGAATTGTACGTTTTTGTGTGTTCGTTCACGATCATGTACGGATTCCGCACGTCGTATGAGTCGGATCGCAATCGAAACGAATTCAAACCAGAACCTAAAAACTGCATAGACTTTTTGAAAGAAAAAGAAAAAAGTTTTTGAAAATGAAAAATTAAAGATTGAAAAAGATTTCTCTCAAACGACTCTGAATTGAAATCTAAAACTGCATAGAATCTTTGATTAATTATTTTCGCATATCATATCCGAAAATTAACAATTCTTAAGCGTAAAATCCTGATTAATTTGACGATTTTCAATGGTCCAAACGAAGAACTCTCACACGTGATTCACGAACTAGTTACAGCTTCCAGCTTAATTTCGGGACGAAATTTCCTAAACAAGGGGAGGCTGTAACACCCCGTGTTTTCACGAGTGAAAGTCAAAGTCAAGGTCAAAGTCAACGACCGATTTCGCGTGACGTGACTCGTAGAATTGTTTGTATGATATTTAGATTATGTGGAGTAAGTGTCGTACATTGCAAGCATCACCCCGTATCTCAATCGATCTACGACTGCGAACGACAGGAAGTAACAATGCGATAAAGTTAATCAAGCTATGCTAATCAAATCGACATCGAATCGTAACTCGAGCTATATATTTTACTGTCATTATACGTGTGTGTGTGCCTTACGTGTTACCTGTGCATGATTATTTTATGTTGGGATAATCAAGCGAACTCAATCGAACTCGAAGTCTAACTCGAATGTAACCGAACCCGAACCCGAATTCCAAGTCGAACCTTATAAGAAGTAGTTGGGACTGAAAGTAATTTAAATTAGGAAACCCTATCGAACCGCTCGCAAATCTGAACCGAATCAACATCGCATCGAGCTCACCCAGGGAAGTGGCATCCGCACGGATGGCCAATCCAAACGGATGGCCAATCCGCACGGATTGCCAGTCCGCACGGATGGCCAGTCCGCGCGGATAACCTATCCGGGTGCGTGCCATGCGCACGGCTCACCCTTTTCCCTTTTTAGCATCCTATAAATACACGGGTCACTCTCCACTTTTTCCACTTTTGGCAAGTGACGTCCGAACCACACGCATTCTTCACCTTTTCTCAGATTTCTCTCAATCCAGGTAAGATCTTGCACTAATTCTTGTACATCTTTGATCACTACACCATTCTACACATTTCCATCTTTCAAATCTTCACTTTCAACCATGGAATCATCCGGATTTGAGGTATTCACGGGTGACGTCATCATAAAGTTCATAAGAGCTTAATGCTTGGCTTCATTCCACCAAGAATATCTCAGATCTAAGCGATTTCTACAAGTTTTACAATAATTTCACTTAGATCTAAACTTTTCTAAGGATAAAAGAGTTGAAAGAAATAAACCTAAGTTCTCTCTTCTTTTGCCCTTAAAACCGGTACGAATCCGATCGGTTTTAGTGTTCTACTCGTCAATAGTAATGCACTAGTTCTAGATCCGGAATCCTACCCATAGACAACTGATATCGGGGTTAACCGGGATCACCGTTCTGAGTCGCCGACAGGCCGAGTTAGGGTGATTCCTGACCGGTCCAGTCACGCGGGTGAGAACACAACTCCAGTGGTTGCCACGAGATCAGAACGTCTCGATAAACGACAACAGAAACCAAGTGTAGACGAACGGAACAACCAGGCCAGTTGTCCGCACGGACAAGCTGTCCGCACGGACGAGCCGTACGCACGTACAGGTCATACGCACGTACAGGTCATACGCACGGGTTGTCATCCGCACGGACTACCCTTGGAACCCACTTTCCAAACTAGGTTTGAGTATCGACGAATGAGCAATCCGGACGGACGACCTCTGAACGGATTACTCATCGGATCATGAGATACTAAGGCCTTAAGATGAAACTCAAACAATCTTCATCCGCACGGCCAAGCCGTACGCACAGACAGGCTATCCGGACGGATTGTCTCTGCCCGCGCGCACAGACTACCATACGGACGGACCGCCGTCCGCGCGGCCGGCTTGAAAGGTAGAAACACTTTGGTGTTTTCTAAATGCTACAACGAAAACTCCAAAGCACAAGCCATCATACACAAACACATCTTAGGAAGAAACAATCCACTTGAACATTTATCCGCACAAGCAATCTAACCGTACGGATAATCCGTCCGCACGTATAACTAGTCCGCACGGGTTGCCACCCGCACGGACAGTCACACGTACGGATGACCCATCCGGATGGAACACCGTCCGCACGCATCACCATCCGCACGCATCACCATCCGTACGGATAAGTCATGCGCACGGATGACTTCTATTCACGGATAACTGATCCGCACGATCAGTCATCCTACCCACTCTCACTTGTACTGTTTTACGCATCACTTATCGTTACGTTATCGAATCTATTCAGGCTAATCGTACTCGCTGTAAAGCGCTCCCTTCAATCCATATCGCTGTGAGTATACTCGAACCCTTTTTGCTTTTAGCACTTTTGGGTGTTACATACGTTACAACTATTCAAACAACAACTATCACACTACTCAAGCTATTTTACCGCTTAACCATTAATGCATGTTATACGTGGCTTATGAATGCTTGTTGTTATGTTTACACATGGAATGCTGTCTACCTGCCTTAGCAACGATAGTACTATAGTTTGTACTCAGCACCCGTTCACACGGGGGTTGTTAAGGATCTTTTACTTGCATGGATTACAGTGGTAATCATGTATTGCGAACTGCCTTGGGCAGTCAACCCGCAGTCATTGGTATCGATGGATCTATGTCGATAACTAACGTGCTTCATTGCTCTATGTGTACGTGCTGGTTATGCGTAAACGAATTCGAACTCTATATGCTATTATCAAACTTGTATGCTCACCTTTACATTTTATGTATTGACTTTATTTTAACGTATGTGACAGGTGCTTAGGTTGCATGTTTGCTCTTTGTGCTGTGATGAAATCGAAGCTAGGAACTGGAGTCCTAGAAACCAATAAACAAATTAGTTATGTTTAAATCTGAGTTGTCGGAACAGAATATTTGTTTAGTTTTTGTCTGTAATAACTTGGTTTGCTATTTGAGACATGGTATGGGACATGTTAACTTAAATTGAATGGTAATGATAGTTGTTATGGAAACTCCTGGACAATCTGTTTCGCTCAGTGCCGCGCCCCGATGATTCCGCCATCGGTTGGGGTGTGAAAATAATATCTTATACACATTTGAGCTCATACTTTCTATTATGGTATGTACTTCGTTTAGGAATTTGAGGTTTAATATTTTTCCCAGGTTTAATATTTTTTCCAACATTTGGTACCAGTACTTTTGGTTCGGTACCGGTTCACTACGGTACCAATATTTTACTTAATTTTACCCTCAAATACCGGTACGATACCTTACCGTAATGATATCAAATTTGGTACCGGTATATTATGTCATGAACCATTTAAAAATTAAAATTTTGATATTGTTCTCATTTTTTATTATTAATGTGTTTAACAGCTATGCTTCCTCACTGCTTCAAATCAAACATCAATCTTGATTCACCCACCACAAATAGACATTAATGTCAAGATGCAATTGTTCAAATATACATGTAAGTCATTCTCTTAGAGGGTGTTTGGGATTGACTTTTGAAAATAGATTATGCGTTTTGAATAATCAGAATAAGATAATTAACTTTAACAAAACGTGATGTTGAAAGATAGTGTTTGGATTTGATTATATTGCTTGATATCACAATAATTAGATAATCAACTATTTGAGTGTTTGGCAAATATATATTTAAAAAAATAAACAAGTGAAAATCCTTTTCTAAACGCAAATAATCAATTTTTGGAAAACTGCGTTTTGTTGCAGTAGGGGGGATCTGCTTTTGGAAAACTGCGTTTTGTAAGTTTCTAAACGCAAATAATCAACTTTTTAAAATTTTTTTTACCCAAACACTCAAAACTGATTATTTACGATTTCAAAACTCAATAATATAAAAACTTCTTCAAAACTCAACCCCAAACACCCTCTTAGACTATAAGAATTTGCTCAAATATATTTGGTTGTATGCTGGCATTTTATATTCAATATCTTTAGCTTTTTTTATTTTTATTATTTCTTGAACATTGATTTTAGGAGTAATACTTTTTGACTTAACGCAGGTGCGATATTTGTTCTAGAAACGGAACACATGTCAAACCTACAAATAAAACAACTAATGTTGTATATAAAAAGATCTTCAATGAGTTGTGAATTTTTAAGGTATTCATGTAATTCAATTATTTGTTGTACTTTCGATCATTTTTGTTAATATTTAAACGCATATATAATTAAAATTTTTACGTTAACACTGTTAAAGTATAAATTTTTTTTTGTGTAGCCACCCGTGTATCACACGGGAACTTAGACTAGTATTACCTAAAAGATTATAGTACTAGTTTTATGGGTTAGGATCAAATACAAAGGATAAAATAAATAAGAAGGGTAAGAAGGATTCTAGTCCATTGATCTTAGATTTGGAGGGTTGAGATTAGTTGTAGGGAAAAGAAGATAATAGAAGGGCATAAAGGGAATCCTATATTTATGGATTTTCTCTCTCCACATGCAAGGCACATGCCAATTCCCCCATCGATTTAAAACGTCTATAACTTTTTCATACGACATTTTTTTTAAAATTTCACCATAATAACGAGCGTTTTTTATCTTTAATATGAGTACCATATTATCATATAAAAATAAAATAAAAAATTTCATTTTACTGGGTTTTTTTGCATTGTGTTAAAGGTTCAGGTCATTGTGTCTTTTAACTATGTTTTGGTCAGTAAAGTTTCTATACATTGTGTTATTATCAAAACCTATAACACAATGTTAATTTGGGTTCTATCCATTGCGTTTTTATAAGAACCTATAACACAATAAATGACACAATGAAGATGGTGTTATATCTGGGTTTTCTATAAATTGTGTTATTAGTTCAGGTCATTGTGTTTAATATGTTATTCATTGTGTTTTAATATGTTGTCCGTGTTTTAATAATTTGTTCAATTTTTTTATTATCTTTGTTCATTGTGTTTTATTTTGTTGTGTATTGTGTTTTTAGTTTGTTTTCCATTGTCTCTTCATCTGTTCTCCATTGTGTCTTTTATCTGTTGTCATTAATTGTGTCTTTTATCTGTTGTCATCAATTGTGTTTTTATTTAGTCTGATACTTATTGTGTTATATGTTATCGCCATTGTGTTATACGTTATGGTCATTGTGTTTTAGTATGTTGTCCATTGTGTCTTTATCTGTTGCCATTGATTGTGTTTTTGATCTACTTTACATTGTGTTTTACATCATGTCCATTATGTTAATATCAAAACCTATAACACAATGTTAATTTGGGTTCTATCCATTGCGTTTTTATAAGAACCTATAACACAATATATGACACAATGAAGATGGTGTTATATCCAGGTTTTCTATAAATTGTGTTATTAGTTCAGGTCATTGTGTTTAATATGTTATTCATTGTGTTTTAATATGTTGTCCATTGTGTTTTAATAATTTTTTTTTAATTTTTTTATTATCTTTGTTCATTGTGTTTTAGTTTGTTGTGTATTGTGTTTTTAGTTTGTTTTACATTGTGTCTTCATCTGCTCTCCACTGTGTCTTTTATCTGCTTTCATTAATTGTGTTTTTTATCTGTTGTCATCAATTGTGTTTTTATTTAGTCTGATACTTATTGTGTTATATGTTATCGCCATTGTGTTATACGTTATGGTCATTGTGTTTTAGTATGTTGTCCATTGTGTCTTTATCTGTTGTCATTGATTGTTTTTGATCTATTTTACATTGTGTTTTACATCATGTCCATTGTGTAATATTCAACTGGGTTTTTGATTTTTTTTTTGAAAAATATAAAAATATGGTACTCATATTAAAGATAAAAAACGCTCGATTTTATGGTATAATTTTTTTTAAAAACAAATGATGTATAAAAAAGTTATGGAAGTTTAAAAATTGGGGGTGGGGGGGGGGGAATAACATGTGACTTGCATGTGCATATTCTCTTTACTCTTGTAGACAAAATTACCCTTTCCATTTAATTCCTCCTAGGACACTTGTCACTCTCTGGTGGCTTCTTACCATTCTTATTTTTAAATACTTTGTAGTATAACTCAACCCCTAGTTTTATGAATATGAAACCATTTAAAAATTAAAATTTTGATATTGTTCTCATTTTTTATTATTAATGTGTTTAACAGCTATGCTTCCTCACTGCTTCAAATCAAACATCAATCTTGATTCACCCACCACAAATAGACATTAATGTCAAGATGCAATTGTTCAAATATACATGTAAGTCATTCTCTTAGAGGGTGTTTGGGATTGACTTTTGAAAATAGATTATGCGTTTTGAATAATCAGAATAAGATAATTAACTTTAACAAAACGTGATGTTGAAAGATAGTGTTTGGATTTGATTATATTGCTTGATATCACAATAATTAGATAATCAACTATTTGAGTGTTTGGCAAATATATATTTAAAAAAATAAACAAGTGAAAATCCTTTTCTAAACGCAAATAATCAATTTTTGGAAAACTGCGTTTTGTTGCAGTAGGGGGGATCTGCTTTTGGAAAACTGCGTTTTGTAAGTTTCTAAACGCAAATAATCAACTTTTTAAAATTTTTTTTACCCAAACACTCAAAACTGATTATTTACGATTTCAAAACTCAATAATATAAAAACTTCTTCAAAACTCAACCCCAAACACCCTCTTAGACTATAAGAATTTGCTCAAATATATTTGGTTGTATGCTGGCATTTTATATTCAATATCTTTAGCTTTTTTTATTTTTATTATTTCTTGAACATTGATTTTAGGAGTAATACTTTTTGACTTAACGCAGGTGCGATATTTGTTCTAGAAACGGAACACATGTCAAACCTACAAATAAAACAACTAATGTTGTATATAAAAAGATCTTCAATGAGTTGTGAATTTTTAAGGTATTCATGTAATTCAATTATTTGTTGTACTTTCGATCATTTTTGTTAATATTTAAACGCATATATAATTAAAATTTTTACGTTAACACTGTTAAAGTATAAATTTTTTTTTGTGTAGCCACCCGTGTATCACACGGGAACTTAGACTAGTATTACCTAAAAGATTATAGTACTAGTTTTATGGGTTAGGATCAAATACAAAGGATAAAATAAATAAGAAGGGTAAGAAGGATTCTAGTCCATTGATCTTAGATTTGGAGGGTTGAGATTAGTTGTAGGGAAAAGAAGATAATAGAATGGCATAAAGGGAATCCTATATTTATGGATTTTCTCTCTCCACATGCAAGGCACATGCCAATTCCCCCATCGATTTAAAACGTCTATAACTTTTTCATACGACATTTTTTTTAAAATTTCACCATAATAACGAGCGTTTTTTATCTTTAATATGAGTACCATATTATCATATAAAAATAAAATAAAAAATTTCATTTTACTGGGTTTTTTTGCATTGTGTTAAAGGTTCAGGTCATTGTGTCTTTTAACTATGTTTTGGTCAGTAAAGTTTCTATACATTGTGTTATTATCAAAACCTATAACACAATGTTAATTTGGGTTCTATCCATTGCGTTTTTATAAGAACCTATAACACAATAAATGACACAATGAAGATGGTGTTATATCTGGGTTTTCTATAAATTGTGTTATTAGTTCAGGTCATTGTGTTTAATATGTTATTCATTGTGTTTTAATATGTTGTCCGTGTTTTAATAATTTGTTCAATTTTTTTATTATCTTTGTTCATTGTGTTTTATTTTGTTGTGTATTGTGTTTTTAGTTTGTTTTCCATTGTCTCTTCATCTGTTCTCCATTGTGTCTTTTATCTGTTGTCATTAATTGTGTCTTTTATCTGTTGTCATCAATTGTGTTTTTATTTAGTCTGATACTTATTGTGTTATATGTTATCGCCATTGTGTTATACGTTATGGTCATTGTGTTTTAGTATGTTGTCCATTGTGTCTTTATCTGTTGCCATTGATTGTGTTTTTGATCTACTTTACATTGTGTTTTACATCATGTCCATTATGTTAATATCAAAACCTATAACACAATGTTAATTTGGGTTCTATCCATTGCGTTTTTATAAGAACCTATAACACAATATATGACACAATGAAGATGGTGTTATATCCAGGTTTTCTATAAATTGTGTTATTAGTTCAGGTCATTGTGTTTAATATGTTATTCATTGTGTTTTAATATGTTGTCCATTGTGTTTTAATAATTTTTTTTTAATTTTTTTATTATCTTTGTTCATTGTGTTTTAGTTTGTTGTGTATTGTGTTTTTAGTTTGTTTTACATTGTGTCTTCATCTGCTCTCCACTGTGTCTTTTATCTGCTTTCATTAATTGTGTTTTTTATCTGTTGTCATCAATTGTGTTTTTATTTAGTCTGATACTTATTGTGTTATATGTTATCGCCATTGTGTTATACGTTATGGTCATTGTGTTTTAGTATGTTGTCCATTGTGTCTTTATCTGTTGTCATTGATTGTTTTTGATCTATTTTACATTGTGTTTTACATCATGTCCATTGTGTAATATTCAACTGGGTTTTTGATTTTTTTTTTGAAAAATATAAAAATATGGTACTCATATTAAAGATAAAAAACGCTCGATTTTATGGTATAATTTTTTTTAAAAACAAATGATGTATAAAAAAGTTATGGAAGTTTAAAAATTGGGGGTGGGGGGGGAATAACATGTGACTTGCATGTGCATATTCTCTTTACTCTTGTAGACAAAATTACCCTTTCCATTTAATTCCTCCTAGGACACTTGTCACTCTCTGGTGGCTTCTTACCATTCTTATTTTTAAATACTTTGTAGTATAACTCAACCCCTAGTTTTATGAATATGAAACCATTTAAAAATTAAAATTTTGATATTGTTCTCATTTTTTATTATTAATGTGTTTAACAGCTATGCTTCCTCACTGCTTCAAATCAAACATCAATCTTGATTCACCCACCACAAATAGACATTAATGTCAAGATGCAATTGTTCAAATATACATGTAAGTCATTCTCTTAGAGGGTGTTTGGGATTGACTTTTGAAAATAGATTATGCGTTTTGAATAATCAGAATAAGATAATTAACTTTAACAAAACGTGATGTTGAAAGATAGTGTTTGGATTTGATTATATTGCTTGATATCACAATAATTAGATAATCAACTATTTGAGTGTTTGGCAAATATATATTTAAAAAAATAAACAAGTGAAAATCCTTTTCTAAACGCAAATAATCAATTTTTGGAAAACTGCGTTTTGTTGCAGTAGGGGGGATCTGCTTTTGGAAAACTGCGTTTTGTAAGTTTCTAAACGCAAATAATCAACTTTTTAAAATTTTTTTTACCCAAACACTCAAAACTGATTATTTACGATTTCAAAACTCAATAATATAAAAACTTCTTCAAAACTCAACCCCAAACACCCTCTTAGACTATAAGAATTTGCTCAAATATATTTGGTTGTATGCTGGCATTTTATATTCAATATCTTTAGCTTTTTTTATTTTTATTATTTCTTGAACATTGATTTTAGGAGTAATACTTTTTGACTTAACGCAGGTGCGATATTTGTTCTAGAAACGGAACACATGTCAAACCTACAAATAAAACAACTAATGTTGTATATAAAAAGATCTTCAATGAGTTGTGAATTTTTAAGGTATTCATGTAATTCAATTATTTGTTGTACTTTCGATCATTTTTGTTAATATTTAAACGCATATATAATTAAAATTTTTACGTTAACACTGTTAAAGTATAAATTTTTTTTTGTGTAGCCACCCGTGTATCACACGGGAACTTAGACTAGTATTACCTAAAAGATTATAGTACTAGTTTTATGGGTTAGGATCAAATACAAAGGATAAAATAAATAAGAAGGGTAAGAAGGATTCTAGTCCATTGATCTTAGATTTGGAGGGTTGAGATTAGTTGTAGGGAAAAGAAGATAATAGAAGGGCATAAAGGGAATCCTATATTTATGGATTTTCTCTCTCCACATGCAAGGCACATGCCAATTCCCCCATCGATTTAAAACGTCTATAACTTTTTCATACGACATTTTTTTTAAATTTCACCATAATAACGAGCGTTTTTTATCTTTAATATGAGTACCATATTATCATATAAAAATAAAATAAAAAAATTTCATTTTACTGGGTTTTTTTGCATTGTGTTAAAGGTTCAGGTCATTGTGTCTTTTAACTATGTTTTGGTCAGTAAAGTTTCTATACATTGTGTTATTATCAAAACCTATAACACAATGTTAATTTGGGTTCTATCCATTGCGTTTTTATAAGAACCTATAACACAATAAATGACACAATGAAGATGGTGTTATATCTGGGTTTTCTATAAATTGTGTTATTAGTTCAGGTCATTGTGTTTAATATGTTATTCATTGTGTTTTAATATGTTGTCCGTGTTTTAATAATTTGTTCAATTTTTTTATTATCTTTGTTCATTGTGTTTTATTTTGTTGTGTATTGTGTTTTTAGTTTGTTTTCCATTGTCTCTTCATCTGTTCTCCATTGTGTCTTTTATCTGTTGTCATTAATTGTGTCTTTTATCTGTTGTCATCAATTGTGTTTTTATTTAGTCTGATACTTATTGTGTTATATGTTATCGCCATTGTGTTATACGTTATGGTCATTGTGTTTTAGTATGTTGTCCATTGTGTCTTTATCTGTTGCCATTGATTGTGTTTTTGATCTACTTTACATTGTGTTTTACATCATGTCCATTATGTTAATATCAAAACCTATAACACAATGTTAATTTGGGTTCTATCCATTGCGTTTTTATAAGAACCTATAACACAATATATGACACAATGAAGATGGTGTTATATCCAGGTTTTCTATAAATTGTGTTATTAGTTCAGGTCATTGTGTTTAATATGTTATTCATTGTGTTTTAATATGTTGTCCATTGTGTTTTAATAATTTTTTTTTAATTTTTTTATTATCTTTGTTCATTGTGTTTTAGTTTGTTGTGTATTGTGTTTTTAGTTTGTTTTACATTGTGTCTTCATCTGCTCTCCACTGTGTCTTTTATCTGCTTTCATTAATTGTGTTTTTTATCTGTTGTCATCAATTGTGTTTTTATTTAGTCTGATACTTATTGTGTTATATGTTATCGCCATTGTGTTATACGTTATGGTCATTGTGTTTTAGTATGTTGTCCATTGTGTCTTTATCTGTTGTCATTGATTGTTTTTGATCTATTTTACATTGTGTTTTACATCATGTCCATTGTGTAATATTCAACTGGGTTTTTGATTTTTTTTTTGAAAAATATAAAAATATGGTACTCATATTAAAGATAAAAAACGCTCGATTTTATGGTATAATTTTTTTTAAAAACAAATGATGTATAAAAAAGTTATGGAAGTTTAAAAATTGGGGGTGGGGGGGGAATAACATGTGACTTGCATGTGCATATTCTCTTTACTCTTGTAGACAAAATTACCCTTTCCATTTAATTCCTCCTAGGACACTTGTCACTCTCTGGTGGCTTCTTACCATTCTTATTTTTAAATACTTTGTAGTATAACTCAACCCCTAGTTTTATGAATATGAAAACTTATTTGAATCTGAATGTTACAACTTTAGTATTGAATAGAACAGCAAATTAGTAAGAGTGGATATAATTGCAACATTAAAGCATATAGACTAATTCATGGAATAGAATAGGGAAAGACATAATAGATATGCAATAATTTAATAAAAGGTAATTAGTAATAATATTATTAAAATAACTAAAATATAGAAAATAATACAAAAAGTGAAGTGGCCTATTACGTTACATTAATTTAGAGTTAATTACTATTTTCGTCCCTAAGGTTTGTCAAAAATAACGGTTTCAGTCCATTAGTTTAAAAATTGCGATTTCAGTCCATTAGTTTCATTTTCGTAACCATTTCAGTCCACTAACTTAACTCCATCCATTTATTTTGTTAACTTTTGGGTGAAATTACCAAATTACCCCTGCTAACTTAACAAATTGTAATAAACAATTCTAAAAAATCTAAAAATCAAAAAAATTCCAAAAAATAAAAAAATTCCAAAAAATTCAAAAAAATCGAAAAATCAAAATTTTTTTAAAAAATCATAAAAATTCTAAAAAATCCAAAAAAATTCTAAAAAATCCAAAATGTTTCATTAAATGTTTCGAACCCGAACCGTTTCGAGCTGAACCGTTTCGACGCGAACCGTTTCGACCCGTACCGTTTCGAGCCGAACCGTTTCGACGCGAACCGTTTCGACCCGTACCGTTTCGACCCGTACCGTTTCGAGCCGAACCGTTTAGACGCGAACCGCTTCGACGCGAACCGTTTCGACCCGTACCGTTTCGAGCCGAACCGTTTCGACGCGAACCGTTTCGACCCGTACCGTTTCGACGCGAACCGTTTCGACGCGAACCGTTTCAACCCGTACCGTTTCGAGCCGAACCGTTTCGATGCGAACCGTTTCGACCCGTACCGTTTCGAGCCGAACCGTTTCGACGCGAACCGTTTCGAGCCGTACCGGTACGGGTCGAAACGGTACGGCTCGAAACGGTTCGCGTCGAAACGGTTCGGCTCGAAACGGTACGGGTCGAAACAGTTAGCGTCGAAACGGTTCGCGTCGAAACGGTACGGGTCGAAACGGTTCGCGTCGAAACGGTACGGGTCGAAACGGTTCGCGTCGAAACGGTTCGGCTCGAAACGGTACGGGCCGAAACGGTTCGCGCCGAAACGGTTCGCGCCGAAACGGTTCACGTCGAAACGGTTCGGCTCGAAACGGTACGGGTCGAAACGGTTCGCGTCGAAACGGTACGGGTCGAAACGGTTCGCGTCGAAACGGTTCGGGTCGAAACGGTACGGGTCGAAACGGTTCGCGTCGAAACGGTTCGCGTCGAAACGGTTTTTTGAATTTTTTGGAATTTTTTTGATTTTTTTGAATTTTTTGGATTTTTTTTTTATTTTTAGATTTTTTAGAATTTTTTTTATTACAATTTGTTAAGTTAGCAGGGGTAATTTGGTAATTTCACCCAAAAGTTAACAAAATAAATGGATGGAGTTAAGTTAGTGGACTGAAATGGTTACGAAAATGAAACTAATGGACTGAAATCGCAATTTTTTAACTAATGGACTGAAACCGTTATTTTTGACAAACCTCAGGGACGAAAATAGTAATTAACTCCATTAATTTATGTAATATTTTCAAAGTGCACGAACCATTTGTCTCTTTTTCACTTTGAATCAGCAATATGTTTGTATGACATCATGCTTGATACCTTTAAAACAACAATATGTTTGTATAATACCATGCTACTCGGTGGGGTTGATGGAAGATGGGTCTTCATGTCAGTGTCACGTAGGAAGAGTGTGAGGATGAGGCAAAGAGCATGGAGCTAAGGAAATGGGGTATGGGCCTAGTATATATATATAGGGTAAGGATAGTGTAAAAATGGCCTAAAGTGTGAGAAGTGTATTATAACACTATATATAATACTATATAACACCATATAAACACCGTATAACAATATGTAACACCATATAATACCATATAACACTATGTAACACTATATAACATTATATAACAAATATAACTGTCTGTGTGTGTTGTATGTATATGTGTGTGAGAGGAGGAGGCACGTCCTCGTCGTCTCATGTCCGACGATCTCGACGCCGACAAAGCTAAGGAAATGGAGAGGGGGTCGGCGCCGCCCCACGACATCCCTCGGACTACCCCCGTATCGAGTACCAGGGGCGGAACCAATATCAATTTAGCCGTAACACGGGCTACGGCTCAAGTCCATATTCGTAGTGCATTTTTTTCGGTTTTATACAAGGTATACCACTAAATTAATACAAGGATACCCCTAAGACCACATGGTGTGGTCGTTCAAAAAAGGTGTTGCTACTGCTCAACGCCGTTCACACTATCCCGTCCACGGCGTTACCACGACGTTATTGATTAGGCCAGGGAATCTCCACCGGCGTGGAAGAGTTTTTGGCATCGACATTGCACGTGGTTAATGGACGTGATGTTAGTCGTTTAACCCCAACGGTTAACTTTTAAAATTAAAAAAAAAACGTACCTTTTTTAAAAATTCTAATTTTACATTATAAATACAACCCACTTCTTCATTTTTAAATTACAAACTCAACCACTTCACCTAAATTTTTACAAACTTTCAACGCTGTTCCACTTCACAAAAAAAAAAAAAAACCCAAGGATGAGAGCCGTTGTGTGGACCAAAGAAGATTGCACTTTGCGAGTCGTGGGTCGAAGCTTTGAGCCACCACACGCCGAATAGGCGCTCGAGCGGTCCTTTTTGGAGGACAACCCGGCAACACTTTCAAGCCTATACGGGTGAGAACAACCGAACCGTCAACTCCCTCTCGTATCGTTTTTGGACGATCCGTCTCGATTGCGAAAGATTCGAGATGATCCACACCACTGTGGAGCTCGAGGGTGGTGATCTCAGGGAGGATGACATCATCCAAGTGGCTCTTATCAGCTTTAGGCACGTGCACCACCGTAAATTCAAGCTCCGCTCGGCATGGGAATCATTAGATTTTGGGTTATTGGATTTTATCACCCTCAACTATCGGCCTTTGGCCGATGCCACCCACAACTAACACTTTGACACCCGGCACCCCCAACTTGACTTTTTGTTTGCACTAGCACCACCCAGTTAAATCTGCACTAACTCAGTTTGTTTCTGGTCCTACGTGGCACATACTTGATTACGTGGACACGATTATGTGGCAATTACGTGGCATTATATCCCTGTATATAAAATGCATTTCTCATAACCCTAATCTAAACATATTTGATGAACACAGAGTACAGATACTCCCACAACCATCACCACCTCCACCTCCTGCAAACACCACATCCTCTTGCCACCACCCACAGTCGCCTCCGGCCCGGACGCACCTTCTAGGGCACAAACTCCGGCCCGCTAAGATCTAAAGAGTTAAGAAGTCTACTACACTGAGAAATCACAACAACATTACCAGTAATATTAGAGTTTCTAGCAGCAAACGATTCAAGTGTAGAAACAGTTAACAAAGTTGAAGAAATAGATCTGAAATCACAGCTTAGGTCAATACCGGTGAGATTTATAGCAGAAACCGTTGACTTTGGGGGAGTAAGTCTAGAAATTGGGCTTCATCTGGGTCGGAATTAATTTGGGGGAAACCGTTGACAATTGATTCAGAAACTAATTGTAATTCAGTGATTGTGATATTATCGAGATGTGTACTGAATAGTTGTGGGGTTTTGAACGAGTGGCGATCGAGTGGGATTTTGTGGGAATTGAAGAGATTGATGTAGGAAATGAGGAGATGGGTAATTAGGGTTGATAGAGAGGGAGATGGTGAGAGGAGTGAGAGGAGAGAGGAGGTGTATTAGGAGACGGTGGCCAGAGAGAGTGTGTGGAGGTGTGAGATGAGGGTTGGTTGAGAAGTTGGGGACAGGAGGAATGGGTGGAGTGGGGCGGTTGTGTGGTATTGTGCTAGCCGGATTATGTCATCCGGTGAGAGAGACAGTGGTGTGTCACGGTGGTTTGTGGTGGTCATGAGCGTAATCGGAGTTTGGTTTGTGGTGGTCATAACTGAATAAGGTGTAAGATATTCTTAAGAGCAATGCATGTTTTTTTATATAGGGAGATAATGCCACGTAATTTCCACATAATCGTGTCCATGTAAACAAGTATGTGCCACGTAGGACCAGAAACAAACTGAGTTAGTGCAGACTTAACTGGGTGGTGCCAGTGCAAACAAAAAGTCAAGTTGGGGGTGCCGGGTGTCAAAGTGTTAGTTGCGGGTGGCATCGGCCAAAGGCCGATAGTTGCGGGTGATAAAATCCAATAACCCTTTTTTTTGAGCTAATCTAATCAATTGGGCCAATGTTTCAATCAAGCTCCCTTATTTTATAAGTTTGAGTTGGTTAGACCACACGGTGTGGAAGGGCTTGAAGATGGGTCATTATGCGACACGTGGACCACGCGTCAGAACAGGGCATGGTGTTAAAACGGACGGTGTGGCCTGGGGCATGTAAACGTGGCTTTTTTCGACACGTGTCACACAGCTTTTGTATTATTTTATAATTCAAGTTATATAAAATGTATTAAAAACTTATAAAAATATGACTAGTAAGTAAACAAATACATAACACTAAAAAACATTACATAAATTTTAAAACATTACATAAAGTAAAACTACGAAACTAAAAATCAGATAATTTAATAAAAAACTAAGGGTTATTGGATTTTATCACCCTCAACTATCGGCATTTGGCCGATGCCACGCGCAACTAACACTTTGACACCTGGCACCCCCAACTTGACTTTTTGTTTGCACTGGCACCACCCAGTTAAGTCTGCACTAACTCAGTTTGTTTCTGGTCCTACGTGGCACATACTTGATTACGTGGACACGATTATGTGGCAATTACGTGGCATTATCTCCCTATATAAAAAAACATGCATTGCTCATAAGAATATCTTACACCTTATTCAGTTATGACCACCACAAACCAAACTCCGATTACGCTCATGACCACCACAAACCACCGTGACACACCACTGTCTCTCTCACCGGACGACATAACCCGGCTAGCACAATACCACACAACCGCCCCACTCCACCCATTCCTCCTGTCCCCAACTTCTCAACCAACCCTCATCTCACACCTCCACACACTCTCTCTGGCCACCGTCTCCTAATACACCTCCTCTCTCCTCTCACCATCTCCCTCTCTATCAACCCTAATTACCCATCTCCTCATTTCCTACATCAATCTCTTCAATTCCCACAAAATCCCACTCGATCGCCACTCGTTCAAAACCCCACAACTATTCAGTACACATCTCGATAATATCACAATCACTGAATTACAATTAGTTTCTGAATCAATTGTCAACGGTTTCCCCCAAATTAATTCCGACCCAGATGAAGCCCAATTTCTAGACTTACTCCCCCAAAGTCAACGGTTTCTGCTATAAATCTCACCGGTATTGACCTAAGCTGTGATTTCAGATCTATTTCTTCAACTTTGTTAACTGTTTCTACACTTGAATCGTTTGCTGCTGGAAACTCTAATATTACTGGTAATGTTGTTGTGATTTCTCAGTGTAGTAGACTTCTTAACTCTTTAGATCTTAGCGGGCCGGAGTTTGTGCCCTAGAAGGTGCGTCCGGGCCGGAGGCGACTGTGGGTGGTGGCAGGAGGATGTGGTGTTTGCAGGAGGTGGAGGTGGTGATGGTTGTGGTTGTGGGAGTATCTGTACTCTGTGTTCATCAAATATGTTTAGATTAGGGTTATGAGAAATGCATTTTATATACAGGGATATAATGCCACGTAATTGCCACATAATCGTGTCCACGTAATCAAGTATGTGCCACGTAGGACCAGAAACAAACTGAGTTAGTGCAGATTTAACTGGGTGGTGCTAGTGCAAACAAAAAGTCAAGTTGGGGGTGCCGGGTGTCAAAGTGTTAGTTGCGGGTGGCATCGGCCAAAGGCCGATAGTTGAGGGTGATAAAATCCAATAACCCTAAAAAAACACACAACTACGTATGGCGGCAACCTGGAAGAAAACCAAACGTCGCTCTGGCCTCTCGCTCGGACTCAGACGCTGCATTCTTCGACCTTCGTTATTGTTGTTTTTATTAATATCGTATGATTGCATGGTAAAAAAAATTAGGATACCCCTAATTTAACGGGCTAGTTCCGCCACTGCCGAGTACTCTCAATGCCAAATCAAATTTGATATTACCGGAACTCTTATGTTGATGCAAAGAAACGATGAACACCAATTGATGTTGTTTCAATCAAATTTGCCTATTCCTGTCACTCTATCAGACGGTGTGTATATACACGTGTGTTTTTACTATGTAAATAATCAGTTTACTAGGATATGTACATATATGTACAATTTTATCTAGCATTTTGTTTTGACACACATTAGTGGTTTTAAGTTTAGAGTTAATTACTGTTTTCGTTCATGTGGTTTGTCAAAAATCACTATTTCAGTCCATTAGTTTAAAAATTGCGATTTCAGTCCATGTAGTTTCACTTTTGTAACAATTTCAGTCCACCTCCGTTAACCCAATCCATTTATTCTGTTAAGTACACATGAATTGATCATAATGCCCTTATTAATAAAAAAACTAACAGATATCTAAATGAGTTACTTACTGTTTTCGTCCCTGTTGTTTGTCAAAAATCACTATTTCAGTCCCTATGGTTTCACTTTTGTAATCATTTCAATCCAGTCTCCTAACACCGTATATTTTACCATTAAGTTTCTAATGAAATACCTAAATTACCCTTGTGTTAATTAAATATGGACTTATATGATTTTATTATTGGATTTATATGATTTTATTGTTGTATGACATATGGACTAAAATTGGATTGTAGGGTTCGACCCACCATGGCTTTAGTATAAGTAGAAGTCTGGCATTATTTTTACATATATGGTTCTAAAATTTTAATTTTGGATTTTAAAATGAGAAAATGTTCAGGTAAGCATTATTTTTCAAAGTTATTATGTTAATTGATTTTGCTAGGAAGATATTAATTAGGGTGGGGTAATGGGTCGTCGGACATTAAGAGGGTGGGGTTGTGATGCCGGAGACTGGACTGAAATGGTTACGAAAGTAAAACCACATGGACTGAAATCGCAATTTTTAAACTAATGAACCGAAATAGTGATTTTTGACAAACCACAGGGACGAAAACAGTAATTAACTCATTCAGATATCTTTTTGTTTTTTATTAACAAGGGCATTATGGTCAATTCACATGTACTTAACAGAATAAATGGACGGGGTTAACGGAGGTGGACTGAAATGGTTACGAAAGTGAAACCACAGGGACTGAAATCGCAATTTTTAAACTAATGGACTGAAATAGTGATTTTTAACAAACCACAAGGACGAAAACAGTAATTAACTCTTAAGAATCGCGAGAACCAAGTGTGAACACAACCAAAAAATACCTAAAAAAATAAAAAAACACTCAAAAAAAAATTTTAATATATTTTTTTAGGGTTATTGAATTTTATCACCCCTAACTATTGGCTATTGGCCGCTGCCACCCTTAACTATCACTTTGACGCCCGTCACCCCCAACTTAACACTTAGTGTGTTCTGTCACCACATCGTTAACTAATCACTAACTTTTGATCTTGTTACTATACTTTTAGGGTGTCCTAAGATCTCTAAAACCTTCCTAAGATCCCTATGACACCCCCAAAAGTATAGTAGCGATATCAAAAGTTAGTTATCAGTTGACGACGTGGTGACATAACACACTAAGTGTTAAGTTGGGGGTGACGGACGTTAAAGTGATAGTTAGGGGTGACAGCGGCAAATAGCCAATAGTTAGGGGTGATAAAATCCAATAACCCTTTTTTTTTTTAAAATCGCTATATTGTCACAAAAAAAAACCAAAAAAAAATCGAGTAACAATTATCCATGCACATGTGCATATGTATCATTTCTTTGACAAATTCCGTAATACATTACTAATATCACTCTCATTTACACTACCATTCATAATACACTACTTTTTACATTAACAATATTAGAAATGCACATGTGCATCTATATGTATGAATATGTTATAACGTATTTTGGTACACCACTTTGAACACACTTTCCCTTTCATCTATCATACCATCCGTAATACTATATAATTGCCTCCTACCATCCATAATACAACACCATTACCAATATTTCACTTTATTACATGTACATCAACACTCTTTATACAATCCAAACAACATATACATCATAAAGTGACAAATATAATCAAACCATCAACCATTAGATATAACTAACCAAAACACATGTATATGGGTCTATTTCATCATTTAAAATAACAAACTTTTTTGTACCAAAACACGTTATAGCATGGTTATACATAATGATGCACATGTGAATTCTTAATATTGGTAATGTAAAAAGTAGTGTATTGCGGATGGTAATGTAAATGAAAGTGTATTTTTCTACTACTGGTAATATATTACGGAATTTGTCCAATAAATGATACATATGCACATGTGCATCCATAACTGTTACTCGAAAAAAAAAGTGTTTTTTTGTAACGAAATATAACGATTTTTTTTGAAAAAATATTAACAAAATTGTGTGTTTTTTGGATTTTTTTAGGTATTTTTTTGTGTTCACATTGGTTCTCGCAATAAGGGTGGTTCTCAAATGAACCTTACCCACAAATAAATTTTTAAATATTTTTCTAATAAAAATCGCTATATTTTGTGTCGCAACCCCCGTCCCCTATCTGTCCCGGGAACGGGCAGCCGCGAGACCAGTTTTGGTGGTATCGGTGTTTATTATTTTGGCAGCAGAAATTACATCAGGACCGTAGTTAGGAAATATTTTTTCAGAGTAAATACCACACTTTATATAAATATATTGGGATAAAACCCAAGTTTCATTACAAACTGTTTTATAGGGATAAACCCCATTTTATTGAAATAAAACATCTTCTTTTATTTAGGTAACTTTTATAGCCACTTTTTTTCCAAGCCTTCAATGCTGTCCAGCTGGCTCCTAGTTGGCTTTCACATTTTGTTACCTGAAACGCGTTTAAAAACATTTTGTCAGTGGGAAATGCTGGTGAGTGAATCCCAGTTCAATCAAGAAGAGTTTTATCTTTTAACAGTATTGAGAGCTATTACAATGTTTATTTCTACACAATTACTCATTAAGTATTGTCAATCCTGACTGGTGGGTCATATTACACATTGGCTAACTCTTTGTCCAATGGTAACGTGTTCCACATTTTGTATACAAAACCCCAACATACCGGCAGTAATTGAAGAACTACAAAGACTCAATCACTGCTTAATCGCATTGAAAATATTTAAGGTTTTGTAAAAACAGTTTACAAAAAGGAGATTACTCACATTGTTGTCTTAGGATTTCCTTTAAGGGTTTCCTGGTGATTATCTATTAATTACACAAATGTACATGTGTTAGTATAATGACCCAATATTTACATTATAAATACCCTCCCCGAGACGGCATTCCAATGACTACGTCGGGCAGAACCACGACAGCCATTACGGAACCCTGGATCGATCGGGCAGCGTATCTAATATGTAACCTGGGTTATAATACTTACAACGGGGCAGAACTTCGTTAATTAGGGGGTATTATACCCGGAGATTATGCCTACTATGCAGAAATTTTGAGAGAGAAAGATATTTGGGACGAATTGTGAACTAAGGCCGATAGCCTCTATTTATAGTGTCTGATGGACACTTCCTAGCGGCCCGCGTAAACCATCTAAGGGTCATTCGCGGCCCGCGGCGTAGACTATGTAGGGCCTAGCTTAGTCGATTCACAAGTGTAGACTTGACAGATGGCATGACACGTGGCACGCTAGGGTGTCGCCCTGACCTTGGGCTGTCGCGGCCCGCGTAAGCTGAGGCTTACTTCTACGCGGCCCGCGAGCGACATCAGGAATTTGTTTTTATTTAATTTTAATAAAAATAAAGGTATTCGGGGCCCGTTTTTGTATACGGGGTGTATTTTAGGACGTGTAGGGATAATTTAATTATTTTTAGGGTGTCTAAAATATTTTGAGGGTTGTTATATCCTCCCCACCTTGTTTTAGAGCTCGTCCTCGAGATCTACTGGAACAAGTGTGTATATTTCCTTTACATTTCTGATTCAAGCTCCCATGTGTATTCTGGTCCTCTTTTGGAGTCCCATTTTACTTTGACTAGAACTAATCTCTTGTGCTTGAGGTTCTTAACTTTCCTGTCTTCAATCTGTAGAGGCCTTTCTACAAATTTTAACTGCTCATTTACTTCTATATCTTTAAGAGGTACTACGAGTGATTCATCAGCTAGGCACTTCTTGAGATTGCATACATGAAATACATCATGTATTCCTGCCATTTCTTCTGACAGTTGTAGCTGATAGGCTACAGGTCCTATTCTTCTAATAATCTCAAAAGGTCAAATGTACTTGGGACTTAGCTTTCCCCTTTTGATGAATCTTACCACTCCTTTCCGAGGAGAGACTTTCAATAACACTTTATCTCCTACCTGAAATTCCAATGGTTTTCGTCTGTTATCAGCATAACTCCTTTGTCGATCACGTGCTGCTTTCAATCGTTCCTTGACTTGAATGATTTTGTCTGTTGTTTCTTGTACTATCTCAGGTCCAGATAGTTGCTTTTCTCCAATTTCTGCCCACCAGACTGGCGTTCGGCACTTTCGTCCATAAAGTGCTTCGAATGGTGCAGCATTGATACTTGTGTGATAACTGTTATTATAAGAAAATTCTATCAATGGTAAGTGATCGTCCCAATTACCTCCGAAATCAATTACACAAGCTCTAAGCATGTCCTCTAGTGTCTGAATTGTCCTTTCACTTTGTCCGTCTGTTTGAGGATGATAAGTGGTACTTAGATTCAACTTGGTTCCCATTGCCTTTTGGAAACTTGCCCAAAAATGAGAGGTAAAACGGCTATCTCTGTCAGAAACAATTGATAGAGGAATTCCATGTAATGAGACTATTTCATTTACATATAAGTTAGCTAATTGTTCTGTCACAACCCCCGATCCCTGTTCCCCGGGAACGGGCGGACGTGATCACAGAGCTTGGTGGTATCAGGTTTGTATTTAGTCTCGCAGCGGAATTTACATCAGGACCGTAGTTAGGAAATGTTTATCAGAGTAAAACCACCTTCTTTTATATTAATAATAACATGGGCAAAACCCAAGTTTCTTATTACAATACATTATAGGGACAAACCCTATTTTATTAAATTTAAAACATCGTTTATTAGGTAACTTTTATAGCCACATTTTTCCAAGCCTTCAATGCTCTCCAGCTGGCTTTTTACTAATTGGCTTTCACATTGGGTTACCTGAAACATGTTTTAAAAATATTTATCAGCGGGAAATACTGGTGAGTGAATCCCAGTTTAATCAAGTTTAAAGTCACAGTGAACAGTATTGAGAGTGATCACTTTGTTTATGTCTACACAATTACTCCATTTGGTACTATCACTCCTGACTTGTGGGTCATATTACCCATTGGCTAACTCATTGTCCAATGGTAACGTATTGTCATCCCGACTTACTACTCGCAAGTAGTACAAAATTTTGTATACAAAACCCCAACATACCGGCAGTAACTGAATAACTACAAAGACTCAATTACTGCTAATTTTCATAGTAAAACATTTAAGGTTTGGTAAAACATTACCAAAAACATTAACAAAAAGAGGATAAACTCACAAAAGGAGTTTATATAAAAAGAGGATTACTCACATTGCTGTCTTAGGCTTTTCGTAAGGGTTTCTTGGGTATAATCTATAATTTATACAAATGTACATTGGTTAGTACCATAACCCTTTGAAATTATTAATAATACCCTCCCCGAGACGGCATTCCAACAACTACGTCGGGCAGAACCACGACAGTTGTTACGGAACCCTAAATCAATCGGGCAGCGTAACTATTATGAAACCGGGGTTATAATACTTACAATGGAGCAGAACCTCGCTAATTAGGGGTATAGTACCCGACTATAATAACTTCCTACAGAAATTGAGAGCTGAGATTGAGAAATGAGCGACGAAAAACGTAGACCGATGCCATCTATTTATAGTTAAAATTTTACATCGCTTACGGACCGTAAGCCTCAAATTGTTGCGGTGCGTAAGGATGCTTACGGACCGTAAGACTAAAATTGTTACGGTGCGTAAGGGTTAAAAATAGGTTATAGGGTAGCCACAGTTGGGACTAGCTTTGCTGACTTGACAGATTCTAAATTCCGAATTTTGACAGCGAGTAATTTTAGATAATCGTTAACTAGGGTATACCCCCCCCCTTGAGTTTTAGGGGCCCTGATCCTGATTCTGATTGTTCTGAAAATTTTAGGGTTTGTTCAGAATCACTTGGGTTTCTCTAAGCATATCTTCCATTGTCTGAATTGTCCTTTCACTTTGTCCATCTGTTTGAGGATGATAAGCTGTGCTTAACCTTAACTTGGTTCCCATTGCCTTTTGGAAACTTGACCAAAAACGAGAGGTAAATCTACTATCTCTATCAGAAACAATTGATAAAGGAATGCCATGTAAAGAAACAATTTCATTTACATACAATCTAGCTAATTGTTCCATGCTAATTGTTTCCTTCATTGGTAGAAAATGAGCTGACTTAGTTAGTCTATCTACAATCACCCAGATTGTATCATTTCCTTTCCTAGTTTTGGGTAATTTAGTAACAAAATCCATTGTTATTAATTCCCATTTCCAAACTGGCATTTCTAATTGCTGTAACAAACCTGAGGGTTTCTGATGTTCAGCTTTAACTTGTGAACAAGTTAAACATTTAGAAACATAGGTTGCTATGTCCTTTTTCATTCCTATCCACCAGAAATTTTTCCTTAAATCCTGGTACATTTTATCACTTCCTGGATGCATTGTATACTTAGATTTATGGGCTTCTTCTAATATACGATTACGTAGATTTCCTAATTTAGGTATCCACATTCTCTTTTCAAGGAATCTCCATATCCCATCTATTCCTTGTTTTAATTATTTTAACATACCTTTTAATTTTTCAGAATCATCCTTGATTACTGATTCTTGTGCTTCTCTTATTTGATCATTTAAATATACTTGCAGATTTAATTTAAGAGAACGTACCCTTTTTGGCTTTTCATGATACTTTCGGCTTAAAGCATCTACCACTACATTTGCTTTTCCTTCATGATACTGGATATCACAATCATAATCACTAAGAAATTCCATCCAGCGTCTTTGTCTCATATTCAACTCTTTCTGTCCGAAAACATACCTTAAACTTTTGTGATCAGTAAATATAGTAAACTTACTACCATAGAGGTAATGTCTCCAAATCTTAAGAGCAAAAATTATAGCTCCTAATTCTAAATCATGGGTTGAATAATTTTCTTCATGATTCTTAAGTTGTCTAGATGCATAAGCTATAACCTTCTGTCGTTGCATCAACACACATCCATAACCTAATCTAGAAGCATCACAATAGACTACAAAGTCTTTAGTTCCTTCTGGTAATGCTAATATAGGTGTATGGGTCAATCTTTGCTTAAGAATTCTAAAGGCTTCTTCTTGTTTTAATCCCCATTCAAACTTAACAGATTTACAGGTTAACTTAGTTAAAGGAATGACTATTCTAGAAAAATCTTTAATAAATCTTCTATAATAACCTGCCAATCCTAAGAAACTTCTAACCTCAGTTGGTGATTCAGGGGTTTTCCATTTAGTAATTGCCTCGATTTTTGTTGGATCTACATGAATTCCTTCATGATTGACTAAGTGTCCAAGGAATTGTACCTGTTCTAACCAGAATTCGCACTTTGAAAACTTAGCATAAAGCTTTTCCTTTCTTAACAAACTTAAAAGTATGTGCAAATGTCTTGCATGATCTTCTTTATTCTTAGAATAAATTAGAATATCATCTATGAATACAATTATGAATTTATCCAAATATGGCTTACATATTCGGTTCATCATGTCCATAAATGCAGCTGGGGCATTGGTTAAACCAAATGGCATGACAGTAAATTCATAATGGCCATACCTTGTTCTAAATGCGGTCTTAGGAATATCCTCTTCCTGTACCTTTAATTGATGATATCCTGACCTTAAATCGATCTTAGAGAAAAATCGAACTCCTTGTAGTTGATCAAACAAATCATCGATTCTCGGTAATGGGTACCGATTCTTAATCGTGACCTTGTTTAATTCACGGTAATCAATGCACATACGCATTGATCCGTCCTTCTTTTTAACAAATAATATCGGCGCTCCCCATGGCGATGAACTTGGTTGTATAAATCCTTTTTCTAACAATTCATCTAGTTGTTTCTTCAGTTCCTGCATTTCGGCAGGTGCCAAACGGTAAGGTGCTTTGGCAATTGGTGATGTTCCTGGTAATAGGTGAATTCTGAATTCAACTTCTCTGTCTGGAGGTAGTCCTGGTAATTCTTCTGGAAAGATATCTAAAAACTGAGATACTACTGGAATATCTTTTAGTTCTTTTCCTTTAGTGTTAGTGATTATAGAAATCAAATACACTATAGAACCTTTTCTCATACAACTTCCAGTTTTCATCATAGATATGAATTTTGTGGATCTAAAGGGCTTATCTCCTTTAATTGTGATCATTTTACCTTTTGGTGAATTTACTTGGATTAACTTTTGATCACATAAAATATTGGCTTTATTGGCTATTAACCAATCCATTCCTAAAATAACATCAAATCCTACCAAATTCATGGGATACAGGTTTGCTATAAATTTCTAATTTAAAATTTCTATGCTTGCTCCCTGCAAGATTTCAGAAATTCTAACAGTTTCTCCGTTAGCTGTCTCTACTACACATTCTTGTGGTAGTTTAGTTAATGACTGATTTAGAATTTTGCAAAACGATGTATTAATAAAACTTTGGTTTGCACCAGAGTCAAATAATACTTTAGCAAAGACATCATTAACTAAATACGTACCAGCTATGACATCCGGAATCAACTTGGCCTCATCTGCAGTCAGAACAAATGCTCTAGCATTTTTAGTATTCTTGTTGTTTGCAGCTGGAGCCAATTTCGGACAATTTGGCTTGATATGACCTTTTTCTCCACAGTTGTAGCATAATCCATTACTGGTTTTCTTCCTGCAATTTTCTTCCTTGTGTCCTGGCATCTTACAATAATTGCAGAGAATGGAGCATTTTCCCGAATGCTTTTTCTTGCAGACCTTGCAGTATGTTGTAGAGGTAGAATCCATCTTCCTACGATTAGAATTTCCAGAATGAAATTCCTGTGTAAGCCTTTGGGTTAAGTTCCTCTTCTGATCTTCTTCTCTAGTACGGACTAACTCATCGGTCAAGGTATTTGCTAGTTCTACAGTTTCTTCTATAGTTTGAGGTCTAGCTGCCTTGACTACATGTCTTATTTCCCCAATTAATCCCCAAATATAACGGGAGATTAATACTGGTTCTGGTGAAGCAAGAGTTGGCACTATCCTAGCATATTCGAAAAATAGCTTTATGTACCCTTTGCTATCTACACCAGTCATCCTAAGGTTTAGGAATTTGTTTGCTATCTGTTCTTTTTCATTGGGTGGGCAGAATTTCCTTTCTACCTTGTTTTTAAATTCTTCCCATTCCATATTATAAGTTTGATCACTTCCTCTTATCTGGAGGATAGTGTTCCACCATTCTAGTGCTGCATTCTTAAACAGATTAGAAGCAAACAATATCTTATCTTCTTCAGCACACTTACTTATCCTTAAGACTGCCTGAGTCTTTTCTATCCAACGTAGGGTTGCAATGGCCCCTTCATTGCCCGGGAATTCCATTGGTTTACAAGACCAGAATTCTTTATAAGAACAACCGTTAGGCACGGTTCTTCTTCTTTTAGGAATAGGCATTTGAAGTACAGGTCCATTGTTCACGCTGTTTTCTGGTTCAAGTGGTCGCTTACTGCTATGCCTACTTTTATTATCAGCATCCTTAACAGTTTGAAGTATAAATGGCATTGCATCTATAATTCCTTGTGCTACTATGTGTTGGATAGCACTATTATCCATCTGGTTCCCATTGTTATTGTTGTTCGGATTTCCATTATTCAGATTATCATCATTCTGAATATTATCATTCTGGATTTCCGGGTTATTATCCAAATTAACTTGATTTTCTTGGTCGGCCATCTGAATTTTAAACAAGTATCCCATATTAATATTACAATTAATTTTTCAATATAGTTAATCATATGACACGCATTTTTACCAAAAGCGTCGATCATTGCGACTATACTCTTTTCATATACTATGCGTCTATTACACACTAGTACAGAAATAAAATTACAATACCAACAGAAATAAAATAGTAATATGCATCCGTACACACATATTTTTATTTTATTTTATTTTATTATATTATTATTACTACCACTTTCTCCATTCTAACATTCATGGATATGGATTTATCCAAAAATCCATATTGCGCTCATCGTATTTCCATACGAGACGCTCTCCCACCTGACGCATCCTTTCACTGCTCTCTAAAATTTCCTCCCCGAAAGTCCTAAGTTCTTGAACGTTTTCTGCACTCATTGGGGGTGCAGGTTCTCGGACTAGGTTTGGAATCTGGGGTGCATTTTCCTGATATGGGGGTGACATTTCCTGAAATTGGTAAGGATCCTCTAATATTTCCCTAATATAGTTATTTTGATAATAGGGATCTAAAGGGTCCATACCTGGGTAAGCTTCTATGTTCTGTATGGGTGGATAATCCTGGATAGGGTAACGTTGCACAAATTCTCTATTGTCATCCCACCAGGGGTCATAATTTGGGTCTATGGGGTTTGGTGCAGGCACTCTAGGGATTTCTTCTGGATTAAAGTTGTACATCTCTTCTTGATTTTCCTGATTTTCTATTTCCATGGGTTGTTCTGGGTTTTGAGGTTGTGGGGCTACTAATTGTTCCAGACTGGGATCAGCAGCAGTCGTAGCTAAGATATGGAAATTAGCTAGGCTTCTATTAAGTATTTCTTGAGTTTGGGCATCTGTCTCTCTCTTAATAGCTGCTAAAGCCCTTTGCTGTTGCAATTTCCTCATTCTTTTTCTACGAGCAAAAGCTTCTTTACTGAACCATCCTCGTTTCTTAGTAGGAAATGGTTCTTCAAATTTAGCTCTAAAAGAAAATATTCCATCTTCCTGATCAGCAACATACCCTGAGAGGGCAGGCTGTGATGATGTACCTTCACTCTTAGGTGAATCAGCTAACTGACGATTCACGTCTGATGGTCCTTGATCACTCATACTGAAAACTAACAGATAATCAAATAACACATAACACATAATTACAGTTATGCATATATCTCCTTATTTTATTTCCTAACATTAATTAAAAATTTAAGTGTCAGCAGAACACTTCTTTGGCTCAGACCAGTGGCTAGGCTCTGATACCACCTTCTGTCACAACCCCCGATCCCTGTTCCCCGGGAACGGGCGGACGTGATCACAGAGCTTGGTGGTATCAGGTTTGTATTTAGTCTCGCAGCGGAATTTACATCAGGACCGTAGTTAGGAAATGTTTATCAGAGTAAAACCACCTTCTTTTATATTAATAATAACATGGGCAAAACCCAAGTTTCTTATTACAATACATTATAGGGACAAACCCTATTTTATTAAATTTAAAACATCGTTTATTAGGTAACTTTTATAGCCACATTTTCCAAGCCTTCAATGCTCTCCAGCTGGCTTTTTACTAATTGGCTTTCACATTGGGTTACCTGAAACATGTTTTAAAAATATTTATCAGCGGGAAATACTGGTGAGTGAATCCCAGTTTAATCAAGTTTAAAGTCACAGTGAACAGTATTGAGAGTGATCACTTTGTTTATGTCTACACAATTACTCCATTTGGTACTATCACTCCTGACTTGTGGGTCATATTACCCATTGGCTAACTCATTGTCCAATGGTAACGTATTGTCATCCCGACTTACTACTCGCAAGTAGTACAAAATTTTGTATACAAAACCCCAACATACCGGCAGTAACTGAATAACTACAAAGACTCAATTACTGCTAATTTTCATAGTAAAACATTTAAGGTTTGGTAAAACATTACCAAAAACATTAACAAAAAGAGGATAAACTCACAAAAGGAGTTTATATAAAAAGAGGATTACTCACATTGCTGTCTTAGGCTTTTCGTAAGGGTTTCCTGGGTATAATCTATAATTTATACAAATGTACATTGGTTAGTACCATAACCCTTTGAAATTATTAATAATACCCTCCCCGAGACGGCATTCCAACAACTACGTCGGGCAGAACCACGACAGTTGTTACGGAACCCTAAATCAATCGGGCAGCGTAACTATTATGAAACCGGGGTTATAATACTTACAATGGAGCAGAACCTCGCTAATTAGGGGTATAGTACCCGACTATAATAACTTCCTACAGAAATTGAGAGCTGAGATTGAGAAATGAGCGACGAAAAACGTAGACCGATGCCATCTATTTATAGTTAAAATTTTACATCGCTTACGGACCGTAAGCCTCAAATTGTTGCGGTGCGTAAGGATGCTTACGGACCGTAAGACTAAAATTGTTACGGTGCGTAAGGGTTAAAAATAGGTTATAGGGTAGCCACGGTTGGGACTAGCTTTGCTGACTTGACAGATTCTAAATTCCGAATTTTGACAGCGAGTAATTTTAGATAATCGTTAACTAGGGTATACCCCCCTTGAGTTTTAGGGGCCCTGATCCTGATTCTGATTGTTCTGAAAATTTTAGGGTTTGTTCAGAATCACTTGGGTTTCTTAATTAGGGTTTCCTATTGGCCAAATTAAAATAATAATTAGGACTTTTGATGAGAGTTGTTACATGTTCCATACTAAAGGTTTCCTTCATGGGTAGGAAATGAGCTGACTTGGTTAGCCTGTCTACAATTACCCAGATTGTATCATTACCTTTTCTTGTTTTGGGTAATTTAGTAACAAAATCCATTGTTATCAATTCCCATTTCCGTACAGACATTTCTAACTGTTGTAACAATCCTGAGGGTTTCTGATGTTCAGCTTTGACTTGTGAACAAGTTAAACATTTAGAAACATAAGCTGCTATATCCTTTTTCATTCCTATACACCAGAAATTCTTTCTTAAGTCCTGATACATCTTATCACTTCCAGGATGCATCGTATACTTAGACTTATGGGCTTCTTCTAATATACGACGGTGTAGGTTTCCTAATTTAGGTATCCACATTCTTTTCTTATGGAATCTCCAAATTCCACCTGTTCCTTGTTCTAATTCTTTAATCATTCCTTTCAATTTTTCAGTATTATCCATGATTACTGATTCTCGTGCCTTCCTAATTTTTTCATTTAAATCTACTTGTAGATTTAGGTTGAGTGAACGTACTCTTTTTGGTTTTTCATGATACTTTCGACTTAAAGCATCAGCTACTACATTTGCCTTTCCGGTATGGTACTGGATATTACAATCATAATCACTAAGTATCTCCATCCAGCGTCTTTGTCTCATATTCAACTCCTTTTGTCCGAAAACATACCTTAAGCTCTTATGGTCGGTGAAAATGGTAAACTTACTACCGTAAAGGTAATGTTTCCAAATTTTAAGGGCAAAAATTATGGCTCCTAATTCTAGATCATGGGTTGAATAATTCTCTTCATAATTTTTAAGTTGTCTAGAGGCGTAAGCTATAACCTTTTGACGTTGCATTAACACACATCCATAACCTAATTTAGAAGCGTCACAATAGACTACAAAGTCTTCAGATCCTTCTGGTAACGCTAGTATGGGTGCGTTGGTCAATCTTTGCTTAAGAATTCTAAAAGCTTCTTCTTGTTTTGGTCCCCATTCAAACTTAACAGATTTACAGGTTAACTTAGTTAATGGAATGGCTATTCTAGAAAAATCTCGAATAAATCTTCTATAATAACCGGCCAATCCTAAGAAACTTCTAACCTCGGTTGGTGACTCAGGGGTTTTCCACTTGGTAATCGCCTCAATCTTTGTGGGATCCACATGAATTCTTTCATGATTGACTAACTTCGAAAACTTAGCATAAAGCTTTTCTTTTCTTAATAAATTTAGAAGTGCGTGCAGATGCGCTGCATGTTCTTCTTTGCTCTTAGAATAAATAAGAACATCATCTATAAAGACAATTATGAATTTATCCAAATATGGCTTACATATTCGGTTCATCATGTCCATAAATGCAGCTGGGGCATTGGTTAAACCAAATGGCATGACAGTAAATTCATAATGGCCATACCTTGTTCTGAAAGCGGTCTTAGGAATGTCCTCTTCCTGTACCTTTAATTGATGATATCCTGATCGTAAATCGATTTTAGAGAAAAATCGAGCTCCTTGTAATTGATCGAACAGATCATCGATTCTTGGTAATGGATACCGATTCTTAATTGTAACCTTGTTCAATTCACGATAGTCAATGCACATACGCATTGATCCGTCCTTCTTTTTAACGAATAAAGTCGGTGCTCCCCATGGCGATGAGCTTGGCTGTATAAAACCCTTTTCCAATAATTCATCTAACTGTTACTTCAATTCCTGCATTTCTGCGGGTGCCAAACGGTAAGGTGCTTTGGCAATTGGTGCTGTTCGGGTAGCAAATGGATTCTGAATTCAACTTCTCTGTCTGGAGGTTGTCCTGGTAATTCTTTTGGAAATACATATGAAAACTTGGATACTACTGGAATATCCTTTAATTCTTTTCCTTTAGTGTTAATGATTATAGAAATCAAATACACTAGGGATCCTTTTCTTACGTAACTGGCTGTTTTCATCACAGAGATGAATTTCGTGGATCTAGACGGCTTATTTCCTTTAATTGTGATCTTTTCACCTTTTGGTTAATTTACTTAGATTGACTTTTGGTCACATAAAATACTGGCTTTATTGGCTATTAACCAATCCATTTCTAACACAACATCAAATCCTGCCAGATTCATTGGGTAAAGGTTTGCAATAAATTTTTGATTTAGAAATTCTATTCTTGCTCCCTGCAAGATTTCAGAAATCTTAACGGTTTCCCCCTTTGCTGTCTCTACTAGACATTCTTGTGGGAGTTTAGTTAATGGTGTTGGACTCTGTATGCCCAAGACACATATTAAATTGATGTGGCTAGTACGTTATGATCCAAGTCGAGTCATACCCAAATACAAGCTAGACAAACACTTATATTATTTATTTGTGATATGATCAAACAAATAAATATTAAACACTTAGAGTATATAGAAATTGGTTTTCTAAATAATTGCACTTGACAAACTAATAAATTATATGGATAATTTATTTTGAGAGAATATTTTATTTTGTTATTTAATGGGTTAAATAACATAATAAAAGTTGTATAAGTCTTATAACATATGTTGTTATATTTTATAAAAGTTATAAAATATACATAAGACTTATAAATTTTATAAAAGAATTTTTTTTTATAAAGTAAAGAGTGGGCCGCCCCCCCTTTGTTCTTCCCTAAAGATTTTCCACCAATCAAGTTACATGCACATCTTACATGCTAGAGACCATTTGATTGGGTGGTCTTCCCTAAATCTTTTGGTCCAATAACAATGCATGCAAATGCATGTGTTAGAGACTCATTCATTGGGCAAGATGGGTGGCAAGATTCTCTCTACATTTATAAACATTTTGGATGACATAATAGAGATGAATGAACTTAAGAATACTAGAGAAAAATGGCTGAAAATTTCGGCCATAACATGATCACCCAAGAGGGTTTTTCATTTTGAAAAATCAAGTGTAAGACTATCTAAAAATCGGGTCATGTATGGTTGATCTAGAAGGCTTTTTCAAGTTCATAAATCAAGTGCAAGAACTCTACTACATCCTCTCATATTTTCGGCCACATGATGGTTTAAAGAGGGTTTCAATAGTGAGTTCATAAGTGTAGAAATCCTAGCTAAACATAAGGTGTTTGTTGGAAGGCTTGGGGTATGCAAGCTTGAGGTCTTCTACAGTTGAAGGCAACCGTTCAAGAAGCATCATCATCTTCTTCATATCCGTTACTCCTTGGAAGGTAGTATTCTAAACACTCTATGGTTGTGTTTTATTTTGATAAGCATGCATGTTCGTATATGGATCCGGGATTGGGTTTTACATATAAAATGGGTTTTATATTTTGTAAGTAACATGTTTTAAATAATAATTATTTCCGCTGCGTTTTTATTTTATATGGATAAAATACTTTGATAAACATGTCAAAAACCCTACAGTGGTATCAGAGCCGCTTATATGAGTGCATGCTTCATAGGATATGAAATTTTTGGGTTTCGGGTTTGGTTAAACCCTATGGCCGAAATTTTCATCTTGGTTCTCCTTTTGTTTTTTCAAGATTTATTTCCTACATGCATAAAGGAATCTTGAAAAAATTATGTCATATGGATGATTTGTTTTGTTTGGACAAAAACCCACTTTTTTGGTTTTTTGATTCTTAGCCGAAAAGTAGGTTGTAAAAAGGAAACCATTTTTGCTTCTTGTTTTTTTTATATATGTGGATATATATTTTGGTGTTCATAACCTAGCCATGACCTTGTGTGAATATGTTGAATGATTTTGTTTATGATTTGTATTGAATTATTTCAAAGGGTTGTAATAATAATTATCTTTGTTCTTCCATTTATAGAATATGTAATTTATTTATTTTCATTTGGTATGTAAGTAAATAGATTAGGTGCATTTTATTTTACTAGAAAAATGTATTAGGATACCTTTTGTAAAAGAAGATGCACACAAAAATGCGGTTTTGTTTTTTGCCAATTTCGGGCATAAAGGACTTCATAGTTCTTAACGGGATTTTAGCCCGATAACCGAAACACGTTTTTGAAGTCCAAAGGAGTTTGGTGCTGAATATAAAAGACATTTGGAAGCCCAAAGAATGTGAAGAAATGACAACACAAGAAAAAGACTTGAAGCATTTGGATGCGGGATCAAGTGGGAGTTCAACGACACATTATTTGTGTCAATATTCACCCCTTAGGAAGGACCTTTTGACACACTTGTTTCGGCTAACAAGTGTGGTAAAAAATAGTTGGCTATGGTTATGCACCTATTGTTATTTATTCTTGTGTGGTTGTTTATTTATGTTGTTTTGATGATATTTGGATATGCATGCTTAACAAACTAATAATCAACAACAAGCTTAAAATTGGTTCTTAAGAAAATCATTAAAATTGGTTAATAAAAGGTTATTAAAAATTAATGATTTTATAATAAAATGGGTTTTACTAAAAAGGAACCTTGAAAATTTGTTTTCACAAAAGTACCAAGGATTTGAATGCATGCAAATGTATGGTACATAAAGTTTTCTAAAACTAGAATTTTGAAAACTCAAAATCCCTTTTATAATACAAGTCAAACACCATCCTTTTATACAACACTCGAATCACTTGGGAACTCTTTTGTGGGATAAAGGTCACCTAACCACATTTGAGGGAACTTGTATGTTTGAGGTGGGTTTACCATGTTTGTGGGATAAAGGTCACCTAACCACTTATGTGTATAAACTCACACGTGTGTGTAAGTTGGACGACTTGATTTGGAAACAATGAACTTAGGGTCACCGAAGCATGGGGAACAAAGGTGTTGATGGGATTAAACATGCCAAATAAACATAAAGATGTTTAACCGATCCCATATGGCTAGAAGTTGCAAAGGGTTGCAATTGTCAAACTTGACTACCTTGTTAATTTAAATAGAGGGATAAAGGTCACCTAACCGATATTTAAATGTAACGTTGGATTCTAGATTTTAATTATTAATTGTCTATGAGACATAAAAGGGTATTAATGATTAAAATACAATAATATCGAAAATACTAAAATTGAACGTTGTTAAATTTTGTTGATGGCCGCTAACAATATTACCCAAACCGTCCGTAACCTATCACTGAAAACGATCCTAATCCCGATGAACCTCTTATGGAAGATAAGGATGCCTATAACGATTGGATTAAGTATATCGAGGATACTATGCAAGCCTCTTGTCTCATGTTAGGAATTATGTTTCCTGAGATTCAAAAAGATTTTGAACATCATGAGCATGCGACATGATTAACCAATTGTGGGAAATGTTCCTAAGGGTAGAACGCTTCGAAACGGTTCGAGCGCTTCATGCATGTCGAATGGAAGAAACCCAATCGGTCTCATCTTATATCTTTAAGATGAAAAGCCACATTGATCGCCTCGAAAGGCTCAATAAGGATAAAAGGGTTTTATCCATTCTAACGATCAATGAGGGTGGCAACTAGAAAAGGCATCACCCCGATACCAAAGCAAATGTTGAAAATGGAAACAGGTAATTCAAAGGGAAATGATTAGAAAGACTAAAGCGAAACCACCGAAACCAAAAGAGAAGAAGGCAAAGGTTGCCATAAACGATCCATGCTTTGAGTGTGGTGAGATAGGGCATTTAAATAGGAATTGTCCAACCTATCTCAAAGAGTTGAAAAACAAGAGGGATGCTAGGCAAACCTCAGGTACAATCTTAATGATACATATTGACCTTAATGTTATTTCTTCTAACACATGGGTATTAGATACCGGATGTGGAACTCATGTTTGCAATTTGTTGCAAAAGGTTCAAAAGAAATAAACATTACAAGAAAGGAGACTATGTTTTGAAACTTCCAAATGGTTTGGAAATTGTTTTAAAATGTCTTGAATGCTCCTAGTTTGACTAGGAACATTATTCAAGTTTCCCTTATAAGACAATATGGTTTTGACTTAAAATTTGCAAACATTGACATTTATATCGATGAATGACATGTTTTACTTTAAACCTATGCCTTCAAATGGTATTTATGAATTGGTTCATGATAATATACCATTTGATAGTTTAATGTACCAATCAATCACCAAGAAACTCAAAATGGATTTGAGTAAGACCTATCATTGGCATTATCGCCTTGGTCATATAAACAGATGTCGCATGTAAACACTTCGAAAGAATTGTCTTTTGGAAACAAATGAAATTGGTTCATTTGATACATACGAATCTTATTTACAAGGTAAAGTGACCAAGTAATCCCTTAGTGGGAAAGGGCAAAAGATTTATTAGATATCAAACATTCGGATGTATGTGATCCTTTTAAGCCAATGACTAGGAATGGTGAAAGATAATTTTACCGACAACTATAGTAGTTATGGTTATGTGTACTTGACACAAAGAAGAAGTTTTGAAACGTTCAGAATCTTCAAAAAGGTGAAGTACAAAATCAACTCTTTTAAAGTTCTTCGTTTCGATAGAGGAGGATTCGAACTCTATTGGATATGGTTCGATCTATGATGGCTAGGAGCGCATTATCTCTATCATTTTAGGGTTACGCTTTGCTCTCCACGGCCCGTATGGCCCCAACCAAGAAAGTGGATACGACATCTTTTGAAATATAGCATGGAAGGGTTCCATCATTATCATATTTAAAAGTAAGGGGTTGTGAAGCTTATGTTAAGCTATACACCTAAAACAAATTAGAAGTACGATCCACTAAGTGTATCTTTTGTAAGATATCCTATAGATAGTATAGGATATTAATTATTCGATCCAACAGAGCAAAAGGTATTTGTTGCTCAAAAGGCTGAGTTCTTGGAAGCTAAGTTCCTTGTGGAAGGAATTAGTAGAACAGTGGAACTTGATGAGGATCAAGAACCACAAGCCGATACACGTTTGGTTGAAACTAGCACTCAACAAGAGGTTGTTGAAAAACGATCAAGTGGTTGATCAACACACACAAAGCGTTCGCATATCTGGTAGAATTAATAGTCCACCTGAAAGATATGGATTTTTCATAGATGGATGCTACGTGGTAGATTCAGGTGAATCAACCATATACCATGATGCAATGTCAAAATACGATTATGACAAATGGCTTGAAGCCATGAACGTAGAGATGCAATCCATGTATGACGACCAAATTTAGGAATTGGTTCTACTACCTCTTAACTCCAAAGTGGTTGGAAGTAAGTGGGTTTTAGGAAGAAAACCGATATGCATGGAAACTTGGATACTTATAATGCGAGACTTGTAGCAAAAGGTTTCGTTCAAACTCAAAGTGTTGATTATGATGAGACCTTCTCGCCCGTCGCGATGCTAAAGTCAATTAGGATATTATTCGCCATACCTGCATAATATGATTATGAGATTTGGAAAATGGATGTCAAAACGGCTTTCCTTAATAGATATCTTGGGGAAGATGTCTATATGGTTCGACCTGAAGGTTTTGTCGATCCAAAACATCCTAACAAAGTATGCAAGTTAAAGAAATCAATCTGTGGATTGAAACAAGCATCGAGAAGTTGGAATCACCGTTTTGATGAAGAAATTAGGAATTTTGATTCATCAAGAACGTCGATGAAGCTTGTGTGCATAAGAAAGCTAGTGGGAGCATCATCACTTTCTTCGTATTGTATGTCGATGACATTCTACTATTTGGAAATGACATTCCAACCATGGAAGGTGTAAAAAACCCAGCTTGGAAGTTGTTCTTCCATTAAGGAATTTTGTGAAGTCGCCTATATTTTGGAATAAAGATCTATAGGGATAGATCAAGGCGCTTGATAGGTTTAAACCAAAGTGCATACATTGACAAAATCTTGAAAAGGTTCAAGATATAGAACTTTATGAAAGGTTTGGTACCTATTCAAGAGGGGACAATATTGAATGCATTTCAATGTCCAAGCTCGAAGGATGAGCAAGAAAGAATGAAAGGAATCCCATATGCGTCAGCTATAGGATTCATTATGTATGTAATGATATGCACTAGACCGGACAAGTTATGCGCTTTAAGCATGACGAGAAGATACCAGCAAGTAACTGTCATTGGGTGACTTTTAAAAATATATATTGAAATACCTTAGAAGGACTAAGGATATATTTCTAATATATGGATCTGGTGAAAGGAACTCGTTGTAAAGGGTTACAGGGATGCGAGCTTCGGAATTCGTTGTAAAGGGTTACATGGATACGAGTTTCCAAACTGATCGAAATGGTCCTCGATCACAATCAGGGTAGCATTGACCACTACAGAATCAGAATACATCGCCGCTTCTTTAATTAAGATAATTCACATGGATCTACCACTTGAATTATTACCGATCTATGGGTAGTCCCTACCATTCAGGACCCCTAGTGATCTTTGTGATAACGATGGTGTGATTGCTTAAATCACGGAACCTCGTGTACATCAAAAGACTAGGCACATTGAGCGGAGTTTCAACTACATAAGGGATGAAGTTGAAAAAGGGAAAGATATGTATTCGCAAAGTTCACACTAATCAAAATATTGCGGATCCACTCACGAAGCTCCTTGAACGGGCAAAGCATGAAGAACCATACTCGTGTCTTAGGACTTCGATATTCTAGTGATTGGATTTGATCTATTTTGTATTTGGATATTGAAACAATTATTATTTTAACTCTTTAATGGTATTTTGAGTTATGTTCCATTTTAGCATGTTTAAATCCGTGAATAAGTTACTTATTCTAAATGTCCGTAGTCGATCATACTTGTGGGAACAAATATGAATGTAAGACTATTATGAATTTGGATTGGTGGATATTCATTTAGAATGAATATAGAGCAAAGTGTTGCTGCCAAAGTTCATAGATATTTGTGGGATACAAATATTGGACTGACTCGCTCTCAAATATTACTGCATGGAATCATCTGTGATTGATCATAAGTAAATTTGAGTAAAGGAGAATATCATAGTATCCTCTGACCTGAGATACATATTGGGTCTTGATATTCACCAAATATTATACCTTGACTTTTTCTTCGCTGTTAGTAATATGACAGTACATAAGGCTAAGCTCAGGTGTGGTACAAGGTGATTGTAAGAGACGTATGTAGTCAAGATGGGATTTGTTCCTCTTATTCGTTGAGAGTAAGATGTCTAAGGCCTGCTAAAGTTAAATCAACAGAGAGTGATCACTCTATGTCTCTGGATTTAACATGACATCTGAAACGAAAGGATAAATGATAGATTCACCTAAATCATGTTCAAGTAAGGGACTTGAAGGGGATGATGTTATTGAATGGCACATATAGTCATACGTATTAGGGGTAGTAAACCGTAGTTAGGCGTTATTTACTGCTTGCATCAATCTTCTATGTATCTTGTGCAAGTGGGAGATTGTTGGACTCTGTATGCCCAAGACACATATTAAATTGATGTGGCTAGTACGTTATGATCCAAGTCGAGTCATACCCAAATACAAGCTAGACAAACACTTATATTATTTATTTGTGATATGATCAAACAAATAAATATTAAACACTTAGAGTATATGGAAATTGGTTTTCTAAATAATTGCACTTGACAAACTAATAAATTATATGGATAATTTATTTTGAGAGAATATTTTATTTTGTTATTTAATGGGTTAAATAACATAATAAAAGTTGTATAAGTCTTATAACATATGTTGTTATATTTTATAAAAGTTATAAAATATACATAAGACTTATAAATTTTATAAAAGAAATTATTATTTTTTTTATAAAGTAAAGAGTGGGCCGCCCCCCCCCCCCCTTTGTTCTTCCCTAAAGATTTTCCACCAATCAAGTTACATGCACATCTTACATGCTAGAGACCATTTGATTGGGTGGTCTTCCCTAAATCTTTTGGTCCAATAACAATGCATGCAAATGCATGTGTTAGAGACTCATTCATTGGGCAAGATGGGTGGCAAGATTCTCTCTACATTTATAAACATTTTGGATGAAAAAATAGAGATGAATGAACTTAAGAATACTAGAGAAAAATGGCTGAAAATTTCGGCCATAACATGATCATCCAAGAGGGTTTTTCATTTGGAAAAATCAAGTGTAAGACTATCTAAAAATCGGGTCATGTATGGTTGATCTAGTAGGCTTTTTCAAGTTCATAAATCAAGTGCAAGAACTCTACTACATCCTCTCATATTTTCGGCCACATGATGGTTTAAAGAGGGTTTCAATAGTGAGTTCATAAGTGTAGAAATCCTAGCTAAACATAAGGTGTTTGTTGGAAGGCTTGGGGTATGCAAGCTTGAGGTCTTCTACAGTTGAAGGCAACCGTTCAAGAAGCATCATCATCTTCTTCATATCCGTTACTCCTTGGAAGGTAATATTCTAAACACTCTATGGTTGTGTTTTATTTTGATAAGCATGCATGTTCGTATATGGATCCGGGATTGGGTTTTACATATAAAATGGGTTTTATATTTTGTAAGTAACATGTTTTAAATAATAATTATTTCCGCTGCGTTTTTATTTTATATGGATAAAATACTTTGATAAACATGTCAAAAACCCTACAAATGGTTGATTGAGTAGTTTGCAAAATGAAGTATTAATAAAACTTTGGTTTACAACAGAGTCAAATAATACTTTAGCAAAAACATCATTAACTAAAAACGTACCGACGATCACATCTGGGATCATCTTTGCTTTTTCTGCAGTCAGAACAAATGCCCTAGCATTTTTAGTATTCTTGGTGTTCATGGCTGGAGCTAGTTTTGGACATTTTGGCTTGATATGACCTTGTTCTCCACAGTTGTAGCATATCCTGTTGTTAGGCTTCTTCCTGCAGTCTTCCTCCTTGTGTCCAGATATTTTGCAGAAGTTACAGTATATGGAGCATCTTCCAGAATGTTTCCTTTTGCAATACTTGCAGTAGGGTGCATAGGTAGAACCTACATTTTTCCCACGGTTAGAATTTCCAGAACAGAATTCTTGGGTAAGCTTCTGGGCTAGGTTCCTCCTCTGATCCTCTTCTCGTGTACGGACTAATTCATCGGTCAAGGTGTTTGCTAGTTCTACAGCTTCTTCTATGGTTTGAGGTCTAGCTGCCTTGACTATATGCCTAATTTCGCTGATTAATCCCCAAATGTAACGGGAGATTAATACCGGTTCGGGTGATGCAAGGGTTGGTACTATTCTAGCATATTAAAAGAATAATGTAGTATAACCCTTACTATCTACCCCAGTCATCCTAAGGTTTAGTAACTTATTTGCTATCTGTTCCTTTTCATTGGGAGGGCATAATTTTCTTTCTACCATGTTTTTAAATTCCTCTCATTCCATATTGTAAACCCTATCACTTCCTCTAGACTGGAGGATAGTGTTCCACCATTCTAGTGCTGAATTCTTAAACAGATTGGAAGCAAACGTTATCTTATCTTCTTCCGCGCATTTGCTTATTTTTAAGACTGCCTCAGTCTTTTCTATCCAGCGTAGAGATACAATGGCCCTGTCATTGCCCGAGAATTCCATTGGTTTACAAGACCAGAATTCTTTATAAGAACAACCATAGGACAGGGTTTTTCTTCTTTTGGGAATGGGCACTTGAAGTATGGGTCCATTGTTTACGCTGTGTTCAGGTTCAGTGGGTCGTTTACTATCACGTTTACTTTTATTATCTGCTTCCTTAACCGTTTTGATAATATATGGCATCGCATCTATTATCCCTTGTGCCACTATGTGTTGCATGGCACTGTTATCCACTTGGTTTCCATTATTGTTGTTGTTCGAGTTTTCGTTATCCGGGTTATTGTTACTCTGGTTATTATTATTCTGGTTTTCCTGGTTCACTTCGTTGTCCATCTGAATTTTAAACATTTGCCAATTATTAATATCACAAAATAATATTTAAGGCAAACATTCACACAACACACATATTGGTCAAAAGCGTAGAGCATTGCGACTTACTTTTTTCTTATAGTATGCATCTATAATTATTACAATACAACAGAAATAAAGTACAACACTAATATGCATCATTAACCACAAAGTAGTCTATACTCTATACTACGATAGATTTATTATTATTATTATTATAAAATATTTTTTTTTTCATACACACATATTATATATATATATATATATATTATTATTATTATCACCGTCGATATGGGTTCATCCAGAACTCCATATTACGCTCGTCGTACTTCCAGACGAGTCGTTCTCCAACCTGTCTCATCCTCTCGCTACTTTCTAAAATCTCTTCTCCGAAAGTTCGAAGCTCTTGCACATTTTCTGCACTCATTGGGGGTGCAAGTGCTGGTACTGGTTCTGGGTTCTTCCTGAGGGTATGTGTTGGATCGTAGTGTGACCCGAACGAGTCAATCAGAAGAGTTTATGATCCATATCAAAGGCGGAATCAGTGATATAGACGTGAAACAGCTTAATTCTCCTTAATTATCCTTTTATTATTGATTTCAAAGCAATTCTGATCGTTTGACAAACTTGCAGCACCTCGGCTCTGAAATCTCGAACGTTACAAATGACTTGGCACACCTAGTATTTATAGGCAAGGTGATTTCGCACGGAATAGCACAAACGAAATCACATTCACACGAAATTACTATTTCGTGCGAAATTAGTAAGTGATTTCGTGTGGAATTACAATTTGTAATTTCATGCGAAATTACCTCCCAACCTATTTTTGACATATTTCTCGTACTACGTGCCCTGATCTATTCATTCTATTACAAGACTCAATACAAGACGAAGTTAACAAACATTTATGCACCAACAGACTCCCCCTTGGATGTTGGCGAAGTCTTTGGGATCGAGCCTTCAATCTTGATCAGTCTTGTCTCTTTTTCCAAATAATTTGACACTGTAATCATCCTTCAGTCTCTTTCAGCATCAGCAGCTAGCACTCGGTCCTGACTTTGATAATCTTCAAACTCTCCCTTGAATGTTGATCCAGAATGTAGACTCCCCCTCTCAATAATCTGAGATAGAATTCTGGTTCAAGCTCTGTTCAAATTTAGCCACAGGGATCTTGCTTTGCTGCTGTTACCTGCTTCTTAGAAATTTGACATTATAATATATTCTCCTTTTTGACTACATTTTGAAGTTTTTATCAGTTTCTAGAAATCCACTTAAGTAACTAGGTTCAAGTTAATGACCCTAGGCACTTAATTTATCTACCAAGTCCAACTTAATGACCTTGGTTGATCCAAGACGAAACAAAAACTGACTTTTGTTCAACATAGTTTCAAAACATTTTTTTTCTGAAAATTACAAGTTTCAACTTAATGAACTTGTTTTGACTTTTCATATACAAGATAAACATATTAAGCTCACAACCCTTCTGTCCAGCTCAGAAACTTCCTGCATCTGCTTCAATCTGCGAATCTGAAGATCAGCTTTCCACTTTGGTTTGTCGGAAAAATAAAGCAGAAATGAAAAAATCTTTTTGGATTTTGAATAAAATTTCTATACTAGAATGCTAAACAGAAATGAAATGCAGTAAATGTAAACTATTTACAACCATAATTTGGTGAGCGTGTTAGGGAATCATATCAGCTGTCGACAAGTCACAAGTATCGTTAAGCTTAGATTTCATACTCAGAATTAAACAATTCGCTTAGATTGTCGATATACTGATCCACTTAAATTCTCACACAGATTTCAATCTGTCCAGGATACGAATTAGGTGTATTAAGAACTTAAACTCATTCATGTGTCCCACCTCTTGAATATACTCCCGTATCCAGATCCCAATATTCAGTCTTACAGGCGAGTATACCACAAATGATATCTGTAAGGGGTTAAATGCGAGGGCCGTGAGAGCTCAGGCTATTGCTTCCACAAAATCAGAGAGATGACGGCTTCGACTTTAAGTGGGTCCCCTTTAGAGGATCTTTTTTACAACAGCACATGATTAGCATTTTTCAATGTTTCATCATTTTTTATGCTGAGGGCAGGCTTTTATTTCAAGCAGCAATAAAGTATTATACGGGGACTAGGCCATTGCTTCGGCAAAATCAGAAGTCCCGGGATAATACCCCAGATATCACTGAGTATAAAGACCTAGTATTTCAGAAATTAGGGTCCTTCAAACAAGATTTCAGGGGTTACCTATATATCCAAGTAGTGTTCCCCACGAAATAAGCAAGTAATAATTTAGGTTTATATCCCGAACAAACCTACTAAATGTGTAAAAACCTATCGGCATATCATCAGCGAGACTGTTTAACACATTTAAACTTTGCATTTCTTTAGCATAATGTAACTGTCAAGCCAATGTACTATCATTTTCCCTTTTTACACATGCTCTTTTTCCGGTTTTCTATTGTTTTTTTATTTTGAAAATATCTCATGTTTTTGGATTTTTGAAATTTTTTACTGTTTTTGTATTTTCTGAAAATATTAACCTACCTCCCCCTAAATACCAAAACAAGTAAAAAATCGACAAACCATTACAGATTGCTTCTCAACATCATCTACATTGGTACCTTCATCTACGCCAAGAATCTCCTCCAACACCGATAAAAGCTTCATACCGTTCAATTTTAACAAATATTGAAAACGAGTTTTATCAAACGCTTTGGTATGTAAATCAGCTTTTTGTTCATCAGTGTGGATTTTCTCAATTCGTATCAACTTCTTCTCGAAACAATCTCGGATGAACTGATGACGAATTTCAATGTGTTTCGTTTTAGCGTGATGAACAGGATTTTTAGTAATGTTTATCGCTGCCTCATTATCAACAAAGATAGGGGTGTTAAGAAATTGCAAACCGTAGTCTCTCATCTGTTGCTGGATCCACAAGATCTGAGAGCAGCAACTTCTAGCAGATACATACTCAGCTTCACATGTGGATAAAGCTACAGAGGTCGGCTTCTTGCATTGCCAGGTGACCAATCGTGGTCCGAAAAACTGGCACCCCGCTGTTGTTGATTTAGCGTTAACTTTGCAGCATCCGAAATCAGAATCAGAATATCCTTCGAGCGTGAAATCACCTTCTCTTGGATACCACAACCCCAGTGATGGAGTTCCTTTCAGGTAGCGTAATATCCGTTTCACAATCACCATATGCGAAGCTCTGGGGCTTGACTGAAACCTAGCTGCGAGGCAGGTTGGATACATGATATCGGGTCTTGAAGCTGTCAAGTACATCAGCGATCCGATCATGGAACGATATAACGTTTCATCTACCCTCTCTCCGGTGAGATCAGGGTTTATCCCATGGTTCGTCGCTAATGGGGTGGAAGCTGGAGTAGTCCCGGACATCCCAAATTTCTCTATGATATCATGAACATACTTTGTCTGATGTATGAAAATTCCCTCGGGTAGTTGATCAACTTGAAGTCCCAAGAAGAATTTCATCTCACCCATCGATGACATTTCAAACTTTTGCTTCATAACTCTTTCAAAATCTTTGCACAGATTTTCATTTGTTGACCCAAATATGATGTCATCCACGTATATCTGAACTATCAGAAGATGTCCGTTGACTTCTTTGGTGAAGAGAGTGGCATCCACTTTTCCACAGATGAAGCTGTTGGCTAGCAGGTGTTGAGACAATGTCTCGTACCAAGCTCTCGGGGCCTGGTGTAAACCATACAGCGCTTTATCCCATAAATAGACCTTGTCTTTGTGGATTGGATCGGTGAAGCCCGGTGGCTGTCCGACATATACCTCCTCTTTTACCTTCCCATAGAGAAAAGCCGATTTAACATCTAACTGATAAACTTTAAATCCTTTCCAAGATGCAAATGCTAGGAAGATTCTGATCGCTTCAAGTCTAGCAACCGAAGCATACACTTCAGTGAAATCTATACCCTCCTGCTGACTAAAGCCCTGGACTACGAGTCGAGCTTTGTTACGAATAATAACCCCTCGATCATCCCTCTTGCACTTGAACACCCACTTGGTGTTTATCTTCCTGTGACCATCAGGAAAGTCTACCAATTTCCACACACCCAACTTCTCAAACTAACTCAGCTCCTCTTGCATCGCGTTGACCCAAGAATCCTCAGTTAGTGCTTCCTTATATGTTCGCGGCTCAATCTGCGAAATAAAACAACTAAGTGGAAACTCTGTTTGTAACGGAGCAACTGTAGAATAAAAACAAGTAAGGCCTTGGTCAATTTGACGTCTAGTGCGAACGCCTGATTGTAATTCTCTAATAATCAACTCTTCTGTACGAAAGAGTTCTCGGCATCACCTCGCCTGGAACATCTACCTCGCCATCCAAATTTGTGACATTCTGATTTGCACCTTGTTCACTGACTGGAATTGTTTGACTTGAATTCTGGATCTGCTCCCCCTCAGAATCTGAATCACCATGATCAAATACAGGCCTATCATCAGATTCTTGATTATCATTGACTGCCTTCTGATTTTCAAGATTTTGCTGAATATCATCATGCTCTCCAGCATTACTAGGACCGGCTTCATCGTCATTGGAAGCTCGATATTGACTTCTAGAAGGCTCAGCTGGGAATCTTTCTTGTGATTCTTCATATTCTCTTAGAATATCCAACTCGTTAAAGAAATCTAGTTATTCTTCTATGTCAAACGAATCCCACAGAGTATCATAATTAAAACGCCATGAGTCGCCGGGATTCTGAGGTGGCATGGTATAACTTTGACACTCAACATTATGTGCTTCGATAATCCGCTTCAAACTTGGAACAAAGACTCGTTTTAATGGACTTGCATAACCCACGAAAATTTCTTCAATGCTCTTTGCACCAAATTTGCCATAAGGTTCTAGAACTGTACAAGGAGACCCAAACGGTTCCAGATACTTCAGGTTAGGTTTGCGATTGTTGATCAGCTCGAAACATGTCTTGTTGAATTTCTTCACTGTAAGAACCCGGTTGAGTGTATAGCAAGCGGCTGACACTGCTTCTGCCCAAAAGTTGACTGGTAATTTCAAATCAGCAAGCATCATCCTGGCCATTTCAATTAGCGTCCTGTTCTTTCTTTCAGCTACTCCATTTTGTTGTGGAGTGTAAGGAGCACTAAATTCTTGCAATATACCTCTCTCATCACATTACTCTTCCATCTTATTGTTCTTAAACTCAGTACCGTTGTCACTCCTGATTCTTCTGATTCGAGTTTGGTACAAGTTTTTAATTTTTCTAAACAACGTCATCAAACTTTCAAATGTCTCATCTTTTTTCTTCAGAAATGATACCCACGAAAATCTCGAGTAGTCATCTGTTACTACTAGACAGTAGAGATCACCAGTTATACTTTTGACATTTACAGGACCAAAAAGATCCATATGAAGTCTCTCTAACGGTCTCGAGATTGAGTTTTCCTTCTTCCCAGGGTGAGCTTTCTTCTTTTGTTTGCCTTTGACATAGCTAATGCACTCCCCCTCAAGATGGAAACCTTTCACATGAACACCAGTTACTAAGTCGTTATGCACCAAGTGATTCATTTTTCGCAGGTGAATGTGGCCCATCTTTCGATGCCACAATTGAGATTCTTTTTCCGTTGCTCTTGACATAAAACAGTGAGCCTGACCCGTGGTAGTAGTTGCTACACTCATGTCCAACACGTACAGATCATTGACTCTAGGTGCTCTCATGATAACCCACTCTTCGGGAACAACAAATCCTGGTTTCAAGATCAAACATTCTTTGTCTGCAAAGTGCGTTGTATACATACGATCACAGATCTGAGAGATGCTCAGAAGATTGTTTTCAAGCTCGGCGATGTAGTTTACTCTTTCAAACGTGACAATACCATTCGATAAAGTTCCTTCACCAACTATTTGACCACCTTGATTGCCTGCAAATCCCACATATCCTCCATTAAACCCACGAACATCGTACAGTAGGGTTTTCTTCCCTGTCATGTGCCGAGAAGCTCCACTATCCATAATCCAACGTGAAATGGATCTTGGAAGCTCCTGCACATATCACAAATACTTAGTTAGATTTTGATGCCACCCAAGCCTCTTTCGACTCGGGTAACTTGACATTGAGGTGAGTTTTTGCAGTGTATAATGGTGGAAAATTCTTGTCATTCATCTTTAAGCTCTCTTCAGACCCAATCTCAACCTCTTTGTATAAAAAGGAATCATTTTTAGGAGATTGACCAGATGATTGGTCTTTCTTTGGTACATACTTCTTTTCAGAAGTAGTAGACTCTTGTTTTTCAAGTTTCTCATAGTAATCCAAAGGAACATTCATCTTTACCGAAGTAGTAGAAGATGATTGTTTTTCCGTCTCAGAAACCTTTGGTTTTGAAGAACTTGATTTCTTTTCAACTGATTTTGGCTTCCATGCTTGTTGAGGCAAGCAACCCGTTTGTAAAATTTGTCAGTTTTAGTTACCACATTCTTTACGAGTTCAGTTTTGATCTTGGTGTTTTCATTTTTCAAAACTTTCTTCTCAACAACCATTTGAGCTTTGCCTTTCCTTTTCTGACTCTCAACAACTTCAGACTTAGGCTTTAAGTTGGTGCACTTTCGTGCAATATGTCCAACTTTGTTGCACTTAAAGCATGTACGAGTATCAACTGCCCGACTTGTGCCTTCGGTCTGAGGCTGTGAGGCCTTTTCTTCAAAAAACTCTTCATTTGATTTTGAAAAAATTTCAGATTCTTGCTCGGAATGAGAACTCGAGCTTTTTACAAACACCTTTTTCTCAACAAACTTCTTGTTTTGAAAGTTCCTTCTTTGATAATTCTTACCACCCTGATATCCACCTGACCATTTGTTTTGATTGTTTTTAGAAAAACGTGGTGGTACAATAGGTTTTTTGTAGTAGACTTTATCTTTTTCAAAATTTAATTGCCGTTTGGAACATTTCAAACCTTCGATTTCAGACACATCAATCTCAATCAACTTGAACACATTTCTCAATTTACCAACATTCACATTCTCCAAAGGAAAATCACAATCCGAATACAACTTATCAGATCTCGCCATCTTGTACATCACAAGATTAGGTTCTTCATTTAAGTTGTTTTTGGATTTTGATTTTGGAATGTATTTATCCAAAAAGCATTCATCATCCTCAATAGTGTCATTTTCAGACTTTAAAACCTTTTCAACCATGATTTTCACAACTTCAGATTGGACACTATCTTCATTAGATGATGTGGTAAATGTGACATCAATCGTGTCTGGAAGCTTAACTTCATTTTCTTCTTCATCATTAACCAACCCTGATTTTTTCTTTGAAAAATTATTTAACACCGGTGGTGGAACCTGATGAAACCCGACCCCCGTTCCATCAAAGTATACATCTTCGCCTGCTTTGTTCTTTCCAATTGGTTTAGGAACTATATGTTGAAGAACAAAACTTGCGGAGTTGTAACTGTTCAGTTTCAACTGGATGCGTTCATTTTCAATTTTAGCTTCTTGAAACTGAAGCTTCAACTTAGAAATTTCATCCAGTTGTTGATTGATTTGCTCTTCTTTTACCCTAAGAACACCTGAGAGTTGAAGATTCTCTTTGGTTGTCTTACCATTTCTCTCATCAGAATCTTTTACCGTTCGTTTTAGCTTTTCAAAATTTTCTGAAAGTTGATGATTTTCATGAATTAACTTTTCGTTTTCTTTCCTAATTTTTTCTACGTCACTTTTATCATTTTCGATTTTCTCAGTTAATTCGTTTAATCGTTCATTTGAAGCTTTTAACATTTTGTCACGGTTTAAGATCTGATCTTCAACGTCTCTGACCTTTCCTGTCAGTTCTTCAACCTTTTTACTGTTGAGGTAAGCAACTGTACTACAAACCTTGCAGTCTTTCATATAATTTTTGCAGTCGCTCTCAGTTTTAGCTTTCTTACCTGACTCATTGATTGCATCATTCTGACTGACCTTGCTTTTAGACTCAGTTCCAGAACCAGAAACTACCTCTAGCTCTTTTGCAGCAAGCACTTTGTCAGCCATCTTCTTCAAATTTTCAGCTGTGAATTCTTGTGACGTATCAATAATCCCGTCATCCACTTTCTTCGGCTGAGGCTCCTTCTCTTTTTCTTTTTCCTTTTCTTTAGCTTTTTCTTCAGCTTCTCCTCCTCCCCACCACTCTCTCTGTCTGGCTTCTTCTTCATCAGCAATATGTTTGGTGAGGGTTTCAACATCAATAGTATCTGGATCAACAGCAATGTTTCTCTTGGGATCTAGGTAACATTCTCTATCAGCATCCTATCTTTTCGCCTTTTTAGCTTCTTTGTATGTACGATAGATTCTACTAATCCTGAATTGGGCTGACATCTTTCGGTTGGTGTATTTCTCTTCTTCTGTTCTACTATCTTTGAAGGGAACAATTTTGTCATAAACGCATAACCGACTGCATCTTCTTCTGGTAGAAGTTCGCTCCAATCAAAACCTTTGTCATCATGAATAACAGCAAGAGCTCTTGATTTTTCTTTGGGGGTATCTTCTAGCTGCTTCATTCTAGGAGGTTCATATTTGTTCTGCTGATAGATTGCTCTTTTGTAGTAATCTTCACGGAATGGATTTGTAGTATCATCAGCAGGTGCATTTCGACATTCACGTTTAAAATGTCCCTTTTGTTTACATCTGAAGCACGTGACCTTTGATTTATCAAAACCAAGTTTTGTGGAAGGTCCGCCAATAGAATGTCTGCCTGTAATCTCCATGAACCTTTGTGCTCGTCCGACCGCACTAGCCATACACCACCTGATATCAATCAACTCCATCTCTTCTGGATCGATCTGGTCATAATCCTCCTTGGTGAGGTTAGTGTTTCCAATCTTGCCCGCAACAAGGCTCTCGTATGATTCTAGAACAGACGCTAAAAACACCATCTGCTGCTTTGCGGATTTCTCACTAAAATTTTGAGCATTCTTTAGATCCACAACAATGTTACATTGAAACAAATTCTTTGGAACTGATTGACTTGAAGTAGTTGACGATGAACCACTATGAAAACCACTGCTTGAACTTTCTTGATTTCTAGCTCATGACTCTCCAGTCTTTCGATTAACAGATCAACCGTCAGATCCTCTGACTTTATTGTGTTCTTCAGCATCAAGGCAAAGTATTGCCAGTCTTTCTCATCCGGCAGCGAGTCAAACAGTTTGTCAACCAATTCTTCTTGAGTATAAATGATTCCATGTCTAATAAGTTCCATCTTCAAATGCTCGAATCTTTCGATCATCTTTGACACAGATTCATTTTTCAAACATCCAAACAAATCAAATTCTTTTCTTAACAACTTCTTTTTGTTTTGAACTATCTCAGCACTACCCACACATTTCACTCTCAGTTTCTCCCATAGATCTTTCGAATTTGTGTATTCAATCAACGATATTATATCGTCTCTCACAGACTGATGAAGCAATGCAATGCACTTTTGTTCAGCAACAAAACTTTCTACATCAGTATCTGCTATATTTTCATAATCCGATCTTCCCATATTGAAACCATTCTTCATGCTCTTCCAACTTTGATATGCAAACGCTTTTAGCCACTCTTCAAACCTTTTAGCCCATCTATTGCATTCTTCAATCGCCATCAGTTTGGGAGGTTTGTTGTATGTGCCATATGCACTCTCCACACTCAACGCATCAGAAAGAGTTTTTTTCGCACTCGGAGCATTTTCATTTGTATTGTTTGATGTATCATCTCCGGTGTTTCCCGTGAAAGCAAAAGTGTCACTGAACGGATTCATAAAATCTTCCATCTTCAAGTACCTAAAACAATCAACAAACACTTAGAATTTTTTTTTATTTTAACAAAAACAGTCTCAAACGAAATCAGTTCAAATGAAATATGAACTCAAACGAAATAACATCCTTCAAACGAAATATCAACTCAAACGAAATCAGAAGTTTCAAATGAAATAGTGATTTCGTTCGAACAGACCAAACGAAATATGATTTCGTGTGAAATTAGCTTGATTTCAAACGAAAATAGCCTCTTTGAAACGAAATAGTGATTTCGTATGAAATATCTCAAACGAAATCTGATTTCGTGTGAAATCAATCAGTAATTTCAAACGAAATTAATCACAAAGTGTAATTTCGTGCGAAATTAAAAGGCTAATTCCATGCGAAATTAGGATGGCATCAGCATGTCGGCCACCATTTTGTCAAATTGATCCGGTTTTTGTTCAAATTTTGGTCGAATTCTTGAAGGATTCATTAAAACAATGTTTTATGTGATATATGTGGATTTTAATCCATTTTGTCCGTTAAATCTCGTTTAATTTTGAAAAGAATGAGTAGAAGTGATGAAAACAAGCTGAATTGGTATAAACTCTTCTTCCTGAGCTCTGATACCACTTGTTGGATCGTAGTGTAACCCGAACGAGTGAATCAGAAGAGTTTATGATCCATATCAAAGGCGGAATCAGTGATATAGACGTGAAACAGCTTGATTTTCCTTAATTATCCTTTTATTATTGATTTCAAAGCAATTCTGATCGTTTGACAAACTGGCAGCACCTCGGCTTTGAAATCTCGAACGTTACAAATGACTTGGCACACCTAGTATTTATAGGCAAGGTGATTTCGCACGGAATAGCACAAACGAAATCACATTCACACGAAATTACTATTTCGTGCGAAATTAGCAAGTGATTTCGTGTGGAATTACAATTTGTAATTTCGTGCGAAATTACCTCCCAACCTATTTTTGACATATTTCTCGTCCTACGTGCCCTGATCTATTCATTCTATTACAAGACTCAATACAAGACGAAGTTAACAGACATTCATGCACCAACAGTACGGATTCTCTAGGATTTCCCTAATGTATTCATCATTATCATAGTAGGGATCTAGAGGGTCTAGACCTGGGTAGGCTACTAGGTTTGGCATGGGTTCGTCTGTTAGGTGGTAGCGTTGCACATAATCCCTATGATCATCAAACCACGGGTCGTAGTCTGTGTCGCAACCCTCGATCCCAAATCCCCGGGAACGGGCGGCCGCGAGCCAGTTTCGGTGGTATCGCGTATTGTCTAATTTGGCAGCGGAATTTTTCATCAGGACCGTAGTTAGGAAATATTGAATCAGAGTAAAATACCACATTTTCATAACATTAAACAAATGGGATAAAACCCAAGTTTTCATTACACATACTTTCATAGGAATAAATCCTATTTTATTTAATAAAAATATCTATTTTATTTTAGGTAACTTTATTGCCACTTTTCCAAGCCTTCAGTGCTGTCCAGCTGGCTTCTATTTGGCTTTCACAGTTTGTTACCTGAAACGCGTTTTAAAAACATTTGTCAGTGGGAAATACTGGTGAGTGAATCCCAGTTTAATCAAGTTCAAAAAAAAAAACCATTTCACAGTATTGAGGGCGATCTCGCAATTACATTTGTTTCCAAGTTATATCAATTAACATCCATGGTACTGTCAGACCCAACTTGTGGAAATGTTACTCCTTGACCAGGTGGTAACAAATTTTGTATACAAAACCCCAACATACACATGATAATTTTATTCTTACAAATACTCAATAACTGCTATTCGCATGGAAAAATATTTAAGGTTTTGTAAAAACAGTATATAAAAGGTTTACAAAAAGCGGATCAACTCACATTGCTGTCTTAGATTATCCTTTAAGGTTTCCTGGTGACAATCTATAATTTACACAAATGCACACGCGTTAGTATAATAACCCATTTTAACATTAGTAATACCCTCCCCGAGACGGCATTCCAACGACTACGTCGGGCAGAACCACGACAGCCGTTACGGAACCCTAGATCAATCGGGCAGCATATCTAATACGTATCCAGGGGTTATAATACTGACAACGGAGCAGAACCTCGCTATTTAGGGGGTATAACACTTGAATATTATGCCTATTATGAGAGAATTTCGAGATACAGAAAGAAAATGAACGATTTGAGTTGAAACCCGATGCCTGCTATATATAGTGTTGATTTCTCACTTTGTCGCGGCCCGCGTAAATGTAAGCTAAGGCTTACGCGGCCCGCGTCAAACCAGGTCAAAGGCGTAGGTGATCCGGGTCACCACATAGGTTCAACACGCGTTATGACACGTGTCAACACAGGGGTTCGCTGGACTTTTAAGTTGTCGCGGCCCGCGTAGATGTTAACTAAGGTTTACGCGGCCCGCCTGAAATCAATTTTCTTTGTTTTTTTATTTATTTTAAATGTTATAATGTTTTTTGGGCTTTGTTTTCACATATGGGGTGTTTTTAGGGACATATTGGGATATTTTAAACTATAGTAGGGTGTCGGACAATATTCGAGGGTGTCAGTTTTCTTTAAGGTTGTTATATCCTCCCCACCTTGTTTTAGAGCTCGTCCTTGAGATCTACTAGAACAAGTGCGGATATTTCCTTTGCATTTTAGATTCAAGCTCCCATGTGTACCCGGGTCCTCTTTTGGAGTTCCACTTTACCTTGACCCGAACTAGTCTCTTATGCTTGAGGTTCTTGGCTTTCCTGTCTTCAATCTGTAGAGGCCTTTCTACAAAATTGAGTTGTTCATTTACCTCTATAACCTTAAGAGGTACTATTAGTGATTCTTCAGTTAAACATTTATTGAGATTTGATACATGAAATACATCATGTATTCCTGCCATTTCCTCTGGCAGTTGTAGCTGATAGGCTACAGGTCCTATTCTTCTAATAATTTTAAAAGGTCCAATATACCTGGGACTTAGCTTTCCTCTTTTGATGAATCTTACTATTCCTTTCCAAGGAGAGACTTTTAACAATACTTTATCTCCTACTTGAAATTCCAACGGTTTGCGTCGGTTATCAGCATAACTCTTCTGTCGATCACGTGCTGCTTTCAGTCGTTCCTTGACTTGAATAATCTTGTCAGTTGTTTCCTGCACTATCTCAGGTCTAGATAGTTGCTTTTCCCCAATTTCTGCCCAACAGACTGGGGTTCGGCACTTTCGTCCATAAAGTGCTTCGAATGGTGCAGCATTGATACTTGTGTGATAACTATTATTATAAGAAAATTCTATTAAAGGTAAGTGATCGTCCCAATTACCTCCGAAATCAATTACAGAAGCTCTAAGCATGTCCTCCATTGTCTGAATTGTTCTTTCGCTTTGTCCGTCAGTTTGAGGATGATAAGCTGTGCTCAGATTTAACTTGGTTCCCATGGCTTTTTGGAAACTTGACCAAAAGTGAGAGGTAAAACGGCTATCCCTATCAGAAACAATTGATAAAGGAATTCCATGTAATGAAACTATTTCATTTACATATAATTTAGCTAGCTGTTCCATACTGAAAGTTTCTTTCATTGGTAGGAAATGAGCTGACTTGGTTAGCCTATCTACAATCACCCAGATTGTATCATTACCTTTCCTTGTTTTAGGTAATTTAGTAACAAAATCCATTGTTATCAATTCTCATTTCCACACTGGCATTTCTAGTTGCTGTAACAAACCTGAGGGTTTCTGGTGTTCAGCTTTAACTTGTGAACAAGTTAAACGTTTAGAAACATAGGCTGCTATGTCCTTTTTCATTCCTATCCACCAGAAATTCTTTCTTAAATCCTGGTACATTTTATCATTTCCTGGATGCATCGTATACTTAGACTTATGGGCTTCTAATATACGATGACGTAGGTTTCCTAATTTAGGTATCCACATTCTCTTTTTATAATTCAAAATTCCATCTGTTCCCTGTTCTAATTCCTTAATCATACCATTTAATTTTTCAGTATCTTCCTTGATTACTGATTCTTGTGCTTCTCTTATCTGATCATTTAAATATACCTGTAGATTTAATTTAAGAGAACGTACCCTTTTTGGCTTTTCATGATACTTTCGGCTTAAAGCATCTGCCACTACATTAGCTTTTCCTTCATGATTCTGGATGTCACAATCATAATCACTAAGCATCTCCATCCAGCGTCTTTGTCTCATATTCAACTCCTTTTGCCCAAAAACATACCTTAAACTCTTATGATCGGTAAATATGGTAAACTTACTACCATAAAGGTAATGTCTCCAAATCTTAAGGGCAAAAATTATAGCTCCTAACTCTAGATCATGGGTTGAATAATTCTCTTCATGATTCTTAAGTTTTCTAGATGCGTAAGCTATAACCTTTTAGCGTTGCATCAACACACATCCATAACCTAACTTAGAAGCGTCACAAAAGACTACCATGTCTTCAGTTCCTTCTGGTAACGCTAGTATGGGTGCGTGGGTTAATCTTTGCTTAAGAATTCTAAATGCTTCTTCTTGTTTTGGTCCCCATTCAAACTTAATGGATTTACATGTTAATTTAGTTAAAGGAATGGCTATTCTAGAAAAGTCTCGAATAAATCTTCTATAATAACCGGCCAATCCTAAGAAACTTCTAACCTCGATTGGTGACTCAGGGGTTTTCCATTTAGTAATTGCCTCGATCTTTGTTGGATCCACATGAATTCTTTCATGGTTCACTAAATGTCCAAGAAACTGTACATGTTCTAACCAAAATTCGCTATTTGAAAATTTAGCATAAAGCTTTTCCTTTCTTAACAGACTTAGAAGTGCGTGCAAATGCTTTGCATGATCTTCCTTACTTTTAGAGTAAATTAGAATATCATCTATGAAGACAATTATGAATTTATCCAAATATGGCTTACATATTCGGTTCATGATGTCCATGAATGCGGCTGGGGCATTGGTTAAACCAAATGGCATGACAGTAAATTCATAATGTCCATACCTTGTTCTAAATACGGTTTTAGGAATGTCCTCTTCCTGTACTTTTAATTGATGATATCCTGACCTTAAATCGATTTTAGAGAAAAATCGAGCTCATTGCAGTTGATCGAACAGATCATCGATCCTTGGTAATGGATACCGATTCTTGATCGTGACCTTGTTTAATTCACGGTAGTCAATGCACATACGCATTGATCCGTCCTTCTTTTTAACGAATAATATTGGCGCTCCCCATGGTGATGAGCTTGGCTGTATGAATCCTTTCTCTAACAATTCATCTACTTGTTTCTTCAGTTCCTGCATTTCTGCGGGTGCCAAACGGTAAGGTGCTTTAGCAATCGCTGCCGTTCCTGGCAGTAGATGGATTCTGAATTCAACTTCTCTGTCTGGTGGTAATCCTGGCAATTCTTCTGGAAATACATCTGAAAACTAAGACACTACTGGAATGTCTTTTAGTTCTTTTCCTTTAGTGTTAGTGATTATAGAAATCAAATACACTATAGACCCTTTTCTTATATAACTTGCAGTTTTCATCACAGAGATGAATTTTGTGGATCTAAATGGTCTATCTCCTTTAATTGTGATCTTTTCACCTTTTGATGAATTTACTTGAATTGACTTTTGATCACATAAAATACTGGCTTTATTGGCTATTAACCAATCCATTCCTAAAACGACGTCAAATCCTGCCAGATTCATGGGATACAGATTTGCCATAAACTTTTGATTTAAAATTTCTATTCTTGCTCCCTGCAAGATTTCAGAAATCCTAACAGTTTCTCCATTTGCTGTCTCAACTAGACATTCTTGTGGTAGTTTAGTTAATGACCGATTTAAAAGTTCGCAAAACGAAGTATTAATAAAACTTTGGTTTGGACCAGAGTCGAATAATACTTTAGCAAATACATCATTAACTAAAAACGTACCAGCTATCACGTCTGGAATCATCTTGGCTTCATCTGCAGTCAGAACAAATGCTCTAGCATTTTTAGTGTTCTTGTTGTTTGCAGCTGGAGTCAATTTCGGACAGTTCGGCTTAATATGACCTTTTTCTCCACTGTTGAAGCACAGTCCATTACTGGATTTCCTCCTGCAATCTTCTTCCTTGTGTCCTGGCATCTTGCAGAAATTACAAAGAGTGGAGCATTTTCCCGAATGCTTTTTCTTGCAGACCTTGCAGAATGGTGCAGAGGTAGAACCTATATTCCTACGGTTGAAATTCCCAGAACGGAATTCTTGGGTAAGCCTTTGGGTTAGGTTTCTCCTCTGGTCTTCTTCTCTAGTATGGATTAATTCATCTGTCAAGGTGTTTGCTAGTTCTATAGCTTCTTCTATAGTTTGCGGTCTAGCTGCCTTGACTACATGTCTAATCTCTCCAATTAATCCCCAGATGTAACGGGAGATTAATACCGGTTCAGGTGATGCAAGGGTTGGTACTATTCTAGCATATTCAAAGAATGTAGTAGTATACCCCTTCCTAACTACCCCAGTTATCCTAAGGTTCAGAAACTTATTAGCTATCTGTTCCTTTTCATTGGGAGGGCAGAATTTCCTTTCTACCATATTTTTAAATTCTTCCCATTCCATGTTGTATATCTTATCACTTCCTTTTGACTGGAGGATAGTGTTCCACCATTCTAAGGCTGAGTTCTTAAACAGATTAGAAGCAAACATTATTTTATCTTCTTCAGCACACTTGCTTATTTTTAGAACAGCCTCAGTCTTTTCTATCCAGCGTAGAGCTGCAATGGGTCCTTCAATGCCCGAGAATTCTATTGGTTTGCAGGACCAGAATTCATTATAAGAACAACCATAAGGCATGGTTCTTCTTCTTTTGGGAATGGGCACTTGAAGTACGTGTCCATTGTTCACGCTGTTTTCTGATTCAATTGGTCGCTTACTGCTATGTTTACTTTTATTATTCGCTTCTTGAACCGTTTGAATAATAAATGGCATTGCATCTATAATTCCTTGTGCCACTATGTGTTGAACGACACTATTATCCATTTGGTTTCCATTGTTATTGATGCTCGGATTTTCATTAACCACGTTAATGTTACTCTGGTTATCGTTATTCAGATTATCTTGATTTCCTTCGTCGGCCATCTGAATTTTAAACATTTACCCCGTATTAATATCACAAAATAATATTAATATAGTCAATCACATGACACGCAATTTAGCCAAAAGCGTCGATCATTGCAACTTTACTATATTCATATAGTATGCATCTATTACACACCAGTACTGAAATAAAAATTACAATACCAACTGAAATAAAATTACACTAATAATAGTAGGCATCCGTGCACACATATTTTATTTTTATTTCATTATTTATTTTATTATATTATTACTACTACTGTTTCCACCATCACATTCACGGGTATGGATTCATCCAAAAATCCATATTGCGCTCGTCGTACTTCCAGACGAGTCGCTCTCCCACCTGTCTCATTCGTTCACTACTCTCTAAAACTTCCTCACCAAATGTCCTAAGTTCTTGTACGTTTTCTGCACTCATTGGGGGTGCAGGTTCTAGGACTGGGTTCGGAATCTGGGGTGCGGGTTCCTGGTATCGGGGTGTAGGTGCCTGGAATCGGTAAGGATCTTCTAAAATCTCCCTGATGTATTCATCATGGTAATAGGGATCTAAGGGATCCATACCTGGGTAGGCTCCTATGTTCTGCATGGGTGTGTCTTCATGTATCGGGTAGCGTTGCACATAGTCCCTAACATCATCCCACCAGGGATCGTAATTTGGGTCTAGGGGGTTTGGTGCTGGTACCCTAGGTATTTCCTCCGGATTGAAGTCATGCATTTCTACTTGGTTTTCAGGGTTTTCTATCTCCATGGGTTGGTCAGGGATAGGTGGTTGTGGTTTGGGTGCTATTATTTGCTCCAGATTAGGGTCAGCTGCAGTGGTGGCTAGGATGTGAATGTTGGCTATACCCTTATTTATCATATCATGGGCATAGGCATCGGTTTCTCTTTTGGCTGCTGCTAGCACTCTCTGTTTTTGTAACTTTTTCATACGCTTTCTTCGTTCGTGTGCCCCACGACTGAACCATCCCCTCTTTTTCTGAGGAAATGACTCTTCGGACTGAGCCTTAAACACAAAGATTCCTTCTTCCGTATCAGCAGAGTACCCTGAGAGGGCAGGCTGAGAAAAGGAGGTGCCTTCGCTTTTAGGCGAACCAGACAATTGACGGTACGCGTCAGATGGTCCTTGGTCGCTCATAATGTAAACTAACAAATAGTCAAATAACACATAACAATAAAATGCACGTATTTCCGTAATTTATTTCCTAACAGATTGAATTTTGATGTCAGCAGAACACTTATGTGGCTGAATCAGTGGCATAGCTCTGATACCACCTTCTGTCGCAACCCCCGATCCCAAATCCCCGGGAACGGGCGGCCGCGAGCCAGTTTCGGTGGTATCGCGTATTGTCTAATTTGGCAGCGGAATTTTTCATCGGGACCGTAGTTAGGAAATATTGAAGCAGAGTAAAATACCACATTTTCATAACATTAAACAAATTGGATAAAACCCAAGTTTTCATTGCACATACTTTCATAGGAATAAATCCTACTTTATTTAATAAAAATATCTATTTTATTTTAGGTAACTTTATTGCCACTTTTCCAAGCCTTCAGTGCTGTCCAGCTGGCTTCTATTTGGCTTTCACAGTTTGTTACCTGAAACGCGTTTTAAAAACATTTGTCAGTGGGAAATACTGGTGAGTGAATCCCAGTTTAATCAAGTTAAAAAAAAAACCATTTCACAGTATTGAGGGCGATCTCGCAATTACATTTGTTTCCAAGTTATATCAATTAACATCCATGGTACTGTCAGACCCGACTTGTGGAAATGTTACTCCTTGACCAGGTGGTAACAAATTTTGTATACAAAACCCCAACATACTCATGATAATTGTATTCTTAAAAATACTCAATAACTGCTATTCGCATGGAAAAATATTTAAGGTTTTGTAAAAACAGTTAATAAAAGGTTTACAAAAAGCGGATCAACTCACATTGCTGTCTTAGATTATCCTTTAGGGTTTCCTGGTGACAATCTATAATTTACACAAATGCACACGCGTTAGTATAATAACCCATTTTAACATTAGTAATACCCTCCCCGAGACGGCATTCCAACGACTACGTCGGGCAGAACCACGACAGCCGTTACAGAACCCTAGATCAATCGGGCAGCGTATCTAATACGTATCCAGGGGTTATAATACTTACAACAGAGCAGAACCTCGCTATTTAGGGGGTATAACACTTGAATATTATGCCTATTATGAGAGAATTTCGAGATACAGAAAGAAAATGAACGATTTGAGTTGAAACCCTATGCCTGCTATATATAGTGTTGATTTCTCACTTTGTCGCGGCCCGCGTAAATGTAAGCTAAGGCTTACGCGGCCCGCGTCAAACCAGGTCAAAGGCGTAGGTGATCCGGGTCACCACATAGGTTCAACACGCGTTATGACACGTGTCAACACAGGGGTTCGCTGGACTTTTAAGTTGTCGCGGCCCGCGTAGATGTTAACTAAGGTTTACGCGGCCCGCCTGAAATCAATTTTCTTTGTTTTTTTATTTATTTTAAATGTTATAATGTATTTTGTGCTCGGTTTTCACATATGGGGTGTTTTTAGGGACATATTGGGATATTTTAAAATATAGTAGGGTGTCGGACAATATTCGAGGGTGTCGGTTTTCTTTAAGGTTGTTATAGTCTGGGTTTAAGGGATTGGGTGCTCGTACCCTAGGTATCTCCTCTGGGTTAAAATCATGCATTTGGATTTGGTTTTCTGGGTGGGAAACAAGGGTAATGGTTGAGGGGCTACTAGTTGCTCCAAGTTTGGGTCGGCATCTGTGGTTGCTAAAATATGGAAGTTTGCTAAATCCCTATTAAGCATGTCTTGGGTGTGGGTGTCACACCCCAACCGATGGCGGAATCATCGGGGCATGGCACTGAGCGAAACAGATTGTCCAAAAGTTTCCATAACAATTATCAATACCATTCAATTTAAATAATACGTCCCATACCGTATCTCAAACAGTAAAACAATTATTACAGACAAAATCTAGGCAAATATTCTGTTCCGAAAACTCAGATTTAAATAGACAGCAATTGTTTATCTGCTTCTAGAGACCCTTAGTTTGACCACTACAGACAACTATTTGTTGGGCTCTAAAGCTTTATTCTAGCTTCAAATTCCTACCAAGTGTGCGTCCTAAGCACCTGTCACATACGTTAAAATAAAGTCAATACATAAAATGTAATGGTGAGCATACAAGTTTGATGATAGCATATAGAGTTCGAATTCGTTTTCGCATAACCAGCACGTACACATAGTGAAATGAAGCACGTTAGTTATCGACATAGATCCATCGATACCAATGACTGCGGGTTGACTGCCCGAGGCAGTTCGCAATACAGGATTACCACCGTAATCCATGCAAGTAATGGTCCTTAACAACCCCCGTGTGAACGGGTGCTGAGTCCAAACTATAGTACTATCGTTGCTAAGGGAGGTAGACAGCATTCAATGTGTAAACATAACAAACAAGCATTCATAAGATACGTATAACATGCATTAACGGTTAGCGTTCAAATAGTATTGAGTAGTGTGTTTGATGTGATTTGAATAGTTGTAACGTATGTAACACCCAAAAGTGCTTAAAGCAAAAAGGGATCAAGTATACTCACAGCAGTTGCTGGATTGAAGGGAGCGCTTAGCGAGTAAGATTAGCCTGAGTAGTGTAGGATCGGATCGCGACCTGAATGAGTCATTCGGAAGAGCCCAAATCCGTTTCAGAGGCGGAAACTAAGAAACGGATGTGATAATAGCTTGAATATCACTATAAACCTCTTGTGTATTGATTTACTATCGATTACAATCACAAGGAACACCGGCATCACCTTGGTATCAATTCTAGAATTCGTTACAAATGACAAGCCTATCAACCTATTTATAGTACTCAGGCTTTCGCTTGAAGACACATAGGTTAACTCAAGCGAAACCCACTAATTATACTTCAAGCGAAACCGACAATATAATATCATTTTGTTCAAGCGAAAGCCACTTTTGACTTTTGTAAACTTTGAAACTGTTATGTCTTCTTGTGAGGTGATGTCATTGATGATGTCACTTTGATGATCTCATCATGACATCATGCTTGAACAACTTCGTAACGAACCCGAGACTCGATATAAGACGAAGTCGACAGATGATTGCACTAACAGACTCCCCCTCAGATGTTGACGAGTCTTAAGTGTCAAGTCTTTTCAATCTTCAGTCTTTATCAGTCTTTGGACTTCCTTCATGATCTCTATCTGGCTCTATCCTATCTCCAATTTTCTTTCAGGATCTCTGGCTCCTAGCTCTTGCATCTTCAGACTCTCTTTCTCTAACAGACTCCCCCTCAACTTGTGTTGGGATCGTAGTCTGGCTTTCACAGGTTCAGGTATCGTAACCTGATTCTCCTGCATATTCTCTACCCAAAACATAAGTTTCATAAAAGATAAGATATAACAAATTTAGAAACTTTGCTAATCTCTTGAAGACACAACCCTGAATAGAAAGATTTATCATGTCAATTTCTGATGAACCACATGAAAATATATCATTTTCATTTCAAACAACTTTAAACAAATTTCCCAAACCTGTTCATCATGTTTAGCACTCGGAATTTTGAAAATCAGCTTTTCAACATCAGTCGTCTAAAATCTTTTTGAATTTTTCAAAATTTATGCTAAAACACACTGAAACTCTTTTTGGATTTTGAAATAACAGAAATGAAATGAAGTAAAGAAATATTTACAAACAATATTTTTGTGAGTTTGTGTAAGAGGATCATATCAGTTTTTGAGACAAATCACCAACACCGTTAAGCTTTATACATTTTAAGTTCTAAACGATTCACTTAGATTGTCAGTATACTGATCCACTTAAATTCTCACACAAAGTTCAACTGTTTCGAGATACGAGATTAATGTTTTAGATACTTAAACTTATTCGCATGTCCCACCTCAGAATATACTCCCGTATCCAGATCCCAATATTCAGTCTTACAGGTGAGTATACCTAGATGATATCTGTAAGGGGTTAAATTGCGAAACCGTGAGAGCTCAGGTCAGAACTTCCGTTCAGCTGAGAGATGACGGCTCGACTTTAGGTGGGTCCCCTTTAGAGGATCTTTTTTACAACAACATTAATTAGCAATTTTATTGTCTATTTTTGCTGAGGGCGGCGCTATATTTCAAGCAAGCAGAAAGTATTCTCCGGGGACTAGGCCATTGCTTCCGCAAAATCAGAAGTCCCGGGATAATACCCCAGATATCACTAAGCATAAAGACCTAGTATCTCAGAAAGAGGGGTCCTTCAAACAAGATTTCGGGGGTTACCAATATATCCGAGAGATGTTACCCACGAATTAAGCAAGTTTGAAATTTAGGTTTATATCTCGTCACAATTTACTAAATGTGCAAAAACCTACTGACACATCATCAGTGAGACCGTTTATCACATTTAACTTTCCAATTCTTTAGCATGCTGTGATAGTCCACTGATGTACTATCATTTCCTCTTTTGTACAACAAAACTCATTTTTGATTTTATCATGTTTTTGTCTTTTTCAAATTTTTCAAATGTTTTTGGATTTTCTGAAAATTTTTACTCCCCCTAAAATGCAAACACATTTTAGGAAATTTGAAAATAAACTGTATAATAAAGCGACAACTGATATCAAATCACTTCACTTCGCCATCCTCTTGGCATAAACAATCAGAACTCCCCCTCACAACAAACTATTTTCCCATTGTGATTTCAAAACACTTAAGTTTGTTTTAATCAAATGGTTTTTCCGGAAAATAAGTTTTGTTGATTGTCAAACCATTTGTAGGTTAGGGGATAAACTCATCATTTTGTTCTCCAAACTACCACTTGTAAGTATGGTCCAATCAAGTTCAACTTAATGACCTTGATTAACCACTTGAAAATGAAAACCTTTATCAACCACTTACAGATTCACTCACCAACCATAATCACTTGTAAATCAAAATATAACAATTTAAAAGATATCACCTGTAGATTTGCCAACTGTACCATTTGTAGGATCATTTGCTAAGAAAGATGCCGATACCTGCTCCACTCTTACCAACCTGGGAGCTCCGGCAAGTCAGAATTTTCAGTTTGGAAAAACTTTCCCCCAAGGCTGACCATCCTTGGGAGATTCTGGAACACATCTGTCCCACCAGCACTTTGATTTATAGAACTCTTTAGCTCCTTTCACTTTTCCTGCAACCATCTTACCAAAAATATGTTTAACATTTCCATTAAACACCTTTTCAGCATCAAATTCTTTCTTATCAGCAAAGAATTGATCTGAAATCTCAACCCTACCTTTTGATTTCAAATAATCTTTTGTCAATGACGGAAAGTTTTCCTCGTTCAACTCAGGAACAGAATTATCAATCTTTTTCTCAACACATGACTCCTCTGATTTTATGGAATCAGATTCATTGTCAGAACTACTTTCAGATTTTAAACCCATTTTTGTTTACTCAAATCGACTTGTCTTTTGTAAAAACGTTTTGAAGTTTCACCAACTTCCAAAGTCGATTTATCAACACATTTCTTTTTCATATCAGAGTTAGAATACACTCCCTGTTTTGAATAAGTGGACTCTTGGCAGTTCCAAGCAATGTGTCCAACTTTTTGACACTTGAAACAGGTTCTTCTATCAACTCTTGAAGCAAACTTCTTCACATTCCTTTTTACCTCAGCAAGAAACTCTTGGTTGGACTGTTTCCAGAACGGTTTCTTTTGTTCATCCTCTGAACTTCCTCCTGAAACAAATTTTGTTTTTGGTTTATAAGTTTTCTGATTTTTATAATTTTCTGAAGAATTGAAACCAAGACCTTTCTTTTTAAGATTACCATTATGGTTTGGTTTCTTTCGATAACCAGAACCATAACTGTAACCCTTTTTCTTGTTCAATCTCTGTTGAACTCTTGAAGTGTATTTTTTAGGTTTTTTATCAAGATTTAAATCTTTTATTTCAGAAATATTAATTTCTATTAATTTGAAAACCTGTTTGATCATTTCAGTTTTTACACTTCTTATTGGAAATTCCTCATCAGAATATAGTTTGTCTGAATCATTCAAAGTATAAGCCACTTTGATTGGTCCATCATTCAAATTAGATTTTTATAGAAGGAATTCATTATCATAAACCCTTTTGACCGGCGAACTCGGACTCTTTTCTGATGAACTCGGATTTTTAGACTCAGACTCCGGTTTTGACTCTTCATCCATATCTAACACCTGGTCGACCACTTTCTTTAATAACTCAGATTCATGATCAGTGTCAGACGCTGTGAATGTGACATCAATATTGTCTGGTAATTCATCAATGATTTCAAACTTTAACTTGATGTTGAGAGCCTTATTAACTCGATCCTCATTTGCCTTTCTGGGAGAATAAGTTTCATGGATCGGGGGCGGACATCTGTTATACTTGACACTTGGTTTCTTACCAGTATCAGTATCTTCAGTCTTTTTCTCCATGAATGCCTCAAGACCTGCAACAGTAGGATAAACACGATCGATCAGATAATCACATGTAGTATAACTCAACAGTAATCGTTTAATCCTTTCACTCTCAATCTTCTCGAGTTCCAGCTCCTTCTTCAGATTAGCACAATCTTCAATATAATCATTGATGACGCTCTGCTTTGTCATTAAAGTTGCACTCATTTTATCATTTGCTTTTTCAATTTCTGAATTTGTCCTTGTCAGACCATCAACTGTTCTATTCAGCACATCATAAGATTCTTTAATGTACTTCACATCAGATAGTAAATCTTCTTTAATCTTCGCTAATTCAGCAATCTTCTTATCTTTCTCCTCACAAACTTTGCAAAATTCTGAACATTTCGAACACGGTTTTTCAACTTCAACCATTTTTCAACTATCTTTTCAACCTCGACAATCCTTTCAACTTCAACGACTTTTTCTACCTCGACGAGTTTCTCTACTTCGACCAGTTTTTCAACTTCGTTGATTTTTTCGACTTCAACAATTTTCTCGATCTCAACAATTTTCTCTACCACTTTCTCAACTTCAACTACTTTTTCCATCACTTTCTCAGTCACAGATTCAACATTTGATTCTACAGAATCTGTCTTTGCCTTTTCATCAACTAGAATTTTTGCTGCTTCCAGCTCTTTCTTCAATTTGGCAATCTTCTTCTGATACAGCATCTCCATTTTATCTGCAAAAAACAAATTAAAACTAGTAGGATCAATGCCTTTTCTAGCTCTGTTGAGATGTTCTTCCTCGTCATCGGTATCCACATCGCTTCCAAGATCTGGAAAAATCGGGATTCTTTCCTCGGCTATGTTTCGAAAAATTTGAGATACTTCGGGAAACACCTGAATGATAAACAAACAAACAATCAGTTTAAACGTACTAAATACGTAAAAGTGTGTGTTGATGAAATCAATCTAAGACTCGTTGTTGAAGATTTGCGAACTCGTTGCGAACTCGTTTTAATGTTGTTTAAGTGAGATCACGGAATGAACGGGCTTGATCAATAGGATATGGATACAATTTTGCCTTCACTAATTGAGCCGACGACTTGAAAAACTCAATTCACTTCTGTTGAGCTGCACTTTAAAACTTGATCATATATTGATTGGGCCGAAAACAATTAAGTCTTGATCATATTGATTGGGCCGAGACTTTAAATGTTGATTGGGCCGGTTCTTTACTCAAATGGGTCACTAATATTCTCGGTATGGAAAGACTCAATTTTTAAAATGTGACCGACACCTTCTGACAATCAAGATACTGTTATTCAAAATGCATGTATATTCTTTAATAAAATCCGACAACTTTGATATCAAACTTTATATCATTGGGCCGCATTGAGACTCACATGGGTGACAGTTGTTTAAATGTTTACTTAATTCTGATTGGGCCTTCAAATCCACTAAACCGACCAACAACAGTCCTCGTTAAACTCAATTTGATTCTTCACATTCACTAAGTAAAAGCCCGACAAATTTTATCAAACCAGGCAATCTGAACTTCAATTTACGAGACCTCGTGCAAACTGACACAAGACACGAGATTTCTTTTTCCAACTACTGACAACTTCGATTAACGTTTCACAAGTCTCGATACATGTTTTCAAGTGAATGCCAGATTAAAGCTGAAGCCGACATGTATTTCAAGCGAAAGTCAGATTCAAGCGGATGCCAACGTATTTTCAAGCGAAAGCCTGTGTTTCTCTTCAAACACCACCAATTTTCAAGCGAAAGCCAGATGATGTCAGCAAATGTCGAACGAATTTCAAGCTAAACCACCGAAAAAATCAAGTTTTAGATCGATTTTAATGATGAAACTTTCCAGGATTCGTTAAAACATGATTGCGCATAATATGTGTGAATTTGAGCCGATTTTAACCGTGAAAAAATTTAATTTTTGAAAAAGAATGGTGTAGAAACAGAATTTGTGATGAAAACAGGCTGTTTTGGCAAGATCTCTTCCTCCTGAGCTCTGATACCAATTGTAGGATCGTATCGCGACCTGAATGAGTCGTTCGGAAGAGCCCAAATCCGTTTCAGAGGCGGAAACTAAGAAACGGATGTGATAACAGCTTGAATATCACTATAAACCTCTTGTGTATTGATTTACTATCGATTACAATCACAAGGAACACCGGCAGCACCTTGGTATCAATTCTGGAATTCGTTACAAATGACAAGCCTATCACCCTATTTATAGTACTCAGGCTTTCGCTTGAAGACACATAGGTCAACTCAAGCGAAACCCACTAATTATACTTCAAGTGAAACCGACAATATAATATCATTCTGTTCAAGCGAAAGCCACTTTTGACTTTTGTAAACTTTGAAACTGTTATGTCTTCTTGTGAGGTGATGTCATTGATGATGTCACTTTGATGATGTCATCATGACATCATGCTTGAACAACTTCGTAACGAACCCGAGACTCGATATAAGACGAAGTCGACAGATGATTGCACTAACAGACTCTGTATTCCTTGCGGGGATACTTGCTAGCTTAGACACATGACATGAGCTTGAGCCCTTTCGAGGCAGTTTCACCGTATACACACAATAAATCACCATTCGCGAGCGAGAATCGAATCATCTTCTCGTAACACACAACTTCAGCATGGTTTTCGCGTAGAAAGTCCATGCCTACTATGACGTCAAAACTTCCGAGTTGCATCGGAATAAGGTCGATTGGGAAGATGTGATTGTTGAGCTAAAGAGTACAATCATGGATAACGGAATTGACGGCGACAGTTCTTCCAGTGACGACTTCAACGTCGAATGTCGAGGAGAGTTTGGAGCGTTTACGACTAAGGAGCTTCTCGAATTCGAACGACACAAAGCAATTATTGGCTCCAGTATCAAACAAACATGATGCATAAATACCAGTCACAAGGAACGTACCATTAACTACATTGTTGTCGGCTTGGGCTTGGCGCACGTTGATGTTGAAAGTTCTGGCGCGTGCGGCCTGTTGTTGCTGTTGCTGCTGCTGTTGAGGCTGTTGCTGCTGGGGCTCTTGTTTCACGACCCTGTTTGGGCACATGTTGGAGAAATGGTTAGGATCGCCACATGCGAAGCAGGCTCTGGCTTTGACCGCGGGTGCCGGAGGAGCTTGTTGACCCTGTGGGGCGGTGAGTAGAGCTTGATGAGCAGGAGCTTGTCGAATACGGCAGTTGGCAGTAAAATGACCGTACACATTGAAATGAGCACAAAAATGGAAAGCAATTGCAGTCGGGTGATGGTAAGTACAAGTAGAGCAGAGCGGATGTGGCCCAGTGTATGCACGCTTTGCAGGAGGTGCATTGGCCACAGGCGCTGCCACTTAGCGCTGTTGAGCTGGTACGGCTTGAACTGGTGCAGCAGTGATCGCACAGTTCTTGTTGCTGGCGTTGTTCTTTCTCTTGTTCTTCCTTTTGTTGCTCGATGAGGTGGTGGTTTCAGCAGTTGGTGCGACGGTGGTAGCTTGATGCAGATGCTTCGAAGTCTTATCCCAGACACCAGCCTTAACCCGCTTGTCGTTGATTTCAGCGGCCAGTAGATAAGTCTCTTCGATCGTCGTAGTCTTAGCCGCTTGCACATAATCAGCAACGCAGTCGGGCAGGGCCCGGATGTACTTCTTGATTGCCATGTCTGGAGTCTTGACTTGGTCGGGACAGATAATGCTGAGCTGTTTGAAACGAGCAGTGAGAACAGCATTGTCACCATCCTTTTGCTGTATGTGCCAAAATTCATCTTCTAGCTTTTGACGTTCGTGATGAGGGAAAAATTCCTCTAGCTTAACTTCCTTGAGCTCGTCCCACGACAGACCATAGGCTGCATCGTTCCCTCGCTTGTTCCTCTCGGCCGTCCACCAGTCTAGTGCACGGGACTGGAAAACGCCAGTAGCATTCAGAGTACGGAGGTCATCAGGGCAACCACTCTGTCGCAGAGTAACCTCAATGGAATCAAACCAGTGGAATAACGCAGTAGGACCTCCCTCGCCAGTGAATTCTTTTGGCCCACACAACTTGAATTGCTTGAAATTGAAGGTCTTCGCGGTAGCCTTAGGAGCTTCGGTTCTTGATTCCTCAGACGATTTGCTGGCATTCTCATAGACATCACTCACGGCCTTTGCCACACTCTTAGCGATGATGGCAGCAAGACGTTTGTCTCTCTTTTCTTGCCGAGAAAGTAAGGGATGACGGGATCCAGACGACATTGTCTGCAACAGACATCGTCACAGGACTCAAAACAAAATATTCGAATCTCACCTCACACGTCTACTACTACTAAAGCTCAGGAGCACGCATATTATCATAACTCATAGATACATAACCACGTAGAACGCAAAATTCACATAAACACATAAGCACGTAGAGCACAGAATCATATTAACACATAAGCACGAAAATCACAGAAACATTTTTAACACAAGAGGCAGTCAGAATACAGAAACCTATCATTCAAAGTCTACGATTATTCGAGAATAGCGTAGTGTAAGCATATATCGTAGCGTAATGTCGTCCAAAATTTCGCGATTTGTTGGCGTTTTGAGGTAGAAAAGCAGTGCGAGTCGTGCGTGTCGATCGAGTGAAAGCGAAATCGAATAAATTCCCAAAATTTTAAACACATAAACAGGTAAACACATATATAAACTTATAAAATCGACGAATTATCAGAGTCAGCAGTTGCGGCTCAAAATTGAAATACGCAAAAATCGAGAGATAGGCTGTCTGCGGCTAGTAGACTTCGACTAACCAAAGCGATTCAACTATTCGCAAGGAGTTGTCGTCTACGTTTGACTTTCAGGACTGTGTCCTTGCCTCGATTCTTGGGCGTTTGGCACACATCCCGTTAGTCGTGTCGTGACTTCTGGTCGTTGGAGTCCGTCGAGACTTTGGTGAGAGTTTTGTAAAATGTGCGGAACAAGTCGTCAAGGTTAGGGTTTCACCCCTGGCTCAATAACTTCGTCCCTGTTTTTGATAAGATAAAGGAGATTATTCATCAAAATATGGATTTCACTCCTGATTTGGTATAATTCCCCCGTCGAACAAGCGTTCGTTATTGAAAAAGAAAGAAGAAATCATTGATAAGTTGTCAAAACAGCATCGATTAAGCAATTCAGTCGGGAGTTTGCGGTTTTCACACCTAATCTCGACTTTATCGCCCTTTTTGTAGTTGAAAATTTGAGTGTAGTGATAGTGTAGCATGAGCGAGAATAGCGAGGAATAAGCTCGTACATAATCCCTACTGGTTATGCATAAATCGGTCTGTTGGTTCCTAACTATAGACTAGGTTTCTAAGACATCGACCCGGACTAGGTCGAGTCTTGCCTAATTCCCTATAGTTATGGCTCTGATACCAATCTGTCACACCCCAACCGATGGCGGAATCATCGGGGCATGGCACTGAGCGAAACAGATTGTCCAGAAGTTTCCATAACAATTATCAATACCATTCAATTTAAATAATACGTCCCATACCGTATCTCAAACAGTAAAACAATTATTACAGACAAAATCTAGGCAAATATTCTGTTCCGACAACTCAGATTTAAATAGACAGCAATTGTTTATCTGCTTCTAGAGACCCTTAGTTTGACCACTACAGACAACTATTTGTTGGGCTCTAAAGCTTTATTCTAGCTTCAAATTCCTACCAAGTGTGCGTCCTAAGCACCTGTCACATACGTTAAAATAAAGTCAATACATAAAATGTAATGGTGAGCATACAAGTTTGATGATAGCATATAGAGTTCGAATTCGTTTTCGCATAACCAGCACGTACACATAGTGAAATGAAGCACGTTAGTTATCGACATAGATCCATCGATACCAATGACTGCGGGTTGACTGGCCGAGGCAGTTCGCAATACAGGATTACCACCGTAATCCATGCAAGTAATGGTCCTTAACAACCCCCGTGTGAACGGGTGCTGAGTCCAAACTATAGTACTATCGTTGCTAAGGGAGGTAGACAGCATTCCATGTGTAAACATAACAAACAAGCATTCATAAGCTACGTATAACATGCATTAACAGTTAGCGTTCAAATAGTATTGAGTAGTGTGTTTGATGTGATTTGAATAGTTGTAACGTATGTAACACTCAAAAGTGCTTAAAGCAAAAAGGGATCGAGTATACTCACAGCGGTTGATGGATTGAAGGGAGCGCTTAGCGAGTAAGATTAGCCTGAGTAGATTAGATTGTATAACGATAAGTGATGCGTAAAGCGTCACGAAATGTGAAAGGGTCGGATAGTGGTTCGATCGGATGGTAATCCGATCGGACAGCAATCCGTGCGGATAACAATTCGTTCGGATGGTCATCCGGTCGGACAGCTTGTCCGGTCGGATGACGATTCGAGTGGATTGTTTCTTCCTCTAAGGAGGATGTGTTTGTGTACGATGGTTTGACTTTTGAAGTTTTCGTTGTAGTATTTTGAAAACACGGAAGTATCTCTATCCTTCAAGTCGGTCGATCGGATGACTAGTCGTGCGGATGACAATCCGTTCGGATGGTCATCCGGTCGGACGGCGACTTAGTGATGAGGTTACTTACTGAAGGCAAGTTCACAACAGAAGCGTCATTCGATCGGATGGCAGCCTTGTTATTGAACATGTTGAAAATTGTTTAAGTCTTTAAAGTCTTAGTATCTCATGATCCGAAGAGTAATCTAGTCAGATGGTCGTCCGATCGGATTGCAATTCGTTCGATACTCAAACTTCAGATAATGTTGTTCAAGTGTGGGTCCCAAGTGTGATCCGTTCGGATAACCTATCCGTTCGGACAGCAGTCCGATCGGACAGCCTTCCGTTCCGATTGTTCCGTTTGTCTTTTGTAGTTTTATCGAGATGTTGTGACAACGTGTTAACCAATAGAACTCCGTTTTGACCCAAGTTACCAAACCGACCAGGAATCACCCTAGTTCGGCCGGTTATCGGCTCAGGACGGTTGTTCTTGTTTAATCCGAAATTGGTGGTCTCGTGAGTAGAATCCAGACCTTGGACTAGTACAACACTATGGACTAGTACAACACTATGTAATGAGTGTAAAAGAGTTGAAAGAAAGTTAGAAACCATCTTTCAATCCTTTTTCACCATTTTTGTGTCGAGATCTTCACAAGATCTTTGTATGTTTGCGTGGAAATCGGTTAGATCTCGGTTGTTCTTGATGGATTGAAGTCAAAACATGAAGTTCTTGAAGAACACATGATGACGTCACCCTAGAACACCCGAAACCTAGTGTTTTCACGGTTAAAAGTTAAGATTTAAAAGATAGAAAGGTGTAGGAGTGCGTGTAGATCAAGAACGTACAATATTTAGGGCGAGATCTTACCTGGATTGAGAGAAATCAAAGAAAAGGTGGGGAGCACGAATGGTTCGGACAGAGAGTTTCCTGAAATGGAAAGAATGACAATGGACAATGACAGGGGTATTTATAGGATTCCAAAAGAGGAATGGGTTGTCCGATCGGATGGCCTACCGCCCGGATGACGATCCGGTCGGATGACATCCTGGTCGGATGACACCTGACCCGTGGCACAGTGGCTATCCGGCCGGATGGCACTTGGTTCGTTTGTTTGACGCGACGATTTTTGATGTTTCGATTTCGATTGCGAGCGGCTCGTCACGATAGGGTTTCCTAGTCAAATTACTTTTAGTCCCAACTACTAATTATCATAGTTTGATTTTGATTCAGATTCGGGTTCGATTACGTTTTCGAGTTTCGATTGAGTTCGATTGATTTCCACAACTTATATATATATAACACGCACAAGTAACACATAAGGCACACACACGTATAATAACCAGATTAAGTCGAGTTGTGGTTCGTATCACGATTTGATGTCGAGTAGCATAGCTTGATTATCGATTAGTTAACTTTATCGCATTGTTACTTCCTATAATTCACAGTCGCGAGTTGATTAGATAGCGATTAACACACATCGATTTTAGCAATTAACAACACTTACTCCACATAATACAATTAAAATAAGGAAATTACTATAAGTCAAATTCGTACAATCGGTCGTTGACTTTGACCTTGACTTTAACTTTGACTTCCGAAAACACGGGGTGTTACAGTGGGCATCGGTTTCTCTCTTAGCGGCTGCTAGGACTCGCTGCTGTTGTAACTTTTTCATTCTCTTCCTACGCTTATGTGCTCCCCTACTGAACCATCCTCTCTTTTTCGGAGGGAATGGCTCTTCAGACTGAGCCTTAAACATGAATATCCCATCTTCATTGTCAGCTGAATACCCAGAGAGGGCAGGCTGTGAAGAGGTGCCTTCGCTTCTAGGTGAGCCGGACAACTGACGATAGGCATCGGAGGGTCCTTGATCGCTCATACTGTAAACTAACAAATAGTCAAATAACACACAACAATAAAATACAGATATGCACGTATTTTCATAATTAATTTCCTAACAATTTGAATAATATCTTGGTGTCAGCAGAACACTTCTGTGGCTGAATCAGTGGCTTAGCTCTGATACCACCTTCTGTCGCAACCCCCGTCCCCTATCTGTCCTGGGAATGGGCGGCCACGAGACCAGTTTTGGTGGTATCGGTGTTTATTATTTTGGCAGCGGAAATTACATCAGGACCGTAGTTAGGAAATATTTTATCAGAGTAAATACCACACTTTATATAAATATATTGGGATAAAACCCAAGTTTCATTACAAACTGTTTTATAGGGATAAACCCCATTTTATTGAAATAAAACATCTTCTTTTATTTAGGTAACTTTTATAGCCACTTTGTTTCCAAGCCTTCAGTGCTGTCCAGTTGGCTCCTAGTTGTCTTTCACATTTTGTTACCTGAAACGCGTTTAAAAACATTTTATCAGTGGGAAATACTGGTGAGTGAATCCCAGTTCAATCAAGAAGAGTTTTATCTTTTAACAGTATTGAGAGCTATTACAATGTTTATTTCTACATAATTACTCATTCAGTATTGTCAATCCTGACTGGTGGGTCATATTACACATTGGCTAACTCTTTGTCCAATGGTAACGTGTTCCACATTTTGAATACAAAACCCCAACATACCGGCAGTAATTGAAGAACTACAAAGACTCAGTCACTGCTTAATCGCATTGAAAATATTTAAGGTTTTGTAAAAACAGTTTACGAAAAGGAGATTACTCACATTGCTGTCTTAGGGTTTCCTTTAAGGGTTTCCTGGTGATTATTTATTAATTACACAAATGTACATGTGTTAGTATAATAACCCAATATTTACATCAGTAATACCCTCCCCGAGACGGCATTCCAATGACTACGTCGGGCAGAACCACGACAGCCATTACGGAACACTGAATCGATCGAGCAGCGTATCTAATACGTAACCGGGGTTATAATACTTACAACGGGGCAGAACTTCGTTAATTAAGGGGGGGGGGGGGTATTATACCCGGAGATTATGCCTACTATGCAAAAAATTTGAAAGAGAAAGAGATTTGGGACGAATTGTGAACTGAGGCTGATAGCCTCTATTTATAGTGTCTGATCGACACTTCCTCGCGGCCCGCATAAACCATCCAAGGGTCCTTCGCAGCCCACGACGTAGACTATGTAGGGCCTAGCTTAGTCGATTCACAAGTGTAGACTTGACGGATGGCATGACACGTGGCACGCTAGGGTGTCGCCCTGACTTTGGGCTGTCGCAGCCCGCGTAAACTCAGGCTTACTTCTACGCGGCCCGCGAGCGACACCAGGAATTTGTTTTTTATTTAATATTAATTAAAATAAAGGTATTCGGAGCCCGTTTTCGTATACGGGGTGTATTTTAGGACGTGTAGGGATAATTTAATTATTTTTAGGGTGTCTAAAATATTTTGAGGGTTGTTATATTTTGTTACAAAAAAAATGTTTTTTTTTTCGAATAACAGTTATGGATGCACATGTGCATATGCATCATTTCTTGGACAAATTCCATAATATATTACCAGTAGTAGAAAAATGCAATTTCATTTACACTACCATATGTAATACACTACTTTTTACATTACCAATATTAGAAATGCACATGTGCATCTATATGTATCAACATGAAATAATGTGTTTTGGTACAAAAAGTTTGTGATTTTAAATGATGAAGTAAGCTCATATACATGTGTTTTGGTTAGTTATGTCTAGTGGTTGATGGTTTGATTATATTTGTCACGTTATGATGTAATATGTTGTTTGGATGGTATTAAGGGTGTTGATGTACATATAATGTAGGATCGTTTTCAGACCCAAACGAGTCGACCAGAAGAGTTTTTCTCAATACGAAAGGCGGAAACAGACGTATCAAGTTCAATTCAGCTGGATATACACTTTAATTGTCTTTCTGATTGATTTGACAAAGTTTTACAGCGAGACGACACTTCGGCAGCACTTCGGCTCCGGAATTACACATACAAGTCTGCTTCAAACGAAATCAGGACACTCCTATATATTGGCAGGCTAATTTCGCTTGAACATGACTCAAGCGGAATCAGTTCACACGGAATACCATTTCGGGCGAAATTAACAAGTTGATTTAGGTTGAAATCACTTGTCAATTTCAAGCAAAATTACACTTTGTAATTTCGTGTGAAATTGCCTGTTGACCTATTTTTGACAGTTTTCTCGTACAACATGTCCTGATCTATTTACAAACATACAAGACTCGATACAAGACGAAGTCGACAGACGGATGCACCAACAGACTCCCCCTCGGATGTTGACGAGGTCTTCAGTGTCGAGTCTTCACATCTTCAGTCTTTATCAGTCTTCTCGATCTTTCTTCCGAAGTATCTAACAATGTAAGTATTCTCTATCTCTCTCTTCTCTTTATCAACTTATCTCCCCCTCGGATGTTGATATAATCTTCAATTCCAGAATCACAATCTGGCTCTTGAGTCTTCTAATTCTCTTGATCAGATCTCTTGATTCCTTAAGCTCATCAGCACCAGCATCTTTAGACTCCCCTTTTCTATCAAACTCCCCCTTGAGTTTTGCTAGGATCATAATCTGGCTTTCACAGGTTCAAGATCGTGACCTGGCTCACATCCTACTCAGGATTGAAACCTGGCTTACCTGCACAATCTCTACCTCACAATAAATTTCACAAATTTAAAATTTGACAAATTTATATACCACATGTAAAATCAATTTCAAAATGATTTAACATTTAAAACGTTTCAGATAACCACTTGTGAATCAGATATAAAAAAATGATTTTACAATGTTAATCTCTGATGAACCACTTGAAGAAATATCATTTTTCTTTTCAAACACACTTTCCCAACCCTGTTGTCATCATGTTTAGCACTTGGAATTTTGAAAATCAGCTCTTCAACATCAGTTGTCGAAAATCTTTTTGAATTTTCAAAAAATTTATGCAAAAACACACTAAAAATCTTTTTGGAATTTTTGAAATAACAGAAATGTAATAAAGAAATATTTACAGACAATATTTTTGTGAGTTTGTGTAAGAGGATCATATCAGTTTTTGAGACAAATCACCAAGACCGTTAAGCTTTTAAACATTTTAAGTTCTAAACGATTCACGTAGATTGTCAGTATACCGATCCACTTAAATTTTCACACAAAGTTCAACTGTTTCGAGATATGAGATTAATGTTTTAAGCACTTAAACTTATTCGCGTGTCCCATCTCAGAATATACTCCCGTATCCAGATCCCAATATTCAGTCTTACAGGTGAGTATACCTAGATGATATCTGTAAGGGGTTAAATGCGAAGGCCGTGAGAGCTCAGGTCAGAACTTCCGTTCAGCAGAGAGATGACTGCTTCGACTATTGGTGGGTCCCCTTTAGAGGATCTTTTTTTTTTTACAACAGCACATGACTAGCATTTTTCAATGTTTCATCATTTTTTATGCTGAGGGCAGGCTATTATTTCAAGCAAGCGTAAAGTATTCTCCGGGGACTAGGCCATTGCTTACGCAAAATCAGAAGTCCCGGGATAATACCCTAGATATCACTAAGCATAAAGACCTAGTATCTCAGAAAGAGGGGTCCTTCAAACAAGATTTCGGGGGTTACCCATATATCTGAGAGATGTTCCCCACGATATAAGCAAGTTTGAAATTTAGGTTTATATCTCGTCACAATCTACTAAATGTGTAAAAACCTACTGACACATCATCAGTGAGACTGTTTATCACATTTTGACTTTCAATTCTCTAGCATGCTGTGGTCGTCCACTGATGTACTATCATTTCCTCTTTTTCACAACAAAACTCATTTTGAATTTTATTATGTTTTTGGATTTTTCAAATTTTCGAAATTTGCTAAAAAAATTTACTCCCCCTAAAATCAAAATATGTTTCAATTTTGATTTTCTGGAAAATTTGAAAACAAACTGTACAAATAAAGTGACAACTGATATCGAATTACTTCAAATCGCCATCCACTTAGCATAAACAATCAGAACTCCCCCTTACAACAAACTATTTTCCTATTATGATTTCAAAACACTTAAGTTTGTTTTAATCAAATGGTTTTTCCGGAAAATTAGTTTCGTTGTTTACCACTTGTAAAAACGGGGTTTCCTCAACAACCACTTGAAAAATGTAACAATTTTAAGTTCGAACACAAAATATCACTTGTAGAAAATCAAGTACAAATTAATGTCCCTGATTTACCACTTGAAAGTCGAAATATCACCAGAGTGAATTTCTCAAGAAAGATGCCGATTCCTGCTCCACGATTACCAACTTGGGAGCTCCGGCAAGTCCGGATGTTTTACTCATCATAATAGTTTCCATCCCAGTCACAAACCTGGGACGACCCATTGTTACCTGGTTTCTTCGTTTTCTTCTCATAAAATTCTTTCACCCCTTTAACCTTCCCATCAACCATTTTACCAAAAATATGTTGCACTTTGGGGTTAAAAGCTTTTTCAATATCAAATTCTTTCTTTTCTGAGAAAAATTGATTTGAAATCTCAATTTTACCAACTTTTTGTTTAAAATTTTCAGCCCTCAATGGTGGAAAATTTGCATCATCCATTGGAGGTACTGATGTTTCCAATTTTAACTCAACACGTGGCTCCTCTGACTTTATGGAATCAGATTCATCACTAGAAGATAGCTCCTCTGATTTTGACGAATCAGAATCATTGCTAGAACTATCATCAGACTTCTTAACAACCCATTTTTGATTGTCAAGATTTGCTTTTCTCTTGTAAAACCTTTTTGAACATTCACCAACCTCAAACTTCGAATTTTTGAAAATTTTGAATTGTTTGGTTGGTGATTCATTTTCAACAATCTTTTCTTTCATTTTATCAGAAACTCCCTGCTTTAATTTGATTGCCTTTGGACAATTTCTGGCAATATGACCAACTATTTTGCATTGAAAACAGATTCTCGTTTCCTTTTTCTGAGCAACTTCCTTCTTCATTTCTTCTTGCTTCTTCGCAAGGAATTCTTTGTTTGATTGATTCCAGAACAATTGCTCCTTTTCTTCCTCAGTTGATGTTCCTGAAACAAACACAGTTTTTGGTTTATAAGTTTTCTCATTTTTATGATTTTTCGGAGGAATAAAACCAAGTCCTTTTCTTTTGAAATTACCGTTATGGTTTGGTTTCTTTCGATAACCTGAACCAGAACTGTAACTCTTTTTCTTGTTTTCTCTTTGTTGTACTCTTGAGGTGTAGGGCTTAGGTTTTTCAGAAAGATTTACATCTTTTATTTCATAAATATTAATTTCTGTTAGTTTGAAAACTTTTTTTATCATTTCAGTTTTAACACCTCTTATTGGAAATTCTTTATCAGAATATAATTTGTCAGAATCATTCAAAGTATATGCCACTTTGATTGATTCATCATTCAAATTAGATTTTGATAACAAAAATTCTTTATTGTAAACCCGTTTCTCCTTTTTGACTGGTGACTTTGACTTGTCAGACTTTGACTCCGAGTTTGACTCCGATTTTGACTCCTCGGTTTCATCGTTATCTAACACCTGATCGGCCACTTTCTTTAATAATTCGGACTCATGATCAGTGTCAGACGATGTGAAAGTAATATAAATGTTATTTGGCAAGTTTTCTGCAGACTCAGACTCCCACTATAAATTTGTTGCCTTTTTGACTCTTTCTGAATTTGGATTTCTAGGAGAATATCCATTTTCAAGCGGGGGTGGACACTGGTTGTAACTAGCACTTTGTTTCTTACCAGAAATCTTCACTTCAGTATCCGTTTTCTTCTCAGAGCTCTTGTCTTCAGATACTTTATCTTCATCAAATGCCTTCATGCCTTCAACAGTTGGATAAACCCTGTCAATAACATAAGAAGTACATGAGTAACTTTTTAACAACCTATTAACTCTTTCTGTTTCAATCCTTTGTGTTTCCAGTTTCTGTTCAAGCACAACACATTTCTCAATGTAACTGTTAACACTTTTCTGCTTTGTCATGAGAGCTCCTTGAAGTGTTTTCATGGCTGTTGCTTGTTCACTGCTTGACTGATTGTACTGATTCATTGCTTTATTAAGAACATCATATGATTCCTTTAATCTATTCATGTTATGAATCAAAGTACTATTCAGCTTCTTTACTGCTTCACAGTTTTCACATTTCACCGGAATCTTTTGTGCATCAGCTTCTGCATCAACTTTGAAAACTGGAATGTCTTTTAATTTCTTTCTTATCACAGGAACTTCTTCATCATCACTACTGATGGGTTTTTTTTAACTTTTTTCTTTTTCTTTTTAGCTTTTTCATCATCACTGTCAAACTCTTCCATCATTTTCAAATGCTTTTCCATTCTCCTTGCATAATAATCATCATCATTATCACTGTCATCAGCAACTCTAGCAACAAAAGCTTTATGATTTGACTTCTTGTTAGGATCATAATCATCCCAACTGAAATTTGCCCAGCTAAACCCTTCTGGTAATTTTTCATCATCTTGATTTATCAGACATGCTTTATTATCAGCTGAAACATATTTGTCCCAACTGAAACCTTCCGATGACTTCTTATCTTCTTGATTTACCATACAAGCTCTCTTTGATGATTCTTCGATTGTCTTTCTAGCATGTGCAGTTTGTGGTTCTTGTTGTTGTTGAACAACTTGATGATAAATTGCTTTCCGATAGTAATCATTGTTGTTGAACGGATTTTGAGCTCCACTTGCTTCGCGATTTGTGCACTCCCTCTTGAAGTGTCCTTTTTCCCTGCAACGAAAACAAGTAACTTTAGATTTGTCAAAACCTAAAGTAGAAACATTTGCATCACGGAAGTCATCTCTTCCTGTAATCTGTTTGAATTTCTCAGCTCTCCTCAACACACTCGCCAAACACCACTTTATATCCATCAATTCCATCTCTTCAGCATCGATTTGATCGTAATCCTCTTTTGTCAACATTGGATTTCCGATCTTTCTTGCTACAAGACTTCCATATGATTCCAGCACAGTTCCCAATAATGACATATGACTTTTTGCAACCTCTTCCGAAAAATTTTCATCATTCTCAAGATTCAATACACTGTTGCATTGAAGCTTCTTTCCATTCTTGGTTGTTGAAAATTTTGGATCAAATGATGGATATGACGAAAAACTCGTTTTGCTGTTTGATCCTTTAGATGACCCTCCTGATGAACTTTTAGCATTGAATGCAGTTTCAACCTTTGGTGACATGTTGGTCTTGTCACTGATACCTCCTTTGTAATACAGACCGATATCTTGTTCACCATCAAAATCCTTCATTCTTAAAATCTTCCTTTGTTCCATTTCCTGAGCTTCAAGCTTTTCAATGAACTTGTTCAGTGTCAGATTGCTAAAGTCTTTCTTATTTCTCAACATCATGAGGTATGTGCCCCAAGTTTCATGTGGCAATGTATCAGCCAACTTTTCTACCAGCTCTTCATTATCTTTATTGATGCTAACTCTCCTCATTTGAACTAACAGATTGCAGTATCTTTCAATAATCTGCTTGGTGCTCTCAGTGCTCAAACCACGAAATAGATCGAATTCTTTCTTTAAAAGCGATTTCTTATTCTTGATCATTTCTTTACTTCCAACAAACTTTGATTTTAAAGCTCTCCAAATTGAATATGCACTACCAGTGTGTTGCAGTAAAACCAAGATATCTTCTTTAACTGCTTGATGTAATAGACTAATCATCATCTTTTCATTTTTGTATTTCTTTCTATCATCAACACTTAGATCTTTAATAGCAATCTCCTCTTCTTCATCATTCGTTGGTCTAACATATTTCGTCTCAACACATTCCCAAGCATCTAAATAATTTGCTTGCACCCAATTTTCGAATCGTTCCTCCCAACCTTTATACTCTTCAATGTTCATAAGCTTTGGCGTTTTTTCATAGTGCCCGTTTCATTTTCCATGGTCAAGTTCTGAGTAACACTAGCCGGAGTAGTCGGGGTAGTAGCAAATGCATTATAAAATTCCTCTTCCATGATTCGGTTTTTCAAGAAATATACAAACAACAGATTCAAACGGAATTACACTCTCAAACAAAATATCTCTTTCAAACGGAATCAACTATAAGACAACTTCAAGCGAAATACCAACTTCACATGGAATACACTTTGGAGCGGAATACCCTTTCAAGCGGAATATCTAATTCCGTGTGAACTAACACCCTTTCAAACGAAATCACTAATTTCGTTTGAAATGTTCAAACGGAATCACAATTTGGAGCGGAATAGCTGATTTCAAACGAAATCACTCAAGCGGAATACCGTTTTCAAGCGAAATTAACCGTCTAATTCCGTATGAAATGCTGCTGACAAGTGATTTCAAGCGGAATGAAGATGCTATTTCAAGCGAAATACTGCTGATGTCATCATTCTCAAACTGTTTTTCAAGCGAAATTACAAATTTTACCAATTTTAGATCGAATTAAGGTCCAATTCTTTCAAGGATCGTTTTCAGACCCAAACGAGTCGATCAGAAGAGTTTTTCTCAATACGAAAGGCGGAAACAGACGTATCAAGTTCAATTCAGCTGGATATACACTTTAATTGTCTTTCTGATTGATTTGACAAAGTTTTATAGCGAGACGACACTTCGGCAGCACTTCGGCTCCGGAATTACACATACAAGTCTGCTTCAAACGAAATCAGGACACTCCTATATATAGGCAGGCTAATTTCGCTTGAACATGACTCAATCGGAATCAGTTCACACGGAATACCATTTCGAGCGAAATTAACAAGTTGATTTGGCTTGAAATCACTTGTCAATTTCAAGCGAAATTACACTTTGTAATTTCGTGTGAAATTGCCTGTTGACCTATTTTTGACAGTTTTCTCGTACAACATGTCCTGATCTATTTACAAACATACAAGACTCGATACAAGACGAAGTCGACAGACGGATGCACCAACATATAATAAAAAGAAATATTGGTAATAATATTGTATTATGGATGGTAAAAAGCAATGGTATTGTATTACGGATGGTAGGAGGTAATGGTAGTGTAGTATGGATGGTATGATAGATGAAAGGGAATGTGTATTCAAAGTGGTGTACTAAAATACGTTATAACATGTTCATATATATAGATGCACATGTGCATTTCTAGTGTTGTTAATGTTATAACAAGCTCATACATATAGATGCACATGTGCATTTCTATTATTGTTAATGTAAAAAGTAGTGTATTATGAATGATAGTGTAAATGAAAGTACAATTGTCTGATATTTATAACGAATTACGGAATTTGTCAAAGAAACGATACAAATGCACATGTGCATGGATAACTATTACTCGAAATTTTTTTTTTTTTGAATTTTTTTTTTTATTGACGAAATATAGCGATTTTCCAAAAAAAATAATAAAAAAAATTTAGGTGTTTTTTAGATGTTTTTAGGTATTTTTTGGTTGTGTTCACATTGGTTCTCGCGGTTCTCGCAATAAAGGGTGGTTCCTAACGGATCCTTCTCCTATCTATTATATATAACAAATAAAAGTTATTTTGGGCCACGTGTCAGTAGATGAGGGCTACCTTTTTTTCCCTTTTCCCGCCCAACAGTACCACTCCCCTCTTTTATCTATCTCATCTCTCATTTACTCATTTAGGGCTTCCCCACTTTCTCTCTCGCTCTGCTCTATTCTGATCCAGATGTTCAGATCAACGCTCCGAATCAAGGTTAGATTATTAATAACTTCCATTCTATAAGTGTTAATCTTTGTTTTCATTGTTCACTCATTCGATCTTCATGCGTCTTTACCTATGGTTGTGCTTCGCCTAGGGTTCCGCTGGGAACATGATGACATAGATGATCGGAGGTTGCTGTTCAATTTTGATGTTCACTTATCTAATTTTGGTCAGGTTTGTTGTTCAATTTTGATGTTCACTTATCTAATTTTCATTTTATTTTTAGACTTTTATTTGATTTTGAGGTCGATTGAATGGTTATGCTGTAATGGATTTGAGGTTTAGGGTTAGTTATAAATATACTTTTTCATTTTTCCATCTTGAGTTTAGGTTAGGGTTTGTTTTATTTTTGGGCTTCTATATGATTTTGAGGTCGTTTGTTTGGTGACTTGCTATTGTTGTTTGCTGTTGTTTGTTAATTAGGCTGCTGACATCACCGACCGACTTCAACGACATCGAAAGGTTGTAGGACTATGACGACCAACTTAAAGATTCGAAAGAAAAATATCTGGTGTTTGGTTTCATTTTTTCTATGTTTTACTTATTTTCATATTATGAAATTTGTGAAATAAGGTAAAAATGGCCATTCTAATTACCTGAAGATTGCTTTTGATATCCTTTTAATTTTAATCGCCCAACAAGTTTATTGGTTTGTTTCTTTGTTCTTTGATTATTTGTTAGATGTACACGTTCTACAGAATGTAGTTAAGAGCTGGACTTAAATCTGACCAGTTATGGTTTCAGCAAGTATCGGATGGTTGGATGGTTGAATTAGTTTTATTTTGGGTATGTTTGGATGATTTCATCCATTTCTTTAAATAGTTCATGGTTGAAGATGCAGTTAAAGGTATCTTTTGAGTGAAATGAATGTTGATTTATCAGAAGATGCAGTTGAAGGTATCTTAAATAAGGTAATAATTGCATTACATCCCTGTTGAAAAACAGAATCGATAAATTTAGGGAAAATGGGGTTTAAAGATGATAAGCCAAGAGTGGAGGATCTCATTCTACAGCTTCGATAAATTCAGGGGTATTCTCAAATAATGCTTCCTAGATGCTTCCAAAGGAGAAGCAGTTTGGACATTTGTCGGTCTTCAAACATCTATTATCTATTATATATAATAAATGAAAGTTGATTGGTCCCCGTGGCCCAAATAACTTTCATTTATTATTTATAATAGATAATAGATGTTTGAAGACCGACAAATGTCCAAACTGCTGCTTCTTTGGAAGCATCTACGAACCATTATTTGAGAATACCCCTGAATTTATCGAAGCTGTAGAATGAGATCCTCCACTCTTGGCTTATCATCTTTAAACCCCATTTTCCCTAAATTTATCGATTCTGTTTTTCAACAGGGATGTAATGCAATGATTCCTCTCAATTAAATAGACCGACACTTGCTTCTTCTCAAATGGGTTATGGAGTGGTTATAACAGCTGATCATGCTAAGGACTGTTATAACTAACCACTGCTCCTTATAAAGAGTGATGGACTTAAAGACTGATGAGGCTTATCCACTATTGAAGACAAAGCCCTGTTAAAGACAAGCACTTATGTACATCAAGCCTGATCAACCAAAGGAAAACCACTGCTCAGTAACAGCAGTGGTTCCGCATCTACAGTGGATTCAAGTTTAGCATTTATGTATCAGTGTTTAGTGTATCAGTGTTTAGATTTTCTTACAGGTTCGATGATGGTTGTTAGATTTATGAAAATGTCTAACAATTTCGGATTGGGTATATTCTTTCATTCTTTTATGATACTTCAGTGTTTATGACGAAAATTATGTTGGTTCCATGATTGACTGTTCCCCGTGTTGATTTGCTTAATTGTATGTTATGTATATACAATCTCTCCAGACAAACCCAAAGGTGAACCACTGCCCAACAACAACAGTGGTTCAGCATTAACAGTAGATATTCTACCTTTGTTTATGTTAACAGTGTTTATATGTAACAGTATTTATCACATCAGTGTTTTATACTCTGTTAGATTGTTAGATGTCATATCACTTCAGTGTTTATATGTAACAGTATTTATCACATCACCTCAGTGGTTTGATTTGTACTATAAATAGAACAGTGGTTTGATCTTTATACTAATAAATAAAAATGAAGTATACTTGGATGATTATTAAGGTCCTTATTTTGATTGTTTGGGTATAGTATTCTTGAAATTGGTCTTTTTTTGCAAACAGGTGTTTATGGGCAAACTTGTGTTTAAGGTCAATCATTTGTTTAAGGCCAAATATCTGTTTATGTCCAAACATCTGTTTAAGGTCAACATCTTCAAAATAGTTAAAAATGATAGTTTTCATTAATCCTTAAAAGTCTGTTACAACCACTGTTTTGGTTCAAACATCTGATTGTTAAATGTTATCCACTGCTGAAAGACAACCTCTATTTCTTTATTCTTCATGTTGACCACTGACTGACCAAAAATCAATGTATCAATCACTATTGGCTATCCACTGATAGTTAAAAAATAGCCACTGCTCACATTTTTATTGTTGACATCCACTGATATTGACCATCAGTGGTTTTCCTAAAAAACATCCACTGCTCACATTTTTATTGTTGATGTGGTTAATTAATTATAGAATGAAATTATCAAATGAAAAGTAGAATTACAATGAAATTATCATTTTACCTAATCGTTACATTCCAATGAGATAAGAGTTCCTCCAACATTGTTTTGGTGATAAAAATTAAAGTTAAAATAAAAAAAAACTGTTGATGACATTTTGTTGCATATCAAATCAGTAATTAATGCTAATTTCTTGAGCTTTGGACATTGAAAATATGCAAAATGGGAATTTCAAAATGACGGTTATTTTCTCTTAATTAAAGTTAAAATAAAAATTAGAAAAGTCATCATGACAATTGCTTTCAAATCAAATCAGTAATTACTGATAATATCTTTCAAATCAAATCAGTAATTACTGATAATATCAATAACTTTTGAAATTCAAAATATGCAAAATGGTAACTTAAAATTGACGTTCTCTTTTTTTTTCCTACAAACACAACATAGATTCATAAGATTAAAATTTATTCATTTATTCATGACATTAAAAGTCCAATTATTACATAACATACTGAACAAGTAAACTTTTAAATCTAACAATAACCGTAAGAATTAAGAAAGGTTAGCTTCAACTCCATCGATTGCTGAACCTCTCGATGTATGTCCTTCAGCATCGCCATGAATTCCACGTCTCTATCACCGCACTCTATATTGCTGACAACACAAAGCTCACGAACGGAAGTTAAAGGCATCCGCATAAGATTTCTGGAAACCTGCTCTCTCGTGAACAGGCCAACTTGCAATCCATCAAAACAACTCTTCAGCTCGTGAAGAGTAGCCCTATCTTCATACACCTGTTCCTCTATATGCTTGACAAAATGCTGCTTTAAATCATCTGATTTTACAGAAGTGAATGACGCCATTTCAATAAACTATATTACTCGACTTTCCTGAAAGTATGATATCTTCGTAGGAAATTGTGATGAAAAACAGGTGAAGTGGCTATGAGTTTATATACTTAATCAATCCAAACGTGTAGATTTAATATAAACATATTAATGTATATTTCAAAACAGCAGTCTTTTAATGCAGAAACCTTTTCAAACCCCAACTTTTATGGGAAAACTTTAAAATTAAATACCAAGAAACCCAAGGGACAAATTTTCGAAGTTCAAAGAACAAAAGCAGATTATCATAATTACAATTAACCTTTTCATTTTCCATGTAGACGCGTTTTTAAACTCTATAAAAGACCAATAATTACTTTTGATTCAAAACATCAACAAATTGTCCTACAAATCACTGTCTGTGAAAGATTGTTCCAGATCAGAAAATCCAACAAAAATCTACATGGCAAACTTCAGCTTCTACCACTGGTCAGACACCAGCGATGTTAAAACCCAATTCTCGATGTGGTTACTCAAAGAAAAAAGAACAGACGAAGAACTAAACAGTAAAGTCGACATAATCAATGACACTAATTACAAGAAAACCTGGAACAGCATAGCATTACTCGATGAAGTCCTCCACTCTCCTCCATCGGATTTCCATAAGAACGCAGAAGAGTTTCTCACACAACTTCTAAAACAGGATCAGAAAATCTGCAACATACTAACTAACCTGAAAAACAAAAGAGAGCATGAATTCACATGGAGAAAGACCAGAGTCTACGAAATCCTAGCAAGTGTTAACTTTAGCGTGTAATAGTTTATAAATATTTCATTAAATTTCTATTTTTCTATGTAATAGTTTATTTTAATAATATCAACATGCATCTTAACATATTCTAAAATGTCAGTGTCAATAAAAACTCTCAACATCATCAACAGTTAATCAAAATAAAAAACAAACCTAAAATGCAAAGGTTTCTTCATTTTCGAAGCTGTAGAATGAGATCCTCCACTGTTAGGTTATCAACTTTCAACCCCATATTCCTTAAATTTATCGATTCTGTTTTTCAACAAGGATGTAATGCAATGATTCCTCTCAATTGAATAGACCGACACTTGCTTCCTCTCAAAGGGTTATTGAGTGGTTATAACAGCTGATCATGCTAAGGACTGTTATAACTAACCACTGCTCCTTATAAAGACTGATGGACTTAAACACTGATGAGGCCTATCCACTGTTGAAGACAAAGCCCGGTTAAAGACAAGCACTGATGTACCTAATGGCTGATCAACCAAAGGAAAACCACTGGTCAGTAACAGTAGTGGTTCAGCATCTACAGCGGATTCAACATCAGTATTTATGTATCAGTGTTTCTTATGTAACAGTGTTTAGTGTATCAATGTTTAGAGTTTGTTACAGGTTCGATGATGGTTGTTAGATTTATGAAAATGTGTAAGAATTTTGGATTAGGTATATTCATTCACAGTTTTATGTTACTTCAGTGTTTATTCATTCACATTGTTCAATCTAACATGGGTTTCCATCCAACCATTGACCAAAAGTCAAACAGATGTTCAAACCACTGATTGAGTTATTCAAATTTCTGTTGAATACTAAATGAGATGTCTGACCAAAACTCAAACAGATGTTGACCTTAAACAGATGTTTGGTTTAAGGCTAAACATCTGTTTATGGGCAAACATCTGTTTATGGCCAAACATCTGTTTAAGGTCAAACATCTGTTTAAGTCCAACATCAGTGTTTCAATCACTGTTGGCTATCCACTGATAGTTAAAAAACAGCCACTGCTCACATTTTTATTGTTGACATCCACTGGTATTGACCATCAGTGGTTTCCTTAAACAACTGTCATCCATTTTCATCAGATGTTGTCACATGTACAGTTCTTAGCCGTCTGATCTTTGTAACCGCTGCCACGTCAACATTCACTTTTCACTTTTATAAAACCCTGATCAAAACCCCAAACAGGGTTTTAACTGCCATTTCGAATTCCAAATTTTTTTCAAAAGCTGTTTGCAACAAATTCTTTCAAACGCTTCATCTTCTTCTTCCTCTCACAAATTCCTTCGAATCACCATGGCTCTTACTCTCAAAAACTCTCATAACTATTTATGTACACTTGAGAAAACAAGTAAAAACATAGCTTTTCACTCAATCATCGATGCTCTTTCATCCTCAAAGTACAAAACTTTGTTGACATGCAATGCACCTATTTACCAAGAAACCCTACGAGATTTTTGGAAAAATGCAAAATTAGAAGTTCAAGACAACAAGCCTTGGGCTATTACATTAACAGTAGGTGGGATTCAGGTTGCTATTACTCCACAAACCATATCTGAGGTTTTTGAGATGAACGATCATACAGGTAAAAACTCTTTCCCTAAAGAAGAGTATCAACGAGATTTGATTGAAAGGGGGTATGAAGAGCAATGCCCCAAAGCTACTATGCAAAAAGGAGCATTCCGACCTCCTATGAAATTTTTATTTTATACTTTACTTATGTGTGTTTCAAACAAAACAACAGCTTTCAATGAAATTCCATTGAAAATTCAATACTTGGGATATGCTATTGTGGCTAAACAAGATTTCAACTACTCCCAAGAGATTTTCAATTATTGGGTTAAAAATGTCCATAATATAAAAGATAAGAAAAAACCATTCCTGTTGTTTCCAAGGTTTTTAAGCTACTATTTACAGCAGAAAGTACCAAACGACAGTGCACAAGTGCTTGTCCAATGTGCTCCTTGTGAAATAAATAGTTTGTCTGCTGAAACTTTTACAACGTTGTCAGATTCAAAAGCTTTAGAAACTCAAACAGAGGAGCCTGAGCAAACTTTAGATGCGTCCACATCTGCTCCTCAGCTTTCTGCTGTTGAGCCCACTGCTCTTGGTGACCTCAGCAGCACAACCACTGCTGTGCAACCCCCACCAAAAATCACCAAAAAGACCATCAAGAAAAAAAATCAAAAAAGCCCCCCAAACCCTCCAAAAAGGACCTTCTGGAAGATGAGATCCCAGAAGTAACTCCTGTGACAACACAAAAGTCACCAACATCCACTGTTGCTACTTCCTCACAACAATTGGAAAGATCTCCACCACAGGCCTCAACTCCTCCTGCTTCCTCACAAAAGGAAAAGGTTGTAAGCATAGGGACACCCAACCAAGATGCATTACCCTCACTTGACAGTATGTTCAATAACCCTGCTCCCGGGGCAAATTCTCTTTCAACTCCTATCCCTACAACCACATTACCATCCAGCATTTTACCTCTGTTGAAAGCATTGGATATGGATCAGGAACTAATCAGTTCTTCTCAACAACCCATCATTGAGAATATACTCCAACAAGTGACTGAGTCTGATGCCTCTACCTTTGCTAACCCATTAACAGTTAAGGAGGTTACACCCCTAGATTTAAATGTATCTCTTCGTGGTAGTTCAAGTGGAGCAGCTAATACAGGTGTTGAATCCACTGATTTACACCTGGACAGTAGTTTCATAAGTCAGACTCCCTTGAAGGCAATTTCTTCCTTGGGAACCAAGGTATCCACTGGTGTGTTCAAGCTAAGCACTGGTGTGCTTACTAAGGTAACTACTGCTGAAGAAAGAAGTCCCCAGTACCAAGAAAAAAGGGGCATCAGTGGATGAACCATTGGAGACTTCTCCTTATCCAACTGATGATACAACTACTGTTGGTGGGAAATCAGATAATCCCATTAAACTGGGTGATGGTTTAAAATATTAGGATTTGACGGAGAGAGTTACCAATCTTGAAACATTTGTGGCAGATATCAAAAATATGCTGCAACAGTTGTTACAATCCTCAAATTCTCAATCCACTATTTCATCATCTGCTATCACAACAAGTGAGCTATGGCCACTTCTACAACCTCTATTTCATCAACAAAGGAAATATGCTGATCAACAACATGAAATTCAGCTACAAATGTTTGGAAATGTGATGGAAGCAAGGTATAAGGATACTCAAGCTGACATTAAAGCCATCAAAGCTCATTTACTTCAAACCACTGGTACTTCTCCTCCTACAATTGTCTATGTAGAAAACCCTGATGATGCTAAAAAGGGGGAGAAAGGAAAGAAAGGAAAGGATGGTTTGTATCTAAAACCTGATCCAAAGGCTAAACCTGTTGTAGAAATTCCAAGGCCAGATGGTACAAAGAAAGTTGATGTGACTCTCAATGCCTTTGCTGAACAAAAAGCAAATAGAAAAGAGAAAATGGAACGAAAGGGTTCTAAAAGATTTGAAAAAGAAAAGGAAGTTCTGATGGCAAAGGATAAGTAGGGTACTTCAAAAATAATAAGAACTACCAGAAAGGTCAGCGAACCCACTTCCACAACTGTTATATCAACAGTTGTTGATACATCAGTGGTTGATACATCAGCTTCTGAAATCCCCAAAAGTTCCTCACCTCAAACCACAAAGCCAACAGATGTTGAGACACCTGTTATATCAATAGCTGTTGATACATCAGTGGTTGATACATCAGCTTCTGAAATCCCCAAAAGTTCCTCACCTCAAACCACAAAGCCAACAGATATTGAGACACCTGTTATATCAACAGTTGTTGATACATCAGTGGTTGATACATCAGTGGTTGATACATCAGCTTCTGAAATCCCCAAAAGTTCCTCACCTCAAACCACAAAGCCAATAGATGTTGAGACACCTGTTTTATCAACAGCTGTTGATACATCAGTGGTTTCAACAATTGTTGTCACAAAAATTGTTGTCACAACAATTGTTGTCACAAAAAATGTTGTTGTCACTTTACCAACCTCCACTCAATCCACAAATCCAACTCCAAGTTCAATACCTCCAACCACACCAAAAATCAAAAGAAGGAGAATAACAAATGTCATACTTGAAGATAACTATGTACCTTCTCGACTTCCAATATCTTCACAACCTCTGATCCTATCAACTGTGCAAAAAGCTACTTCAACTGCTTCAATTCTAACCCCTGACCAAACTACTGCCTTTGTTCCTTTGAGTGTGAAATTTCCTCTGGATCTTCCAGCAGTTAGGGAGGAGATCAAATCCTTCTATTCTGAAGATGATCCTGAAAAGAGGAATCTTCCATCTCTTCAAGGGTATCCTTTGCCAAAGAACATTCATGAATACCTTCATTTGAAAGGCAAAAAAGCAGAGGATATCTCAAAAAGAGACACAAATGGAAAATCTGATAAAGAAATACATAGAAATCTGTAATATCTTCTCAGCCAAGTCAGAACATTAGAGCAGTTTTCAAAAGATCTTTGTCAGCAGTTATCAAAAAGAGATGATGAAAGCCTAAGGAATGATTACATTGAGCTCATATACAAAACAAGAAATACAGGGCAGAAATGTATCAATTCAAAGAGTGGACCATAAGTGAGCTCAAGCAAAAAATTGCAAGAATACAAAAGATGCTTGAAGACTCAACAATAAAACCAACCCCACCAGTCTGGTCCCAGTATAAAAAGAATATACCTGAAAGGGCTTTGAAATTGAAGAGAATGAAGGAAGAGCTTATAACTGCAAATTATGGCTCAGGGAATCAAATCACAAGGTGGACAGAGATTAAAGTGATAGAGAAATACAAAAAATTGGAAGAAAGAAGAAAGAAAGATCCCTTTGTTCCTAAAAAGCCAGTTTATCCAGCATCAGAGGTTTCAATCAAACAGACCGTACCAACTAAAAGATCTGCTAAATCGACTGTTCCATCGGCTGTTGTTGTCTATCAAACAAAGAGGCAAAAACAGATGGATGAAGAAGAACAGGCGCAACAAGAATCCGAATATTTTAAATTGGCCATCAAGCAGATGTTGATAGAAAATCCTGACTCAGCAAAGCTACAAGAAATAGCCAAAGGTCTGAACAACCAAAGGTGAACCACTGCCCAACAACAATAGTAGTTCGGCATCAACAGCAGATATTGCATCAGTGTTTATGTTAACCGTGTTTGTATGTAACAGTATTTATGCAGTAAAATACACTTTGAGCGTTTTTGACCCGTTTAATATATTATCCTTTTATTGAATTTTCTTTTCGAGTTGTCCCATCTAAGATAAAACCCACAATTAAATCATATGGTCAAATTGTTAAGGGTCTTGATGATTTAAGATGCTAAATGTGTGCCGTCTATTAGCTAATTATTTGTAATTTATGTTAAATTGTTTATATGTTAACAGATGTTGACCAAAAGTCAAACAGATGTTGACCAATAGTCAAACAGATGTTCACCTTAAACAGATGTTTGGTTTAAGGCCAAATATCTGTTTATGGGCAAACATCTGTTTAAGGTCAAACATTTGTTTAAGGCCAAACATCTGTTTATGGCCAAACATCTGTTTATGGCCAAACATCTGTTTAAGTCCAAACAACTGATATAGAAGGCCAAACATCTGTTTAAGCTCCAACATCTGTTTAAGTCTAAACAGATGTTTAAACAGCTGTTCGAAACCCTGTTCAATCTAACATGGGTTTCCATCCAACTGTTAACCAAAAGTCAAACAGATGTTCAAACCTCTGATTGAGTTATTCAAATTTTGTTGAATACTAAATGAGATGTTGACCAAAACTCAAACAGTTGTTGACCAAAAGTCAAACAGATGGTGACCAAAACTAAATGGGATGATCCGACCCGGTTACATCGGATATATTTAAACCTTCTAACTTTTTCAACATCCTCACAAAATTTTGGTTCCTTTCTCTCTCCACGTATCTTTGTACACTTTCTCCAAGAAACTCTCTCATCTTCTTCGATTTCTTCCGATCTTCATTAATATCATCTTGGATAATAACAAAGGTATTGTTAAATAATCTGATTTGTTTTGTACTTTTTCATATTTATTCTTTTAGTTTGAATTCCATAGCCGATTATGGTTCTTGCTGTTTTAATGAAGAAGTTGTAATCGACGGTTGTGTATTCATGTATCTCCCTGTTTTTTTTTTTCAATCCATTGTTTGTTATGATTGCGTTTATTGTTGTGGCTTATACTCAAACAACTTCTGATTGTCCTGATTTTTTTTATATCCGATTATTATGTAGTTATAATGCATGTTATGATAGACATATATGATTCTAAAAAAAGTGATCTGCATTTGGTGTATCTATCATATGTCTTATCCATTGTTGATTTTATTGGATTTCACTTTGCTCATGTATTTATCTTATTCTGATGTATGATATAAAATTTCGATCTTTACTGATGTATTCTCATTTGTATTTGTAAAGTTATTTATAAAGTTGTTCATGTGATTCTAATTTTTTTAAAGTTGTTTATGTAACGATTTTATTCTAAAGTATGATATAAATTTTTGATTTTAACTGATGTATTCTCATATGTATTTGTAAAGCTGAACTTATCTTGATTAGTAGTTGTTATACTGTTTTTAAGTTTTTGTCTGATACAGACACAAGTCACTATCATGTCTTTCTACACAATTTATTCAGCTGATGATCTTCCATGTCTATTTGTGATAGTTAATCGGAAAAGTAGGTTTTAAGTTTTAATTATATGATTTGCTGTAAAAATATATATATATTTCGATATGATAAGAAAATACATGTATTCTCACCTTTTCGATATTGTCTATTGTTATTTTGATATATATTAGTTGTATCATCTTTTATTTAGATGTATTGCATACCTTAATGGATTGTATTCATTTGTTTCTTAATGTCATTGATTTTGATTCTATATAATTGATACTGTTACAGTTTTACGTGACAATGATTTATGGATTTCCGTGTTACCTTGGAGACAGTAAAAGGAAATCTTTGGTTAGAAATTTTATCCGATTTTACTTTAACACTTAATTTTATTTTTTTCGTATGATATCTAGCAATAAAAATGTTTTATTTATTTATACTTAGATTTTGCCAAAACAATATGAAAAATGGATTCAACAGTTTAATTATCCAATTGGAAATACAAACATCCGGCCCACAAGTGGAAATGTTTTTAAAGTCAAGATCTATCCTCTAAGCAATAGCAGATATTATACTATAATGGTTGGTATCAGTTGGTAGACAGTTTGAAAATACCTTCAGATTCATGGTTGATATTTCACTATGAGGAAGCATTGGAAAGTTTCCGAATTTTATATTTTTATCAAGACATTTCTCTTGCTCCTTGTGATCATTTTTACCACAAAATGTGTGGTAACGAAGATTATATGGTATGTAACTTCAAACAATATTTATCATGTAATTTTTTTTGGAGATACAGTTGTTTAATTGTTGTTTTTTATTTATTTACTTAATTTTCTAATATATTTTTACTAACGTACTATATAATGTGTTTTTTCGGATTGTAGAGTGTTAATCGTTCTTTTGTTCATCACAAGATGTTAAACACTATTCCTTCATATCCGGTTGTTATTAAAGGATTTGGAAAGAAGAGCTGGTCTGTACGGATGGAAGATTTCAACAATGAACTTTACATAACTACCGGATGCAAGCAGATAATGAATGACTTGTCAATAACTGCTGATCATCTAATTGTCTTTGAGATGATAGATCTTCAGACTTTTCATATCACAGTTTTCAATTGTGCGACCTGTGATGTGTGCAAAATGCAACATATAAATTACATCAATTGTGGCATAAAACTAACCCTTTTTAGTACTAATGTTGGAAAAAGTGTGCTTTTGTCTTCCTTTTGTATTTTCAGGATTAAATGAGCTCAAATTAACAAAAGAAGCAAAAAGGCAGCTAAATCTAACATAAATACAAGAAAAGGGACAAAAGCGGCATGCCCGACCTCCCCGAAAGCATCTTCCCAAGCAAAACAAGAGAACAGAAGGCTGAACACGCCCCGTGCTGAGTGAGCACGGGGGCGTGCCCAAGTGTCAGCATAAAAGACAAAGTTGTAGAAGCTTCCATCGCCCACCACGGGGCCGTGCTCAGCGGACACGAGGCCGTGGTCAACTATAAGATTCGCAGAATCCAGGAAAATCTTGATAGTACAGATATGCTTCTGCACACGGGGTCGTGCCCAGCGGACACGGGGCCGTGGTCAACTAATGCAGACAAAAGCAATTAATGAAGACAGAGTAGAGGATGGACACGGGGCCGTGCCCGAGCTTCTGTTCAGCCTATAAATAGGAGTGCTTGGCTCAAGCTCAAACCATCCCTTGGCACACCACCTCTCTCACACTTCACCCACCACCACCATAACACCATCATCCACCACCATCATCCATTGTCCATCATAGAGTGTGTGAGTCGTCTCGGGATCCAAGATTGATCGTAAGAGTTCTTGACAATCAAGGCCATGTTTGCCTAAGTCTCTTACATCACTTGGTGAAGACAAAGTGTCTAGTGTAATACTTTTTATTTTTAATCTTTTCGCACTTTTTAATTGGTTATGTGTTAATGACTTTAATAACTAGTTTCTTATGTTGAAGGTGATTCTTCCTTATCGTTTGTCCGTGGTGTCTTGGCATTAGTTTACTGTCTATATAAAATAAAAGATTTTCACCATTCATATCTCCACGGTCTATATGGAGGTATGTTGGCTACCTGGTCGGGGGTTAAGGGAACGGTTTGGTAAGAGTCTTGCCATTGTTCAGTGTATAGATCCTGCAAAGGACCTGGGTCAAATTTAGTAGGACCTCCTTCAATACTTAACGGTATTGGACGGCGGGGGTCCAAACTCTTTAATCCCTTCAATACTTAATACTTTAACCCGGCTACTTAGGACTGTATCCCTGCTGACTCAGACTACTTAGCCGAGGGTAACGTCGCCATCAAAAGAGGGGCCTACCACATTATGCATTAATAACTTAATTAATTATCTTTCAATAATCCAACCCTTTAGGATTGTATCCCTGCTGACTCAAACTACTGGGTTGAGGGTAACGTCACCTCCAAAAGAGGGGCCTACTACAATAACTAAGATAATCTCTTAACAAAGTGCAAAAGTGCGGAAATAATCAAAGGTTACACTATACACGAGTCGGAACCAAGTGATTCATCTTGTCTATCTGTTTTATTTTTATTTTTATTTTCAGCATTTTAGTTAGTTTTTATTTTTCTAGTTTAAAATCTTTTTCTAACTTTTTGATTTGATTAGACGTTGAGGATAAACCGGTACTAAAAGCTCTTGTGTCCTTGGACGACCTCGGTATCTTACCAACACTATACTACGCTCACGATGGGTGCACTTGCCCATATGTGTGTTTAGTGTTTGTAAATATCGTGTTTTATAAATTTAAAACTTGGCTAAAAAAAGTGTAAAAGGGCTTAAAATATACTTAAACTTATATATACACTTCACACGCATCAAGTTTTTGGCGCTGTTGCCGGGGACACAAGGATTTTAAGAAAGCTTAAAATCGACGGCCTAATCAGTTTTTCAAAACTTTTTAAAACGCGCGCACATTTTTCTGCATTTTAGTTTAGTTTTGCATTTACAGTAACCTGAACACGGGCCGTGCTCACTGAACACAGGGCCGTGCTGCATATTTTTCATAAGACACCCAGATACAGAGCTTGAACACGGGGCCGTGTCCACTGAACACGCCCCCGTGCTCAACGAAATCAGTAACTTTAATTAAAACGCCCAGATACAGACTCTGCACATGGGGTCGTGTCCACTGAACACGGGGCCGTGTCCAGCCTCTGTTTCCGTTTTTTATTTTTGTTTTCTGATCTCGAGACTTGGTTGTGGTCTGCTGAGTGATTCTTATGGATCAATACTCAGGAGGTTACAACTACACCTATGAGGAGGATGATTATATTAATAACTATTGCACTAATTGTGGTGACCCGCACTCGGTCCAATACTGTAACTTATATCAACCATCCACTTCATACACCTACTATGAGGAGCCCAGGTACGAGCCATCAACTTCATACACATCCTATGAAGACCAAAGGTATGAACCTCCTCCCTCATACTCATATTTTGATAAACCAAGGTATGAGCCTTCATACTCATACTTTGAGGAGCCAAGATATGAGCCACCACCTTCATATGCTTATTATGAGGAACCATGGCGTGAACAACCCACCTCATATGAGTATTATGAAGAACAAAATTACGACCCTTATCCATCATATGCTTACAATGAAGAACAATGGTGTGAACCATCTACTTCATATGGGTATTATGAGGAACAAAGGATCGAACAACCGGATTCGAGCTTTGAAAATCCCGATCCTTTTTCTATAACCGAAGTGACCGATAGGATATTAGAACACCTTAGAGTTATCGATCGTTACATAAAAGAAACTCGCGCAAGGGAAGAGGAATCCCGCGCAAGAGAAGAATTAAATAAAGAAGAGATAACTAAAAGTGTAAAAATGGAAGAACAAATAAGTGAAAAACCGACACATGAGTTAAACAACGAAAAAGGTGAGTCCGACAACGTAAAAATTCAAGAAGAGTCTAATTTTGAAGAAATTAATCTCTTGTCACATTCTTTTGAAAATCATTGTTTAGTTTCCACTCATGCTAAGTTTTTGAAAGAATTAAACACTAACACTAAAATTGACGAAATGGTAAGCATTAAGTTAACTAATGATCAAACCTCACTAATAAAAGAAGATCCATTTGAAATTAACATTACACCGGTTCCATGTTTCTTTCAAAATTCGTTTATTAGTAATGTCACAATTGATAAAGATCTTTGTGTTAACATAATGCCTAACTACATTTTCGAAAAATTAAGTATTAGTGATTTTTCTTCACTTCAAATACCCATTTTTCTATCTAATCGGAAAATAATAAAATCAAACGGTGTAGTTGAGGATGTCTTGGTTCAAACAAATCAAATGGTAATCCCAACCGACTTTGTCATCCTCGATGACGCTCCTCTAGTGTTGAGACGACCCTTTGTAAAAACTCACGAAGCTTTGAAAAACCGGAAGTTCAACAACCTACCTCTTCAATTAGGGGGATTTAAAAAGAGTGTCGATCTTGAGCGGTCAATGAAATATCCATTCGGCAACAATGACCCCCTAATTGAAGATGAAGATGAACCACCCGATACAAGTGAAAAGTTTGACCACTTTGTTGAAGAAGAGGTCGCCATAGAACAAACTTTTAAAGTTCTTGATCAAAATGAGCAACCAAATAAGGAGTCTCCTAAAGACCCACCTCTTGAGCTCAAAGAACTTCCAAAAGGTTTGGAATATGCTTTTCTAGACAAAGATGGTAAGTTACCTGTAATTATTTCGTCTAAATTAGATAAATTAGAAAAAGAAAAATTAATTAACCTTTTGAAAAAACACAAAAATGCGATCGCTTGGAAGCTTGTAGATATTAAGGGAATAAGTCCTTCCATGTGCACGCACAAAATTTTAATGAATGATGACTACAAATCGGTTATACAGCCACAACGTCGAGTAAATCCCAATGTTTAAGAAGTGGTTAAAAACGAAGTCATCAAATTACTTGACGCCGGACTTATCTATCCTATCTCCGATAGCCCTTGGGTAAGTCCCGTCCAAGTAGTTCCAAAGAAAGGAGGTATGACGGTAATAACTAACGAAAAGAATGAATTAATACCAACGAGAACAGTCACAGGATGGAGAGTATGTATAGATTATAGACGGTTAAATGAAGCAACCAGGAAAGATCACTTTCCTTTGCCCTTCATTGATCAAATGTTAGAAAGATTATCCGGTCATAAATTTTACTGTTTCTTGGATGGTTTTTCAGGTTACTTTCAAATCCCGATAGCACCCGAAGACCAAGAAAAGACAACCTTCACATGCCCCTATGGAACTTTTGCTTATCGTCGCATGCCGTTTGGTCTATGTAATGCCCCCGCAACATTCCAACGTTGCATGGTAGCCATCTTCCATGACATGATAGAAAAGACAATGGAAGTCTTTATGGACGACTTTTCTATCTTTGGGGATTCATACGACCAATGCCTCGATAACCTTGAACGAATGCTATCCCGATGTGAGGAAACTAACCTCGCCCTTAATTGGGAAAAATGTCATTTCATGGTAACGGAGGGAATAGTACTCGGTCACAAAATCTCAAGCGAAGGAATGGAGGTGGATCGAGCCAAAATAGACACCATTTCTCGACTACCACCCCCATCCTCCGTTAGAGCTATCAGAAGTTTCCTAGGGCATGCCAGATTTTATAGGCGGTTTATCAAAGACTTTTCTAAAATTTCAAGGCCTCTAACAAAATTACTTGAAAAAGATGCCCCTTTCATCTTTGACAAGGATTGCAATCAAGCATTTCTAACCCTAAAGGAAATGTTAGTCAATGCACCCATCATGATAGCGCCTGATTGGAAATTTCCTTTCGAAATCATGTGTGATGCAAGCGACTTTGCAGTTGGAGCTGTCTTGGGACAAAGAAAAGAAAAGCATTTCCACCCGATTTATTATTCTAGTAAAACACTTAATGATGCACAAGAAAATTACACAACAACTGAAAAAGAATTGCTAGCTGTGGTATTTGCTTTTGATAAATTTCGTTCTTATCTTGTTCTTTCTAAAACTATAGTCTATACAGATCATGCAGCCATTCGATATCTCTTCAAAAAGCAGGATGCAAAACCGAGTTTGATTCGATGGATTCTACTCCTCCAAGAATTTGATATTGAAATAAAAGACAAAAGAGGAGCAGAAAATACCGCAGCAGATCATCTTTCACGCTTAGAAGACCCAGCTTTGGAGGCAACCAGGGACGAGCAAATCAACGAAATATTTCCAACGGAGTCCCTAGAAATGGTGGAATACAAAGAAGAACCATGGTATGCTGACTATGCTAACTACTTAGCTAGCGGTATAGTCGCTAAGGGTTGGCCACATCATCAAAGAAAAAACTTCTTTGCCAATGTGAAACATTATTTTTGGGAAGATCCATATCTTTTCAAAATGTGTGCCGACCAACTCATCCGACGATGCGTCCATGGTAGCGAAGCACGAAGAATTCTCCGCCATTGTCATGAAGGTCCATACGGAGGGCATCATGGTGCCGCTAGTACCGCACATAAGGTATTTGATTCAGGATTTTATTGGCCAACCATTTACAAAGACGCCCAGAGTCTTGTCAAGACATGTGATGCTTGCCAAAGAACAGGTAATATTTCTTCCAAAAATGAAATGCCACAAAATGGCATTCTTGTTTGTGAAATTTTTGATGTGTGGGGACTCGACTTTATGGGACATTTCCCACCGTCAAAAGGAAACAAGTATATACTTGTGGCAGTAGATTACTTGTCTAAATGGGCCGAGGCCGAGGCACTTCCAACAAATGATGGAAGAGTCGTGGTAGGATTTCTGGAAAAATTATTCTCTCGTTTTGGAACACCTAAAGCTCTAATAAGTGATAGAGGTACCCATTTTTGCAATCATCAACTTGAAATTTTTTTAACAAGATATGGGGTCTATCACAGGGTCTCAACAGCATATCACCCTCAAACAAACAGACAAGCCGAAGTGACTAATAGAGGTTTAAAACGAATACTTGAAAAAACCGTAGGGTTAAATCGAAAAGAATGGGCAGATAAATTAGATGATGCTTTATGGGCTTTTCGAACTGCTTATAAAACAACAATAGGTACAACCCCATATAAGCTTGTCTATGGAAAAAGTTGTCACTTGCCAGTAGAAATTGCACACAAAGCCTACTGGGCAATTAAAAATGTAAACTTAGATTTAGAATTTGCTGGTAAAAATCGATTTTGTCAATTAAATGAATTAGACGAACTTAGGAATTATGCATACTCAAACTCCGAAATTTACAAGGAAAGAATGAAAAACTTGCATGACAAACATATTAAACCTAATGAATTTCGAGTAGGGGATCAAGTTCTTTTGTTTAATTCACGACTTCGACTATTTCCTGGTAAATTAAAATCTAGGTGGTCAGGACATTTTTCCATCACCCATATTTTCCCACACAGTGCAGTAGAAATTAAATCTCGGAATGGACCTCCATTCAAAGTCAATGGCCAACGGCTGAAACTCTATCAAGGATTTATTGAGGATGAAGAGGAAGAAATCTCGCTTCAAACGGTTGATGAGTAAAGGCAACAACATCATACCTGGTAAGTTACGAACCAATGGGATGACATCATAATCAGTAAGTCTTCTAACCAAGTTTTGGGAAAAACGAGGGCACTCACACGAGCACTAAAAAAAACTTTGCTCGGCACGAGGCCGTGTCCGCCGGACACGGGGCCGTGTCCGCGCAACTGTCGGGATAAAACCCCTTTTTCATAACAGTTACACCATTCCACACGCCCCGTTTCCCCGAAAACGCTCTGGTTCCAGGCGATTTTCCGCAGATTTTCGACGTCTCCTATCATTCTAACAACATCAAGGTATGATTCTATCACTATTATTAGTTAGATTAAGCATTTGCATGTAGTTAAAACTTCAAAAATTTGGGGAAAAATCTAGGGTTCTTGAACTTCATCCGGATCGAACCTCAAATTTTTGCCTAAATCTGTTTGCATTTAGTTAGTTTAATGTTTTAGGAAGTAAACCCACTTATATTGTTCAAAGATTTGCCCGATTTCTCACAAAAACCCCAAACCCTTGTTTTTGAACCAAAAAAAGATAAAATTGAATGGGTAAACGGGTTATTTTGGGAAAAACGGCACTTGGGGTTTCATTTTCGGGGGAAACCGCACCTATTGGACCAAAAAATTTCAAGTTTTCGAAGCCGGGTCGAAAAAATGAAGTTTTTGAGTAACAGACACCTGGACACGGGGCCGTGTCCGCTGAACACGGGGCCGTGTCCAGCCCGCTGTATGCAGTTTTTTTTTTCCGAAAACTCCACTGTTTTATGCTAACTTTTGGTGTATTCTTTCAGATGGCAAGGAAATTCACGAGGTTCAACGCAAATGAACTTGATGCTAGGCCTAGATACGAAGTACTTCAAACAAGACCGGAAGAATACCCGAGACAAGCATGCATGGATTTGTTAGCATTGGTGAACCAACTTGACCATTTCAACAACCTAGTCACAGGACCACTGAGAGTCACCTTGACCACTCGACTTCGCTCGGTCCACGAGTGCACTATGGAATTCTATAGCACCTTCACGTTCAATTCAAGGTGTGACCCATTTGACAACGATGGGGTAGCATTCCGATGTGGTGGAACTAGGTACTCGATTTCAATGGCACAATTTGGGTCGATCATTGGGTTGTATGCGGAAGAAGACGCGGGTAATGAAGAAAACACCGGAGGGGTGCGAGAGTTGGATGAGAACGAACGCCAAGCCGCATGGGCTCAGATTGGTGAAGGGCACTACAACCCGAGCAGCACTAATAGCACTAAGCTGAGGGACCCGCTTTACCGTTACATTCATAGAGTCCTCGCTTACTCTCTTAGCCAAAGGCATGATAGCAGTGGCGTTGTTGGGTTGAGAGATTTGGTGGTTCTTCATTGCATTCATACCCGCCGGCACCTAGATGTTCCGTACCTCCTGCTCCGTAACATGCATCTGAACCGACTTGCTACTTCACCTACCCCTATCTTCTTCGGGGGGTGGATATACCATCTCTTCAAGCACTTCACGAACATACCGAGATCCTTCGAAAGGAGTCCATGGTCGGGAAGAGTGGATGTACACATCTGCCGCTCCATGAACTTAATTTATGAGGCTGAAGACGGGTCGGTTAGCTTCCAAAGGATGCAGGGACATGCATGGAACCCGCAAGAGGCACTTGTCCTTCACGCTCCACAACATCATCAGTACCAGTACCAGCCCCACGGTGATCCGGGTCAGTCCTCCTCGCCAGGAGGTGGTTTTCCTAATTTCCAAAGTTTACATGATTTGTTGCAGGAAAACCTCATCTGCACCAGGAACACCTATAACATGGCAAGCAACACGTACAACCGGGTTGGAGCAAACGAGAGAAACATATCCGATATCCAAGATGATATTGGGAATATCCGGGAGTACATTGCGGGGCATGGTGGAGATGATGATGATGAAGATGAAGATGAGGACATGGACTAGGCGGAAGGAGCGGAGGCGGAAGCAGTTGGTTGGTGATCCCACAGGTTAACCCCCCTTTTATCTTGAACAATTTCCGGCCTGCGTGTCGTGTGTTGAACAATTTACTTTCTTTTAACTCTTTTTTATTTCTTTTTTCTTTTTAACTTTGTGACATGGATGTTGAACTTGGTAATTTAGGATGTTTGCTATGGTTTGGTGTAGTGTTTATTGCTAAAACATGTACATACGAAGCTTATAGCACTAAATGTTAGTGCTACTAAAGCCGGGACAGGAAAACTAGAGCCAGAAACCTGTTTTTCAACCCTGCAGATTGTCTACACGGGGTCGTGTCCAGCCGACACGCCCCCATGTCCACTCCCCCAGACCTGCTGTTTGTCTAAAACTGCAGACTTTTGCCAGACACGGGGTCGTGTCCACCTTCTGTAAGTTTTTCGTTACTGGCACCTGAACACGGGGTCGTGTCCAATGAACACGAGCCCGTGTCCAGGCGCCCAGTTACACAACTTTTTGCTTTTTCACACCTTTTACGCATTCAATCAACCTAAAAACTTATTTTTGGGACACATTGAGGACAATGTGTAATTTAAGTGTGGGGGGATGCTAAAACCTTGAATCTTGCAAGTCCTAAATACAGGCCTTACACAAAACTCTATTGGAACCGCTAATCACCCCAAATTTTTTTCTAAAATTTTCATTTTTTTTTACTTGTCTAGGTTTAACTTGGGAATTTCAAATTCTAAAAAAGTTATATTTTTACAAAATTTACAACCGATGGCGTCGTGGTAAAAAGAACCAACATAAGAAAATTATTAGAAGGCATGGCAAACTTAGTTAAAATTTGATTATATATACTTGAGCGCATAAAAACCCATTCCCACAAAAGTGAGTTTTGAGCCTTTATTGAGCATACAAATACATATCATTAAACTAAATGCTCATTTTTCGTTTCTTGTGTGAATAGCCGCTTGGTTCTTACGACTCTAGAACTTGCCACGACGATGTATTGCCGGTCCTTACCAACTTAAACCCGAGTAAGTAAATGATGGAGGCATTAGGACTAACCTTTTTTATTTCTACACCATTATTTTTCTTTTTTTTTTCTTTTTTTTACCACCTACCCAAAAATCCCCCTAGTTAACCCCTTTGAGCCTAAACCTTTTCATTTCTTAAACCCAAACCAAACACCCTTTCACCCACCAAAACCTTTTTATTTTTAACCCTTTGTTTTAGTAACAAGCTCAGTTTTTCGTATGACTTTCAAAAAAAAAATATGTGTTGATGATGAAGCAAAAGAAATAAACAAGCAAGTTCATCAAAAATAACTTTGTTTGAATTATGGCTTCATCATAATAAAAACTGCAAAAAAAAAATAAAAAGTCTTACGAAAATCGATGCTTTTTACGCTTTTCGCCCTTTTCTACTAACCACCTACCTTTAACCCAAGCCTAACCCTTCACCCAAAAGTCCTCTTGATATTTACAAAGGTATATAGTTAAAAAGGAGGAGGATTGATTGCTTGGCAAGCCTATGGTAGGAGTAAGTTCCATGCCGCTCTCGAGTGATTCACTAAAATACATCTTCGGCCGAGTGTTGAGTGATCCCCCGTGAGGTATGTGAACTTGTATATAAATAGAATTTTAAAGAAGCATGTTATGCCCTAATAAGTAATTTATCTTATGAAAAGTTTTAAATAAATCATGACGAATAGGATTGTAAATAAATAAAAATATAACTTAGTAAAGAATCTTGGAAATCCCGACACTCTATGACAAGCCCAAAAACCTTCTCTTCTACCCATTCCATTTGTGAGTGTGAAGCCACAATATAAAGAGTTTTGCTTGAGGACAAGCAAAGATTCAAGTGTGGGGGTATTTGATGTGTGCAAAATGCAACATATAAATTACATCAATTGTGGCATAAAACTAACCCTTGTTTAGTACTAATGTTGGAAAAAGTGTGTTTTTGTCTTCCTTTTGTATTTTCAGGATTAAATGAGCTCAAATTAACAAAAGAAGCAAAAAGGCAGCTAAATCTAACATAAATACAAGAAAAGGGACAAAAGCGGCATGCCCGACCTCCCCGAAAGCATCTTCCCAAGCAAAACAAGAGAACAGAAGGCTGAACACGCCCCGTGCTCAGTGAGCATGGGGGCGTGCCCAAGTGTCAGCATAAAAGACAAAGTTGTAGAAGCTTCCATCGCCCACCACGGGGCCGTGGTCAACTATAAGATTCGCAGAATCCAGGCAAATCTTGATAGTACAGATATGCTTCTGCACACGGGGTCGTGCCCAGCGGACACGGGGTCGTGGTCAACTAATGCAGACAAAAGCAATTAATGAAGACAGAGAAGAGGATGGACACGGGGCCGTGCCCAACGGACACGGGGCCGTGCCCGAGCTTCTGTTCAGCCTATAAATAGGAGTGCTTGGCTCAAGCTCAAACCATCCCTTGGCACACCACCTCTCTCACACTTCACCCACCACCCACCACCACCATAACACCATCATCCACCACCATCATCCATTGTCCATCATAGAGTGTGTGAGTCGTCTCGGGATCCAAGATTGATCGTAAGAGTTCTTGACAATCAAGGCCATGTTTGCCTAAGTCTCTTACATCACTTGGTGAAGACAAAGTGTCTAGTGTAATACTTTTTATTTTTAATCTTTTCGCGCTTTTTAATTGGTTATGTATTAATGACTTTAATAACTAGTTTCTTATGTTGAAGGTGATTCTTCCTTATCGTTTGTCCGTGGTGTCTTGGCATTATTTTACTGTCTATATAAAATAAAATATTTTCACCATTCATATCTCCACGGTCTATATGGAGGTATGTTGGCTACCTGGTCGGGGGTTAAGGGAACGGTTTGGTAAGAGTCTTGCCATTGTTCAGTGTATAGATCCTGCAAAGGACCTGGGTCAAATTTAGTAGGACCTCCTTCAATACTTAACGGTATTGGATGGCGGGGGTCCAAACTCTTTGATCCCCTCATAAGTTAAGCTACTATTAATACTTTAACCCGGCTACTTAGGATTGTATCCCTGCTGACTCAGACTACTTAGCCGAGGGTAACGTCGCCTTCAAAAGAGGGGCCTACCACATTATGCATTAATAACTTAATTAATTATCTTTCAATAATCCAACCCTTTAGGATTGTATCCCTGCTGACTCAAACTAATGGGTTGAGGGTAACGTCACCTCCAAAAGAGGGGCGTACTACAATAACTAAGATAATCTCTTAACAAAGTGCAAAAGTGCGGAAATAATCAAAGGTTACACTATACACGAGTCAGAACCAAGTGATTCATTTTGTCTATCTGTTTTATTTTTATTTTTATTTTCAGCATTTTAGTTAGTTTTTATTTTTCTAGTTTAAAATCTTTTTCTAACTTTTTTATTTGATTAGACGTTGAAGATAAACCGGTACTAAAAGCTCTTGTGTCCTTGGACGACCTCGGTATCTTACCAACACTATACTACGGTCACGATGGGTGCACTTGCCCATATGTGTGTTTAGTGTTAGTAAATATCGTGTTTTATAAATTTAAAACTTGGCTAAAAAAGAGTAAAAGGGCTTAAAATATACTTAAACTTATATATACACTTCACACGCATCAACCTGCGATTTAGGGCTTCCACCGGATGTCTGTGCTGGTGTTAAAGAAAAGGTGGTAGAAGAGATTATCTTGAGTTCATATAGTGAAGCTGTACAGGACATCGTTAATGTCAATGAAGGTGGTATGGTTGTTGTGAATGAAGATAATCAGATCGTACCTATTTCTTTCCGTGTGGACGGTCATTTTGTAAGTTTTTCATGATGAGTTTACTAATATATGATACTTCAGTCATATTTTAAAGATGTGTTAATTCTTTGTTTATTGAATTGTTCGTTGTTTGTTACAGCGACTTTTTAAAAGACAGGCTGAAGATCTTGGACTGAATCGTAAGATGGGTTTGAAGATTGTGGGCGTGGCAGGTGATGTTTGGAATGTTCAAGCTGCTATAGGTTCATCTCGAGGTCAACCAAGATATTATTTGCAAGGAATGAGAAAGTTTGTGAAGGATAAAGGCATGGCTCCAGGTCAAGCATTTACACTTAACATTGTGAAAGGTAAAAAGCTTTTTATGTTCGGATGAATGTTCATGGGATTGAAGAAGGTAAATGCAGAAGGATACATGGAACCAAGTTTTTGGGTTGTAGTTCTTTTCTTTTAGAAACTGATGGCAGACTTGTTTGTTTAGTTTTGAAGTTGTGGTTGTAAAACTATATATGTAGATGTAAATTATTGGGTCCATGTCTAACGGAAACAATGCAGCGATGTAAGCTAAAGACATTATATTCAGTTACTTGCTTGAAACGATTCCTTGATGAAAAATATAGTACAAACTAATAGCAATATCATGTTCAAAGTTATAAGCCCTATTCTTTGACAATGATAAGCTGGTTAATTATGCCATTAAAGGAATAAAAACATCGAGTTCTATTCTCTGGTAATCATTTCAAGCAAATAAAAACACATACAGTTCCGATTATATTAAGAAACATATCGTCTTTTGCTGGGACTGGTGTCCACAATTTCCAAACTAAAACTGAAATTGATTAAATGAGACATGTTAAATATGTATAAGAAATCATGTATGGGTCACTTCGTTTGACTTTTGGTGAACATCTGCTTGACTTTAGGTCAACATCTGATTGACTTTTGGTCAACATCTCATTTAGTATTCAACAGTTGTTTGAATAACTCAAACAGTGGTTTTAACATCTGTTTGACTTTTTATCAACAGTTGATGGAAACCTATGTTAGGTTGAATAGTGTTTTGAAGAGGAAAACAGTGCTAAAATATAAGAAGACAGTGAATCTGGTTAAACATCTGTTTCACTTTTGGTCAACAACTGTTTGACTTTTGGTCAACATCTGTTTGCCCGATCAGATTGGGTGTTAAATTATAGTTCTTTAAGTCATTGTTTTGTTTTCTTGAATTTTATGTAATTTTGTTAAGAAGTACAAGAACAAACATTTTTACGAAATCCCAAATCACCCGATCACATAACTGCATTGAAGTAAAAGTGGAAATGATGTTATTCATGTGGTTCTGTTGCGCTTTTGTTTGACCTCTAATATGGGTTCATGATCTAATCCGGTGATGTGAAGACATTGTTGTTGAATCCAATGATATGCTTGATTTAATGAGGTCGTATTAATAACAAATAATAATTAATATAACTAAGTTTCCCGAGCCCGGAAAGCAATCCCGGGTAATAACCTATTTTATATATATATATATATATATATATATATATATATATATATATATATAATAAGAACCACCACGAGATGAGAGAATTTTGAGAATTCCTTTCAAATAAACTTTTCTTTCTAATTTTTTTTTTTCAGATTTTGAATTTAATCTTAGCTAGAACTTGTAAAATGAAAAGAAACCAAATTTTAATCGTGAAAAATCAAACAGGTTAAGGTCAATTACATGTACGTAAACAAAAACATATGAAGAATGATCTTTCTATTAACATACTAGGTTATAGACCTATGTGTTACATAGGTTTAAGCGTAGAAAATAAAAGGCTCTAAGATAATTATGGAGTTGATCAAGTTCTTTGGAAAAAAATGTGTTTTCAATTTATATAATCTTGAATGAGTTTTTAAAAATAAATATGTTATTGTTGAGGTTGGTTGCGTTTGAAGGACATAACGATTATAATTTTGAATTATTTTTTATATTTCATATTATTTTTTGAATCACACATAATAAATATAAATTTTGATATGAATACATATAACACTAATATGAACTATACATACAAAATTAAAGAAAAAAATATAACAATACTCATTTTAAATGATGCATTTTCGAAGTAAGAATTTTGTTTTTGCATACAAAAGAATTAGTTTATTTTATTTCAAATTAATATTTTCTTATTTGAAAAAGTGTTATCAAAGTAGAAGATGAAATGGAATTAGTTCTTTATCTAAGATTATATATATTAAACACATATATATACACTATTTATATATATGTTTAGCATTTGTGAAAACGATTATAACAAATTATAAACATGATAAGGTTTTAAATTTTTTGTTACGTCAAATAGTGTTGGATGTATAATTTTTTGGTTATCCCATCTTCTTTTGATAAGTATGTTTTTATTTATTAAAGTAGAGATATTATATTAAAGTATAGGTAAGTAGATAGCTAATATTAATTATTAAGAATATAGAAAAGATATAATAATGAATATAAGATTATTTTAATATATATATATATATATACACATATATATTAAATTCAATCATTTAATAGTCTTTATATTAATTTATTTATTATTTATTATGGTTGAAGTAACATGATAAATTACCATATGGCATTTTGATGAAATCTTTTATTATAAGAGAAAGACATGTGGCATTAAGGGGACTCTTTTATTAGTATTAGATGTGTAATGTCATGAATATATATATATATATGTGTGTGTGTTTTTACAAATTCTAGTTAAGATTAAATTTATTATCTGGATTTTTTTATAAAGTTTATTTAATAGGAGTTCTCAAAGTTCTCTTGACTTTGAGTGATTATTATAAGATCCATATATATTTAAGTATATGTATATATGTTAATGTATGAATAAGTTGGATTGTTATCTATGTAAATAAGTTACATGGGTGTATATAAGAAGTGTAAAATTTGAAAAATTAAAACTATCAGCTAACAAATTAAAATTACTTCTTGTAATATATTGAGTAATCATACTCAACACATATTTCCATCCTATAATTTAGTAACTTGTTGATGTTATATGATGATGTATTTTATGTAGTGGGAGTTTTTAAAAAAAATTGATTTTCCATCTCTAACCCAAAGGTTTTTATTTTTGTATTTAAACCCATTGATTTTTTACTTTTAACACAAAGTTTTTCATCTTATTAATTTTAACCGCAACACTTTTTATTTTCAACTTTGGTCCCCACACTTTTCATCTTTAGCAAATTTTTCATTTTACGTTTTGTTTTAAATTTTGCGAGTTAACACGTCAAAACGTGCGTGTGGAGTTCAACGTTTTCTCGTTCAAAAGAAAAGACATCAAAGTTATAGCTCATCATCACGATTGTCTAAATTGCAATATTATAATTATAACAAAAAAGTCATATAGGGTGAAGGGAGTGGGGCGGCAAAGGCTTCGGCAAAGCCAAATGCCGAGCGGCAACACCACCGCCTTCCAAGTTTACCGCGCGGCAAAGTATCATGTTCGGTAACCAGTTGTCGATCGGGAAAGAGGGGGGCAATAATGATTGTTTGTTGGTAACGGCTATTAATGCCGTTTAAGTTAAAAAAAAAAAAAAAAAAAAAAAAAAGTTTTTTAATGTAATTGTTTTTTTAATTAATTTGATGTTTTATTTGTTTTTATTTAACACATATTTTTTTTTTTAAAAAGAAAAAAAAAGTTTGCCACTTTCAAGTGTCTAAACCACTACCAACACTTTTCACCAAAGTTTAAATTCTTCACACTTGCTGACATGGCACAATCTGATTGGTCCATTTTAAAGTTTGCCAATTTCACCTGTTTAACCACTCCCTTCACCCTAATAAAGTGGAAAATCACTTTAGGATATAATATTGCTCTTGACTATTAATTCTTTTGAATATTATAACTTTGGTGGTGGGGAGTGGCAAATGAGAGTCTTGGTGTTCTAAGGGACCCAAGTTCGATTCCTGCCCTCCCAATTATTTTATGCGGTATCTCGTGATGATGGAGACTATGCGAATAGGTGGAGATCGCTAGTTCGATCCTTGAACTGAGCGGGTTTTACCTCACCGCACTGTCGTGCCTTCGGGCGAGTGTTCACGGGCTTCCGCCCTAAGTGAGGGTTTTCCCCGGTTCGGAGGCGAGTGTATCCCGATGTGGTGAATTTCGCCAGTAGCCCATTTGGAGCATTCGTTGGCCGTTAAAAAAAATTCTTTTGAATAAAAAACAAAATTTATTGAGAACTCTAAATAGCAACATTGAACATTGTAGTTATTCAACTACCATTTTAGACCATGAGTAATTAATTGGATTATACGGGTCTGAAATGGCTTAATAATGTCCTCAATACCATCCCATAGCTTTTATATGTGTGACGACGGGCCAATGGATCGCCCCATTTACCCGTCTTGGGCTATTACCATGTAGGTCCAACAGATAAGACCCAATGATATAAAACTTGCCCATTAAGGTTTCTCTCATGAAAATGAGCGGGAAAAGGAACTTCAGAGGAGACAGCATGAATTTAATGAATGATATGAAAGGCATCTCCGGCTGGCATAGTACTGCGGAGCCGGTATCATTAAATGATGGCGACCATCTTCCCGTTGGGGCTCAGACACGTGTCTGAGTTCCCCGATGGTGCTCAGAGCCCGTTAGATTATTTCGGAAATATCCCACATGCAAGATAAGGCCTCTTGGTTATATAAGGAAGGTAAGAGATGATCCAAAAGGCAGGTCCGAGGTATCTCTCACTTAATGCTTCATTCTCTCATTTACTCTCATAACACTCACACAATAAATATACCCACACATGTATCTGATTCACACCATAGAGAAATATTCCGGTGATCATATTCATCGGAATAAGCTTCTCATACTCTCCGGCAAGTTTACTTACTCTCACGTCGGAGCTTGGTCACGGATCCCCCCTCCGGGGTCCTCCGTGGCGAGGCTAACGGTTTCCTTTTTTGTAGCAAACGAAGGTTGGGATATTCCAACGTCAGCGAAGACCGTCTTGAACGTCATCCGGGAGCTGGGTATTCGACAATGTGCATGAAAAGAATGAGGCATTTCTAATATAATGCACAGTGAGAATAACAAAATTGAAAAGTAATAACGGAATGGGGACATTAAAGAAGGTTAACCATTACATATTTTTTAAAGGGCGTTATAGTATTAATATAGCAGAAAATGCTTCTTAGAAGGTATTAACCATGACGTATGACGTTACTTTTCCAAAGAAGAACTAAGAGTTTATTGATGTTCATTTTTGTATAAATAATTAATTAATTAATTAACATGAGATAAAGGTAAATGAAACGATAGAAATAGGTAGAGCACCACGTTGAACGTGGTGTGCCAATTATACATTATACATATGATTTTAAACTCATGATGAACAGTCACAATATTTCTAAATTAAACTCAGAGCCATGGAGTATAACTATGTCATGAGAAGATTCAACACTGATCTAAATTAAAATGAATATATTGGAAGATAAAGATACTGTTAAAAACAGTATTGAGGAAGAATATGATATTCCTCATAATTTAGATTTATTAAATAAATGGACAATTCCAAAAATTGATTACAAACAAGTTTATAAACTTGGAACTTTTGAAAGAATTGGTTTAAGACAAGTAGTTAAAACTACTGAAGAAACAATTGCTCTTAATAAAGAAGAAATGGTTTTGAAACTCTTAAATAATAATGAGTTGTTATGATATAAAAAAGATAAATATAAATTTATTCATATTGATGTTGTGCAAATTGCATTTAAACCTTTAACTCTAGAAGGTCTACCAGAAAGCTTTATAGCAGCTTTAAGAGATGGTAGAAATCGAGATTATAAACAATCCTTAATAGGAATAGTTCAGTCTAGTCTGGCTCATGGTCCAGTCTATTTTAATGTCTATCCAAATTTACAATTATCTTTAACTGATGTTAATATAACTGATGCTCTAACACTAAATATTAAAACTCATGGATATAATTACATCCCAGGATCAGAGGTTATATGTATTTGTTATAGGATATATTATTTAATTTGAATGGTGATTATAGTTTTTTTAGGATAATAATACTTTAGGTATTCGTTTTAGTTTTTTTATAATAGATTATTTATTATTTAGTTTTAGTAGTGATTCTAATTTTTAGGTATTTGTCTTAACTTTTGAACTACAACTTTTTTAATAAAATTTTCTAACTCCACAAATGTGTTTATTTTTTAATATTACGATAATAAAATTTAATGAAAATAGATATTGTGTCGCTTTCGTATTAAACCGAACCTTAACCAATAATGCTTGATAATACCGAACCGAAACCGATGATGAATGGTAATTTATTGGTTTTAACTGGTGACATATTGATGCCCTAATGAACTGTTTTAACTTGCGTACGTTAACATAACAAAAAAATCTAACTCCATAATCGTGCTTTTTTTTTCAAAATTACGATATAAATTTGATTGAACATGGATATTTCCTTGTTGTCGTACCAAACCGAACCAAAACCGACGATGAATGGTAATTTATTATTTTTTACTGGACGTTTCAATGTCGTTGAATTAAAATGATTCCAACCGAACAACATCAGTACTGCTATTCTTTTTCGTTGTGTTCGATCGATGTAAAACATATTTCAAAATCTTTATGGACACGCCACGACTTTATTTTTTATTATATGTTTTCTCTTTCAATTGCTAAAGCGAGTGCCGATACTGTAACGCACGGAACCGATACCGATCGAATTCCCGCCACGTGGCGTGGGAGAATCCTACTAGTTCTATATAAAAAACAACTTAAAGTGGTCATATTCAGAAACAATATAACTCTATTGTTCCTCATGTTTATTTATAAAATTTAACTAGTATTTCCCCATCACGCATTGCAAGGAAGATGTTGATCAGTTTTGTATAAACATAATGGAAAACATATCGAAATAACTATAATCGTAGACAGACCAGCAGAGAATCCAGTCAGAAAAGTAGCCATTGAGTTTGACATGATTGTTAGCTTGATCTGGTTCCTCCTTAGGGTGTAAGATGATGATGGTGAAACCGAATCCAAGGGTTGGAATACGGATAGAGAGAGAGGAGCAGAGGGGGACGAAAATAATTATGTTATGGTTATGATAATTGTCTGACCTTTAACCTCTCTAGTTATCTCCTTATGTTTACACCCAAGAGGAAGCCTAATTAGTTAATAAGGGTAATATGGTCGATCAACAATTACCAACTAATTATATAATATGTATCATATATTTTGACTATATAATATAAATGATTAGAATGCCTACACAATTAAATATAACACAATAATTATATTTAATCTTACATTCTCCACTTAGCCGAGTAATCATTTATCACGAGTATTAGATAAACTCTTATACCACATGTTGATCAGTTCCGTATCAATATAATGAAAAACATATAGAAATACCTATAACCGTAGACAGGCCAACAGAGAATCCAGCCAGAGAAACAGCCATTGAGTTTGACATGATTGTCAGCTTGATCTGGGTTCTCTTTAGGGTGTAAGATGATGATGGTGAAACCGAATTCAAGGATTGGAATTCGGTTGGAGAGAGAGGAGTAGAAGGGGGCGAAAATAATGATGTTATAGTTATGATAATTGTCTAACATTTAACCTCGCCAGTTATCTCCTTATATATACACCCAAGAGGAAACCTAATTAGTTAATAAGGGTAATATGGTCCATCAACAATTACCAACTAATATAATATATTTTGTTCTGTATAATATAAATGATTATAATGGTTACACAATAATTATATTTAATCTTACAGAAGAATCCGCGTACGAACCAAACGCTAAAGGTCAATATGAAGTTTCAAAATATAATTTGTAAAAAAACTAAAATTGAAATAAAATGCAACAAATGGGAGAAAAATTGGTGACATGGTGTTGTGATCCAAGGAAATTCTTTTGTTTCTCAGTATAATCTCTCTCATCTTTATTCCTTTTATAAATTATCCTATCCCACCTAGGTCTAAGAATTTCTCTATCAGTTCCATTACCTTATCCTTAGTTATGAGATTCCAACATTTTTTCCTGAATTTTCGTAGGAGTTTTTCCCGGGCATACTAAAAAAACTCTTATACACCCCAACCCCGTCCCTTGGAAAGAAAAATGGTAGCACCGAAGAAAGGAAATAGTAAGATTGTGGTTTTTGTTGTTCACATGAAGCGAGGATGATTTGAACCAGCGAATGAAGTGGGTCTACTTTTTGTCTTCGGCCAAAAACTTTTTCTCGCTAGTCGAGTTTTCGACAAAAAAAAGCGAAACGTGTTCTTTTATCTAAGTTTCTTCCCTGTGTATGAGCTCCCCCAATGGTAAATGGTTCAACCACGCCAGGTTCACGAAATGATTGAGAATTACGATGGGGTCGAAATGCATTTGGTTCTTTGTCTTCAACAAGTATTGCATGATTGAATAATTCAAGGAATGACGCACCACAGGGAGGATTGACGGTACAGTAAGAGTTGTTGCTAGAATAACTTGTGTTAATGGAATAGAAGCTCTTCCTAAATTTCATAAGAAATGTAAGAGCCTTACCTTTTCTTTGAGCTCTCTTTTGCTTTAGTAGTTATTATCCTTAACACATGCAAGTCGAATGGGTAAAAGAAGCTTCTGGCTTGGCTGGTCACACTGGGGAGTTTTGTTGTGGTGGTGTACATATAGCTCTGGTAGCATGCAACCACAAAAACAAATCTAAATAGAGTATGTGTAATATATCTCGTTAGGAACTAGTATTTATGGCGAGAATCACGAGAACTAGTGTCAACACAACCAAAACTACCTAAAAAACCCTTAAACACATAATTAAAAAAAACGAATTTCTATTAAAATCGTAACTTTTTATTAATAATTTTTTTTGAATTTTTTATTAATAAAAAGTCACGATTTTAATGTAAAAAATTAAAAAAAAAATTATTTTTAGCATTTAGTTTTTATTAACTTTAAAATCGTAACTTTGTTTTTATCATTTAGCATGAGTAGGTGTGGGGTGGGTGGGGGTTTAGGTTTTTGAAGGGTGGGTGGTTTAGGTTTTTTAGGTTTTTGGGTTGTGGGGTGGGGGGTTAGTTGTTTTTTAGGTTTTTAGGGGGTGGGCTTTAGTTTTTTTTTTTTTTTTTTTTACGTTTTTGGGTGGGGAGGGGGGTGGTTTAGGTTTTTGGTGGGGTATAGGTTATTTTTTGATGGTGGAGGTTTAGGTTTGGGAGGGGGGGTCATTGTTTGTTTTCGGTTTATTTTGTTTGTGATCACAATAGTTATTAAGTTCTCTCCTTAAAGCTAGTTCTCACATGAACCCAATCATATATACATATAGTGTGAAGTTCATTGAGGAACACTAAAAAGGTGAGGAACCGAGTAACACTCTTAAAAATTTAACTTAATTTGTTAAAAATCAAATTTTTTAAATTTATTTTTGGCGTTTTTTCTTATAAATACTTGAAGAAGTATTTTTAATAAAAAAATCAAGAACTAAAAATATAAAAAATAGTTTAAAAAACAGTTAAAAATACATCTTATAAAATTAATTTAACATGTTAAAAATCAATTTTTTAAAAAGTGTTTTTCCTTATAAAAATGGGTAGAAACTATTCCAATATATATATAGGGAGGGGCTCATGCGAGAACCACCCTTATTGTGAGAACCTTGAGAACCAATGTGAACACAACCTAAAATAGCTAAAAAAACCTAAAAAACCTAACCCCCTCCCCAAAAACCTAAACCCCCCACCCCCCCCCCCCCCCAAAAAAAAAACCTAACCCCCCCCCCCCCCAAAAAAAACCTAAACCCCCCCCCCCCCAAAAAAAAAAAACCTAACCCCACCCCCCCCCCCCCAAAAAAAAAACCTAAACCCCCCTCCCCCACCCCCCAAAAACCTAAACCCCCCCCCCCCCCCCCCCCAAGCTAAAATGCTAAAAACTAAACCCCCAAAAAACCTAAAAAAAATCTAAAAAAATCTAAAATTTTTTTTTTGAATTTTTTAATATTTTTTATGTTAAAATCGCTACTTTTAGAAGCAAAAAAAATTAAATTAAAAAAAAAAATTTGCTTTGAAAAGTAGCGATTTTTTTATAAAAAATATTAAAAAATTCAAAAAAAAAAAATTTGTGTGATTTTTAGCTATTTTTAGGCATTTTGTGTGTGTTCACATTGGTTCTCACAATAAGAGGTGGTTCTCGCATGATCTTCTCCCTATATATATATATATATATATATATAGGGGAAGGATAAAATGAAAACCCACATGAGTTGAAAAAACTCAAGAAACCCTTGTAAAAACCTTATGTAACATTTTTATTTTTTTCTAAAAAAATATGGAATGTAACATACATATATTTGAACATTTTTGTAAAAAAAAAACAAAAAAAAGCGTTAAGTAGTATTTTTTTTAAAATGTTCTTTACGCCAGCTGGACGACCCGAGATAGTACAACTGGTACGAATGTCAGAGCAGATAGCCAATGGTCGCACAACAGGCTGTGTTCAGCAATGCGGCACGATGAGCAATCGTGCAAGAGACAAGAAGTACACAAGGACACCTACGTGTCACCAATCATCGTGCGCCGGCCACTGCTCCACGATCTCCATTGAACTGCTGATGGCAGACCAGATAACAAAGACAACTACCCGGCCACGTGGATCCATTCAACGTGTTCCAACTCCTATTTCGCCTGCAAACACTAACGGTCGTGCTTGAGGAGGCAAAGAGGATATTCCTTGTTGTCGACATCAGGCACAAGGCCCATCAGTCCATATCCTTCACACCTCTCTTCGGTTATAAATAGAGAACTTCATCTCAAGGTTTAAGGATCGCTCTCTTACTCTCTCACTTATTACACACACTTTTATAATCAAAACAAGTTCTTATTCTCACGCCGGAGGGTGGTTACAAGGAGAACCCCCCCCCCCCCCCCGATATTATCCTCCTTGTAACGAGATTCACGGTGTTGTGGTTGTTTTGCAAGATCTTTGCACTTTTATAATCAAAACAAGTTCTTATTCTCACGCCGGAGGGTGGTTACAAGGAGAACCCCCCCCCCCCCCCCGATATTATCCTCCTTGTAACGAGATTCACGGTGTTGTGGTTGTTTTGCAAGATCTTTGCAGTAATCAAACGAGGAGGAAAGAAGATTAACCTTATTTGGACGAGACACAAACCACAAGTTAACCGTCGGATTAACTTCGTGTTTCTTCATCGGTGACGTGGTGTTGAGCCGTTTTAAAAAAAAAAAAGATCGCGTATTCAGTGTTTGTAAAAGAATTAACTAGAAAAAGAAAAATTATAAAAGGAAAATAAAACTATTGGGTTAAAGATGTATATTATTTATAATGTATATGGTTAATTTGGAACTTAAAAAAACTAATAATGAAGAGCTACAGTCCTTTTTGTGATGTAATTTAATATAAGTTAAAATTAATTATAACAAGTTTTTTATATCGCGCGTTACGGCGAAACCGAGCAAATGATAATGTAAAACAAACGTGATTTGAAAATAAAGCATGTTGTTTAGAAAGTCAAACCATTAGATCGATTTAGTTTATCATCGTACCGTTTTATGATACCAAATAAATACTTTATTTTGAGTATAACCTTGTTTTAACAAAACTTATAACGGAATGTCAATAAAAGAAATCAAGCACAATTATGTACTTAAGTTTTTAAAAAAAAAGTTATAAACGTAACTTATTAAAGAAGTATCAAAGTAATCGATAAATTAATATATATTTAAAAAAACAATTATTAAAAAAAGGTAAAGGAAATATATGTTTAAAAAAAGAAAAATATGTTATTAAAAGTAAATATAATAATATATTATAATGAGTAAACTGCCATTTTGGTCCCTGTGGTTTGGCCAGTTTTGCCACTTTAGTCCAAATCTCAAACTTATTACATCTGGGTCCCTGTGGTTTGCATTTTGTTGTCATTTTAGTCCAAAATCCAAAAAACCCCCTTTTTGACTGTTGAGAGCTGCCTATTTTGTCCTTTAGTGCAGGGGTATTTTGGTCATTTATGTTTTATTTAAAGCAATTCATTTAATAAAAAACCTCAAAATATAAAAACCCCCAAATCATCATCATCTTCAACCTCAACCCCCTGATCATCATCATCATCTTCAACCTCATCATCTTCAACCACCACCACCCCCTTCTCGCCGCCAAGCACCACCACCTGCCACCACCCTCTCGCACCCCCTGCAACCACCGCCCAACTACCCACCCCCACCCTCATCATCTTCAACAACAAAAAAAAACCTTTCTCTCCTCACTCTCTTTCCATCGCCTCTCTATCTCTTTATCTAAACTTAAAATCAAACAATTCAGACAACACATGACCTGCATCTTTCTATTAACCTCATTAAAAGGCCGATTTACAAATAATTCAAATCCTTTATCTGCCTCTTTCCATCTCAAATGAATCCAAATTCGTTAAAATCAAGAAACAGAAAACTAATTTGATAACTGAAACCTTTACCTTGATTCTTAAATCATCATCTTTCTGCACCTGAATCGATACTAATCGCATCAAATCCACTCATCATCATCACCTGCTCCATATCATCATCAACATCATTCATCTCTATCATTACCTACCTGAACTTCACACCGATCCTCACCTGTGAACAACCAACCTGCAATCACAATACTCCGACAACCACCTACGACCACCGTAAAACCTCAATCATCTCCGACCACCTTCATCGTCCACCTGCAAGTTTTCACTCTGTCACCACCACAAACACCACCGTTCAGTCACCTCCGCTCTCCTATGTTCTTCATCTTTCAACTGTTAACCATCTCCCGACCCTTCATCGTGTTTCCGTTCAACTTCGACCAACGACATCACCATCTTCATCTCCGCCGTTCATCTTCTCCGTCACACTACACCATAATTGTTACGGGCATCTATGTTTAAAAATTAGGGTTTTAGCGGTGGTGGTGGTGCTATAGAGAGAGAGAAGAGAGAGAGAGGGAGGAGGTGGCGGTGGTGGTGGTGCTATAGAGAGAGAGAGAGAAGAGAGAGAAGAGAGAGAGAGAGAGAGAGAGAAGCTTCGATTCAGAAGAGGAGAAAGAAGAAAAGGAGGGTGGGGTGGGGTGGGTAGTTGGGCAGGTAAAATGACCAAAATGCCCCTTCAGAAAAGGACAAAAAACCAGGTTGCAACAGTGAAAAATTGGGGTTTTTGAATTTTGGACTAAAATGGCAACAAAATGCAAACCACAGGGACCCAGATGTAATAAGTTTGAGATTTGGAATAAAGTGGCAAAACTGGCCAAACCACAGGGACCAAAATGGCAGTTTACTATATTATAATTTATTAAATAATAAAATAATAAAAAGTTATATATTATTATAAAAATAAAGTTACTATTAATCACCCCTCGAAATCAATATATATAATAACGCTGCAATATTTTGTGATGTAATTTAATATAAGTTATTATATTTTATACTATTAATTTGCAACAAGTGAGTGCATTAGTAAGTTGTAAGTTGTGCATTAAGGGTTTGTCTTGCAAGGTGTTATTGTACATTTATATTGTTTGGTTGCAAATTGTGCTTAAGTGGTTGTACCTTAATCAAATAATGGTTTCATTATCTTACCAAATTCGATTTGTTTTGTATGCATGTATGGTTGTAAATTGTGCTTAAGTAGTTGTACCCTAATCAAATAATGGTTTCATTAATTTGCAACAAGTGAGTGCATTAGTAAGTTGTGCATTAAGGGTTTGTCTTGCAAGGTGTTATTGTACATTTATATTGTTTGGTTGTAAATTATGCTTAAGTGGTTGTACCTTAATCAAATAATGGTTTCATTACCTTATCAAATTCAATTTGTTTTGTTTTGTATGTATGTATGGTTGTAAATTGTGCTTAATTGGTTGTACCCTAATCAAATAATGGTTTCATTATCTTACCATATTCAATCGATTTGATCCATTCAAAGTTGTGTTGTTTTATTTGTAAATTATTATTATTTATAATAATCTAATTAATTTAGCCAAAATCTTGTATAAACATAATTCGCAACATATTGATGCAATGGTTGTTGTAATGTATGCATTATGGTTTGTATATTGGTAATGATATATGTTATATATAGATTACGATGAACCTGTCAAACGGGAAAAAATAGACGCGGGTTCATCGTAACGTGCGGGTCCTAGATCGACTTAGTTATTTTATTCTATGTTTTGCGTTTCGGTTTAATTTATTCGCATTAACACGCCGCAAATTCGGTGTCGGTGGTCGCTGACAATAGTGTGGAATTAGTGTTGGCCCCGCCGCAACACGAGGTGCTTAATACTAGTTATAATTAATTAAAATGAAATTTTATTTGTCTTTTTTCTAATTAAAACATATTTAAACATTTATTATATATTAATCTCCTAAAAGGTATAATTATTAGTTGAGTTGTTTTAATCTATACATATAATAAAAGAAACCATGTTAAGGACACATGGCGTTCTATGAGTCAATCTTAATTATTTTTTCTAAATATTTATTATGGAAATCAATTATTGATAATATTAAATTTTAAATTTGTAGAAGAGATTTTAATGATAAAGACAAAGATAACTAATAATAATATATTAATTATTATAATCATATATTAATTATTAAAATCTAAAAAAAAATATTAGCGTTTTAAATATTTATAAAGATAAAGATATTATTTAATTGGTAGTTTTATTTGTTTTTATATTTTGATGATAAGGATAAGGATAATTGATAATCACATATTAAAATAAAAATACTTATTTTAATCAACTGTTTCGTTAAAAGGATTTATTCAATACATGTAGAACATATATATTTTTTATACATCGTATATTTATAATCATATTTCTAATAAAGGATCCCATTATCTCATTTTACACTCCAATGAAATAATAATATTAAATCATAATATCCAGCTTATCTCTTGTATATTTAATATTTTTTACTAAAATATTTCTTTTCTTTTTTTCTACTGATTATCCAACATCAGGTAATACGTAAGTTTCTAACCTAATAATAAATAAAAAAACAAAGTAAAATGTTATAAACCATGTAATACACAACTCTCTAACCTAATAAAAAATAAGTGAGATGTGACAATAAGTAAATAGTACCTCAAAATTCTTTTTGTTAGAAAACACATCTTGATGACTAAATGTTTTAACAGATTACATTATTCGTGTAAGACATGTATTTATTCAAATCGTGCAATACACGAGTTTTTTAAAAGATGTAACTATTTTATTGCTTAGTATATAAAATTATATTTATTCAACCCGTGTATACACGGGGTTCTAACCTAGTTTAACTTTGTATAAACTAAAACCCTCATTAAAGACAACTAATAAGATATAAAAATGTCGACTATAAACTATTAATGTTCTTACCCGCTCTATGAGTTTGATTAGTGCCTCATTAGTTTATAGCTAATGACGATTTATGCAATATTTACAAGTCAATGATGGCATCCATTAAAAGGACACTTATGCCCTCCAATGATTCTCTATATTTTTCGTATATTTGTCACTGTTGACATGGCCTACTTAGTCTTTTTTTTAAGTTAATATACATGATAAATATCTGGATATCGCTTGTCGTTGCAGACATTGCTTACTAAAAGAGGCAAGGGGTAATTTGGTAATCTTTCATCATTATTTAGACCCGTTATTATAGCATAATATACCACCAAATCAAAGCAAAGATCCGATCGTTTGGTTTCCAGTAAAGTTTTCCTTTACTTTTTATTAAACATGTGTCCACAGAATCAATAAAAGGTTTGCCATTTCAACTCAACTTTACAAAATAAGAAAGAGAACAGAATATATACCACAATACATAACCAAATTTCAAATATAGAAGTGTGGAAACCGCGTAAACTGGTTACATGGTGGTTATAATTAACGCTGATAATATATAGCGGGAGAGAGAATATGGTTATATGATCACCTTAGACTAAGCGGTATGGGGGCCGGCTTAGGCCCGGCGAGGCCCGGCGCCGGTCCCCCACACCGCCCCCCTCCTTTCCGTTCCGTCGTCCCGGCTCCCCACAGCCGAAGTCGCCGGGCCTCTCTCCTCTCTCCTTCTCTCACATATACCTATACATACATACATGGCGGTGACGTGGCGATGACGTTGGCTGCCCATCCTCCACCCCCCCTAGGTCCATCACCCTCAAGGCCCTTCCTACGTGGTGGTGACGTGGCGACCCATCCTCTTGAGGATGGGGCTCTCATACCCTTAGTCTTATGTATCACATTTAAAGGAATATGTACAAGCGTCTATGCAATTTTCATATACGAGCCCGTTTAGTACAAATATAAATTGGTAGGCAGAGTCGTATAGATAGGATCAATTTAACCCGATAAAAGACAAACTCAGCAAAGATCCCTTCGAGATACAGTCACACCACTCAAAAAGCTTTCGGCTGGGCAATTCCAATTCAAACTATCACCATACAGATTCACCACGCGAGCTCAAATCGGTATCCAAAGATCACCTCCTATCCTGCCAAAACTAGGATAGCAATGGACAAATTCTCTAAACAAACTAGAGGAACTCAAAAATTTTAATCGGAAAAAAACTGATTCATTCCATTCACAATGCAGTGTAATAGTGGTAAAACGATAACCACCCACGTTGCTACATTTAGGGAAAAATAAAATACTGCTTTTGAAAACTTCAAATAAAATAAACCAAATAAGAAATAAAATAATAAAAACTTGTATGCTTCAAAATCAAAACAAAGACGTGCTGAACATGGGCATGTGAATGTGAATGGAAGTTGGGCCCTTAGCTGGGCTTTAGCCACTTTTGAACCAAACTGACCCATTGCTGTTCGGGCTGATAATCAACTGATTGGGGCCGGGTTTGTTAGGTGAATTGGACTGTTGTCTGGTGGATCGGGCAATTGGCGAACATAAATTTAAGTAGAGAACCGCATAAACACTTACACGCAGTGCTGACCATAGTTCTTAAAAGCCATCGCCTCTTGCGCCTAGGCCCAATTTCCTAGTAAGGCGAGGCAATTGCGCCTTAAGTCAAGGCCAATTGCGCTTTAATTCTCTAGATGATGGTTCATGCACATATTCCAATGAGATTCCTAGATTTCTGAGAGTTTCCCGACCAAATTCTTTAAATTCTGACAAGATTCCAGTTAACGAAAACTATTTTTCTAAGCATTTATAACTTTTGGTACTAAATAGACGATATAAAATGTTATATAATAGCTTTAGTTTTATTTATTTGAAGAATAGTATAACTTTCTATTATATAAAATATTTTAGTTTTTTTGTTGTGCGTTTTTTTTTTTCCTCAGACCCGCGCTGTTTTTGCGCCTTGTGCCTAGGCCACAGGCGAGACCTATGCGCCTTGAGTGCGCCTAACGCCTTTAATAACTATGGTGCTGACTAGATATCACGGTCAAAATATTATGTATATGTGTTTATACGGTTATCATCTCTCTTTCCTTAAAACTAGTGTATATCAATATCATCCGTGTTTGGGTTGATCTAGATCAGTATAGTTGTATTCAAGAAGCAAAAACAAATAATCTTTACGATTACAAGGGAATTTAAACAAAGTTACAGGAATCAATTACCAACATAAGTGAAATGTTACTCAGAAAAATATTATCGACACGCCATCGTGAAGCACCCAAACGCCACCCACGGGCTCAACCGTTCACCTGTTTCAAGTGTTATTGCAATTGAGACATGAGACGACAAGTATACAACATGCATTATAGATAGATTCATATTTTCTATGGAACCTTGTTGTGGCAAGTAGTATTGCAATGGATAATGTTAAATGTTTCAATCATACAAACTAAATGGGACCCATATCACAGCTCATTTTTCCTATAAGACAACATTAATGAAACCCACAAAACCTATATAGCCAAAAAAGAATAGAGCCCATATGACTTAGAATTGTCCCCAGATAGATTTGGTTGTTTTGAGTTAGATTGTTAAAGTGAGCACTTTAAGATAGATTGTTAAATTGAGTACTTAGTAGTTTGTGCTCATAAACAGAATGATAGTACGTAGAGAGCATGACACCGATATATATGGTGGTTAGAAATTTAACCTATTCTTGCAGCCTTCCAGAAGAAACCACGAAATCTGCAAAATAATGGTAAAGTTACTTGATTAGCATTAGGCCAAATTCGACCAATATATATGTGCAAAAACATATAAATGAGAAACCTTGAATAAAGATATGCAACTAAAATAATGTTTGGCACTGGTTTCAAAACTATACATACTAACTATGAAAAACTAGTAGTTGTGCAACTGTTAACTCACGGGACCAAGTAGAGCGCAATTTGCGTTGCGTTGGTGGCTTTCAAGAGGGTTAAACGCAAAAAACCAATGGAAGTGAATTCAAGCTTAAGACCTCTTCTAAGGAGACTCAAGTGCGTAGGTTACCATAGCGACACCCCCTTGAAGGTTAAAAAATAAATAGGCACATCAATCAAATTTTCCAATTACATACTTTAATACTTTAGAGTTGGGGGTCTCCTCGAAACAACCTCTATGGGATAGAGATATGGTTTGCCTACATCCCCCCCTCCTACCAATAGCCAAGGTTGAAAAGAAAGGAATCGAGCTTCGAGGTGGAATAACAACAAATATATAAAAATTATATATCTTATAAAATAAAATAATTGACATAGAAAGTCTAAAATATCAATATAGAATAATTGACACAGAAAGTCCTAAAACATCAAAATACACATAACCCATGAGGCGCCCCTGGGGCGCACGTTTCTTACCGCCTTGACCCTTAGAGGCGTATGTACAAACCATAGCTGTCAAAAGCACAAAAGGCGCGCGCCTAGGCGCTCGGGCGCAGTTGAGGCGAGCCTAGAGCGCCTCGTGGTAGGTCAGGCGCAAAATGGTTTTTTTTTTTTTTGTAAAAACGGTGCGAGGCGCAAAAATAGGCCGCCGCCTAGGCGCAAAAAAAACAGTGGTGAGGCGCAGAAAAAAACAAAAGGTAACATAGCACAAATGACCATTAAAAAAACGAAACTGAGTGTGTGCAAAAACTGCCTCACGCCGGCCCGGGTTTTCGGGGCTGCATTCGTGTCCGCAGGACGTGCGGGCACGCACGAGTTCAACCAAATTCCAGGTAGGACTTGTGGTAAAACATTTCATAAATCTACAATGGGGTATTAAAGGCTTTACATTATAAACAACCACTCACTTTATTCCCACACCAATGTGGGACAAAGTATTTACCACCTTTTGAGACTTTCATTCACACACCCAAAACTTCCAACATATAAGTCTTAAAATTTTGCTACTAACTATTAGCTACATGATCTTAAATGGCATATATAATAGTTTTTTTTATTTTATATGTGGAATCTTATTTATTTTCAAAGCATAACATATTTTTTATATTTTTTTTCTCTATGTGCGCTTTTCTTAAGAAAGCCCACGCTTTTTTTGCGCCTTGTGCCTAGGCTCCGGGCGAGGCCGATGCGCCTCGCCTGCGCCTTGCGTCTTTGACAACATAGGTACAAACATAACCCAATGAGGACGCGTTTTCTTGCCGCCTCGCCTCAACCGTTTTTTAAACCATGCCAATAGCTTTGCTATTGGTGGCATTTTACCCGGTATGGTGTTGTTATTGCATTTATCACATAATCATGGCGCATTCTTTATAAAATTGCATATGGTTTCATTTTCAACTCAAATTATACAACGGGTTGTTAGGGGTATCGGATCAGAGTAGGCTCGAGCGGAAGCGGAACAAACACACACACACACTAGCAGAAAATAAAGAACACGAGAATTTACGTGGTTCGGTCAAGGTGACCTACGTCCACGGGTTGCAACTAGGGTTTTACTTTTATTAGATGCTCACAACTGTTTTCAGAATGATACAGACTACAATTACATCATAGGTATTTATAGAACAAGATTAGGGTTTCCTACTTGGTTAACAAGTTAACTAAGTGGGCCTAATAACTAGGGCCGGCTAACCCTAATTAGGGCCGGCTACCCTAAAGCCTACGAACCCAACAATCTCCCACTCGGAGGCTTTGCATAGTCCACAAAGTGTATCCAAGAAACCCATCACCAGTAACTTCAGTAATCTTTACGTTCAAGTCTTCCCAGCCTCCAGTTCCAAGAACAAGCTAAGACTTCAGTCACATCCAAGCCACCTAGTTGCAACCACACCTCTCATCAAGTACCTGAGAGACCAGTTGAAGCTCCCACAAGCTCCAACCCAAAGTCTTATCAGACCCATTCTCTATCTCAACCAGCTTGCACGATCCACCAGCTCCAGAGATACACCGAGAATTAATACCACTCTCCACATTTTGCAAACTATTTCCAGGAGAGCCTTTTTCTTCAGTCGGAACCTTCGTCTTCAAAACCCAACGGTTCTTTGTGATTGTACCCGGAACACGACCCGTGCTCCCACTATCACCAAATCCCCTGACTGGCTTAAACTTAGACCCCCGACCACATTCAACTGACATCCCCAAAGCACCAGGATTCAAGTTCGCAAATTGAACCCTCTTCCGCTTACTAGATTCAGTGAACCAGACTTTATGTTGTACAGGGACGGCTACTCCCTCAGCAGGTATCTCAACTAGATACAACGATCCTCGTCTCCTCCCACAGGCAACAACAAGATTTCCATCAATCACCTTCCACTTCCCACCACCAAACTTAACATCTAGTCCCTGTTTATCCAGTTGACTAACAGAAATAAGTTTCTTCGTTAAACCTGGAATTACCCTGACGTTCTTTAAGTTCCATGTAGTGCCCAGTGGAGTCTTCAGATTGACATCTCCCATACCCGTAACATTAAGAACATGACCGTTAGCTAATCGTACCTTTCCAAAGTCTCCTTTTTTCAGATTCACCATCGTCTCCCCGCTGTGCATGGCGTGAAACGAAGAACCAGAATCCATAGCCCAAGAATCTATAGACTCTTCACAGCAAACCAGTACGTCACCGTCAGATTCATCTGACACAACACTGTTTACATGCTGGCTACCACCCTCTTTCTTAGGATCAGGACACTCGTTTTTAACATGCCCCTTTTCACCACAGTTCCAGCACCTCACATTCTTCCCAGCTTTAGACAAGCTTTTCCCACGACTCCCACTGCTTCTGTTTTTACCTCTTCCCCTGCTAACACTGAGCATACCACCAGAAGTAGATCCTCCATTAGTGTTCCTCCGGCGAACATCTTCACCCAAAACACTATCCCGGACCCGATCAAACTTCAAATTTCCAGTTCCAGCAGTTTCAGTGACCGTTGTCACAAATCCTGACCAGCTATCAGGTAAGGAAGATAACAAAACCACAGCCTGAGTGTCATCATCCAACTTCATGCCCACAGTTGCTAACCTGGACAAAATTGAATTGACCTCGTTAATGTGATCAGCAACTGAACTGCCCTCGTTCATCCTCATATTAAACAGTTCTCTCATCAAGAACACCCTATTACCGGCAGACGGCTTCTCATACATATTTGACAGAGCTTCTAACATATCACGAGCAGTTGTTTCTTTCATGATATTAAATGCAACGCTCCTCGTCAAAGCCAGTGTAATTTTACCTCTTGCCTTTTTGTCCTTTGAGTTCCAAATTGCTTCGGCAGCTTTATCCATTCCAGAAGGTTTTTCTTCCAGTACCACATCCAAATTGCATTCACCAAGCAACGCCTCAATTTGCATTTTCCACCATGCAAAATCAGTACCGTTGAACTTCTCGATCCGGAACTTCCCGTCTTCAGCCATAGCAAACGAGAAAACCAGAAAAAACCACAAGGAACCAAGCAACCGAAACCCTAGCAACCTTCAATAAACCAAAAACCCGAAGTACCCGAACCAACGACTTCTCTTGCAAACCCGAGCGTAAAATCAGCGAATAACCAGGGTTCAAGAACCGAAACCCTAATCGCCAAACACCCCAAAACCACCAGATCTGCAACAGCAAACCCTACGACGCAAACCCTAGACCTTACGAGCCGTAACCAAAGAATAGGTACGGGCCGTAAACAAGTCAGCGGCGACGGCAGCAACAGCAGATCAAGATCTCTCGTCCAGCTCTCTCTTTCTCCTGCGATAACCGTGTGAACCGTGTATTTTACTGAACCTTTGGCTCTGATACCACTTGTTAGGGGTATCGGATCAGAGTAGGCTCGAGCGGAAGCAGAACAAACACACACACACACTAGCAGAAAATAAAGAACACGAGAATTTACGTGGTTCGGTCAAGGTGACCTACGTCCACGGGTTGCAACTAGGGTTTTACTTTTATTAGATGCTCACAACTGTTTTCAGAATGATACAGACTACAATTACATCATAGGTATTTATAGAACAAGATTAGGGTTTCCTACTTGGTTAACAAGTTAACTAAGTGGGCCTAATAACTAGGGCCGGCTACCCTAAAGCCTACGAACCCAACACGGGTCACCTTGGGTGTACACATATTATAGTTAAACAATGAGTCAAAACTGGCCACTCTTGTAACAAAGTCTTTTGAGCCACCAGTCATTAATTTCATACTTATGTTTGCCATTACAACAAAAAATCAACAATGGTTGAGATGAGTAACAAACTGTTCTCTAGCTCATCCTTTGGTTAGACAATGACAATTTATGTTAGTTAAATTAAAAAAAATGGAAGACAATGATGTAACAGATATAATTGTGTTCAAGCACCAGGAAAAAATGTGAATATATGTCCATATTTTGTTTATTTGGCCAAAACTATAAAAAATTATCTCCCCCTTTTACACAACCTAACTGCACCTACAAAAATATCTCGAGAGTAGAGAACATATAAAAACTACAAAATTCAAGATAATTTCCTTATAAAAAAAATCTCATCAAAAACCTTACTAAACCCCAATAGCACAATGATGCAATCTGAACAAAAATCTCGTACATTGTTATAAGTGTAAGAGAATTTAGCACAATGATGCAATCTGAAGTAAACTAAAACATTTTCAAAAAAATCGTTTCAGATAGTTGAACGCTTCAGTCATGTAGGGCTATGTGTCAATATATCATCAAAATACACAAAGTATGAATTTCCTCCATGCAAGGTTCGATTAAGTGATTTTACCTGGCCTTTATAAGTGAATGGTGCATTAGTGGTTTTATGGACATCGTGTACAACCTCTCTAATCTATAAGCACCCTGAATTCTAGTCAATTTTAGCCCAGAAAAGTGAAGTCAACGGTGTAATTCAGAAATCTAAATCACTAAGTTCCGAAAACTAACATTACAATTTACAACCCCACAAAGGCCTCAAGAACAAATCTACAATGAATGTCATAGCCTGCATCTTTCATTGGAAACCTTCAATCTTGCTTTTAAAAAGCGCAATCAGAAAAACGCCTCAGGGCCACATGGGTCAAAGTTGGTCAAATATAGGGTTGGGGGAGGCTGATGTGTAAAAATGACCAAAAGGATGAAGAGGTTAGCTCGATTAAGAGGCCGATATGTAAAAGAGATGAGATGCAGCTTTTGGTTGTAGCGTGGTACATAAAACTTAATTAGGTGTACTTAGAGCAAGTGAACAACGCCCCACGGCCCCCACATACATGAAGCTCTTGCCTAGCGCCTCAGCTTTCTATCTAATGTATAGATGTGTAGGGCCTTTGTAACTTCTGGACCACCTAAATAGAAGGTAGTAGTTGCAGCCCGTGGACGTAGGTCACACCGGTGACCGGAGTGACCATGTGATTTCTTGTGTTCCTCTGTTTGAGTTCATGTGATTTCATCAGTTCCAGTTCTAACATTCTTTCACCAACGCAATTCACAAAGCTAGCAAGTATGAAGTATCAATCAACTTAAAGGCCCTTCTTATGTCTAATTGCATTTAAACGATCCTATCTCCCATAATAACACTTTGATAGTAAGAAAGATTTCTTTAATCTTGTCGTCTGTGGCATGGGCGAAGCTTTTAAGGGGCGAGAGGGGGCGGCCGACCCCCCGGATTTTTCGCTCAGTAGTGGAGAGTATGTAGTTTTCGTATAGAAATTTTTTGGTATATAATTTTTCGACCCCCCGGTTTTATAGAAATTTTAAGGTCCGGTAACTTCCGCCCCCTCGGTCGAAACTTTCAAGCTTCGCCACTGGTCTGTGGGACATGAACCCAAGAACTCCAAACCTAGGTGTTCCTAAAGGCTTTGTCGTTCCCATTGGCAGTCACACACTTCGTCAATCGCTCATTCTCTTTTGCCACACCTTCAAGCTCAATCTAATTGTTAGGATCACACAAACAGAATGTTACATACCAAACAAGAGAACTCAACCCAAAAGACTAGTTTGGTGGGTGAGAAAGCCCATTAGGTATATAAACTCCACATCAGTTGTCCATACAACCGATCAGTGACGGCACTAGCTTTATAATAGGGGTAGCCCCCGCTACCCCTTGACGCTCCTGCAGTAGTGTAAATTTCGGAAAAAAAAATTACGTTTTTTCGTTTTTGTTACCCTTTTTCTAAAATGTTGCCCCTAAAACGATTTTCAAGATCCGCCACTGCAACCGATGTGGAACAAGTCTCATGCCTTGCAATGGTGTCAGTTCATAACACAGAAAAGCAGTAAAGAACACGAGAGATTTTCGGTGGTTTGGCTTACTTAATCATTAAACCATCTCCAACAATAACTAATTTAGGCCTCTAGGGTTTGAACTAACTTAATGACATAAACAGTAACATAACTAGGGTTTTAACGATATCGAGTAAAAGAAGATCTAACCCTGTTTTCTGTTCAAGGATCGCCGGAAACTGCATCTTGAGGAAAGTGCATGTGCAGATAACTAACAGCACCACCGTTAGAAACGAGTGAAAATTGAACAACGCCGACTGTACACAGATCAAAATAGCAGGTGTTTGTTACATGAAAATTGAAACGTAAATTTGGATTGATGATGAATTAATTAATTGATTTACCATGTTTTTAGAGAGGGTTTGTTTGTTGTTCCTCGGCTTCGATTCAGATTTGTTTGCAGCAAGCAAAAGGGTAAAGGCGAGTTTTTAAGATGGCACGACGACGTTTAATGCGTAACTCTGGACTGCGTACAACTAGCGATGCAGAAGGTACAAGTAAAAGGTGCAATGCATTGGTTTATTTGCCTATCAAGCTTAACAAGTAGTGTGGTGAACACTTTGTAATTATTATGTGTATAACCTAGGTTATTACCTCGTGTATTACACGTGTTGAATAAATAAATTTTATATACTAAATAATAAAATAATATATCTTTAAAAACCTTATTTATTACACGGGTTGAATAAATATAGTTTTACATATTAAATAATAAAAAGTTATATCTATCAGAACCATATTGTACGGGTTAAATAAATAATAAAATAATACATCTTTAAAAAACCTCATTTATTACACATGTTGAACAAATGTAATTTTATATACCAAGTAATAAAAACGTTACATCTTTAAAAGTATGCGTATTACATGGTTTGAAAAAATGTAATTTTCTATACTAAGTAATAAAAAAAATATATACCCTTAAAAACCCCCGTGTATTGTCCAAATTAAATAAATCTAATTTTATATATCAAATAATAAAAAGTTATATCTTAAAATACCTCATGTATTACATGGGTCGAGTAAATGTAATTTTGTATAGTGAAAATAAAAATATTTAATAACGAAGTCTCAATAAATTTAACCCTTTATTTAAAACTCCGTAAATGTATAAATGATAAATAATATTAGTTAATTTTATTTTAAGTTCCGTAAAATCTATTTGATACCAAACTAAACAAAATGTATTAGATAACTAAGTTTGAATTTGAAGTAAATAAATAAATATAAAAGTAATAATTAATTCAAATAAATAATATTATAAATGAGAAGGAGATTAAACTAAATAATAATTATCCATAAGAGATTAAATTAAATAATAATTATCCATAAGATATTAAACTAAATAATATTTAGTAGGAGGGTTATCTATAATTAATTAAAAGAAATTAAATCAAAATAATAATTATCTATAAGACACGGCATAATATGATGACAAGTATCTCATAAATGGTTTCTTTTATTATATAGTATAGATAGATATGTGTATAATTAGGGTTAGTAAGTGTGTGAGTGGGCCTTTCGCTACTAATATCGGGTAGTTTGGGTACTTTTTTTTGTTGTGATTGGTTCGGGTAGTGTATTTGGGAAATGAATTTTGGTTCATGAACCTGAAATGTTTACTGAAGTATGAAGTTGGATGCTGAAGAAAATATTTTCGGGTGGTTTGGGGACATTGACGCAGTTGATTTGGATATTTTACTACTTTGGGTTTAATTTGGTTAAAAATGAAATGACACACTCATTGATTGGTTTCATTTGGGTAGTTTGAAGGTTACCCCTGCACCCTAAAGATAAAAAAATAATAGAGTTAAGTGTCATTTACGATCCTGTGGTTTATTCACTTTTATTATTTTAGGCCAAATTTTAAAATTGCACCGTTTTTCTCCCTAACATTTTGGAAACGTGTCATTTCAGTCCAAAAAAATAACCACGGTTAAAAAATTCAGGAAGGAAAATAGTGCAATTTTGATACAAACGAATTTTACCCCTAAGCTAACTGAATTTTTTAACTGTGGTTATTTTTTTGGACTGAAATGACACGTTTTCAAAATGTCAGGAAGAAAAATAGTGCAATTTTGAAATTTGACCTGAAATGGCAAAAGTGAACAAACCACAGTGACGTAAATGGCACTAAACTCAAAATAATATAATGTTTTTGTTTGTATTTGTTCGTTTAATTTTAATTGAATGAAATGATACGAATATTTAATTGAACGAATTATTTATTTGTTAAAATATATTTTTATTGATGATGGTTAATTTATAAACAAAATTACATTTTGAAGACATCCCTAAGGGTATGTTTGGTATGGGGTAATGGAATGAACGAGGGAATGGAATGAACGAAGTAATGGAATGGACAACGGAATGAAATGAACCATTCCATTCCATTGTGATGTTTGGTTACTCATATGTGAATAAAATGAAAAATTACTTTGTACAATTTGATAAATAAAAAAAGACGAAGTAACGAAACACAACTGTATTAAAATGACAAAAATATAATTGCCTCAATAATAATGATAATTTATTAATAGTAAAGAATTAATAATAAATCTTTTGATATATATTAATATTAGTATTAATATTAATATTAATAATTTAAATATAATAATAATAATAATAATGATAATAATAATAATAATAATAATAATATTAATATATTTCTTTCCATTCCTTGAAGGAATGAAATAAAAACACCCCTTTACCAAGAAATGAAAATTGTTATATTTGGAAGGAGTTACATTCCATTGGAATGCTCCATTCCATTACCACATGATAATCAAACATGTTTCTTTTCATTCCATCAGAATGATCCATTCCATTCCACCTTCTATTCCTTCATACCAAACGCTACCTAAGTGAATGAAAGGGTCATCCCCATTGTGTACCAAGCCTCTTTTCGATGGTATTTTCTAATACAAGATGATATTAAAGTTGTAACCCAAGTCACTAATCATGGATCAATTAGTACAACGAATTCTGTATTGTGCTAATCAAAGACCGACACCAATGGCAATAGGAGATAGCCAAGCAGTTCTAAAAAATAGGAAATAGCTAAAAACCAAAGTATTATCAATGGTTGGGATAGGAAACGGACCTGAATTCAAAAGACAAATCAAACACTTGAAACTCGAACATCTTAGATGGGGTATTTAAGTATGAACTGAGTATGAGAATAGTTTTTTAGAGTTCTCATGTATACTTGAAACATGCATAACCGTCTCAATAAGAAATCAACAAGTACTTTATGTATGAAATCATACTAAACGTATCAAAATTTGTGCGAAACGCACTCCACGTGGACACCTCAGTTGTGTGACACATGGACATTTGTGGGAAAATAACATTGGAATAATTTCTTTGTATGATACAACTCAGCTACATGATATGTATACATGTGTACATGTATGTCTCGTTGGCGACCATTTATTTATTTGTGCGTCCCGCCTGCGACGATTGATTTCTTTATGCGTCCCAGTGACGGCCGGCCATTGATTGACGGCCGGCCATTGATTTATGTGTGTGTCCCGCTGGTGGATTTTAAATCCTTTGTACATCCTAGCGGAGACCATTGATTTCTTTGTATGTCCCGCATAAAGATGTTAAAAAATGAATTTATTTTTGCACAAGTCGAGTCCCTAGTGTGTTTTCGCACAAAGTTTGACACTTGGAGTATGGTTTTGCCCTAGCCACTAAGAGTACATGTTCAGTTTTGGAATTTGGAAAGTCAATGTTTATATTGGAGTACTTGAGAATTAGTATGTTTATTTTGGAAACATAAGTTTGGTTCAATCAAAAATGGGCTCTAAAATAAAACGGACTTTAGCTATATATTTTTTATAGCTAGCGATGGAGGTGGCAGTGGAGGAGGCAGCGTGGTGTGGCGACGAGCCGACGACTATTAGGTGGTCGAGACAAAAATTGGTTGTGGGTGGTGTTAATTTATATGGAACCATTTTAAGTTAACAAGTTTATAAAAATAACTTTTTTGACTTGCATATGAATAGAACCAACAAGATATAGAAGCGGTTGTTGCAATGTCTATAACAATATTAACCTTATTTGTTGCATTATGACGATCACATCTACAACGCCATATTATTAATAGGGGTATCATAGTTGTTACTATGGGGTAGAGGTAAGACTGTCTACATCTTACCCTCCTTAGACCCTACCTTAGCGTTGATATTTGTAGGATTTACTGAGTATGATGATGATGATGATAGTTGTTACTACATGAATCACGTTGCTTGACGGTTTCACATATTCTTGTTAAAATCGTTAGCAAACTTGGAATTACATGTCCACATCCAAACCATGTTTGAAATAGCAGGTTTACATCTGAACCTGCTACCACTCTTTTAGAACTTAGGCAAAATATAATTAATTAAATATTTTTTTTTTTTGAATCTTCTGTTTGAAACCGTTTTTGTCCCTACCGATGAACAATATTGGATATGCCACTAAATTACTATTCTTTCTTGAACATATTTCAACTTAGAGACATAGAAACACATCTTTACCCCACATTTCACACTCAGCACATGATTTTTTTATGCACGAACATAACGTGAGAAACATAACAATTGAAATATTCAAGATATTATCATCTTACAATTTATCATTGTACATAAAATAATAAATAAGTCGTCCAAAGTAGGGGTATTCGAGATCGGATTATCTTGGATATCCGAAATTTTCGGATAGTGAATATTAATATCCGAATCCGTATCCGAAATTTCGAATACGGATATCCGAATCTATAAAAAAATAAAAAAAAATCATGTCGTCCATAGATTAAAACTAAATCTGTATTTGATTTTCCAAATTTCTAACATTGAAAAGAAAAATAAAAGCATTCATAAATCCACATCTGAAACCGATTATTTACTATTTTTTATTACATTTCAACCTAAATATGGTGTCCATATACTATATATTTATCAAAATATAGTAGTTTTCGGATATTGTATAATCGGATTATCCCAAACTTTTGAAATTCACATCCGAATCTGAAAAGTCGGAGTATCCGGTTTTCAGATATTTTAGATTCGATTTCAGATTCGGATTTTTTAAACACCCCTAGTCCAAAATACACGAATACATCACTATGATACATAAATGATAAAACATTGTATTCCGTTTAATATAAAAATAATTTAAATGATTCCCCCATTTTTATTACGATAATCATTTTACCACTCTAAAATGTAAAAAAGTAAGTATAAGGGTATAAAATGAAAATTACAAGAACAACGACCCTTATCCACCTTTTATCATCTAAATCATCGTTAATTATTTTTATGGTTTTTTGATTAATGTAAAACAATGTTAATGTTCTTTTATGAAGATCAACACTCATTTTTTTAGAGTAAAATACACAGATAGTCCTTTTGGTTTGCTAAAGTTTCACCTTTAGTCTTCAACTATTTAAAATTACATGTATGTTTCCTGTGGATTGACAACTTGTTACTCAGATAGTCCCTAACGTGGATGTATGTAAGTTTTTGGTGTTAAGTGGATGTAAATTGACGAAAATGCCTATAGCATTAAAAAACAATAACTTAAATATAAAAAGAAATATAACTAAAAGAGTAAACTGCCAAAATGGTCCCTGAGGTTTAGTCACTTTTGCTACTTTAGTACAAAACTCAAACCTTTTAAATCTGGGTCCCTGTGGTTTAAATTTTGTTGACATTTTCATCCAAAATTTAAATCTGGTCAGATTTTTCAGTTAACATCTAGCTTTTTTGTCTTTTTCCTCCCTTTTAATGAAAAGCAAAATGGTCTTTTAACGTTTTATTATAACAAATTAAAAAAATCTGACCATTTTGCCCTTCATTAAAAGAGAGGAAAAAGACAAAAAAAACTGAATCTTAACTGAAAAATCTGATCAGATTTTGATTTTGGATGAAAATGACAACAAAATTAAAACCACAGGGACCCAGATTTAAAAGGTTTGAGTTTTGGACTAATGTGGCAAAAGTGACCAAAGCTCAGGGACCATTTTGGCAGTTTACTCTAACTAAAATTTAGTTATAGAGTAAATTACAATTTGCCTCTTTGTGTTTTGGGGCAAATTCCACTTTGCCTCTTGATTTCGTACATTTTAAGTTTTGACACCTGAAGAAACACTAAGTTAATCCAAAGGTTAACTTGTGAGATTAGTCTCGTTCAGAATGGTTAATCTTCTTTCTTCCTCGCCTAATGACTGCTTGATCCTGCAAAACAACATAACACCGTGAAGCTCGTTACAAGGAGAAGGATTAGGGGGTTCTCCTTGTAGCCACCCACCGGCGTGAGAATAAGAACTTGTTTTGAGGATAATAAGTGTGTGTATTAAGTAAGAGAGTAAGAGATCGATCCTAGAACCTGGAGGTGAAGTCCTCTATTTATAGCCGAAGAGAGTAACGAAGGAGATGGGCTGATGGGCCTTGGCCCTACGTAGACATCAAGAAATATCCCATTTGTCTCCCGTTAGTGTAACAACTGAGTTTTTTTTCAAGTTAACTCCGTTAACACATCTCCGTTATCTTTAACATGATTTAAAACATTCATTATAGCATTTCACTTCATATTGGCTGGTTAAGTGTGTCAGTTAGTACACGAACACTCACATAACACTAATTCAGCGAATCAACCGAATTACCAAACTGCACACAAGTCTGACCTCGAACGTTGGTGAAACATGGATATAGTATTGCAAACATAGAAATAATAATAATATAACTGAGTGGGTTATATGTTATTTGATTACATGGACTACTTGTTGGTTGTTTCTCGTAATTGCGAACAATGTGTGTTTTTGTGTGATCTAGCGTTATAAAAATACTTATTTTTATAAACAAACTAGTGGGTTTTATTTTTAGAGACTTGTGCTATTAAAATCAGTAAAAATTGTTTGGTGGGCTTGTGTTTGCTAGAAATGGCCACAAAAGTTATAAAAGTCCACCAAAAGGCCCACCAATGGGTTTTAATTAGTTAAAAAAAAACATAACCCAACCCTAAACCCCTAAATACGTATGGCAGCCCCACCTCCACCATAATTTCGAAATTGTGCCTTCAAAACACCATTCCACTTTGATTTGCTGCTTAGATCTTGCAATTTGGGGCTTTCTTGATCGACTTCAATACCATTAAACGCTTACAAGTAAGTTTTCTTGATCAATTTTGATGTTTCTCATGATTTAAAAATTAGGGTTTTGATTATAACTTGATATTGATGATACTTGGTTGTTGAATATGATGTATTTGGGGTTATGCATGATGTACATGTCGGATTTAGGGTAAACAAGATCATAAACATGTTTTTGGGAAGAGCTGAAAGTATAAAGATTTTGTCCAAATCTTTACAGCCGACTTGTGTTGGCTGTAACGTGGTCAAAACATAAGGAAATCCACTTTTTCTTTAGTCTAAAATGTATTGTTTTGAAATACGCTTCAAACCCACTAGAATCATAATTTTTTGACGTGATTTTATATTTTAAATGATTTTTTTCGTAACAAAGGTCTAGGTTGCGTTTTCTATCAGAATTTGCAGCCCATTACGCTTCAAAGACTGTTTGTCGGGCTTCCAATGCTCACACAGGGTGATAAACAACGCTGATATGAACACATACCGTTGTGTGTTTGCTTACTGATCTGGAATTGGAGAACGATTGTGTGTCTGAATCAGGTTCTCAAACTTGGACAGATGAAGTCAAATGTGATCAAACTTGGACATCAGACGTAAACCTTGAAGCAAATATGTGGTTCCCAATTGGTTACAGAAACCATTAGCAGAAGAACCCGACACGTCTTCTATCATTAGTCTAATACTTGAAAATGGATATGATTGTGTGAAGATCTTTATCTATCATGTCATCGACCAATTGCTCGAAATCCCTTTCAGGTAGATGAAGTTTCAGTCTGCACACATTCTAACTCAACGAATGTTAGGGTTTCGTTTCTTAATTTCAGCGATTTTAGGGCTTACCACTTTCATATCCGTCGTTTTTGTGTTGTAATTATAAGGCTACGCTTTCTGTTTGATAACTGCTACTTTCAATTTCACTTATCGTGTGTTGTAGTTTGGAAAGATGACCGAATAGAGATCTGAATAACAAACTGTGGAGAACTTGTTTGTGTCAGGTTCTTCCGCTAGTTATTCGGAATGTTTCGGATCATCATAGAAGGCGTGTCGGGTTCTTATGCTAGTGGTTTCTGTAACCAATCCATTATTATCCTTGGTGGTTTATGTACCCATCCCCGCCGATAACTAGCAGAATCGATAAATAACCAACACGAAGATCTCTGCGATTGCTAAGGTTTCCATCAACGGACTGATCTGTAACGTTACTATACTTGTGCTCCGATTTAAGCGGCGTGTTCCGATCAACGTTTACCGACATTGTTAAAGGTGGTGAAGAGTTTAGAAACCCTAGAATGATTGTGTTTTTATTGGAAAAAATGAGATAATGGAAAAAACAACCTTATATATGGTCCGTATACAATTATACGACCCGTATACATGTGGTATCACCAAAAACTTTGAAAAAAATTCACAAAATAAATCCATTGGGCCGTATACGTTTTACTGATAGTATACACTTGTATACGGGCCGTATAACGTTATACGGGTCGTACACTCCAAAATAAATAAAAAAAAAATTCCCTGCGCATTTTCCTATTAAAAAAATTCTATACGGGCCGTATAATGTTATACGGCCAGTATACAATAGGGGGTGTGAAAATAAGATATATGGTATGTGTAAATAAGAGGGGCCAACTGCCATCTTTTCAGCTATTGAGGCCAAGGTGGATAACGTTTTTTAGCGAAGTCAAATCTTTGGGGTTTTTATGGTTTAAGCATAGGTTGAAAAACAATCATATCTCAAGGTTGGACTGGTGTAACTTTAATTTGATGTAAGGTTTTGTGTTGTTCCCTACTCGGTTTTTGGGGTTGAGTGCGTTTTTAATGAAGTTCTCGTTTAAAAAAAAAAAAAAAAAAAAAAAACATTGAAAACAGGTTTTTATGTTTTGGAGTAAAATATAACGGTACAAGACCGACGGCCCTTATCCACTTCATCATCTCTTCTTCTATACCATTTCCCCAATCCAATCGAATCGCATCTGAAACAACAATGGCTTCATCATCTTGCATACTCACCTCATCCCCTCTCTTACAAACCCTATCCCCATTCTCCAACAACAAACTCACCCACTTCCACTTCCACCATCAAACCCTTAAACACGGGTTCCAAATCAAGGCCCAGACCCTTGATTTCTCGGGCACATTCTTCGAAGGAGGTCTGGGAGGTGAAGATGACTCACCCGGGTCGGTTGCTACTGCCGTTGAAGAGAAAGAGGAGCCCCAGTGCCCACCCGGCTTGCGACCCTATGAAACTATGGCGGTTTTGAGACCTGATATGTCCGAAGATGAGCGCCTCTCTCTTACCCAGAGATATGAAGAGGTATTATTATTATTATTATTAATTATTAATATTTGTGTGTGTGTTTTTTTAATACATTGGGTGTGAGTGGATGTTATGAAATGAAACCATTGCAATGTGCTGGACTAAACTGTTTTGGTTGTAACAGTAGAGTTTTGTTGTTATGAATTTGCATAGTGATTATTTTTAAGGTTGAGTATGACTTTTGTTTTTATGGATTTGGATAAGAAAAATACATTGTAGGGTAAAAACTAGTTCATTTGGTTCAATGTTAGGAGCTTGGTTTAAGAAAGCGTGAGGCAGGCGGTAGGGTCGGTCTTCAGCCGAGGTGCGGGGTGCATAGTGCATAGTGCAAAAGTGTAACTCTTTCGGTATGCGAGGCACAGTTTATTTATATAATGTTTCTCGTAGGTTTTTAGCATTATCTCACCAAAATTTAGCTATAAATATATGATTTAATAAATAAATAACCTATACGTACAGCCTATGTATGTGGCATCCTGGTGCACAAAACCTCATGCTATTTTTATGTACACCATACCAATTCAAAAGCAAGAGACCCTGCCTGCGTCTGAGGTCACCTTGCGCCTCGGCACACTTTTTAAACCAAGGTTAGGAGTGGATCCTTGTGACCATTAGGCTGTGAGTTTGAATCTAGAAGCTCAAAAAAGATAAACGCATCTTCCATCCATTGTAGGATTTCATAACAAAATTTGGGGTTTGTTGAATCTTCTACTCATATAAAGAAACTTTAAGCCAATGCTGAGTTGTTTTTTCATACTGGACTCGCGGGGGAAGTAGGGAATTTTTGGCTTTTGATAAGATTTTTCATTCGTTAGCATCTTTTTGCAGTTAAAGAATAGCAGTTGGCAAAATACGTCATATATCTTGATTTATCTGTTTTCTTCTAGATGGTCAATGTTGGAAAACTACCGAATAGATGAGCTAATCGATAACTTCAATAACCATACTGGAGCAGGACTGATTCTCCTTGTTTGATCATATGATTTAATATATAGGATTTAGCCGAATCAGTGAATGGCTATTTTAGAATAAAGTTTCTTGTGATGAGTTGGATCTACAGTTGTTTTTCCCGCTCTTTCTTGCAAATTATGTTACCTGCCTGATTATTACATAATGTGCGAATTGCTGAATAGAAAGAAAGTTCCATTTTTTTCAGTTTTATAAACCAAAATTTCATCTTCCACCAACAAAAGAATAACATAGTTTTTCCGGGTTTTAAAAACTATGTATTAAGATTTCTGGTATGTAATTGGCTACTGTCTAGATTAAAATTACCTTTAATCGAAGTCTTAGAAAGTTAAACAAAGTTGTTTATGCAGCATAGAAATAGGACAAAAGTTGGTTAAGCGTTTATGACATTAACCCACAATCAAAGTGTTAAACGTACCGATCAACTTTATCTTCGAATTGATATACTGGCTGTGTTTGTTGTCCAATAATTCACAGACATTCCCATTTTGTTGCCTCTTCAGGGCTAGTTGTGCCTGCATTTAGTCGGGCTTCTTACTCTGGGCTTTAGCATGTTCATTTTGATTAGAAATGGGCCAGTTGGGTAACGGTCAAATCTTTTATATCTTACAAATTTTGGTGTGGTGGTGAATATGACTACAAAAATGCTTTTTGTTCATATACTTTTATGTCGAGTACTTTTTAACTATCAATTCTAGCATCACACTGTTCAAATGAACCTGGGTAATGATATTCACGCGCATAGTAAATATAAAATGGAGGAGAAGAATAAAAAAGGGTGTCAAGATAAAAGAGATTCATAGCTTTTTTAAAGGCACTTTAAACTACTTATAGGTATTCTTTAATTTATTACTTCTTTCGTAGTATTAGTTAAAAAGGGATCATGAAAATATCAAGAAAAGAACCTAGAGTTAGGCATATATGTCTAATCCATTCAGTTGGATGTAAGAAGCTGACAAAAGTTGGTTCAATTAGAGGTTTTGTGTCCTTGTTACCTAAAAGAGTTGTAAAATAGTTATATTTATGTTATATGTGGGTCGAATCTGGGTGAGTTTTGTCTCTCACGGATCAAAATAGTCTAATTAAGAAAAAGCTAAAGGGAACGTGTTAGATGGGTCGAACCGGTCAGAAGTCTCCCAAAACCCAAAGTGCATATATAATGCATAAAACATTTCAAATCAATTTATTCAAATAGTTGGTTCTTTTTTTATAAAGTTGGTTTACCAAGATTTTGGATTTCGTCCCCAACTTTTCAAAAGTACACGAATGGTCCTCGTGGTTTGCACTTTGTAACGCATTTAGTTCCCAGCTAACAAATCTAAAGGTTTCAGTAGGTCCAAGTTAGGGACTGAATGCGTTACAAAGTGCAAACCACAGGGACATAGTTATCGATAGCGGCCATAGCGACCTCTATAGCGAATAGCGTCGCGTTGCGCCAAACCCTCGTTATATGCTGCGTAGTGACTCCATAGCGCTATTATAGCGGATTCCGACGATGAATTCCGGCTGGAAACCTGCAATTTCTGCCGGAAAGTTGCTGGAAACGAGGAAGAAGAAGAGCGGCTGCGTTTGAGGCTTTTTAGGGTTAAATAACTTTATAGATTTTAACATTTAACCCCTCTATGTTTTATTAGTTTACATTTAGTCTCCAAAACTTGTAAAAATCTACATACAAAGTGTAAAATTAGTTTGTGTATTTTAACATTTAACCCCCCCTATTTTCACTACCTTACATTTGGTCCGTAAACTTATAAATTTATACATAAAAAGGTGTAAAATATATATATATATAGGGAGAGGATCATGAGAAAACTACATCTAAATGAGAAAACTAGAAAACTAACTAAAAAAGCCTAAAAAACATACCAATTTTTTTTTTACAAATTTTTATAAAAAAATCGATATTTTTTATATATGAAAAAAATTTTCAATTTTTTTTTTGTTGTACTGCACATGTGCATTATATGTGTACTACACATGTGCATTATATCCGTAATAGTGCACATGTGCAATACAACAATTTTTTTTTTTTTGGAATTTTTTTCCATACATAAAAAATAGCGATTTTTTATAAAAAAATGTAAAAAAATAAAATAAAAATTTTTGGGTATGTTTTTTAGGCTTTTTTAGTTAGTGTTTTGGTTTTCTCATTTAAACTAGTTTTCTCATGATCCATCCCCTATATATATATATATAAAATTATAGATAGCTATTTTTTATTTCTTAAATTTTTAACTACCTTATCGCTAAACACAAAATAGCAGGCGCTATTTCATCGCTATCGCTACGTAGCGTATAGGTACCTTGTTGCTATTCGCTATCAATAACTATGCACAGGGACCATCCATGTACTTTTAGGAAAAGTTGAAGACTAAAGGCGTTACAAAGTTCAAACCACAGAGACCATCCGTGTACTTTTGGAAAGCTAGGGATCAAATCCAAATTTTTGGTAAATCACAGGGACCATCCATGTACTTTACTCTTTATAAATAATATAAATTTTGTGATCATGTTTAACTCACTAATCCTTTTATGAAAAATATAATTTTTATTGGCAAAACGTGTTTTGGGTCAAACCAGCCCCCTGACCTGTTTGAACATGTACAAATGTTACTCTTTGATCGCGTGCCCAAACTATCTTTCTTTCAACTTTTATGATTCTACCTTCTGGGATAATTTGATCTTGCCTAACATCTTACATCATTAAAGGATAACATCTGGATTTGTTGTCCGTACGTAGATATTTTCTTAGAATATATGAACTGAATTTAAATACTATTAGATAACGATTATGCAATACAAAAAGGTCTAGTTTGCGCAAGTTGCACGTAATCATTTAGAAATAAAGGTGATCAAAGACTCGTTCAACGACGATATCCTGATCCTGAGACCTTACTTTTGAAGATTTTACTTTATTTTGACAAGGATATAGATATGGGATGTAATTTTTTATGTCAAAAGCAGTGTGTAACAAATCAGCAACTGACGTGACGGACTTTCAATCAGTAGTGTGGTTTTTTTAGTACAGTGATTAACATTTAAAAATATTAATCTTGCCACTGACGATGTTAATCATTTCGGCTGTTCAACATTTTCATTTTGTGGGTCCCATTTTGCATACCATGTTAGAAGAAACATCAGTAGTATAATTCAATATAAACATTTACAAATCACCTTTTAAATTTGTGTTATAGGATGATTATGATCTCACAAAAAGCAGTTGCTATTTTGTTTTGGTTCACCATTTTCTTTTTATTTCCTTTTCATTTTTTATATGCACATGACATGGAATCCCTTATATAATCCCCTTGTTTGGTTGCTATTACCACTTGTGAGTCAAGAACACAACATGAAGACGATGACTCGACTCATTACCTTTTTAATGCACAGCTTTAGACAACAAAAAAAACTTAAAATAAAAAGTTAAGTGCTTTCTGATATATTTCATGTAATGGGAAGTGGGTATAAAAAATCTTGAATTTTTTTATTCAATTTAGTGGTTAATTTAATTAATTATATTTATACTTTTTTATAGTTGCTTGTTGCTGGGGGTGGCATGTATGTTGAGGTATTCAATAGGGGTGTCATCCCTCTTGCTTATAGCATCAAGAAGAAGAACAAAGCTGGTGAGACCAACACTTATTTGGATGGAATCTATATGTTGTTCACTTATTTCACGAAACCCGAATCTATAGAGGCTTTGGAGAGAGCGTTGACGACGGATGATGACGTCATCAGATCATCTACCTTCATAATAAGGAAGAGGAAGTATTAACTACTTTTATCTTTTGATGAGTTCTTGCAAGTTTTAGTCATATAAGCATGCATCATGTTGTAGAAATGTCACATAATTTTATCAGCATCTTTATGGATACAATTATGTTATTTTGTATTCAAGAATCTTTCTTTTGAGGAGATCCATGGAATGGAAGGTGATTTGCATATTGCAACTCTAGTTTAACCTGCTTTTTGCTAATTGGGTAACAGGTCAAAATAAGTGTTTTTTTAGTATGGAGAGGCTGTGCAAACATTTTTTTCTTTTTAGTTTTCCTGAAAATTGTTTATCATCACAAAGTTATATTATATATTACTACAATGATGATTCATTATTGTTTATATAACAATAAACAATTTATAAGATTTACTTACTTGAATACATTTCACATTACTTGCAAATAATCTAATTGAGTTAAATGTCTGGTTGGTCCCTGTGGTTTGTGAAAATTGCAGACTTGGTCCCAATGGTTCACTAATTACAAAGTTGGTCTTAATAGTTGTAATTTTTGCACTCGGATGGTCCTTATCACTAACCTCTGTTAAATTTCTCAGTTAAGTTGATGTTAAATGACCAAATTGCCCTCATCTTCTTCTTCTTCTCCCCCCCCCCCTCTCTCTCCCTCTCAGTAACACACGTAACCACATCAGCCATCAAGGACCAACTTTGTAATTAGTGAACCATTGGGACAAAGTCTGCAATTTTCGCAAACCACAAGGACCAGCCAGGCATTTAGCTCGATCTAATTCAATTTCTTAGGCCAATGGGTATGGGGCACGGCCTTGGGCCGTCGTGGGTCGGCAGGGCACGGCTACACTACCCCTTGGGGCTTGTCGCGGCAAAAACGTTGCCCAAGGGATGACGGGGACGGTCCTTCTTCACTTTTGTTTTCTTATCAATACATGAACATATATACGTATGTACAGTGGCGGATCTAGGATTCCGACCAAGCGGTAACGTTTTATAAATAAGCGGTAACGAAATCGAAAAAACGTTAAATTTTTCCAAAATTTACACTAAAAACGTCAAAAATTTTCCGAACAAGCGGTAGCGGAGGCTACCCCTTGTTCCATAATACATCCGCCCCTGCGTATGTATATATAAAGGGGTTTATTCTCCATACCCGCTGATGTAGATGTCTACATGACAGATCATCCTCAAGGGAGATCTTTTAGTCCAGTCTATTATGGATAAACATAACATGAACATTAAAAAGTTTGTTTATCTAAAACAAGCGTTGTTGGGTAAGAAAATTTAGCTTTTTTGTGTTAAAGAGGACTCCCTACTCATAAGCTAATCATTCACTAAAATTATAAAATTAAAAAAAAAAAGCGACCCATGCCATAGATACTATGCAAGCTCCAGAACACTTTATGCCAGATAAAGCTTGATTTGTAGCCATACAATGTTGTTGAACTTTACAATTCTTTTTGTTTTTTTTTTTTATTTATAGACCAACCAATTACTAACATATTTTTCCTTAAAGAAAACGAAGATCATTTCAAGTACTCCATTAATTTACTTTTAACATTCATTAATCAAGAGATGAGATTCGAATCTAACGCTTTTACCACATATAAGAATTTCAGTTAGCTAAAATGGATTAAAAGGTTAGGGCTTGAAGTAAGGTCTAAATGAGTCAAGCTTGAGTCCGGCTTGTTTAATTTAAGAGAACCTAGGCTCACGCTTGAGCTCTTTTTCTAAAGTTCAAACTCGGCATTTGAGTAGTTTATCAAGCTTGAGCTCCGCTCAACTTGTTTATTATTTGTTAATTATATTTATGATTATAATAATATGATATATATTATTTTGATTAATATTATGACAATAAAGTACTTTATAAATGTATATATACACACATGTTTAATAATTTATATAGAAAATAAGCTCGCTAGCATAGTTAAGGTTAACATGTATAGCTCGAGCGCTAGCTTATTAAATCTCAAATGTAAGGCGGGGCTCGTTTTTTTCGAACAGCCAACAAATCCTTTAAATGAGCTACTGGCGAAAATTCACCACATCGGGATACACTCGCCTCCGAACCAGGGAAAATCCTCACCTAGGACCGCAGCCCGTGAATGCTCGCCCGAAGACACGATAGTGCGGTGAGATAAAACCCGCTCAATTCAAGGATCAAATTAGCGATCTCCGCTTGCACACCTAGTCTCCAATTATCACCAGGTGCCGCAGAAAATAATGGGGAGAGCAAGAATTGAACTTGAGTCCCTTAGAATACCAAGTCTTTCCGTTACCAATCCACCATCATCTCATTGGCACGGAGCTCGTTTATTAAAAGATCTCTAATGTATGCTAGAGCTCGTGCTACAGCTGGTCAAAGCTCATATCGATTTGAGTTTTTAGCAAATTGATCTCATGTAGAATTTAAGCACCTCAACACATTTACACCACTAGGGCTGTAAACGAACCGAACGAATTCGTGTTTGTTTGTTAAAAAATATATGTGTTCACGAACCGTTCACGAACACTTATCGAACGAGATTTTATATTTGTGTTCGTTTGTTAAGGAAATGAACTTGTTCGTGTTCGTTTGTGTTTGTTTGTTTATTTTAGGCAACGAACGTTGACGACCACAAATCAATGTTCATGAACACAAATGGAAACAAACGAACACAAACAATCATTCATGAACATAATATATAATACACTGACACTTATTAAATATTTATTTTTTTTGGAAATTTTGATATATTTAAATAAATATAAAAACTAAAAGCACTAATGAACTATCGAACACAAGTGAACACGTTACCGAACGTTCACGAACATAAACGAACGAACACGACCCCTGTTCATATTTGTTCATTTAACTAAACGAATGAAATTTCTTGTTCGTGTTTGTTTGTTTAATAAACGAACGAACACAAACGAACTTCCTGTCGAACGGTTCACGAACTGTTCGCCGAACGTTTGGTTCGTTTACAACCCTATACACCACTTCCTAGATCACTTAGATTTTAATATTAAAGAAATGACATGATGAATCGACTCCTAAGTTAAGATGCATACAATCTTTAAATGGTGGCCCAGTTTGATGCTTCACTGTTTGGGAGAGACATTCGTACCTACGTAATTATTTTAACTAGAATTTTGATTCGTTGTGCGTGACGGCGGCTTCGAAACCTAAAATAACTCGAATTTGTACCGTCAAATGTCACACCCGACTTGTTTCCGAGCAAAACTTACGTCAAAACGTAGAACAACTGAAAACATAAATAAAATAAGCACAAAAATGTATTATATTTCACCCACTCGTTACTGAGAAAAATTTACGTTAAAACATAAACCAACTTTGATTTATACTAAAATGTACTTAAATAAAACACGTAAGAAAATAATATTTTATAAGTTAAAAAATGGTATTGCGTGTTGCGGCAACGTTGAAACGTATACAAATTTATCTCGTCTAGTGAAAACGTATTATTTTTGACAAAACGTAGAAAAACTAAAAACATACATAAAAATAAGCACGGAAATCTATTGCCAAAATGTAGACCAACCGAAACCATACATAAAAATAAGCACGAAAACTTTTTATATGTGACCCACGTACATAAAAATAAACACGTAAAACTCGAGGGGGTTAAAATGACACTTCACAAAGTTTTTATAAAGCTAGGGGTTGTAAATAATAATATAAGTTAAGGGTTGAAAAAAAGAAAAAAACCAAAAAGATAAAACATAAAGCAAAAGCAAAGAAAAAAACCTAAGAAATGAAGTTTGCTACAGGTTATTTGTAAATTGTTATATATAAATTTGTCTCGGATAAAATGTGTAGTTGATGGGATTACGAGTCATTTTTAGGTGAGGAACAATTAGTAAGATTCATCTATAATTCTATATTGATGGGCATTATAATTATCTACTTGTTTAATACTTATTTGGTTGTTTAATCCTAATAAGCACGTTTAATGCATAAACAATTTTAAATAGACACCGTATAAACATTTGTATTTAATGCTTATCACATATTATGAGAGGGTGAAAAAAATTGATTATTCAGTTATTTAACTGTTTTATGTATCACGGTTAAAAAAAATAAGTAAATACGTTTATATGGTCCTCGCAATTATTTACTTAGAATTGATTATATATCAAACGACCATTTATTACTTTTATATTTTTATGCTATCTATCAATTAAAAGTAAAATTGAAAAACAACTAACAAATAGATCTTAAATTTTCAAAGTTTCAAAAAATAAATAACGATTTATAAACTCGTACAATATGCGTTTTATTTAATATAATATATGAAAAAAGTATAAAATATGAAGAAAAAAAAATACAAAATCTGTCATCCACAAGAGATTGCATTCTCAATTACATTTTTTTAATGGCGTACGGTTAGGATATCGCTAACAAGGTTAGTAGTTAGTATTTTAGTATCACCTCAATTACATATATATTTAAATAAATGGCAAACCAATGATCTCTTGGCTTAGTGGTTATGGGGGAGGTAGGAAGTTTTGCTTCTCTTGGAGGTCCTGAGTTCAAGTCCAGACAAAAGGGTTTTAATACTAACTTGGTAATACTAACATACTAACCATAAGCCATTAAAAAAATTAAATAAATGGCAACCTAACATCAATTAATTGGTAGTTAAATAAGTGAATAAACATACAAGATAGTGCACCAACATGATTGAGATGGTGCACCAACATGATTGATCTACCATCGTTTGATAAAACTACATTTCTATTCATATCTATATAATAAAATAGTGTCTCATTTTATTTTTTCTGCTTTTTTCCTTACTTATTTTAAATTAATTAAATTAATATTATCCAACTTTAAATTTTGAACTAAATCCTTCTATTTTTTCTAATAAAATATTATCCTTAAATTTAAATTGTTAATTTAAGATATTTTTAAATAAAATAAATTATTTATCACAAAAACCAAACTTTGTATTAATGTATTTTTTATTTATATTTATTATTAAAAAAATGTTATATCAATTTTATTACATAATTTATAAAACAAATTGTCAGAATTGGTACCAACATTTTATCACTCAAATGGCTGTTGATTTGCTTCTTAAATAACGTATCTCATTTTCAAGAAACATTTCCCCAATTACCCTATGTCACACCCTGACTTTTGCGGAAGCGTGATTATGTGCGACTTGCTTAATATCATTGCATTCAACCATAACAAACAACTATATGATAAAACCAAGATGTTCATCCATTAAATGGTTTCAAACATTACAAACAACATTGTTTTAAATCCCAAACACAGACTTCATGTTCGAAATACAACACCAACAAAGTTTTTAAGTTCCATACAGGACTTCACAAAAGACAATAACAAACTAGGTTTTGAGCCATGTATCTTATCCAAGACAAAATACATAACTCAAACCCTTCGACTTCGGATGACATCTTTTATTAAAGACACGACTTGAAAACTTCAGCGCCCGCCAGATCCACATTTAGTTTCCTGAAATACATGTAGTTTGAAAACATCAACAAAAGTTGAGCGAGTTCATGTGTTTTGTATGTGTGCACGAATAAACCTTGTAAACTTGTAAGTATGTATGTATGTGTAAACCCGGTATGAAAGCAACAAGGAAACAGATCAATTAATGGTTTGCAAGGCCATTAACATGTGTGCAACGGCATAGGAAGGCTCAAACCTAGCAGATTTTGTACTGGGCTTCCGGCTGGAAGACATAGTCACCTCATGGGCCAAATCCCGGTCCTCATGGGTGGGGCTCGCTACACCCAAATAGATCTATCACTCATTTCCCTCGGTCCTTATACGAGGATTAATGGTCTTAAGTGTGCGCCTACCCATTCACATGATCTAACAGTTCATTCCTTAGCTAACCATACCATTTGTAAACGTTTGTAAACATTTTGTAACATGCATTTCACCCCCGAAGTTATAAAACTGAAAACAGTTAAAAGAAAAGGGGGACATGAACTCACAGTCTTGCTTCTTGAATCCGATGTAACTCAAAGCTTCTCCTAGTGTGTACGACTACCTACAAACGTACTAGGTTTATTAGACGGGTGGGTCGTGCATGGACTTTTAGTCTTAATTAGTATCTTTGAGTTACGTTTCATTGTGTCATAAGTATTATTCCAAAGTATATAATTATTTGTTAAAATAATAAATATTTTAACTTAAATTATATTTATTAAATTTCAGAATATTTGTTTAAATAATATATATTTTCACTTGACACATTTATGTATTTGCACATGTATAACTTCCCCAAGGATGGGTGTATTCATACTCGTATTATTAAACTTGTATATTTTTGCCAAGTATCGGTGGCGTATTCCGGTGTATTGATACGTACGAGAATACATATTCTTATTGTGTTTATTAAGTATTCTTATACTTAATTTTTGTATTAATTTTTCCGGAATAATATTTCTAATAAAAGTTCACCAATATATATTCTCAAAATATATATTTTAAGAAAACTTACATAGAAAAATTATTTACAATTTTTTCGTTGGCAAAAATAATTGTATTTTCATATAAGTCTCAAAAATAATATATTTTCAAGTTTATCTTTAGAAAATATTTATAAATCCATTTTTCACCCAAAAATACCACATTCTAAGTTTATTTAAGGAAATATATATTTTTTCCAAAAATAATATATTTTCTAGTAATTCGAGAAAACATCTATATTTTTTCTTTACCCAAACATAATATATTTTCTTCTTGTAAAAAATATAATATAATTTTGTAATAATTGTAAAAATCATATTTTTGTTCTCTTGGTGTCCAAAATACCATTTACCAAAATATACTCATGAATTTATTTTCGGAATATTTATGTAAGTTATATTCCTTGTTCAATTTCTCTAATATTTTGGGTATAAATTGTATATTTATTCTCTTGGAATTTTGGTAATATTTTGTATTGTGATTTTTGTTATTTTGGTGAGTTATATTATTTCAAGTCCTAAAATAATATAACTAATACACATAATATACAAGTAATTACACACATGGTGACATCTAAATATATATTCCCCTAAATACATATTTAGTCACTTTTATTATCAAAAACCAACCTCCGATCTTTATAATTTTTGTAACAGACATTATGGCAAACTTTATATGAAAATCCATGGTTAAAATATACTTGTAATTATTTGTTTAAAAATATTTTTCTAAGTGTTTAATTTCTAGAAAAATTTAGCCATAGTTTCCCCTTAAAAAATGGAGGTTTCCATGCTTTCAAAACATATCATTTTCTTTTAAAAATCATCACAAATCATCAACAAATCAAATAATACTTACCAAGTGGCATAAATCAAGCATTAATCACTACTTCATGAACTTGAAAATTTATAAAAAATTGTAGTAACTTGGTAGTATGTTTAGTAAGCCTATTTACCCTTTAAAGTGGGGTTGTTTATTTAAAAACATCATTCTTGAAGAATTTAGATGTTTACAACTTGTAAAATTATTTTTTAAAAATATTTCTTCTTGAATTTTTCTTGTTAAATATATGTTTCTACACTTGATTAACCACTAAAAATGTGATTAATTTCTTTAAGAACCTAGTTTATATAAATCTTGTATTTTAACTTAGTTTCTTGAGAAAATCATTCTTGAAATCACATATTTACAAGACTTATATTCAGTTTGATCATCATTATTCAAGAAAAAACATTTAATACTTCAAGTTATTGCTTTTACATAAGGATGATCACTTTGATTTCTAACATAATCATCCTCTCATCTTGCTAGATTATGTCTTTAATCACCATCTAGCAAGTTTATATGATGTTTAACTGTAACACCTCGAAAATATAAAACTTTATATTAAATTATAAAGTATAAAATAAAGGAGAACAAACTAACTAGGAATAAATAACCCAGTTAGTTATGAGTCTTGTAGTAACATATAAGTGGATTAAAATGCCTAAAATATAAACTAAACGAAAGTTGAGGGACTTAAGTTGTAGAACTTGAAAACTTGAATTCATAAAACAAAATAAACCACACCAAACACACACTTAAGTGTGTCTGGTCGATAAAAAACACAGGGGCGAACAAGGATTCCCCACCAAACCCTAGTTCTTGCCAAATTGATCAAATTGAAGGCTTTAATCAGTTCCAAATCGACTTTCAATCACAAATTAGTGATCACCTCGTTGAAGGGATCATAAGTTATGCAAAATTTTAGTGTTTTGATTCATCTCAAATTCTAGGTAAATTGTGAAAATCGAAATTGAGCTTGATTATGTGATATTTAGATGAAACTTGTAATGAAAACAAGTTTAAGAGTGAATCCTAGTTGATAATTTGTAGGAATCATGTTTGAAATTATGAAATTTATGACAACCCATTCATAGGTCAAATGGGTTTTACAAATATGATGAACACAAGAATTATGATTATCAAAAGTAGTATTATTTGATTTCTATATGATGATTTTGGTGATTGTATGCATGCTTGACATGATGGAGTCGAAATATGTGATTATAATTGGCGAAAATAACAAGTTATGAACTTGATTCTAGTTATGTAAAAAATTAAACCCGTTAGGTGTTCGTTAAAATGCCTAAGTGAGGAATAAAATGTTAAAAACCGGATGAAAACGCATGTTTGATTTTTATAGCAAATTATGCGTTAAAGTTTATGAAAAGGGTTCTAAATTGGTTGTGAATTGAACTCTTTAGGCAAAGAATCCGGATCGTCGAGTGGACAAGCCGGAGGGGATACGCGCTTGAAAGGAGTGCTATAAAGGTACGCGACTTTAGTCTCGTTACATTATGCATAAACGTTTAGATTTAGCTTGTTAATAGTGTCATAGTGTAGTATATGCGTTTGGTGTGTCATTGAAGTGGCGAAGCTCACTCGACACTCAAACGGGTCAAAATATCGGTTAGAAATAGTTTAGCTTGTCATTAAAGTGATGATTTTCACTTGACAACTAAACGGGTCAAAATTATGTCCTTAAAACGATCTTGTGTGTAGAGACTTGAAAGTCTCATACTGTGCTAATGCTAGATAGCAATATACCAATGAATGATTATACTAAGCTAAGTTTATGAATCCGTGATATCGGGTCAAACGGTAGAAACTAGTTGCAAGAGTTGCACAAGTGGCATGCTTGAATCTTAGAAAACGAGTATGAAATCTTAATGCGAGCGTAAAGCCATGTAATGGTACGGATACGCCAAAAATTACAAGCCCGGGGAATGGGTGAATAAGTCTAGAATGCCAAGGAATAGAATGGTGAACAATATGCACATATATTAATGGGTCGAATAATCAGAACAAGGATTTTGTGGATTATTCATTCATAATCTGGGTTTCGTTAAGTGAAATTTACATGGTTAGACCCGAAATTTTAATACGGACACGTAGGAAAAAGAATCGACTAAAACGGATATGTAAATAAAAAGTTATGCTAGTTTGAAGTTTGAGATGGAAATTAATAATGCTGGGAAAATATGCAGCTCAAAGCTGCAAACCTTCTATCAAAATGGGGTGCTCACGCTACCCGAAGCCAAACCCATATCATCGTCGCGTCACGTGACGTGACGCCCGTCGCGGGCCGTGAAAGCTGAGAGGTGGTCTGTCGCGGGGCGCGACAGACCCATTTCGCATCAATATTGTTTTGTTTTCAATGTTTGGCACTAGAACTTGTATTTACGTATTGTTATGTTGTCAAAACCGAAATTTGTTGTGGTTTGACCCTAGGTAATACCCGTTTCAGTTCGGATGTCGATCAAGCAAGGGAATCAAGAACCGAACACAAGTTTTGAAGCTTCCGCACTAATCTAATTATGTTAAACAATGTTGTTTTGTAAACACTACTAAATGTTGAATGTTGTTAATCTAGCTAGTTGTCTATGTTTAAATGCTATAACGAAGTACATCTTAGTAATTAACTAAGTTTTTGTTAATTATGCATTTTGTTTTGAAAAGTCCGTATTTTATGATAAATCCATGGAATTATAAGACGAGTGTTACAAGTTGGTAATCAGAGCTCAAGGTTGTTATCAAAGTGTGTTCGGTTCAAGCTTGATCAACATCTGGTAAGATTTAATTATTTTAGTAGGCTTATTAAATGTAGAAAAAAAATATGAATCGACGTGCACGGGAAGAGCGTGTTAACACACTCAAACCCGAAAAGTGCACTAAATGATAACGGTTAAAGCAAGTCGCGAACTTGGCTAAACCGAAGCAAATAAAGTATATGTTATAGATGAAATGTTTGATGATTGGTGTAAACATTTCAGTTTCAAAGATGACGGAAAAAGGTAATGATGATGCGGTGCCGATAGTCACCGAGCAAATGAAAGAAGTGATTGAAGTAGGAAAGGCAATTGAAAATAGCCTATCCGGTTTTATAGATAAGATCCAAAACACGGTACTTTCGGTAGTCGAACAGAGAATCAAGAAGTTGGAAGATGGTACCAACACAGCAAAAGAAAAATCTGGAGAGCGCAAGGGTTACTGATATAAGGAATTCATGGCATGTAAACCACCACTTTATAATGGAGAGGTGGATCTGATAATATGCCAACGATGGTTAAGCGATATTGAGGGGGTGTTTGAGAGAACCCACTGTGACACAAACGACTTCGTAGCTTATGGTACGGGACAGCTGAGAGGGCAAGCAAAAGATTGGTGGGATAACAAGAAAAAGGAGATTGGAAGCGAAGCGGCAAGGGCAATGACATGGGACGAGTTTAAGGTACCATTCCTTAAACACCACAGTCCCAAGGCAGTTATCAACCGAATCAAGGAGGAATTTATTCAGCTAAGGCAAAAGGGTGAAGCTATCGATAAGATCACGGGGATCTTTCTTGATAAACTGAGATTTTGTGACGAGTTGGTAACGTTCGAAGAACATAAAGTGTATTATTATTATAATATGCTGAGTGTAGAATATCGAGAGTTCATGACTCCCTCGAAATACAAAACTCTCACCGAAATCATAAACACTGCTCGAGAAAGGGAGATAGAGCTGAAAAAGCAAATCGAGCAAGGCGAACGAAGGGCACAGGTTGTTAATCCAAGCCCTACAAAGAAGGCGCACACAACGGAGTCGTCTAAGAAATAAGAAGGGAAAGGCGGGTCGCCGAGTTGTAAAGTCTGTGGTAAAGGGCACAAGGGCGAGTGTCGGTTCGAAGATAAGCCGTGTCCCATTTGCGGGAAGACAGGGCATACGGCTGCGTTATGCCCAGGAAAAGTGTCGATTTGTTATAAGTGCTACCAGCCAGGTCATAAGAAATCAGAATGCCCGGAGTTAGTCGGAAAGAAGGATGGCAAGGATTCGCAAATAAAAACTCCAAAAGCAAAGGCCAGATCCTTCCAGTTAACCGCGGCCGAGGCAAAGATGGAACCCGATGTGATCTCAGGTATATTTGCCATAAATTCAATTCCCGCACATGTGTTATTTGATACGGGTACGAATAAATCCTTTATTTCACATGGATTTATTCAACATCCTTCATTTGTATTGACGAAATTACCTATGCCTTTAGAAGTAGAAATAGGTGACAACAAAAGTTTTATCGTGTGTGACGTGTGTCAAGATTGTAAGATGAGTATTGATGGTGAAGAATACTCAATAGACCTAATCCCGATGTCTATGGGAGAATTTCAAGTAGTGGTCGGGATGGATTGGCTATGCCGACATCACACGAAGGTCGTGTGTTTCCGCAAGGAGATAAAACTAACGTCTCCAAGTGGAAGACACGTTACCATCTATGGCGAGAAAGGGGGCAATCCCGTAATGTGCTCAATATTAAAAGCTCACAAACTCATGAGACGCGGATGTAGAGAGTTCATGATATATGCAAACAAACCAGACAAGGGATCGCCAAAGATTGAAAACGTACCGGTAGTACGTGAGTATGCTGATGTGTTTCCAGAAGATTTACCGGGAATACCGCCTGAACGGGAAGTAGAGTTTGGAATCGAATTGATTCCGGACGCAAAACCTGTGGCTAAGGCGCCGTATCGGCTCGCGCCATCGGAACTACAAGAGTTGATGTCTCAGATTCAAGACCTGCTCGACAAGGGGTTTATTAGGCCGAGTGTGTCTCCGTGGGGTGCACCGTACTTGTGAAGAAGAAGGATGGGAGCATGCGAATGTGTATCAATTACCGGGATTTAAATAAACTCACGGTGAAAAATCGGTACTCGCTCCCAAGAATCGATGACCTATTTGACCAACTGCAAGGTGCAAGTTGGTTCTCCAAGATTGACCTTAGATCGGGGTATCATCAGTTGAAAGTCAAGGAGGAAGATGTACCAAAGACGGCCTTTTGTACACGGTACAGACATTATGAATTCCTCGTGATGTCCTTTGGATTGACCAATGCGCCCGCGGCTTTCATGGATCTCATGAACCGGGTTTGCAAGCCGATGTTGGACAAGTCGGTGATAGTATTCATCGACGACATCTTGATATATTCAAAGAATGAAGCAGAACACGCAAGCCATTTACGTGAAGTGTTGGAGACGCTCAGAAGAGAGAAATTATATGCGAAATTCTTGAAATGCGCTTTCTGGTTACGAGAAGTGCAATTTCTCGGGCACATTATTAGTGCGGACGGAGTGTTGGTGGACCCGTAAAAAATAGAAGCAGTGGCAAGATGGAATTCTCTGAAGAATCCTTCGGAAATCAAAAGCTTTTTGGGGCTTGCGGGATATTATAGGAGATTCATACAAGACTTCTCCAAGATTGCTACGCCATTGACCAAACTAACTCGTAAGGATGAAAAGTTTGTTTGGGGTGAAGATCAAGAAAAAGCGTTCCAAACACTTAAGGAAAAATTGACCCACGCTCCGGTATTGACATTTCCAGATGGAGTTGATGATATGGTAGTTTACTCAGATGCGTCACATTCGGGACTTGGGTGCGTTCTGATGCAATGGGGCAAGGTTATAGCCTATGCCTCGAGACAACTAAAGACTTATGAAAAGAATTACCCTACACACGACCTCGAGTTGGCGGCGGTGGTATTTGCCTTAAAGTTATGGAGGCATTATTTGTATGGGATAAAGTGCACTATCTTTACCGACCATAAAAGTTTGAAATATTTCTTCGATCAAAAGGAATTAAACATGAGACAGAGGCGGTGGTTAGAAACGGTCAAAGATTTCAATTGTGATATACATTACCATCCTGGGAAAGCTAATGTGGTGGCGGATGCGTTGAGCCGAAAGGTAGACTATACACCGATTCGAGTACGATCGATGCAACCAGTAGTGACGCCGGGTCTACTTGAACAAATTCGAAAATCTCAAGTTGAAGCGATAAAAGAGGAAAATCTGAAGAAAGAAAGAATAGTTGGCCAATTGAATGAATTGGTGGATGGTAACAATGGGTTAAAGACTCGTTTCGAAGGATATGGGTCCCAAATTCGTGTGGAGTTGATGTATGTAAAATGCAACATATAAATTACATCAAATGAGGCATAAAACTAACCCTTTTTAAGTACTAATGTTGGAAAAAGAGTGTTTTTGTCTTCCTTTTGTATTTTCAGGATTAAATGAGCTCAAATTCACAAAAGAAGCAAAAAGACAACTAAATCTAACATAAATACAAGGAAAGGAACATAAGTGGACTGCCCGACCCCTCAACGGCATCTTCCCAAGCAAAATAGAGAAGGCAGAAGACTGAACACGCCCCGTGCTCAGCCAGCACGGGGCCGTGCCCAAGAAGCAGCAGAAAAGACAAACCTATAGAAGCTTCTATTGCCCACCACGGGCCGTGTCCAGCGAACACGGGGGCGTGTCGAAAGTACAGCAGGCGCATTAATTGTAATTGCGAATTACAATTAATGAAGAGAGAGATTGTCAGACAGGCACGGGGCCGTGCCCAGCCTTCTGTTCAGCCCATAAATAGGAGTGCTTGGTTTCATTTCAACTCATCCCTTGGCACACCACCTCTCTCACACTTCACCCACCACCCACCACCACCATAACACCATCATCCACCACCATCATCCATTGTCCATCGTAGAGTGTGTGAGTCGTCTCGGGATCCAAGATTGATCGTAAGAGTTCTTGACAATCAAGGCCATGTTTGCCTAAGTCTCTTACATCACTTGGTGAAGGCAAAGTGTCTAGTATAATACTTTTTATTTCTAATCTTTTGCACTTTTTATTTGGTTTTGTATTAATGACTTTAATAACTAGTTACTTATGTTGAAGGTGATCTTTCCTTATCGTTTGTCCGTGGTGTCTTGGCATTATTTTACTGTCTATATAAAATAAAGGATTTTCACCATTCATATCTCCACGGTCTATATGGAGGTATGTTGGCTACCTGGTCGGGGGTTAAGGGAACGGTTTGGTAAAGGTCTTGCCATTGTTTAGCGTTTAGAGGTCCTGCAATGGACCTGGGTCAAATTTAGTAGGACCTCCTTCAATACTTCACGGTATTGGATGGCGGGGGTCCAAACTCTTTGATCCCCTCATAAGTTAACTACTATTAATACTATAACCTGGCTATTTAGGACTGTATCCCTGCTGACTCAGACTACTTAGTCGAGGGTAACGTCACCGCCAAAAGCGGGGCCTACCATAATATTGCATTAATAACTTAATTCATTATCTTCCAATAATCCACCCTTTTAGGATTGTATCCTTGCTGACTCAAACTACTGGGGTGAGGGTAACGTCACCTTCAAAAGAGGGGCCTACTACAATAACTAAGATAATCTCTTAATTATGTGCAAAAGTGCGGAAATAATCAAAGGTTATACTAGATACGAGTCGGAACCAAGTGATTCATCTTGTCTATCTGTTTTTATTTTTATTTTATTTTCAGCATTTTAGTTAGTCTTTATTTTTCTTAGCTTAAAACTTTTTTCTAAACTTTTTATTTTGATTAGACGTTGAGGATAAACCGGTACTAAAAGCTCTTGTGTCCTTGGACGACCTCGGTATCTTACCAACGCTATACTACGCTCACGATGGGTGCACTTGCCCATATGTGTGTTTAGTGTTAGTAAAATATCGTGTTTTATAAATTTAAAACTTGGCTAAAATAAGTGTTAAAGGGGCTTAAAATATACACCTAATATATATAACACTTTACCGCACATCAAGTTTTTGGCACCGCTGCCGGGGACACAAGGATTTTAAGAAAGTTAGGAATCAACGGCCTAATCATTTTTTCTTTTTTCTTTTTAATTTTTTAAGGATTTTCTTAGTTTTTCAGCTTCTGCAAAGCTCAGCACGGGCCGTGCCTGGTCAGACACGGGCCGTGCCCAGCATCATCACTGGCAGTTTTTATTTTCTGAGTTACAGAGAGCTGAGCACGGGGCCGTGTCGGTGCAACACGGGGTCGTGCCCAACTCCCAGTAACTGGGATACAGAAAACAATTACTGTACCTCTGACCACGGGCCGTGTTCACTGAGCACGGGGCCGTGGTGAACATTCTGACCAACGTTCTTTTCTGTTTTTATTGCAGGATTTGGAACACAGGCGCCACATTTGAACCTCCTACGTAGTGCATGAGCTCCAGTTCTAGTAGAGACATCAAAGAACCTTTAGAAGAACCCGAACGCTTTCTCAGAAAAAGACTTAAGGCTAAAAATAAGGAGAAAGCTTCGGGGGACCAACTTCCAATGGCGGACCAACGCACCCTCATGGATTACCTACGGCCCACCGTAGGCAATCTCGGCGCTGCTATCAATGCACCGAATGTCGAAGCCAACAACTTCGAACTTTGGCCGCATTTGATACAAATGCTCCAAAACTCCGCAACCTTTCATGGGCTTGCGGACGAGGATCCTCATCTACATATTACTAATTTCTTGGAAATATGTGATACTTTTCGGATCAATGGAGCATCAAACGACGCCATTCGCCTTAGGATGTTTCCATTTTCACTAAAAGACCGAGCTAAGGCTTGGCTTAACACCCTCCCAGTTGGCTCGGTAAACACCTGGGATGAACTAGCCCAAAAGTTTCTATATAAGTATTTCCCTCCTGCTAAAACGGCTAAATTAATGACTGAAATTAATACATACTCACAAGAGGATGGGGAATCCTTATATGAAACTTGGGAAAGGTTCAAGGAGCTTCTAAGAAAGTGTCCTCATCACGGTCTAGCGGTATGGCAACAAGTATCCACTTTCTACAACGGGTTGTTGCCACACACAAGACAAACACTTGATTCAAGCTCCGGGGGACTTTTAGGTAATCGTCGCCCAAATGAAATATATAATCAAATTGAGGAAATTGCTCAAACCAATTTTCAATGGCACACCCCCCGAGGTAATAAATCTATTGCCCCGGGCGCCCATAAGGTTGACGAAAGCACCTCTCTACAAGCCCAAATCGAGGCCCTCTCTTCGAAAATCAAAAAGCTAGAAATGACAAAAATGGCCTCGGTTATGGCTTGTGAAGGGTGTGGTGGGTCACATGAAAATTGGAGTTGTATGAAAGAATTAGATGAACAAGCGGAAACGGTAAACTACATTGATAATAGACCTAGGCCGTCGGGTCCTCCAACGGGTACCTACAACCAAGGATGGCGTAACCACCCAAATCTTGGTTGGAGAGATCCCGGCAATAGTAGTAACCAACAAAACCAACGAACTAATTTTCAACAACCGCAAAATTTCTCTCAACAACAAGGTGGAAGAGAAAGGCTTGAAGATACCCTATCTCGCCTCATCTCCGACACCGAAAAGAAAAACTCGGATCGATTTCAACAATTGGAATCGAATTTTAGAAATCAACAAGCTAGCATTCAAAATGTTGAAAAACAATTAAATCAACTAGCTCAAAATTTCTCCGAGAGACCACAAGGCGCGTTACCAAGTAATACCGAACCCAACCCAAAGGCGCAAGTACACCTCATCACGTTGAGAAACCGGACCGTGGGTCCCGAGGATGAGCCTTTACCACTAATTGAAGGAAGTCAACGCCAAAACTCTACTTCGCCCACACCTCAACCAGAAAAAGCTCCTTCAACTACTCAAGAACCCACCAAGACTCATCCGATTCCATACCCCGGTAGGTTAAATCGTCAGAAGACCGATGAGCAATTCGCAAAGTTCGAAAGTTTACTAAAACAATTGCATGTTAATATTCCTTTCATTGAGGTCCTAACCCAAATGCCTAAATATGCAAAATTCATGAGGGATTTCCTTACTCACAAAAGGAAAATTGAATCATTGCAATTAGTTAACTTAGGCGAAGAATGCTCAGCTTTAGTACTCAACAAACTTCCACAAAAGAAAATCGACCCCGGGAGCTTCACAATCCCTTGCTCGATTGGGAAGTCCCCCGTACGTAATGCTTTAGCCGATCTTGGGGCAAGCATCAACCTCATGCCCACGTCAATGTTCAAGCGGCTTGGCCTAGGAACAACAAGCCCTACAAAGATGAGCATACAACTCGCCGACAGGTCCGTCAAATTTCCACAAGGTGTCGCTGAAAATCTGCTAGTCAAGGTTGACAATTTCGTCTTTCCAACCGACTTTGTTATCCTAGACATGGAAGAAGACACCGATGTCCCTCTCATCCTCGGGAGGCCATTTTTAGCCATCGCCCAAGCAGTGGTGGATATGAATGACGGAACTCTAACATTGAAGTTTGGGGATGAGGAAGTAAAATTTGAATGTGGAAAGAAAGTAGAGGAAGAAGATCCGGTCAACTACATGAAGGTCATAGACTCAAGCTTGGATGACGCTCTCCGACGGTGTAACATGGGATGCAATACATCCCACTTGGGTAACATATGACCAGGCTTTGGGTCTAGCCAAGGACCCTTATAAACGTGGCGCACCACGGAGGCATTCCGCGGAACTATCCTTAGTTTAATTTAGATTAATTTTTACTTTTTCTAGTTAGTTTTAATTTTCAGGAATAAAACACACTCATGGTGGTAAGGGATGAAAAGGGGAACGAGAAAAATGACCCCATGCACAAGAACAAGGCAGCCCGACGATTTTCTCCATTACAGAAGGTTCAACACGGGCCGTGCCCAACCAACACGGCCCCGTGCTGAACCCCCTGCAGAAAAATGCCCAGTTCAGGTAACTGGACACGGGCCGTGTTCACCAGACACGCCCCCGTGTCCAGGCTTCTGTTTCTTTTCTTTAATTTTCGTTACTGGCACCTGAACACGGGGCCGTGTCCGGTCCCCACGGGGCCGTGTCCAGGCTGCCAGTAACATAAATCTTTGCTTTTAAACACTATTTTACACATCTAATCAACCTAAAAATTTATTTTTGGGACACATTGAGGACAATGTGTAATTTAAGTGTGGGGGGGGGGGGGGATGCTAAAACCTTGAAATTTTGCAAGTCCTAAATACAAGCCTTACACAAACTCTATTGGAACCGCTAATCACCCCAAATTTTTTTCAAAAATTTCATTTTTTTACTTGTCTAGGTTTAACTCGGGAAATTCAAGTTCTCAAAAAGGTTATATTTTTACGAATTTACAACCAACAACGTAGTGATAAAAAGAACCAACATAAGAAAATTATGAAAAAGCATGACAAACTTAGTTAAAATTTGATTATATATACTTGATCACATAAAAACCCATTCCCACAAAAGTGAGTTTTGAGCCTTTATTGAGCATACGATTACATATCATTAAACTAAATGCTCATTTTTCGTTTCTTGTGTGAATAGCCACTTGGTTCTTACAACTCTAGAACTTGCCATGACGATACATTCCCGGTGCTTATCAACTTAAACCCGAGTAAGTAAATGATGGAGGCATTAGGACTAACCCTTTTTATTTCTACACCATTATTTTTCTTTTTCTTTTACCACCTACCCAAAAATCCCCCTAGTTAGCCCCTTTGAGCCTAAACCTTTTTCATTTCATAACCCAAACCAAAAACCCTTTTACCCACCAAAAACCTTTTTCATTTTTAACCCTTTGTTTTAGTAACAAGTTCGGTTTTTCGTATGGTCAAAAAAAAAAAAAAATAATAATAATAATAAAATTTTTTGTGTTGATGATGAAGCAAAAGAAAATAAACAAACAAGTTCATCAAAAATAACCTTGTTTGAATAATAGCTTCATCAAAGTAAAAGTCACGAAAATAGAAAGTCCTACAAAAACCGACACTTGTTACGCTTTTTCACCCTTTTTGTACTAACCACTAACACAACCACCTACCTTTAACCCAAGCCTAACCTTTAACCCACAAAGTCCTATTGATATTTACAAAGGTATAAAAGTTAAAAAGGAGGAGGATTGATTGCTTGGCAAGCCTATGGTAGGAATAAGTTCCATGCCGCTCTCGAGTGATTCACTAAAAATACACTTTCGGCCGAGTGTGAGTGATTTCTCCCGTGAGGTATGTGAACTTGTATATAAATGGAATTTTAAAAAAGGCATGTTATGCCCAAATAAGTAATTTCTCCTATGAAACGTTCTAAATAAATCATTACGAATAGGATTGTAAATAGATAAAAATAAAACCCAAAAAGATCTTGGATATCCCGACACTCTACGACAAGCCCAAAACCTTCTCTTCTACCCATTCCATTTGGGAGTGTAAGCCACGTATTAAAGAGTTTTGCTTGAGGACAAGCAAAAGTTCAAGTGTGGGGGTATTTGATGTATGTAAAATGAAACATATAAATTACATCAAATGAGGCATAAAACTAACCCTTTTAAGTACTAATGTTGGAAAAAGAGTGTTTTTGTCTTCCTTTTGTATTTTCAGGATTAAATGAGCTCAAATTCACAAAAGAAGCAAAAAGACAGCTAAATCTAACATAAATACAAGGAAAGGAACATAAGTGGACTGCCCGACCCCTCAACGGCATCTTCCCAAGCAAAATAGAGAAGGCAGAAGACTGAACACGCCCCGTGCTCAGCCAGCACGGGGCCGTGCCCAAGAAGCAGCAGAAAAGACAAACCTATAGAAGCTTCTATTGCCCACCACGGGCCGTGTCCAGCGAACACGGGGGCGTGTCGAAAGTACAGCAGGCGCATTAATTGTAATTGCGAATTACAATTAATGAAGAGAGAGATTGTCAGACAGGCACGGGGCCGTGCCTTGCGGACACGGGGCCGTGCCCAGCCTTCTGTTCAGCCCATAAATAGGAGTGCTTGGTTTCATTTCAACTCATCCCTTGGCACACCACCTCTCTCACACTTCACCCACCACCCACCACCACCATAACACCATCATCCACCACCATCATCCATTGTCCATCGTAGAGTGTGTGAGTCGTCTCGGGATCCAAGATTGATCGTAAGAGTTCTTGACAATCAAGGCCATGTTTGCCTAAGTCTCTTACATCACTTGGTGAAGACAAAGTGTCTAGTATAATACTTTTTATTTCTAATCTTTTGCACTTTTTATTTGGTTTTGTATTAATGACTTTAATAACTAGTTACTTATATTGAAGGTGATCTTTCCTTATCGTTTGTCCGTGGTGTCTTGGCATTATTTTACTGTCTATATAAAATAAAGGATTTTCACCATTCATATCTCCACGGTCTATATGGAGGTATGTTGGCTACTTGGTCGGGGGTTAAGGGAACGGTTTGGTAAAGGTCTTGCCATTGTTCAGCGTTTAGAGGTCCTGCAATGGACCTGGGTCAAATTTAGTAGGACCTCCTTCAATACTTCACGGTATTGGATGGCGGGGGTCCAAACTCTTTGATCCCCTCATAAGTTAACTACTATTAATACTATAACCCGGCTATTTAGGACTGTATCCCTGCTGACTCAGACTACTTAGTCGAGGGTAACGTCACCGCCAAAAGCGGGGCCTACCATAATATTGCATTAATAACTTAATTCATTATCTTCCAATAATCCACCCTTTTAGGATTGTATCCTTGCTGACTCAAACTACTGGGGTGAGGGTAACGTCACCTTCAAAAGAGGGGCCTACTACAATAACTAAGATAATCTCTTAATTATGTGCAAAAGTGAGGAAATAATCAAAGGTTATACTAGATACGAGTCGGAACCAAGTGATTCATCTTGTCTATCTGTTTTTATTTTTATTTTATTTTCAGCATTTTAGTTAGTCTTTATTTTTCTTAGCTTAAAACTTTTTTCTAAACCTTTTATTTTGATTAGACGTTGAGGATAAACCGGTACTAAAAGCTCTTGTGTCCTTGGACGACCTCGGTATCTTACCAACGCTATACTACGCTCACGATGGGTGCACTTGCCCATATGTGTGTTTAGTGTTAGTAAAATATCGTGTTTTATAAATTTAAAACTTGGCTAAAATAAGTGTTAAAGGGGCTTAAAATATACACCTAATATATATAACACTTTACCGCACATCAGGAGTCAAGGCGCTCCTACTTGACGAAGCTCATAAATCCCGTTATTCTATCCATCCAAGGGCAACCAAGATGTATAACGATTTAAAGCAAAACTGTAGGATCGTTTTCAGACCCGAACGAGTTGATCAGAAGAGTTTGACTCAATACGAAAGGCGGAAACAGACGTATTGAGGTCAATTCAGCTAGAATATCACTTTAAACTGTCGATATTATTGATTTCACAATGATTTACAGCGAGATGACACTTCGGCAACACTTCGTTGCTCTGACCGGAAAAATTACAAATGATTTCGCTTGGACATGTATTTATAGGGTTCTGATTTCGCTTGAAGTGGTTCCAAGCGGAATAAGATTCCAAGCGGAATCTGATTTCGCTCGAAATTACATATGTGCACATTCAAGCGGAATCACTATGTTTCAAGCGAAATTACCTTTATCTTGAAATACGTGCCCTGTTCTAACATTCTACGATAATCCTCGATACAAGACGAAGTCGACAGACGCATGAACCAACAGACTCCCCCTCGAATGTTGACGAGTCTTAAAGTGTCGAGTCTTCGCATCTTCAGTCTTTATCAGTCCTCTCGAACTCTTTGAAGTATCTGACGCTGTAAAGCATCCTCAAATCTTCTCTCTTCTCTTTTCATCACCAACACACTCCTTCCTTTAGGTGTTTTCAGACTCCCCCTTTCAATATGCTGGGATCGCAGCCTGGCTTGTTAAAATCACAGAGTCCTCAGATATTGGAACCTGGCTCTCTATCACTCAGATATCCTGCACATTCTCTACCCAAAAGTAAATTTTCTGATGACCACTTGTAAAAACAATATCACCATCTAATGAACACTTGTGGATAAGATATGCAGACAATGGTTTTACAATGTCAGTCTCTGATGAACCACTTGCAGGAATAACGTTTTATTTCAAAAAACTTTTCTCATTTCATTTCAAAAACATCTCAAACAATTTTTACCCAAACCAATTGTTCATCATGTTTAGCACTTGGAATTTTGAAAGTCAGCTCTCCAACACCAGTTGTCGAAAATCTTTTTGTATTTTTCAAAATTTATGCTAAAACACACTGAAAAACTTTTTGAATTTTTAAAAGAAATGAAATGCAGTAAAGAAATATTTACAAACAATATTTTTGTGAGTTTGTGTAAGAGGATCATATCAGTTTATGACAACTCACAAGTACCATTTAGCTTAGTTACACATTAAGAATTAAACAATTCACTTAGATTGCCAATATACTGATCCACTTAAATTTTCACACAAATTTCAACTGATTCAGGATACGAATTAGGTGTTTTAAGAACTTAAACTCATTTGTGTGTCCCACCTCTTGAATATACTCCCGTATCCAGATCCCACTATTCAGTCTTACAGGTGAGTATACCACAGATGATATCTGTAAGGGTTATAAATTACGGAGAACCGTGAGAGCTCATGTCAGAACTTCCGTTCAGCAGAGAGATGACGGCTCGACTTATTGTGTGTCCCCTTTAGAGGATCTTTTTTTTACAACAACAATGATTATCAATTTTATTGTTTCATCATTTTTGCTGAGGGCAGCGCTATATTTCAAGCAAGCAGAAAGTATTCTCCGGGGACTAGGCCATTGCTTCCGCAAAATCAGAAGTCCCGGGATAATACCCCAGATATCACTGAGCATAAAGACCTAGTATCTCAGAAAGAGGGACCTTTCAAACGAAATTTCAGGGGTTACCTATATATCCAAGTAGTGTTCCCCACAAAATAAGCAAGTTTGAATTTAAGTTTATATCCCGAAAAAGCTTACTAAATGTGTAAAAACCTATCGGCATATCATCAGTGAGACCGTTTAACGCTATTTAATCATTACATTTCTTTAGCATACTGTAACTGTCTACTGATGTACTATCATTTCCTCTTCTTTGACACCAAAACTCATTTTTTCATTTTATCATGTTTTTGTCTTTTTCAAATTTTCAAATGTTTTTGGATTTTCTGAAATTTTTACTCCCCCTAAAATGCAAACACATTTAAGGAAATTTGAAAACAAACTATAAAAGTAAATTGACAACCGATATCGAAATGCTTCAATTCGCCATTCACTTGGCATAAACAATCAGAACTCCCCCTCACAACAAACTATTTTCCCATTGTGATTTCAAAACCCTTAAGTTTGTTTTAATCAAATGGTTTTTCCGGAAAATAAGTTTTGTTGATTAATTTTACCATTTGTAGGTTAGGGGTTCATCATATTGTTTTTTCAACCACTTGTAAGAAAAATAAACCAAGTACAAGTTAATGTCCCTGATTAATCTTGAACATTAAGTACCACCTGTAAGAATAGTTCAATCAAGTTCAACCTAATGACCTTGATTAACCTTCTAATAGAATCACAAACCTCTTTTTCAACCACATGGCTTACCAACCAATACCACATGTAGGTTGAATTCTCAAGATGCCGATACCTACTCCTCACTTACCAACCTGGGAGTTCCGGCAAGTCATACTTGTGACCAATTTTCAATTTTTCATACAAACAATATAAGAAAGATGCCGATTCCTGCTCCGCGATTATCAACTTGGGAGCTCCGGCAAGTCCAGGATTTTACTGTTCATAGTAGGTACCATCCCATGTCACACCCCGACCACGTATAACATACAAAAGATGGCGGAAAACGTCGGGGAGTGTTGTAACAGAATTAATTGTTTCATAACCATGGCATACAAAGTTGTATTTTATTTATCAACATAAGAGTTACATTGTTTTAAACAGGAATCAAAGAGTTTATAACATAATTAAACTAAGTCTATCTTCATTTTAAGTCTCTAAGGCACAGGTCCGCCCTAGTGTCACGATCATCGTCCTACGCAAAAGCTCCTGAAAACACATGTGAAAATAGGTACGTCAGCATAAAAATGCCTGTGAGATACATAGGTTTTGAGAAAATAGGATTCATGACTTAAGTTTAAGAAAAAGTTGTTTAGCAAAAGTCAGTCATGAACCTTGTAAATTGTTTTGTTTTGTAAATCATTTAAAAAGCGATAAGATCAAATGATATGTTTAAATAAAAGTATAACGTATGGTTAAATGTATAACCAAGTAAAATGAGTTGTATAAAGTAAATTGTTTGTAAACCAAAGTCTTGTAAAAATTGTGTTACTTGTGTAAAATGTATAAGTCCAAATTGAATGATTTAAATAACGCTATGATATGTAATATAATACAAACACTTATATATAGGAAGTACCAGCGACGTATCCACCATGCTTGTATCATATTACTCACATCTCGTTACTTAAGTCACTTAAACAAACCACCAATGTATAAAGTCTATGTTTAAACCAATAGTAAAAAGTCCTTGTATAAGTCATGTCAAATGTTTATAAGTCCAAAAGTAGTCAAGTAATGTGTATCAAATGTTATGTATTGTAAGTAAAGTATTGTCACATAATCCAAATGTAGAAATGTACAAAACAAAGTATTTTGAATATATCAAAAAGTTATGTTTTACAAAGTAATGCATGTTACATTGATACAAACATTTATGTGGTAAGTTAACGCATACATTTAAGCCTTGAGACAGTCGGATAACCCTTTCAGTCAAGGTTATCAAAAGAAATGTTTTTGGATTCAGTCATTCCTTACATCCAAACAAACCCGAGATGTCAGGAATGGGATTTGTCAAGTCCTATGGTACCAGTACTTACTACCGAGCAGCGTAGCTAATGTTAATGAACGTATATAAGTCTCGTTTGTGCAAACCAAATGTTATAGCAATTGTGTACATGTCATATGAAAACAATGTACTAAGTATGCTAAGTTAACATACAAAGCAGAAAAGTCATGTAAATCAATGTGCTAGCATGCTATCAGTCAACATACATAGCAGAAATGTAATGTAAAACAATGTACTAAGTATGCACACAATGGACATACATAGCATGAAATGTAATGTAAAACAATGTACTAAGTATGCACACAATGGACATACATAGCATGAAATGTAATGTAAATCATGTACTATAAATGTACTAACAAACATAGCAGGTATATGATGTGAAAACTGGAACGCATGAAAGTAACAAGTAGGCACATGTGTTTCACCCCAAAACAGTTTGAAAACAGTTAAAGAGGGGGGGGGGGTTCTATGTACTCGCTTGAGATTGCTCAGAAGTCCTAAGATAACCACCAAGCAATGCTAGAGATCACGGAATCAAACGGCACCTAATATAGGTAACTATGTTAATAAACCGGACCTATATCGGAGGATCGGATAGAATGAGGGCTCGTAAACCAAATGAGTATGGGAACTCAGGTAGTATAGTTTAACAAAGCCTACATACTAAATGAATTTTGGCGTAAAAAGGGCATTTTGGTAATTTACCTAAGACATATAAACCACCTATCATACAACTACTTAAACGAGGCGACCATAAGGTATAACCTCGAAAGGTTATTCCCTATATACTATGGTCACCTAATGTGTTTGGTCGGATCCTAATGATCGACCAAATGGGTCGGGTTCGAAGGTATAAGCGATTTATTAGATCGATTACCCTTACGACCCTAGACAACGTGGTAATCAGTAGGCATAGTCACAAGGGACTATAACCATCGTGATTACGCTCACGTTGCGAAGTTCAAACGAACTTCGCATTGACCATAAACTGATCAATGCAGAAAGTCAAACAAAGTTTGACTTTCGACTCGAAAAGCAATAAAAGAACGAAGGAATACTTACGAAGGGTCCCCGAATGCTAATCTTGATTCAAGTAGCTCAGGTATGAAACAAAGGTTCCAACTTAGAGCTTCTCAAATCAGATTCTTGTGAGGAATGAGTGAAAATGTGGTCGGTATTTATAGTATTCTTCGAACCGTTAAGATCGTTTCTTGTATAACGTGATCGAATCTCGTCCGTACACTTGTTGGAATGTTGTGGTGACTAAAAATGGCCCCTCATGAACTGAAAGGGCAAGTGTGGGTGTGTGGTCGGGAGCTTAACAACTGTAATCTGCTGTTTAAATTGATCTTATCTGATATGGGAGACTGACGCGGGCCGCGTAAGAGGACTCACTAATCTTACGCGGGCCGCCTGGCTTGACTGGTCAGAAACAAACTTTCGTAAATGACAGTTTCAGTCCCTGTTATGTGTTTAAGCCATTTCCGACATGTTTAAGGCCCGTTAAGCCAACTTTAAGCCCCTAAAATGATGCCTAAACATTGTGGACATGAAACATGCTCATAAATATGTCGGATGTCAGTTCGTTTGGCCGTACGATCGCGATGTTTGCTTAATTACGACGGAATGCGCACAAGCGCGAAAAACGATCCAAATCACGCGACGAATGGATTTTTCTTATGCCAAACACTAAAATAAAATATTTTAGTTCTTACATAAATTTTTGGATGTCCGGAAGTGTTCAGAACGTAAGTTACGCGCGAAAATGCAAACTTGTGCACTTTTTGACACTTTTAGTCCCTGAATGACCCAAAAGTTTATTTGAGCACACCGAACCCTTCAAAGCCTATTTCTAAGCTATGTAAAGGATATATATGGTATGTTTAATTTATGGTCATGTTCCGGAATGTCTGTTACAGTTTAAATTGGCATACTTTCGTAGTTTGTCAAATTTAGTCCATGTAAGCGAATTAACTTGTTTTTGCCATACCAAAGCCTTTAAAACTTATTTCTAAGTTATGTAAAGGTTATTTAAGGTATGTTAAGTATATGTTGATGTTCCGGAGTATTTTTCGCAATTAACTGATTACGTTTACGCACCAGTTTGCGTATAGCTCTCCAGAAAGTGATATAGAGTTTGAAATTGAATAAAAGTCAAAACATGAAAAATGTTAAACACAACCAAACAAACATTGGGATCAAATGACATTGTTTTATTGATAAAAGAACTGTTCACAATGATTACAAGCACAGATGTTACAGTCTCCCCTACTTGTGGAAATTTCGTCCCGAAATTTATTTAGAGGAAACTCGTGGGAAAAGATGCGGATATTTCGCCTTCATTTGATCTTCGCGTTCCCAAGTAAACTCGGGTCCATGTTTAGCTTCCCAGCGAACTTTGACCAAAGGAATGCGCTTGCGTTTAAGCCACTTGACTTCACGTTCCATGATTTCCACTGGCTTCTCAACAAATTTCAGTGTTTTGTCAACACGAATTTCGTCAAGTGGTATGTGAAGGTTCTCATCAGCTAAACACCTCTTGAGATTGGACACGTGAAAAGTTGGATGAACATTTCCAAGTTCAGGAGGTAACTCAAGTCTGTAGGCTACCTTACCGATTCTTTCGACGATCTTGAATGGTCCAACGTATCTAGGTGCAAGTTTTCCTTTCTTTCCAAATCTGATCACACCTTTCCAAGGTGAGACCTTAAGTAATACTCGATCACCGACTTGAAATTCCAAGGGCTTGCGTTTTGGGTCCGCGTAACTCTTTTGACGGCTTCTAGCTGTCTGAAGGTTATCACGAACTTTCTTAATCTTGTCAGTTGTCTCTAAAATGAGGGCAGGTCCAGTAAGCTGAGCCTCGCCAATCTCATTCCAGCAGACTGGTGAACGACATTTTCGACCATAGAGAGCTTCGAAATGAGCCATTTTGATGCTGGTGTGATAACTGTTGTTGTAGGAGAATTCAATTAACGGAAGATGTGAATCCCAACTACCACCAAAATCGATCACACAAGCTCTAAGCATATCCTCCAGAGTCTGGATTGTTCTTTCAGATTGACCATCCGTTTGCGGATGATAAGCTGTGCTCAGGTTAAGTTGGGTCCCCATAGCAGATTGCATGGTTCTCCAAAAATGAGAAGTGAAACGAGAGTCTCTGTCAGAAATGATGTTCAAAGGAACACCATGTCGAGCTACAATTTCATCCACATAGATTTTAGCAAGTTTGTCAGCAGGAAAATCCTCACGGATTGGCAAGAAATGCGCTGACTTAGTAAGATGATCAACAACTACCCAGATGGCATCATGACCTTTCTTTGTGCGTGGGAGTTTAGTAATGAGATCCATAGTAATGTTTTCCCATTTCCAAACTGGGATCTTTGGTTGCACCAATAAACCAGAAGGACGCTGATGTTCAGCCTTAACCTTAAGACAAGTAAGGCATTTTGATACATATAAGGCAATGTCTTTCTTCATACCAGGCCACCAATACTGAATACGAAGATCCTTATACATCTTATCTGAGCCAGGATGAACAGAATAACGAGACTTATGGGCTTCATCCATAAGTAAGGTGCGAAGGTTATCTTGGCTTGGGACCCACAAACGGTCCATGAAGTAATACGATCCATTGTCTTTCAGTTCCAGATCCGGTGTTATGTGATAGGGAAATTCCTTATCCATCAAACCTTGTGAAACACAAGATTGTTGAGCCTGAGAAATGCGGGCTTGGATATAGGATCGAGCTTGAATAACAGATTGAACACGTACACAATGAAGCTTAGTACGTTCCTTACGACTCAATGCATCGGCTACGACATTCGCCTTACCAGGATGGTAGCGAATTTCGCAGTCATAGTCGTTTAGAAGCTCGACCCAACGTCGTTGCCTCATGTTGAGTTCTTTCTGATTGAAGATATGCTGAAGACTTTTGTGGTCCGTGAAAACCACACATTTTGTACCGTACAAATAGTGTCTCCAGATCTTAAGAGCGAAGACAACTGCACCCAACTCAAGATCATGAGTGGTGTAGTTTTTCTCATGTATCTTCAACTGCCTCGATGCGTATGCTATGACTTTGTTCCTTTGCATCAGAACACAGCCAAGACCCAATTTAGACGCATCGCAATAAACGACGAAATCATCATTGCCCTCAGGCAAAGTCAGAACAGGCGCGTCGCAAAGTTTCTACTTCAAGTTTTGAAAAGCTTCCTCTTGTTTGAATCCCCAATCAAAGGGCTTGTTCTTTTGAGTTAGAGCAGTTAGAGGAACTGCAATCTTTGAGAAATTTTCAATGAAGCGGCGGTAATAACCCGCAAGACCAATGAAAGAACGAACTTCAGTAGGAGTAGTAGGCGTATCCCAATCCTTAATCGCACTGATCTTGGAGGGATCTACATGAATACCTTGTTCGTTGACAATATGTCCTAAAAATTGAACTTCTTTAAGCCAGAATTCACACTTGGAGAATTTGGCGAAAAGTTGCTCTTTCTTTAGGAGTTCCAAAGTAAGACGAAGATGTTGCCCGTGATCAGCTCGCGTCTTAGAGTATATCAAGATGTCATCAATAAAAACAATGACGAACTGATCCAAATAAGGTTTGCAGACCCTATTCATTAAGTCCATGAAAACAGCAGGAGCATTAGTCAAACCGAATGGCATGACTGTGAACTCGTAATGCCCATAACGAGTGCGGAACGCTGTCTTGGGAATATCTTCTTCATGCACCCGAAGTTGATGATATCCTGATCGCAGATCAATCTTTGAAAAATAAGAAGCGCCCTGCAACTGATCAAAGAGATCATCAATGCGAGGTAGGGGATATCGATTCTTGATGGTAAGCTTGTTAAGCTCACGATAATCGATACACATCCTAAAAGATCCATCATTCTTCTTGACAAAAAGAACAGGAGCACCCCAAGGTGAAAAGCTAGGATGGATAAAACCTTTGTCAGAGAGCTCCTGGAGCTGCTTAGACAACTCTTGCATCTCAGACGGTGCAAGACGATATGGAGATCTGGCAATGGGATTTGCACCAGGTACGAGATCAATACGGAACTCGACTTTGCGTGCTGGGGGTAGACCAGGTAAATCTTCAGGGAATACTTCAGAATAATCCCTAACAACAGGAATATCTTGAATAGATTTACCTTTGCCCTTATCTGCTACAACATGTGCCAAAAAGGCCACATAATTCTTTCGCAGATACTTCCGAGCTTTAAAACAAGACATGAGTTTGAGACCACCGGTAGGTTTCTCACCATGCACCTGTAGGATCTCTCCTGTTGAAAGTGGCACACGAACAATATTCTCAAAACAAACTACCTCTGCGCGATGCTTGGCTAACCAATCCAATCCATACCCACAATAACGTCGAAGCTTCCAAGTTGCATAGGCGTGAGGTCGATAGGAAAAAGATGATCGTTAAGGTTCAACTGGCAGTTGCGAAGAACAGAATCAAGAACAATGGGTTCACCACTAGCAACTTCTACTGTCAAAGGTTTACTTAGTTTCGTTCTAGACACGCGAAGTAATGGCTCAAAAGATAATGACACAAAACTCTTATCGGCACCCGAATAAAAAAGAACAGATGCAGGCTGATTATTAAAAAAGAACGTACCGTTCACCACTTCATTGTCTGCTTGTGCCTCTTGAGCATTCATGTTGAAGACTCGACCTCGAGCCTGAGCCTGATTCTGATTTGGATTCTAATTCTGGTTGGCTAGCCTTGGGCACCGGTTCCTGTAGTGGGTCAGATCCCCACAATTGTAGCACGAACCAGGAGGAAAATGAGGTCGTGCAGCTTGACCTTGTTGCTGAGCAAGAGGTTGAGCAACTTGTTGGGCTTGGTTCTGAACTGCCTGATTCTGGTTAACAGGAATGCGACAAGTAGCGGCAAGATGACCAATTCTCCCACAGTTAGTGCAATGACGACATTGGAGATGTGGTAGGTGATGGCCGTTACACCTGTTGCACAAAGGTGCATTGCCAAGATAAGGCTTCTTGGCTAGTGGTTGCACATGCTGATTTGGTGCAGCTTGAGCCTGTGCAGTAACGACATAGTTTTGGGAAGCCTTTCGCTTCCTAGACCCTTTTGAGGAACCAGAATTCTTTCCCTTCTTGTTTTGACCTTTCTTGCTATCTTCTTTGTCAGATGCCTGCTTCTTACCCTTGTCACCCTTTTTGTGCAGCTTTCCCTTTCGAACCTGCGACTCAGTCAATGTCGCTGCTAACTCGATCGCCTGACGGAGTGTGGTAGGGTTACTACCAGTAATGATGTCATGCACTGAGTCAGGTAGGCCGTCGATGTACCTTTTGATAGCCTTGTCGAGTGGGGTAACCATTGTTGGGCAAAGCAGACTCAACTCCTCAAACCTATCAGTATATGCCCGATGCTCACCACTATCTTGTTTCAAGTCATCGAACTCTCTCTCCAAAGCTCGCTGTTCATGACGAGGACAGAACTCCTTCATCATAAGGGCCCTAAGTTCAGCCCAAGTTTGTGCGAGAGCAACTTCTGCACCACGGTCTCTCATAACCCCGTTCCACCATGTGAGAGCCCTCTTCTGAAACACACTCGAAGAAAACTCGACCTTGCGATTGTCAGGACACTGCACGTGGCGGAAAGTATTCTCAATGCTCTCGAACCATTGAAGAAGCCCAGTCGCTCCCTCAGAACCACTAAACTTGAGTGGTTTAGCCGAGTTAAAATCCTTGAATTTGCATGGAGCATTGTTGTTGTTGTTGGCTTGGTTCCATTGAGCAAAGAGATTTGGGAATTGAGCAGCCATCTGCTGCGCAATGATTTCTGCCAGTTCGACAGTCGCTATCTGGTTTTCGCGTCGAGGAGGCATTCTAAAAGAGTAAAACATGAAAGGAAACGAGTGAGATGATTGGATGAAGAGAATGAGATGAAACAAAATCAACAAAAGCAAAGATGGTGGTCATTTGTTCGCATCACAAAGCAAACAAACGACACACAGTGACTAATCAAAGTAAATGGGTCAAAAATAATGTATCGCGAAGACATGCTCGCCTATAAGTGAACACTCACCCCAAGAGTTCCCAGGTAAGAGTGACTGGTCTGATTATGTGGATTTGTACGAACACTCTAGCCTTAGACAGAAAACCCAGGGTACATGCATTCACTCTTCCAGTTTGCACGTGTTCACATTATTTAAAACCCAAAACCTTGACGAAATTTTGAAAATTTGAAAGGCACAAGGCCAAAAATCAAACTGGAAGGGTTCAAAACCTTACAATAGAGGGTTCAAAACCAAGTAATCAATCATCCAAAAACAGATGATTAATTTTCAAAGCGGATTCGAACTTGATGTTCCCGTTGTGGTTATCACCTAAGGATTGGTGAAGTGCATGTTTTAAGATCTAAACACAAGATAACTTGTGTTAGGGTCCTAGAAAGGTTATAGTCTAGGTCAAAGAATTACTAATAACCTAATTCCCTATAACCATTGGCTCTGATATCAACTCTTCTGTCACACCCCGACCACGTATAACATACAAAACGTGGCGGAAAACGTCGGGGAGTGTTGTAACAGAATTAATTGTTTCATAACCACGTCATACAAAGTTGTATTTTATTTATCAACATAAGAGTTACATTGTTTTAAACAGGAATCAAAGAGTTTATAACATAATTAAACTAAGTCTATCTTCATTTTAAGTCTCTAAGGCATAGGTCCGCCCTAGTGTCACGATCATCGTCCTACGCAAAAGCTCCTGAAAACACATGTGAAAATAGGTACGTCAGCATAAAAATGCCTGTGAGATACATAGGTTTTGAGAAAATGGGATTCATGACTTAAGTTTAAGAAAAAGTTGTTTAGCAAAAGTCAGTCATGAACCTTGTAAATTGTTTTGTTTTGTAAATCATTTAAAAAGCGATAAGATCAAATGATATGTATAAATAAAAGTATAACGTATGGTTAAATGTATAACCAAGTAAAATGAGTTGTATAAAGTAAATTGTTTGTAAACCAAAGTCTTGTGAAAATCGTGTTACTTGTGTAAAATGTATAAGTCTAAATTGAATGATTTAAATAACGCTATGATATGTAATATAATACAAACACTTATATATAGGAAGTACCAGCGACGTATCCACCATGCTTGTATCGTATTACTCACATCTCGTTACTAAAGTCACTTAAACAAACCACCAATGTATAAAGTCTATGTTTAAACCAATAGTCAAAAGTCCTTGTATAAGTCATGTCAAATGTTTATAAGTCCAAAAGTAGTCAAGTAATGTGTATCAAATGTTATGTATTGTAAGTAAAGTATTGTCACATAATCCAAATGTAGAAATGTACAAAACAAAGTATTTTGAATATATAAAAAAGTTATGTTTTGCAAAGTAATGCATGTTACATTGATACAAACATTTATGTGGCAAGTTAACGCATACATTCAAGCCTTGAGACAGTCGGATAACCCTTTCAGTCAAGGTTATCAAAAGAAATGTTTTCGGATTCAGTCATTCCTTACATCCAAACAAACCCGAGATGTCAGGAATGGGATTTGTCAAGTCCTATGGTACCAGTACTTACTACCGAGCGGCGTAGCTAATGTTAATGAACGTATATAAGTCTCGTTTGTGCAAACCAAATGTTATAGCAATTGTGTACATGTCATATGAAAACAATGTACTAAGTATGCTAAGTTAACATACAAAGCAGAAAAGTCATGTAAATCAATGTGCTAGCATGCTATCAGTCAACATACATAGCAGAAATGTAATGTAAAACAATGTACTAAGTATGCACACAATGGACATACATAGCATGAAATGTAATGTAAAACAATGTACTAAGTATGCACACAATGGACATACATAGCATGAAATGTAATGTAAATCATGTACTATAAATGTACTAACAAACATAGCAGGTATATGATGTGAAAACATGAACGCATGAAAGTAACAAGTAGGCACATGTGTTTCACCCCAAAACAGTTTGAAAACAGTTAAAGAGGGGGGGTTCTATGTACTCACTTGAGATTGCTCAGAAGTCCTAAGATAACCACCAAGCAATGCAAGAGATCACGGAATCAAACGGCACCTAATATAGGTAACTATGTTAATAAACCAGACTTATATCGGAGGATCGGATTGAATGAGGGCTCGTAAACCAAATGAGTATGGGAACTCAGGTAGTATGGTTTAACAAAGCCTACATACTAAATGAAACCTAGCCTAAGTGCTTACGACCCATTACGACCCGTTTAGGTAGCTTATGCTACTTTAACGCGTCGTTCGCGTAAAACGCGTTCGGATCGCCTAACTAGTCCTATGATAAGTAAAATATGCCTTAACATGTCTAATATTGTTGTCAAATCAGTTTAGATACCAAAAGTTATTTTACATATGCTTAAAATGAATTTTGGCATAAAAAGGGCATTTTGGTAATTTACCTAAGTCATATAAACCACCTATCATACAACTACTTAAACGAGGCGACCATAAGGTATAACCTCGAAAGGTTATTCCCTATATACTATGGTCACCTAATGTGTTTGGTCGGATCCTAATGATCGACCAAATGGGTCGGGTTCGAAGGTATAAGCGATTTATTAGATCGCTTACCCTTACGACCCTAGACAACGTGGTAATCAGTAGGCATAGTCACAAGGGACTATAACCATCGTTATTACGCTCACGTTGCGAAGTTCAAACGAACTTCGCATTGACCATAAACTGGTCAATGCAGAAAGTCAAACAAAGTTTGACTTTCGGACTCGAAAAGCAATAAAAGAACGAAGGAATACTTACGAAGGGTCCCCGAATGCTAATCTTGATTCAAGTAGCTCAGGTATGAAACAAAGGTTCCAACTTAGAGCTTCTCAAATTAGATTCTTGTGAGGAATGAGTGAAAATGTGGTGGGTATTTATAGTATTCTTCGAACCGTTAAGATCGTTTCTTGAATAACGTGATCGAATCTCGTCCGTACACTTGTTGGAATGTTGTGGTGACTAAAAATGGCCCCTCATGAACTGAAAGGGCAAGTGTGGGTGTGTGGTCGGGAGCTTAACAGCTGTAATCTGCTGTTTAAATTGATCTTATCTGATATGGGAGACTGACGCGGGCCGCGTAAGAGGACTCACTAATCTTACGCGGGCCGCCTGGCCTGACTGGTCAGAAACAAACTTTCGTAAATGACAGTTTCAGTCCCTGTTATGTGTTTAAGCCATTTCCGACATGTTTAAGGCCCGTTAAGCCAACTTTAAGGCCCTAAAATGATGCCTAAACATTGTGGACATGAAACATGCTCATAAATATGTCGGATGTCAGTTCGTTTGGCCGTACGATCGCGATGTTTGCTTAATTACGACGGAATGCGCACAAGCGCGAAAAACGATCCAAATCACGCGACGAATGGATTTTTCTTATGCCAAACACTAAAATAAAATATTTTAGTTCTTACATAAATTTTTGGATGTCCGGAAGTGTTCAGAACGTAAGTTACGCGCGAAAATGCAAACTTGTGCACTTTTTGACACTTTTAGTCCCTGAATGACCCAAAAGTTTATTTGAGCACACCGAACCCTTCAAAGCCTATTTCTAAGCTATGTAAAGGATATATATGGTATGTTTAATTTATGGTCATGTTCCGGAATGTCTGTTACAGTTTAAATTGGCATACTTTCGTAGTTTGTCAAATTTAGTCCATGTAAGCGAATTAACTTGTTTTTGCCATACCAAAGCCTTTAAAACTTATTTCTAAGTTATGTAAAGGTTATTTAAGGTATGTTAAGTATATGTTGATGTTCCGGAGTATTTTTCGCAATTAACTGATTACGTTTACGCACCAGTTTGCGTATAGCTCTCCAGAAAGTGATATAGAGTTTGAAATTGAATAAAAGTCAAAACATGAAAAATGTTAAACACAACCAAACAAACATTGGGATCAAATGACATTGTTTTATTGATAAAAGAACTGTTCACAATGATTACAAGCACAGATGTTACATCCCAGTCACGAACCATGGATGATATTTTACCTTGCTTCTTTGTTTTCTTCTCGTAAAATTCCTTGACTCCTTTTACCTTCCTTTCAACCATTTTTCCAAAAATGTTATGAACTTTGGAATTAAAAGCTTTCTCAATGTCAAATTCTTTCTTTTCTGAGAAAAATTGATTTGAAATTTCAATTTTACCAACTTTTTTCTTAAAATTTTCAGCCCGAAGTGGTGGAAAATTCACATCATCCACAGTCGGAACTGACTTTTCACCTTTTTGTTCAACCTGTGGCTCCTCTGATTTTGTGGAATCAGATTCATCGCCAGAAGATAGCTCCTCTGATTTTGATAAATCAGAATCATTGCTAGAACTACCGTCAGACTTCTTAACAACCCATTTCTGGTTGTCAAAGTTTGCTCTTTTCTTATAAAACCTGTTTGAACATTCACCAAACTCAAAAGTCGAATTTTTGAAAAGTTTAGTTCTATCAATTGGTGGTTCAAACTCAACTTCTTTCTCTTTCAATTTATGAGAAACTCCCTGTTTTGATTGTATTGCCTTGGAACAATTCTTGGCAATATGACCAACAATGTTGCATTTGAAACAGGTTCTCGTTTCTTTCATCTGATCAGCAAACTTCATCTCTTCTTGCTTCTTTGCAAGGAATTCTTAGTTAGATTGCTTCCAGAATGGACTCTTTTGTTCCTCCTCGGCACTTGTTCCTGAAACAAATACAGTTTTTGGTTTATAAGTTTTCTCATTTTTATAATTTTTCGGTGGAATAAAACCAAGACCTTTCTTTTTGCAATTACCGTTATGGTTTGGTTTCTTTCGATAACCTGAACCAGAACTGTAACCCTTTTTCTTGTTTTCTCTTTGTTGAACTCTTGAGGTGTACTTTTTAGGTTTATCATTAAGATTTACATCTTTTATTTCAGAAATATTAATTTCTGTTAGTTTGAAAACCTTTTTTATCATGTCAGGTTTGACACCTCTTATTGGAAATTCCTCATCAGAATATAATTTGTCAGAATCATTCAAAGTATATGCAACTTTAAACGTTTCGTCATCCAAATTAGATTTTGATAACAGAAATTCTTTATTGTAAACCCTTTTGCCCTGTTTGTCGGTTTGACTCGGAATGCTGGACTCAGACTTTGACTCTGACATAGATTCCGACTTTGACTCCTCGGTTTCATCTTTATCCAACACCTAATCGACCACTTTCTTTATTAACTCGGACTCATGATCAGTGTCAGATGATGTAAACGTGACATCAATATTATCTGGCAATTTAACTGAAGACTCCGACTCCCACTGTAAATTTGTTGCCTTTTCGACTCTATCTGAATTTGGATTTCTTGGAGAATATCCATTTTCAAGCGGGGGTGGACACTTGTTGTAACTGAAACCTTGTTTCTTACCAGAATCATTTACTTTAGTATCCTTCTTCTTTACTTTCTTCTTTTCAGGAGTCTTTTCTTCAGAAGCCTTCTGTTCTTTAATTACTTCATCATCTTCAAATGCCTTCATGCCCTCAACAGTTGGATAAATCCTGTCAATGACAAAAGAAGTACATGAGTAACTTTTCAACAAACGATTAACTCTTTCAGTTTCAATTCTTTGTGTTTCAAGTTTCTGTTCTAGCATAGCACACTTCTCGATGTAGTTGTTCACAACTTTCTGCTTTATCATGAAAGCTCCCTGAAGTGTTTTGATGGCTGTTGCTTGTTCTTCACTTGATTGATTGTATTGATTCATGGCTTTGTTCAGAACATCATAAGATTCCTTCCGCCTGTTCATGTTGTTCATTAACTCACTGTTTTTCTTCTTTATAATCTCACAATTTTCACAAATCACCGGACTCTTCTTTGCATCAACTTCTTCACTAACTTTGAACTTTGGAACCTCCTTTATCTTTTTCTTTATCACTAGAGCTTCCTCATCATCACTACTAACTGGTGTTTTGACCTTTTTCTTTTTCTTTTTAGCTTTTTCATCCTCACTATCACTTTCTACCATCATTTTAAAATAATCTGCCATTCATTTTGCATAATACTCTCTATCATCATCACTATCTTCTTCAACACGAGCAACAAACGCTTTGGCTTTTAGCATTTCTTTATCCGGACAGTAATCATCCCAATTGAAATTTTCCCAGTTAAAGCCTTCCGGTAACTTTTCATCATCTTGGTTTATCAGGCATGCTTTGTTGTCAGCTGAAATATATTTATCCCAGTTGAATCCGTTTGTTGACTCTTGATCATCCTGATTCACCATACAAGCTCTCTTTGAAGACTCTTCGATTATTTTCATACCATGTGCCACTTGTGGTTCTTGTTGTTGTTGAGCAACTTTATGATAGATCGCCTTCCGGTAGTAATCATTGTTGTTGTTGAACGGATTTTGAGCTCCACTTTCTTCGCGGTTTTTACACTCCCTCTTGAAGTGTCCTTTTTCCCTGCAACGAAAACAAGTGACTTTAGATTTATCAAAACCTAAAGTAGAAACATTTGCTTCACGTAAATCATCTCTTCCTGTGATCTGCTTAAATTTCTCAGCTCGTCTCAATACACTTGCCAAACACCACTTTATTTCCATCAATTCCACCTCTTCAGCATCTATTTGATTGTAATCCCCTTTTGTCAACATTGGATTCCCGATTCGTCCTGCCACAAAACTTCCATAAGACTCTAGCACGGTTCCCAACAAAGACATGTGACTCTTAGCAACTTCTGCTGAATAATCCTCATCATTCTCAAGATTCAGTACAATGTTGCATTGTAGCTTCTTGCCATTCTTTGTTGCAGAAATGTTTGGATCAAATGATGGATATGATGAAAAACTTGTGTTGCTGTTTGATCCTTTAGAAGAACTTCCTGATGAACTCTTAGCATTGAATGCTGTTTCAATCTTCGGTGACATATTGGTGGTTTTATCACTAACTCCACCTTTGTAATAAAGTCCAATGTCTTGTTCACCATCGAAATCTTTCATTCTTAAAGCCTTTCTTTGTTCCATCTCCTGAGCTTCAATCTTTTCAATGAACTTGCTCGGTGTCAGATTGCTAAAACCTTTCTTGTTTCTCAACATCATGAGATATGTACCCCAAGTCTCATAAGGCAATGCATCAGCTAATTTTTCAATCAACTCTTCATTATCTTTCTCGATGCTCAATCTCCTCATGTTGGCAAACAAATTGCAGTATCTTTCAATGATTTGCTTTGTACTTTCATTTTTCAAACCACGAAACAGATCGAATTCTTTCTTTAAAAGTGACTTTTTGTTTTTGACCATCTCTTGGCTTCCATTAAACTTTGATTTTAAAGCTTTCCAAATCGAATAAGAAGTTCCATTGTGTCGCAATAACACCAAGATATCTTCTTTCACAGCTTGTTGTAGTAGACTTAGCATCATTTTCTCATCTTTGTATTTCTTTCGATTTTCAGCACTCAGATCTTTAATAGCAATAATCTCCTCGTCATCATTCATCGGTCTAACATATATCGTCTCTACACATTCCCAAGCATCCAAATAATTTGCTTGTACCCAATTCTCAAACCGTCCTTCCCAACCTTTATACTCCTCGATGTTCATGAGCTTAGGCGGTTTTTGCATCGTCCCCGTTTCATTTTCCAACATCGTGTTCTGTGTAAGTGTAATCGGGGTAAGCAGGGTAGCAAATGCGTTGTAAAATTCCTCTTCCATGATTCGGTTTTCAAGTAATTGTTAAACAGTGTTTTCAAGCGGAATCACAATCTCAAGCGGAATCTTCGTTGAAGCGAAATATCTTCTCAAGCGAGATATCTAATTTCGCTTGAATCAACACTCTTTTCAAGCGGAATAAGAACTTTGAAGCGAAATTAGTACGTTTCAAGCGGAAACAGCAGAAAATTTCAAGCGAAATACAGATTCAAGCAGAATCAACTCAAATTCTCAAGCGAAATAGCTGCTAATGTCATCATTCTCGCTGTGATTTGAAACGGAATTAGAAATTTTATCAGTTTTAGATCGATTTTAGGCCTGAAACTTTCAAGTCTTTGTTAAAACAGTATTGCGCACATTCTGAGAGAAATTTATCCAATTTTAACCGTGAAAACTTATAAAATTTTGAAAAGAAGGTGTAGAAATCAGAAATTTCAGCTGAATTGGTATGAACTCTTCCTCCTGAACTCTGATACCACTTGTAGGATCGTTTTCAGACCCGAATGAGTCGATCAGAAGAGTTTGACTCAATACGAAAGGCGGAAACAGACGTATTGAGGTCAATTCAGCTAGAATATCACTTTAAACTGTCGATATTATTGATTTCACAATGATTTACAGCGAGACGACACTTCGGCAGCACTTCGTTGCTCTGACCGGAAAAATTACAAATGATTTCGCTTGGACATGTATTTATAGGGTTCTGATTTCGCTTGAAGTGGTTCTAAGCGGAATAAGATTCCAAGCGGAATCTGATTTCGCTCGAAATTACATATGCGCACATTCAAGCGAAATTACTATGTTTCAAGCGAAATTACCTTTATCTTGAAATACGTGCCCTGTTCTAACATTCTACGTAAAAGACTCGATACAAGACAAAGTCGACAGATGCATGCACCAACAAAAACTATTGGTGGCCCGGAATAAAAAGAGATGTCGTAAAGTATGTAGAAAACTGCTTGACCTGTTTACAAGTCAAAGCAGAGCACCAAAAGCCATATTGTAAACTGCAACCGTTGGACATCCCAATGTGGAAATGGGAGCAAATCACAATGGATTTATTGACCAAGCTGCCCAGAACTAACCGCGGATTTGATGCTTTATGGGTAGTTGTAGATAGATTGACAAAAAGTACTCACTTCATTCCGATTCGTGAGACTTATACATCCGAAAAGATGTCAGAAGTATATACCAATGAAATAGTGGCACGCCACGGAGTACCGATATCCATCGTGTCCGATAGAGATACTCGGTTCACTTAGAACTTTTGACGCGAATTCCAAGAGCAAATGGGAACTAAATTGTTCATTAACACAGCGTACCATCCATAAACGGATGGACAGAGTGAAAGAACAATACAAACGTTGGAAGATATGTTACGGGAATTTATTATTGACTTCGGGGGAAGTTAGGATGTTTATCTACCATTGGTCGAATTTTCATATAATAACAGTTACCACGCAAGCATCGGTATGGCTCCGTACGAGATGCTTTACAGTAGAAAATGCCGAACCCCGGTGTGTTGGGATGAGGTTGGTCCACGTGAGCTTGCACCTAAGGATGTAGTCCGAATCACGAATGAGAAAATTGACTTGGTCCGAGCTCACTTGAAAGCGGCTCAGGATCGACAAAAGTCGTATGCGGACAAAAGAAGGAGACCAATTGAGTTTCAAGTTGGTGATAAGGTGATGCAGAAGGTATCTCCGTGGAATGTGATAACTCGAGTTTCCAAGATTCCATCTTCATGTTAATTGTACGTCAACTGTTTAGTTGTTTACTTACACGACTTGTTTGCCTTGTAATTGTACACGTTGGACTATATGTTGAGATGTCTGTTTGATATGTTAATTGTACGTCAACTGTTTAGTTTTTTAAAATTCTCAAAAAATTCCCCTCATCCCCACACTTGGGATACATTGTCCCAATGTATGGTTTTGAGGGAAAGATCGCTTCTAGCCAAAAACATTAGCTTCCGCTAATACTCTCAAATCCCAAATTTTTTTTTTAACAACTAATACCAATATTTTAATAATAAAGAACATAACAAGACTAAGGAAAGAGTACATTGACCTGGTGAAGTTTGACACAACAGATGTTGTAGATAATCCGACTTCCTATCATCACCTTCACACAACTCTCCGCACATCTTCCCCACACTTATCTAAAAACACCTTGGGTTGCCTCCCAAGCAGCGCTAAAGTTTAGGTCTTCAGCCCGACCGTACCTGATATGTCTCAAGGTGGTCTCAATGCACATTTACCTTTTTCGTTGCTGATGTAAGCACGGTGTTTGATTCTTCTATTGTGTGTGTGCTTTGTCACGTCCCATCTTTCTTTGCAAAATTCTTTAAATCCACATTTTCCTACCGAATTTCCAACAAATGCTCGGTAGTTTACTCTCCACTTCACTTCTTCGTTTTCTGTGCCCAACAAATCCAAACTCTCCCATAAACATAACTTATGAATGAAATCTCCCACATCATGAAGTGCCACCTTCCTAGTTTCTAAACATGCATCCTTAACACTCTTGGTTTCCATAACCACCACAGTCGGAGAGTTGTAATCAACTTTGATTGGTTCATCAAGTAAAAGGCCCTCAACTTTGCTGTCCATAGGTGGTTCCTCCACAATAATTTCAATTGTATATTCCTCATTTGGCCCTAATAATTCAGTTTCAAGTTCGGGAGGACTCACAACCTTTTCTTCTACATCACCCATAGGTGTCATTTGTTCAATCTGCACATATATCCAGTGTTGTTTTGCTTGACGTTTTTCCACTATCGACATCCATGGCCTCATCTCTTTCACCTCTTTTGGTAACAAATCATATTTCCATTCCAAAAGTTCTACTCGTTCTTCCATTGACAAATGAGGTTTTGTTAATTCTTTTTCAACATGAACCATGTGTCTCTTTCTCATCATCTCGTCAAGACTTTCAGATTTATGTGACTGATAGTGCAAAGTAGGTTGTTGAGTTACACATTCATAACAATACTGATCAAATGTATACTGAGCATGATAATAGTCTTGATCGTACATCTGAGGGCCTTCATATGAAAGTTGGGAATATTCATCATAATAATCACCGTAATCGTACTCCTCTTGGTAACTCATTTCCGGATCAAATGCCAAAGGTGATAGCTTGTGAGAGTTCCTAGTACACATGCACCTGTCAATACCTGCACACTAACACACCCAGCGTAAACCAGAAAAATAACAAACTTAAAAAGAAAGAAAATAACACACGTTGCGCACTACTCCCCGGCAACGGCGCCAAAATTTGACGTGATGTCGCGGTCACAATCAAATTTAATCCAATTACTACTAAATAGATAGTGGTAAGTGGGTATCGAACACAGGGAGTTTGTGGAATGTGTGTTATTTAAAGATTTATCTAAGTTACCTAAAGTTAAACTAATTGCAAGAAAAGTAAAATTCAAGAGTTGGTTTGATTGGATTGATTTTAAAAACTAAGAATACTAATTAATTTGCGAAATGAAAGTTGAGTTTGTAAACAATTTGGAGACGAATGACCATCCTAAGTTTCCGGTTTGCTTCAACAATTGTGCTATCATCCACTAGAAAGAACTACATAGACATAGTTCGTGTGTAATTACTTATTGTGATAAAAGGGAACGAAGTACTCAGATTCCTAGAACGTGAGGTTATTACCCGATGACCAATCAACCCTTACCCAATCCTAATTCTACCCATGATATCTCGATTGCCAACGGCACCAAGAACGTATGGTTTCAAACTAGAATATCATAAGAATCAACAATTTACAAATAAACAATCACACACCATGATAAACAAGACATAGATAGAGTTTACCATTCTAGAAATATGGAAGCAAAACACAATTGTTTCATACAAACCTTCAACCTAGGATGACCATAAAGAACCTAGCCACTCATGGCTTGGACAAACATCATGATAATAGTTTCAATGTTCAAGAGAATCAAAAACATAAAACAAGAAATTAACAAGTGTTCTCCTCCTACAAAAACTCTCCAAGTTGCCCCCCCAAATTCGTGTGTCCAGCAATTAGTAACCAAAAACAAGTGAAAAGACTCTTAAAACTTCATAAAAAAAACATTAAATGGCGATAGTTACATATGCTCTCCAATCGGCGCCTCATAACCACGTGAGTGTGCCTCTTTTGTATTGGCGGCCCATTCCAAAGAGTCCACAAGTCCTATTATGAATATAGCGGCCCAATCCCCTTCTCTCTCTCTATTCGGCCCACAAGTGTTGATGATAATTTTCGTTCACTTCCTTCTGTATGCGTGTATTATGTATGATCTATTGGGATGTGTGATGTTTGTTATTAAAAATAATAATCCCTCTCATCACGTGTTCCCTCCAAACCAAGCTAGTAAAGTCGGCTGTCAAGATAGTCCCTAGGCTTTCTTTCTTTCTTTCTAGAATAATGATGATCATGGCCATTATCAATTATGGCCCTCCAAACAATACATGCGCCGCTGATGTCTTCTACCATATTGTATCTATATCCCTCAAAAGTCTTGTCTGCCAATGTAATTATGATGTTGTTGCCCTCCAAAAAGTAGTCACGTGAATGGTAGGCTCATAAGTCAAACTTGATGCAAAAGAAAGATTATTGTATTGCCACTAATTCATCCAAATATGCCATTGCTTTTTCCCAACATCACCGTATTACACGTTTTGCCTGAAAAATCACAAGCACGGATAGTTAACATATTCACTATACATAACCGTGTAAAATATGGGATATGCACGTATTTAGCTCATTTAAGGGTTGTCCTACGGACCACCCGTCAGTCCACGTGAGCTTGCACATAAGGATGTAGTCCGAATCATGAATGAGAAAATTGACTTGGTCCGAGCTCACTTGAAAGCGGCTCAGGATCGACAAAAGTCGTTTGCGGACAAAAGAAGGAGACCAATTGAGTTTCAAGTTGGTGATAAGGTGATGCAGAAGGTATCTCCGTGGAATGTGACAACTCGAGTTTCCAAGATTCCATCTTCATGTTAATTGTACGTCAACTGTTTAGTTGTTTACTTACACGACTTGTTTGCCTTGTAATTGTACACGTTGGACTATATGTTGAGATGTCTGTTTGATATGTTATCTATTTAATGTGATTAAAGTGTTTGGTTACATGAACTTGTAAACTGTATGAGATTAGGAACTATACCCGACGAAACAATTAGTGTTTCGCCACACCTCATTCGACGAAACACATTCGACGAAACATGGAGTTTTGTCATAACCCACACGACGAAAAGGGAGTTTCACCGGCCCACTGTTACGCCGAAGCCCATTAAGGGCCCAGTACGTTTATACGGGTATTTGTTGCGTGAAACTATTACATTCGACATTCATCAGGCCAATTAGAAACCCTAGAGCTCTCCCTCCCTACTGACGGCGATCTTGTGTTCTCGAATGCCTTTTAGACTGATCAAGTTAGTATTTCCGTTTTACCACGGTTAGTGTTTAACCGTTGCATGACTAATTGATTGTTATCATTGCTAACTGTTAATCGAAAACATGATTCATCGATGTTATGTAATGCTTGATCTTATGTTTGGATTCCCTTAGGATTGTTGATGATGATTATCATGTTGTGTAGACTAAAACCTTGCAAAGCTTATATGTTGCAGTTGACTGTTAGGTTAAAGGATGCTAGCATAGCGTCTGGTCATGCTGATTAGATCATAAACATATGATGATTTTTGATAACAAAGAAATAGTAGAACTAAGTGAATCTCGATTATATGTAATGATTGTGTGGATCGAAAGAATGTTAGCAAACTGTTATGTATAGGACACGGGCTACATGTATTATGTTCAATGATTTCTGTGTTGTATGATGACTGCATAATCGATGATAGTATGTAACAATCGAGAATGATTGTTCGGGTTTCTGGGAAATCATCAGTTACACGGCGTAACTGACTTAATGGACGAAACGCCAAGGTCGACGAAACGGGTGTGTTTCGCCGAGGGTAATCACGACGAAACGGGTGGGTTTCGCCGAAGGGGTTCACGACAAAACAAGTATGTTTCGTCAAGTTGTTAATCAAGCACACTAACTCAGTTAATTCTTTTAGTAGTTAACTAGGTTAGTGAAGATTATGTTAACTGATAAGGATAGTACAAGTAACTGTTAATTGTAAAGCATGGTTGCATGAGCTTGTATAACTGATAAATGCTATGCGTTAGCGTTAGTTGTTACCTACATGTACGTGATGATCTTGACTGTTAGTCGAACTTTGTGAATGTCAACTGATTGTGTATACGTGCATTCCATAGGCCTTGACTGATTAATTGGAACCAAGTAATTAATCAAACCGAGCAAACCAAGGTGAGTTCACACTTCTAAGGCATGGGATTCCCGGTGGGTTGAGAATGGGATTGAATAACTACGACAGAACTCGTACATTCACCACTAATAGACTACTTACCACCGTCCTCGGATTGGGAGGGATGCTAGCGCTAAATCTACGTACTCGCTACGTACCACCGTCCTCGGATTGGGAAGGACGCCAGCGATAAACCTATGTATTCTCATAAGTACCTCTATCCTCGGATTGGGAAGGGTGGGAAGGACACCTTTAGATACAACTAGTCTAGTGAATTACAACATGGGAAGCCCCCACTAAATATCGTGAAAAGGTTTGGGAAACAAGGATACCGGTTAACACATGGTTATGGAATAAACTTACGATTTCTGAAACGAACTAAACAACTGTGAATTCGCTCAACTTTGTTGTTGACTCATTGTTACATGCCTTGCAGGTCGTTAGGTACTCATGGAGCTTGCACGGGGAGGCATGGTCGTTGTGGGACATGGACTGTCATATACCATGTCAAACATTTAATACATTTGAACTTTTGGTTTTAAACATTATGCTTCCGCTGATTACTTAGACTATGTTTTGTTGGACACCAATTATATTATGTTTGGGTTTTACATTTATTTATACGCTGTGTTCAATATGATTGGTGGCTTGATCCTGGTCAGTCACGCCTCCAAGCGGTGATACTCCTCATGTGGATTTTGGGGGGTGTGACAGATTGGTATCAGAGCCATTGGTTATAGTGAACTTGGTTTTAAAAAGGGGGAAACTTTTGGGATAAAACCAGACTATAACCTGAACAGTGCTCAACGATCCACAACGACGCTTCGCTCCACGTGCAAGACTCGACATTATAGGTGATATGATTCATGTTTATATTGCTTACTTGTTAATTACATAGTACATTGCTCATAGTATGCTTAGATAAATGTAATAACTATTGCTTGAAACACATGCGTGCTTACTCTCTTCTGTCATCGCACTTTCGCGAACCTCTCTCACTCATGTTTCCTTTGGTATGAAGTTCATGAGTGGACGTGTCAACATGACTCAAGCCCAGCCGACGGCTTTAATCAACGAACAAGTTGCTGCGGCACTTGCAACCGCTCAAGCAGGAGGTATACCCTGCAGTCGCAACTCACTCTAGGATCTTTAGATCCTACCCTCATAAACCAACTCTTGTGTTTAATTTTGACCTGTTTTTATATACGCAACAGGTCAGTATGCTCAGCCACCTGTGTGCACGTTCAAGACGTTCATGGACTGTCGTCCTAGTACTTTCAGTGGCAATGAAGGAGCCGTAGAACTCCTCCACTGGTTCGAGAAGCTCGAATCGGTCTTCGAAATGTGTGAATGCCCTGAGGCTCGTAGGGTGAAGTATGCCACTGGTACCCTCGAAGGCACTGCGCTGACTTGGTGGAACGCGCAAGTTCAAATATTAGGGCTGGCAGCTGCTAACGCCACCCCATGGAATGACTCCACGGAACTGATCAAGCGAGAATACTGTAATCGTGATGACATCCACAAACTGGAAGTGGAGTTCTTTAACCTGAAGATGACGGGGTCAGAGATAGAGGCGTATACAAAGCGATCCAACGAACTGGCAGTGTTATGTCCAACTATGGTGGATCCTCCCATCAAGCGTATCGAACTGTACCTCAAAGGCTTAGTACCAGAGATTCAAAGCCATGTGACTTCTGCTAACCTTGCTACCATCCAGGATGTTACTCGTCTTGCTCATCGTCTCACAGACCAGGCAGTGGAACAGAACAAGCTGCCTAAGCGTATCAGTGCTACTACCACTACTACTATTTCTGCTATTCCCAGTGACAACAAACGAAAATGGGATGGAGCCTCCAGCAAGGGTTCAACTACAGTTCAGTCCCAGGCGCAGTAGCGTAAGATTGATGACTACCAGAGTCCTGGTCAGCAAACTTCTGGTAGTCAAGGGCAGGGTGGATATCAAGGAAACCACCCAAAGTGAAACAAATGCAACAGGAACCACAATGGTCAGTGCAACAAGGGGCGTTGTCAGAGGTGTCTCAAGATGGGTCATGAAGCCAAGGATTGCAGGAGCTCACGGCTTGCAAATCAGAATCGTCAGCAGCAACAGCAAGCACCGCAGAATCAGCAACAGCAACAGGGCAACAGGGGATACTTTCAGTGTGGCGCTGAAGGTCACTTCAAGAGACACTGCCCGCAGTTAAATCAGAATCAGAACCAGAACCACAACCAAGGAAATGGGAACAATAATGGGGGCAACAATGGGGGAAACAATGATGGCAACGGTGCCAGGGGTCGAGTGTTCGTACTGGGTCAGGGTGACGCAAGGAATGATCCTAATGTAGTGATGGGTAAGTTCCTTCTCGACGACTTTTATGTTACTGTTTTATTTGATTCGGGTGCCGATACTAGTTATGTGTCTCTAAAAGTTAGTCAAATGCTTAAACGCATACCAACACTTTTGAACACCAAGCATGTCATAGAGTTAGCAAATGGTAAAAGCCTAGAGGCCACGCATATAATTAAGGGTTGTAATCTCGTTTTAGCAGGTCAGACCTTCTCCATCAATCTTATTCCTATAGTTTTGGGTAGTTTCGACATCGTCATTGGGATGGATTGGTTATCCCAACAGCAAGCAGAGATCCTATGCTGTCACACCCCGAATTTCCACGTGTCACCGGTGGGCCTGGTGGGGAGTATCGTGACGTAGTTGATAACATCATAGTCAAACAACACAATATATAAATGCACAGCGGAAGCAAAAGATAAATATATTACAATCCGAATATAACGTAATATCAAAGTATTACAACGGAAAGTAAAGGATCCACAGGCGGATCTTAAAACATAAACATTGTTCAACAGACTTTAGACGCCTAGAATTTGCAAGATTCCTTATTAACGCCCTGAGCAGCTTCCAGCCTATTACGTACTTGTACCTGTCACTTAGACTTTGGAAAATACGTCAGTTTTCACTGGTAAATACACTCAACCGACTCATTTGAAAAGAGTTTAAGAAAATTGATTTAGATGCACCAGGCACAAAATATTTTGACACTTTGATTAAAATGCACAAGGCAAAATTAATCTTTTATACTTGGGATAGACTATATCTCATGTTATCAGTTTTACATAACTTGCTCTACATACGGGGCCCGGTTCTATGCCGGTTCAAGATTAACCGATACACCACTATTCCCTTATTGGGAATCCCTTATTGGGTATAATTAATTAATAAGCATATTGCATCTGTCAGGTGTATGCCTACACCCCGTGCTTAGGTCGTGGCCATTGCAATTAATGAGTCAAGGATATCCAGGACACGGTCGCATTAACCCCCAATGTTTCAGTCAAGCAATACGAATTTAAAACAGGTTATTTGGATTTCCCGACTCATTGGTATTTGAATCCCATACCTGACCATGCGGTATTTATATTACCGTATCCCAAGCCCGTAATAGGGAAAATAAGTTAAGAGTATTTACCTGAGCTAGCTCCTGTCTTAAATAGCAAGAATTTAATAACTCAGCCGTATTCACTTAAGTAAGCGTAGGTACAATTTACCGGAAGGCTCTAGTCTAGAATGATGGTATAAATAACCAATTAGAATGCTAACGGGTCTTTAATTAAACCTAAGCTTAGACCGGTTAGTCTTAAAGGAAGATATGGTTCAAACGCATGCTAAGGCGAAGAACGGTTTAGAATGTGGTTTTGACCCGGCAAGCTCGTATGCTTGTTTAATATGGGTAACTTAAACACATTCTGAATTTTGAGACCGAAAAGATATGGTTTGACTCGTTTCGGCTAATATATGCAAACTAGTCACATAAGCCGATCTGAACGCGACAAGTGCGCAACGAGTAACCAAAAGAGTCATATACAGGTTTCCTAAGTTAATATGCCTTAAATATGTTGTGATATCAGTAGGATACCTTCCATTATGCCCTAAAACGAGTTTAATCTCAAAATAAGCCCCGTAGGGGTATTTTGGTCATTTTAAAGATTATAAAAGAGTTTATTTATAAATCTGAGTTACAGGTCTGATTTGTCTAGTAATTATACTTAATTTACTAAGTTATATCAGTAGGGTATGACCTATATGTGAAATTTATCATTTAAAACCAAACTATGCACCTTAGGGGTATTTTGGTAATTTCACATAGGCTAAAAAGGTCAAAACTGAAAACCTGAGTTTAAAACCTTAGCTTACTGTAAAAGTATAATAATTTACTTAATATATCAGTAGGTATCAAACCTTATTTGTTTAAAATAGTTTTGATACTTACTATGCGTTGAAAACGCTTAAAAAGGCGATTTGGAGCCATTTCCGGGTTTTCAAAGGAAAGCTGATATTTTTATAATTCCAGAAGGCTCAAAATATTTTATTTATCATATTGTATCAGTAGAAAAATGTTCGGGGTCAAAAGGATTTGAAAAACTCATTTTATAGCCCGGAAGGGCAAAACCGGTAATTACCGAATTAATGCTATAACCCTAAGTTATGCTCAGTCAAAAAATAAATAAAAATCTTCAAAAATCCCAAAATATTATTTTATATCAGTAGGTAAAAAGTTTGGTTTCAAAAATTGGGTTTAGATAGGCTTTACGCTAAATACGCCGTTTTATTAATAAAAGGTTTTCTAATTACGCTATTGAGCATAACTCCTAATCTAGACCTCAAACTGATGTCAAATTTTAGGTACAAGTTTATAATTCAGTAGTGAAGGTTTCTATCTTTTCACATTTTCAAAAATATCGTTTTAAGGTCAAAAGGGCATAACGGTCAACATTTTAGGCATTTTAACGGAACATGCAATGAACTAGGATTTCTATGGAACCAAGTTGTATAACCTCATAGGGTTATACTAACCTATAATATGGTCCTAATGGAATCCTAAGGCATATCTAAACTAAGCTAAATCGGGTCAGAACTGAAAGTCAAAGCAAAAGTCAACTTTTGCGACTTTCGGTTCCGAACCGAGTCTATACTTAGAATTGTCGGGTTGAACATGCTTAGATATGTTCAACTAATATTTACCAAGTTATTAAAGTGAGAAAAACTGATTTTATGACTTTTATATAATAGCCATGTATTTTTATTTAAAACTAACCCGTTTGACTTTTATTTGACCCGACAATTAAACTGAGTAAACGTGGTAATTAGGAGGCGCCCTTTTGAGGGTTAATTACCTACCTAATTACGGTCACGTAGCCATGTTCATTGCGAACCATGGCTTAGCCGTTTAAAAGTCAAAGCGTTTATCGAAACGCTTGACTTTTCGGCTCTAACCGCTAAACGATTAAAACTAAGCACGAAGGATACTTACAAATGGTCCAAAGGACTGAAGGAGGTTCTCAAAAAGAGTTCAAGATCCTCACAATTCAGAGAGTGTATCAGATTTGAAGGAGATGTGCAAATGAGAGCCAAAATTCAATGGGTATTTATAGGTTTTTGAGGACCGTTAGGATCGTTCCTTGATAACCGTGATTAAATCTGAGCCGTACACTTTTACCCATGGTTTTCTAATACAATGGGCAGCCCCTAGAATGAAAAATACCACCAACATGAGCTGGATCCAGCTGGAACAGGCTGTTAACAGCTGTTCTGCTGCTGTACAAAGTTCCAGAATTTACAGGAATGGCCCCTGTTAGCCTTTAAGGTCATTTTAGACACGTTTAATGCCCGTTAACCTCATTTTAAGGCTCCACTAGGATGTTTAAACATAGGGGACATGAAACATGTTCAAAAACATGTCGGATGTCGGTTCGTTTGGCCGTACGGTCACGTTGTGCGTCTAATTACGACGAAACACGAACGGACGTGAAAAACGGTCCAAATTACGCGACGAATGAAATTTTATCAAGGCGATCACTAAAATAAAATATTTTAGTGCTTACATAAATTTTTGGGTGTCCGGAGATATTCAGAATGTGAGATATGCGCGAAAATGCAAACCTGTGCACTTTTTGACACTTTTAGTCCCTGCATGACATAAAAGTTTATTTTTGCGCACCGAACACCTCTAAGCCCATATATAAGCTATAAAAAGGATATTTAGGGTATGTTTAACTTAGGGTCATCTTCCGGAAGGTCCGTTACCCTACGAATCGACATACTTTTGCAGTTCGACGCAAATAGTCCTTTAATTGCGCAAAGTAGCGCGAAATGCCGTTTAATGATATCCAAGCCTTATATGGCCCGTATTGATCATTCCGAAGCATATACCTAAATATTACTATGTTCACGTTCGCTTAGATGGTCACCGAAAGGCGTAGATTCAAAAGTTGACGCTTTAGGTCCCCCTATTGCGCAAACTTGCGCATCTCATCATTTAATAGCATTGAAGCCTCATCTAATCCATATTAGGCATTCTTGAAAGTATTATTAAACATCACGATGCTTCGGGTTCGCTAAAAGGTCATTCATAGGTATATTTAAACATATTGACACTTTTAGTCCCTCTAACTTGCAAAGTTGCGCGTAACTTTACTTATAGGCATAAAAACCTTAGACGGCCGTTATTTGGCACACCCGGGAGTATAATCGAATATCATGAAGCTCCCGGTTTGTTAAAAGGTCACTCAGAGGTAAGAATTAACATGTTGACGCTTTTAACCCTTTATTGCGCAAACTTCAATTAATTACACAAACGGCTACACTTAATCATCAAGTGGCTCATTTGTGAATATAAACATCGTAAGAGGTTATTTAGAAACTTATTTTAGGTATGTTAACACTTCCAGTCCTTTCATAATCAAAGTTTTTGATTTTTCGAAAAATTAGACTCTAAATTTCAGTGTTTGACTTCATTAGGGTTTATTACACGTGTCAATACATCATTGGACGTGATTTTACGAGGTGTTACATCCTCACCCCCTTAAAAGAAATCTCGACCTCGAGATTTGCTAAGATGTTGGAAGTTCTTTTTGTCACATAATATACTTAACTTCTATAGCATATTTGGAGTCTCTCCAAGCTCCCAAAGTGACCTTTATATTTGGTACATGTATCCTTTTGGAGCTTCTTAACCTGTCGATCCTTAATCGATATAGGTTGCTCATCATATCATAAATCTGCACATCAATATGTGATAATGCTTCTTGACTTATTGGTGAAACAGATCCTCAAATCATTAGTGTATAATGCATTGTATGCTCCGCCAAGCTCCTTAAATAGGTTTTAGCTTATAAGCTATTTGATCTTGTTACATTCGATTCCTTCGAATGATTCTATATATTCAGAGCTCAACTAGCCTAATAATTAACAAATTGGCACACCCTTCCAGGGTGATATCTTTGTTAAACCTTATTCCTTAACAAGAACTTAGGAGGGTTGTTACTTTCATTAATCCTTGATTTTTCTGCCGAATATTGGCAACTTACAGATGATTATGAATTTGTATGATCTTATTTGTTGTTTCCAAGGCAACTTTCAAATCCTGATAATTGGACTTACTAATCTTCTGTTTACTAATAGATGTTTAACATTCCATCTATACAAGGTCTTCAAAGGAGCAGCCTTGATACTTATATATTATCTATTATAGAAAAGCTTAATCTAAGGTGAGATGGTTATTCCAACCATTGCTTAAAACTAATCTTAAGGAATTAGCTAATCCTTGCCGTTAGTCGAACAAATCGACGATCCTGGGCAGCTGATGGCAATTCTTAATTGTTGCCTAATCTGGGTTGCGGTAATCAATGCATAAGCAAAATAAACCGTCTTTCTTATTTACTAAAATCGGAGTTCTTAGAACTTTGAATTTTTGCTTTATGAAACCTTCTCTAAAAACTTATCGATTTGGCTCTTAGTTCTTCCAATTCCATTGGTACTAACAGATATAAGGCTTTTACAATAACTGCAGCCTTAAGCGGGATGTTTGTCCTAACATCCCCTTGCCTCTCAGGAGGTAAACATGGTAATTCTTATAAAGAAGATAATTATGACACACAGAGATGTCAGAGATTTCCGTATTCTCAGGCTTTGGCTCATCTATTAATGTCGGTGTCAGATAAATGACACATTCTCTTTACAATTGCAAAGATGCCCTAAGTAGAGATGCTTATAAGGACATTTTATATTGGATATCTTCTTTGAATACTACTAGTCGACTTTAGTACGATATGACCATTGGGATATCTCAGGGGTTCCATGCATTAAACTTCCATACTGATCAGGCATGGAAGCAATCTATGGGACACACTAGGATACGCCAATCTTCATATGGCACTTTTATCAAACATAGTTTGGCATTCGTAGGCGATAGAAACAATGAGAAAAATAATAAAATAAAGTAATATATATTGTCGTACTCTTTTTGGGGAAGAGTACTCTAGATTCTTGTGAAAGGATTACCCCCGAGGATGGGAGAGATGGTCAATATAGATTTCCATTGGTAAATTATACCTTATTTTTAATATCTGAAATTCTTATGAGTGTAATCAAAAGTTTGCTAAGCTTATGGTTTACTAAAGGTTTATTATCCCTTGCATTAACGTAAAATACTTAGCAGATACAATTGATGCTAAAAGGTAAGGACGTACCTAATGCTATTATTGATATGCACTGTCTCTGGCATTCGACCGGTAGTTTAGGCGTTTTCTTTCTTATCCATCCCAGACTTAGCTGCTCCTTTCTTGGCAGCCTCCGGGCAATTAGTACTGATGTGGCCCTTTTCGCCACAGCTGAAACAGTTTGCATTCTTTATGTCCCTACATTCGTGGGACTGGTGGCCAGTTCTTTTGCAGATGCCACATTGCTTTATCTTTTGGTTTGATCGACACTGTCCCCAGTGTCTTCTTTTGCAGGTTTTGCATGTAGGCTTTTTGTTGGAATCCTGTTGGTTATTGTTGAACTCGGATTTGCTCTTCTTAGGATTATGGGAGTTATCCTCCTCCCTTTTACGCTTCCCATCTTCAGAGGCCTTGGCAGCCTTGTTTCTAACCACATCGAGTGTGAGAGAAAGCGACAGATCTGCCGCTGACCTGAATGTAGTAGGTCTCGATGCTTTCACACTTGCCTTTATTTCTGGGGCTAGACCCCCAATAAAGCGAGCTATTCGTTTTGGTTCCGGTGTGATCAAATAAGGAACCAATCGAGACTTGGTATTGAAACTTGTAAGGTATGCTTGACAATCTAAGTTCTCCATGACTAATGTCAAGAATTCAGTCTCGATCTTCTCAATTTCATGGTGAGGACAATAATTTTCTTTGATAAGAGCAACGAACTGATCCCAAGTCATGTTGTACAAAGGGATCTTCCCGGTGGCTTGAATCAACGATCTCCACCAGGCTAAGGCCTCACCCTTAAATGATTGCGACACAAACTTGACCACATCCCTCTCAGCGCATCCGCTGATATCCACAACTGTATCCATCTCATCTAACCACGTCATACAATTTACAGCTCCTTCCTCCCCAGTGAAATCCCGGGGTTTACATGAAACAAAGTACTTGTAGGAGCAACCCTTATCACGGGGTCCTTGATTCAGTATGACCTGTTGAGACGGATCACTGTGATGATTAGAAGAGTGACGCTCGTCATCTTCCTTCTTGAGTTCATCCTTCTTGGGGGGTGGCTTTGTATGTGGTGTTGATAGGGTCCTACTTCGAGTCCCACTATACTCTTCATTCTGCCGTTCTAAGGCCTTTGTAACTGCGTCGTCAATTAACGCTTTCAGCTCAGCACCCGTTAAAGTAATTCGGGCGTTATCATTATTCTCCCTTGGGTGACTATTTATTTCACCCGAGTTTGCCATTTTAATTTGAACTGTTGCATAAAACAATAACAATAGTTTATTTGGGAGTTTATTATGGAATTGTCCCTTAGGGCAATTCATTAATCATGGTAAACAGAGACCATATTTGTTTAATTTATTTTTCACATTTACTTAGGATTTATATTATAATTTATCCTAATTATAAAACGATAATAGTTTTATTAGTGGCACGAAAAGCCTAGTCGCAAGGACATTTTTAAATTATAATTTATGATTTCAGAGAATCAAAGCATGAAGGTATATCAGCACAACAGGCCTAGTCACAAGGACATTTATGAATTATAAGCTATGATTTCAGAGAATCAAAGCATTTAGGTTTGAACATAGTTCATTACCTTTTTCGGACAGGGAGTCATTGCTACCACTGTCTTTTGGCTCATATAGAAATGAGCAAGGCCCGTAGGCACTATATTACCAATGTATGGTCAAAAATATGATCATCCGATAGGATGATATAAGCCATGGTTTCTAAGACAATATACTAGATAAGAAAATTGGAAGAATCCAATATACGAATGACTGTTGTGATTTTCTCGAATCACGTCTGTCAAGAGTGCTAACACGTTCTTAGGTGTTAACAAGGATTTGAATCTCTTGAATAGGTCCTACCATCTTGGCCTCGTCTAGAAAGACATATAGGCTAGGTCGTATCTTTAAGATTCTTTTTAATATGTATACTGGCAAGGAAGGAAGGATATTTATTTTATTCATGATTTTTATCATAAATCCTAATTTACAAGTTAATAATAGCACAAAAGGCCTAGTCGTGTAGACAAGTTAAATTTACAAGCCGTGATTTCAGAGAATCGAGGCATTAAGATTTGAATTAAAGTTCATTACCTTTTCTAGACAGGGAGTTGTAGGCTACCACTGTCTTTAGTCTCAGAGGACGTTAACTATAGCCCGTAGGCACTTCCCTTCTAAGGGATGTTTATAATATGATCATCTTATAGGATGATATAAGCCATGATTTCAGGGAATCGAGGCATTAAGGTTTGAATCAAAGTTCATTACCTTTCTTCTTGACAGAGAGTCAAAGACATCCACTGTCTTTTGTCCCTTAGGACAATAAGTATGGCCCGTAGGCATTTCATCACTTATGGATGTTTATAATTTGATCATCTTCATTTGATGATATTAGTCAGGATCGCATTGATCATACAACTATTATGCTTGGACATAGTCCAACATCTTTAGACGGGGTTCAAAGACCACCACTGTCGTTGTCTTATAGGACAACAAGTTTGGCCCGTAGGCACTTCAACACTACTGGATGTTTATTTCAAATAAGGGAATTTAGATTAACCCCCTTTTTAAAGATAGCCTGTGTGACTTTAACGATTCACAGTTTGCCAAAAATGTTAACATACTTACAACTGTTAACAGGGATTGGAATCTTTTTAGATAAGTTTTACCATCTTGGCCATGTCTATAATGACAATTAGGCTAGGTTTTACCTTTAAGATTCTTTTAATATTTAGCGCATAACATCCTAATTTGAGATGTTAAATATGGATCTGAATCTAATTATGGAGGTACCATCTTGGCCCGGTCTTAAAATGACACGTGGCTAGGTCTTGTCCTTTTTAGATTTTGCCATTTTATTATAATGGTAGATCTTATAAAAGGAATGTTACTTTTCATTTATTTTATGTATTATATTTATATATATTAATAAAAATGAAATTTTTGATAAAGCATTCCAATGATTTTAAAGGAGGTACAGAATTGCCCTGAACGGGACTTGAAAGGAATAATGTTGTCCTTGAAGGGACTAAAATAAATATGTCCTTAGAAGGACTATTAAGGAAACGATCTTCAGCAAAAAGGAGTTTCTTCTTCATTTTATTTCTGAATACTTTCTCCTTGGTTGCACGTTTCACCCTGGCCGCGGTACGAAGCTCAGCATTTCAAGGCTCCTGATGTGGAGAATTCCTATTACAGCTTCTTCGCTTGACGATGTATCCAAAAATTTGGAAGCAAGATTTCCAGATTAGGATTTAGATTATTCCTATGTTAAGTCTAGACTCAGAAGGTCAAGGAATATGCTAATGTGTCACTGAGATTAAACACAAAAGCTAGTGTTTAATTCACTCAATGTTGGCTCTGATACCAACCTGTCACACCCCGAATTTCCACGTGTCACCGGTGGGCCTGGTGGGGAGTATCGTGACGTAGTTGATAACATCATAGTCAAACAACACAATATATAAATGCACAGCGGAAGCAAAAGATAAATATATTACAATCCGAATATAACGTAATATCAAAGTATTACAACGGAAAGTAAAGGATCCACAGGCGGATCTTAAAACATAAACATTGTTCAACAGACTTTAGACGCCTAGAATTTGCAAGATTCCTTATTAACGCCCTGAGCAGCTTCCAGCCTATTACGTACTTGTACCTGTCACTTAGACTTTGGAAAATACGTCAGTTTTCACTGGTAAATACACTCAACCGACTCATTTGAAAAGAGTTTAAGAAAATTGATTTAGATGCACCAGGCACAAAATATTTTGACACTTTGATTAAAATGCACAAGGCAAAATTAATCTTTTATACTTGGGATAAACTATATCTCATGTTATCAGTTTTACATAACTTGCTCTACATACGGGGCCCGGTTCTATGCCGGTTCAAGATTAACCGATACACCACTATTCCCTTATTGGGAATCCCTTATTGGGTATAATTAATTAATAAGCATATTGCATCTGTCAGGTGTATTCCTACACCCCGTGCTTAGGTCGTGGCCATTGCAATTAATGAGTCAAGGATATCCAGGACACGGTCGCATTAACCCCCAATGTTTCAGTCAAGCAATACGAATTTAAAACAGGTTATTTGGATTTCCCGACTCATTGGTCTTTGAATCCCATACCTGACCATGCGGTATTTATATTACCGTATCCCAAGCCCGTAATAGGGAAAATAAGTTAAGAGTATTTACCTGAGCTAGCTCCTGTCTTAAATAGCAAGAATTTAATAACTCAGCCGTATTCACTTAAGTAAGCGTAGGTACAATTTACCGGAAGGCTCTAGTCTGGAATGATGGTATAAATAACCAATTAGAATGCTAACGGGTCTTTAATTAAGCCTAAGCTTAGACCGGTTAGTCTTAAAGGAAGATATGGTTCAAACGCATGCTAAGGAGAAGAACGGTTTAGAATGTGGTTTTGACCCGGCAAGCTCGTATGCTTGTTTAATATGGGTAACTTAAACACATTCTGAATTTTGAGACCGAAAAGATATGGTTTGACTCGTTTCGGCTAATATATGCAAACTAGTCACATAAGCCGATCTGAACGCGACAAGTGCGCAACGAGTAACCAAAAGAGTCATATACAGGTTTCCTAAGTTAATATGCCTTAAATATGTTGTGATATCAGTAGGATACCTTCCATTATGCCCTAAAACGAGTTTAATCTCAAAATAAGCCCCGTAGGGGTATTTTGGTCATTTTAAAGATTATAAAAGAGTTTATTTATAAATCTGAGTTACAGGTCTGATTTGTCTAGTAATTATACTTAATTTACTAAGTTATATCAGTAGGGTATGACCTATATGTGAAATTTATCATTTAAAACCAAACTATGCACCTTAGGGGTATTTTGGTAATTTCACATAGGCTAAAAAGGTCAAAACTGAAAACCTGAGTTTAAAACCTTAGCTTACTGTAAAAGTATAATAATTTACTTAATATATCAGTAGGTATCAAACCTTATTTGTTTAAAATAGTTTTGATACTTACTATGCGTTGAAAACGCTTAAAAAGGCGATTTGGAGCCATTTCCGGGTTTTCAAAGGAAAGCTGATATTTTTATAATTCCAGAAGGCTCAAAATATTTTATTTATCATATTGTATCAGTAGAAAAATGTTCGGGGTCAAAAGGATTTGAAAAACTCATTTTATAGCCCGGAAGGGCAAAACCGGTAATTACCGAATTAATGCTATAACCCTAAGTTATGCTCAGTCAAAAAATAAATAAAAATCTTCAAAAATCCCAAAATATTATTTTATATCATTAGGTAAAAAGTTTGGTTTCAAAAATTGGGTTTAGATAGGCTTTACGCTAAATACGCCGTTTTATTAATAAAAGGTTTTCTAATTACGCTATTGAGCATAACTCCTAATCTAGACCTCAAACTGATGTCAAATTTTAGGTACAAGTTTATAATTCAGTAGTGAAGGTTTCTATCCTTTCACATTTTCAAAAATATCGTTTTAAGGTCAAAAGGGCATAACGGTCAACATTTTAGGTATTTTAACGGAACATGCAATGAACTAGGATTTCTATGGAACCAAGTTGTATAACCTCATAGGGTTATACTAACCTATAATATGGTCCTAATGGAATCCTAAGGCATATCTAAACTAAGCTAAATCGGGTCAGAACTGAAAGTCAAAGCAAAAGTCAACTTTTGCGACTTTCGGTTCCGAACCGAGTCTATACTTAGAATTGTCGGGTTGAACATGCTTAGATATGTTCAACTAATATTTACCAAGTTATTAAAGTGAGAAAAACTGATTTTATGACTTTTATATAATAGCCATGTATTTTTATTTAAAACTAACCCGTTTGACTTTTATTTGACCCGACAATTAAACTGAGTAAACGTGGTAATTAGGAGGCGCCCTTTTGAGGGTTAATTACCTACCTAATTACGGTCACGTAGCCATGTTCATTGCGAACCATGGCTTAGCCGTTTAAAAGTCAAAGCGTTTATCGAAACGCTTGACTTTTCGGCTCTAACCGCTAAACGATTAAAACTAAGCACGAAGGATACTTACAAATGGTCCAAAGGACTGAAGGAGGTTCTCAAAAAGAGTTCAAGATCCTCACAATTCAGAGAGTGTATCAGATTTGAAGGAGATGTGCAAATGAGAGCCAAAATTCAATGGGTATTTATAGGTTTTTGAGGACCGTTAGGATCGTTCCTTGATAACCGTGATTAAATCTGAGCCGTACACTTTTACCCATGGTTTTCTAATACAATGGGCAGCCCCTAGAATGAAAAATACCACCAACATGAGCTGGATCCAGCTAGAACAGGCTGTTAACAGCTGTTCTGCTGCTGTACAAAGTTCCAGAATTTACAGGAATGGCCCCTGTTAGCCTTTAAGGTCATTTTAGACACGTTTAATGCCCGTTAACCTCATTTTAAGGCTCCACTAGGATGTTTAAACATAGGGGACATGAAACATGTTCAAAAACATGTCGGATGTCGGTTCGTTTGGCCGTACGGTCACGTTGTGCGTCTAATTACGACGAAACACGAACGGACGTGAAAAACGGTCCAAATTACGCGACGAATGAAATTTTATCAAGGCGATCACTAAAATAAAATATTTTAGTGCTTACATAAATTTTTGGGTGTCCGGAGATATTCAGAATGTGAGATATGCGCGAAAATGCAAACCTGTGCACTTTTTGACACTTTTAGTCCCTGCATGACATAAAAGTTTATTTTTGCGCACCGAACACCTCTAAGCCCATATATAAGCTATAAAAAGGATATTTAGGGTATGTTTAACTTAGGGTCATCTTCCGGAAGGTCCGTTACCCTACGAATCGACATACTTTTGCAGTTCGACGCAAATAGTCCTTTAATTGCACCTTAGGGGTATTTTGGTAATTTCACATAGGCTAAAAAGGTCAAAACTGAAAACCTGAGTTTAAAACCTTAGCTTACTGTAAAAGTATAATAATTTACTTAATATATCAGTAGGTATCAAACCTTATTTGTTTAAAATAGTTTTGATACTTACTATGCGTTGAAAACGCTTAAAAAGGCGATTTGGAGCCATTTCCGGGTTTTCAAAGGAAAGCTGATATTTTTATAATTCCAGAAGGCTCAAAATATTTTATTTATCATATTGTATTAGTAGAAAAATGTTAGGCGTCTAAAGTCTGTTGAACAATGTTTATGTTTTAAGATCCGCCTGTGGATCCTTTACTTTCCGTTGTAATACTTTGATATTACGTTATATTCGGATTGTAATATATTAATCTTTTGCTTCCGCTGTGCATTTATATATTGTGTTGTTTGACTATGATGTTATCAACTACGTCACGATACTCCCCACCAGGCCCACCAGTGACACGTGGAAATTCGGGGTGTGACATATGCAAAGAGAAGATTGTTCGTATTCCCCGTTCTGGTAAAGAACCTCTCGAAATTCAAGGCGAAAAGAGTGGTGTTGTGGTGGGCATCATCTCCTTTCTTAAGGCCCAGAAGTGTTTGCGAAAGGGCCACACCGCTATTTTAGCACTTGTTACTGACGCATCAATGAAAGAGAAGAGAATAGAGGATATTCCGGTAGTACGTGATTTTCCTCAAGTGTTCCCTGAAGATTTACCTGGGCTACCGCCTCATCGCCAGGTCGAATTCCAAATTGAGCTAGCTCCTGGAGCAGCGCCAATAGCTCGAGCACCTTATCGTTTAGCTCCATCAGAACTTGAAGAACTGTCCACGCAACTACAAGAGCTCTTGGATAAAGGTTTCATTCGTCCTAGCTCTTCTCCTTGGGGAGCTCCAGTATTATTTGTGAAGAAGAAAGACGGTACTTTCAGAATGTGTATTGACTACCGCGAACTCAACAAGGTGACTGTAAAGAATCGCTATCCACTTCCGCGTATTGATGACTTATTCGATCAGCTACAAGGGTCGAGCTACTACTCGAAGATTGATCTGAGATCAGGCTACCATCAGCTGAGAGTCCGAGACAAGGACATCTCCAAAACAACATTCAGAACTCGCTACGGCCACTACGAGTTTCTGGTCATGCCATTCGGGTTAACAAACGCACCTGCGGTTTTCATGGATCTTATGAACCGAGTGTGCAAACCATACCTGGATAAGTTCGTTATCGTATTTATTGACGACATCCTGATCTACTCTAAGAGTCAGGAGGAACACGAGCAGCATTTGCGACTTATTTTGGAACTTCTTCGAACAGAGCAACTTTATGCCAAGTTTTCCAAATGCGACTTCTGGCTTCGAGAAGTCCATTTCTTAGGCCATGTGGTAAACGGGAATGGGATTCACGTTGATCCATCCAAAGTCAACTCGATCAAAAACTTGCCTGCACCGCGTATACCAACAGAAATTTGCCAATTCTTGGGTTTGGCGGGCTACTACAGAAGGTTCATCAAAGACTTTTCCAAGATTGCGCAGCCGCTTACTTTGCTAACTCAGAAGGGTGTCACCTATCGTTGGGGTGATGCTCAAGAATCAACGTTCCAACATTTAAAGAATAGACTTTGTAGCGCACCTATTCTTTCATTGCCAGAGGGCACAGACGATTTCGTGGTTTATTGTGACGCGTCAATTCAGGGTCTTGGTTGTGTATTGATGCAACGGGATAAAGTCATTGCTTACGCCTCACGCCAACTTAAGATTCACGAAAGAAACTACACCACACACGACTTGGAGCTGGGAGCAGTTATTTTCGCACTTAAGATATGGAGACATTACCTGTACGGTACCAAGTGCACCATTTACACCGATCACAGGAGTCTCAAGCAAATCTTCAAACAAAAGGAGTTGAACATGCGACAACGTCGATGGGTCGAGCTATTGAATGATTACGAATGTGCCATCAAGTACCATCCGGGCAAAGCCAATGTTGTGGCCGACGCCCTCAGTCGAAAGGATACTACGCCTAAGCGTGTGCGAGCATTACAACTCACCATTCAATCTAGTCTTCCTTCCCAGATACGAGATGCTCAGGCAGAAGCATTGAAACCAGAAAACGTCAGGGCTGAAGCCCTACGCGGCTCAAGGCAGCGGTTAGAACAAAAGGAAGACGGCGCCTACTACGTAACAGGACGCATCTGGGTCCCACTCTATGGCAATTTACGAGAACTGGTAATGGATGAAGCACATAAGTCTTGTTACTCGGTACATCCTGGTTCGGATAAGATGTACCACGATCTCAGAACTACGTATTGGTGGCCTAGCATGAAAGCTCACATAGCAACATACGTTAGCAAGTGTTTGACTTGTGCGAGAGTCAAGACTGAATATCAAAAACCCTCGGGCCTACTCCAACAACCAGAAATACCACAATGGAAATGGGAGCAAATTTCCATGGATTTCGTTACTGGCCTGCCTAGATCTCAACGTGGAAATGATACTATTTGGGTGATCGTGGATCGACTCACAAAGTCTGCACACTTTTTGGCAATCAAAGAAACGGATAAGTTCTCCACCTTAGCAGACGTTTACTTAAAGGAAGTGGTTTCGAGGCACGGGGTGCCAACTTCTATTATTTCCGATCGTGATGCACGTTTTACTTCTGAATTGTGGCAAGCTATGCACAAGTCCTTTGGCTCACGTTTAGACATGAGCACAGCCTATCACCCGCAAACAGATGGGCATTCTGAACGCACCTCCAAACCATTGAAGACATGCTTCGTGCATGTGTGATTGATTTTGGCAACGGCTGGGAAAAACATCTACCGTTAGTGGAATTTTCGTATAATAACAGCTACCACACCAGCATTCAAGCTGCTCCATTTGAGGCATTGTATAGGCGTAAATGCCGATCACCTCTTTGTTGGGCAGAGGTGGGGGATAGTCAGATCACGGGCCCAAAACTTGTAGTAGACACAACGGAAAGAATTGCTCAGATACGACAATGCATGGCGGCAGCTCGTGACCGTCAGAAAAGCTACGCAGATAAGTGTAGGAAACCTCTAGAATTTCAGGTCGGGGACCGGGTTCTACTTAAAGTTTCACCGTGGAAAGGTGTAGTTCGTTTTGGTAAACAAGGCAAACTCAATCCGCGTTATGTCGGACCGTTCGAAATCATCGAGAAAATAGGCAAAGTGGCCTACAAACTGAACCTACCAGCAGAACTCAGTGGAGTTCACAACATTTTTCACGTGTCAAATCTGAAGAAGTGTCTGTCAGATGAGACCCTCATAGTTCCTTTGAAGGAGCTCACCATCGACGATCAGTTGCGATTCGTCGAGGAACCAGTCGAAATCACAGACCAAGACATGAAGGTTCTCAAGCGCACCAGAATATCTCTTGTTCGAGTTCGTTGGAACTCCCGTCGTGGACCAGAGTTCACCTGGGAACGAGAAGACCAAATGAAACTCAAGTATCCCCAGTTGTTCGAGAACAATGCAACTACTACTGAGGCTGAAGCTACTGCAGAATTTCGGGACGAAATTCCAAATCAACGGGGGGATGATGTGACACCCCAGGAAAACCAGTAAACCACACAACTTAACTAGCTTCCTCAGTAACCGCATGCTAAATTTTGGGATGAAATTTCTTTCAAGTTGGGGATAATGTGACAACTCGAGTTTCCAAGATTCCATCTTCACGTTAATTGTACGTCAACTGTTTAGTTGTTTACTTACACGACTTGTTTGCCTTGTAATTGTACACGTTGGACTATATGTTGAGATGTCTGTTTGATATGTTATCTATTTAATGTGATTAAAGTGTTTGGTTACATGAACTTGTAAACTGTTTGAGATTAGGAACTATACCCGACGAAACAATTAGTGTTTCACCACACCTCATTCGACGAAACACATTCGACGAAACATGGAGTTTCGTCATAACCCACACGACGAAACAGGGAGTTTCACCGGCCCACTGTTACGCCGAAGCCCATTAAGGGCCCAGTACATTTATACGGGTATTTGTTACGTGAAACTGTTACACTCGACATTCATCAGGCCAATTAGAAACCCTAGAGCTCTCCCTCCCTACTGACGGCGATCTTGTGTTCTCGAAGCCCTTTTAGACCGATCAAGTTAGTATTTCCGTTTTACCACGGTTAGTGTTTAACCCTTGCATGACTAATTGATTGTTATCATTGCTAACTGTTAATCGAAAACATGATTCATCGATGTTATGTAATGCTTGATCTTATGTTTGGATTCCCTTAGGATTGTTGATGATGATTATCATGTTGCGTAGACTAAAACCTTGCGAAGCTTATAAGTTGCAGTTGACTGTTAGGTTAAAGGATGCTAGCATAGCATCTGGTCATGCTGATTAGATCATAAACATATGATGATTTCTGATAACAAAGAACTAGTAGACCTAAGTGAATCTCGATTATATGTAATGATTGTGTGGATCGAAGGAATGTTAGCAAACTGTTATGTATAGGACACGGGCTACATGTATTATGTTCAATGATTTCTGTGTTGTATGATGACTGCATAATCGATGATAGTATGTAACGGCTGAGAATGATTGTTAGGATTTCTGGGAAATCATCAGTTACACGGCGTAACTGACTTAATGGACGAAACGCCAAGGTCGACGAAACGGGTGAGTTTCGCCGAGGGTAATCACGACGAAACGGGTGGGTTTCACTGAAGGGGTTCATGACGAAACAAGTATGTTTCATCAAGTTGTTAATCAAGCACAGTAACTCGGTTAATTCTGTTAGTAGTTAACTAGGTTAGTAAAGATTACGTTAACTGATAAGGATAGTACAAGTAACTGTTAACTGTAAAGTGAATTGTTTAATTCTTAATGTGTATCTAAGCTCAACGGTACTCGTGATTTGTCATAAACTGATATGGTCCTCTTGCACAAAACTCACAAAAATATTGTCTGTAAATATTTCTTTACTGCATTTCTTAATATCTCAAAATCCAAAAAGATTTTCAGTGTGTTTTAGCGTAAATTTTGAAAAAAGTCAAAAAGATTTTCAACAACTGATGTTGGAAATCTGATTTTCAAAGTTCCGAGTGCTAAACATGATGACATTGTTGTGAGGGGGAGTGTGTCTTAATCATCAAATGTGTTTTGACAATCAACAAGTGGTTCATCATAAAGAAAGTAGTTAGAGGGAGAGTCGTTGCTGGTGCACATGTTTATGAAAGAGTATTAGTGTTGGTGCACTTAATTTGTTAAATTCATAAAACTTATTTCTGGGTTAAGAACGTGCAGGAATAGCCAAGTTTCAATTCTGAATCTGAAGATAGAGTGCCAGGTTTCAGATTCTGAAGACAAAGAAAGCCAGACAAAGATCCTGAAGCAGATGTTGCTGAAGAACAAAGGAATGCCAGCAAATCAAGAAGGGGAGTCTGTTGATGAAGATAGAGAGAGAAAAGCCTAGAGACTGATCAAGACTGAAGAAGTGAAGACACAGCATTGTTGTGACTCGATAGTCGACTCGTCAACATCTGAGGGGGAGTCTGTTGGTGCATTACATCTGTCGACTTCGTCTTGGATCGAGTCTTACATTGATTTGTATAAATTAGGGCACAAGTTACGAGAAAATAGGAGATTATATGTTTAGTGAGCAGGTTTCGCTCATAGGGACAATTGGTAGAGGTTTCGCTTATGTGAACATGTTGGTTTCGCTTATTTGTACACATGAGGGTTTCGCTTATATGTCATGTTCTTTGGAGCGAAACCATCAGGCCTATATAAAGGCTCCCATGAGCGAAACCACATAGAGATCCACTCCTTGTATTCCATACCGAAGTGCTGCCGGTGTGAAGAACTACGTGTATTTGCATTCCAATCAATACAATCAGTAGTTTTAGTGAAGAATAAGCTGATTCTACCTTCGTTTCTTGTTATTCCGCACCTGAAACGAAGTAAAACTCCTCTGAACGACTCGTTCGGGATAGATCGCGATCCTACAAATATCGTGAAAAGGGTTGGGAAACAAGGATACCGGTTAACACATGGTTATGGAATAAACTTACGATTTCTGAAAGGAACTAAACAACTGAACAAACAACTGTGAACTCGCTCAACTTTGTTGTTGACTCGTTGTTACATGCCTTGCAGGTCGTTAGGTACTCATGGAGCTTGCACGGGGAGGCGTGGTCGTTGTGGGACATGGACTGTCATATACCATGTCAAACATTTAATACATTTGAACTTTTGGTTTTAAACATTATGCTTCCGCTGATTACTTAGACTATGTTTTGTTGGACACCAATTATATTATGTTTGGGTTTTACATTTATTTATACGCTGTGTTCAATATGATTGGTGGCTTGATCCTGGTCAGTCACGCCTCCAAGCGGTGATACTCCGCATGTGGATTTTGGGGGTGTGACATGGAAAGGGATTATTCGTTTCAGAAAAAGGGGAAAATTAAGCCCAAGGTTTATGGGGCCACTTAGAATCATTGAAAGAGTTGGTAAGGTTGCATACCGTCTCGAACTTGTAACACCCCGAAAACGTAAATCATTTATTTTAAATAAAATGTTGATAAATAAACAAGTGAACTAACTAGGATTAAAATAACCTAGTTAGGTAAAAGTCTTGTAGTGACTTAAATGGGTCAAAGCGCTAAAAATAAGAACCAAATGATAGTTGAGGGGCCAATAGTGTTCAATTGAAACTAATATTAATAAAACAAAAAAAAAATTAAAACTCAAAAGACACTGGTGGGTGTGCTGAGATCGAACCAGACAAGAGGGGGGGACCTGGATTCTTCAAAACCCTAACTTCCACAAATCTCAAAGATTGAAGGTTCAAATCTATTCTAAAACGAAATCCGAGCTCAGATTAATGATCTCCATTGCAAGGGGGTCATAAGGTATGTAAAATTTGATAGAAAAATCCCTACTTGAAATTCTCATGAATTTAGGAATTCGAAATCTGATGATGCATGATTATTTTATGGATAGAATAGGAATGATATAGTGTCTAGGAGTAAACCCTAGACAATGATATGTGAAATCATGTCAAATTTCTGAGAATTTCATGAACACATTGAAGGTGATTCATGAGTTTTGTGGGAAACTAATAAACACTAGGGTTTTGGGTGTTATTCTAGTGTAATATGGTACATGGAAGGTGATTTCAGAAATATTGATTTTAATCTTACATGTGATAGCTCATTTGATGTTAATTTCGGTTAAGTAACAAGCCATGAACTTGAATATAAAAGATATAAAATTATGTCCTTAAAGTGTTTGTGAAAATGCTGAATAAAAGGCCAAGCGTTGAGATATAAACAAGAACGCATAAATTTTTACTAAATGGTAAACTATGCGTTATATGTGAAACAAAGGGTTCTAAATGCAAATGTGATTGAACTCTATAGGAAAGGAAGCCGGAGCATCGAGCGGACAAGCCGGTGTTGACGCACGATTGAAGGGTGTGCTTTGAAGGTATGTAACTTGATCCGTTACATTAAGTAAGTTTTGATAATTAGCATGTGTATAGTTAAGTTGTAGAATGAAGGTTGTGTTGATTGAAGCGACAATGTTCGCTATATGGAATAATAGATCAAGAATTGGTTAGATCTCGTTTGGTAGTCATCATAATGGAGGATTCCGTAAATGAGCCAAACGGGTTTAATAATGGTGTATTAGTAGCATCAAAGTTATTTAATAGTTAGCATAGGTGGTTACAATCATATGAGCATGAAGCCATAACATGGATATTGAAATGCCGGTGATAATAAGCCCCGGAAGTTGGGTAAAAAGCGCCTTATGTTTTCTATTGAAAAGATAGAAAAATAAGTGTAACTTAACGGGTCAAAGAAACACATAGTGATTTTAGTCATTCGGTCCGTAAACCAAATTTTCGGTTTGACAAACATTATAGACGCGTCGGTAATTAAATTACAGACGTATAGGAAAAAGAATCACCTAAAACTGACTTACGAGTCAAAAGTTATGATAGTTTAAAGTTCATAATTGGAATTTAGTGATGCTGGACTGATATACAGCAATCAGCAACAACATTCTGTCGAAATCATGCCGTGGCGCTACGCCACGGCCGAGCATAAAACCCGTCGCGCGACGCGACGGGTGGTGGCGTCACGCGACCACCTTTGGTGGTCCTCGTCGCGCGGCGCGACCGTCCAGGGTGGATGGATTTTGTTGTTTTTGCATATTTTTGGGCATGGAACTTAACCGGACTTATATTTAAGGTGTCAAAACTAATCTTTTGTGTGGTTTTGACCATAGGTGATGATGGACCTAATCCGGATGGCGATCAAGCAAATTTTAAAAACCGAACATGATATTTTGAAGCTTCCGCGATTACTTAAATATGTTCAAATCAATGTCTATGTATTTAACACTTAAACACTTGTTCTTTTGTTTTGGGATTCTTAAACTATTAGTACTTGTCCTAGAAGTTAACTTGGTTAAATTTTCCTTTGTTGATATAAAATTCAAGGTTTTGGTATATTAAGACCTTGTTTATAATAAAATATTATGAAAAACGAGTAGAGTGTTACAGAACTACCCGAGGAACTGAGTGGAATTCATAACACATTTCACGTATCACATCTCCAGAAATGCCTAGCCGATGAAACCGCTTATATTCCCTATGACGACATTGAGGTGGATAATAGCCTTAACTACATAGTAAAGCCGATTGTGATTTTAGACCGTAAGGTAAAGAGTTTGAGGAACAAAGAAATTGACCAAGTGAAGGTCAAATGGGAGCATAGAAAAGGTTCAGATATTACATGGGAGTCCGAAGAAGAGATGAGGCGTCTCTATCCTACACTATTCGGTACGTACTCTGGTTTCGGGGATGAAACCCTTTTTAAGGGGGGTGGACTTGTAACACCCCGAAAATATAAAACTTTATATTAAATTATAAAGTATAAAATAAAGGAGAACAAACTAACTAGGAATAAATAACCCAGTTAGTTATGAGTCTTGTAGTAACATATAAGTGGATTAAAATGCCTAAAATATAAACTAAACAAAAGTTGAGGGACTTAAGTTGTAGAACTTGAAAACTTGAATTCATAAAACAAAATAAACCACACCAAACACACACTTAAGTGTGTCTGGTCGATCAAAAACACAGGGGCGAACAAGGATTCCCCATCAAACCCTAGTTCTTGCCAAATTGATCAAATTGAAGGCTTTAATCAGTTCCAAATCGACTTTCAAGCACAAATTAGTGTTCACCTCATTGAAGGGATCATAAGTTATGCAAAATTTTAGTGTTTTGATTCATCTCAAATTCTAGGTAAATTGTGAAAATCGAAATTGAGCTTGATTATGTGATATTTAGATGAAACTTGTAATGAAAACAAGTTTAAGAGTGAATCCTAGTTGATAATTTGCAGGAATCATGTTTGAAATTATGAAATTTATGATAACCCATTCATAGGTCAAATGGGTTTTACAAATATGATGAACACAAGAATTATGATTATCAAAAGTAGTATTATTTGATTTTTATATGATGATTTTGGTGATTGTATGCATGCTTGACATGATGGAGTCGAAATATGTGATTATAATTGGGGAAAATAACAAGTTATGAACTTGATTCTAGTTATGTAAAAAATTAAACCCGTTAGGTGTTCGTTAAAATGCCTAAGTGAGGAATAAAAGGTTAAAAACCGGATGAAAACGCATGTTTGATTTTTATAGCAAATTATGTGTTAAAGTTTATGAAAAGGGTTCTAAATTGGTTGTGAATTGAACTCTTTAGGCAAAGAATCCGGATCGTCGAGTGGACAAGCCGGAGGGGATACGCGCTTGAAAGGAGTGCTCTAAAGGTACGTGACTTTAGTCTCGTTACATTATGCATAAACGTTTAGATTTAGCTTGTTAATAGTGTCATAGTGCAGTATATGCGTTTGGTGTGTCATTGAAGTGGCGAAGCTCACTCGACACTTAAACGGGTCAAACTATCGTTTAGAAATAGTTTAGATTGTCATTAAAGTGATGATTTTCACTCGACAACTAAACGGGTCAAAATTATGTCCTTAAAACGATATTGTGTGTAGAGACTTGAAAGTCTCATATTGTGCTAATGCTAGATAGCAATATACCAATGAATGATTATACTAAGCTAAGTTTATGAATCCGTGATATCGGGTCAAACGGTAGAAACTAGTTGCAAGAGTTGCACAAGTGGCATGCTTGAATCTAAGAAAACGAGTATGAAATCTTAATGCGAGCGTAAAGCCATGTAATGGTACGGATACGCCAAAAATTACATGCCCGGGGAATGGGTGAATAAGTCTAGAATGCCAAGGAATAGAATGGTGAACAATATGCACATATAGTTAATGGGTCGAATAATCGGAACAAGGATTTTGTGGATCATTCGTTCATAATCCGGGTTTTGTTAAGTGAAATTTACATGGTTGGATCCGAAATTTTAATACGGATAAGTAGGAAAAAGAATAGACTAAAACGGATATGTAAATAAAAAGTTATGCTAGTTTGAAGTTTGAGATTGAAATTAATAATGCTGGGCAAATATGCAGCTCAAAGCTGCAAACCTTCTGTCAAAATGGGGTGCTTGCGCTACGCGACGCCAAACCCATATCATCGTCGCGTCACGCGATGCCCGTCGCAGGTCGCGAAAGCTGAGAGGTGGTCTGTCGCGGGGCGCGACAGACCCAATTCACTGCAATATTGTTTTGTTTTCAATGTTTGGCACTAGAGCTTGTATTTACGTATTTTTATGTTTTCGAAACTGACATTTGTTGTGGTTTGACCCTAGGTAATGCCCGTTTCAGTTCGGATGTCGATCAAGCAAGGGAATCAAGAACCGAACACAAGTTTTGAAGCTTCCGCACTAATCTAATTATGTTAAACAATGTTGTTTTGTAAACACTACTAAATGTTGAATGTTGTTAATCTAGCTAGTTGTCTATGTTTAAACGCTATAACGAAGTACATCTTAGTAATTAATTAAGTTTTTGTTAATTATGCATTTTGTTTTGAAAAGTCCGTATTTTATGATAAATCAATGGAATTATAAGACGAGTGTTACATTAACATCATAAACACAAGTAATCATCAATCAATTCTCACACATACACTTAAACAACATGTATTCTTTTGATTTTTAGTCTTATGTTTAAGATTTATGTTCTTGATTATTAGTGTTCTTCATGATTTTCAACTTATATCATCTTCTAACCAACTTAACAAGATGTAAAATGAGATTTAGATGATCTTACTACTAGCTCAAGGCTAGGGATGAACACAAGAAGATGAAGATGATATTCTTTGTGGTTAATAGCACTTGCAAGAGGTCCTTCCACTTCCAAGAGCTCCTAGCTTCTTATGCTTGCTTCTTACACCTTTGTATAACAAGAGAATGGATGAAGGTTGAATGAAAATGGTGGTGGTGCTTGGTGTGGTTTTGGCCGAGAGTGGGAGGAAGAGAAGAGAGAATTGTGTTGGTGAGTTTGTGATGAGAATGAGAAGCTTAGAGTCTTGTGGTCACTTATATTATCTTCCAACAATGTTTTCTCTAATGGTTCTTATGTTATAAAAAGAAGTAGACAAGATCCAATAAAATAGAAAATCCATGGTGGGGGCCACCATGTAACCGTAAGATAGGGGGGGGGGGTGCTTAGTTGAGTTGTGATGGTTAGTTAGGTTTATTAGTTGAAATCTAAATGATTTAGCTAGGTGTTTAGTTGTTATGATGTTATATAGTGTGTTATGATGTTCGGGGACCATAACTAGCTCAAAAATGGTAAAAAAAAAAATGCTTCTAGTGACAATTTGGTGTTTCAGGTTGTGTCCGATTGTTCGGTTGGTTACCGGTTCGTTAAGGTGCTAAACTATGCAGTTTAGTGTGCTTTATGTTACCTTTTGTGACAGTTTTGATTCCCGACACTTAGGAAAGCATTCTGGACCATTTAACCATATTTCTGCATGATCTTAAGTTGTTTAAATGCTGATTTTTGCTGAATTATGTAGTTTGTGTGAGTTTTAGACACTTTCCGGCACTTAAACTATCTCTAGGAAGGCAGTTTTATGATCCTTACTTTCCTACACACTATACAAGTGTAACTCTTGGTTTCTGGCTCATTCTGTGTCTCAATACCATATCTGTCTATGTACCGAACTCCGTCAGCATTTTTCTGATTTGTCTGATAACTGTGCTAACTTTGTTTGGTGCATCATTTGAATCAATAAGTGTTGCATGCAACAATGATATGACATTTTGCAATATATGATGCACATGTATGTATTGAATCAAGAAACATTCAAGTCATAAATATTAAATCGGCACAGTCATTAAGCACTAATCATTGTCTAATTATTGTACGGATACATGCCAATTTGACAATTGTCACACCCTACCCATCACGTATCGGGTATATTCGTTAGTTTTTTTTAAAGATATGACTTTTTTTAAATAACCATTTCCGCAATTAGATTTATTCAACTCGTGTAATACATGAGGTTTTTAAAAATAACCTTTTTATTATTTACTATACAAAATTACATTTATTCAACCCGTGTAATACATGCACTTTTTAAAGATATAAATTTTTGTTATTTATTGTATAAAATAAGATTTATTCAACCCGTACAATACATTGGGTTTTCTAAAGATATAAGTTTTGTACTATTTAGTATATACAATTACATTTATTTACCACGTGTAATACATAAGGTTTTAAAAGATATTACTTTCTATATTATTTCGTATATAAAATTACATTTATTCAATCCGTACAATACATTGGGTTCTTAAAGATATAACGTTCTGTTTTATTTAATATACAAGAATAAATTTATTCGTAACAAACTGGATTTTTAAAGATATATTGTTTTATTATTTAATATATAAAATTACATTTATTCAACTCGTATTATACACGAGGTTCTAACCTAGTTTTATTTCTATATATAAAACTATTTTTAAACTTAACCTTATTTTAAATTTTTATTCACACATCCATTATCTTTATCAAAAGAACCATTAAAGTTTTTTTAGAAACGTTTTTCTAAAACTTATGATACCCTTCTCGATTAAATTGTTCATTTTCCAATAAAATAGTTTTCTAAAACTTAATCTTCTTTTATTTATATGTATATTTAATACTTCTTTATTTATTAACTAGGTTATAGACCCGTGTACTACATTGAGTCAGATACAAAAAAACGATGCAATAAAAATGATTATAATAAATACTTACAAATTACATTACATATAAAATGAAAAATTACAAATCAAATGTTAAATTTACAATTTATAAATCTATTAATAAAATAAAAACTAGAAATCTCAAAAAAAAAATTTAGACAACATCAGATGTCCTACTCGGAAGATTACTATTTTTATCAACAAATAACAGTTTAATTCCATATCTATTTTTTACTCTAAAAAAAGCCATGTACAGACTATGTATGAAGAAACACCGGATCTAATTGATCGGAATCAGTTTAGACCTGGGGCTAGGGTTTCTGCATAAAAGGGTTAATCCTCTTGTCGGTACCTGATGAGAACTACTTCGTCGGTAATTGCTGCAAAAAAGAAACGCCGTTAGCCTCATCACGGGGAGAATGGGGGTTCTCTCCGTGACTACCCTCCAGCGTGAGAATAAGTACAGTGATCTTATGAAGATGCCGAAGTAGTAATAGTGAAAGTAAGTGAAAGTAGATGATCATTGTGTACCTGAATTCTCGTATTTATAACCGAAGTTTGGCGCCAAAAATAAAATGGAGGTAATAATGGAATTCTCTTTCCCGTTTGTTAGTTATCTCCCCATCCATGCACACGGATCGTGATTTTGATCAATGGCTGGGGAGATGCCACATGGAAAGCGGTTCGATCTAAATCTACATATAAGTTATTGTCATCATCGTGATTTAGATGAGTGTCTTGGATGCTGCCATGTCACATTCGGTTATAACCGAATGATACCATGCATGATGATCACTTAATGCCATCTAGAAGATCTACAGCTGTAAACCATTGCTTCTTTGCCACGTGTCCATTCGGTTGTAATAGAAAAGATTCCTTTTGTTCAAGTCCTGATTTCATGTGCGCGGATATGTTTAAGACTTATCTTTTAAATCTTCAAGCCTAACTGTACCCTTGCGCGAGCCCGCGCAAGGCTGTTAGTTGAATATTTATCTTTCCTTTCTCCGGCCCATGGTCATTGAGAACTGATCTTTCCAAACCTTGTTTAGAACCGTTGCGCGGCGGTGCAAGGTCTTGCTTAACATGATTCTAGAATGTAGTTATGGTATGGTCCTATGCGCCTGCGCAGGGTTTTTGGGACCATACCCCTTCAAGTCCCCCCAGTCCAGTGGGGCTCCTATGCGCAAATGGCAAGTAGGTGGAGCACTGGACTATGAAAAAATGCAATGTGCGTTTTTGCTGTTGAGGAGTGAACCAAGGTTACTCGGCGCAGGGCTTCTTGGCGCAAGCTGCAAACTTAGCTTCTGACCTCTATAGAGTTGGATCAATATTTTGCTAATTTTGAGTGATTGTGTGCCTTAATGGCTATGCGCAAGGGTATGTAGAATGCTCCCAGTATGTTACAAATGTGTTTAAGGTTACCTGAGGTACTAGTCAGTCCGCCACCAGCGGGGTTAACACTAGTGCTGCTCACGCTGCAGCCAAAGAAGAATATAATAACCTGCACCTCCCGGTGATGGACTTAGTGACCACTACGCTTCAACATGAGAACTTTGTGGACCAACTGAAAGAAATATTTCCTGATGAAGCGGGTGCTACCGATGACGAAGACTTAGACTAGGCAATTACAACTTTGTGGGAGTTGTTTTGTACTTGAAGTGGTTGGCATATAGATCCCTTTTTTGTAATATTTTGTTAATGTGTCTTGCGCACATATAACTCTTGTTGATATATATAATTTATGTTTTTTGTTACAATATTTGCATGAGTACAATTACTTTGTTTAGGTGACACAAATAAAGATGGTATAAAGCTCATGTGTGAACATATGACTGGACCTTTGCACAGTATCATGTGACTGCGACTGTTCATGAGACTTGTTTTAAGATTACCATAATGTTTTTATGCGCACCAAAAGGAATTGCATGCATTTGCAACAACACATAGAAAGGCGTAATGTAAGTAACAGACTTTGCATTAATAGATGATAAGGCGCATAGGCCGATAGGTACAAAGTTGCTATGATTACATTTAGGATAATTAAGATAATTAATGATGATGCACATGTAAGTAGCTATCCTTGTACTATATGTTGACGAGGCGCATGCAGCCTATCAAATATACAGGATGCTAAGATTACATGCACGGAGAACCACCTTGAACCATGCATGCTTGCTTTCTTGTTGCTTGGTCCTTCATCACCACGAGTGATTTGGTGAATTTCCTTGCTCACATTCTGCACTAAATGGGTGAGTTCCCCACTTTTGAGTGCCTTCTCTATTTCGTTGCGCAGGCTGATACATTTGTCGGTTGTGTGACCTGTATCCTTGTGATACTCACAATAAATATTCGGATCCTGTCCCCAATTGTTTTTCATCAGCTGCGGCTGCTTAAACTGGTAATTTTCAGTGCTGAGAACCTCCGCAGGAGTTTAAGTTAGAGGTGTTCATTGTCTCTCACAGTTTTCTTGCTTATCCTCTTTCTGTGTCACGATTTTGTTGATTGTTGCGCGAGCATCCTCTTAAGAGTATGCGCTTGAACTTGAATCTTTCCAATTTTTCTTGAACTTTCGACCACTGTTTCCGCTCATATCTTGAGGGTGATTATGAGGCAACGACGGTCGATTGGAGCTTAAGTTGCGCTCAGTTTGAGCGTAAACCTTGGCTGCCGCCATTAGTTTCTCCCAAATCTTTGGTAATCCCTCCATTCCTGATAACACTTTGATCATGTCATCACATCGTACAACATACTTGAACTGTGCACGAATTAGATGTTCATGCACAACACCGATCTCCAGCACCTCTTTGTTATATCGCGTGATGAAATCCTCCAAACTTTCATCATCTCTCCGCCAGATGTTCATGACATCTGCGGAATCTCGGATAGAGCGTCGCTGCTGACTAAAATGGACCAAGAACTTTTCCTTAAGGTCATTCCAAGAAGTTAATTTACCTGTTGGTAAGTTGTCAAACCAGAGGTGCGCAGCTCCTGTAAGGGTTTGAACGAACAAGTGACACCACATAGGTAACATCCATCCGCCAATTAACGACCCTGCACAAGTGAACAAGCGCAAATGATCATCAGGATCTGTCAACCCATTAAACTTTCCAACATTAGATGGTAACTTTGCGCGCTCAAGCGGAGCCAACGCAATTTCCCTGACAAACTTAGAATTTTCTGCTGCTTCCACCGGTCGATAGATCAGATTGTAATCACTCTCCGCATCTGGGTTGTACACCGCACGTATTTTTGGCTTATAACTGGCATGATCCTTCTGTAACCGATTGAACACACTATAATGCCATACTTTTTCATACTTTCAATAATTAGAAAGCGTTGCTTATATTTCTATTTTTAGAAGTCTTGTATTCTTGTAATCGTCTTTTCGTTGTAATCGTTGCAAAATACGAGACTTGGATCATAATGGGAATTCGTATTTCTTTATATTCATGTTATACACATTTCGTACATGTTCATGCATTGGGATTGATCAAACACATGACATTTCATTCACAATTTGGGCAAAATGCATTAAACATACAAACACGTGACTCATATGTTGAACTGATGCAAATTTGATACTTATTCTCGACATACATGATTATTTATACTTGCTTCATATTTGTTTTATGATATAATTACATTACATGCCTTCATATGTGGTTCTTACACTTAAAACACATTGAAAATACCTTAGAACATCAAGACACATAAGTACAAGGGTTAAATATGTAAAAATAACAACAAATCTCGACCTGACCTTTGCTCGCGGCCCGCAACCCCATGCACTATCCGAGTCGCGCCCCCCGACAGCGTCCGATCCGCAGAAACCTTTTAGCAGCTCATGTATTGGCGGGTTTGTATGTTTTTGTTGAGTTTAAACTTGTGTTTCTTGCATTTAATGTCACCTAATCAACCCTAATTGTTTTCCCTATAAAACCCAAGCATCCTCCACACCTTTTTCACTTTGGAAACTCTCTAAACTCACTCTCAAACACTCTCAATCAGCTGATAATTAGAAGCTAGGACAAATTCATCACAACTCACTAAAGTGAGCATAACTTCATCATTCCTCCATCTTTTTCTTTGATTCTTCTTTCTAATCACTTGGAACAACCTTAGGTATGTTTCCACAGGTTTTCCATGGAAAACCAAGGCTGGAACATCACCATAAAAGGCTCCAAAGTGCAATAAACTTTCTGTTTTGATTAAACATTTGTTAAACTTGCTTGAACTTGAGTTATCTCATCACATTCCTATGTCCTTATGCTCATAATCAAAGTCTATGAATAGTTGGGCTTAAAAACAAGGTTGTGCCATGTAAATCCATAGGTTTAATCCTCATAAACATTCTGTTTTGATAGGGTTTTAACCCACAAGTGGTGAACAAGCTTAAAGCTTGAAGATTGTGTGATTATAAGGTTAGCTTGGGCTATCCTACTTGAAAATCCACACATCACTTGATGTTTTCTTAGATTAGTTGTAGTCATTTCATTCTTTATTGTATATTCTTGACCCTCCTTGTTGTCTATGACAACATGTGTAGTGGTGAATACCAAAGAGGTACCTAAATGGAAGATTCATCTTCCTACCTCATGCATGACTTATATGATGTTTTTGTTGAATTATTGGACTTGTAATCTACAATATACACTATATAACTTATATAATATCCAAGTAACCAAACTTTTGATGATGACCTAGTGGTCATTTGTCAAATGTTAAAGTTACATCATCTTAGACCTTAATAGCTTGTTACGATTCTAATGGGAATTTTGGCCCATGAAAACATTTGAACTCTTTTGAGTTTCATAGTGTCAAAACAAGTATTATGTGATGGATGATTACTTTCTCATATGTCTATTTTCATACATTTTAAACTTCGAATCTTTAATCCTTCGTTAAACATCCAATACTTACACATATGTTTCTTCGTGTATAAGGACACGGTGTTCCACCCTAATCAAATAACAACTATCTTGGGATTATCAAGTGGAAAGCTTGCAAAACTGTGAGTATACTCGATCCCATTTTCCTTTTTACACTTTGGGCGTAACATGTATGTTATACAAATCACGAAACACTTAAACTATTTTAATCTCTATCCATGCTTAACATGAAACTATATGATGCTTGTTAGACTTGTATGCTATGTAAACTATTTGTGTCGATATATGCTCATTAACTTTGCTAGCCTACCTTAACAACTATAGCGCTATAGGAATAACGCACCGCCCATTAGTCTTGGGGTATTGTTAAGTTAAACATGTTAACCTCCCGTTATTCCTTGGGATAGGCAAAATTAATGCGTTGTACACTTGGGTTTGAACATATAGTACAACGTTTCAGCATATTAGTAACTTGCATATTATTGTTCATGTTGGATATGAGCCGTTAAACATTTTTATTCTATATTATGCTAAGTATGAAAACTTGTATACTCGCCAACTTTTTTGTTTATATATTTTAATACATGTTGCAGGTTGATAGACGTGATGATGTTATGATAAGAAACAAGATTTAGGTGGACTTAGAAACACACCTAGATTAATTGTCATTTTGATATTATGTTGAAACAATGTTGTCTTTGTTTGAATTCTTGTATGACATTTTTAGTCTTGTTATGAAATTTAATTTAAATTATATTGTCACATAGTGTTATGATGTTTTGAGCAATTTGTTCGTCTCATCCCGATGTTTCCACCATCGGTTGGGGTGTGCAAGTACAAACTTATTCAGCCTGGTCTAAGTGATTTTCATCTTCTTGGTAAGTGAAGAGGTGGTTGTTGCTTCTCCAGTAGTTTGGCTTTCTGTGGCTGGTGGTTGATTGAAATGTGACTAGTAGATTGGGAAATTTCATAACTCCTATTTTAGGAGGCCGGCTGTTGGGTATGTTCATGGTTCAGCTGGACTTAGCTTGAGGTATGTTGGTGACCATCTACTTGAGATTGGAGACCTCATTTCTCAGCTTGTTCCATCAATTCCAGAAGTTTCAAAATCTGGCATCATTCAATTGCTGAAATCAATTGCCCCCACTAATTGTGGTTGTATCATTAGTTTTGACAAACTGTGATGTCCCTTTTTCTTGGTATTAGGGACTTCCATCTGTTTTGACTTTCATAGAAAGCAAAGTCATGTTTCCTATGAATGGTCTTACTTATGTTTCCATTGGTAATCTTTGATCAAGTGAGATCAATCACAAGAGTGGAAGCCACACATGTAATCTCCTCAAAATGAAATACGAGAGATATTTAATTTCCTCTTCACGTGGGATAAAAATTGAACTTTGTGACATCTGAGCATTGATTTGAAGTATTATCTCTAGAGTATGTCAGTGAGATTTTCTCATAATGTAATGTTTAGATGTTTATCCATCATGAGAAACTGAGTTTTTTCTACAAAAATAAACAGTTGTTTATAATTTTAGGCAGTAGTTTGGTTAAGGCATCAAGACAAGATATTAAGACGTAACGTATTAAGCCTTGAATGCACAGATTGTCTTCTCTGAGAGTGTTGCTCTTAACGATGATACCGACGTCTAGTGCCAGAATGAGTAGACTCATGTCTGGTGCGATATTGGGAATTAACTTCTATATCTTCGACCGACATGTATGATGGTGAATCATAATGTAAAACTCGAGGTGCAGTTGGAGTTCGCACCTGAGTTGCATGTCAATGTGAGAATAAAAGGGTTAATCCTCTTGTCGATAACTGATGGGAACTACTTCGCCGGTAATTGCTGCAAAAAAGAAACGTTGGTAGCCTCATCACGGGGAGAATGGGAGTTCTCTCCGTGACGACCCTCCGGCGTGAGAATAAGTACACTGATCTTATGAAGAAGACGTTGTAGTAATAGGGAAAGTAAGTGAAAGTAGGTGATCATTGTGTACCTGAATTCTTGTATTTATAACCGAAGTTTGGTGCCAAAAATATAACAGAAGTAATAACGGAATTCTCTTTCCCATTTGTTAGTTATCTCCCCATCCATGCACATGGATCGTGATTTTGATCAATGGCTGGGGAGATGCCACGTGGAAAGCGGTTCGATCTAAATCTACATATAAGTTATTGACATCATCGTGATTTAGATGAGTGTCTTGGATGCTGCCAAGTCATATTCGGTTATAACCGAATGAGGCTATGCACGATGATCACTTAATACCTTCTAGAAGATCTACAACTGTAAACCATTGCTTCTTTGCCACGTGTCCATTCTGTTATAACAGAAAAGATTCCTTTTGTTCAAGTCCTGATTTCATGCACGCGGATATGTTTAAGACTTATCTTTTAAATCTTCAAGCCTAAATGTACCCTTGCGAGCCCGTGCAAGGGTGTTAGTTGAATATTTATCTTTCCTTTCTCCGGCGCATGGTCATTGAGAACTGATCTTTCTATATCTTGTTTAGAGCCGATGCGCGGTCGCGCATGGTCTTGCTTAAGATGATTTTGGAATGTAGTTATGGTATGGTCCTATGCGCCTACACAGGGTTTTTGGGACCATACCCCTTCAATGTAAAAACACTGTTATTTTAAAAACAAACCAACTCTGAATAACGGTTGTCATTAAATTTCATTTGTTGTCATCGTTAAACACATAACGATAGAAAAGTGCATCATTTATCTTGCGTATTACAATGAGATTAAATAAATGATACAATGTGAAATGAAAAAAAGTATATGTATTTATTGAATGTTTTAAATAGAGTTTGATGGGTTATGTAAGATCTGTTGATGATGAAAGCCAAAACCCAAGGTATCCATCTTCCCTGCCTTATGGAATAAGCTGAAATATAATTACAAGTCCAGTTGTGTTGATGATGATGTGTTCATGTTGAATTTTTGATTGAATTTTCATATTTGATTAAGCTATTTTATAAACACACACACACACACACACTACACACTCTTAGATCCAACAATCGGTATCAGAGCAAGGTTACATTGAATTGACTTCACCATTGATTGAGAAGATAAACTAGCTGATATTGATAACTGATTGAGTGATTAAAAGGACTTGAGAAGAATTAGACCAATCAGAACATCAATTTGTTTTTGATACTCTGTTTTCCAAGAAAAACTCAATAGAACATTGAGAGATGTCAATCACTTATGATCCTCACAATACCGGATCGACAAACAAGCCTCCGATGCTTGTTCGTCATGAATTCAAGATATTGCCACGGAGGATGGGTCACCACTTATCCCAGCAGAACACGGGTTGTTGGAGGTCTGTGGTATATGGCCCTCATGTTCCCTCTATACCGAGTACCGAAAAAACATATGTTAGAATTCCTAGAGACCCACTGATCACTCCGAGCAGAAATCTATGTTGGATTGTTCCATTGTGAGAATGCCAAGGAGTTGTGGGATGCTTTGAACGAACAATTTGGTGGTACATATGAGGTTCAGGAGAACAATAGGGAGATTTTGAATCATCATTATGAAATATTTACCCATATCAAGGGAGAATATCTAATTCAACAGTTTAAGCGATTTAACTGTCTGATCAGTGAGTTAAGGCTTGTAGATCAAACTTATACATATTTTACTCTGGGTCATAGATTTATGAGATGTATTCTTGAGAAGTGGGATACAACTGCATATGTGTTGAGAACCTCTATTGGTTTCAAAGAGATGGCTCTGACACAACTTCATGGCAAACTCTTCATATGAGAGAAAGCTTGATTAGAAACAAAAGTTGATGTCTTCAGGAAAAACTGCTAATGATTACATATTTGGTAACACAACCTTGATGAGTCAAGATGAGTCATCATCATCCAACAATGTAAATAACTTGGGTGATGATCACTTTGTTGATATAACTATTGGCTTTAATTTTCAACTTAACACATCACATGAAGGGAACCAGAATTTTGCTTTGATGATGAATGATCAAAAACCATTGGATCCAATTCTTGGCCAATTTAACCTATCGAGTTTTAAAACTAACTAGTTTTACAACAAAACTGGGAGGAAGTTTCCTGGATTGGAAGGTAGAGGCAAATTTGAGAGGGACAAATTCAGAGTAGAGTGCTATAAGTGTCATAGACTAAGGCATTTTGCTAGAGAATGCATAAATCCCACTTTAGATTCCTCATCCGTTGTCACATATCCTATCTCACCAAATTAAACAAATTCACTAAACTCACATCAAAGTTTTTCCCAAATTACCCATCATCCAAACACACTGACTACAACCTATTTTTCTCATACACCCATGCCAACATCTAATCAGTATGCTCATTCACCTTCTCAAAATCAATATTATCAAGCCACAATATCACATGTTCCCTCACATGCTTCCACATCTACATAAATCGTGTCACAGGCACATGCATCAGCAGTTCTCAAACTACTGGCTACCCTGCATCAGACACAAATTATCAAAGTTTCTCCACTCAAAACTTTGTAGACTGGAGCCGTATATCTAATGATGTTCCCAACAATAATACTCTTGCCATGTTTGCTATAGATTTCGAGCAACATGCAATCATAGATGAACTCGTTACATCTGAGGATTTTCTAAATGAAAAACTCATCTATAAGGTTCCAGAAAGAACTGCTGGTAAATCCTCAGAAGTCATGTCTGCTAATTTGGCACTTGTCTCCACAAATGAAATTATCAAAAAATGGATTCTGTCAATGTGATAGCTTGTGCTATGTTGATATTGGGGGATCTAGACACATGACAGGTAGTAAAAATCTTCTTTCTCACTTTAGAGCCCATGGTGGATCAGGTATATCCTTTGGAAGTAACTCTAAAGGAAAAATCTTAGGGTCTAGTGAGGTAAATGCGTGAAAACTGAAATTTGATAATGTCAACTTTGTTGATAAATTGAAATTCAACCTTCTGAGTGTGTCATAGATGTGTGATAAAGGATATGACACATTCTTCACTTAAAAAATCTTGTAGAATTTTTAGCCTTGAAATTGTGAAGAAAATTAAGTGTCTTATTGCCAATGATGGTAACTTGTGGCCAGCAGAAGTGGAAATGTGTATGTAATTGATATGCTGAAAAACAACCCCATGCCACAAAGTGTATGCTTTTTTCTTAGGCATCCGCAAAAGAAACTGAACTGTGGCATATAAGGTTAGGTCATATCAATTTACAAGCAATCAATGATGTATTCAAGTAAGGTCTTGTAAGGGGACTTCCTAAGAAAGAGTTCAAACGTGATCAACATTGTATCTCTTGTCTTAAAGGAAAGCAACATGACGTTTCTTACAAATCCATCGAAGAATCCAAAAACTCTGGATGTCTTCAGATACTTCATCTTGATCTATTTGGGCTTGTTAAGATAATGAGTCTGGCCAAGAAGAATATTGTTTAGTCATTTTTTATGACTATTCAAGGGGATTATTTCTTACACTCCAAAGATAAAACTGCTGAGATCATAAAGAACGTCATTGTGATGGCAGGGAAGCAATATGATCTTCCGGTTAAAATTATCATCAGTGACAATGGAACTGAATTCAGACATCACACACTTGACACATTCTGTGAATCCAAAGGGATTGTAAGATAAATAAGTGTGCCTAGGTCTCCTCGGTAAAATGGTGTGGTAGAAAGAAAGAACAGAACTTTAATTGAAGCTGCAAGATCCATGCTAGCTTATTCTAGTTTACCACTTTCCTTCTAGGAAGAAGTAGTAAAAACTGTTGGGTATGTGCAAAACAGGGTTCTAATCAATTAAAGACATCAAAATACTACCTATGAAATGTTCTATAAGATCAAGCCATTAAATTTAAAAGATTTCATATCAAAATTTGTTGCCAAGGTAAACTATGGTTATTTTATTGGGTACTTTTTAACTGCAAAATGCTACAGAGTGTTCAACTCCAGAAAAAAGTGATAGAAGAGACTTTGAATGTAAAATTCAATGATACCTGCCAATCGTGTTGCATCATTTGATCCGAAAATCCAAAAATTTGAACCAAGAAATGATCCAGCAGTTTCCAGGGTCAATCAAATTGCGAAAGATACAATCGTAGATTATAGAATAGATGTCTTCATACAACCTTTGTCATCCACAAACAAGAAGGATTAAACTACCGAAGTCAGCTTTGATTTTAGCACACTAGTTCCAGCACTTGCTGATGGGTCATATAAGTATTCACCTACCAGTAGTTTTGAGTCTCAAACTGCTGATAACTCATTACTGAACCTCTTGGTCCAATGCCACCACCACTATTCCCTTATACACCCAATAACTGCTCAAATGATCAATCTGAACCCAACTCCTCAAACACCATCACATGCATTGTACCTTATGTAGGAGGGCATCCTTTCTTAAGGTTTCAACCCTCGGAATAAATCATAGGAGATATGAACATATGAGTCCTTACAAGGAGCCAAACAACAAACATTTGTTTATTTTTTGGTTTTCTATCCATGAATGAACCTCTAAAATATCAAGATACCCTGAAAGATAACATCTGGGTAGATGTTATGCAACAAGAATTACTTTAATTTAAAAGAAAAGAAGTCTGAGAGCTTGTACCATTAACCAAGGGAAAGTGTCCCACTGAAACCAAGTGGGTATTCAAGAACAAAATACAAAAGAGGTATTGTGGTAAAGAACAAAGAAAGGCTAGTGGTTCAGGGGTACAAACAAGAAGAAAAGATTTACTATGATGAATCTTTTTCTCCTGTAGCTAGATTGGAGGCTATCAGGTTGTTTCTTGCATTTGTTGTAACTCATAAGATGAAAGTGTTTCAAATGGATATCAAATGTGCATTTCTTTATGGTAAAATCAATGGAGAGGTCTATGTGTGTCAACCCCCTAGCTTTGAAGTTTCTTATCATCCTAATCATGTCTACAAGCTTGATAAAGCTTTGTATGGACGCAAACAAGCTCCAAGAGCATGGTATGAAACTCTTTTATCATTGTTAACTAATAATAATTTTAAGAAAGGAGTAATTGATATAACACTATTTTTAAAATGGGAGGGAAAAGACTTGACAATTACACAAATCTATGTTGATGACATCATCTATGCATCAACAAGTTCAAAACTGTGTGAATCCTTTCAAAATCTAATGACACCAAAGTTTGAAATGAGTGCCATAGGAGAATTACAATGTTTTCTAGGCTTACAAGTTAAGCAACTTGAAAGAGAAACTTTTATACATCAAAACATACATGTCAAAGCTCTTTTAAAGAAATTTGATTTAGAAAATTGTAAAACTTACACAACTCCCATGTGTACATCTAAATATTTGGACTCTGATCCAAATGGCAAACTGGAAGATCAAACCTTGTATAGATGTATGATAGGGTCATTGATGTATCTCACTACATCAAGACCAGACATCATGTTTGATACTTTTGTGTGTGCAAGTTATCAAGCCTCTCCAAGAGAGTCACATTTAATTGTTGTGAAAAGGATATTCAGATTCCTAAAAGGGTCTCCAACCCTAGTAATCTGGTATCCAGCTAATGATAATCTTGACTTAATTGGCTTTTCAGATAGTGACTTTGCAGGATGTTTGAAAAAAAGAAAGTCAAGAACAGGTGGAAGGCAATGCCTTAAACTCTTGGCAAAGTAAGACACAAATTGATGTGTCAAATTCAACTGTTGAAGCAGATATATTGTAGCAGCTAGTTATACTCCACAAATCCTTTGGTTGCAGAACCAATTGTTGGATTATGGAATCACCGCTTTGAAAACACCAATCATAATGGACAGTGAAGTGGCACAAAACATAATAAATTAGCCTGTTTAACATTCTAGAACCAAACATATTGATATCAGACATCACTTTGTAAGAGATTGTTATGATTATGGTCTGATTTCAATTCATCATGTGTCCTCTGCAAATGAACTTGCAGATGTTTTCGCTAAACCACTAGACACACTTACATTTTAAAGTCTAATCTCTAGACTTTGGATGTTAGAATTAGAATAAACAATTTAAAAAAAAAGTGTGTATATATAACATTAATATAAATCTTGTTCTTTTCAAAACAAAATAACTTGTTACAAATTAGTAGTTTTTCCAAAAAGAGAATAAATTTCTAGTTCATACCAGTAGTTTTATCAAAAGACTGGATTCTATCCAGAAGTTTTCAATACAACTTATTTCATTTCAGTAGCTGCACATCCCAGGACTACAGGTATGATCGTTATTCTTCCAACTTATCTTAAATTTCTGAGCTCACTGCTCCTGTCTATCCTAAGGAAATTTACCTTTCTATGGTATCCCAAGGAAAAAAACTCTCAACAAAACATGTTGTCATGTAAAACCTTAATTCACAACCCACTCTCCCAAAAGAAGGTTACTCGGGAAATTAAGGCTCCGGAGAAAACGAGTGACACACATATTCGCTCAAAAGACATGTGTTACGTCTTAATATCTTGTCTTGATGCCTTAACCAAACTACTGCCTAAAATTATAAACAAATGTTTATTTTTGTAAAAAACAAACTCAGTTTCTCATGATGGATAAACATCTAAACATTACATTATGAGAAAATCCCACTAACACACTCTAGAGATAATACTTCAAATCAATGCTCAGATGTCACAAAGTTAAATTTTTATCCCACGTGAAGAGGAAATGAAATATCTCTCGTATTTCATGTTGATGAGATAACATGTGTGGCTTCCACTCTTGTGATTGATCTCACTTGATCAAAGATTACCAATGGAAACATAAGTAAGACCATTCATAGGAAACATGACTTTGCTTTCTATGAAAGTCAAAACAGATGGAAGTCCCTAAAACCAAGAAAAGGGACATCACAGTTTGTCAAAACTAATAATACAACCACAATTAGTGGGGGAAATTGATTTCAGCAATTGAATGATGCCAGATTCTGAAATTCTGGAATTGATGGAACAAGCTGAGAAATGAGGTCTCCAATCTCATGTAGATGGTCACCAACATACCTCAAGCTAAGTCCAGCTGAACCATGAACATACCCAACAGCCGGCCTCCTAAAATAGGAGTTATGAAATTTCCCAATCTACTAGTCACATTTCAATCAACCACCAGCTACAAAAAGCCAAACTACTGGAGAGGCAACAACCACCTCTTCACTTACCAAGAAGATGGCAATCACATAGACCAGGCGGAAACATCGGGATGAGACGAACAAATTGCTTAAAACATTATTACACTATGTGACAATATAATTTAAATTAAATTTCATAACAAGACTAAAAATGTCATACAAGAATTCAAACAAAGACAACATTGTTTCTACATAACATCAAAATGACAATTAATCTAGGTGTGTTTCTAAGTCCACCTAAATCTTGTTTCTTCTCATAACATCATCACGTCTATCAACCTGCAACATGTATTAAAATATATCAACAAAAAGTTGGCGAGTATACAAGTTTTCATACATAGCATAATATAGAATAAAAATGTTTAACGGCTCATATCCAACATGAACAATAATATGCAAGTTACTAATATGCTGAACAGTGTACTATATGTTCAAACCCAAGTATACAACGTGTTAATTTTGCGTATCCCAAGGAATAACGGGAGGTTGACGTGTTTAACTTAACAATACCCCAAGACTAATGGGCGGTGCGTTAATCCTGTAGCGCTATAATTGTTAAGGTAGGGTAGCAAAGTTAATGAGCATATGTCGACACAAATAGTTTACATAGCATACAAGTCTAACAAGCATCATATAGTTTCATGTTAAGCATGGATAGAGATTAAAATAGTTTAAGTGTTTCGTGATTTGTATAACATACATGTTTCACCCAAAGTGTAAAAAGGAAAATAGGACCGAGTATACTCACGGTTTTGCAAGCTTTCCACTTGATAATCCCGTGAGAGTTGTTGTCTGATTAGAGTGGAACACCGTGTCCTTCTACACGAAGAAACATAAGTGTGTGAGTATTGGATGTTTAACGGAGGATTAAAGATTCGGAGTTTAAAATGTATGAAAATAGGCATATGAGAAAGTAATCATCCATCACATAATACTTGTTTTAACACTATGAAACTCAAAAGAGTTTAAATGTTTTCATGGGTCAAAATGCCCATTAGAATCGTAACAAGCTATTATGGTCTAAGATGATGTAACTTTAACATTTGACAAATGACCATTAGGTCATCATCAAAAGTTTGGTTACTTGGATATTATGTAAGTTATATAGTGTATATTATAGATTACAAGTCCAATAATTCAACAAGAACATCGCATAAGTCATGCATGAGGTAGGAAGATGAATCTTCCATTTAGGTACCTCTTTGGTATTCACCACTATACATGTTGTCATAGACAACAAGGAGGGTCAAGAATATACAATAAAAAATGAAATGACTACAACTAATCTAAGAAAACATCAAGTGATGTGTGGATTTTCAAGTAGGATACCCCAAGCTAACTTTATAATCACACAATCTTCAAGCTTTAAGCTTGTTCACCACTTGTGGGTTAAAACCCTATCAAAACATAATGTTTATGAGGATTAATCACAACCTTGTTTTTAAGCCCAACTAATCATAGACTTTGATTATGAGCATAAGGGCATAGGAATGTGATGAGATAACTCAAGTTCAAGCAAGTGTAACAAATGTTTAATCAAAACAAAAAGTTTATTGCACTTTGGAGCCTTTTATAGTGATGTTCCAGCCTTGGTTTTCCATGGAAAACCTGTGGAAACATACCTAAGGTTGTTCCAAGTGATTAGAAAGAAGAATCAAAGAAAAAGATGGAGGAATGATGAAGTTATGCTCACTTTAGTGAGTTGTGATGAATCAGTCCTAGCTTCTGATTATCAGCTGATTGAGAATGTTTGAGAGTGAGTTTAGAGAGTTTGCAAGGTGAAAAAGGTGTGGAGGATGCTTGGGTTTTATAGGGAAAAGAATTAGGGTTGATTAGGTGACACTAAATGCAAGAAACACAAGTTTAAACTCAACAAAAACACACAAACCCGCCAATACACGAGCTGCTAAAAGGTTTCTGTGGATTAGATGCTGTCGCGGGGTGCGACTCGGATAGTTCATGGGGTCGCGGGCCGCAAGTAAAGGCCAGGTCGACATTTGTTGTTATTTTTACATATTTAACCCTTGTACTTATGTGTCTTGATGTTTTAAGTGTCACACCCCAACCGATGGTGGAAACATCAGGGCGTGGCACTGAGCGAAACAGATTGTTCAAGAGAACCCATAACAACTATTAAATGACAATATATTTAACGTTAATATCTCATACTACTAATATATAAAGCAATAATAGTCATTACAAATAGCGAGTCTCATAAACAAATACTATTCCGACAACTCAGATTTTATTTAGCAGGTTTCTAGACTTCCTAGCTTGTTTCATCACAGCATAGCATCCTATCAACCTGTCACATACGTTAAAATAAAGTCAATACATAAAATGTAAAGGTGAGTACACAAGTTTGCATAGCATATAGTATAGAAAGAGGTTATGCGTAACCAACATGTATCACGTAACCGGCGAAACAAGTAACTATCACACAATGATTACAACTTAACCACGAGACTGTGTTGTAGGGTATGCTCGACAAATATTCAGCGAACACGTGAAGTAAGGTGATGTGATCCCTAGCAACCCTTGTCCACGATAGGTGCTGAGTACAAACTATAGTACTATCGTTGCTAGAGGCGGTATAGTGTAACACTGTATAAGCATAGTAACAAGCATTCATAGATCACGTATAAGATGCGGAAGCGGTTAGCGTTCATAAAGTGTTTGCGTTGTGTGTTGTGTTTTGATATAGAACGTATGTAACACCCAAAAGTGAATTAAATGAAAATGGGTTCGAGTATACTCACAGTGAGTTCGTAGCTGCTAAATACACACTGTATTGGATTGAAGGGAGCGCATTGAGTTAGCCTGAGCATAGAACAGTAGCGTGAGTCATTGAACAATGCGTAACAGAATGTCAGAAGATTAAGTGTTCGAAAGATTATCTGAACGGATGAGCCTCCATTCGAGCGCATGGTTATCCGGACGGATGGTCATCCAAGCGGATGGCCATTCGAACGGATGGCCATTCGAATGAGGTGTATTTGTTTGTAAAATTGTTAAAGTTTGAAGTTTAATCAAATCATTTTGAACAAGGAATGATATGAGGGTCAGGTTACTTGGTCGGATAGTCATTCAATCGGATGGTCATCCGATCGGATGGCCATTCGAGTGGCTGACCTGTAGTTTGAAATTTCGTAAAACTTTCTAAGTAAATGTCTTGAGTTTAACAGAGACGGCGTGATGACGTGTCGAACAACAGGAATACACCAAGTCCAGCTCATTCGATCAGATGGTCTCATCCCACTCGGTCAAGCTTACTGTTCTTGATGAAGATCCATGTTTAACCCGTTAATCGGTCGTCTCTCCGGTGGAAATCTGTTCTCAAGCCGGCTCTCAACTAGTAGATGAGAAGAGAGTCTGAATGAGCTCCGGTTCCATCGATTTTGAGTAGAAAAGTGAAGCAAAGTTGAAAATAGATGAAAAGTGTTGAAATCTTGTTGAGATTAAGTTTAAACGTGTGAAATCTCTTAGATCCAGAACCGATCTCGATCAGATGGTGTTCCTTAACCGTTTTCCAGAACAAAAACGGGTGGAAACCACCTTCAAGAGGTCCAAATCAATGATTTCAGAGAAAAAGTAAGTGTTTGTGTGTGATTTTGATGGAGAAGATAATGTAGAAGTGATTTGTGATGAAGATTGTACAATATTTGAGGAGAAATACTTACGAAATAGCCTTGAATCGTGAGTAAAAGTGGCTGAGAGCAACTTGAGTGTGTGTGATCGGATGTAGGTGTCAAATCAGTGAAAGGGAGGTGTACGGGTAGTATTTATAGTGTGAGACGGAGAGTTAAGTCAGTGGAGAGAAGTGCGTTCGGTCGAATGGCTTGCCCGGTCAAATGGCCATCCGATCGGATGGTCATCCGGTGTCCATTCGGATAGCCGTGTTGCGAGAGTTAGTTTCCCAACTTTTGTTTCGTTTGTTGCGTTTAATCGAGTTGCGAGTGAGCGTATAAGCGTTGCGTTGATAACCACATAACATTAAACAAGTAATCACACAAATAACACACATAACAACTAAGATGCATAAAAGTAAATCCGCGTTTTGAGTTTGCGTTGCGATAGCGTTTAGTCTAAATAAGCGATGTAACATGCGATAAAATGCGTGTAAATAGTAAGCGTTGTAACTGGCGTTAAATGCGATACCTGCGTTGTAATGTGCGTTGTAATAAGCGTTTAAAATGCGTTTGAAAACATAGTTTAAAATCATTAACCCATAGCGATAATCGAAATCCCGGGAGTAAAAGTGATTAAGAGAGAAATGATAGCAACAGGTAATGACCCGAAAAGTCGGGTTGTTACAGCCTCCCCTACTTTAGGAAATTTTTTCCTTAAACTAAGGAGCAAGCATAACAAAGAGTTGTGGATATTTAGCTTTCATATCACTTTCGAGTTCCCAAGCAAACTCGGCACCGCGTTTGCCTTCCCAGCGAACCTTCACTATAGGAATGCGACAGCGTCGAAGTTTTTTGGTCTCTCGATCCATGATTTCTACTGGCTTTTCCAGAAAGTGCAGAGTTTCGTTAACTTGCAAATCTTCAAGAGGAACATCAAGATTTTCTTCATCTAGGCACTTCTTGAGGTTCGAGACGTGGAAGGTCGGATGTACATTGCTGAGTTCCTCCGGTAATTCGAGTCATTGGGCACTTTGCCAATTCTTTCCAGAATCTTAAAGGGTCCCACGTATCGTGGCGCTAGCTTTCCTTTCTTGCCGAATTGGATCACCCCTTCCAAGGTGAAACCTTTAGGAGTACGTGATCACCAACTTCAAACTCAAGGGGATTGCGGTGTTTATCAGCGTAACTCTTTTGACGACTCCGAGCTTTCAGGAGATTGTCTCGTATCTGGATGATCTTGTCAGTCGTTTCTTGTAACAACTCAGGACCGGTGATTTGAGCGTCTTCGATCTCGTACCATACAATAGGCGATCGACATTTTCTACCATATAATGCCTCAAAGAGTGCCATTTGAACACTAGAGTGATAACTGTTGTTGTACAAGAATTCTACTAAAGGTAAATGCGAATCCTAATTACCACCAAAATCTATAACGCATGAGCAAAGCATGTCTTCAAAGGTGCGAATCGTGCGTTCAGTCTGATCGTCGGTAAGCAGTACTGAGATTAAGAGTAGTACCGAGAGCGGATTAGAATCTCTCCTAGAGACGCGAGGTAAATTGACCATCGCAGTCAGAGATGATGTCACGAGGTGTCCCATGTCAACAAATGACTTCGTCGGTATAGATTCGTGCTAATCGTTCAACCTTATAGTCTTCTCGTATCAGTAAGAAGTGAGTGGATTTCGTAAGACGATCAACGATAACCCAAATTCTATCGTGACCTGATGGTGTGCGAGGGAGTTTCGTAATGAAGTCCATAGCTATTCTCTCCCATTTCCACATCGGGATCTCGGGTTGTTCGAGTAAGTCAGAGGGTCGTTGGTGTTCTGCCTTAACTTTCGAGCAAGTTAGGCATTTCGAAACTTAGATAGGGATATCCTTCTTAATTCCTGGCCACCAATACCTGGAACGGAGGTCCTGGTACATTTTGTCGGCACCGGGATGAATGGAAGATCGGGATTTGTGGGCTTCAGTCAGCAAAATCTCTCAGAGATTATTGCGACTAGGAATCCAAATGCGATCGAGGTAGTGAAAAATACCATTAGGTTTATTCACTAGTTGATTTTCGGTTCCAAGTATTCTTTCTTCCTTCAAGGTGTTCTCGAGAAAACAAGTGTGTTGAGCTTCGCGAATGAGGGCTTCGAGGTCGTGTTGGGCTTGAACATTATGAACACTATGTAAATAGATTTGTCGGCTAAGAGCGTCAGCGATGACGTTTGCCTTGCCCGGGTGGTAGCGTATCTCACAGTCGTAGTCGTTGAGAAGTTCAACCCATCTGCGTTGGCGCATATTCAGCTCCTTCTGGTTCAAGATGTGTTGTAGGCTCTTATGGTCGGCGAAGACCGTACATTTAGTACCATATAGGTAGTGTCACCAAATCTTCAATGCAAAAACAACAGCACCGAGTTCGAGATCATGGGTGTGTAGTTCTTCTCGTGGACCTTGAACTGACAAGACGCGTACATGATAACCTTGTCTCGTTGCATAAGAACACAACCTAGACCTAGGTTAAAGGCATCGCAATGAACAACGAAGTCGTCATTTCCATCGGGTAGCACGAGTACGGGAGCGTTGCAAAGCATACGCTTGAGGGTTTGAAAGGCATTCTCTTGTTCGGTATGCGTTAGAAAGGTGAGGGGAATGACAATTTTAGAGACATCAGCGATAAATCGACGGTAATAACCCCCAAGTCCGAGGAAAGAACGAACTTCAGACGGGGTTTTCGGTGTAATCCAACTCTTAACTCCTTCAATATTCGCGGGATCGACGTGAATACCTTGACTATCGATGATGTGACCGAGGAATTGAACCTCCTCGAGCCCAAATTCACACTTGGAGAACTTGGCGTAGAGGTGATTCCCTTGGGGAAGCTTGAGAGCTAAACGGAGATGTTGCGCGTGTTCAGCTCTCGACTTTGAATAGATAAGGATATCATCGATAAACACTATGACGAAGCAATCAAGAAAGGGTTTACACACGGTTCATCAAATCCATGAAGACCGCAGGTGCGTTTGTGAGACCAAAAGGCATGGCAACGAATTCGTAATGGCCATTGTCACACCCCAACTGATGGCGGAAACATCGGGGCGCGACACTGAGCGAAACAGATTGTCCATGAGTATCCATAACAACTATTAATTACCAGATATTTAAAACGTCATGTCCCATACCATAACATATCTAAATAAAACAATTATTACAAATAATTGTCTCATAAACAAATACTGATCCGACAACTCAGATTTCAAATAAGATAGTTTGTTTATTGGTTTCTAGACTCTTTCCTAGCCTCGATTTCACAGTAAACAAGGCGTCCTAGCATCTTAAGCACCTGCCACATACGTTAAAGTAAAAGTCAATACACATAGTGTAAAGGTGAGCATACAAGTTTAATAGATATAATAGAGTTCGAAATTGTTTACGCATAACCAGCATGTACAATGTGTGAAATGAAGCACGTAAGTTATCGACATGATCCTATCCATACCAATGACTGCGGGTTGACTGCGCAAGGCAGTTCATAATACATATTCACCACTGTGAATCATGTGATTAATTGTCCTTAATAACCCCTAAGTGAACAGGTGCTGAGTCCAAACTATAGTACTATCGTTGCTAAGGTAGGTAGACAACAATCTATGTGTAAACATAACAAACAAACAATCACTGAGTCATGTATAACATGCGGTAGCGGTTAGCGTTAAAGTATTGCGTAGTGTGTTCGATGTGATCTAGAATAAGTAACGTATGTAACACCCAAAAGTGCGTAAAGCAAAAAGGGTTCGAGTATACTCACAGCGATGATGGATTGAATGGAGTACTAGAGTGGGTTTAGCCTGATCAGAATGATAGCATAAACGATGAGCGACGATAATGCAAGTGTACCAAGGATCGGATGGTAATCCGATCGGATGGCAGTCCGATCGGATGGCCAGTCGATTGGGTGGCAATCCATTCGGATGGTCATCCGATCGGATGGCTATTCGATTGGATTGTCACCTCGTTTGGTGAGGATGTGTTTGTGTATGATGGTTTGCCTTTTGAAGTTTTCGTTGTAGCATTTTAAAAATAGAGAAGTATCTCTACCCTTCAGGTCGGTCGATCGAACGGTCAGTCGATCGAACGGTCGTTCGACCGGGCAACAATCCGATTGGCGAGACTTCTAAGTTTGAGAACAAGTTCACAGCAGGACGGTCACTCGATCGTATGGCTATCTGATCGGGTGGCAATCCGTATGTACTCTACCCTTCAGGTCGGTCGATCGAACGGTCAGTCGATCGAACGGTCGTTCGACCGGGCAACAATCCGATTGGCGAGACTTCTAAGTTTGAGAACAAGTTCACAGCAGGACGGTCACTCGATCGTATGGCTATCTGATCGGGTGGCAATCCGTATGTATTAAACATGTTGAAAATTTTTGAAGTACAAAAGTCCTAAACGTCACACAATCGGACGGTCACTCGATCGGATGGCAATCCGATCGGGTGGTAATCCGTTTCAACGTTCAGATCCTTTGAATAGTTTGAAAATTAGATTAAGTAAAGAACCAAGTGCAACTGTTGGGATTGAACCCTATCAAAGGAACAGATGATTAAAGCCAAAACTGGATCAGGGCAGTGGATCCAGCATAAGCACTGCTGTATACAAGTCTCTCCCCTTGAATGTGATTCTAAGCCTGTATCTACTGTCTTCATACAACTGTTGTTCTACAAACAACTGATCATGTATAAAGACTGATGAAGACTAAAGCCCTGATGATCAATCTACTGTTATGGGTCAAGCACTGCTGAAGAAACAAAGTACTGCGGGAGTCACAATAATGGAAGGAGAAAGCAGTAGTTTAGTCTTTCCTTTGTAATGTATTATAATCAGTAGTTAGCTTAACAGTGATTGTAATAGATCAGTAGTTTTAGGTTGTTAGGAGGTTAGATGTCACTTTCTTGGTGATGTCAGCCAAGATGTTTCAGTGGTTTGCTCGTGCCTGTAAATAGAACAGTACCCTGTACTGTTCTATTGGCTCTTTCACTAATTTTCTTCTTGTACAAACAATCACTTGAGATCAGGCTGAGGGGGAGTTTGTGATACATGCATGCATTGTAAATTGGTGTTTGAAATAAATTCAATCATTCGGTTCTATGTTAAAATGTGTGTTGAAAGCATTTCTCCTATTTGATTGTGTGTGAAAGTTTGTTTCCATTTACATTCCGCTGCAATTACTTGTTCATCTTCATTTTAATCAAACATAAAACACAATCAATTGAAACTCAGATCCTAACAATTGGTATCAGAGCGAGGACAGTCAAATTTTATCTAACAATCATTTTGACATAAAAGTTCAGTTCACAATTGTTGATACTTATTATTGTTCATTTCGTTGAAAAAACAGAGCAACGTTTAATCACGAACAAAGTTGATTAATCAGTGTCTGTAAAACAACCAAAATGACGTCACAAGCACAAGATGCTAACAATAGCATCGGTTCACTCTTCAAACCACCCATGCTGAAGCGCAATGAGTACAACATCTGGCAGAGAAGGATGGGTCACATCCTTGCTCAACAGAATACCGGATGTTGGAAGTCGGTTATCTTTGGACCACATGTTCCAATGGTGCCAAGTGCTGAGGATTCAAAGAAGTTTGAACCTAAAAAACCTGAAAACTATACTGAAACTGATTTTCAAAAGTTCGAACTGGATGCCAAGGCATTTAGCATCATTGCATCTGCTTTGCCAAATGAAATCTATGCTGGACTGTTACACTGTAACAGTGCCAAGGAACTATGGGATGCACTTAAAGAACAATTTGGGGGGACTGAAGAAGTTATCGAAATTAACAGGGAAATTCTGACTCAGCAGTATGAAACATTTTGTCATGTCAAGGGTGAAACATTAACCCAACAATTTGAGAGATTCAGTTGTCTCATTAGTGAACTAAGGCTTGTTGATGTTAAATTTACTAATTCAACTCAAAACAGCAGGTTCCTTAGATCACTACCTGAAAAATGGGATACAATCGCATTTGTGACCAGAAACTCTGTTGAGTTCAAAGATCTGACACTGACCCAACTTCATGGTAGACTCCTGACCTATGAAAGGAAGTTAAACCAGAAAAAGAAGTTGCAAGAGTCTGGCAAAGTTGCAGATGATTAAACATTTGGCAACACAGCTCTTTTGGGTCAGGAAGAGACTGGCAGCAATAAGGATCAGAGTTATGATCATTTTATTGACATAACTGCTGGTGCAAACTTCAACTCTGATCCTCACTCATCCAACTTTGCTTTCATAGCAAATGGAGAAAGCCAGATCTCTGATAATCTGTGCTTTGAACTCAATGAATTACAGCATTTTGATCCCACTGACTTAGAAGAAATGGACATTTTGCATCAATTGGCTTTGCTTAGTGTAAGAACAAGCAAATTCTATAAAAGAGCAGGGAGAAAATTCCCAGGGTTATATGGGAATTTAAAAGTGGGGTTGGATAAGTCAAAAATCAAGTGCTATAAGTGCAATAGGCTAGGTCATTTTGCTAGGGAATGCAGGAGTCAAACCACTGGTCCAATTATCACTCATCCCAGCTCAAACCCTAGACCACAAAACCAAAGCACTGTGCACTATGCCCAATATACCCCTGCAGCCCATGTTAACACTGCTCACTATGCTGCAACCCCTGTGCCTGTGCATTATGTTCAAACCACTGTTCCACAAATTCAGTATGTTCAAGCTCTTGTCCCTCAGGCTCAAGTGCAACCAGTTGCACCTCAACAAGCTGCTCCAGCAGTGGTTCAACCAGATCAGCAAAGCTTTTTCACCCAAGGCTTTGTTGACTGGAGCAGTATGCCTGATGAGCTTGGTGATGAAAATTTTGCACTCTATGCTTCTAATGATGCTCCTAATGATGAATTTTGTTTTATGACATTAGAGTTAATACCAGAAGGGTTGAAAGCTGAAGGTGAACAGCTAAGTGCTGAAACAGTGGATGAAGTTGCTGAAACAGTGGTTACTGGCTTACTGCAGTTGCTGGTGAAATACTGCTGGGAGAAAATTCAGAACCCCTGATAGAACCACTGTTTGACCCCTGGTCCAAAGAAGACAAAGAAGAAAAAGAAGAGAAGAAAGAAGGTGATAAAGAAGAGAGAGCTGATGAAGAAAGTGATCATCAATGTGATTGTGCCATGATGGCTGCAGCCAAGGTATCATCTCAGGTTCTTGAAAATCTGTGTTCAGACAAATGCATAATAGCATTTGCTAACATTAAAGAGGTGAATGAAAACCTTAGGGATAGTGTGTTAACTGATGAAGTCAAATTTGAGAAGTCTTTAAAAGAACTTAAAATCAAATTGGCTGAAAAAGGCAAAGAAATTTGCAGCCTAAAAGAAGAGCATAGCATTATCAAAAACCAACTCCAAACTATGATAGAAAAATATCATGTTTGCAAAAAGGAGTTGGAATCCACCCAAATCACTTGTGAAAAATGGGTGGAATCTTGCAAAGATTTTAAGATAATGCTTGAGAAATAGCTTGAAAGCAATGTGAAATTTGGCATTGGATTTAGAAAAAATGATCAAGTTGAAAACAATGCTGCAAATCAAGCTGGTTCAGTTGAAATCATTCCAACCAACAAGAATGGCCAAGAAGTAAAAATCACTTACAAACTTGGTAACAAAATCACTCTGGAAAGATCTGCGGGGTCCTCAACTTTTGAGGAACTTGAGAGGTACCATTTTAAACCCACATGGTCTGATGAGTGTGACATTCTTGAAAACTTTAAACCTATGTACTTGACAACCACTGATGGTGTAAAAGCTCCTAAAGCAAAGGTCATTCCTCTCAAAGACATCCCAGCAGTAGTTCAAAACTCTGTTGCAAAGGAGTCTGAGAAGAAGAAAAGAAGAGAAAAAGTTAAAAACCTGTACTGTGATTTCTGTGAAAAGAAGAATCATCTAACAAAAGACTATTTTCATCTAAAAGCATATGATCCAACAATGGTTAACACAAAGTTCATTTGAACTTTGCAACGTGAGCATAATCACGATGGTTATAGTCCCGTGTGACTAAACCTACTGATTACCACGTTGACTAGGCGTAGTGACGAGTCGTAGTTTCGGCCAAAATGCGTATTTATGCGTATTTTGTAACCAAACTATTCTTGGGTATCAAAACCGTTTGTTTTGATACCAAAACTTGTTTTCTAACTAAACTAAACATTTTTTAACATGTTTAGCTCGTCACTTTTAGTTTAGTGCTTGTGTAGTGTCGTAAATCAAGCGGACTAAACACCCGCTTAGACTTTCGAACTCGACCCGTTTGGTCGATCATTAGGATCCGACCAAACATGTTTAGTGACCATATTTGCATAGGGAATAACCTTCCGAGGTTATACCTTATGGTCACTTAGGTTTAATTAGTTGTATGATAGGTAGTTTATATGCCTTAGGTAAATGACCAAAATGCCCTTTTCATGCATAATTGGTAATTAAGCATATGTAACATAAACTTTTGTCACTTAATTGATTATGCAACATGTTTAGGCATATAATACTTGTCATAGGACTAGTTAGACGTCTCGAACGCGCGTTTGCGCGAACGACGCGTTAAAGTAGCATAAGCTACCTTAATGGGTCACAATGGGTCGAAAGCACTTAGATTAGGTTCCGATTTAGGATGTAGGCTTTATTAAACCATATCACATGAGTTCTAACACTCATTTGGTTTACAAGACTTCATTCTATCCGATCTTCCGATTTAGGTGTCGATTATTTGACTAGTGATTCGATTACTAGGTGCTGCTTAATTTCTCCGGTTTACTTGAATTTGTTGAAGTTCTTTTGATTGAGGATACTTTGCACTTCATGTGAGTACATAGTTCCCCTATTTTACTGTTTTCGATTGTTTTGGGGTGATTCATATGTGCTAAATGTTTTCGAGGTTTTAACGATGGTTTAAAAAACAACTGATATGGTTTATACAAAATTAATAACGATTTCGATAAAGTGGACAAACTTGTTGGTTGTAGTTACATAATGAATGACATTCATTAGCATTGATCAAGCCGACCAGTATTAGGTTATGGTACCATAGGATCTGACAAATCCCTTTATCAGACTGCACCCATGGTTATGTGTGGGGGTTGTGGGTAACGATTGAATATGTGATTGTTAACTTACCCTTTGGTGGTTTGTTAATGCGAGAAGCGAGATAGTCGAGTCACGAAGGTTTGAATGTTATTAGCGAGACGACCAAAAGTAGTTTTCACAATTAAAACGAGGATGATTTAAACAAATTAAACGATTTTGAAACAAGTTAAACGAGTTGGATAAACGAGTGGTTTTTGGTTAGTGTTTAGATAATGGGACGGGTGTAATGTGATGAAAACATGGTAGATACGCTGCTGGTATTTCTTATATATAAGTGTTTTCCTCATATTACATACCGTGGCGTTATTTAGTTCACTTGGATAAACGAGGTTATCACAACGTCACATAACGATGTTTTCAAGAAGATATAAACCATACGAGTTTTATTAACGAGTTATTACGAGATGTTTTACAATTTGGTTTACTAAAACAAATGTTTTTGGGTTAAGAATCATGGCTACGAGGTTTTATAAATTATAACCCGTTGATTTGAGTTGGTTAATTATGTTGCAATATTATACACTTTTCAAAACAAGGTTTTTAATAAGGTATTGCAACATGTAAACTAGCCATGAATCCGGCACTCTTATAAAACCTATGTGCTCGCCAGCATTTCTTTGTTGACTTTGTTTTTACATATGTTTCAGGTGTTGTTGCTTGATGTTGATTGCTAGGATGCATGTGTCACATAGGATCTGGACGAGGCCTTAGTGACATAATAACAATGATAGTCGATATGTAACTTGTTTGTTTTGTGTTAAGACAATGTAAATTACTTGATGAATAAATAAAACGAAACGCTTTTTGTATCCATGGTTGTGAAACAATAATTCTGTTACAACACTCCCCGACGTTTCCGCCACGATTTGTTGTTTTACGTGGTCGGGGTGTGACACTGAGAGCTGCACCATCTGTGGTAAATCAAGCCATAAAACTCAGGAATGTGTGTATCTCAAATCCTTTGATGTAAAAAAGAATGAGTACACTATAAAAACATCCTTGAGTTCATCAAATTCATCTGTCAAATTCACCAACAACCAACCACTGTTTGTGCCAGTTCAAACAACTGTTACAAAACAGTTGAACCAAACCTCTATTAAAAGAGATGTTCAGGTGACTGATGCACCCCCTGCCAACCAATACAGAAGGGGTAAGGGACAACCACCATACCAAAGGATCCCACATGTTTATGAGGTTTACAAAAAGCCTTCTAAACCAAGAGTGAACATGCATCCTTTTGGGTATCAGCAGATAATTGGGCAAGACCCCCAACAGTGGTTAGAGAAAAACAGTTCCAAAACTGTCCAAACCCCTGAGCTAACCACTGTCCATTCACCTAAACTTAACCTAGACACTGTTGAGACCCCATCCAAAGCCTTATTGACTTTGGAGACCCTAATGAACTAACCTTTTACTACATGTGCAGGGAGCTTCTGCATGCTTAGATAGTCTTTGGTATGTAGATAGTGGAGGCTCCAGGCACATGACAGGATGTAAAGCCCTACTCAAAGATTTCAAAACTCATGGAGGGGGTGATATATCCTTTGGCAATAATAGTAAAGGGAAGGTTCTGGGGTCTGGTACAGTTCATTCTGGTAAAGTTAAGTTTGAAAATGTCAATCTAATAGACAATCTAAAATTCAACCTCTTAAGTGTCTCTCAAATGAGTGACAAGGGCTATGGCTCATTCTTTACAAAAGAGTGTTGTAGGATTGTTGGACCAGAAATGGTTGAAAAGATTGAAGCAATAATAAAAAATGGAAAAACCCAACTTGTTGCTAAAAGAAGTGGCAATGTCTATGCGGTAGATATGTCAAAAGAGAGCCCCAGGACTGATGCCTGTCTGTTCTCAGCTGCCTCTAACAAAGAGACAAAATTATGGCACAGGAGATTGGGACACACAAATCTTAAGACAATCACTGCATTTCAAAACAGGGGTTAGTAAGAGGTTTACCTCAAAAACTGTTCACCTGTCCTGAGCATTGTGTTTCCTGCTTAAAAGGAAAATAACATAAAAGCTCATACAAATCAATTGAAGAGTCCCAAACAACCAAATGTTCGCAAATGCTTCACATGGATTTGTTTGGCCCAGTTAAATTCATGAGTCTTAAGAAGAAGAGATATTGTTTGGTTATTGTTGATGACTTTTCTAGGTTTACATGGACTTATTTTTTACACTCAAAAGATGAGACTGTAGGCATTCTGCAAGATTTTGTTACATAGGTTGAAAAGCAGTTTGACTTGCCAGTAAAAGTCTTCAGGAGTGATAATGGCACAGAGTTCAGAAACAAGGAGTTAGATGATTTCTGTGTGTCAAAAGGAATTGTGAGGCAGTACAACATTCCAAGAACACCAGAACAAAATGGGGTTGTTGAAAGAAAGAACAGGACTTTGATTGAGGCTGCCAGAACCATGCTTGCAGATTCAGGTTTGCCATTAACTTTTTGGACAGAGGCAGTAAACACTGCTTGCTATGTCCAAAACAGAGTTTTGATCAACCCTAGGCATCAAAAGACTACCTATGAACTGCTGTATAAAATAAAGCCATTGATTTCATATTTCAAAGTTTTTGGCTGCCCATGTTTCATTTTAAACTTAAAAGATTCTATCTCAAAGTTTGCAGCCAAAATTGATTGTGGTTATCATCTGGGATACTCAACCACTGCTAAGGCCTACAAAGTGTTTAACACAAGGACTAAGACAGTGGAAGAGACTTTGAATGTAAAGTTCAATGAACTTTCATCAATGAAAATCCCAGCAAACCCTGCAGAATTATTTGATCTTGATAAATTCACATTTGAAAGTGTTGTTGTCAAGACTAACAATGCAGGTCCATCAGAAAATCCTTCATCAGACTATGGGTATGAAGTTATCATTCCTCAACAAAAGTCTGCCTTAATGGGAAGAGCAGCAGATGTTCAAAACAGCTGTCAAAGCTCATCCACTGCTACCTCAACAGTTGTTGACCAAAGTAGCCCTTCCTCATCAACCACTGTTGACAAAAGCCATCAAACAGTGGATAAAAGTCAACAAGTTTTCACACCTGTTCCTCCTATTCCTCCACCTCCATTTGAAGCCACTGCTGGATCATCAAAGTCACCAACAGTGGTTAGCTCTGATGATTCACATCTGCAGCCTTCACCATTGAATGCCATTATTCCATACAAAGGAGATCTAATCTTCTTGAAATCTCATCCACCTGACCAAATCATTGGCAACATCAGTAAAGGGGTTCTCACAAGAAGTCAATCCCAAAACATCTGTCTTTTTGCTAGTTTCCTATCTCTCCATTAGCCAGTCAAGTACCAAGAGGCACTGAAAGACAACAACTGGGTAGAAGCCATGAAAGAGGAGCTCCAATAGTTTAGAAGACAACAAGTTTGGGAGCTTGAACCACTGCCAGAGGGTGTGAGTCCTATTGGCACAAAATGGGTTTTCAAAAATAAAACTGATGAAAGGGGTATTGTTATCAAGAATAAAGCTAGGCTTGTGGTTCAAGGGTTTAGACAGGAAGATGGCATTGACTATGATGAAACATTTGCCCCTGTAGCAAGACTTGAAGCTATCAGATTATTCCTGGCCTTTGCTGTCAACCACAACATCAAGGTGTATCAAATGGATATCAAATGTGCATTCCTCTATGGTAAGATTCAAGATGAGGTTTATGTTTGTCAACCTCCAGGCTTTGAGGATCCATTTAATCCAAATCAGGTCTATAAGCTAAATAAAGCTTTGTATGGCCTGAAACAAGCACCAAGAGCCGTGTATGAAACTCTTTCCACCTTTCTACAATCCATTGGTTTCACAAGAGGTAAAATAGACAAAACACTGTTTTTAAAATGGAGAGGAAAGGATTTGATGATTGTCCAGATTTATGTGGATGACATCATCTTTGGAAGCACATGTAATAAAATGTGTGAAGAGTTTAGGCAACTCATGACAGCTGAGTTTGAGATGAGTGCAATGGGTGAATTTAGTACTTTCTTGGACTCCAAGTAAGGCAATTGCAAAATGGCACTTTCATCCATCAAGGCAAATGTGTCAAAGAACTTTTAAAGATATTTGAGATGGATGATTGTAAACCATGCAGTACACCCATTGCAACCAGTAAAATAGTCATGTCTGATGAAAAGGATGATTTGGTTGATCAAACCCTATATAGAAGCATGATTGGGTCTTTATTGTACCTAACTGCATCTAGGCCAGACATCATGTTTGCAACATGTGTTTGTGCAAGATCCCAATCATCCCCTAGAAAGTCAAACCTTATTGCTGTAAAAAGGATATCCAGATACCTAAAAGGTGCTCCCACACTTGGTATCTGGTATCCAGCTGATGGTAATATCAAGCTTTCAGGTTTTTCAGATAGTGACTTTGTTGGATGTGATAAGACAAGGAAGTCCACTTCAGGAGGGTGCCAATTCCTAGGCAGTTGCTTAGTGTCTTGGCAAAGCAAAAAGCAAGCAGCTGTTTCCACATCCACTGCTGAGGCAGAGTATATAGCTGCTGCAAGTTGTATAGCCCAATTGCTTTGGCTTCAAAATCAATTGCTGGATTTTGGTATCACTGCCTTAAAGACACCTCTCATGTTGGACAGTCAGGCACATTGACATCAGACATCACTTTGTGAGGGATTGCTATGAAAAAGGTTTGATTTCTCTACACCATGTTCCAACTAAAGATCAGATGGAAGATGTGCTAACAAAAGCATTAGACACATCCACCTTTGAAAGCTTGATCTCTAGGATTGGCATGCTGAACATAGAATAACAGGCAAAATCCTGTTTTTCTATGAATAAAAGTATTAAAATGTTTTCAGAAAGTAAAAAATCCATCCTTAAAAATAGCTAAAAATGAATTTTTTTTCATTTTATCCTTAAAAGTCCGCCATAACCACTGTTTCGTTCAAACATCTGTTCTACTAAATGTTGTCCACTGCTGAAAGTCAACCCATGTTCTCTCATTTCCTTGGTAATCACTGTTGTTCAAAATCAGTGTTCTCATCCACTGATAGGCTATCCACTGATAGTAAAAATCTCCCACTGCTTTCATTATAACCGTTGCAACCACTGATAATGCTCCATCAGTGGTTTCGTAAAAACACATGTCTTCCATTATTCATCAGGGGTTGGCACGTGGACAGTACATAGCGCTCAGATCTTTTGTAACAGCTGCCACGTCAGCATTCACTTTTTTCCCTTTATAAAACCCTGATCAAAACCCCAAACAGGGTTTTTACTGTCAAATCGAATTCAAAATTCCTTTCTCAAAGCAGTTACCATTCTTCTCCCAAATCACTCACGTCTTCTTCCTCACCTAAATCACCGTCTTCATCTTCTCAAAAATCCACTCAAATGGCCACCGAACCCATTGAAATTCCATACAAAGCTCCCCACAACTACTTGGGTCTACTCACAAAACCCAGTCATACTGAAACCTTCAATTCCATCATCGATGCTCTTTCGTCTTCAAAGTACAAAACTTTGTTGACTGCAGATGCTCCAATTTATCTGAAAACCCAGAGAGAATTTTGGAAAAATGTCACACTTGAATCTAAAAATGACACAATCATAGCCATCAATTCCTCAATAAAGGGTAAATTAGTCAAAATTACACCACAATCCATTTCAGAAGTCTTTGAACTCGATAATCTGCAAGGTAAAACTTCTTTTCCTAAAATCGAGTATCAAACTGATTTTATTAAGAGAGGGTATGATGAGGAAATGAAGAAGGACACCTTACAAAAAAGATAGTTTTCCTCCTGCAACAAGATTTTTATTCCATACTCTCTTGATGTGTGTTTCAAATAAAACCACTGCTTTTAATGAAATACCATTAAAGATCCAATACCTGGGTTATGCTATTTTACATAAAGAAAATTTTAATTATTCCCAGGAGATCTTTGATGATTTGGTTAAAAATGTTGATAAAAAATTATTTTTATTATTTCCAAGGTTCCTAAGCTTTTATTTTCAAAAGAAATTTGCAAAGGATAATGCTCATGTGCTTATCCAGGGTGAACCTTTTCAAATAAATGGCCTTACATCTAAAACAGTTACAAGGCTAGCCAAAGTTTCCAAAACAAAAGCAGGGGTTCCTGAGCAAAATTTAGCAGCTACCACTGCTCCTCAGGTATCTACTGGTGAGCCCACTGCTCTAGGTGATCACAGCAACAAAACAACTGCTGTGAAACCCACACTTAAAACCACCAGAAGACCAAAGCAAAAGAAAACACAAAAGTCCCCCAAACCCAAAACAAAGGCAACTCTGGAAGATGAGATCCCAGAGCAACTGCCAGTGACAGCACAAAAGTCACCAGAAACCACTACTGCTACTTCCTCACAGCAGTTGGTAGAAAGATCTCAACCCATGCCTCAAACTCCTCCTACTTCTTCTAAAAAAAGAACAGGTTGTACACATAGGGACACCACAATATGATGCTCTAGAATCACTTGATTCTATCATCCACAACCCACTGCCCGGGGCAAATTCGCTTTCTACACCCATACTCACTGCCACAATTCCCCCATAAACAAAACTTTTGTTGGATGCTCTTGATTTAAACCAGACACAAACCAGTCCTTCTCACTCACCTATAAATGAGAATATACCTCAACAAGTGACTGGGTCTGGTGTTTCAATCATAGCTAACCCACCAACAACACCTGAGGAGGTTACACCCCTTGAGTTACAAGTAACTTTGGTGGTAGTTCAAGTGAAGCAGCTACTACAAGTGTTGAACCCACTGGTTTGCACTTGGACAGTGGTTTCATTAATAAGACTTCCTTGAAGGCAATTTCTTCTCTGGGAACTCTTGTGTATCCAGTATTCACTGGTTCACTAAAAAGTGTTTCTCATTTTGAAGGAAGAAGTTCCCTGTACCAAGAAAAAGGGGCATCAGTGGATGATTTTTGGGATACATTCCCTGAGTTAACCACTGTTACAACCACTGAATGTGGGAAATCAGATGATCCCATTAAGTTGGGTGATGGTTTAATGTACCGCGAATTGACGACTATAGTTGACAAACTGGATACATCTGTTGCAGAAATTAAAGACATGCTGCAACAGTTGTTGAAAGTACAAAAGGTACCACCCACTGCTGCTCCAGCTCAACCATCTGTTCCAACATCTGTTCCTACTCCAAATGAGCTATGGAGTTTGTTCCAACCTATGCTCATCCAACAATGACAATTAGCTGATCAGCAGCATGAGATTCAGGTTCAAAAAATCAGAAATGTCATGGAAGCTAGGTTTAAAAATACACAGGAAGATATCAAGGCTATCAAGGCCCATTTATTGAACACCACTAGCACTGATCCTCCCTCTATCACCTTTGTGGATAACCCACCACCAGCTGATGCCAAAAAGGGGGAGAAATTGAAGCAGTTGAAGAAAAAGGGGTATGAAGATGGTCTTTACATTACACCTGACAATTCAAGTATTCTTGCAGACATCCCCAAGCCAGATGGGTCTAAAAAGGTTGATGTGACCACAAATGCCATTGCTGATGCAAAAGCAAGGGTTAAAAAGGGTATGGAGGCAAAGGATAAAGTCAGGTTTGAACAGGAGAAAAGAGTTTTTATGGAGATGAATGAGCAGGATACTTCTGAGCAAAAGGATGAAGAAAATCCTATGCAGAAAAGAAAGCAGCCCACTAGAAAAGTGAGGCAACCCAAAACCACACCATCCAGATCCACAAAACATTCTTCTAAACCTTCCAAAAGCTCCACACATCAAACCTCCAAACCAACACCTGTTGTATCAACAACTGTTGGTACTTCAGTGGTTTCAGCAGTTGTTAACCCAACAACCACCATTTCAACTACAACCACTGCTCCCACTTCAACCGCTGCCTCACTACCAAAAACATCCTCACCTAAAACAACTTAATTTCCACCAACACCTCCTGCCAAAAAGCAGAAGACATCAGGTGACATATCACCTGTTGTAATGACAACATTGGTTGAAACACCAGTTGTTTCAACAGTTGTTAGTCTGCCACCTTCCACTACAATAACCAGCACTCAAATCACCACCACTGAACCAACCAAAACACCACCAACCTCTCCTAAACCAAAAAGGAGAAGGGTAATTTTGGAAGATGATGATTCTCCACCACCACCACCACCAACATCTTCACAACCTTTGTCACTTGCTACTATTCCTAACCCTGTTCCACTCTCTTCTGCACAAGTCTTTAACCCAAACACTGCCATTGTATCTACAGCTGTCCAGTACCCTTTAGAGCTTGCAACTGTCAGAGAAGAGATCAAATCTTTTTATTCAGAAGATGATCCTAAAAAAAAGGAGCTTGCCATCTGTTCAAGGATATCCAAGGCCAAATAATATTGAAGAATATTTTAAGCTAAAGGCTCAATAGGAAGAGGATATTTCTAAAAGAAATTCACAAGGAAAATCTGACAAAGAAATTCAGAGATACTATCAATTCCTGCTCACACAAGTCAGAACTTTGGAGCAGTTTTCTAAAAATCTTTGTCAACAATTGTCAGAAAGAGCAGATGAAACTTTGAGAAAAGACTATCTTGATAACATCATGGCTTACAAGAAATACAAGGGAGAATTGTACATGTACAAAGAATGGACCATTCAAGAGCTTGAAAGTGAAGCAGCCAGAATTCAAGATGTGATAAAAAACAAGGTAAAGCAGACTCCTCCTATCTGGGGCAAAGTTTAAGAAAAATGTACCAGAAAGGACTCTGCAGCTGAAGAGGATGAAAGAAGAGCTGATTACAGCTGATTCTGGGTCAAGGAATCAAGTGTCAAGATGGACAGAGGATAAAGTGTTTGCATCTTACAAAAGGCTGGAAGTACTAAGGAAGAAAAATCCTAATATTCCACAAAAGCCTGATTATCCTGAAGCAGAAGTTTCATCTGAGCCTCAAAAGCAACAATTCAGGAGATCCACTGCTCCACCTGCTGCCATCCTTTACCAAAGAAGGAAACAAAAGCAGATGGATAAAATAACAGCAGCAGATAAAGAATTAGAGGATTACCTTGTCAAAGAAGGGGTTAAGCGGATGATTGAAGAAAGACTTGAATCTGCACAAACTTCAACCACTGCTCAGCTAGTTATTACCAGGCCATCATCTCTAAACTCATCTGCAATAAAACCTCTCCCAAGAAACCCACTGGATTCAAAAAATACTAAAGTGGAAATCTGAAAAACAGATCAAATCCAGTGGTGAAGTGAAGAAAATATCAAGGGAAAAAGCATTGGGCCTGGGTGTTGAAGATCTGCAGGATCTAATTGATCTTACCTTGTGCAGGGATGAGGATGACACAGACTCTTTAGACTTTGAATTACAATTTAAAGGACAAGTCAGGGAGCTGTTGATGGGGCAATAAAGTTCCACAATAATGAAGAGTTTTGGCATAATCTGTTCCAGGGGGAGATTGTTGGGATTGAACCCTATCAAAGGAACAGATGATTAAAGCCAAAACTGGATCAGGGAAGTGGATCCAGCATAAGCACTGTTGTATACAAGTCTCTCCCCTTTAATGTGATTCTAACAACTGATGGCATGTATCTACTGTCTTCATACAACTGTTTTTCTACAAACAACTGATCATGTATAAAGACTGATGAAGACTAAAGTCCTGATGATCAATCTACTGTTATGGGTCAAGCACTGCTGAAGAAACAAAGTACTGTTGGAGTCACAACAGTGGAAGGAGAAAGCAGTAGTTTAGTCTTTCCTTTGTAATGTATTGTAATCAGTAGTTAGCTTAACAGTGATTGTAGTAGATCAGTAGTTTCAGGTTGTTAGGAGGTTAGATGTCACTTTCATGGTGACGTCAGCCAAGATGCTTCAGTGGTTTGCTCGTGCCTATAAATAGAACAGTACCCTGTACTGTTCTATTGGTTCTTTCACTACTTTTCTTCTTGTACGAACAATCACTTGAGCTCAGGCTGAGGGGGAGTTTGTGATACATGCATGCATTGTAATTGGTGTTTGAAATAAATTCAATCATTCGGTTCTATGTTAAAATGTGTGTTGAAAGGATTTCTCCTATTTGATTGTGTGTGAAAGTTTGTTTCCATTTACATTCCGCAGCAATTACTTGTTCATCTTCATTTTAATCAAACATAAAACACAATCAATTGAAACTCAGATCCTAACAGCAACCCGATCGGATGGCCGATCGATCGGATGGCAATCCGATCGGACGAAAATCTGTTCCAACAGTCTGATCGTCCTATCACTTGTTTCTCTTTGAAGTGTTGTAGATTTGAACGAGACGTTTTGATATCTTGCTTGAACAACAGTACCCTTATCTCGGCCCAAGTGACCCGACCGAACAGGAATCACCCTAGTCCGAACGGTTCATGGTTCGAGTCGATTGTTCATGTTCAAACCCGAAAATCAATATCTCTCCCGGATAGAATTCAGATCTGGAACTAATTCATCACTAAGAATGAGTAGAAGATCAAAACAAGCTCCGATTCTATCGGGTTTGAGTGCATTGAGTGTAAAAGAGTTGAAAGAAAGTTGGAAAACCATCTTTTAATCCTTTTCACTATGAATATGTTCAGATCTATGCAAGATCTTTGTTTATTCATATGGAAATCGTCCAGATCCAAGTTGTTCTTGGTGGATTGAAGCCAAAACATGAAGTTCATAAGAACACCATGATGACATCATCCTAGAACACCTCAAATCCACTGATTTCACGGTTAAAAGTTAAGATTCAAAAGATAGAAAGGTGTAGGAGTGCTTGTAGATCAAGAAAGTACAAGATTTAGGTTGGAAACCTACAAGAATTGAGAGAAATCGAGAGAAATAGAGCTTGAGTGCGGCTGGGTCGAGTAGAGAGCTGTCACATCAAGTGATGTGACATGTGAGGGTATTTATAGGGTTTCCTAAAAAGGAAAGTGAGGGAAAAAGGCTGGTCGATCGGGTGGCAACCCCATCGGGTGACAACTCGGTCGGATGGCAACCCAATCAGATGGCAATCCGATCTGATGGCCACTCAGTCGGTTGGCCACTCGATCTGTGAGTTCAGCTCGAGGAGTTTTGTCATTTCGATTCGAGTGTTGAGCGTTGCAATGCGATTCGAGCGAGCGATACGATAGAATTACCCATTAAATTACTTTTAATCCCAACTACTATATCTAACATACAATCACTATAATTGACTTGCGTTTAGCGTTCTTGATTCGATTGCAATGCGATAGAATTGCGATTGCGATTAACACCTCAACATAAACATAACATGCACAAGTAACACAATAATAGCACACACACGTAATTCAATATCCAGAACACATAATTCGAGTTGCGAATGCGATAAGCAGTAAATCGATTAAACATGCGATTAATATGCGATTAAACCTCGATTATTAACAAGTACTCTACATAATCCAACTAACGCGAAAACATAAATAGACTATCTACAAGTCAAGGAAGTCAAACAGTAGTTGAGCAAGGAATGACAGATCGCAATTAGCAATCTTGTATTCCTTTCACTTCAATCTTGACTTTGACTTTGACTTTTGAAACACGGGGTGTTACACCCTCCCATTCTTAAGGGAATTTTGTCCCGAAATTAGGCCGAAGCCGTAACAAACAACTGTGGGTACTTCGCCTTCATGTCTCTTTCGAGTTTCCAAGTGAACTCGGCGCCTCGTTTTCCTTCCCATCAGACTTTCACAATGGGAATGTGTGAGCGTCGGAGTTGCTTGGTTTGGCGGTCCATGATTTCGGCAAGCTTTTCCACGAAGTGTAGTTTTTCGTTTACTTGGAGATCCTCGAGGGGTACATGTAAATCATGCTTAGCCAGGCACATTCTGAGGTTCAAAACGTGGAAAGTCGGGTGGACGTTGTTAAGTTCCTCCGGTAGTTCGAGTCTATAAGCCACTTTTCCGATCCTCTCCAGAATCTTAAAGGGTCCCACGTATCGAGGCACGAGCTTTCCTCTCTTGCCGAATCTGACCACACCCTTCCATGGTGACACCTTTAGGAGTACATTGTCGCCAACGTTAAATTCGAGGGGCTTGCGTCGTCTATCAGCGTAACTTTTCTTACGACTCTGAGATTTTAGTAGATTGTCTCGAATTTGGGGGATTTTGTCAGTCGTTTCTTGCAATAGCTCAGGACCTGTTAATTGTGAGTGTCTGATCTCGTGCCATACAATAGGCGATCGACATCTTCTTCCATATATTGCCTCAAATGGTGCCATTTGAATGCTGGAATGATAATTGTTATTGTACGAGAATTCGACCAAAGGTAAGTATGCGTCCCAATTACCACCGAAATCTATGTCTCACGAACGAAGCATGTCCTCAAGGGTACGAATCGTTCTTTCAGTCTGACCGTCAGTTTGGGGATGGAATGCGGTACTTATATTAAGCACAGTACCGAGAGCAGCTTGAAATGTTTCTCAACAACGCGAGTTAAACCGAGCATTGTGGTCAGAAATGATGTCGCGAGGCATCCCATGTCGACAAATGATCTCTTTGGTGTAGATTCGGGCTAATTTTTCTACCTTGTAGTCTTCCCGTATTGGCAAAAAGTGAGCAGATTTAGTCAAACGGTCAACGACAACCCAGATGCTGTAGTGACTTGATGGCCTGCGCGGAAGCTTCGTTATGAAGTCCATAGCTATACTCTCCCACTTCCGCACAGGGATCTTGGGTTGAACAAGTAAGCCAGAGGGTCTTTGGCGCTAAGCCTTGAATTTCGAGCAAGTCAGGTATTTTGAAACATAGAGGGTGATATCCCTCTTCATGTCCGGCCACCAGTACTTGTAGCGCAGGTCCTGGTACATCTTGTCGGCACCGGGATGAATAGAATATCTGTATTTATGGGATTCGTCCATCAAAATCTGTCGTAAGTTGGTCCGTTTAGGGATCCAAATTCGGTCCAGATAATGGAATATCCCATTCGACTTATTTTCTAGCTGGGCTCCATCGTTGAGAATCCTTTCCTTCTTCAAAGTGCGCTCATTAAAGCAGGTATGTTGGGCTTCGCGGATGAGGGTTTCGAGATCATATTGGGCTTGGATATTACGGGCGCTGTGCAAATAACTCCGTCTGCTGAGAGCGTCGACAACGACATTTGCTTTGCCCGGATGATAACGAATCTCACAGTCATAATCGTTGAGAAGTTCTACCCACCGGCGTTGACGCATATTTAGCTCATTCTGGTCAAAGATATGTTGTAGGCTCCTATGATCGGTGAAGATCGTACACTTGGTACCATAAAGGTAGTGTCGCCAAATCTTTAACGCAAAAACAACTGCGCCTAGCTCGAGATCGTGGGTTGTATAGTTCTTCTCATGGATTTTGAGCTGATGAGATGCATAAGCAATAACCTTTTCTCGTTACATGAGAACACAACCAAGGCCAAGGTTCGAGGCATCACAATAGACAATGAAGTCATCATTTCCATCGGGTAAAGTGAGAACAGGAGCATTGCAAAGCATGTGCTTGAGGGTTCGAAAGGCAGTCTTTTGTCCAGTTCCCCAAACAAAAGGCTTGTCTTTTTGCGTGAGAGAGGTGAGCGGCACAGCGATTTTAGAGAATCCTTCGATAAATCGGCCATAATGTCCCGCTAGCCCGAGAAAAGAACGGACTTCAGACGGGTTCTTGGGTGTGACCCAACTCTTGACAGCTTTGATCTTCGTGGGATCAACGTGAATACCTTGACTATTGACAATGTGACCGAGGAATTGAACCTCCTCCAGCCAGAATTCACACTTGGAGAACTTGGCATAGAGTCGATTCCCCTGGAGTAGCTCGAGAACCAAACGTAGATGTTGCACGTGTTCGGTTTTCAACTTAGAATAGCTCAGGATATCATCGATGAACACGACGACGAAGCGGTCGAGGAAAGGTTTACACACGCGATTCATCAGATCCATAAATACCGCGGGTGCGTTGGTTAAACCAAAAGGCATAATAACGAACTTGTAGTGGTCGTAGCGGGTGCGAAAAGCGGTCTTGGGAATATCCTCCTCTTGTATGCGTAACTGGTGGTAGCCTGAGCGTAGATCAATCTTGGAGAAACACGTAGCACCTTGTAACTGGTCAAACAAATCATCGATGTGAGGCAGAGGGTAACGATTCTTGATTGTCAGCTTATTCAATTCCCGATAGTCGATGCATATTCAGAACGACCCATCCTTCTTTTTGACGAAAAGGACTGGTGCGCCCTAAGGAGAGGTGCTAGGGCGAATGAAGCCTTTGTCAAGCAATTCCTGGAGCTGACTCGAGAGTTCGCGCATTTCTGACGGAGCGAGTCGATAAGGAGCTCTTGAAACAGGATTTGCTCCAGGAATGAGGTCGATGCGAAAGTCGATATCACGACTCGGAGGTAGACCTGGGAGATCTTCAGGAAAAAATTTAGGGAATTCACAAACAACAGGAACGTCCTTCACTTAAGTCTTTCCTTTCTTTTCCTTCTCCGCTACTACAATGTTAGCCAAGAAAGCTCTGTGTTCCTTGCAGAGATACTTGCTAGCTTGGATACATGACATGAGCTTGAGGTCCTTCGAGAGAGTTTCACCATATACACACAATTGATCACCATTAGCGAGCGAGAATCGAATCATCTTATCGAAGCATACAATTTCAGCATGGTTTTCACGAAGAAAGTCCATGCCCACTATGACGTCAAAAGTTCCGAGCTGCATCGAAATAAGGTCGATAGGGAAAATGTGATTGTTGAGTTCGAGAGTACAATCACGAAGAACAGAGTTGACAGTGACGGTTCTTCCAGTGGTAACTTCAACATCGAACATCGAGGGGAGATATGCGCGCTTACTATTAAGAAGCTTTTCGAACTCAAACGATACAAAACAGTTATCGGCTCCAGTATCAAACAAACACGAAGCATAAATACCATTCACAAGGAACATATCATTGACCACATTGTTGTCAGCCTGAGCCTAGCGCACATTAATGTTGAAAGTTCGAGCACGAGCGGCTAGTTGTTGTTGTTGCTGAGGCTGCTGCTGCTGATGGGGCTGCTGCTGTTGTTGCTCTTGCTTCACAGCCCGATTGGGGCACATGTTTACAAAGTGGTTGGGATCACCACATGCAAAGCAGACTCTAGCATTGACCGCGGGTGCAGGAGCTGCTTGTTTCCCTTGAGGAGCAGGAAGTAGAGCTTGATGAGTAGTAGCTGGAGCCAGTGCTTGTCGAGGACCTGCACGGCTGTTGGCGGTGAAATGGCTGTACATGTTGCAGTGTACACAAAATCTGTAGGCGATTCCCACTGGATGATGGTAGGTACATGTTGGGCAGGCAGGGTGAGGACCAGTATAAGCACGCTTTGCAGGCGGTGCTTGGGTAATTGGTGCTGCAGCTGATCGGCGTTGAGGTTGCTGCTGAGTTGGTACAGCTTGAAGCGGGGCGGCAATGGTTGCAGCACAGTTCTTGTTGCTGGAGTTGCTGTTGTTCTTCCTCAGCGGTGGTAGCTTGATGCAAGTTCTTTGAGGCTTTGTCCCAGACACCAGCCTTGACTCGCTTGTCGTTGATTTCAGCGGTGAGCAAATAAGCTTCCTCGATTGTTGCTGGTTTTGCAGCTTGCACAAAATCTGCGACACAGTCTGGCAGAGCTCGAATATACTTCTTGATCGTCACATCAACAGTCTTGACTTGATCAGGACAGATTATACTAAGCTGCTTGAAGTGAGCAGTTAAAGCAGCATTGTCACCATCCTTCTGCTTTATATGCCAGAATTCGTCCTCCAACTTTTGGCGCTCGTGGAGAGGGCAGAACTCTTCCAACATTACGTCCTTCAACTCATCCCACGTCAAACCATAAGCTGCATCGTTTCCGCATTTGTTTCTCTCGGTCGTCCACCAATCTAGCGCTCGGGATTGGAAGACCCCGGTAGCATTCAGAGTGCGGAGTTCGTCAGGACAGCCACTCTGGCGCAGGGTGACCTCGATCGAATCAAACCATTGGAATAAGGCATTAGGCCATCTTCGCCAGTAAATTCTTTCGGTCTGCACGTACAACGTGTGAAATGAAGCACGTAAGTTATCGACATGATCCTATCAATACCAATGACTGCGGGTTGACTGCACAAGGCAGTTCATAATACATATTCACCACTGTGAATCATGTGATTAATTGTCCTTAACAACCCCTGAGTGAACAGGTGCTGAGTCCAAACTATAGTACTATCGTTGCTAAGGCAGGTAGACAGCAATCCATGTGTAAACATAACAAACAAGCAATCATTGAGTCACGTATAACATGTGGTAGCGGTTAGCGTTAAAGTATTGCGTTGTGTGTTCGATGTGATTTAGAATAAGTAACGTATGTAACACCCAAAAGTGCGTAAATCAAAAAGGGTTCGAGTATACTCACAGCGATGATGGATTGAAGGGAGCGCTAGAGTGGGTTTAGCCAGATTAGAATGATAGCATAAATGATGAGTGACACGTAAAACGATGCAAGTATACCAAGGATTGGATGGTAATCCGATCGGATGGCAGTCCGATCAGATGGCCAGTCGATCGGGTGGCAATCCTTTCGGATGGTCATCCGATCGGATGGCCATTCGATTGGATTGTCACCTCGTTTGGTGATGATGTGTTTGTGTATGATGGTTTGCCTTTTGAAGTTTTTGTTGTAGCATTTTAAAAATAGAGAAGTATCTCTACCCTTCAGGTCGGTCGATCGAATGGTCGTTCGATCGGGCAGCAATCCGATTGGCGAGACTTCTCAGTTTGAGAATAAGTTCACAGCAGGATGGTCACTTGATCGGATGGCTATCCGATCGGGTGGCAATCCATATGTATTGAACATTTTGAAAATTGTTTAAGTACCAAAGTCCTAAACGTCACACGATCGGACGGTCACTCGATCGGATGGCAATCCGATCGGGTGGTAATCCGTTTCAACGTTCAGATCCTTTGAGTAGTTTGAAAAATAGATTAAGTAAAGAACCAAGTGCAACTCGATCGGATGGCCAGTCGATCGGATGGCAATCCGATCGGACGGAAATCCGTTCCAACGGTCTGATCGTCCAATCACTTGTTTCTGTTTGAAGTGTTGTAGCTTTGAACGAGACGTTTTGATATCTTGCTTCAACAATAGTACCCTTATCTCGGCCCAAGTGACCCGACCGAACAGGAATCACCCTAGTCTGAACGGTTCACGGTTCGAGTCGGTTATTCATGTTCAAACCCGAAATCAATATCTCTCCCGGATAGAATTCAGATCTGGAATTAATGCATCACTAAGAATGAGTAGAAGATCAGAACAAGCTCCGATTCTATCGGGTTTGAGTGCATTGAGTGTAAAAGAGTTGAAAGAAAGTTGGAAAAAGAATCTTTCTATCCTTTTTCACTATGAATATGTTGAGATCTATGCAACATCTTTGTTTATTCATGTGGAAATCGTCCAGATCCAAGTTGTTCTTGGTGGATTGAAGCCAAAACATGAAGTTCATAAGAACACCATGATGACATCATCCTAGAACACCTCAAATCCACTGATTTCATGGTAAAAAGTTAAGATTCAAAAGATAGAAAGGTGTAGGAGTGCGTTTAGATCAAGAAAGTACAAGATTTAGGTTCAAAACTTACAAGAATTGAGAGAAATCGAGAGAAATAGAGCTTGAGTGCGGCTGGGTCGAGTAGAGAGCTGTCACATCAAGTGATGTGACATGTGAGGGTATTTATAGGGATTCCTAAAAAGGAAAGTGAGGGAAAAAGGCTGGTCGATAGGGTGGCAGTCCAATCGGGTGGCAACCCGATCGGGTGACAACTTGGTCGGATGGCAACCCGATCGGATGGCCACTTGGTCGGTTGGCCACTCGATCTGTGAGTTCGGCGCGTGGAGTTTTGTCGTTTCTATTCGAGTGTTGAGCGTTGCGATGCGATTCGAGTGAGCGATACGATAGAATTACCCATTTAATTACTTTTAATCCCAACTACTATATCTAACATACAATCACTATAATTGACTTGCGTTTAGCGTTCTCGATTCGATTACGATGCGATAGAATTGCGATTGCGATTAACACCTCAACATAAACATAACATGCACAAGTAACACAATAATAGCACACACACGTAATTCAGTATCCAAAACACATAATTCAAGTTGCGAATGCGATAGCGATAAGAGGTAAATCGATTAAACATGCGATTAATATGCGATTAAACCTCGATTATTAACAAGTATTCCACATAATCCAACTAAATCGAAAACATAAATAGACTATCTACAAGTCAAGGAAGTCAAACAGTAGTTGAGCAAGGAGTGACAGATCGCAATTAGCAATCTTTTCTTCCTTTGACTTCAATCTTGACTTTAACTTTGACTTTCGAAACACGAGGTGTTACAGCCATAATGGGTACAAAAAACAGTTTTTAGGATGTCTTGCTCCTGGATTCATAGTTAATGGTAACCAGAGCGTAGATCGATCTTAGAGAAACACGTAGCGCCTTGAAGTTGATCAAATAAATCGTCGATTCGGGGTAGAGGGTAGCGATTCTTGATAGTCAACTTGTTGAGTTCCCTATAATCGATGCACATTCGGAACGATCCATCCTTCTTTTTCACAAAAAAGGATAGGTGCGCCCCATGGAGATGTGCTAGGGCATATGAAGCCTTTGTAAAGTAATTTCTGGAGTTGACTGGAAAGTTCACGCATTTCAGACGGTGCGAGGCGATAAGGGACTTTAGCGACAGGGTTAGCTCAAGGAATGAGGTCGATACGGAAATCGATATCACGAGTTGGGGGTAGACCGGGTAAATCTTCAGGAAAGACATTAGGAAAATCACGAACCACAAGTATCTTTTCCATCGGCTTCTTTTCCTTCTCCGCTACTACAATGTGAGCTAAGAAATCAAAGTATTCCTTTCGGAGATACTTTCTTGCTTGAATGCACGACATAAGCTTCAATTCTTTCGAGGATACTTCGCCATAAACACAGAGTTGGTCGCCATTAGAAAGAGAGAAACGAATCATCTTTTTGAAACAAACGACTCCAGCACGATTTTCACGAAGAAAATCCATGCCTACTATGACATCGAAACTACCAAGTTGCATCGGGATGAGATCGATCGGGAAAACGTGATTGTTGAGTTCGAGAGTACAATCACGGAGAACCAAATATACAGTGATGGTTCTTCCAGTGGCAATTTCTACATCGAACGTCATCGGGAGGTTAGCGCGTTTACGGTTTAGGAGCTTTTCGAATTCAAACGACACAAAACAGTTATCGGCTCCAGTATCAAATAAGCACGAAAGATAAATACCGTTAACAAGGAACGTACCATTGACAACATTGTTGTCAGTCTGAGCCTGGCAGACGTTGATGTTGAAAGTTCTTCCACGGGCTGCTTGTTGTGGTTGCTGTTGCTGCTGTTGTTGTTGCGGTTGTTGCTGCAGTGGTTGTTGCGGTAGTTGCTGTTGCGATTCTTGTTTCACCACACGCAGTGGGCAGACATTAACAAAGTGATTTAGGTCACCAAAAGAGTAGCAAGCTCGTGCATGAACAACGGGTGTAGGAGCTGCTTGGTTGACCTGAGGAGCGGGGAGTGGAGCTAGAGATGCTGGAGTTTGAACAGCTTATTGACGTGGGCCTGAACGGCAATGAGTAGTAAAGTGCCCATAAATGTTGCAATTGGCACAGAAACTAAAATTCACCCATGAAGGGTGATGGTAGGTGTGACAACTCGTATTTCCGAACCTTTCATGTATTTTGAAGTAACCTGTGTGAGCGCTATGTGAGTAACTATTTTGATTGTTTGCGATAAAATGTTATGTTCTATTATGTGATAAGTGTTATAAGATTAGTGTGTTATGTATATACGTGTAACATATGTGTGGATCGCACAATGAATAACCGATTGCACAATACACCCCGAGTCGCACAACACTCTTTAAATCATCTTGGGCTAGCCCTCGGCCCAAGCGAAACCCGAGTTTTGGGCTCGGCTCACATCCAGCGATTAAATAATTAGTTTTGTGAAAACCCTCTCATTAAGTTAGTATTTGAGATAACCACAAAACCCTAAAGCTCTCCTCTCTCTCTCTAAGCCGACGGCAAGTACCCCCTTTCTCTTGAAGATCATTCCTCGAATCGGATCACCCTCTATCTTTCGGTTAGTGTCTAATAATTTGTTAACTTGTTAATAATTGATACTTGATATTGTAGTTGTTATAATATTGAATGATGATTCTGCTTATGTGCAATCGGATCTATGATAACACATGTTGATGTAGCAATAGGCCTTGATGATTCAATAGATTTGAGGTCAATAGTTGATAAAGTTGGATAACCATGACAATCAAAAATGGCGGCCATGTGATCAATTATGTTACCGATGACTGTTGCTAGTATTATGTGATGGAATTGTAATATTTGTGATTATAGTATATGCGTGCATGATACTGATATGAACATTGTATACATGATTCGAATTTATTGATTGGACCGAATACATTAACAGATCATACATACATCATTTTTGGCTAATGCTTGTTAATGGATTGTCAGAAGTTGTTGAATGAATTTATTAGATTGTCGGCCATTATATGCATAAACCCTTTTTGGATTATTAGTGATGTTATGCAAATAAATATAAGAATCATATGATCGGCTAGTTCAAACCTTCATGTGAGATGTCAGTGCCATGTGAGTCTCATAGGAATGTGTGAATTAATATAGATCACACATGGTACTCTATAATCTAGGTTGCATGCTAATGTTGTGATAATTCTAGTAGTATGATGGGTGAATGATGATGTTACGATGAAACCGAAGTAACAGTTAGACATCATTAGGGTTTTGACTTATGAAACTATTGATTGATTAATTGTAATTTTGGAGATAAATAATTGGTTGTAACCGAATGGCAAGATATTTGGATATTTAAATCTATTCCCACATGCAGCCTTGTCGCACAAGATCAGGTCGTACAAGACCTGATCCGATCACACAAGTGTCAAGCGCATAAGACGGACCGCACAAGACATCTTGGTCGCACAAGATGTCTTCAATCGCACAAGCATTATTGAATCGCACAAGTGGTTTTATTGGTTTAAATGTTGGGCCGTAGACTTGGGCTGGGAAATAAATGTGGTCGCACAAACTGTTAAGCTAATTGCTGGGCCGAGTATATTGCTAAATCACACAAGACTTACTATTAGGGCTATGTTAAAGTTACGGATTGGTTTGGGTTTCTTGACTTTGGGCCGGGTATTAATGGGCTCCAACGGGTGACTCGCACAAGACCACAAAGCTTGTGCGAGCCCAAGTTTGAATACGCTATTAACTGTTGAACGTGTTGGTGAATGTTGCCATGATCCGTATGTGTTTTCTTATTTGCTATCTATGTGATACTTATGTGCTTAACTTGAACGTGAACCTGACTTGCATAACAACCATGTTAGGACGTGGTTGACCACTAGCTGCTAGGTTTGACTTTCTGTGTAATCTGCCGAGCAAACCAAGGTGAGTTCACACTTCGTTACAAAGCATGGGATTCCCAGGGGTTGGGAATGGGTTAAGGAATAGGGATTCCTCGTCCTGTAGAGACGTAATCAGGAACATAGATTCCTCGTCCTGTTGAGACGTAATCAGGAACATAGATTCCTCGTCCAGTATGAGACGGATTTAACTATACTAGACTAGAACTCTATCAACGAAGTCCCTCCATTTTATATCGACTTAATCGCCGAGGCCAATGGCGAACGGGTCATTAGTTAAATAGCGCTATTAGGTTTAACAAACCTCACACCGTGCCGCAGAGGACGGGCGTGGACTAATGGACTATGGCACGTCAGTGATGATAGACACAGACGTTAGGGCACTTAAACATGAGGAACGTTAGTAGTCGATATGGTAACGAGTCTGGTGAATTAAACATGGGGTAGCCCCCACGGCCATAGAGCCGGGCTGGAATAGCCAACGTACGAACGGGTAACTAATAAACGTTTTTCGAACTATGGGGTAACCCCCACGGCTGGATAGCTGGTAAAGGACAAACTGTGTTTTCGGAATAACTATAAACTGGACAACCAAACATGAACTCACTCAACTTGTTGTTGACTCGTTACTACATGCTTTGCAGGTCTATAGGTACTTAGCTGGAGCTTGCACAAGGAAGAGTCGTTGTGGGACATGGACATCTGTGTGCCATGTGAGACCTTTGTATATTTAAACTTAAGTGTTGGTTTTAAACATTATGCTTCCGCTCATAACCTAAACTATGTTTGTTTTGGACACTAATCGTGTTGGTTGGACTTTTACAATTAATTACTCACTTGTTTAATATGATTAGTGGTTTGATCCTGGTCAGTCACGCCTCCAAGCGGTGATACTCCGCAGGTGGATTTTGGGGGTGTGACAGTAGGTGCAAGTTGGGCAGAGAGGATAAACACCAGTATACGCACGCTTAGCAGGCGGTGCGTTGGTGATAGGAGCTTGGCGATTCTGATTACTGGGTTGTACGGGGACGGCGTTGAGAGGAGCGGCGGTAGTAGCATAGTTCTTGTTGTTGTTACCCTTGCGCTTGCGTCCTTGACGTGAAGACTTTGAAACTTGCGATGCTGCACTGTCGGTAGCGGGAGTAGCAGTGACCTGGTTGAGATTCTTGGTTGAGGTTTTGAAATACCCAGCTAAGACTCGCTTATCGTTGATCTCAGCTGCGAGTTGGTAGGTTTCCTCAGTAGTAGCAGGTTTAGCTGCTTGAACAAAGTCAGCTACACAGTCGGGTAGAGCTCGAATATACTTCTTGATTGTCATATCAGGTGTTGCCACCTGACTAGGATAGATGATACTGAGCTGCTTGAAGCGAGCGGTGAGACCAACGTTGTTACCCCCATCTTGTTTGATGTGCCAGAATTCATTCTCCAACTTTTGAACTTCATGTGGAGGACTGAACTCCTTCATCATAAGCTCCCTGAGTTCCTCCCAAGAAAGACCATAAGCTGAATCATTATCACGCCTGTTGCACTCAGCAGTCCACCAGTCCAGAGCCCTGGACTGAAAAACTCTAGTAGCATTAACAGTACGCAGATTTTCTGGGCATCCACTTTGCCTGAAGGTGACCTCGATAGAGTCAAACCACTGGAACATAGCACTGGGTCCATCTTCACCAGTGAAGTTTGCAGGACCGTAGTCCTTGAATTGCTTAAAACTGAAAGGAATTCGCTGTGCGTCCCTCTTGGACTCGACAGAAGACTTGCTGCTGACCTCGTTGATCTCACTGACGATCTGAGGTATGACTTTAGCCATTTCCTTACCAGTGAAGCAATGCGCTTGTCAGCATGGTTTCGTCGAGCGGCGCATTGAGTATGCGAACCAAATGACGACATTGTCTGCAGCAAACATCGTCATATCATTTAGACGAGATTCGATTATATCGGGTTTAGAAAAGTTTGGAGTTCGTAAAACATCCTTTATTATTATTATTATTATTATTATTATTACTCCGTAAAGCTCAGGAACATGTAAGCACATAAACACGTAGGCACACATAGTCCACGTAAGCATGTATACACATAGACACATAAGCACGTAAGGGCACATAGTTCACATATTTTGCATGTATTCACCTATATTTTGCATGTATTAACCTATCTTTCAAGGTCCGCGTAGTGCGTTCGAGAGTTATGCGTGGTGTAGCGTATCACAACGTATGGATCTCACACCCAACTAGTCGTGATGTAAGCGAGAGATAGTGAGTAGCGTAAGCGAGTAGTGTAGCGAGTAACGTATGGGAGTTCTTAGTTTGAGTTGCGATTAGTTAGCGTTTTAGATTCGGTAGCTGTGTGAGTTGTGCACGTTTAACGAAGTGATGAGCGGAAAGCGTAATTCATCCAAAAGCGAAACACATAAACATATAAACACATAAAACATATAAAATCGATAACGTGTGAAATCGGCGATTGCAGGCTTAAATTGAAAACAGAGCATCCTGGGTGTTAGACATCGACTACCCAAAGTGATTCAATTATTCACAACGACCTCGAGTACACGCTTTGGCCTAATAGACTATGCTCTCACCGAAATACGGCGAACGACACTCATCCTTCCAGTTACTACGTGACCCGAGTCATCAGAACAATCGAGACTTTGGTGAGAGTTTTGTAAAATTCAAAGTAGGGAGTGGAACGCGTCATTAAAATGCGGGTTTCACCCCTAACCTAACAACTTCGTTCCCGAAAGTGTGGCAAAAACCACGAGATAGAGATGGAGATTCCTGTTGAGGTATGGATGTCACTCCTAGCTCAACAAAGATTCTAGTTCTGAGAGTAAAAATTACGCGTAGAGTGAGTGATCTTATCGAGAGTTCTTGGTTTTCACACCTAATCTCGATCCAATCACTCGGTTGTGTTATTTGAGTGTTTTTGAAAACGTGTGTATTGTGTTAGCCTTAGGAAAGGAAAATATGCGTTTTCAGTCTCAGGAAAGGCTTCCTTCGTGCGAAGCTGTAGTATGCGGTGTTCGTACAAAGATACAGTTTTCGTGAGTTCGAACGAGAGTATCAAAAGTAGGCTTGTGCAAAACCCCTACTGGGTTCACACAGAGCTGGTCTGTTGGTACTTAAACTATAGACTAGGTCAATCCTAAGACTCAAACTCTGAACTAGGTCGAGTCATTCCTAATTCCCTATAGTTATGGCTCTGATACCAATCTATCACACCCCAACCGATGGCGGAAACATCGGGGCGTGGCACTGAGCGAAACGGATTGTTCAAGAGAATCCATAACAACTATTAAATGACAATATATTTAACGTTAATATCCCATAATACTAACATATAAAGCAATAACAGTCATTACAGATACCGAGTCTCATAAACAAATACTATTCCAACAACTCAGATTTTATTTAGCGGGTTTCTAGACTTCCTAGCGTGTTTCATCACAGCATAGCATCCTATCAACCTGTCACATACGTTAAAATAAAGTCAATACATAAAATATAAAGGTGAGTACACAAATTTGCATAGCATATAGTATAGAAAGCGTTTACGCGTAACCAACATGTGTCACGTAACGGGCGAAGCAAGTAACCATCACACAATGATTACAACTTAACCACGAGACTATGTTGTAGGGTATGCGTGACACATATTCAGCGAACACGTGAAGTAAAGTGATGTCATCCCTAGCAACCCCTATCCACGACAGGTGCTGAGTCCAAACTATAGTACTATCGTTGCTAGAGGCAGTATAGTTGAAACGCCCAAAATTTACTCATTCGTCTAACAACATAAAATTCTTACAATTTTACAAAATTTTGACATGACCCGTTCGTATTAAGAACTTTTCTCCCTGCTTTTAACAATACCATTTTAATTAATACTACGACACTTTCCAACATAACAAAAGTTAAGACCATATAAGGTTCGCCATGAACATTTTGTACAAACTACACAAAAGTTTAGGATCCGAACTTCTTACTAACATACTAGACACTTACTAATTAACATTTACTAAACAAAATGGTAAGTTGACCCATCAAAATAAACTTGGACCGGAAGCGCATAAGGTCGATGTTGCGTGTGTGTACGGTCCGAGCGCGCCACATCTAAACTTGAGATTTACCTATCATGCTGTTGGGATTGAACCCTACCAGAGGAACAGATGATGTAAAGCCAAAACCAGGTCACAACAGTGGATTCATAATAAGCAGCTGGTTGCATTAAGCTTTCCCCTTGACAGTGGTTATCTGGCAACTGACAGACTTCAAAGCACTGCTCAAAAGACAACTGTTACTAAAGTACTAATGAAGATTGAAGACTGAAGCTCAATCTACTGACGGAATCCAGGCACTGCTGAAGAGTTAAAGCACTGCCCATTCAAGGTCTGATCACCCTTTGAAGAAAGCACTGATGCTCAACATCAGTGGTTGACTACATCAGTGGAATGAAGAATCAGTGTTTATACATCAGTGCTTAGAATGTAATCAGTGTCTGTATGGTCAGTAGTTATAGATCAGTAGATAGTGTTTGTTAGGTTGTTAGATGTCACTTTCATGGTGATGTCAGCTGAGATGCTCAGTGGTTAGGTTTGCCTATAAATGTAACGGTACCCTGTACTGTTACATTTGATTGACTGAGCGAGTTCTTCTCCACATGTCTAATCCTTTCATCTTGTGCAATCAACCATGGAGTATCAGGCTGAGGGGGAGTTTAGTTCTGTAAGCATGCTTTGTAAGCTTTTGATTTGTATTGTAATCATTCGACTCAATATGAAGCATGTGTTTATCAAAACTATTTTCTCCTTTGATTGTGTTTACAAAGTTTGTTTCATTTCCGCTGCATTTAAATCTCAATTCATATCTAATGATTTGTTCAAATCACACAAACAAACACAATCATGAGAGCCTCCGATCCTAACAATTGGTATCAGAGCTTGGACAGTCAAATTCGATCTAACAGCCAATTTGACATAACAGTTCAGCTCAAAATTCATTGATACTAAGGTTGATTGTATTTAGTTGAAAAACAGAGTAACGAGAAATCATGCTCAAAGTGACTACTCAAAAGCTCTGTAAAACAACCAAGATGTCATAGGACACACAAACTTCATATAACAAGTGATGTCATACATAAACCACCTATAGTTTTCAGATCTGAAAATATATCTGATAACTATGGTATAATTATTTACAAACTTGATTTCAATTGTTGTTATGAAGTCTGTGATGTACCATCATGATTGCAACTAAGGTATTTACCTCATGTCAACAAAAATCTATGTTCGGATAAAAACACTAGTGTTTTTGTTTACATAAAAAGAGGTAAATTAAAACCTTAGTCATTTAGATCTTATGTATTGAAAAACAGGTTGAGAATCCTTTAAAAGGACCAAAATCAATTCTGTTAAGAATACATTAAGAAAATCAGCAGTTAAAAATATCCAAATCATGGGTAATGTGAAATTTGGCAGAAGCATGTGCAGAAATGACCAAATCTCTCAAAACATTACTGCAAAATGATTTTGGAATAAGTATTCCTTCAATAAAACCTCCCAGTGAGTATTTCAGTACTCATGAGTGGGAAGGGTAAAAAGGGAAGAAGAAAATCATAAAAACTCAAAAGTGTGTTTATCTCAAACTTTTGAAGTCAAAAGAAAAAAGAATAAATGAAAAACACTTAAGAGTCCAAAATTGGGTGAAAATGGTCATCAAGCAACTGTGTGCATTCATTGATTCAGGAAAGTTCAGGTAACAATAGTATCTCCAGTGATTAAACTTATAAAGAGGACTAGAAATATTTTTCAGAATCATCACATGGTAACAAAGTTTATAACAGGACTTTCAAAAACACATGTGAACATGTCTCCTCATTTTGCAATCAATTAAACAAGAAAATGGTCTCAAACAGTGCTTCTTACAATGTTTTTCAAACCACTGACCATTTTCATAAGCTTGAGATTGATATGATTAGGAGTTTCAGTGGAGAAATATACCAGATCCTTTTTGATGCTGTCTTCAGAAAAACCTTTAATTATTTTTCTTGAAAAGGTTCTTCTCAAATAAAGCAGGATATATTATTCTTTATCTTTTTCTTTAAGAGTAATATATTTTGTACTTTCACTTGTTTTTTGATAGTAAAATTTTCAATCTCCTGCCAGGATATAGAACCTTTCTTTTTTATAGTGATGTTATCCTTAAAAACAGATCAAAAGGAAATGGTACAAGTGTTAAGGTCATGCCAAACTCAAGTACTGATTAAAAGATTGATTGCTAACAGACCTTAAAATACTTGGATACTCATGTCATAATTAAAAATTATGACTCAAAATGAGTAGCCATTGTAAAAGAGCTTTTCATCATCTGGGGTACTATACCACTGTCAGGAATCTATAAAAGCTTCAAAATGTGTAATTGACATGTGGCAAAACCTTGAATGCAAAATTCTCATAAAAGCTGCTGACATGTTGAACTTGACAATTTGCATCTAAAATGAATTTTGTTGAGGATAACAATCTTGCAGGCATTTCAGAATCAACATCAACAGATGTTAGAGATGATATTGTGATTTCACAAGATAAAATCATTCCTTTCATCAGAACTGCAGATGCTCAAAATACTTGTCAAAAGCTCATCCATTGATGTACAAACAGTGTTTGACCAAAATTGCCTTCAAAACCTCTACCAACACTTCACCCCAAACCACTTGTCACACCCCGACCACGTAAAACAACAAGACGTGGCGGAAACATCGGGGAGTGTTGTAACAGAATCATTGTTTCATAACACATGGAAATTGAAATATTGTTTTATTGATTAAAAGAGTTACAATGTCTTGACAATCAAAGAAATATAACATAAATAACTAGTCTTGCATCTTTTATTGTCACTAAGGCCCAAGTCCGCCTAAGTGTATCTTGATAAATCCTATGCATCATATCCTGAAACACATGTGAAAATAGGTACGTCAGCATAAAAATGACTGTGAGATACATAGGTTTTGTGAAAATAGGATACATGACTTGTAAGTTTAGAAAAAAGTTGTTTAGCAAAAGTCAGTCATGAACCTTGTAAATTGATTTGTTTTGTAAATCGTTTGAAAAACAATAAGTTCAGATGATATGTATAAATAAGAGAATAATGTATGGTTAAATGGATAACCAAGTAAAATGAGTTTGTATAAGATAAGTTGTTTGTAAAACAATGTCTTGTGAAAAGTATGTTATTTGTATAAAATGTTATATGTCTCAAATTGAAATGATTCAAATAACGCTACGATATGTAATACCATACAAACACTTATATATAGGAAGTACCAGCGGCGTATCCACCATGCTTGTATCATATTACACACGCCTCGTTACTTAAATCACTTACTCAAACCAAACCACCAAAGTAAAATGTTTATGTATAATCAAATGTCAAAATGTTTATGTGAAAACCATGTCTAATGTCTATGTCTAATGTAAATCATGAATTGTGTATGTAAATGTCAAAATGTTTATGCATTGTAAGTGAAATATATCAACTAAACCATATGTAAAATGAACAAAAACAAGGTATTGAAGTAAAACATGGTTTAAATCAAAGTTATGTTTTGTGAAAAAAAATGCATGCTATACTGATATAAACATCTATGCGGTATTGTGAAAATTCATACATCCAAGCCTTGCGACAGTCAGATAACCCTTTTAGTAAAGGTTATCAAAAGAAATGTATTCGGATTCGGTTATTCCTTACGTCCAAACAAACCCGAGATTTCAGGAATGGGATTTGTCAAGTCCTATGGAACCACTACCTACTACCGAGCGGCATGATCGGTGTTAATGAAAGTACATTGTCCCATTTAAACAAACCAAATGTCATACCAAAATGTAAGCATGTGATGAATAATAAATGTACTAAGTATGCACACAATGGGCATACATAGCATAGAATGTAATGTAAAATGATGTACTAAGTATGCACACAATGGGCATACATAGCATAAAATGTAATGTAAAACAATGTACTAAGTATGCACACAATGGGCATACATAGCATAAAATGTAATGTAAAACAATATACTAAGTACGCACACAATGGGCATACATAGCATAAAACACAATGAAATCATGTACTATAAATGTACTAATGAACATAGCAAGTATATGATGTGAAAACAGGAAAGCATGAAAGTAACAAGTAGGCACATGTGTTTCACCCCAAAACAGTTTGGAAAACAGTAAAAGAGGGGTCTATGTACTCACTTGAGATTTCTTAGTAGTCCTTGAGTAACAACCAAACAATGCTAGAGATCACGGATATCAAACGACACCTAATATAGGTAACTACATTAATAAACCGGACCTATGTCGGAAGATTGGATAGTATGAGGTTTCGTAAACCAAATGAGTATTGGAACTCATATGATATGGTTTAACAAGGCCTACATACTACAATGAAACCTAACCTAAGTGCTTATGACCCATTACGACCCGTTTAGGTAGCTTATGCTACTTTAACGCGTCGTTCGCGTGAAACGCGTTCGGACCGCTTAACTAGTCCTATGACAAGTAATATATGCCTTAACATGTCTAATATTGTTGCCAAATCAGTTTAGATACCAAAAGTTATGTTACATATGCTTAAAATGAATTTTGGCGTAAAAAGGGCATTTTGGTCATTTACCTAAGGCATATAAACTACCTATCATACAACTAACTAAACGCCGTGACCATAAGGTATAACTTCGAAAGGTTATTCCCTATATAATATGGTCACCTAATGTGTTTGGTCGGATCCTAATGATCGACCAAACGGGTCGGGTTCGAAAGTATAAGCGATTGTTTAGATCGCTTACCTTACGACCCTATATAAGCACTAAACTAAAAGTGACGAGCTAAGCATGTTAAAACATGCTTAACTAAGTTTAGAAAACAGGTTTGGTATCAAAACAAACGGTTTTGATACCTAAAAGTAGTTTGGTTACAAAATACGCGATAACACGCATTTTGGCCGAAACTACGACTCGTCACTGAGCCTAGATAACGTGGTAATCAGTAGGTATAGTCACTAGGGACTATAACCATCGTGATCACGCTCACGTTACGAAGTTCAAATGAACTTCGTGTTGACCATAAACTGGTCAATGCAGAAAGTCAAACAAAGTTGACTTTAACGCTAAAACGAAAGAAAAGAACGAAAGAACACTTACAAAGGGTCCCCGCAAGATTGATTTCCAAGTAATCTCAGGTAGGAAGTGTATAAACACAACCACTTAGAGAAAAACTCATATTTTAAGTGGGTTTTGCAATGGGGATGGATGGGTATTTATAATAAATGGACCACCGTTAGGATCGTTTCTTGAATATCGTGCCTAGATCTCACCCGTACACTTGTCGGAAGGTTATGGAACCCAATTTGGCCCCTCACCATAAGAGATCAACATGTGGGATTGGCCTTTGGGGGGGTTAAAAGGCTGTTAACAGCTGTTTAAACAAGTTTCTGCTGTCTGAACCCTGTTTGCGCACCGTAAGACTTAGAACCTTGCGGTGCGCAAGGACCTTGCAGGTCTGATACTTTCAAAAATGGTAGAACAGGCCCCTAAAGCTCCAAACTTGCTATTTGATGCACTTTTGACACGTTTAAGCCCCGTTAACCCCATTTCAAAGCTCTAAAATGAAGTTAAAGTATAGGGAACTTAAAATGTGCTAAAAAATATCTCGGGTGTCGGTTTGTTTGGCCGTACGATCGCGATGTTCGCTTAATTACGACGGAATGCGCATAAGCGCGAAAAACGATCCAAATTGCGTGACAAATGGATTTTTCTTATGCCAAACACTAAAATAAAATATTTTAGTGCTTACATAAATGTTTGGATGTCCTAATGCATTCAGAACGTAAGTTATACGCGAAAGTGCAAACTTATGCACTTTTTGACACTTTTAGTCCCTGAATGAGCCAAAAGTTTATTTTAGCACACCAAACCCCTCATAGCCTATTTATAAGCTATATAAAGGATATTTAAGGTGTGTTTAACTTATGGTCATGTTCTGGAATGTCTGTTACAGTTCAAATTGGCATACTTTCGCAGTTTGTCAAATTTAGTCCCTGTAGGCGAATTAACTCGATTTTGCCATACCAAAGCCTTCAAAACTTATTTCTAAGTTATGTAAAGGTTATTTAAGGTACGTTAAGCCTATTTCACTATTCCATAGTGTTCGTTGCATTAAACGGGTTATATTTACGCATCAGTGCGCGTATAACCTTCCAGAAAGCGATTTAAAGCTGGAAATCGAACAAGAATTGATATGTGCAAAGGATACACATATTTATACAAATCCCAAGTATGAAATACAATATTTCATTGATACAGTATTTGTTTGATGGCCGTGGAGGCACAGGTGTCACAGTCTCCCCTACTTTAGGAAATTTCGTCCCGAAATTTTATTTAGAGGAAACTTATGAGAATTTAAAACATGAAGTTGAAAAGATCGAACAACATTGGTTAGGGTTCTGAACTTCTAGTAACTTTTATGTCACACCCTGACCATGTAAAACAACAAAACGTGGCAGAAACGTCGAGGAGTGTTGTAACAGAATCATTGTTTCATAACACATGGAAATTGAAATATTGTTTTATTGATTAAAAGAGTTACAATGTCTTGACAATCAAAGAAACATAACATAAATAACTAGTCTTGCATCTTTTATTGTCACTAAGGCCCAAGTCCGCCTAAGTGTATCTTGATAAATCCTATGCATCATATCCTGAAACACATGTGAAAATAGGTACGTCAGCATAAAAATGCCTGTGAGATCCATAGGTTTTGTGAAAATAGGATTCATGACTTGTAAGTTTAGGAAAAAGTTGTTTAGCAAAAGTCAGTCATGAACCTTGTAAATTGATTTGTTTTGTAAATCGTTTGAAAAACAATAAGTTCAGATGATATGTATAAATAAGAGAATAATGTATGGTTAAATGAATAACCAAGTAAAATGAGTTTGTATAAGATAAGTTGTTTGTAAAACAATGTCTTGTGAAAAGTATGTTATTTGTATAAAATGTTATATGTCTCAAATTGAAATGATTCAAATAACGCTACGATATGTAATACCATACAAACACTTATATATAGAAAGTACCAGCGGCGTATCCACCATGCTTGTATCATATTACACACGCCTCGTTTCTTAAATCACTTACTCAAACCAAACCACCAAAGTAAAATGTTTACGTATAATCAAATGTCAAAATGTTTATGTGAAAACCATGTCTAATGTCTATGTCTAATGTTTATGTCTAATGTAAATCATGAATTTTGTATGTAAATCATGAATTTTGTATGGTAAGTGAAATATATCAACTAAACCATATGTAAAATGCATAAAAACAAGGTATTGAAGTAAAACATGGTTTAAATCAAAGTTATGTTTTGTGTAATAAATGCATGCTATACTGATATAAACATTTATGCGGTATTGTGAAAATTCATACATCCAAGCCTTGCGACAGTCGGATAACCCTTTTAGTAAAGGTTATCAAAAGATGTATTCGGATTCGGTCATTCCTTACGTCCAAACAAACCCGAGATTTCAGGAATGGGATTTGTCAAGTCCTATGGTACCACTACCTACTACCGAGCGGCATGATCAGTGTTAATGAATGTACATTGTCCCATCTAAACAAACCAAATGTCATACCAAAATGTAAGCATGTGATGAATAATAAATGTACTAAGTATGCACACAATGGGCATACATAGCATAGAATGTAATGTAAAATAATGTACTAAGTACGCACACAATGGGCATACATAGCATAAAATGTAATGTAAAATAATGTACTAAGTACGCACACAATGGGCATACATAGCATAAAATGTAATGTAAAATAATGTACTAAGTACGCACACAATGGGCATACAGAGCATAAAATGTAATGTAAAATAATGTACTATACATAGCATAAAATGTAATGTAAAATAATGTACTAAGTACGCACACAATGGGCATACATAGCATAAAATGTAATGTAAAATAATGTACTAAGTACGCACACAATGGGCATACATAGCATAAAATGTAATGTAAAATAATGTACTAAGTACGCACACAATGGGCATACATAGCATAAAATGTAATGTAAAATAATGTACTAAGTACGCACACAATGGGCATACATAGCATAAAATGTAATGTAAAATAATGTACTAAGTACGCACACAATGGGCATACATAGCATAAAACACAATGAAATCATGTACTATAAATGTACTAATGAACATAGCATAGTCTATAACCTTCCTAGGACCCTAACGAGAGTTTACTTGCGTTTAGTCATAAAACAATACCGTCACCTATCCTTAGGCGACGACCTCAATAAGAACACAAATTTCAAAACCGCTTTGAAAAGCAATCATCTGTTCTAGGATGATTGATTACTAGGTTTTGAACCCTCTAAGTTTTCAAAAATCTCGTCAAAGTTTGGGTCTTATAATGTGAACACGTGCAAACTGGAAGAGTGAATGCCTGTACCCTTAGTTTTCTATCGAAGGCTAGAGTGTTCGTACAAATCCGCAGTATCAGACCAGTCACTCTTACCTGGGAACTCTTGGGGTGAGTGTTCACTTATAGGCGAGCATGTCTTCGGTGATACATTAATATGATCCGTTTACTTTGATTTGTCACCGTCTCATTTGTTTGCCTTAGGTAACAAACAAATGATCACAAATTCTTATGCATTGCCATTCTGTATTGTTTATCCGATGACGTTTCACTTGTTTCTTCCTATGTCTTTCATTTTCTTCTAGAATGTCTCTTCCTCCCAGCAACGGTCAAATGTCCGAGCAAACAGCCAAATTTGCCCAGCAAATAGGCGAAGTGATTCTGAAGACTGTGGATTTAGGCATTACCATGTCTCGTCTCAACAATGAAGCCTCTCGTCTCAACAATGAAGCCACTCAAGAGCCACCAAAGGAAGCAGAAGTCAAGCCAGCACCAAAATCAAGGAAGCTTAAGGCTTCCAGGAAACCCGCAGCAGTTACACCTAATCAAGCGGGACCTAGTCAAGTGACAGCACTACCAGCCAGAAAGCCATACAACGGAACTGCACCCTTGTGCAACCAATGTAGCCTTCATCATCAGGCTAGTGTGAAGTGCCGCAAATGCCAAATTTGTGGACTTATAGGTCATACGGCAAGGGTTTGCCCAACTACAGCAGTACCAAATCAAACAGGACCCATCCGGGTGGCAACACCACCTGCTAAGAAGCAATACAGGGGAACGACACCAATATGAGACAAATGTAATGGGCATCACCAAGCTCACTTACAATGTCGTCTGTGTGTATCATGTGGGCGAATTGGTCACCTGGCAAGTGCTTGTCGATATAACCCGAACCAAGGTGGTCCAAATCGACCACAAGTCGACTCTGCTCAAGCTCGTTTCTCACCAGGGTCTTGCTACAACTATGGCGAGATGGGCCATTTCCTAAGGGATTGCCCAAAGCTTGCTAAGGCAAATCCAACCCACGGATGTGCAGTTGGCTGATTAGAAGATATTGTTGTCTTATGCTTTTGTTTCTTCTATTTCTTGTTATGTGAAACAATCTGTTTTGATTATAAATAAATCGTTGTTCACAATTCTGATATACAAGTGTAGTTACATGAGTAAATGGAAATTCTCTATGATACCTGTATTAAGGAACTATGTTCCTTACAAACTACTCTTGTGATTCTCTCTTTCAAATGATCGCTCATGATTCCCTCAAAAATTTTAAGTACTCGTTTCATTCTAAGATACGAAGTACAGAAAAATAAAGTGACATTATGAGTAATCATGCTTCTGCACATCTGTGCCTTTGAATCCTTGGTTAGATAACTAAGGGTATTTTCAAATATCATACCCATTACGTCTTGATTTTTCAACATACATAGTAAGACTATTTCAAAAACAATCTTCATGATCTCAAAACATTTCATATAGCCTGAAAACAATATTAACACAGTACATTTTCTTATCATGTGACACCTGGGTCACTGTGACCATCAAACAAATGCCAAGCCAATGAAATATTGTATTTCATACTTGGGATCTGTATAAATATGTGTATCTTTTGCACATATCAAGTCTTGTTCGATTTCAAGCTCTAAATCGCTTTCTGGAAGGTTATACGCGCACTGATGCGTAAACATAACCAGTTTAATGCCACACACACTCCAGAATAGTGAAATAGGCTTAACATACCTTAAATAACCTTTACATAACTTAGAAATAAGTTTTGAAGGCTTTGGTATGGCAAAATCAAGTTAAATCGCTTACAGGGACTAAAGTTGACAAACTGCGAAAGTATGCCAATTTGAACAGTAACAGACATTCCGGAACATGGCCATAAGTTAAACATACCATAAATATCCTTTACATAGCTTAGAAATAGGCTTTGAGGGGTTCGGTGTGCTAAAATAAACTTTTGGGCCATTCAGGGACTAAAAGCGTCAAAAAGTGCACAAGTTTGCATTTTCGCGCATAACTTACGTTGTGAATACATCCGGACATCCAAAAATTTATGTAAGCACTAAAATATTTTATTTTAGTGTTTGGCATAAGAAAAATCCATTCGTTGCGTCATTTGGATTGTTTTTCGCGCTTATGCGCATTCCGTCGTAATTAAGCGAACATCGCGTTCGTACGACCAAACGAACCAACGTCCGAAATATTTTTGAGCATGTTTCATGTCCACAATGTTTAGACATCATGTTAGGGCCTTAAAGTTGGCTTAACGGGATTTAAACATGTCAAAAATGGCTTAAACACATAACAGGGACTGAAACTGTCATTTCAACAAACTTTCTCCTGATCAGAGGACCCAGGCGGCCCGCGTAAAACCAGGGCTATCCTTTACGCGGCCCGCGTCCGCCTCTCAGACCAGATTCGATGTTTAAACAGGCTGTTAACAGCTGCATTACCCACAAAACCCACTTGCACATGGTAATTCTGATACTAGGGGCTGGTTTTGGATGTGCACATGGTATTACAATACCACGGGTGCAAGTGTATGGCCAAGATCGAAGCACGTTTCCCGATAAACGATCCTAACGGTGCTAGTATTCCTATAAATACCCACCCCCATCACTTGTAAAACCCACAAGAATCCTGATTTGAGAAGCTCTAAGTTGAAACCTTTGTTTCATACCTGAGCTACTTGGATCGAGATTAGCATTCGGGGACCCTTCGTAAGTATTCCTTCGTTCTTTTATTGCTTTTTGAGTCCGAAAGTCAAACTTTGTTTGACTTTCAGCGTTGAGCAGTTTATGGTCAATGCGAAGTTCGTTTGAACTTCACAACGTGATTGTAATCACGACGGTTATAGTCCCTTGGGACTATGCCTACTGATTACCACGTTGTCTAGGGTCGTAAGGATAAGCGATCTAATAAATCGCTTATACCTTCGAACCCGACCCGTTTGGTCGATCATTAGGATCCGACCGAACACATTAGGTGACCATAGCATATAGGGAATAACCTTCCGAGGTTATACCTTATGGTCGCTTCGTTTAAGTAGTTGTATGATAGGTAGTTTATATGCCTTAGGTAAATTACCAAAATACCCCTTTGATGCCAAAATTCATTATAAACATATGTGACATAACTTTTGACATCTAAACTGATTTGGCGACAATATTAGGAATGTTAAGGCATATTCTACTTGTCATAGGACTAGTTAGGCGGTCCGAACGCGTTTCACGCGAACGACGCGTTAAAGTAGCATAAGCTACCTAAACGGGTCGTAATGGGTCGTAAGCACTTATGTTAGGTTTCATTTAGTATGTAAGCTTTGTTAAACCATGCTACATGAGTTCCCATACTCATTTGGTTTACGAACCCTCATTCTATCCGATCCTCCGATTTAGGTCCGGTTTATTAACATAGTTACCTATATTAGGTGTCGTTTGATTCCGTGATCTCTAGCATTGCTTGGTGGTTATCTTAGGACTTCTGAGCAATCTCAAGTGAGTACATAGACCCCTCTTTTACTGTTTTCCAAACTGTTTTGGGGTGGAACACATGTGCCTACTTGTTACTTTCATGCTTTCCTGTTTTCACATCATATACTTCCTATGTTCATTAGTACATTTATAGTACATGTTTTACATTACATTACATGCTATGTATGTCTATTGTTGCATACTTAGTACAGTAGTTTCACGTCACATGCTATGTATGTCTATTGTTGCATACTTAGTACAGTTGTTTCACGTCACATGCTATGTATGTCTATTGTTGCATACTTAGTACAGTTGTTTCACGTCACATGCTATGTATGTCTATTGTTGCATACTTAGTACAGTTCACATGCTATGTATGTCCATTTGTTCCATTGTTCATCATACTTAGTACATTTGTTATTCATCACATGCTTACATTTTAGATACACATTACATGATTTACATTAGACATGAACATTTTACTTTGGTACTTTGGTTTGAGTAAGTGATTTAAGTAACGAGGCGTATGTAATATGATACAAGCACGGTGGATACGCCGCTGGTACTTCCTATACATAAGTGTTTGTACGGTATTACATATTGTAGCGTTATTTGAATCGTTTCAATTTGAGACATATAACATTTTATACAAATAACATAGTTTTCACAAGACATTGATTTACAAACAACTTATCTTATACAAACTCATTTTACATGGTTATTCATTTAACCATACATTATTCTCTTATTTATACATATCATCTGATCTTATCGTTTTTCAAATGATTTACAAGACAAAGCAAATTACAAGGTTCATGACTAAACATTTTCTCAAACATAAGTCATGAATTCTATTTTCACAAAACCTATGTATCTCACAGGCATTTTTATGCTGACGTACCTATTTTCACATGTGTTTTTAGGAGATGATGCATAGGACTTATCAAGACATACTTAGGCGGACCTGTGCCTTAGTGACTTAAACGAGACAAGAACTAGTTAATTTATGTTATGTATTCTTTGTTTCTGTTTAAAACAATGTAAACTCTCATGTTTGATTAATAAAACGAAACTTCAATTGCCATGGATTTGACACAATTAATTCTGTTACAACACTCCCCGATGTTTCCGCCACGTTTCGTTGTCTCACGTGGTCGGGGTGTGACATATCAAGTGCATGATTTCGAAAAGCATCATTCATGTTTTTCAAAAACCTTATACATAATTTCAAAATTCATCTCGCATGATTTTTAAAACATTTTTATAAATATACCTACCTAATACACCTACTTTATGATTTCAAAGGTATTATATATAAGGTTTCAAAAACATTGAACACATTTTTTTTAAGAACCCCATGCATAGTTTTCAAAAATATGTTTCCTCATACATTGACTTAACTTTCAGATTCTGCTTCATATGTCGCCTTGACATATCTAGCATCTCAACTTCATAAGCATTTTTACTTCATGTTTTGACATAAGCACATCCAGTGCAAGGTTTCAAAACATCTTCAACTTCTAAAATCCATATGGGATCTTTTTATCTTCACATTTAGACCCTTGTGGATGATTATCATTCAAATCAGAGTCCTTAATTGGATTCCTTATGTACCTAAATTCGAACATTTCGGTTCCTTATAATCGAAATCGAATTTTTCTTTTAAAATCTTTCTATCTTTATAGTTAGATTCTTGATAATGTTTAAAGTACCAAATGAAATCCACGAGATAGATTCCTAGTTTGCTTTAAATACATGTGCTCTGTTAGCAAAACTGATTAACAAATTAAAGATCTAGATAAACAATCTTTGTGGTTATATGACTATGTGTTTATGCATCTTGTGTTTTCTTTTATACATTTTGTGTTTTTGTATACTCTAGATATTCGTTATCCAAATCCTCGTAGAATTTTTCATATCTTCATATGAGGGATTCGTAGTAGGATATTCAAAAAGGTACTACCTTAAATCCTAAATGGGCTTCTATGAAATAGTTAAGACCCTTGGACTATATAGTACCACTCCATGATTCATAAGAGACCCTTTTAGTGGTCTAGTCAAAAAGATTGATTCAAAAATCTGGTTAAGAATGACATGTGATGATATAAGCTGAAAAGACTCCTTGGTTGTCTATTAAAATCATTTATTGATTTAATAAAAGGGACCATATGGTGGTCTAGTCACACTCATCACAGGTTTGTTCATTTGGTTTTCTCCTACACATTATAAAATAGACTGTGTGAACTATGCAAGGAATTGCCTAATTATGGACTCGTACATAATTATGAAATTTAGTGCACAGAAACCCAGTAAGATTTATTATGTGTAAGAACCGATAATGACAACAATAACAAAATGAAAACAATGTAATGGAGGTACGGTGGACGCACCAATGACGCTTCATATACTTGTATGTAAGTATCCCTCTTACATTGCAAGCATGATGTTATTAAAGTTACTAGAAGTTCAGAACCCTAACCAATGTTGTTCGATCTTTTCAACTTCATGTTTTAAACTCTCACAAGTTTCCTCTAAATAAAATTTCGGGACGAAATTTCCTAAAGTAGGGGAGACTGTGACACCTGTGCCTCCACGGCCATCAAACAAATACTGTATCAATGAAATATTGTATTTCATACTTGGGACATGTATAAATATGTGTATCCTTTGCACATATCAATTCTTGTTCGATTTCAAGCTTTAAATCGCTTTCTGGAAGGTTATACGCGCACTGATGCGTAAATATAACCCGTTTAATGCAACGAACACTAAGGAATAGTGAAATAGGCTTAACATACCTTAAATAACCTTTACATAACTTAGAAATAAGTTTTGAAGGCTTTGGTATGGCAAAATCGAGTTAAATCGCTTACAGGGACTAAAGTTGACAAACGGCGAAAGTATGCCAATTTGAACTGTAACAGACATTCCGGATCATGGCCATAAGTTAAACATACCATAAATATCCTTTAAATAGTTTAGAAATAGGATTTGAGGGGTTCGGTGTGTTAAAATAAACTTTTGGGTCATTCAGGGACTAAAAGCGTCAAAAAGTGCACAAGTTTGCACTTTCGCGCATAACTTACGTTCTGAATACATCCGGACATCCAAAAATTTATGTAAGCACTAAAATATTTTATTTTAGTGTTTGGCATAAGAAAAATCCATTTATCACGCAATTTGGATCGTTTTTCGCGCTTATGCGCATTCCGTCGTAATTAAGCGAACATCGCGATCGTACGGCCAAACGAATCGACACCCGAGATATTTTTGAGCACATTTTAAGTTCCCTATACTTTAACTTCATTTTAGAGCTTTGAAATGGGGTTAACGGGGCTTAAACGTGTCAAAAGTCCATCAAATAGCAAGTTTGGAGCTTCAGGGGCCTGTTCTGCCATTTTTGAAAGTATCAGACCTGCAAGGTCCTTGCGCACCGCAAGGTTCTAAGTCTTACGGTGCGCAAGCAGGGGTCAAATAGCAGAAACTTGTTTAAACAGCTGTTAACGGCCTTTTAACCCCCCCAAAGGCGAATGCCACATGTTGATCTCTTATGGTGAGGGGCCAAATTGGGTTCCATAACCTTCCGACAAGTGTACGGGTGAGATCAAGGCACGATATTCAAGAAACGACCCTAAGGGTGGTCCATTTACTATAAATACCCATCCATCCCCATTGCAAAACCCACTTGAAATCTGAGTTTTTCTCTAAGTGGTTGTGTTTATACACTTCCTACCTGAGATTACTTGGAAATCAATCTTGCGGGGACCCTTTGTAAGTGTTCTTTCGTTCTTTTCTTTCGTTTTAGCGTTAAAGTCAACTTTGTTTGACTTTCTGCATTGACCAGTTTATGGTCAACATGAAGTTCATTTGAACTTCGTAACGTGAGCGTGATCACGATGGTTATAGTCCCTAGTGACTATACCTACTGATTACCACGTTATCTAGGCTCAGTGACGAGTCGTAGTTTCGGCCAAAATGCGTGTTATCGCGTATTTTGTAACCAAACTACTTTTAGGTATCAAAACTGTTTGTTTTGATACCAAACCTGTTTTCTAAACTTAGTTAAGCATGTTTTAACATGTTTAGCTCGACACTTTTAGTTTAGTGCTTATATAGGGTCGTAAGGTAAGCGATCTAAACAATCGCTTATACTTTCGAACCCGACCCGTTTGGTCGATCATTAGGATCCGACCAAACATATTAGGTAACCATAGTATATAGGGAATAACCTTCCGAGGTTATACCTTATGGTCTCGGCGTTTTGTTAGTTGTATGATAGGTAGTTTATATGCCTTAGGTAAATGACCAAAATGCCCTTTTTACGCCAAAATTCATTTTAAGTATATGTAACATAACTTTTGGTATCTAAACTGTTTTGGGAACAATATTAGACATGTTAAGGAATATATTACCTGTCATAGGACTAGTTAAGCGGTCCGAACGCGTTTCACGCGAACGACGCGTTAAAGTAGCATAAGCTACCTAAACGGGTCGTAATGGGTCATAAGCACTTAGGTTAGGTTTCATTGTAGTATGTAGGCCTTGTTAAACCATATCATATGAGTTCCAATACTCATTTGGTTTACGAAACCTCATACTATCCAATCTTCCGACTTAGGTCCGGTTTATTCATGTAGTTACCTATATTAGGTGCCGTTTGATATCCGTGATCTCTAGCATTGTTTGGTTGTTACTCAAGGACTACTAAGCAATCTCAAGTGAGTACATAGACCCCTCTTTTACTGTTTTCCAAACATTTTGGGGTGAAACACATGTGCCTACTTGTTACTTTCATGCTTTCCAGTTTTCACTTCATATACTTGCTATATTCATTAGTACATTTATTGTACATGATTTCATTGTGTTTTATTCTATCTATGCCCATTGTGTGCGTACTTAGTACATTATTTTACATTACATTTTATGCTATGTATGCCCATTGTGTGCGTACTTAGTACATTATTTTACATTACATTACGTTTTATGCTATGTATGCCCATTGTGTGCGTACTTAGTACATTATTTTACATTACATTTTATGCTATGTATGCCCATTGTGTGCGTACTTAGTACATTATTTTACATTACATTTTATGTTATGTATGCCCATTGTGTGCGTACTTAGTACATTATTTTACATTACATATTATGCTATGTATGCCCATTGTGTGCGTACTTAGTACATTATTTTACATTACATTCTATGCTATGTATGCCCATTGTGTGCATACTTAGTACATTTATTATTCATCACATGCTTACATTTTGGTATGACATTTGGTTTGTTTAAATGGGACAATGTACATTCATTAACACCGATCATGCCGCTCGGTAGTAGGTAGTGGTACCATAGGACTTGACAAATCCCATTCCTGAAATCTCGGGTTTGTTTGGACGTAAGGAATGACCAAATCCGAATACATCTTTTGATAACCTTTACTAAAAGGGTTATCCGACTGTCGCAAGGCTTGGATGTATGAATTTTCACAATACCGCATAAATGTTTATATCTGTATAGCATGCATTTATTACACAAAACATAACTTTGATTTAAACCATGTTTTACTTCAATACCTTGTTTTTATGCTTTTTACTTATGGTTTAGTTGATATATTTCACTTACCATACATAAACATTTTTGACATTTACATACACAATTCATGATTTACATTAGACATAGACATTAGACATGGTTTTCACATAAACCTTTTGACATTTGATTATACGTAAACACTTTACTTTGGTGGTTTGGTTTGAGTAAGTGATTTAAGTAACGAGGCGTGTGTAATATGATACAAGCATGGTGGATACGCCGCTGGTACTTCCTATATATAAGTGTTTGTATGGTATTACATATCGTAGCGTTATTTGAATCATTTCAATTTGAGACATATAACATTTTATACAAATAACATACTTTTCACAAGACATTTTTTTACAAACAACTTATCTTATACAAACTCATTTTACTTGGTTATTCATTTAACCACACATTATTCTCTTATTTATACATATCATCTGAACTTATTGTTTTTCAAACGATCTACAAAACAAATCAATTTACAAGGTTCATGACTGACTTTTGCTAAACAACTTTTTCCTAAACTTACAAGTCATGAATCCTATTTTCACAAAACCTATGTATCTCACAGGCATTTTTATGCTGACGTACCTATTTTCACATGTGTTTCAGGATATGATGCATAGGATTTATCAAGATACACTTAGGCGGACTTGGGCCTTAGTGACAATAAAAGATGCAAGACTAGTTATTTATGTTATGTTTCTTTGATTGTCAAGACATTGTAACTCTTTTAATCAATAAAACAATATTTCAATTTCCATGTGTTATGAAACAATGATTCTGTTACAACACTCCCCGACGTTTCTGCCACGTTTTGTTGTTTTACGTGGTCGGGGTGTGGGGACTTAAAATGTGCTCAAAAATATCTCGGGTGTCGGTTCGTTTGGCCGTACGATCGCGATGTTCGCTTAATTACGACGGAATGCGCATAAGCGCGAAAAACGATCCAAATTGCGTGACAAATGGATTTTTCTTATGCCAAACACTAAAATAAAATATTTTAATGCTTACATAAATTTTTGGATGTCCGGATGTATTCAGAACGTAAGTTATGCGCGAAAGTGCAAACGTATGCACTTTTTGACACTTTTAGTCCCTGAAAGAGCCAAAAGTTTATTTTAGCACACCGAACCCCTCAAAGCCTATTTCTAAGCTATATAAAGGATATTTAAGGTGTGTTTAACTTATGGTCATGTTCCGGAATGTCTGTTACAGTTCAAATTGGCATACTTTCGCAGTTTGTCAAATTTAGTCCCTATAGGCGAATTAACTCGATTTTGCCATACCAAAGCCTTCAAAACTTATTTCTAAGTTATGTAAAGGTTATTTAAGGTATGTTAAGCCTATTTCACTATTCCGGAGTGTTCGTTGAATTAAACGGGTTATATTTACGCATCAGTGCGCGTATAACCTTCCAGAAAGCGATTTAAAGCTTGAAATCGAACAAGAATTGATATGTGCAAAGGATACACATATTTATACAAATTAAGTATGAAATACAATATTTCATTGATACAGTATTTGTTTGATGGCCGTGGAGGCACAGGTGTCACACCACTGTTGATAAATATCCATAAAAAATGGATAAAAATTATCAGTGGATCAAATCCATCTTTTAAATCTCTTCATCTTCATTTCAAACAGATGTTGGATCACTAAAGTCACCAACAGATGTTAGCTCAGATGATTCACATTTGATGCTTCACCTTTTAAACATCAAATCTTCCTTAAAACTCAACCATTTCACCACACACTTGGCAACATCAATGAAAAGGGATTCCTACAAAAGGTCCATCCTAAAACAATTGTCTTCCTTCTGGCACTCAACCATCTCATCAGCAAGTCATGTACCTTGGTGCATTTAAAGACAGAAAGTTGGGTAGCTGTCATGAAAGAGGAGCTTCAGCAGTACAGTGAAAACAAGATTGAAAATCTTGTACCACAGTCAAAGGATGAGAATCTATTTGACAAAAAGTGGATCCCCAAAGAACATAGCATATGTTGAAGCATGATTGTCAAGATTTATTGTACTTAGACAAGTACCAACACCAAGAGTGTGAAAGCTTACATCAGGAGGATGTCAATACCTAGGCAATATGCTTAGTGTTTTGACTAGGCAAAAAGCAAGCAGATGTTTTTATAACCACTGATTGAAGAATATTATGATGCTGCAGCAAGCTGAATAGTCCAACTGTTTGTAACTTCAAAATATATTATTGAATTTTGGTATAGTTGCTCAAAAGATTGTTTCTATGCAGGACAGTCAAGTAGCTGAAATATATCATCAAAAAATCAGTATCTCATTTATTCACCATCAGATATCACCTTGTGAGGGATTGCTATAAAAAGGTTTGATTTCATCTTTAACATGTCCATCCTAAAGATCAGTTGGTAGATGTAAAAACCTAAGAATTGGATTCATCTACTGTTGAAAAACTTGATCCCTAGGTTTGGAGTGCTAAACATGGATTAAAGGAAAATTTCTTGTGTTCCATGTGTAAATAGCATAAAAATGTTTTTAGAAAAATAAAAATCATCTTAAAAATAGTTTAAAACTGAGTTTTTCAATAAATCCTCAAAGTCTGTTCAAAACTGATGGCATTAAAACTCTGTTAAATAGTAAAATCTATCCACTGCCAAAGTGTATCATCTGTTAGTGCAAAACACTGATTTACAACATAGGTTACACGTGGACATATGTTATTCAACAGTTGTGTGCATCAGATGCCATGATCACTTTTTCATATAAATGGCCTTACACCTGAAACATTTACAAGGCTATCAAAAATTTCCAAAACAAAAGCAGAGGTTCTTGAGCAGACTTTAGCAGCTACCACTGCTCCTCAGGAACCTGTTGCTGAGCCCACTGCTCAAGGTGATCACAGCAGTAACACAACTACTGTGAAACCCACACCTAAAACCACCAAAAAGACCAAAAAGACATCATCTAAAAAGCCCACCAAACCCATCAAAAGGTAACTCTGGAAGATGAGATCCCAGAGCAACTGCCAGTGACAACACAAAAGTCACTAGAAACCACTGCTGCTACTTCCTCACAGCAGATGGTAGAAAGATCTCAACCCTTGCCTAAAACTCCTCCTGCATGTAACATCTGTGTCTAAAATCATTGTAAACAATTCATTTATCAATAAAACAAAGTTATTTGATCCCAATGTTTGTTTGGTTATGTTTTACATTTTACATGTTTTGACTTTTATTCAATTTCAAACTCTATATCGCTTTCTGGAGAGTTATACGCAAACTGGTGCGTAAACGTAATCAGTTTAATGCGACAAATACTCCGGAACATCAACATATACTTAACATACCTGAAATAACCTTTACATAACTTAGAAATAAGTTTTGAAGGCTTTGGTATGGCAAAAACAAGTTAATTCGCTTACAGGGACTAAACTTGACAAACTACGAAAGTATGCCAATTTGAACTGTAACTGACATTCTGGAACATGACCATAAGTTAAACATACCATAAATATCCTTTACATGGCTTAGAAATAGGCTTTGAGGGGTTCGGTATGCTAAAATAAACTTCTGGGTCATTCAGGGACTAAAAGCGTCAAAAAGTGCATAAGTTTGCGTTTTCGCGCATAACTTACGTTCTGAATACCTCCGGACATCCAAAAATTTATGTAAGCACTAAAATATTTTATTTTAGTGTTTGCATAAGAAAAATCCATTCGTCGCGTCATTTGGATCGTTTTTCGCGCTTATGCGCATTCCGTCGTAATTAAGCGAACATCGCGATTGTACGGCCAAACGAACCGACATCCGAGATATTTTTGAGCACATTTTAAGTTCCCTATACTTTAACTTCATTTTAGAGCTTTGAAATGGGGTTAACGGGCCTTAAACGTGTCGGAAATGACTTAAATGCATGACAGGGACTAAAATTGTAATTCTGCCAAAGTTGTTGGCTTGCGCACCGTAAGAAAATTCCTTACGATGCGTAAGCAGTCCCCAGACAGCAGAATTGCAGAAACATTGCATCTGGTCCACTCCACTTGTTGCACATGGTTTTGGGGCAAATCTATGGGCTCAAATGGTTTTATAAAACCAGGGTCTTGAGGTGGAGGGTTGAGATTGAATCACGGTTTCCAAAAAACGATCTTAACGGCTCACCGAACACTATAAATACCTAACCCCATGCCTTGCAAAAACCCACAAGAATCTGATTTGAGAAGCTCTAAGTTGAAACCTTTGTTTCATACCTGAGCTACTTGGATCAAGATTAGCTTTTGGGGACCCTTTGTAAGTGTTCCTTCATTCTTTTATTGCTTTTCGAGTCCGAAAGTCAAACTTTGTTTGACTTTCTGCATTGACCAGTTTATGGTCAATGCGAAGTTCGTTTGAACTTCATAACGTGAGCGTAATCACGATGGTCATAGTCCCTAGTGACTATACCTACTGATTACCACGTTATCTTGGCTCAGTGACGAGTCGTAGTTTCGGCCAAAATACGTGTTATTGCGTATTTTGTAACCAAACTACTCTTAGGTATCAAAACCGTTTGTTTTGATACCAAACTTGTTTTCTAACTTAGTTAAGCATGTTTCAACATGCTTAGCTCCTCACTTTTAGTTTTGTGCTTGTCTAGGGTCGTAAGGGTAAGCGATCTAATCAATCGCTTATGCTTTCGAACCCGACCCATTTGGTCGATCATTAGGATCCGACCAAATACATTAGGTGACCATAGTATATAGGGAATAACCTTCCGAGGTTATACCTTATGGTCGCTTCGTTTAAGTAGTTGTATGATAGGTAGTTTATATGCCTTAGGTAAATTACAAAATGCCCTTTTTATGCATAATTGATGTTTAAGCATATGTAACCCAAACTTTTATCACTTAACTGATTTGGAAACAATATTAAGCATGTTAAGGCATATTCTACTTGTCATAGGACTAGTTAGGCGGTCTGAACGCGTTTTACGCGAACGACGCGTTAAAGTAGCATAAGCTACCTAAACGGGTCGTAATGGGTCGTAAGCACTTAGGTTAGGTTTCATTTAGTATGTAGGCCTTGTTAAACCATACTACATGAGTTCCCATACTCATTTGGTTTATGAGCCCTCATTCTATCCGATCCTCCGATTTAGGTCCGGTTTATTAATGTAGTTACCTATATTAGGTGCCGTTTGATATCCGTGATCTCTAGCATTGTTTGGTTGTTACTCAAGGACTACTAAGCAATCTCAAGTGAGTACATAGACCCCTCTTTACTATTTTCCAAACTGTTTTGGGGTGAAACGCATGTGCCTACTTGTTACTTTCATGCTTTCCTGTTTTCACATCATATACCTGCTATGTTCATTAGTACATTATAGTACACAATTTCATTACATTTCATGCTATGTATGCCCATTGTGTGCGTACTTAGTACATCGTTTTATATTACATTTCATGCTATGTATGTCCATTGTGTGCATACTTAGTACATTGTTTTACATTACACTTCTGCTATGTATGTTGACTGATAGCATGCTAGCACATTGATTTACATGACTTTTCTGCTTTGTATGTTAACTTAGCATACTTAGTACATTGTTTTCATATGACATGTATACAATTGCTATAACATTTGGTTTGCACAAACGATACTAATATACGTTCATTAACATTAGCTACGTCGCTCGGTAGTAAGTACTGGTACCATAGGACTTGACAAATCCCATTCCTGACATCTCGGGTTTGTTTGGATGTAAGGAATGACTGAATCCGAAAACATTTCTTTTGATAACCTTGACTGAAAGGGTTATCCGACTGTCTCAAGGCTTGAATGTATGCGTTAACTTACCACATAAATGTTTGTATCAATGTAACATGCATTCACTTTGCAAAACATAACTTTTTGATATATTCAAAGTACTTTGTTTTGTACATTCTTACATTTGGACTATGTGACAATACTTTACTTACAATACATAACATTTGTCACACATTACTTGACTACTTTTGGACTTCTTGACATTTAACATGGTTTATACAAGGACTTTTTGACAATTGGTTTAAACATAGACTTTATACATTGGTGGTTTGGTTTGAGTAAGTGACTTAAGTAACGAGATGTGAGTAATATGACACAAGCATGGTGGATACGCCACTGGTACTTCCTATATATAAGTGTTTGTATTATATTACATATCATAGCGTTATTTAAATCATTCAATTTGGACTTATACATTTTACACAAGTAACACGATTTTCACAAGACTTTGGTTTACAAACAATTTACTTTATACAACTCATTTTACTTGGTTATACATTTAACCATACATTATTCTTTTATTTATACATATCATTTGATCTTATCGCTTTTTAAATGACTTACAAAACAAAACAATTTACAAGGTTCATGACTGACTTTTACTAAACAACTTTTCTTAAACTTAAGTCATGAAATCCTATTTTCACAAAACCTATGTATCTCACAGGCATTTTTATGCTGACGTACCTATTTTCACATGTGTTTTCAGGAGCTTTTGCATAGGATGATGATCGTGACACTAGGGCGGACCTGTGCCTTAGAGACTTAAAATGAAGATAGACTTAGTTTAATTATGTTATAAACTCTTTGATTCCTGTTTAAGACAATGTAACTCTTATGTTGATAAATAAAGTACAACTTTGAATGCCATGGTTATGAAACAATTAATTCTGTTACAACATTCCCCGACATTTTCCGCCACGTTTTGTATGTTATACGTGGTCGGGGTGTGACAGAAGAGTTGGTATCAGAGCCAATGGTTATAGGGAATTAGGTTATTAGTAATGCTTTGACCTAGACTATAACCTTTCTAGGACCCTAACACAAGTTATATTGTGTTTATATCTTAAAACATGCACATCACCTATCCTTAGGTGATTATTAAAACAAGAACCCAATTTTTCCGAAACGATTTTTGAAAAACAATCTTCTGTTTTTGAATGATTTAGTACAAGGTTTTGAACCCTCTATTATAAGGTTTTGAACCCTCTGTTATATGGTTTTGAACCCCTTTGAGTTTTCAAAATCTCGTCAAGGTTTTGGGTTTTAAATAATGTGAACACGTGCAAACTGGAATGGTGAATGCCTGTACCCTGGGTTTTCTGTCTAAGGCTAGAGTGTTCGTACAAATCCACATAATCAGACCAGTCACTCTTATCTGGGAACTCTTGGGGTGAGTGTTCACTTATAGGCGAGCATGTCTTCGCGATACATTATTTTTGACCCATTTACTTTGATTAGTCACTGTGTGTCGTTTGTATGCTTTGTGATGCGAACAAATGACCACCATATTTGCTTTTGTTGATTTTGTTTCATCTCATTCTCTTCATCCAATCATCTCACTCGTTTCCTTTCATGTTTTCCTCTTTTAGAATGCCTCCTCGACGCGAAAACCAGATAGCGACTGCCGAACTGGCAGAAATTATTGCGCAGCAAATGGCTGCTCAATTCCCAAACCTCTTTGCTCAATGGAACCAAGCCAACAACAACAACAATGCTCCATGCAAATTCAAGGATTTTAACTCGGCTAAGCCACTCAAGTTTAGTGGTTCTGAGGGAGCGACCGGGCTTCTTCAATGGTTCTAGAGCATTGAGAATACTTTCCGCCACGTGCAGTGTCCTGACAATCGCAAGGTCGAGTTTTCTTCAAGTGTGTTTCAGAAGAGCGCTCTCACATGGTGGAACGGGGTTATGAGAGACCGTGGTGCAGAAGTTGCTCTAGCACAAACTTGGGCTGAACTTAGGGCCCTTATGATGAGGGAGTTCTGTCCTCGTCATGAACAGCGAGCTTTGGAGAAAGAGTTTGATGACTTGAAACAAGACAGTGGCGAGCACAGGGCGTATACTGACAGGTTTGAGGAGTTGAGTCTGCTTTGCCCAACAATGGTTACCCCACTCGACAAGGCTATCGAAAGGTACATCGACGGCCTACCTGACTCAGTGCAAGACATCATTACTGGTAGTAACCCTGCCACACTCCGTCAGGCGATTGAGTTAGCAGCGACATTGACTGAGTCGCAGGTTCGAAAGGGAAAGCTGCATAAAAAGGGTGACAAGGGTAAGAAGCAGGCGTCTGACAAGGGGGATAGCAAGAAAGGTCAAAACAAGAATGGGAAGAATTCTGGTTCCTCAAAGGGTTCTAGGAAGCGAAAGGCTTCCCAAAACTATGCCGTTATTGCACAGGCCCAAGCTGCACCAAATCAGCCTGCGCAACCACCCGCCAAGAAGCCTTATTTTGGCAATGCACCTTTGTGCAACAGGTGTAACGGCCATCACCTACCACATCTCCAATGTCGTCAATGCACTAACTGTGGGAGAAATGGTCATCTTGCCGCTACTTGTCGCATTCCTGTTAACCAGAACCAGGCAGTTCAGAACCAAGCCCAACAAGTTGCTCAGCCTCTTGCTCAGCAACAAGGTCAAGCTGCACGACCTCATTTTCCTCCTGGTTCGTGCTACAATTGTGGGGATCTGACCCACTACAGAAACCGGTGCCCAAGACTAGCCAACCAGAATCAGAATCCAAATCAGAATCAGGCTCAGGCTCAAGGTCGAGTCTTCAACATGAACGCACAAGAGGCACAAGCAGACAATGAAGTGGTGAACGGTACGTTCTTTATTAATAATCAGCCTGCATCTGTTCTTTTTTATTCGGGTGCCGATAAGAGTTTTGTGTCATTATCTTTTGAGCCATTGCTTCGCGTGTCTAGAACGAAACTAGGTAAACCTTTGACAGTAGTGGTTGCTAGTGGTGAACCCATTGTTCTTGATTCTGTTCTTCGCAACTTCCAGTTGAACCTTAACGATCATCTTTTTCCTATTGACCTCACGCCAATGCAACTCGGAAGCTTCGACGTTATAGTGGGTATGGATTGGTTAGCCAAGCATCGCGCAGAGGTAGTTTGTTTTGAGAAGATTGTTCTTGTGCCGCTTTCGACAGGCGAGATCCTACAGGTTCGTGGTGAGAAACCTGCTGGTGGTCTCAAACTCATGTCTTGTTTTAAAGCTCGGAAGTATCTGTGAAAGAATTATGTGGCCTTCTTGGCACATGTCACAGCAGATAAAGGCAAAGGTAAGTCTATCCAAGATATTCCCGTTGTTTGGGATTATTCTGAAGTTTTTCCTGAAGATTTACCTGGTCTACCTCCAGCACGCCAAGTCGAGTTTCGTATTGATCTCGTACCTGGTGCAAATCCCATTGCCAGAGCTCCATATCGTCTTGCACCATATGAGATGCAAGAGTTGTCTAAGCAGCTTCAGGAGCTCTCTGACAAAGGTTTTATCCGTCCTAGCTTTTCACCTTGGGGTGCTCCCGTTCTTTTTGTCAAGAAGAAGGATGGATCTTTTAGGATGTGTATCGATTATCGTGAGCTTAACAAGCTTACCATCAAGAATCGATATCCCCTACCTCGCATTGATGATCTCTTTGATCAGTTACAGGGCGCTTCTTATTTTTCAAAGATTGATCTCCGATCTGGATATCAACTTCGTGTGCATGAAGAAGATATTCCCAAGACAGCGTTCTGCACTCGATATGGGCATTATGAGTTCACAGTCATGCCATTCGGATTGACTAATGCTCCTGCTGTTTTCATGGACTTAATGAATAGGGTCTGCAAGCCTTATTTGGATCAATTCGTCATTGTTTTTATTGATGACATCTTGATTTATTCTAAGACGCGAGGTGAACATGAGCAACATCTTCGTCTTACTTTGGAACTCCTAAAGAAAGAGCAACTTTTCACCAAATTCTCCAAGTGTGAATTATGGCTTAAAGAAGTTCAATTTTTAGGACATATTGTCAACGAGTAAGGTATTCATGTAGATCCCTCCAAGATCAGTGCGATCAAGGATTGGGATACGCCTACTACTCCTACTGAAGTTCGTTCTTTTCTTGGTCTAGCGGGTTATTACCGCCGCTTCATTGAAAACTTCTCAAAGATTGCAGTTCCTCTAACTGCTCTAACTCAGAAGAACAAATCCTTTGATTGGGGATTCAAGCAAGAGGAAGCGTTTCTAACTTTGAAACAAAAACTTTGCGATGCGCCTGTTCTGACTTTGCCTGAGGGCAATGATGATTTCGTCGTTTATTGTGATGCATCTAAATTGGGTCTTGGATGTGTCCTGATGCAAAGGAACAAAGTCATAGCATATGCATCGAGGCAGTTGAAGATACATGAGAAAAACTACACCACTCATGATCTTGAGTTAGGTGCAGTTGTCTTCGCTCTTAAGATCTGGAGACACTATTTGTACGGTACAAAATGTGTGGTTTTCACGGACCACAAAAGTCTTCAGCATATCTTCAATCAGAAAGAACTCAACATGAGGCAACGACGTTGGGTTGAGCTTCTAAACGACTATGACTGCGAAATTCGCTACCATCCTGGTAAGGAGAATGTCGTAGCCGATGCATTGAGTCGTAAGGAACGTACTAAGCTTCATTGTGTACGTGTTCAATCTGTTGTTCAAGCTCGATCTGATATCCAAGCACGCATTTCTCAGGCTCAACAATATTGTGTTTCACAAGGTTTGATGGATAAGGAGTTTCCCTATTACATAACACCTGATCTAGAACTGAAGGACAATGGATCGTATTACTTCATGGACCATTTGTGGGTCCCAAGCCAAGATAACCTTCGCACCTTGCTTATGGATGAAGCCCATAAGTCGCGTTATTCTGTTCATCCTGACTCAGATAAGATGTATAAGGATCTTCGTATTCAGTATTGGTGGTCTGGTATGAAGAAAGACATTTCCTTATATGTATCAAAATGCCTTACTTGTCTTAAGGTTAAGGCTGAACATCAACGTCCTTCCGGTTTATTGGTGCAACCAGAGATCCCAGTTTGGAAATGGGAAAACATTACTATGGATCTCATTACTAAACTTCCGCGCACAAAGAAAGGTCATGATGCCATCTGGGTAGTTGTTGATCGTCTTACTAAGTCAGCGCATTTCTTGCCAATCCGTGAGGATTTTTCTGCTGACAAACTTGCTAAAATCTACGTGGATGAAATTGTAGCTCGACATGGTGTTCCTTTGAACATCATTTCTGACAGAGATGCTCGTTTCACTTCTCATTTTTGGAGAACCATGCAGTCTGCTATGGGGACCCAACTTAATCTGAGCACAGCTTATCATCCGCAAACGGATGGTCAATCTGAAAGAACAATCCAGACTCTGGAGGATATGCTTAGAGCTTGTGTGATCGATTTTGGTGGTAGTTGGGATTCACATCTTCCGTTGATTGAATTCTCCTACAACAACAGTTATCACTCCAGCATCAACATGGCTCCTTTCGAGGTTCTCTATGGTCGAAAATGTCGTTCACCAGTCTGCTAGAATGAGATCGGCGAGGCTCAGCTTACTGGACCTGCCCTCATTTTAGAGACAACTGACAAGATTAAGAAAGTTCGTGATAACCTTCAGACAGCTAGAAGCCGTCAAAAGAGTTACGCGGACCCAAAACGCATGCCCTTGGAATTTCAAGTCGGTGATCGAGTATTACTTAAGGTCTCACCTTGGAAAGGTGTGATCAGATTTGGAAAGAAAGGAAAACTTGCACCTAGATACGTTGGACCATTCAAGATCGTCGAAAGAATCGGTAAGGTAGCCTACAGACTTGAGTTACCTTCTGAACTTGGAAATGTTCATCCAACTTTTTACGTGTCCAATCTCAAGAGGTGTTTAGCTGATGAGAACCTCCACATACCGCTTGACGAAATTCGTGTTGACAAAACACTGAAATTTGTTGAGAAGCCAGTGGAAATCATGGAACGTGAAGTCAAGTGGCTTAAACGCAAGCGCATTCCTTTGGTCAAGGTTCGCTGGGAAGCTAAACGTGGACCCGAGTTTACTTGGGAACGCGAAGATCAAATGAAGGCGAAATATCCGCATCTTTTCCCACGAGTTTCCTCTAAATAAATTTCGGGACGAAATTTCCACAAGTAGGGGAGACTGTAACATCTGTGTCTGAAATCATTGTAAACAATTCAGTTATCAATAAAACAAAGTTATTTGGTCCCAATGTTTGTTTGGTTATGTTTTACATTTTTCATGTTTTGACTTTTATTCAATTTCAAACTCTATATCGCTTTCTGGAGAGTTATACGCAAACTGGTGCGTAAACGTAATCAGTTTAATGCGACAAATACTCCAGAACATCAACATATACTTAACATACCTTAAATAACTTTACATAACTTAGAAATAAGTTTTGAAGGCTTTGGTATGGCAAAAACAAGTTAATTCGCTTACAGGGACTAAACTTGACAAACTGCGAAAGTATGCCAATTTGAACTGTAACTGACATTCCGGAACATGACCATAAGTTAAACATACCATAAATATCCTTTACATGGCTTAGAAATAGGCTTTGAGGGGTTCGGTATGCTAAAATAAACATCTGGGTCATTCAGGGACTAAAAGCGTCAAAAAGTGCATAAGTTTGCGTTTTCGCGCATAACTTACGTTCTGAATACCTCCGGACATCCAAAAATTTATGTAAGCACTAACATATTTTATTTTAGTCTTTGTCATAAGAAAAATCCATTCGTCGCGTCATTTGGATCGTTTTTCGCGCTTATGCGCATTCCGTCGTAATTAAGCGAACATCGCGATTGTACGGCCAAATGAACCGACATCCGAGATATTTTTTATCATATTTTAAGTTCCCTATACTTTACCTTCATTTTAGAGCTTTGAAATGGGGTTAACGGGCCTTAAACGTGTCGGAAATGACTTAAATGCATGACAGGGACTAAAATTGTAATTCTGCCAAAGTTGTTGGCTTGCGCACCGTAAGCAAATTCCTTACGGTGCGTAAGCAGTCCCCAGATAGTAGAATTGCAGAAACATTGCATCTGGTCCACTCCACTTGTTGCACATGGTTTTGGGGCAAATCTATGGGCTCAAATGGTTTTATAAAACCAGGGTCTTGAGGTGGAGGGTTGAGATTGAATCACGGTTTCCAAGAAACGATCTTAACGGCTCACCGAACACTATAAATACCCAACCCCATGCCTAGCAAAAACCCACAAGAATCTAATTTGAGAAGCTCTAAGTTGAAACCTTGGTTTCATACCTGAGCTACTTGGATCAAGATTAGCTTTTGGGGACCCTTTGTAAGTGTTCCTTCGTTCTTTTATTGCTTTTCGAGTCCGAAAGTCAAACTTTATTTGACTTTCTGCATTGACCAATTTATGGTCAATGCGAAGTTCGTTTGAACTTCATAACGTGAGCGTAATCACGATGGTCATAGTCCCTAGTGACTATACCTACTGATTACCACGTTATCTTGGCTCAGTGACGAGTCGTAGTTTCGGCCAAAATACGTGTTATTGCGTATTTTGTAACCAAACTACTCTTAGGTATCAAAACCGTTTGTTTTGATACCAAACTTGTTTTCTAACTTAGTTAAGCATGTTTCAACATGCTTAGCTCCTCACTTTTAGTTTTGTGCTTGTCTAGGGTCGTAAGGGTAAGCGATCTAATCAATCGCTTATGCTTTCGAACCCGACCCATTTGGTCGATCATTAGGATCCGACCAAATACATTAGGTGGCCATAGTATATAGGGAATAACCTTCCGAGGTTATACCTTATGGTCGCTTCGTTTAAGTAGTTGTATGATAGGTAGTTTATATGCCTTAGGTAAATTACCAAAATGCCCTTTTTATGCATAATTGATGTTTAAGCATATGTAACCCAAACTTTTGTCCCTTAACTGATTTGGAAACAATATTAAACATGTTAAGGCATATTCTACTTGTCATAGGACTAGTTAGGCGGTCCGAACGCGTTTTACGCGAACGACGCGTTAAAGTAGCATAAGCTACCTAAACGGGTCGTAAGCACTTAGGTTAGGTTTCATTTAGTATGTAGGCCTTGTTAAACCATACTACATGAGTTCCCATACTCATTTGGTTTATGAGCCCTCATTCTATCCGATCCTCCGATTTAGGTCCGGTTTATTAATGTAGTTACCTATATTAGGTGCCGTTTGATATCCGTGATCTCTAGAATTGTTTGGTTGTTACTCAAGGACTACTAAGCAATCTCAAGTGAGTACATAGACCCCTCTTTACTGTTTTCCAAACTGTTTTGGGGTGAAACACATGTGCCTACTTGTTACTTTCATGCTTTCCTGTTTTCACATCATATACCTGCTATGTTCGTTAGTACATTATAGTACACGATTTCATTACATTTCATGCTATGTATGCCCATTGTGTGCGTACTTAGTACATCGTTTTATATTACATTTCATGCTATGTATGTCCATTGTGTGCATACTTAGTACATTGTTTTACATTACACTTCTGCTATGTATGTTGACTGATAGCATGCTAGCACATTGATTTACATGACTTTTCTGCTTTGTATGTTAACTTAGCATACTTAGTACATTGTTTTCATATGACATGTATACAATTGCTATAACATTTGATTTGCACAAACAAGACTAATATACATTCATTAACATTAGCTACGCCGCTCGGTAGTAAGTACTGGTACCATAGGACTTGACAAATCCCATTCCTGACATCTCGGGTTTGTTTGGATGTAAGGAATGACGGAATCCGAAAACATTTCTTTTGGTAACCTTGACTGAAAGGGTTATCCGACTGTCTCAAGGCTTGAATGTATGCGTTAACTTACGACATAAATGTTTGTATCAATGTAACATGCATTCACTTTGCAAAACATAACTTTTTGATATATTCAAAATACTTTGTTTTGTACATTCTTACGTTTGGACTATGTGACAATACTTTACTTACAATACATAACATTTGTCACACATTACTTGACTACTTTTGGACTTCTTGACATTTGACATGGTTTATACAAGGACTTTTTGACAATTGGTTTAAACATAGACTTTATACATTGGTGGTTTGGTTTGAGTAAGTGACTTAAGTAACGAGATGTGAGTAATATGACACAAGCATGGTGGATACGCCACTGGTACTTCCTATATATAAGTGTTTGTATTATATTACATATCATAGCGTTATTTAAATCATTCAATTTGGACTTATACATTTTACACAAGTAACACGATTTTCACAAGACTTTGGTTTACAAACAATTTACTTTATACAACTCATTTTACTTGGTTATACATTTAACCATACATTATTCTTTTATTTATACATATCATTTGATCTTATCGCTTTTAAAATGACTTACAAAACAAAACAATTTACAAGGTTCATGACTGACTTTTACTAAACAACTTTTCTTAAACTTAAGTCATGAAATCCTATTTTCACAAAACCTATGTATCTCACAGGCATTTTTATGCTGACGTACCTATTTTCACATGTGTTTTCAGGAGCTTTTGCATAGGATGATGATCGTGACACTAGGGCGGACCTGTGCCTTAGAGACTTCAAATGAAGATAGACTTAGTTTAATTATGTTATAAACTCTTTGATTCCTGTTTAAGACAATGTAACTCTTATGTTGATAAATAAAGTACAACTTTGAATGCCATGGTTATGAAACAATTAATTCTGTTACAACACTCCCCGACGTTTTCCGCCACGTTTTGTATGTTATACGTGGTCGGGGTGTGACACTGCATCCTCACAAAAGGATCAGGTTGTAAGCACAGGGACACCACCTTATGAAGCAATGGATTAACTTGAATCTATCTTCCACAGCCCTGCTCCCAGGGAAAATTCTCCTTCAACTCACATCATCACTTCACAAATACCACCATAAATAATGACCTTGTTGCATGCTTTGGATATAACTCAGACATAAATCAGTTCCTCTCAACCACCTATCACTGAGAGTACACTCCAACAAGTGACTGAGTCTGATGCTTATACCTCTGCTATCCCAGCAACAACTGAGGAGATTACACCCCTTGAGTTACAAGTAACTCTTGGTGGTAGTTCAAGCGAAGCAGCTACTACAAGTGCTAAACCCCACTGGTTTGTACTTGGACAGTAGTTTCATCAATAAGACTTCCTTGAAGGCAATTTCTTCACTGAGAACTCTTGTGTATCCAGTCTTCACTGGTTCACTAAAAAGCGTTTCTCATTTTGAAGGAAGAAGTCCCCAGTACCAAGAAAAAGGGCATCAGTGGATAATGTTTGGAGTACACTCCCTACATCAACCACTGATAAAACCACTGCTAGTGGGAAATCAGATGACCCCATTAAGTTGGGTGATGGTTTAATGTACCAAGAATTGATGGCTAGAATTGATAAACTGGATACATCTGTTGCAGAAAACAAAGACATGCTGCAACAGTTGTTGAAAGCACAAAGGGTATCATCCACTGCTGCACCGCCTCCAACAGCTACTCCATCATCTGCTCCATTATCTAATGAGCTGTGGAGTTTATTTCAACCATTGCTCCGACATCAAAAAGAACTAGCTGATCAGAAACATGAGATACAAGTTCAAAAGATCAGAAATCTCTTAGAAGCAAGGTTCAAGGATACACAGGCAGATATTCAGGCAATCAAGGCCCATTTATTACAAACCACTGACACTACCCCTGCACTTATCTTCGAAAGAGTTGATGATGCCAAAAACGGGGAGAAAAATGACTCTGAGGAAAATCTTTCAGTAACTTCTGCTAAAACAACTGTCAAAGAAAAGGAAAAGGGAGGTGATGAAACCCTGAAAATTTAAGCAGATGATGAAGATACACAAATGAGGATCGTTCAAAGTCAAGTCAATTCACCTGGTCTCAAAACCACTGCTGATATTAAAAGGGTAAGGGATGATGAGAGCAGAGCTTTGGTTGAGAAAAAGATAGTTCTGCAAAAAGAAAAAGAAGAGGTTGGTACTTCATTAAAGAAGAGTTCTGTTAGAAAAACAAGGCAATCAACCACCACAGCTTCTAAAACTAAGCCAGTTACTACTTCAATCACAACTTCTGTTCCCACAAAATCACTTACACCTCCACCATTAACAACATCTGTCACTCAAACAACTGCCACCAATACTACATCAACACACACTTCAACCACTTCTCTCACCATTTCAACAACAACTATCCAATCCACTGCCCCACCAAAAATATCCTCACCACCACCACCACCACCAACACCACCTGCTGCCATCCTTTATCAAAGAAGGAAACAAAGCAGATGGATGCAGAAATACCAAAAGAAGACCAAGCTTCAGAAGAATATATCATAAAGATGGTTCTTCAGACACTTAGAGCAGAACAACAAGAAACAACAAAATCTCAAGACACTGCTCAAGTTGTCATCACCAGGCCTCTATCTCCAAACTCATCAGTGAATAAACCTCTCCCAAGAAACCCATTGGGTTCAAAAATACTAAAATGGATGTCTGATCAAAAGACCCATGTATTGACTATGATCAGATCCAATGGTGAAGTGAAGTACATAACAAGGAAACAAGCACTAGGCCTTGGTGTTGAAGATCTACAAGATCTCCTTGAACTTACACTGTGCAGGGATGAGGATGACTCAAGTTCCAAGGACTTTGAAGTGGAATTTAAAAAGACAAGCTAAGGAACTTCTGATGAGAAAATAAAGATCCAGAATAATGAAAGGTTTTGGCATCATCTGTTCCAGGGGAGATTGTTGGGATTGAACCCTACCAGAGGAACAGATGATGTAAAGCCAAAACCAGGTCACAACAGTGGATTCATAATAAGCAGCTGTTTGCATTAAGTTTTCCCCTTGACAGTGGTTATCTGGCAACTGACAGACTTCAAAGCACTGCTCAAAAGACAACTGTTACTAAAGTACTAATGAATGTTGAAGACTGAAGCTCAATCTACTGACGGAATCCAAGCACTGCTGAAGAGTTAAAGCACTGCCCATTCAAGGTCTGATCACCCTTTGAAGAAAGCACTGATGCTCAACATCAGTGGTTGACTACATCAGTGGAATGAAGAATCAATGTTTATACATCAGTGCTTAGAATGTAATTAGTGTCTGTATGGTCAGTAGTTATAGATCAGTAGATAGTGTTTGTTAGGTTGTTAGATGTCACTTTCATGGTGATGTCAGCTGAGATGCTCAGTGGTTAGGTTTGCCTATAAATGTAACAGTACCCTGTACTGTTACATTTGATTGACTGGGCGAGTTCTTCTCCTCATGTCTAATCCTTTCATCTTGTGCAATCAACCATTGAGTATCAGGCTGAGGGGGAGTTTAGTTCTGTAAACATGCTTTGTAAGCTTTTGATTTGTATTGTAATCATTCGACTCAATATGAAGCATGTGTTTATCAAAACTATTTCCTCCTTTGATTGTGTTTACAAAGTTTGTTTCATTTCCGCTGCATTTAAATCTCAATTCATATCTAATGATTTGTTCAAATCACACAAACAAACACAATCATGAGAGCCTCCGATCCTAACACATGCACAACATCAAACATTAGTTAATTCACAATTCTCAAACAAAATCCATAACATACCTTACATACTTTTAATCGACCCATTAACAATTTACCAATGATTGACAAATCTTGTTTGCAACATTCTTTTCAATAAACATTCTTTCCATTAACTTTCTTTCATTCCAACATCTCGATACATTCATACATCCATATCATTCGACCCATTCGTAATGAGCCCATATTTAAACGTTAACAGTAATCGTCATGCTTGTCCTAATTTACCCATTTACAACGGGTAACCCTTATCATACATACTTAGCACAACATATCATTTTGACCCGTTTACAACAAGTCGTTACTTAACCATCTCATAATCCTACTTCCCATACAATTTTATCCCACTTGAGTGGTCATTATTCTTCCGACACTATTGTGTCACTTATCCGTTTTCTAGCATATAACATATCGACATTTGAACCAATAACAACACATAACTCAACATTTAGGTTTAATAAATAACCTTCATCCGTAGAACAACATAAAAGGAGAATTACGTTCATATGAACTTACCGTGATCCTGAGCTCCTTGCGCTTTGGAGTGACTTGCTCCTTCTTCCTTCTTAGTTCCTGTACATCATAACTTTATTCACTTAGCTTCCATTACTTTTACATTCCTTATTATCCAATATGACATCTATAAATCACATACATTCCCACCATGATCACATCTCAACAATTTATTAAATTTTCATACAAAATCACATCTAAATTTATTTAGACATTTCATCAAACACATGGTGCGCATACTACCTATAAAGCATGATGTACAAGTAGTTATAACATGTCCATCCTATCTCATCAATGGTTAATCATAATCTTTTATAATAAAAATCATTACCCTAATCCATAATTTACTATTTTGACCATGAACATATGGTTCCAAATCAATTATTCATAACAATTTCATCAACAACAATCAAATTAACATGTAGAACTTCACAATTTCTAACCATTACTTGACATGCAAGTGGGTTTTGCCTTAATCGTGCTCATATTCGAAATTTAGCATCCATTGATGTCTAGTCATTCATAGCAACCATTAATCATACTAAATTTTGCATTACATTCACGAATTACACTAAACCCACATAATCAAACATCATCAAATCAAGAAATTTCACTTACTTGAGATCAAGAATACTTAGACAATCAGAATTCTTAGCTCATGCATTCGATTCTTCACTAATTTGGCTTTCAATTGATGGAGTTTTAGAGATTTAGGGTTTTGAGAGGGAAGGAGTCCCTCCTGGCTTTCTCAGGCTCGTACACCAGACTCAAGTCTGGTTTCTTTTTTTATCATGTTTTATAACAATATTTACACATCTAGTCCCTCATCATTTAATCCCTATTCACTTTAGTAATTTGCCTTCTAACTTAATCATCTTTCTTTTACTAACTTTTATTTTGACATAATTCTATATATTTTCCATTTTAACTTATTAAAACATCACTACACATTATACTTTTAGGACATACGAGAATTTGGGGTGTTACAAGTCTACCCCCCTTAAAGAAGGTTTCGTCCCCGAAACCTGAATACGTACCAAATAATTCTGGGTAATGTTTTCGCATTTCATCCTCCGCTTCCCACATGAGATCCGATCCTTTTCGATGTTGCCATTGGACCAACACTTGCCGAACGGATTTGTTGCAGAGTTGCTTTACTTTAAAATCCTTTATTGCGACGGGCTTTTCAACATAATTTAATTTCTCATCCACTTCAATATCATCCAAAGGCACGTATGCTGTCTCATCCGTGAGGCACTTTCGCAATTACGACACATGAAAGGTGTTATGAATCCCATCCAACGCGGGTGGTAATTCTAACTGATACGCCACCGCCCCGACCCGAGCGAGTATTTTGAATGGTCCGATGTATCGAGGGCCTAGCTTCCCGTGTTTACGAAAACGAATTATCCCTTTCCATGGAGAGACTTTTAGTAACACATGATCTCCCAATTGAAACTCAATTGGTCGCCTTCGTCGATCCGCATAAGACTTTTGTCTATCTTGCACCGCCTTAATTCTTGATCTAACCATATCAATCTTTTCATTCATTTTGGGTACTACATCATTTGACGTGAGTTCGCGCTGACCCACTTCCCCACCAGCAAACCGGGGTTCTACATTTCCTTCCATAGAGCATTTCATAAGGGGCCATTTTTATGCTGTTATGATAACTATTGTTATATGAAAATTCTAGCAAGGGTAGATGATCATCCCAGCTTCCCCCAAAATCCATGACACACGCCCTTAACATATCAACTAATGTTTGTATAGTTCGTTTCGATTAACCATCGGTTTGAGGATGGTAGGCGGTGCTAATATGTAACTGGGTCCCCAATTCTTCATGAAACTTCCTCCAGTAACGAGATGTGAACCGGGTGTCCCGGTCAGATACTATAGACACCGGAACCCCATGTCGGGATATAATCTCGTTCATATAAACCTCCGTCATCTTTTCTGAATTATAAGTTTCCCGAATGGGTAAGAAATGTGCACTTTTGGTCAGTCGATCAACGACCACCCATATTGCATCGTGCCCTTTTCTTGTCTTGGGAAGCTTAGTCACCAAATCCATCATTACATGCTCCCACTTCCATACCGGTATCTCCAACGGTTGCAATTTCCCATACGGTCTTTAGTGTTCGGCCTTTACTTGGGAACATGTCAAACACTTAGCCACATACTTGACAATATCTCTTTTCATTCCTGGCCACCAATAATTCATCCTCAAGTCTTGATACATTTTTGTACCTCCTGGATGAACGGAGTATCGAGACTTGTGTGCCTCATTCAAAAGTAATTCTTTCACATCACATTCCCGAGGTATCCAGATTCGACCATACCTCGTTTTCATACCATTCACATTCTCATTCAACTCGTGGATAAATCCGTTCGTCCTTTCTTTCTTTGAGTCCTCAGCATCCAAGGACTTAATTTGAACCTCTCATATTTCTTCAAGAAGTTTGGAAGTGACTACCATTTTCATTGATCTTACCCGAATCGGGGGCGGGTACTCCTTTCGACTTAGAGCATCCGCCACTACGTTAGCCTTCCCGGGATGATAGTGGATATCACAATCGTAATCCTTGATAAGATCCAACCATCTTCGTTGCCTCATATTAAGATCTTTTTGTTTGAAAAATATTTGAGGCTCTTGTGATCCGAGAAGATTGTACACTTCACCCCGTATAGGTAATGTCTCCATATCTTCAAGGCGAACACGACCGCCGCCAAATCTAGATCGTGGGTTGGGTAATTATTTTCGTGTTGCTTGAGTTGTCTTGAAGTATAGGCAATGACTTTACCCCTTTGCATTAGTACACACCCAAGACCCTGATGGGAGGCCTCGGTATATACCACCAAATCATTCATTCCATCCGGTAATGTCAACACAGGAGAACTTGAGAGCTTTTCTTTCAACGTTTGAAACGCTTTTTCTTGTTCTTCGCCCCATAAAAACTTCTCACTTTTCTTCGTTAACTTTGTCATGGGCGAGGCTATTTTGGAGAAATCCTGGACGTTACTAAGGTATCAACTACCCCCAATACTTGCCCTTCAACTTCTTGAGCTAGTCGGGGAATGCTAGCCTCAATTGCCTTCTTTACTTCTTCCGAAATCATAGTCTTTAGTTGTTCTTGTTGTGTCGCTTCATCATCATTCGTATCCGCCATCTACACATAAACATCATTCTTTATTTTAAACATTCATTCATCCTTTTTATCATATAACCATGCTAGTAATACGTAGCTCTCATTCTTTCTAATACGTAAAATAAATTACTCGCGACTAAATCATACTTAAACTTTCTTTGGAAACTCATTGTTTCCGACAACCAACATCCTAGTATTCTTTCATCCATATACCTTAGAGTCACTTTTCTTAACCTTTAGGATCTCATTATAATGTTCTTAATACTTTCCATATGAATAAAACAATAAACATATCAACATATTTCAAAATGGCTAAAAATGGCCTCCACCGTAAGCTACGGTGGCTACCGTAGCTTACGGTGGCCTCTTTTCCTTTACGCTACTGGGCTACTGCCTTACGGTGGACATTCTTTTTCCCAGGTGTTACCGTAAGCTAACGTACCACCGTAGCTTACGGTGACGCCCAGCGTACAATGGCTGATTTTTTCATGTTTTTTACCCCCTTTTTGACCCGTTCTAACCCCCAAACTGGTCCGATTCATCCCACATCTTTCCACAACATCCCGTAACCATTCCATAACATTCCGTAACTAAATTATTCGTAATGCAAAAATTTCAACTTTTAAAATACTTACTTGCTTTGCGCCGCGGATCGAACACACACTTCTCACGAGCTTTCAGTTTGAGTTCAAGCACTTGATGCTTAAATCCCTCAAACCTAGGCTCTGATACCAACTTGAAACGCCCAAAATTTACTCATTCGACTAACAACATAAAATTCTTACAATTTTACAAAATTTTGACATGACCCGTTCGTATTAAGAACTTTTCTCCCTGCTTTTAACAATACCATTTTAATTAATACTACGATACTTTCCAACATAACAAAAGTTAAGACCATATAAGGTTCGCCATGAACATTTTGTACAAACTACACAAAAGTTTAGGATCCAAACTTCTTACTAACATACTAGACACTTACTAATTAACATTTACTACACAAAATGGTAAGTTGACCCATCAAAATAAACAACTTGGACCGGAAGCGCATAAGGTCGACGTTGCGTGTGTGTTCGGTCCGAGCGCGCCACATCTAAACTTGAGATTTACCTATTATGCACAACATCAAACATTAGTTAATTCACAATGCTCAAACAAAATCCATAACATACCTTACATACTTTTAGTCAACCCATTAACAATTTACCAATCATTGACAAATCTTGTTTGCAACATTCTTTTCAATAAACATTCTTTCCATTAACTTTCTTTCATTCCAACATCTCGATACATTCATACATCCATATCATTCGACCCATTCGTAATGAGCCCATATTTAAACGTCAACAGTAATCGTCATGCTTGTCCTAATTTACCCATTTACAATGGGTAACCCTTATCATACATACTTAGCACAACATATCATTTTGACCCGTTTACAACAAGTCGTTACTTAACCATCTCATAATCCTACTTCCTATACAATTTTATCCCACTTGAGTGGTCATTATACATCCGACACTATTGTGTCGCTTATCCGTTTTCTAACATATAACATATCGACATTTGAACCAATAACAACACACAACTCAACATTTAGGTTTAATAACTAACCTTCATCCGTAGAACAACATAAAAGGAGAATTAAGTTCATATGAACTTACCGTGATCCTGAGCTCCTTGCGCTTTGGAGTGACTTGCTCCTTCTTCCTTCTTAGTTCCTGTACATCATAACTTTACTCACTTAGCTTCCATTACTTTCACATTCCTTATTATCCAATATGAGATCTATAAATCACATACATTCCCACCATGATCACATCTCATCAATTTAGCAAATTTTCATACAAAATCACATCTAAATTTATTTAGACATTTCAACAAACACATGGTGTGCATACTACCTATAAAGCATGATGTACAAGTAGTTATAACATGTCCATCCTATCTCATCAATGGTTAATCATAATCTTTCATAGTAAAAATCATTACCCTAATCCATAATTTACTATTTTGACCATGAACATATGGTTCCAAATCAATTATTCATATCAATTTCATCAACAATAATCAAATTAACATGTAGAACTTCACAATTTCTAACCATTACTTGACATGCAAGTGGGTTTTGCCCTAATCATGCTCATATTCGAAATTTAGCATCCATTGATGTCTAGACATTCATAGCAACCATTAATCATACTAAATTTTGCATTACATTCACGAATTACACTAAACCCACATAAGCAAACATCATCAAATCAAGAAATTTCACTTACTTGAGATCAAGAATACTTAGACAATCAGAATTCTTAGCTCATGCATTCGATTCTTCACTAATTTGGCTTTCAATTGATGGAATTTTAGAGATTTAGGGTTTTGAGAGGGAAGGAGTCCCTCCTGGCTTTCTCACGATCGTACACCAAACTCAAGTCTGGTTTCTTTTTTTATCATGTTTTATAACAATATACATCTAGTCCCTCATCATTTAATCCCTATTCACTTTAGTAATTTACCTTCTAACTTAATCATCTTTCTTTTACTAACTTTTATTTTGACATAATTCTATATATTTTCCATTTTAACTTATTAAAACATCACTACACATTATACTTTTAGGACATACGAGAATTTGGGGTGTTACAATAGTGTAACATTGTATAAGCATAGTAACAAGCATTCATAGATCATGTATAACATGCGGGAGTGGTTAGCGTTCATTAAGTGTTTGCGTTGTGTGTTGTGTTTTGATATAGAACGTATGTAACACCCAAAAGTGCGTTAAATGAAAATAGGTTCAATTTATAGTCACAGTGAGTTCGTAGCTGCTAAATACACACTGTATTGGATTGAAGGGAGCGCGTTGAGTTAGCCTGAGCATAGAACAGTAGTGTGAGTCGTTGAACAATGCGTAACAAAATGTCGGAAGGTTAAGTGTTCGAAAGGTAATCTGAACGGATGAGCCTCCATTCGAGCGGATGGTCATCCGGATGGATGGTCATCCGAGCAGATGACCATTCAAACGGATGGCCATTCGAATGAGGTGTGTTTGTTTGTAAAATTGTTAAAGTTTGAAGTTTAACCAACTCGTTTTGAATAAGGAATGATATAAGGGTCAGGTTACTTGGTCGGATGTTCATTCGATTGGATGGTCATCTGATCAGATGGCCTTTCGAGTGGCTGACCTGTAGTTTGAAATTTCATAAAACTTTCTAAGTAAAAGTCTTGAGTTTAACGGAGACGACGTGATGACGTGTCGAACAACGAGAATACACCAAGCCCGGCTCATTCGATCGGATGGTCTCAACCCACTCGGTCAAGCTTACTGTTCTTGATGAAGATCCATGTTCAACCCGTTAATTGGTCGTCTCTCCAGTGGAAATTCATCTCAAGCCGGCTCTCAACTAGGAGATGAGTAGAGAGTCTGAATGAGCTCCGGTTCCATCGGTTTTGAGTTGAAAAGTGAAGAAAAGTTGAAAATAGATGAAAAGTGTTGAAATCTTGTTGAGATTAAGTTTAAAAGTGTGAAATATCTTAGATCCAGAACCGATCTCGATCAGATGGTGTTTCTTAACCGTTTGCTGGAGCAAAAATGGGTGGAAACCACATTCAAGAGGTCTAAATTAGTTTCAGAGAAAAAGTAAGTGTTTCTGTGTGATTTTGATGGAGAAGATGATGTAGAAGTGATTTGTGATGAAGGTTGTACAAGATTTGAGGAGAAATACTTACGAAATAGCCTTGAATCGCGAGTAAAAGTGACTGAGAGCGACTTGAGTGCGTGTGTGTAGGATCGATCTGACGATCAAGTGAGTCAATTAAAGTCAATACACCACTGTTTGAGTGGCGGAAACAAACAAACAGTGTTGAATCAGAGAGAATGGAGTAGAAAATAGAAGAATATCACTTTAACACTTGTTTCTCATTCATATATCACTTAAAAATCCGGCAGCAGTTCGGTACACGTCTGATGGAACCGTTACAAATGAGAAACCCAAACAGCCTATTTATAGGCATCCTAGTTCGCTTGAAATAACACTTGACATTTCAAGCGAACACACAACATTAGGTTTCGCTTGAAATGACCAAATGCCATTTCAAGCGAACTGACATCATAAACTTCATAAAATTACATTCTAACCCCTGTTCTATACATATTTGACACATTTAGACCCCTAGACTTAAGACGTAGGCTTTAGACATCGTGCACTAACAAACTCCCCCTTGGATACAGCCGGAGTCTTCAGTCTTTCACAGCGACTTGAATTTTTCTTCTCTTGGCTTAGGCTTCTTTTGCATCAGCTTTCTAAGCTTTTCAATTTCTTTCTTCTTTTTCTTTTCCTCTTCTGCCTGTATCTTCATCCATTTTCCTTTATTTTCTTCCAACTTCTTGCGTTCTTTTTCAGCTTTCCTTCTTTCTTTCTCTTCAAGCGACCACCATTTAGAATTCCATTTACTTTCAGAATTAGTGCCTTTCTGAAAGCAAATAGTTACAACTTGTTGAAACTGCATCGCTTGCTCTCTATCTTCAGATTGAAAATGGATTTTGTTGATGAACAAACATTCAATATCCTTCGCTGAGCAGTTAACCAACCACATTGGGTCATAGATAAAAAAATCTCTCTAATCTCTTTCCCAGCTCGATAAGTAATCACTGCCTCAGTAGAGATACAACTATACACCCAGCCCATGAAACCTTTGTAGAATTCCTATTCCATCTTGGGCACTGGAATGTTCTTCATCGTTTTCGGCTTTTTCACATTCAGAATAATCTCTTCAATCCCTGTCACTGGATTTCTCCTTTGAACTCTCTTTGGATAGTGAGGCTTCCAATGCTTGAATTCTTTTAGAGCCTCAAACTTTATCATGCCCCACATCGTAATATCATTCTTCCTTACAGGATATCCCAAAGTTCGTACTTTTGATAATTCATCCACATCCCACCATGGAAGGGACATAACATCATGTAACTTTTCAAAATATTGAACTCCACATTCTCTTCTGATCGCATATGCATTAACTTGAGGTAGAAAACCCCAACTAATGATATCCCCCAAGGAAATACTTCTATCTCTTTGATAATACTTCAACGGACGCTTGAATTTACGTTCATTGCTTTCCTTGAACCACTTTTTACGTTCTTCTTTCAATGGATCTTTGGTAGTACCGTCAAAGTTTTTATCTTTCAAAATTTCTTCAACTTTTCTTCTTAGCTCATCTCTATTTTCTTCACTAAAGAACTACATCAGCGTTGGATATTCAGAAGTGTCATCAGTAACATCCTCTTCATCAGTACAGTCTTCACCCTCAACCCTGTCATACACATCTACATCTTCTACATACTTGTATTCATCTCTAGTTGATGGTTAATGTCGAACGCATTTAGTTCTTCCTCAAAATCAAACTTAAACTCAGCTTCATTCACTTTGAACATCTTCAATACCTCATCCAACGTGTAAGTATGCCTTATCTCACCTTCTTCAACATGAGGTTCAATTCGAAGAATCAAATTTTCGACCGCATCAACATTCTGATCGTCTACATTCTCCCCCTCTCCAGTTGCATTCTCTGGTTCTTCATTTACAGAATCATTCATAAAATCATCAACTGTTGGTTCTTTTGATGCTTCAGTAACTTTAACTCCTGAGGTGCCCTGATCATCATCATCATTGTCATCATCAGAACTATGACTGCTTGCAGAGAATACTTTTTCATTGTCATCATCCTCTTCATCATCATCATTCTCATCATCATCTTCATCCTCATCATCATCATCAATATTTTCATCAACATCATGAACGCTTTCCAATAAAACCTCGTCATCAAAGACAACAGGAACTACAGAAAGAGGAACAGGCTTCTCATAAAATTGTTCAGGAGCAGTTGATAACACAAGTGTCCTGTCTTCAGAAGTACCTTCTAAACCTTTGCCTTTATCTTTCACTTTAGCATCTATCTCTGTCTGTTTCTGAGCTCTTATTTCTTCAGCTTCAATCTCCTCGAATCTTTGCTCAATCGACTTTCCGAGCATATTTTCAACTACTTTGTTCAACATATAGAATTCATGTTCTTTCAATGCCTTCGCAGCTTCAAGTTCTTTGTTTTTCAATTTAAAGTACTTGTTTTGTTTATCTTTACGTGCCTTCTCCTCTTCTAACTCAGCCACTCTAACCTTCAAAATATCAATCTCTGTCTGATCAGATTCTACTTTCTTCAGCAGTGACTTGTTTTCAGACTGTAACTTCTTTACACGCATCTCGAGAATCTTTTCACGATCAGCCACTATTTTGCTTTCAGCTACCAATCTTTTGTTTTCAGCCATCACATCATCAACTTTCTTTTCAACATTCTTCACTTGTACAGTATTTGCAAAATCAAAGTCTCCAACATCTTCAAGACTAATATTCAAGTTCGGAGGAACAGGTGGAAAACCTTTGTACCCCGAAGAACCAGGTGTGGTTTGAATGATAGGTTGTGAGGATGGTGGTGTTTGGAATATTTGTTGATATGTGAGTAAGGTTTGTTGTTGTGGTGGTGATTGATGAGATGGTTATTGATGGATTGGTGGTGATTGATGGATTGGTGTGGGTTGTCTTGGAGTATATTGAAGTGATGATCGAGATGGTGTAGGTTTAGGTTGTGATGAAGTTTGGTTATAATCTTGAATTGGTTTCTGGTTCACCAAAATTTTTAACTTTTTAACTTTCTTTGGAGTTTCCACAAGTTTCCTTGCAACTTTCTTTTTCCCTCCTGAGGCAATTTGAGTTTGAATCTCTTCTTGCGAAGGAACGTATACTTCATCTGTAGGACCGGTTTTGACTCCGAAACGATTGCGAAACGAACGTGTGACGTGCGGAATCCGTACACGAACGCAACCTAACACACACGATGTAATATAAATGTGATTCTATTAGAAATCTGAAATCGTACAGCACCTTGAATCACTTTCTCTCTCTAGATTCTCTCTCTAAATCTAGAAAGCTCCTATTTATAGTCCAAGGCATTTAATGAGATTTCTCATTATTACAATTATGCCACCTTGCCTTTTTGTCTAGCTATCACTAATATAACGACTCGTTTTCTTCTGTTTCTTGCTACGGCTCGGATTGACGAAGGCTATAGACATAAATGTACTAACAGACTCCCCCTTGGATATTGCCGCAGTCAATCTCGATCATTGAGTCAAATTCGTAGAATCTTCTTTTTCTCTCTCTCTTTGAATCTTCTAGAACAGAATCCCGGTGGATCTGTCTTCAGCTTCAGCTTCTCTTTTTTGTAGACTCTTTTCTTCATCAGGCAACCCCTTTCGTCAAGCTTCCGTGCTATAGGGATCGACACCTTGCTTTTCGATTACAAGCTCCCCCTTGCTTTGAGCTTGTCTTCAGACTTCCCCTTAGACTCAGCTTCCGGGATCGTAGTCTGGAATCTCATCTGCAATCACTCAAACATTTATAAGTAATAGTATTTCAAATTTCAGCTATCCAGAAATTGTAACCTGGCTCACTCAAACATTTTAAACAAACAATTTACATGAATTTGGCAGTTTCATCTAATCGAATCAAAACTAGCTCTATAACAGTATAAGCATCCAACTCCCCCACAGTTAATCATCCAAGTCCAACTTAATGACCTTGGAGATATCACAAACTGTTTTTGAATTTTTTTTTAAAACTTCAAGTTTCAAATTAATGAACTTGTTTTATTTTCAGAAACACGATCAGCTTACTTAGATTTTGAAACTCAGCACCCAGACATCGGTTGTCGAAAATAAAGCAGAAATCAAAATCTTTTTGTATTTTCTGAAAATATAAAGCAGTAAAGAAATATGTACAAACATATTTAAAGACAATATTTTTGTTTGAGTATGCGTCAGAGGATCATATCAGTTTTTGACAAATCACAAGTACCGTTGAGCTTAGTTACACAGTAAGAATTAAACAATTCACTTAGATTGTCGATATACTGGTCCACTTAAATTTTCACACAATTTTCAATCTGTTCAGGATACAGATTAAGTGTTTTAGAGACTTAAACTTATACATGTGTCCCACCTCTTGAATATACTCCCGTATCCAGATCCCAATATTCAGTCTTACAGGTGAGTATACCTCATATGATATCTGTAAGGGGTTAATAAATTATGAAGAATCATGAGAGCTCAGGTCAGAACTACCGTTCAGCAGAGAGATCATGATTCAACTTTTGGGTGTGTCCCCTTTAGAGGATCTTTTTTACAACAGCATTGCTAAGCAATTTTATTGTCTTATCATATATGCTGAGGGTGATGCTATATTTCAAGCATTGCAGAAAGTATTATTCGAGGACTAGGTCAGAACTTCCATTCAGCAGAAGTCCCGGAATAATACCCCAGATATCACTGAGTATAAAGACCTAGTATATCAGAAAAAAGGAACCTTTCAAACGAGATTTCAGGGGTTACCTATATATCTAAGTAGTGTTCCCCACGAAATAAGCAAGTATTTGAATTTAGGTTTATATCCCGAACAAACCTACTAAATGTGCAAAAACCTATCGGCACATCATCAGTGAGACTGTTTAACACTATATAATCATTACATTTCTTTAGCATACTGTAACTGTCTACTGATGTACTATCATTTCCTCTTTTTACGCAAAAACTCAATTTTTTTAATTTTATCATGTTTTTGACTTTTTCAAATTTTCAAATGTTTTTGTATTTTCTAACAACAATACTCCCCCTAAAATGCAAAACCATTTAAAGAAAATTTGACAACCAACACTGATAGCTTTGTCTCGCCATCCATTTTCTGCATCTTGTGAACTGAATTACACGAAAAGCAGTAAATACCCCCATGATTTACAACCCATTGATCTTAACAGTTTGAAAACCGTTTTTCAATCTGATGAAAGTAATCATGTTTGTTCAGCCGTGAGGGTTTCGGCGTATTCAATCAACATACATTCAAACAAAATTAAAAACAAACATATTTTTGGTTTTTCAAATTTTATCAAACTAGAAACATATTTTTGGTTTTTAATTTTTCATATTTTTAGGATTTTGAAAATATTGTTTATTTATGTACATAAAATTGATAAACTCCCTATTTAACCAAACCAGGGTCCTGCAACCTCTTCCTGTGCCAGGCTGCTCCAACTACCATTCTCACAATCTTCAGCTTCGTTGAGCACCTGCACATTCAAACTTTATCAATCATTTGAACAATTTAGCCCAGGTCTGTTGGACCTTAGGCATTTCAACACAATAATGTTCATTTAATTTCGGAAACTCTTTGTCATTTAAAACGTTTTCAATTTTGACTTCAACTTTTTCATCTTTTACCATCGTTACTTGTTTCTTAGCACTCCATATTTGACCTTTCGGAGTACCTCTTTTGTAAAAATTTGTCTCTTTTTGAACCTTTTGATCTTGAACAACATTTTTAGGTTTCCAAAACTCTTGAGGTTTTGTCATATCAACAGATGTTCTCCAACTTTGTGTTGTTTTGAATCTGAATGTGTGAGAGTTCCAGGTCTGTCTTGAATCGAACCTGTTCGGGTTTAATTTCCAATTTTGATTTGAAGCAAACTTGTTTGTATTGTACCTCCAAGTTTGTTTCGAATCAAATCTGGTTGACCTTGGTTTCACATCCTCAGATTTATGTTTTTCAACATCAACAGGCTTTGGATTTGAACACTTTCATGCAACATGTCCAATCTGATCACATTTAAAACACACTTTCTTTGAAACGTCCTTGGCCTGTTGTTGTTTCTTTTTCATAGCATCAAACTCCTCATTAGACTGTTGTCCAAATTTGAGTTTTTCCTCTTCTTTCAAGCTTTTCCCTTGAACAAAACTCATCTTTTGTTGCAAATTTTGTTTTTTACTTTGATTCCAATTCCGTTTCTTTTTATAACCCAAACCAGCCTTCATGTTTTTCTTCTTAAAACCAGGTTTGTTATAAGAAGATTTATGACCTTTACCAACAAACTTTGGAATCTCAGACTTCTCAATCTCAACCATTTTGAAAACTTTATCAACCTTTTCTGAAATCACATTCTGAATCGGGAATACAACATCTAAGAATAGTTTGTCCGATCCAATCATGGTATAGACCAATCCCTTTGAATCATCATCCAAATTTTTCTTGGATTTTGTGTTTTTCAAATAACCATCATGAAAATTTCCTTCATCTTCATCCTGTGATTCAGACTTACCTTTTGTTGACTCATCTTTCAAAACGCTTTCAACAACCTTACTTACCACCTCTGAATCATTAGCATCATCAGATTTGGATTAAATCACATCGATACTTTCAGGTAACTGGTCAGCTATGTTCAATCCCTTTGCCACCTTTTCCTCATCATAAAAAGTATAATTGTTTCTCAATGGTGGTGGTACCTGATGAAATTCTGAACCAATACCCTTTTTGCAATTTTCAGTATCTTTGTCATCTGGTGTGATGTTGAAAATGCGTTCGAGAATGTACGAAGAGTTATGATAACTTTGAAGTTTTATAACAACTTTTTCTTTTTCAGCCAAGACTTGTTTAAGATTAGCAATTTCATCAACACATTTGTTTAATTCAATTTGCTTTTCTTTAAACTTTCTTTCATACATTTCTTTAGTGACTAAAGTTTCAGACAATCTTTGATCAAAACTTTTAACTTGGCTCTTCAAAGTATCATAAGCTTCTTGTACTCTCTGACTCGACCACTTTAAAGAATCATACTGTTTTTGTAAATCTTGAAATTTAGATTCTTTTTCAACACAATCACACATTTTGCTGAACACAGTTGTCTATAAACATCATTATCCTTTTCAAGACCTTGACATTTATGTGTCAAATTTTCAATTTTTAGTTTCAAAATTTCTTCTTTTTCAATCATATCTTTACATTTTGTTGTGAAACCATTTTCAAGTTTAACTAAGTCATTGTCTTTTGTTTTTATGATTTCATCTTTTTCAGTACAGGCTTTGCACATTTCTATGCAATTCCTGCACTTGTTTTCTTTTTCATCAACCAATTCAACATTCGACAAGTCAGAAGATTTTCTAACCTCAGTCTCATTCAACACCGGTTCTTCTGACTCAACTTTCTGATCTTCCTCCTTTTCTTCTTTCTGAGCTTCTTCATTCTTCTGCGATTCTTCAGCTCTCTGTTCCTCTCCAGCAAGCTTTGCAACAGTCTTCACTTCTTCAATCATCTTCTTCAATTCTTCTTCTTTTCTTTTCTTCAGTTCTACCACCTTCGGTAAACTTGCTTCAAAAACTTCTTTTAACTTGTTCATCAAATTTGCCAAATAGCTTTTATCAGAAAGCCTTCTTGTGTTGAAAGTGCCCTCACTTGGAAACACATTGGTTACAGCATCAAAATCCACTTTTGATGGATCAACTACTGGATTACCCTATGGATCCATGTAACACTCTAATTCTTCATTCCATCTCTTGGCTCTTTGTGCTTCCTTAAATGGTTCATACAATTTGCCAATCTCCCATCTCGCACTGTCTCTTCTCCACCAAGTATCATGATCATCATTTGCAACAAATGCATATCCAACTGCATCTTCTTCAAGGCAAACTTGACTCCAGTCGTAACCTTCATCATCATATATAACTGCAAGAGCCCTTGATCTTTCTTCTGGTTGCTTTAATCTTGGTGGCTCAGACTTGTTCTGATGGTAAATCGCTTTCTTGTAATAATCTTCGTTGAACGGGTTTTCAGAATCATCAGCATACGCATTTCTACACTCTCGCTTGAAATGACCTTTTTGTTTGCATTTAAAACATGTCACCTTAGATTTATCAAATCCTAGTTTGGTAGATGGTCCACCAATTGACTTTCTCCCCTTGATCTCCATGAACTGTTGTGCCCGACGAACAGTACTGGCCATGCACCATCTTATATCCATTAGTTCCATCTCCTCGGGGTCTAATTGATCATAATCTTCTTTTGTCAAGTTGGTGTTGCCAATCTTCCCTGCAACAAGGCTTTCATACGATTCAAGTACAGATGCCAAGAAAACCATCTGTTGTTTTGCCGATTCTTCACTGAAATTCTGCCCATTCTTCAGATCCACTGCGATATTACACTGAAACAAATTCTTTGAAGCAGATTGATCAAAAGTTGTTGAAGAAGATCCACTGTGAAAACCACTGTGAAAACTTTCATTGTTCACTGAGCTTGAGCTTTCTGCAGAAAACGCTGTTCTTGGAGACCCAGCCTGCGGTACATTTCCTCTGTAGTAAAGCTCTACATTCTGCTGATAAGCTGGATTGTTGACTTTAGATCTCTTTATTTCCAACTCATGACTTTCAAGCCTTTCAATCAGCAAATCCACTTTTAAATCTTCAGGCTTGATTGTATTTTTCAACATTAGAGCGAAATATTGCCACTCTTGATCATTTGGCAATGAATCAAACAATTTATCCACCAGCTCCTCTTCAGAAGGTAAAATTTCATGTCTGGTCAGCTCCATTTTCAGATATCCGAATCTCTCAATCATTTTACAAACAGACTCATTTTTCATACAGTTGAATAAGTCAAACTCTTTACGCAACAATTTCTTTTTGTTTTTAACAATTTCATTACTTCCTACACATTTTCTCTCTAATGCTTCCCACAAACTCTTTGAAGTCTTTTCTTGTTCGAGCAATGAAATAATATCCTCTCTTACTGACTGTTTGATCAATGTTATCATTCTATATTCAGCCACAACATTTTTTATATCTTTTTCTGTAAAATATTTTGCATCTATTAACTCTCCTCCCTCTTTTACTGGTTCAACGTATTCATGTGTCAGTTTTAACCAGCTTTCAGGAGCGAAAGCTTTTACCCAACCCTCAAATTTGTTTTTCCACCAGTTATAATCTTCAACTTTCATTAGCTTCGGTGGTTTCTGTTGGCTTCCATACATGTTCTCAAACTTCAAATTCTCCGAAATCTCTCTTGAATATTCTCTCATCTCAAATCTTCTATCTATCGATTCGGAAGTGAACGCGTTGTAGAATGTGTTGTAGAATTCTTCCCCGTTGCTTAACATCTTCAAACACCTTGAATTATAGCTCTTCGAATATCAGCACCTTTTAATCACCTTGAATCAAACAAACAAACAATCAGTTTAAACGAACCGTATACGTAAAAGTGTGAGAGCGAAATTGGTCTAGGACTCGTGTCGAAGAAAACTTGATCGAATGAAAACTGATTGAGTGGGCCACGTAATATGGGCGTGAAGATGGACTAATGAATCTTCCAAACAAATTGAATTACTTGGGCCGCAACCTAATAATATGGGCAGTACATGCTTTCTGGATATCCACAACTGTATTTATCCGACAATTCTAGTGATGAAACAATGTGTACACTTTAATTCTCAACTTTAATTGTCAATCAAAATTCCGAAATACTTGTACACACGTGATTTCTGACTATCCCTTTAATATCTTTCACATGCAAGCACGTATATCAAGACTCGATTTTAATTGAATCTTCTAATTAAATGTGGCCGACAACTTTATCCTTTGCATGCAAACCGGTTCAAACTATTTCTTTTAAACGAATTCTCATTGGACCTCAAAGTTCACTTAGTCGACAACAGCAATTGTTCAAATCAATCTGATTGGACCCTTTATAAATGTGGCAGACGAAAAATTATTACATTCAACTCTTGATTGGGTCGTTCGATTTAGTGGATTCTGATATCAATTCACAAATGCCAAACAATTAACTTTTAATGACCGACAAACTCTCGTGGGCTGACAACTTTAACACTTCACCATTCAATTTCACATGCACTCTTTGATGAGACTTATCAAATATGTGGCCGACAACAGTTACTTAATGGAATATGATTTGGCCGCTGAATTTTAATCACGTGATCAACTGAACCAACTTTCAAACGGACAACGTGTTTCAAATGCTACCCTCAAACGGTCACACTCTCAAACTGTCACACCCTCAAACGGTCATACCCTCAAACTGTCACACCCTCAAACGGTCATACCCTCAAACTGTCACACCCTCAAACGGTCACATGCATTTTCAAACGGTATGGTGTCAGTTTCAAACGGGAAGGGTCATTTTCAAACGGGAAGGTGTCAGATTCAAACGGTCAGGTCTACTTCAAACGGTCAGGACTGCTTCAAACGGCCAGGACTGTTTCAAACGGTCAGGACTGCTTCAAACGGACCTAAAAAACTCGAATTTCTCCTAAACGGCTAGGAGTTTGAATCTGAAATTTGGTAGGGTTATAGATCAGGTGTTTTCGCACAACATATCAAAAAATCAGATGATTTGGACCGTAAAAACCTGTTCAATTTGACGAAAATCAGTGAAAAACGTGAAAAATATGAAAAAGATGAAGAAATAGATGAAATCCGGATCTAAAACTGATGATTTTCTGCGCGGAAATGTGTGATAGATCAGTGCAATCGAGCTCCTGCTCTGATACCACTTGTAGGACCGGTTTTGACTCCGAAACGATTGCGAAACGAACGTGTGACGTGCGGAATCCGTACACGAACGCAACCTAACACACACGATGTAATATAAATGTGATTCTATTATAAATCTGAAATCGTACAGCACCTTGAATCACTTTCTCTCTCTAGATTCTCTCTCTAAATCTAGAAAGCTCCAAATGACTAAATGGAAAAAGTCCCTAATCTATGACATAATGTCCTATTTATAATCCAAGGCATTTAATGAGATTTCTCATTATTACAATTATGCCACCTTGCCTTTTTGTCTAGCTATCACTAATATAACGACTCGTTTTCTTCTGTTTCTTGCTACGGCTCGGATTGACGAAGGCTATAGACATAAATGTACTAACATCATCGTCATCATTACTACTCTTTTTCCTCTTTTTCTGCTTCTCTTTTGCAACATCAGACATGACTCTCTTGTATCTTTCAGTTTCGTCAATCTCATCTTCAGAAGAACTAGTAGTACTTTTATCAACATCATCACTTTCTACATCATCAGCAACTTTTTCTTTCTGAGCATCAACAGCTGCTTTATCTTTCTGAGCATTTTCAGCTTCAGCTTCAACATTATGTTCTACTTCACTCTCAGCTTCTTGTACTGGTTCTTCCACATCAGGTTCATCAATAAGTAAAGTCTTTGCGGCTTTCTTTTGATGTTTCTTTTGCTGTGAAGATGAACCCTCTCCCTTTTGTACTTTGGGAGTAGCTTTCTTGCCTCTCCTTTTCTGTTCTTTCACAAACCAATCATTGCGAGTAACTTTAAACCCTTCAAGTGCCTTTAACTCATCAGCATAAGCAGCTTCTTTCATCTCTTCCTCATTTCTCCAGTTTTGATGATTCACTGGATCTGGATCCTGATAATTTTTGTCTTTGATAGCACCAAAGAATTCAACTTGCTTTGTTGGTTCAGGATGATTAGGATGATATCTTGTCAACCCCTTCACTGAATCATTATCCATATGAGAAAGAATCAACAGATCATTATTCTCATCTTTCACAATTTCCGGATATGCATGATCGATCATCATCTGAATGAATCTTGGATATAACCAAGTCTTTCTTTTCGACTTCACTTCATCCACCAAATAATGAAATACAACATGTGAAAAGTTGTACTTTTTGTTCAATACAAGTGCTACCACCATGTTCATGTGGTAATCACGCATAGCATCATAACTTCCTTTTTGATGACTTAATGCTTGTAATACTGAATGAATCAAAAACTTGAAAGGCTTTGTGAACTTTGACTTCAGATAATTTGTACTGTTAAGTGCTCTAATGTAACCCATACGAAGCAAACATCCTTTCACCATTCTTTCAGGAAAATTCGTTGGAGAATCTTCATCATCCGGAAAATTTAACACTTCTCGTAAATATGCCTCCGAGATAATAATTTGTTTCTTTTCATCATTTAGCTTGACCAACAAATTGATTACTTTGCCCTCTTCGTCATATGTTGCATGCTTCCAAAAACGCTTAATATGAGACTTGAAAACCAAGCATTTGTCTGTCAAAGCCTTCTGTATTGGTACTCTCCTCATAAACTCCAAGATGCTTCTAAACTCCGACAGCTTTGGAATTCTATCTTCATCAAAATCACAACAACTGTTGTGTTGTGCATTAAACAACAACTTCGATGGCTGGAAAACAACATCAAACAAACAAATCAATTACTTAGAAAATTTTCATGTTCAAACAACATTCAAGCGAACACTTATACATCATTCATTTCAAGCGAATCAGACAAACAGTTCACTTCAAGCGGAACCGAATTGTTCAAGCGGATACACTTCAAGCAAAACCAACCATTTCCTTGAATCATACTTTTTCAAACAATGCATTTTCAAGCGAAAGCTGAACATGACATTCCGCTTGAATCTGTCACATTTTTCCAAAAAAATTTCCAAGTCCAAATGTTCAAATTGATCACATGGGTTTGTTCTTTGACTGATTCCGAGCATCATGGTATAATTTTTACCCATTAAAACCCACTCTACAAACCTAGATCTAAGTTCAAAGTTCTGCACAATCGTCAAACATACACAAACACACAGATCTGGTGCAATCAAACATCAAACTATGATCTACACTCAATTCCGACTACACAAACACCTAAATCTTTCATTTTAGATCATGTTAAAACCCTAAATCTATGTTTCAAACTCTGTTCATCGCCGACATACAAGAAACAGTTAAATCTGGGTAAAATTAACATAAACACTCACATTCACCATGTTAATAGTTGAGTAAACCAACTATAAACACAAATTCTAAGAAAATTTGGGCAGAGTAACGGCTAGAAATCGAAGATCTTGAAGAATCGCTTGAAATCGTCGGAACACACTCTGAAGCGAAATGGGAAATAATGAGCTGTTCAAGCGATACCCCTTTTCTATTTATAAGCAAAGTCATCCCGCTTGAAAGTGCACATGCAAGTTCAAGCGGACTACTCATTCAAGCGAGATGCTTGTTTGAAGCGAACCCAGTGTATTTCAAGCGAACTTACCATTTTAAATTTTCAACTTTTTGATTTTTCCAAATTTTACCGACACACCCAGTCAACCAGGTCCAAGTTAATGACCCTGGTTAACTGTTTAGCCTGCCAAGTCCAAGTTAATGACCCTGGCTGACCAAATTATGAAGATGCTGACTTTCAGAAATGATTTTAAGTTCAAATTAATGAACTTTTCAACTTTTAAGTAATTACCGATCACTTTTCTCAAACTTACTGCTTACCCAACCCTCAAGATCCAGACTTGTTCAGCACATAAGACTTTAATCATCTGATCCCCAACGTCCGTTATCGAAAATAAGATGAAAACTAAAATCTTTTTGGATTTTGAATATAATAAGCAATAAACTGTACACACAATCTTTTTGCGAGCGTGTTAAGGGATCATATCAGCTGCCGATGAGATACAAGTACCGTTAACCTTAGATTTCATTTTAAGCATTAAACAATTTGCAATGATTGTCGATATACTAGCCCACTTTAAATTTTCACACAAAGTTCAATCTGTTCAGGATACAGATTTAATGTTTTAAGGCTTAATTTTTATATGTGTCCCACCTCAGAATATACTCCCGTATCCAGATCCCAATATTCAGTCTTATAGGTGAGTATACCTAGATGATATCTGTAAGGGATAATATGCGAGGGCCGTGAGAGCTCAGGTCAGAACTTCCGTTCAGCAGAGAGATGACAGCCTCGACTTTAGGTGGGTCCCCTTTAGAGGATCTTTTTTACAACAGCATTAATTAGCAATTTTATTGTCTATTTTTGCTGAGGGCGGCGCTATATTTCAAGCAAGCAGTAAAGTATTCTCCGGGGACTAGGCCATTGCTTCCGCATTACCAGAAGTCCCGGGATAATACCCCAGATATCACTGAGTATAAAGACCTAGTATCTCAGAAAGAAGGACCTTTCAAACAAGATTTCGGGGGTTACCCATATATCCGAGAGATGTTCCCCACATAAAAACAAGAAATTTTATGTTTATATCCCGAACAAATCTACTAAATGTGTAAAAACCTATCGGCATATCATTTGCAAGACTGCTTAACACATTTTTATGTTACATTTCTTTAGCGTACTGCACTGTCTAGCTGATGTACTATCATTTCCCTTTTTTACACAAACTCATTTTTACTTTTTCAAATGTTTTTGGTTTTTGTAATTTTATCATGTTTTTGTATTTTTCTGCAATCATTTCCCTTTTTTACACAAACTCATTTTTACTTTTTCAAATGTTTTTGGTTTTTGTAATTTTATCATGTTTTTGTATTTTTCTGCAACTTTCTCCCCCTAAAAACAAAAACATATTTTTGTGTTTTTGGTTTTTATCAAATGTAGAAAATAAACTGTACAAAACTTGACAACTTTGACATGGATCACATCAGATCGCCGTCCTCCTCGGCTTCACACTCGATTACCCTCCCAGAAAACAGATTTTTCATCCCGTTCAATTTCAAAAGATAATTAAATCTTTTTCTATCAAAAGGTTTTGCATAGAAATCAGCCTTCTGTTCATCGGTGTGTATATATTCAATACGGATTAACTTCTTTTCATAGTAATCACGAATGAAGTGATGCCGTATTTCAATGTGTTTAGTTTTCGAGTGGTGAACCGGGTTTTTAGTAATTGATGTGTGTAAAATGCAACATATAAATTACATCAAATGAGGCATAAAACTAACCCTTTTTTTAGTACTAATATTGGAAAAAGAGTGTTTTTGTCTTCCTTTTGTATTTTCAGGATTAAATGAGCTCAAAAACGCAAAAGAAGCAAAAAGACAGCTAAATCCAACATAAATACAAGAAAAGGAACATTAGTGGACTGCCCGAACCCTCAACGGCACCTTCCAAAGCAAAATAGAGAAAACAGAAGACTGAACACGCCCCGTGCTCAGCCAGCACGGGGCCGTGCCCAAGAAGCAGCAGAAAAGACAAACCTATAGAAGCTTCTATTGCCCATCACGGGGCCGTGCTCAGCGGACACGGGGGCGTGTCGAAAGTACAGCAGGCGCATTTATTGTAATTGCGAATTACAATTAATGAGGAGAAAGAGTGTCAGACGGACACGGGGCCGTGCCCAGCGGACACGGGGCCGTGTCCAGCTCTCTATTCAGCCTATAAATAGGAGTGCTTGGATTCATTTCATCTCATCCCTTGGCACACCACCTCTCTCACACTTCATCCACCACCCACCACCATCACAACACCATCATCCACCACCATCATCCATTGTCCATCGTAGAGTGTGTGAGTCGTCTCGGGATCCAAGATTGATCGTAAGAGTTCTTGACAATCAAGGCCATGTTTGCCTAAGTCTCTTACATCACTTGGTGAAGACAAAGTGTCTAGTATAATACTTTTTATTTCTAATCTTTTGCACTTTTTATTTGGTTTTGTATTAATGACTTTAATAACTAGTTACTTATGTTGAAGGTGATCTTTCCTTATCGTTTGTCCGTGGTGTCTTGGCATTATTTTACTGTCTATATAAAATAAAGGATTTTCACCATTCATATCTCCACGGTCTATATGGAGATATGTTGGCTACCTGGTAGGGGGTTAAGGGAACGGTTTGGTAAAGGTCTTGCCATTGTTCAGCGTTTAGAGGTCCTGCAATGGACCTGGGTCAAATTTAGTAGGACCTCCTTCAATACTTCACGGTATTGGATGGCGGGGGTCCAAACTCTTTGATCCCCTCATAAGTTAACTACTATTAATACTATAACCCGGCTATTTAGGACTGTATCCCTGCTGACTCAGACTACTTAGCCGAGGGTAACGTCACCGCCAAAAGCGGGGCCTACCACAATACTGCATTAATAACTTAATTCATTATCTTCCAATAATCCACCCTTTTAGGATTGTATCCCTACTGACTCAAACTACTGGGGTGAGGGTAACGTCACCTTCAAAAGAGGGGCCTACTACAATAACTAAGATAATCTCTTAATTATGTGCAAAAGTGCGGAAATAATCAAAGGTTATACTAGATACGAGTCGGAACCAAGTGATTCATCTTGTCTATCTGTTTTTATTTTTATTTTTATTTTCAGCATTTTAGTTAGTTTTATTTTTCTTAGTTTAAAACATTTTTTCTAAACTTTTATTTTGGTTAGACGTTGAGGATAAACCGGTACTAAAAGCTCTTGTGTCCTTGGACGACCTCGGTATCTTACCAACGCTATACTACACTCAACGATGGGTGCACTTGCCCATATGTGTGTTTAGTGTTAGTGAAATATCGTGTTTTATAAATTTAAAACTTGGCTAAAATAAGTGTTAAAAAGGGCTTAAAATATACACCTAATAAATACAACACTTCACACGCATCAAGTTTTTGGCGCCGTTGCCGGGGACACAAGGATTTTAAGAAAGTTAGGAATCAACGGCCTAATCATCTTTTATTTTCCTTTTTATTTTTTTAGGATTTTTCTTAGTTTTTCAGCTTCTGCAGAGCTCAGCACGGGCCGTGCCCGCTGAACACGCCCCCGTGCTCAATCATTGGAACTGGCAATCCTATTTTACATCAGACAGTAAGCTGAACACGGGGCCGTGCCCACTCAACACGCCCCCGTGCCCAAGTTTCAGTTACTGAAAACAGAACCGTTAGATCCCGACGGTTGGTAATTTCTGACATAAACATGAGTGATAGTAATTATTTTTACTTTCGGCACTCTTATGGTACGTGGTGTCAATTATGTGGTGGCGAACATGAAGAAGTAAAATGCTACTTCCTAAATTATAGGCCCCACTACATGGACCCACCATCTTCTCACAACCTTAAGAGGGGCGAAAGTAAAAATAAGCACTATTTCTCCCTCGAATGCGCCCAGCCAGATATTCTAGGGGAAATGCTCCTTAGCGAGTTATTTCAACTAGAAGAGCTAATTCTGAAATGGATAGAAGAGCTTGGGAAGGATTTCATTGATCCACCCCAAGACGATACCCATGAAGAAATGTTGGAACCGCATTCCGACAACCTCGTTGCTCCCAAAAATACCTTCGTACCTAGCAAAGACTTGGACGATAGTCGTCCCTGTGTCGATTGTGCCGTGAAGGACTCTCCATCGACTTCGTTCGGTGCATACATAGACCTGAGCGATTCGGCATATACCTTCTTTAACAAGAGCCCGGGAAAGGGTTGGACTTGTCCACCTAGAATGAAAATAGGAATTACCCTCACCGACAACCTCTTGCGTTCTCGCCTTAGTCTAGGACAATTAAGGTATATTAGGCACTTTGGGGTTGTTCCAACCAGTCAGGAGCCACCCGATACTAACAAGTTCCTTAAAAAACTAGACAACTCCATAAAACAGTCTCCAGACACGGGGCCGTGTCCAGGTCAACACGCCCCCGTGCTCATCAAAGAGATTCTCTGCTGATTTGGTCAGAATACGGACAAAATGTGTCAGGAATTCCTCTGCACACGGGGCCGTGTCCAGTCAACACGGGGCCGTGTCCAGTGCACTGTCGTTTTCTTTAAATGCAGCCTGAATCCTGCTCATTTTTGACCACTTCAAAAGACAGAGATTCCTGGGATTTTCACTCATACCATCCTAGGTAAGTGCTAAAAGAAGGTTCCCAAGGACCCTCTTGTCCCTTCCACTTTTACTCATTTCCTCCTCCTTAAAAATTTTTCAAAATTTCCTCCATGGAAGATTGGAAATCTCTTGATTCCAACCCTCTATGTGAAGTTTGTAAGATTATTTGCTAAGGATTCTTGTTTAAAGTTAGTTGTATAACTTTATTTTAAATTATCTAAGCCTGAAAACTAGCTAAAAATCATGAGAATAATTTAAAACTCCAAGACTCCTTAGCATAGAATCCTGCAGACAAATGAACACGGGGCCGTGCTCAGCGAGCACGGGGCCGTGTCCAGGGGCTCTGTTTTGCAAAAATTCAGCTTTCTTCGGTTTCCTTCACAGAAAATGGCAAGCAGAACAAGCGGATCATCTTCAAGAAATAACCAACAAGGGAGGAGATCTTCAACAGCAGAAGACTCTCTTGTAAACTATGTTTACGCTCTAAGGGAGGCTATTGATGAAATGACGGGAGTGGAAGAAGCATTGGTCGACCGTATCAACCATCTTACAGTGGGGCTGGAGGGCTGTCTCCATGAAGTGAACCTCTTGCACCAGAGGTTGAACCTTCTCGCCTCCCCGCCTTTGGTCCCCATAATTACCCAAAGGGCGTGGAATGTGGTACCCGAAGTTGTCATTCCAGCCGAATGGTACGCCATGCACCAAGAACCTCCGCGAAGAGTGGTGCAAGGAGTCCCGGTGAATGTTCCCCCTCAACCAACCGCTGCGGAGGAAAATGAAGCCGCATTCTTCCTTCCTAGGGAAATCGAAGAATGGCTTTAAACAACGTTTAGGGAAGAAATCATTCGTCTAAAAGTCCTACTATATCGGGAAACTATTCTCGAAATTTTCTTAAAATAGTAGAACTCCTTATGATAACCTCGTGTACCTGCTGACCTATTTAGTTAATTTTTAATTTTATCTTAATTTAGGACTATGTAAGTTCTCTCTATGATGAAATGAAATGATGGTTTTAAGGTTTGGATGGTTTGTAATGAGTAAAACACACTCATGCTGGTAAAGGATGAAAAGGGGAACGAGAAAAATGAACCCATGCACAAGAACGAGGCAACCCGACAATTTTCTCCATTTCAGAAGGTTCAACACGGGCCGTGCCCAACCAACACGGCCCCGTGCCGAACCACCTGCAGAAAAACGCCCAGTACAGGTACCTGGACACGGGCCGTGTTCACCCAACACGCCCCCGTGTCCAGACTTCTGTTTCTCTTATTTTAATTTTGTTACTGGCACTTGAACACGGGGCCGTGCCCGGATAACACGGGGCCGTGTTCAGCGCCCAGTAACACAATTTTTTTGCTTTTCAAACACTATTTTACACATCTAATCAACCTAAAAATTTATTTTTGGGACACATTGAGGACAATGTGTAATTTAAGTGTGGGGGGGATGCTAAAACCTTGAATTTTGCAAGTCCTAAATACAAGCCTTACACAAAACTCTATTGGAACCGCTAATCACCCCAAATTTTTTTCAAAAAATTTCATTTTTTTACTTGTCTAGGTTTAACTCGGGAAATTCAAGTTCTCAAAAAGGTTATATTTTTACAAATTTACAACCGATAGCGTAGTGATAAAAAGAACCAACATAAGAAAATTATGAAAAGGCATGACAAACTTATTTAAAATTTGATTATATATACTTGATCACATAAAAACCCATTCCCACAAAAGTGAGTTTTGAGCCTTTATTGAGCACACAATTACATATCATTTGACTAAATGCTCATTTTTCGTTTCTTGTGTGAATAGCTGCTTGGTTCTTACGACTCTAGAACTTGCCATGACAATACATTCCCGGTCCTTATCAACTTAAACCCGAGTAAGTAAATGATGGAGGCATTAGGACTAACCCTTTTCATTTCTACACCATTATTTTTCTTTTTCCTTTACCACCTACCCAAAAATCCCCCTAGTTAGCCCCTTTGAGCCTAAACCTTTTCGTTTCATCACCCAAACAAAAACCCTTTCATCCACCAAAACCTTTTTCTTTTTTAACCCTTTATTTTAGTAACAAGTTCGGTTCTTCGTGAAAAAAAAAATTTTTGTGATAATGATGAAGCAAAAAGAAAATAAACAAACAAGTTAATCAAAAATAACTTAGTTTGAATAAAAGCTTCATCAAAATAAAGAGTTGCAAAAATACGAAAACCGACACTTGTTACGCTTTTAGCCCTTTTTCTACTAACCACTAACCCAACCACCTACCTTTAACCCTAGCCAACCCTTAACCCACAAAGTCCTCTTGATATCTACAAAGGTATAAAAGTTAAAAAGGATGAGGATTGATTTCTTGGCAAGCCTATGGTAGGAATAAGTTCCGTGCCGCTCTCGAGTGATTCACTAAAAATACACCTTCGGCCGAGTGTGAGTGATTTCCCCGCGAGGTATGTGAACTTGTATATAAATAGAATTTTAAAAAAGGCATGTTATGCCCAAATAAGTAATTTCTTTTATGAACAGTTCTAAATAAATCATTACGAATAGGAGTGTAAATAAATAAAAATAAAACCCAAAAAGATCTTGGAAATCCCGACACTCTACGACAAACCCAAAACCTTCTCTTCTACCTATTCCATTTGGGAGTGTAAGCCACATATTAAAGAGTTTTGCTTGAGGACAAGCAAAAGTTCAAGTGTGGGGGTATTTGATGTGTGTAAAATGCAACATATAAATTACATCAAATGAGGCATAAAACTAACCCTTTTTTTAGTACTAATATTGGAAAAAGAGTGTTTATGTCTTCCTTTTGTATTTTCAGGATTAAATGAGCTCAAAAACGCAAAAGAAGCAAAAAGACAGCTAAATCCAACATAAATACAAGAAAAGGAACATTAGTGGACTGCCCGAACCCTCAACGGCACCTTCCAAAGCAAAATAGAGAAAACAGAAGACTGAACACGCCCCGTGCTCAGCCAGCACGGGGCCGTGCCAAAGAAGCAGCAGAAAAGACAAACCTATAGAAGCTTCTATTGCCCATCACGGGGCCGTGCTCAGCGGACACGGGGGCGTGTCGAAAGTACAGCAGGCGCATTTATTGTAATTGCGAATTACAATTAATGAGGAGAGAGAGTGTCAGACGGACACGGGGCCGTGCCCAGCGGACACGGGGCCGTGTCCAGCTCTCTGTTCAGCCTATAAATATGAGTGCTTGGATTCATTTCATCTCATCCCTTGGCACACCACCTCTCTCACACTTCATCCACCACCCACCACCATCACAACACCATCATCCACCACCATCATCCATTGTCCATCGTAGAGTGTGTGAGTCGTCTCGGGATCCAAGATTGATCGTAAGAGTTCTTGACAATCAAGGCCATGTTTGCCTAAGTCTCTTACATCACTTGGTGAAGACAAAGTGTCTAGTATAATACTTTTTATTTCTAATCTTTTGCACTTTTTATTTGGTTTTGTATTAATGACTTTAATAACTAGTTACTTATGTTGAAGGTGATCTTTCCTTATCGTTTGTCCGTGGTGTCTTGGCATTATTTTACTGTCTATATAAAATAAAGGATTTTCACCATTCATATCTCCACGGTCTATATGGAGATATGTTGGCTACCTGGTAGGGGGTTAAGGGAACGGTTTGGTAAAGGTCTTGCCATTGTTCAGCGTTTAGAGGTCCTGCAATGGACCTGGGTCAAATTTAGTAGGACCTCCTTCAATACTTCACGGTATTGGATGGCGGGGGTCCAAACTCTTTGATCCCCTCATAAGTTAACTACTATTAATACTATAACCCGGCTATTTAGGACTGTATCCCTGCTGACTCAGACTACTTAGCCGAGGGTAACGTCACCGCCAAAAGCGGGGCCTACCACAATACTGCATTAATAACTTAATTCATTATCTTCCAATAATCCACCCTTTTAGGATTGTATCCCTGCTGACTCAAACTACTGGGGTGAGGGTAACGTCGCCTTCAAAAGAGGGGCCTACTACAATAACTAAGATAATCTCTTAATTATGTGCAAAAGTGCGGAAATAATCAAAGGTTATACTAGATACGAGTCGGAACCAAGTGATTCATCTTGTCTATCTGTTTTTATTTTTATTTTTATTTTCAGCATTTTAGTTAGTTTTATTTTTCTTAGTTTAAAACATTTTTTCTAAACTTTTATTTTGGTTAGACGTTGAGGATAAACCGGTACTAAAAGCTCTTGTGTCCTTGGACGACCTCGGTATCTTACCAAGGCTATACTACACTCAACGATGGGTGCACTTGCCCATATGTGTGTTTAGTGTTAGTGAAATATCGTGTTTTATAAATTTAAAACTTGGCTAAAATAAGTGTTAAAAAGGGCTTAAAATATACACCTAATAAATACAACACTTCACACGCATCAGTAATGTTAATTGTTGCTTCATTGTCCACAAATATCGGTGTATTCAAGAACTGCAAACCAAAGTCTCGCATCTGTTGTTGGATCCAAAGGATCTGAGAGCAACAGCTTGAGGCTGAAACGTATTCAGCCTCGCAAGTAGAGAGCGCTACTGAGGTTTGTTTCTTGCACTGCCAGGTGACAAGTCGAGTTTTTCAAAGAACTGACAGCCAGCAGTGGTGGACTTAGCATTTTGCTTGCAACAACCAAAATCCGAATCAGCAAAACCTGTGAGAGAGAAATCGCCAGACTTAGGATACCACAAGCCGGTGCTTGGGCAGCCTTTCAAATATCGTAAGATTCGTTTCACGATTTTCAGGTGAGATTGGCGTGGACTTGACTGATATCGGGCACACAAACACGTCGGATACATGATGTCTGGGCGGGAAGCAGTAAGATACATCAAGGATCCAATCATTGACCGATACAGCATCTCATCTACTTTCTCTCCACTTTCGTCTGGGCAAATCCCATGATTCTGAGCTAGGGGGTTGATGCTGGACTGGATTGAGCCATGTTGAACTTCTCCAGAACATCGTTCACGTACTTTGTTTGATGAATGAAGATTCCTTCGGGCATTTGCTCAACCTGTAGCCCGAGAAAGAACTTCATCTCCCCCATCGAACTCATTTCGAACTTCTTTTTCATCACATTCTCAAAATATTTACACAACTCATCGTTTGTTGATCCAAAGATGATATCATCGACGTAAATATGCACGATTAAGAGATGGTCTGCAACTTCTTTGATGAACAATGTACTATCAACTGTCCCTCTGCTAAACCCGTTGTCCAGCAAATGTTGGGAGAGCGTCTCATACCAGGCTCTCGGGGCCTGGTGTAATCCGTAGAGCGCTTTGTCCAGAAGATAGACTTTGTTCTTGTGTACTGGATCTGTGAACCCCGGTGGTTGACCCACATACACCTCTTCTTTGATTGTTCCGTATAGGAATGCAGACTTGACATCCAGCTGGTATACTTTAAATCCTTTCCATGATGCAAATGCTAGGAAGATTCTTATCGCCTCGAGCCTAGCTACAGGAGCATACACCTTAGTGAAATCAATCCCCTCCTGCTGGCTGAAACCCTGTACCACCAGTCATGCTTTATTCCTTACGATTACGCCTCTATCATCTCTTTTGCATTTAAAGACCCACTTCGACTTGATCAGCTTCTGGTTCTCAGGAAGATCTACTAATCTCCAGACTCCCAATTTTTCAAACTGCTGCAATTCTTCTTGCATAGCATTCACCCAGCTTTCTTTAGTCAAAACTTCTTTATATGTTCTGGGTTCGATCTGCGAGATAAAACATTTGAGTGAGAATTCTTCCTGCAAAGGAGCAACAGAAGTATAAAAACATGTAAGAGATTTGTTGATCTGGTCGCGTGTTTTCACTCCACTATAAAGATCTCCAATAATTTGCTCCGAAGGATGATAAGAGAGAGTTCTTGGCATGACTTCGTCAGGTACGCTCACTTCCGATTGCAAATTCGTTATATCTAGATCACCGGTGTGATCCTCAGCTTCTGTCGATGCAACATTTGGATCCTCATCAAAGATCGGACTGTTTTCCGAATCTGAGTCATCGGATTGATCAAATGATGGAGCTGGTTCCTCTGGTGATTCGTGAGCTGTTCCACTCGGACCTGCCTCGTGATCATTTGTACCAGTTGTAGGGATGCTTGTTCCCTCATCAGGTTGAGAAACCACCAACGGTCTAGGTATCTGATCTTGTACCATCGATTGTTGCTGTTGGTATAAGTAAGCAAGTTCCTCTTCACTCGGCTCTGTAGGTAGTTGGAACGACTCCCAGAGTTTGTCGTAATCAAAAAGCAATCTGTGTCCGGGAAGTTGAGGTGAAGCAGTATGTTTCTGACAATCCACATGCTGAACTTCAATTGCCTTCTTCAGACATGGTACGAACACCCTTTTTAGCGGACTCGCATATCCAACAAAGAATCCCTCGTTACTTTTCGCGCCAAACTTTCCATCTTGATCAATGAATGTACATGGTGATCCGAACGGCTCTAGAAACTTCAGATTTGGCTTATATTTATGAAGAAGTTCAAAGCAAGTCTTCTTGTATTTCTTCACAGTAAGCACTCTATTCAAAGTATAGCATGCCGCTGCCAAAGCTTCACTCCAAAAATATATCGGTAGTTTAGAATCGGCCAGCATCATTTGAGCAGTTTCAATGATAGTGCGATTCTTTCGTTCAGCTACACCATTTTGCTGCGGAGTGTATTGTGCACTGAATTCATGAAGAATTCCCTTCTCGTTACAGAACTCGAGCATGCGATTGTTCTTGAACTCCGTTCCATTATCGCTCCGAATCCTTCTAATCGGCACCTTATACAACGTTTCCATCTTTTTGAATAGGATCATTAATGACTCAAACGTTTGATCTTTCCTCTCCAAGCACACTACCCAAGAAAACCTTGTAAAATCATCCGTGACCACAAGACAGTATAAGTCTCCACTAACACTCTGCACATTGACCGGCCCAAAAAGGTCCATGTGGAGCCTTTCAAGTGGTACTCTGATTGAATTCAGCAACTTCTGCGGGTGTGATTTCTTTGTCTGCTTTCCTTTCTTGCAAGCTACACAATCATCATTCAAGTGAAAATTTTTCAAATTTACACCTTCAACCAAATCATTATGCACAAGAAAGTTCATTTTTCTAACATGAATGTGGCCCATCTTTCGATGCCACATAATTGACTCTTTTTCAGTTGCTTTGGTTTTAGACACAAAACATTGTTTTTGATAATCAGTTGTTGTTGCGATACCCATATCAAGAATATACAAATCATTTTCGCGTGGAGCTCGCAACAACACCATTTCTTCCGGAATTTTGAAACTAGGTTTTAAAACACAACATTCGTTTTTAGTAAAGTGGACGGTAAATGATTTGTCACAGATATGTGAAATACTCAGCAGATTGTTTTCCAGTTCAATTATATAGTTCACTTTATCAAATGAAATGACTCCATTCATAAGAGTCCCTTGACCAACAATCCTTCCCCCTTGATTCCCAGCGAATCCTACGTATCCTCCGTTCAAAGATTTAACGTCATAAAGCAATGCTAGCATTCCAGTCAAATGTCTTGACGCTCCGCTGTCCATTATCCACTTTGAGATATACGACCTCGACAGCCCCTGCATTCATCATATAAAATTTATTCAAACAATGAAGCCCATGACTTCTTTTCCTGTGGAATACTACCAAACACTAAATCACATTTCTCATCAACTTTCGGAAAACTAAAGATCACATTTGGGACAACAGATTCAGATTTTGATTTTAAGTTTCCATTTTTAATTGGTGGAAACTCTGCAAGAAACTTGTCTAATTCAAATTCAAATTTCTGACCATCATTAGAAACCACTTTTGATTCAGATTTTAACTCATTCTCCATTTTCTTCACCTTAGCTGATTGTTTTGTTTTAGCCACCCATGATTGAGTTTCAAAAATTTTCGTTTTTGGATAAATCTTTGAAGTATTTTGGGTTTTTAAAGATTCACCAATCTCAAAAGTTGATCTCGGTTTTTCTTCGGACTTCAACGATTCACCTCTTTTCAAGATTCGAACGGGGGAAACCATGGGTTTTTTACCCTTAACATCAGTTTGAGTTTTTGGTTTTGGTTTTTGCAAAACAGGTTTCTTGAAAATGGGTTTTTCCATCTTTTTGGTACATTGCTTTGCCATATGACCAATCTCATTGCAGCGATAACAAACTCTGTTGTCATATTCAACAAAAGTCGATTTATAGGTCTCTTCTTTCAATTTCTTCGCTGCATTGAAATCATCAATGGCCTTTTGACTGAAAATATACTCCTTTTCAGCATCAACACTTGGACCAACAACAAAAACATCACTCATTGTTTCCTTTGGCTTAACTTTCATCTTTGCCATTTTCTTTTCAAATCCAATCCCTTTGTTTTTAAAATTGTTTCCATTTGTCTTGTGAGACCCATTGTTACCTACCCAATCTTTCTTCCCATAGTTGTTTTGTTTCACAAAGGATTTTTTAGGTTTTGAAAAGAACTCATTGTTGTTTACTTCAGAAATATCAATCTCGACAAGCTTAAACACCTTCTCAACATTTTTCATGTTCGCGTTCTGGATTGGATACTCAAAATCAGAATAGAGTTTGTCAGTTCCAATCATTGTGTAAACCACCATGATCGGATCATCATTCGCAATCTTTTCTGATTTTGGTATAAACTTGTCCAAAAAGTTACCATCATCTTCACATTCAGAACTAGAATTTTCCAAATGTGTTTTCACAGTTTCAAAATCTGAGTTATCACTCTCTTCGCCTAACACTTGGTCAACAACAGTTTTGATAACATGTGACTCATTGTCAGTGTCGAACGGAGAGAATGTAACATCAATGTTCTCAGGTAACTCATCCTCAATGGTTCTCAACTTGAGGTTCAAGGCAGCTTCCACCCCATTTGGATACTTCTGAGTGTAATGATTCCACATTGGGGGTGGAACACTGTTAAAGACAGGTGTTGCATCTGGTTGTTGCGGGATAATTTGTTCAATCACATATGAAGATGCAACATAACTCATCAACTTCTTATCAATTCTTTCATTTTCAATTTTGGTTAACTCCAATTCCTTTTTCAATGAAGTTGTTGTGTCCAAATGAAAGTTGATTTCCATTTGTTTATCAAGAACTGTTGATTTTAACAATTTTGTGGCTTTATCGTTTTCAAGACTCTCATTTTGAATCATTTTGATAGATTTAGCCAACTTGTCATACGCTTCTTTTACTTCATTCAGATCAAATTTCAGTGCATCAGTGTATTGTTTCAATTCCTGAAACTTTGTGCCCTTTTCAAGACACTCCTTGCAGGGTTTTGAACAGTTTTTGCATGAAGTTTCAGAGATTGAATCAATCTTTTCAACCATCTTTTCCTCTTGCTCAATATTAACATCCAGTTTACCGACATTATCAGACTCTGACTCAGACACTCCTTCGGTTTTGACCTCCTGACTTTTGGATTTCCCATCAGACTCCTTTTGACCTAACTCTGTTTTGACCGACTCAGTATCAACAGACTCTGGTTTTACAGATTCTGTGTCTGCCTCTTTCAGTTTTGCCATCAAAGCTTTGTCTACAATCTCTTTCAATGTCTCTTCAGTCATTTCTTTTGAGACATCAATTATCTCTTCAACCAGAACTTTCTCTTCCTCGTACTGTGGGCAAAATCCGGTTGTTGGTTCACTGAAAATACCTGCAAAAGAATCAACCACATTAGGAGGTATAATTGATTTTAAAGAACTAGCTAAAACCTCTTGTTCGGATTGATAATAGTGGATTTCTGCAGCAAGATCAACCGAACTTTCCTCAGACACACTTTCACTAACAACCTCTGTTTCAGCAACATTCTCTGGTTCTTCCACAATCTCAGCAATCAAACCTCTACCCTCACTGCCAGGGATGTATCTATCCCAACTGAATCCTTCAGCTACCTTTTCATCATCTTGGTTGACTATGAGAGCTTTTTCCGGCTTGTTTTCGATCTAAGGTCTTTGAACTACAGGTTGTTGATTTGTCTTGTGATAGATCGCCTGTCTGTAGTAATCATTGGTAAATGGATTTTGGTGATTGTTGATCTCTTTATTCGGACACTCTCTCTTAAAATGCCCTTTTTCTTTACATTTAAAACACGTCACTTTGGACTTGTCAAATCCAAGCTTTTGATCCGGTCCTAACAAATTGTTTCGACCCGTAATCTCCATGAATCGTTGAGCTCTTCTGACCAAGCTAGCCATTCCCCACTTGATGTCTATCAATTCGAGCTCCTCCGTATCTATCTGATCATAGTCCTCTTTTGTCATGTCTGGGTTTCCTATTTTCCCAGCAACCAAACTCTCGTACGATTCCAGTACTGATGCGAGTAATGCAATGTGTTGTTTAGCAGCAGATTCTGTAAAATTTTGAGCGTTCTTGATATTCACTGCTATATTGCACATTATCCCCGGACCTTGACCCTGATTGTTAGAACTTGAAGAATTTTGTGGAGTAAATTGTTCGGGGGCTTTGGAATTTGGCTCATAACTAGCAAACGGTGAAGACCTGTTGTTGCTTGAAGTACTAGACGAAGCACCAGATGTCGAATCTGCACTGAAGGCTGTTTGAATCTTAGGGCTAAGATTCATTGTTGCTGGAGAACTGCCTTTGTAGTATAGCGACACATCCTGTTGAATGTTTGCAGAATTCATCTGTTTGATCTTTGTTAATTCTAACTCATGTGCCTCAATCTTCTCTATGAAACCACTCAGATTCAAATTACCAAAATTTGAATTGTTCTTTAACACCATCAAATAAGTACTCCACTCATCATATGGCAATGCGTCTGCCAATTTATCGATCCACTCCTCATCAGTTTTAGTTATCTGCAATCTTCCCATTTCCACAACTAGATGACAGTATCTTTCAATCAATTGTTTTGTAGTTTCACCTTTCATACTCTTGAAGATGTCAAATTGTTTCTTTATCAAAGCCTTTAATTGCCATGATTGTTGAAACAATAATTCTATCGCTCCACTCCCGACGTTTCCGCCACGGTTTGTTGTTTTACGCGGTCGGGGTGTGACATTGTTAGGGGTCGTTTTATGGTGACGTCACTAGCAATTCTCTCCTCCTGTATATAGTTCTTTCCTATCAATGTAACAATTAACACTTAGAGCCAAAAGGCAGAATAACTAAGTGAGAGAGAGAGAGAGAGGGTGCACCTAGTCAGGGGGAGTACTTGTGTACTTTTGATTGTATTGTAAAGATTCTGAATTCAATGAAATTATTACGCAATCACTACCAAATCCAGTTGTTTTGATAATGATGTGTTCATATTAACTGTTTGATTGAATTTTCATATTTGATTCAACAAATTTTATAAAAAAAAAAAAAAACAAATACTATACACTCTCAGATCCAACAGAGTTTTTCTTAAGTTATACGCTTTTTATATAATCTAAACATATATTATTAAAGTTAATAGTAAAGTTGTTATTAAAGGAGGATTATAAAGGAGAGTTACAAACGAGGATATCAAATCATATATTAAAATTATAGATAATAATAATAATAATAATAATAATAATAATAATAATAATTAGTTTGAAGATAATTTAGGTATTTAATTTAGAAATTATATCAATTAACATAAAATATGATATTGAATATTTGACTTACCAAAAGTTCCGTTATTATAAATCAGGAAAGAATTACTTCTACATTTATAATAACTAATATCCATTAGTAAACATTAAAAACCATATATTAAAATATTAAAATAAATTATAAGTAAAAATTGTTAGGTTGAATAAGAGTATATTATGTGACATTGAAATCATTTATTAAAAACAAATTAGATAATTGATTTAGTTGTATATTTATGTATTACTTTATAATCTTCAAGATATTGCGTTAAAATAAATTTGATGCGTCTCTGTGTTTTCTATCTTGTTCGAATTGTAGGCTTGAAACTCAATTGAAAAAAGCTCGCTCGAAATCAACTAGGTTTGTAAGCGAGTTGTGCCGAGCTAACACTGTTTGTAAACCGACTGAGCTTGTTCCCAGGTTGATTCGCTAGTTGAATCTACGTAAAGTATTTTATTTTTGTATCCAATGATATATACGTTGGATATAGGATTTCAGATAATCAATTAATTAACGTTACTAACGAGGCACGATCTAAAGAGTTACACTTTGGACTATGGGTGAGCAAACCTTAACCGATAACCGAACCACCACCAAATCGAATTTACCGATAACCTAGATTAACTTACAGTCATGATTAAGGTTATTTGATTAACTGAACCAAACCGAAAAAAAACTAAGACATGATTTTAAGTTATATTTATATATGAAATATACATGTTAAGGAATAAACTCGTCATATACTTAAAAAAATGCACATAAGCCTTTGTATGCAAAATAGTTAATTTTAAAAGGTTTAAAAGATAATCAAATATAAAATTTGGCTCATTTTATTATTTCACAAATGGTTAAAGAATTAATAGTATTAAAATAGGATTAATTACCCTTTTCTACTTTATTAAACACATTTTTTTCTATTATAATTTTTTAAAGTATGATATTTTATAAAATTCGAGTATGTCGTTTGAACATCCTTATCATTATCTACGTCTTGATATTATTATTTTTTAAACCAAGTTGTGAGTATTGATGTACAAACAATAGAACCACAAACGTACATGTTAGCAAAACTACATCATATTTAATTGTTTTTTATATAAATGAATTGACGCCCTTTACCATTTTTGTTATTCTAATAATATAGTCTAATCAAATTCCAAATATACCGTTACGACGTGTTTATTTTTTGGCAAATGCTTTGTTCAAAATAGAATGGGTTGAATATAATTAATTTTTTGGTTATTGAATTTTATCACCCCTAACTATTGGTTATTGCCCGTTGCCACCCCCAACTATCACTTTGACGTCCGTCACCCCCAACTTAACACTTGGTGTGTTCTGTCACCACATTGTTAACTGATCACTAACTTTTGATCTTGTTACTATACTTTTGGGGGTGTCATAGGTATCTTAGGAAGGTTTTATGGATCTTAGGACACCCCCAAAAGTATAGTAACAGGATCAAAAGTTAGTGATCAGTTAACGACATAGTGACAGAACACACTAAGTGTTAAGTTGAGGGTGGCGAACGTCAAAATGATAGTTGGGGGTGGCAGCGGCCAATAGCCAATAGTTAGGGGTGATAAAATCCATTAACCCTTAATTTTTTTGTTCTTTAATGTGACGAACAGAACCGATACCGTCTGAATAACTTCAGTAACAGTACCATTATTTGTGTTTTTATAGTTCCTAGTATTAATTATGTTGAAACTAGAGTTTTATTCACAATAGAGTATCTTTTTTATTTCATATGCTATAATGAGTGTTGGTACAAGGATCAACCAAACTGATTAGTGACGGATCTAGCCAAAAACTTTAGGGGTATCCATAAAAATGGGACCAGGGGTATCTTTTGTATAAAAATAAATAAAAATTTTACACTATGTTAACAGAGTTGAAGGGTATTTTTACACTATGGAGACGGAGTTGAGGGGTATTCCGGGCTACCCCTACTTGTATACTACCTCCGCCCCTAGAATTGATAGCATCCCAACAATATTGGTACCATATCGATTCCGACCGAACAACACTAAAATCGAATATCAGATACGGTTCCGATAGTATTGTTACTGGTACCGATATGGTACCAATATTGTTAGATCAAATGCTAGTAAAGTAACGCAATAAACTGAATTGATACCTTGTATTAAAATTCCACTAGTTTATATGTGGTACTAGTATTGGAGTAGGGATGGCAAAAAAGCCCAAGCCCGACGGGTATACTCGAAACCTGAAACATACGGGCCGGGTATACCCGAAGCCCAATGGGTATGGGCCGGGTACGGGCTTAAAAATAGAAAAAATTCGGGTATGGGATTTAGTGATACCTGCCCGATACCCGGCCCATTTACCCGAATAATACCCGAAAGTATCATATTATAGATTCCCATATATATAAATTTAGCACATGTATTTGTTACCTTCTCTATAGTCATATGTGGATATGTATTTGGCAAGTGTTTAAGTGAACATATAACTTATTTTTGAGCATGTATGTTGGATATGGAAGCTATCACATTTTATTATGTGGATGTTTTATGCAATTAGGTGGTCCTGATACAATTACTTAATTAAGTAATCATTTTAATTTAGTTTAGTATATGTGGTCTGAATATGATATGTAAGTTATTAATCATATTTTCATTTGTTATAGTCATTAAAATAGTAAATTATATAAACATCAAAGTAAAAATTGCACATTTGTCCCAACGGGTATTTTTAAGAAATTAACGGGTATACCCAATACCCGCGGGTATGCCCGATACCCGACGGGTAATTACCCGAAAAATACCCGACGGGTAACGGGCCAGGTTTGGGACAAAGAATTACAACCGGGTACGGGCCTGGGATTACCAATACCCGGCCCAAGCCCGGCCCATTGCCATTATTGGAGGGGTCCATGGCGCCTAGTGCCATGTTATACGAGCTTGTTATGGGAGGGAATAATCATCATTTTCCAATTTGATTAATTTTGCTTCATCTCAAAAGCCAATTCTTATAATGATCATATTCCACACCTTTGCTTTGCTTTTTCTTTTGTCCTTTTCATATCTAACTCACAACCCATAATGTCCCAATCAAATATTCAAACACAACCCACTTATAACTGAATCCTACAGCCCCATCCCTTGATTGCCCACTCAACTAAGCAATGCACTAGGGTTTTTGGTTAGGTTGTCTCGTATATAAAACCAAACAAGTGTCTTTGAATTCTTGACATATGAATTTAGTTGCTTACTAAAAACACTACCTCCTGTTTCTCTCAAAAAAAATTCCAACTTCCACTGTCCCATTTAACTCCATTTGTAGACTCATATATCCTCAAGAAACTTGACATCCACTAGGGTTTTCTTTAAGTTGCATGTCTAAAAACAAACAAGTTTCTTTTTGCTCTATTAGGATAAACTTGAGTTGATGTTTTGGAGTACAAACCATATAATACCCAACATCTTTTCCACCAAAGATTCTAACTTTCACTTATAACTTGCACTGTTCACTTGGGTTCTAACTCAATCATGAAACAGTCAGTCCACTAAAGTTTATACAAGTGTCTTTTCTTCCTTCTTATATAAACTCCCTAAGCGAAATCCAGCGCAAATCGTATAACCTGTCTTCTCTTTCTCTAGAGATATCCAAACTTGTTCCTTTGAGTTGCCTAACATAGAAACCAAAGAAGGATCTTTATTTGAAATCCTGTCAAATACATATTCATTTGGTTAGTTAGAAGCAAAGAAGTTAAAGAGCCAATGGGGTACCTTGCATCTTCAAGTACAACTAGTGTTGTTAACTCTCATTTGTATTCTCAAGCACTTCAGATGAAGATATACCAAGCATTCATATTTTCCATCCCAATTCTCTTCTCCATAATACTATTTCTCTTGTTTTACTTGTTCTATCTCAAGAGGACTTTTAGCAGACACAATTCTTCTTCATCTTCATCTATAATCCATCTAAGAACCTCAAGGACTCACGATTCTTCGACTCTCTCTCAAGATGTAAGTATAAACTTATACCTCTCTCTCTCTCTCTCTCTCTCAAATATATATAACTTTGATTCATGTTTACTTACAGGGATTAAAGGTAAACCTTGAAGATAAGCTTACTGTGATCGCGTTGGACCAAGATTTATACGCAAAGGATTCAATGTAAGCAAACAACTTCTTAGAAGTGTGACCAGTTTCTTGAACCTTATACTTGAGTTTTTATAGTCATTGAAAATATGGAAACCACTAAATGTTGCAAGTAGTAATAGTTTATCCAAAGTAACACATTTTTACAAGCTATAACATTGCAGTGCTTTTCAACAACACTGATAGTTTTCTTTTCTTTTTTTTCTTTTTAATTACAAGTAGAAGTCATTTAAGAATATTTTTAAAAAGTCATTCTAAAAGACTTGATGAAACTAGTCAGAAAATCTAATAGGTATTCCATGCAAAATTTAATATGAAGGTGTTGTGTCTGTTTGGGAGAATTTGAGATAAATGAAAAGCTACATCAAATACCATCCTGCCAACACATGTTTCATGGTGAGTGCATACGAAGCTGGCTCGGTTCAAACACCACATGTCCACTTTGCAGATGCTCAGTTGTCAACACATCCAAAGGCGGCCACCATGAACCGCCCGTGATTCCTCAACCAGCCATGGTGATCGACGTGGATTCTAGCCCACGAGGGGTGGTTCCTTTAGAACACATTGTGGTCATGCTTGAAGGGTCATCTAGTTCAAGTATGGACAATAAGTTGTCTCATTCAAGTGAAGAGTCTGTTGTTGTCAATGTTCAAATCCATCAATCTTGAGTTTTCTTCCAAGGATTTTTGCTAGGAGGGTAGAATAGTCTTTTCGGCTTGATACCGATTGTAATCCAAGTTGTAATACAAGACAAGTAGACAACTCGTGACAATGCAAGTCATCTTTTTTGGCAAGTTAGAATAATAAATCGTCTATTAGCATATTTTGTTGCCTATAACCATAAGCAACTGAAAAGACAAACCTTACAAAAGATGAATCTAATACACTTATCGGGTTGTTCTGGGTTATACTTTACTACTACCGGGTCAATAAAAATAAGAATCAAATATACTCCATGGTTCATGCTATAAACTGGTCGTTTTAGGTTATACTTCGCTACTAACGAATACAATAAACTGGTAATTTTAGGTTACACTTTACTCCTAACAGGTCAATAAAGATATGAATCAACGACACTTAATAGTTTACACTATAAACGGGTCATTTTAGGCTATACTTTACTACTAACGGATCAAAAAAGGGATACATTTTCAAAATAGCAAATTTGAAAATTGTTAAAAAGGGCCTGAAGTCTTCCAAAATATGTAAAACCTCTTAAATCGTTTTTATTACAAAAATAAGTTTACTCGTTTTATAAACTACTCGTTTCAACTCATTTAAACTTTTAGTTATTTCTTAAACATGTGACATATACCAACATTATCTTACCATATGTATACAAACATTATAATGCAATAAGATCATATCTCCCACATACAACATTAAACAGTTGACAACTGCTACACACGGATCCTACCATGTTTCCATTGCTACAACTTCAATACCATATAACTTAATCCCTTATTCCCCCTTCATTGATCTTCAAACACCAACTTCAGAAAAAGAAAGAAAAAAAGCACAGCCCACAAACCTAAAAATAAAAAACAGGGGACATCATGTAAGAAAGCGCGAAATTTGTTAATTTTCAGCCGCTTCCAAGCTAAAACCAGAGGCTTCGGTGTCATTGGAGAAAGAAAGTTGCGGCTTGCTTCCAGAATTCATTTTCTTCACATCTTGACTTGAGCAGATCAAAATTCGTTTCACCATTCTACAGAATTCTCTGCAGGAATGAGTCGATTTGGGTTATGTTTTATCTTTAGTGATCATGTGGGAAAATGATAGTGTACAATTGGTGCAATTGGTATAAGGTTACTTACTGCCATGGATCGTCACCCATGAGCATCATATCTCCTTCATCATCAGTAAACACGATTTCCAATTGAGTTCTAGGGCGAAGCTTTCCCTTAATCTCAAACATCTCTTCGAGTTCGTCTATGAGCTCATCGTACCCGTTTAACACAGTTAAATCCACTGCACGGCCCACTGCTACTCCTTGCATTTGAACCTTCGATCGTTATACCAAATGTTAGCATTTTCCAATATTTACAAAATTTAAAAATGGATCAGATGTGTGTACCTTAGTACGGCTCCGGCTTAACGTTGTCTGTTTGCTTTGACTCATTTTATGATCCTTTGATACGATATCGGATTTCCGGTCTGAAATCACCGGTTCACGCCTTTCAACAGGTGGGCCAACCTCAGGTACAATATCACTTTTGGGGGCACTTTTCAAGTCGAAACCAAATAACCTGCAACTTGAAACACTTTCAGACTTCTTCAAGTCAACTGAGCTTTTAGTGGAATTATTCGTCAGCTTTGTTGACTCTTGAGGCATAGAATTTGTATTCGCATGAACAGACCAACCCAAGAGACCTTTCTTATCGTCTGTTTCACCTGCAAAATTAGTGCACAACGATTTCATCATAGATGATGATAGCCATTAAATATGTGCTAATTTAAGCCCATTTATATATAAATAGGTTGAATTTAATATGTTTGTTTTGTCTTAATCCAAAAGAGTTAACAAAAATGGAAAGGGTCAGACAGGTTTCAAGTAGTTAAGAAAATAAATGTGTTCACGAACTGTTCATGAACACTTACCGAACGAGATTTTTTGTTCATGTTCGTTCGTTAAGAAAAAGAACGTGTTCGTTTGTGTTTGTTCATTAATATTAGGTAACGGACAGAAATAACAAAAACGAACGCAAACGAACACAAATAGACGTTCATGAACACAAATGAAAACAAACGAACACAAACAAGCGTTCATGAATGAAAACGAACATATATTAAAGAGTTAATTACATAGTTAGTCCCTGTGGTTTGCACAAAGTAACATACTTAGGTACTAATAGTTTAAAATCACATTCTAGGGTATTAACTTTTCATTTTGTAACGTTTGGAGGTATTAACGTTATTTGTATGTTTAAAATCACATTCTGTTAGTACCTAAGTATGTTATTTTGTGCAAACCACAGGTACTAACTATGTTAATACCCTAGAAGTTAATACCTCCAAACGTTACAAAATGAAAAGTTAATACCCTAGAAGGTGATTTTAAACTATTAGTACCTAAGTATGTTATTTTGTGCAATCCACAGGGACTAACTATGTAATTAACTCTATATTAAATATTTTATTACATATACGGTACACTATAATTTATTAAGTATTTTATTAGTGAGAATTTTGAAGTATCAAATAAATATAAAAATTAAAAACCCTAATAAACTATCGAATTCAAACAAACACGTTACCGAACGTTCATGAACACGGACTTTGTTCATGTTCGTTCATTTGTTAAACGAACGAACACAAACGTTCGGTTAGTTTGCAGCCCTAGTTTCAAGCCATTTGTAGTGTGTTCAGATGTATGAACATATTAAGTAAATCTAATCATCTCTAACAAATTGGCTATTTTTGAAAGAAAAAAAAATGTGTTTACGGGCCCGCATTAACCCAACCCAACCCTACCCATTCTAACTAGTTACCCAGCCCGACCTGTTATAAGTAACTAACTACTTGCTAACCTGCATTAAACTGTGTTCTTAAAAGACGGCCATTGTCACCATTTTCCGTTTGCTCATGCGAAGGATTCCAAACGGCAGATACAGCCGAGCATGCAGGTTCTGGAACATTAAGCAGCAAAAGTACAAAATAGAAGCGGTTAACAACTTAATATGGATATTGGTAAAAATAAATATAAAAAATAAACTTTGGACTCACCAGGATTAGGGACGTTGGCTAGAGGTCGAGGCCGTTTACTTTTAGATGCCACTGGTGGAGCCAAGCTTGTTGGTACATGAGTTGTATAAATCTCAATCTCCCATGGAGATACCCTTTCGGGTCTCGCTATCGATGTGGATTCATCCCAATGGACCTGAAGTTAACATGAAAAGGGTTAATTTCCCTTTAAAATAATACATGTATAAAAATAAGAGTAAAATGTCATTTTCATCCCTGAGGTTTGACCAGTTTTGCGACTTTTATCCAAAGGTTTATTTTTCTGCATCTGGATCAAAAAGGTCAGAAATATTGCCATTTTCATCCGGCTCGTTAGCTCCAACCATTTTTCTCCCTTATTCCGTCTTTTTTGTTAACTTAAAGGGCAATTCGGTCTTTTTTTACTTAATCTCTATGTACAAGCATTTAGCATAATGTGAAAAGGACTGAGTTGCCCTTTAAGTTAACAAAAAAGACAGGAAATACCTCTAACTTAATAGAGAAAAATGTATGAAGTTAACAAGCCGGATGAAAATGGAAGATTTTAATCCTTTTGGATCCAGAAGTGGAAAAACAAACTTTTCGACAGAAGTCGCGAAACTAGCCAAACCTCAGGGACAAAAATGGCATTTTACTCTAAAAATAATAATGTCAGATATTTACAATCAGTGAGCGCCATTTAGAATCTTCCCACTGGCGAGACAGGTCTTCAATTCCAACTATCGTACCCGTAAACCTAATCAGTTAAAGGAATATTAATGGAAAATTGACTCTGTATATCAACTTATATACCAATAAAATAAAAATAATTATGTACCTTCTCTCTGGAGAATCTTCACCCTCAAATCGCATACTGAATTTCATACCGACTGTGAATCCATTGTTTAAAGATTCAATGTACTTGTTCAAGCCTATGATAAACTGACTTGTTCTGTAAAATTACAGCATATCAGATAAATATTTAGATATTTGTTATATAAACCCAATAATAATATATGTTATAAATAAATCGGTTTTGTAGGTTGTATGCATTCACAATATAAGTTATCTTTCGATGACTCTTGGCCTGTTTGACCTGTTTACTTTTTGGCTAGCTTATTGATTTTACCCACATGACCCGTTAAAAGCAAAAAATAACCAAAATTAATATATTACTAATTAAATGGATCTTAAATGCTAAGGAACATACCTTGGCTTGTAGTAAACAAGAAAACGGGTTTTGGTAGAAACAGCATGTGATGCAGTTGCAAGCACTCCAAGTCGCATGCTTCGGCTTGAAATCACAGAAGACGGCATAGAACTATGCTGTTGAGCAGCACGTCTTACTCCCACGCGTAATTCACCATTTTCCCCCCTAATGATCACATAAATTATAAACATGTATCTATTCTACAATTTATAAATCAACTATAACAATAAAGAAATATGTATCTGAGGTTAACTCTCCCTGCAACATTTTTTTTAGAATTCTGAAGTAAACTACCAACTTGTCCTTTACTATAATTACACTTAAACTGAAAACACTGATTTGGGACCACCAGCTTCATGTGCGTCTCTACAAAACGATTTTTTAGATATACTTGACGAATAGTCAAACATTTTATTTACATCTGCGTGACAAGATAAAGCAAGAACGGAAAGCAATACCTAAGGAATACAAAAGAATCCCCAGCCACCAATCTTTTCGATGCAACAAAAGTACTCCATCCGGTTGTAAGCAAATGCCTTCGAGGTTGACCTGTATATAATTCTTATTAGATCAAAGTTTAAGCATGATACAAGTAACGATAAATGAAATTAAAACATCATTTACATGGTTCAACAATTTGTGCATGATAATGATTGTTGCTGGGGTTCTTATTATGTATGCATGAATTTATGTTTATCTCTGATGAGTCCAAGGGGTAAAATAAAATAGCTTAAAATAAGACGGGTCAAATGAGTCAACGGGCCAAAAGACGTACAAAGTGTATTTTCGTGCATAAAGTCTCCTAAATCATTTAATTCAAACAAATTCTCTTGGCGTTTAAACAGTACCTATTTTGTAATTTCTAACACTAATTATATTAAAAGTAGAAAAGACTTTTCAGGTCACTTGACCTGGTTCGGCCGGTACCAAAAATACCTTCTTTGACCCGTTACCCAACCCTACCCCATTTTGCTATCTTTAAACATATGCAAAAAAATACAAGAGCATATTGACCTCTGAATATATGCTTAAATCGCCACTCAATGCCATGGAGATCCTTAGCTACTAGCTCTTGAGTTGGAGTAGGCTGAGTCATGTCCTAAACAAAAAAAAAGGAAAATTAGAACATAACGTTATTAAACTTATGAATTAGAAAAAGAAGTAATAATTATTAAATATTTAAAAAAGAAGCAAAATTACCAACGCAGGTAAGCATTCATTTGCATGTTTTCTGAGCACCGAAAAACCACCATGAGTGCTCGTATCTGATGCCGTCAAGACTTTGCAAAAAGAGTGAACAGTTGGCTTTGGAGTCTCAGCAGGGCATTTTTCAGGAGTAAGATCACTTTGCTGCGATTCGCCACAAAAGAACATAAACATAGGATATTTAAACAAAAGACATCATTTTACCTTGAATTTTAAGAAATTTATAAAATGAACTCTTACATCTTGTTCCGGAAGTAGAGTGATTTGAGCATAAACTTCATCGGTATCTTGTTCAGCCTACAATGTTAACCAATTCTAAAATAACTCAAACCATCACACAACCAGATTCATATATCACCTCTTCTTTAATAAGCTTAGATGTCCTACAAACTGAAGGATCGAAAGCTAAAAATGTTCGTTTTCTTACATATGAACGCTATTTCAGCTAGTCAACCTATGTAATACAGCATATATCACCAACAAACCAAACTTACTAGTTGGAATAATCAATATGGTTATGTACATCCAAACACCACTAAAACAGATCTTATTAATACTTAAATTTACATATGAGTCCTACCGAACACTGTAAGAACACGTTACCTACCAGCAGTTGCGTATGAACAACACGACAAAGGATCTTTGATTTGAGGTTGAAGTGAGGGATACTCTGATCCACTTCCTGATTCCTTGATGCCTCTAACTAAACAAATCCCACAAAAAAACCAAGATTTTGAAATCAAATCCCACATAATCAACCACAACAAATCTATTCACTTCATATCAAAAAAGCAACATAAAACCTTTAAAAAAAATAATTCTAAAAATCAAGAAAATATTATATTTACTTGCTCCATATGGCCTTGAGGAAAGTAGAAAACTCTTTCTCCATCTCTTGGAACATCCACTAGTGGCCCAGCACATGCTTTCCATAACTCCTTATACAACAGATCTTCCATAGCTCATATTCAAATTCAACAAAAACCACAAAAAACATAACATTTTCAGCATAAATAACAAACAAAACAATAATCAATACAAAGCCTTAATTAGGTCAAAGTCAAGAGTCAACAGTTGACTCTAATTTCACCACCACAATAATAACAATCAAAATTAGAGTGAAGAAATCACACCTTCAGGTGAGAGAAACATTGACCGTTGATTCTCCATGGTCAAAATCGACACAAATTCTTCAAGCACAGAAATTTCTTCGAAATAATGTAAACTAAACCTCCAAAATCATCAAATTCTGGAGATTATATGCGTACTTATGATCATAACAACAACAATTAAAGCAAAAAGTATGTAAGTATGAAGGTTAAAGAGGTGAATCGAAACCCTAAACCTAAATCTTCAGCAAACCAGAACTCTCTCTCTCTCTACTCTCTCACTAGAATCCAGGAGAGGGTGAAAACGCCGTTACTTGAGACGAAAACTGGTTAATATACTGCTAGGCTTAGATTGCTTCTTCTCTCTCTATATCTATATGTGTATGTGTGTGTGTATATATATGCACATAATAATAGGATATTGTGGTTGCCGTTAGTAGACAGCGTTAGTTGAATTCCTGTTACATAACTAGGCAACAGGATTGGCCAGAAAAAGCCCGGCATAGTGTCCTCCATTCCTTTGTTGAGCTCATTAATTACAATCATGCCACTTGGTATGTATGTATGTATCTTGTAATTTACCAAAATTCAAACAAACAATACGGGGTTGGTTCCGGTACAAACCGTGAGAACAAATCCTAACACTTAAAAAAAATTAAATTAACACATACTAAAACAATACATACATAAAAGTAGCACATTTGAATTATATTAGCACATGAAAATTAATCAAGATAATTGATTCTAGAACATATGTGAATGATATAGCACTTTTCTTTATAAAAAAATTGTATCGCCACATTGAAAACAAAAGGAAAATCCAAATAAAGAATTAATTGCTTGTTAGCATAATTATAGGGAATTCAATATAATTGATATTATTTAGGTTATTATTTTACCATTTCTCTATATTTGTTTGGAAGCCACATGACACTTTTTAAATGATTCTTACAGTTTGTATGTGAATTGTGGTTTGTATTTGATCCTACTCCAACAATTCGGTATCAACTTTTGACGTTTTTTACTGCTTGACAGAATCATATTGGTATTTTCGATACCAGTTAACACCAAACTTATCCTAACCCGTGATACAAAAAAATAATTAAAGTTAAGAAAAATATGAAAAATGTATTTAATTTAAAAAGTAAAAAAAAATAATTATTGTTATAATAGTAAAATAATAAAAGTATTTAAAAACTATATATTGCTATTATTATATTATATTATATTATAATAATAATAATAATAATAATAATAAAACACTATTCATTATGTTGTGTTTTTAATATATGTATGTATATATGTATAATTTATATACCTTTTTATTAAATATTATTATATTCTTAAAATATAAAAATACGATATTGACACATGATATTGGTGTTTCTTTAGGGTAGGTGGGGCACCCTCGGGTAATCACATTCGAGTATCGCGGGTATTGCGGCTACATCGTCGTCGACTTTTTGGTTACTTCAAGTGGGTAAGAGAATCGAAGATGGGTATTCATTGAAAGATGAAGAGAGAGAGAGAGAGAGAGAGAGAGAGAGAGAGTTGTGTGTTAAGGTTGGATGTTAGAACACCGATGCATGTGGATGCGGGTTTCAATGGGTTCAAATAGAGTTGGTGAATTTTCGACCAGTGATTTGGTGATTAACGGATTCTGGTAGGCTCCCTTAGTCTAGAATTCTAAACTTTGTTAACGTTTTTTTTTTTATCTGTAAGCATTTGATTTAAAACCACAAGACAGTAATACACTTTTATTTTTTTATTTTAATATGGTACATTCATTCAACATAATATCTTGAAATTTAAAACATTTCAACATAATATCATCGTTTAATCACGTAACGATGAAACGTAATGCGGAAGCTTGAACCTTTGATCGTGTTCGGTTCTTTATTGAGCTTAATCGTCATTTGGTACTTCAAGATATACCTACATTTTATAAATCATGAAATGCGTTAATTATACAAAGTTTATAACATGTCTAAACAAGTCCGTAAGTCGAAACAAGCAAATAAACAACATTTGCCAGCTTTTAAGTCAATCGCGGACCGCGACAGGTTCGTCAAATTCCTTTGCGGGGCCAAGGACCCGTTGCGTGGCACGACCAAAAAGGGCATCATTCGTCGCGGGGCGCGACACCTTATTTCTCATAGAAGGTTTCGAAACTGGAGCTGCATATTCCCAGCATTGCCATTTTTCACTAAGGGACAATTGCATATTTCCCCTTAAAAACTAATTAATTGCGTATTTACCCAACTTAAAATTAAAATTAAAATTGCATATATCCCCTTCCTTAACTATTAAAATTGCATTTATCCCCTTCCTTAACTAATATAATTGCAAATTTACTCATTTTGATTTATTTTGTTAAAAACAAGTTCTATAATGATTTTTTTACCCTTATTTTTACTAAAACTTTAAAAAGAATACATATTTATTCATTTTTACTATTTTTACTAAAACTTAAACTCCGAAATAAACCGCTAAACTAGTAAACATCTACAAAAACTAGTAAAAATGAATAAATATGTATTTTTTTTAGTTTTAGTAAAAATAAGAGTAAAAAAGTCATTATATAACTTGTTTTAATGAAATAAATCAAAATGGGTAAATTTGCAATTTTATTAGTTAAAGAAGGGATATATGCAATTTTAATTTTAAGTTGGGTAAATACGCAATTAAGCAGTTTTTTAAGAGGAAATATGCAATTGTCCATTTCACTAAAATGGTCATAACTCGCTCCATTTTTATACGTTTTACCTCTCGTTTCTTCCTACGTGATCGTAATTTGATTCTCTATCATATAGAGTTGAAATCTGACATTCGGATTAACAATTTTCTAAATTTTATGCCCTCAGCTTTATATTTATTTATAAAACTTTTGACCCGTTCATGATCTATCAAACAAACTTGTTTGTTTACATTAAAATTCTCATGAACGTCATTCTATAAATGTTTCCTATTATCCAAGGTTCTATTCATGGATTTTTTAATGCATCCGTAACCCGTTTTGCGTGTATACTTATTTTGACCCGTTAAGGGATTTAAGCATATTAAATTTATCTCGTTCCTCCTTTGCTTACATCTTATTTACACATTAAGATATCTACTTGTCTTCCACCTCAACTATATTTGTGGTGGATTTAATATAGTAAACTATTTATTCCGAATTCTACCATTCGGTTTGTCAATTTACGGAAAAGACCCATTACGAGGCATTTGACCAAAAAGGCTTATACCTTTAACTTTTACTCTTATCCTAAAGATTTACTCAAACATAAAGTTTATTTTCAAACAACCCTTAAGGGTCGTTTGCCTGGTTTATCTTTTAAGGGCGTTTTTGTCAACTTTAGCCCTTCTTTTATGACGAAGGACTTTCAATACATGTTCGACCAAAATCGCACATTTTAGCTATAATCTTATTTAAAAAGTCATTATTTTTCTGTAAACGCAACGACTATAATTTAAATTATTAGGTTTACCTATTAAGGTAACTCAATGTTCATTCTTGACTTCGTTTAACTCTCATTGAGAACCTACGTTTAACTCTCATTGAACCTTAGGTTCTCAATGAGAGTTTGACCCATTACACATACCTGGCTTGGGTCAAAGCAACTGTCACACCCGTCTATTAGCGGAAGCGTGTGGTGTAAACTTGATTAGTTTTCATTGCATACGGTAATAGTAAACAACTACATGATTAAAACAAACGATGTTCATCCATTCATAAGCTAAAATGTTACACACCATAAGTTGTTTAAGTTACAAACCAACATAAATTTTAAGTTCCACAAAGGTACTAGTTCGACAAAAGATTAAAACATAAGCCTTTGTATCCTATATCTCATCAAAGATGAGATATATGGACCAAACCCTCCAAAAAGGATGACATCGAAGACTTGTAACCCAAAAGCTTGATAGTAAACGCCAACACCAAGATCCAACTAATTCCCTGAAATACATGTATGTTTGAAAACATCAACAAAAGTTGAGCGAGTTCATGCATTTTGAGTGAGTTCCATATAAATTTTTAAACATTTGAGAGATCTTTTAACAACAGGTATGTAAAGCGTCTATGAACAGATCATTAATGTTTTGCAAGGACATTAATATGTGTGGCGACATAAGAAGCACTCAACCCTAGCGAATTTCCTTCGGTCCACCCGGTTGGAACAACAAAAGCACTACATGGGCCACACAAGGACCCAAGAGTAGGGCTCGCTACATCCGATAGATCTACCACCTTTGTCCCTCGGTCTATACAAGATTAATGGCACTTAAGAGAGATACTATTCGCTCACGTGATCTAACAGTTCATGCCCTAGCTAAACCATACCACTGAAACATGTATTTCAAACCCAAGAGTTCTAAATCCAAAAACAGTTAAGAGAAAAGGGGGACATGAACTCACAATTTTGCGTTCCGTAAATAGTGCGTACTCAAGATTGGTTTCCTCGGTTCGTGTTGCAACCTACAAACGTGCTAGGTTTTGGTTAGACACTTCGGTCTTGTAACGGCTCTTAGTCTTAAATATTTATTTAGACTTGTTTTGGAATGTATTTGTTTTGAGTTATATTTTCGATGTGTGATGTCTATATATAATTTTTCCATAATTATATAAAATTCCAAATTCGATATATTAGTTAAAATATTATATTTTAACTTATATTATTTGCATGCATCGTTTTATATATCATTCGTGATTACGATGGGTTTGTTAAAAATAATATATTTTTAACTTGTATTGATATATAATATTTCCTTATGCATATGCTTATGATATACATGACCAAGTGTACAATTTGTTAAGTATTATACACGTATATATATTCCCAAGTATAGGTATACTTGTATTATGAGTATTGTGTGTATTTAACTGCGTATTCTCACAAGTATGTATAATACTTTGTGTAATGGTGTCTTTACCAAGTGTTGGTAGTATGTGTTGGCGTGTATTTATACGTATAGGAATACCTATTTTCTTGCATTCTTAAAATATTCATTTCTAAGACATGTTTATAGAATCATCTATGTATATATCTTAGTCTTGGCAATTTCTTGTATATCCATGTCTTAAAAATAATCTATTCTTTTAAGATTACAAAAAAAATATTTTTAATTTCCACCAAAATGGCCTATTTAAGGCGATTATGAAATATAGTATATTTTTATATCACTTGTAAAAATATATATTTTGTCACTTGTTCGGTTTTGAAAATATATATTTCACCAAGCTTCTATATATTATATTTTTAATCCGGAATATATATATAATTTGTCCAATATGTCCAAGTGTCCGAATCGTCCAATTTTGTGTTCATGATATAAATATTCATGTATTCTTGTAATTCCTAATTTTTAATATAACTAATACAAACAATATACACATAGCACATAGTTCAAGTGACCACTAAATATATATATTTTCCTAAAATATATATTTATAACCATTTTATTTCTTGAAAAACCATACCTTCTTTGCTTGTATTTTTATACAAAAATTGTGGGAATTTTTATACTTATTATTTTTTATCAAGTTTTCTTGTAAGAACCTTGTAAACAAAATATTTTCTAAGTGTTTAAAATTTATAAAAATTTGGCCATAGTTTCCCTTAGAAAATGGAGGTTCCATGTTTTAAAACATATCATTTTCTTTTCAAAATCATCAACAATTTTCCCACAACAATTTACAACACAATATATCATCAATTATACTAAGATGAACTTGTGAACATGTAGTATTCTAGTATGGTTTTTAAGTATGTTTATTTGTTTAAAAATCATACTTATCTTATAATTTTACCAAACTTTTTAGAAAACTAATTATGAACTTGTTTTCATCCATCTTTCAAGAAAATCATAATTTGTATGTAACAATTTATACACTTTAACAACTTCATTTTTCAAGTTCATCCTTCTTTTAAAAAACGATAATTTTATATGTAACAAGTTCTACACTTTAACAACTTCATTTTGAAGCTCATCCTTCTTTCAAGAAACCATAATTTTATATGTAACAAGTTCTACACTTTAACAACTTCATTTTCAAGTTCATCCATCTCATACAACATGTTCACCATGGATCTTTACAAGATCCTCATGTATACTTGTTAGATCATGTTTTTAATCATCATCTAACAAGTTTATATGTGATGTTCATCATCATAAACACAAACAATCAATTAAACAACTTCATAACACATCATGAACAACTTGCTTTTTGGGATTTTTAACTTGGTTTATAGTGTTCTTCATCTTTGTTTTGTAAGAGCCTTTATATGTTAAGTTGTACATAAGTTACATATACATAAACAAGATGAAAATAGGTGTTCAAAGGGACTTACTACTAGCACAAGGCTAGGGAAGTAACAAGAAGATGAAGAAAATTGATGGATAATAGCTCCCAAGAGAGGTCCTTCAACTCCTATTGTTTGGAACCTTCTTAGATATGCTTATACACCTTAGAACACCCTTGGATTAGCTTGAAATGGACTAGAAAAATGAAGGTGAAAGTGGAGGTGGTTGGCCAAGAGTATGAGGGAGATCAGAGGAGTGTTGTTTGATTTTTTTTTGGTGAAGATGATAAGTGTAGGATGTTGGGATATGGTGAGATCTTTATGAACAAGTTCCCAACTCAAGACACTTCATGCAATACATTTACCCTTCTAACATACTTAGACAACATGAGGGCTTGTGGGCCCTCATGGTTGACCGTCCACACAAGGGGGGGGGGGGGGGTATTGGTTGGGTTTTTATGGTGATTAGATAATCTAGTTGAATTTCAAATGGCTTAGTTAAGTGATTAAGTGTTTTAGAGAATTTTTATGTATAATAAGGTGTTAGATGAATTTTAACTAGTCTTGTAGTCAAAATATTGTTAACTAGTTCATAAGATGTGTCTAGTCGTGTTCGGGTGTTCGTTTGGTATTAGTTTCGTTTACGGTTCGCTAAAAGATCAACATTTGTAACTTGTATAGCATGATGCGCTTTTATATCTTGATAATATTCCTGATACTTTTTAAGTTATTCTGGGTATTCAAACATTATTTCTGGATATTACATGAACTAGTGAATGCTGAATTCCTGCTGAACTAGGCTGATTTTGCCATTTATAGCTAGTTTTGGGTAGTTTTTAGTGTTTGTATGTCTTTTGGACGGTATTACATAACCCTTTGTTTTCTCACATGAGATTTAGTATAACATTGACCCTGGACTCCAATCTATGTCCTAAATGTGTCCTTTATCTGAGTACTGAACCCACGTCAACACTACTAATCCAACTGGTAAGTGTACTAGTCATTCCTGAGCACTGTCTAAATTGTTTCAAGTCGCGACCAATAAAAATGACTAATATGCATCATAAAATGTATTTTGTGAGTTCTCTAGATGTATGTCGCGAAATCATGCAATTCAGATGTTCAAAACACATAACCATATAATATTAAGCACTGTTCTAATGGTACGGGAATTACTCAAAAATTGCCAGTTGTCACAACAGTGACCCATTTTTAATACCTCGTCATATTAGTTGTTAATTAAATAACAACGAAATCTCATGCGCTATTTGTTCCTGTGAGCATAAGACTCGACAAACAATCATTAGTCATTATTGTCAAATGGTGATATCATCACCTTTTGACCCGTTTGGTCTAATTGACCATTTTATCCTTGTGAGATGGTATTTGTTTGCCATCTTATCCATGTAACCCGTTCCAGTTTACACCGTATGATCATATTACTTAAAAATGATTTCTTAATTCTTTTGATTCCTCATGGCTTGCGCTGTAGAGTGTCTTTTTCAAAAACACATGCTTATCCGTTAACTCGTAACCAAATTACCATATTATCCTTTTTACTCATTATAGGTTACACCATAAGGTAACTTAATAAAAACTCATAGTTTATCCGTCAACGCATGACCGAATTACCTTTTTACTCCTTTTTAACCATCAAACATGGTTTCTTATCATTGCCTCTTTTTAACCTCCAGTGCCATCGAAGTTCAAAGGTTTGTAGTCCAAGAACTGTTTGTACGTGCAACCTGAAACATTTGCAACAACAAACCATGAGTGAGCATTGACAAAGCACGAATAGAATACACGAGAGTATTGTAATGTGTCATAGACGACTTATCATTACCAGTAGGGGGATTGTTTCCGGATGTACCACTGCTGTGCTTGAAGCGGTAGGCCTCGTGCTGCGCGATTGCCAGAGAGATGCGCTCATTCAGTTCGGCTTCTATTCTTGGTAGTGGGTTCGAGTTGGTGTTTTGTCTTGGCGGCATTGTCTTCTATCAAGAATTATCAAGTAGATTAGACAAATATTCACCAAATAAATGTCTACTACGATATATCATGGTTGTCCGTCCACACAAGGGGGGGGGGGGTATTGGTTGGGTTTTTATGGTGATTAGATAATCTAGTTGAATTTCGAGTGGCTTAGGGGCTGTTTGTTTACCTCTTAATGAGGCTCTTAATGGTTCAGACCTCTTACTGGTTCAGTACTTAATGGTTCAGACTGTTTGTTTCACGAGCAGATGTCTGAATGGTTCAGACATTTGCCTCTGAATGGTTAAGATTTATACAGAGTCTGAATGGTTAAGACCTCTAATCTAAATTGGTCAGACATTTGCCTTTGAACGGTTAAGTATTATACATGCTCTTAATGGTTCAGACCTCTTACTGGTTCAGCACTTAATGGTTCAGACCTCTTACTGGTTCAGCACTTAACCATTCAGATGTTGCCAAACAGCCCCTTAGTTAAGTGATTAAGTGTGTTAGAGAATTTTTATGTATAATAAGGTGTTGGATGAATTTTAACTAGTTTTGTAGTCAAAATATTGTTAACTAGTTCATAAGATGTGTCTAGTCGTGTTTGGGTGTTCGTTTGGTATTAGTTTCATTTAAAGTTCGCTAAAAGATCAACATTTGTAACTTGTATAGCATTATGTGCTTTTATGTCTTGATAATATTCCTGAAGCTTTTTAAGTTATTCTGGGTATTCAAACATTATTTCTGGATATTACATGAACTAGTGAATGCTGAATTCCTGCTAAATTATGCTGATTTTGCCATTTATAGCTAGTTTCGGGTAGTTTTTAGTGTTTGTATGTCTTTCGGAAGTTATTAACATAACACCTTGTTTTCTCACATGAGATTTAGTATAACATTGACCTTGGACTCCAATCTATGTCCTAAATGTGTCATTTATCTGAGTACTAAACCCACGTCAGCACTACTAATCTAACTAGTAAGTGTACTAATCATTCCTGAGCACTGTCTAAATTGTTTCAAGTCGCGACCAATAAAAATGACTAATACGCATCATAAAATGTATTTTATGAGTTCTCTAGATGTATGTCGCGAAATCATGCAATTCAGATGTTCATAACACATAACCATATAATATTAAGCACTGTTCTAGTGGTACAGAAATTACCCAAAAATTGCCAGTTGTCACATTCTCCCCCCGTTAAAAAAGAATGTCGTCCCGAAATTCAAGCTGTGTTACCGGTTGCAGAGGAGTCTTGAAACAAATGAGGGTACTTGGACTTGATTTGATCTTCACGTTCCCATGTAAACTCGGGACCGTGACGCAAGTTCCAGCGAACTTTGACTAGCTTTATACGACTCCCCCGTGTCTTGTGGACCTTCCAGTCCGTAACCTCAACAGGTTCTTCGGTAAATTAGAGTTTGTCGTTGACTTGAATCTCGTCTGCTGGGATGACGACCGTCTCTTGAGGTAGGACTTTTCTTGAGATTAGACACGTAAAACGTGTCGTGTACACTATTGAGCTCTTCCGGTAGTTTTAACTTGCATGCAACAGTTCCGATCTTTTCCAGAATTTCGAAAGGCCTAATGTAACGTGGGTTCAACTTTCCACGTTTTCCAAATCTCACTATGCCCTTCCAAGGTGAGACCTTCAACATTACCATGTCTCCGACCTCGAAAGCTAATGGTTTGGGTCGTTTGTCGGCGTAGCTCTTTTGCCTATCACGAGCCATCTTTATACGGTCTCGTATCTAAATGATCTTGTCTGTGGTTTCCTGGACCAATTCCGGACCAATGAGTTGTTTATCCCCGGTCTCCGCCCAACACAGTGGGGACCAACACTTTCATCCATACAAAGCTTCAAACGAGGGGGCCTGGATGCTAGTGTGATAGCTATTATTGCAGGATAACTCCACTAAGGGCAAGTGAGTATCCCAGTTTCCACCCAAGTCCATTACACAAGCACGTAACATGTCTTCCAAAGTTTGTATCGTCCGCTCGCTTTGGCCGTCTGTTTGTGGATGAAAGGCTGTACTAAGATTCAGTTGGGATCCAAAAGCCTTTTGAAATGATTGCCATATCCTTGACACGAACCGACCGTCTCGGTCTGATATGATAGAAGCGGGCACTCCATGACATGCCACAATCTCCTTGAGATATATTTCGGCCAGCTTCTTAGTGCTATCATTCTCACTGATTGGTAGGAAATGTGCGGACTTTGTAAGTCGGTCTACAATTACCCAAATCATATCATGGCTTCTTTGGGTTCTAGGTAACTTAGTAATGAAGTCCATTGAGATTTGTTCCCATTTCCATACAGAAATTTCAGGTTGTTGCAGTAATCTTGAAGGCTTCTGATATTGCGCCTTAACATTGGCGCATGTAAGGCAATTTCCCACATAAGTAGCAATATCGGCTTTAAGCTTAGGCCACCAATAAAATTCCTTAAAGTCTTGGTACATTTTATCCGATCCCGGATGTATAGAGAACCTTGACTTATGAGTTTCGTCCAAAATAATCGCGTGTAGGTTACCGAAGAATGGAACCTAAATTCGTCCCATAAAGTACAGTGTTCCATCCTCCTTCGGCACCAATTGAACCTCCATTCCACGTAAAGATTCGGCTTGTATATTATCCGGTTTAAGCGCTTCTTGTTGAGCATCGTGAATCCGAGAAGTGAGATTAGTTTGTATGGTCATCTCTAAGGCTCGCACCTTTAGAGGTTTCGCACGTTCCTTACTGCTCAAGGCATCCGCCACAACGTTCGCCTTGCTCGGGTGATAATTTATCTCACAATCATAATCGTTCAATAACTCAACCCATCGTTGTTGCCTCATATTTAAGTCTTTTTGATCAAATATGTGCTGCAAACCCTTGTGATCTGTAAAGATCGTACAATGAGTACCATACAAGTAGCGACGCTAGATTTTTAACGCGAATATCACCGCACCTAGCTCAAGGTCGTGCGTGGTATAGTTTTTCTCATGCACCTTCAATTGACGAGACACGTACGCGATGACTTTGTCTCGTTGCATCAACACGCAACCAAGACCTTGATGCGACACATCACAATAGACCACGAAGTCATCGGTACCATCGGGTAAGGATAAAATAGGTGCGTCACAAAGTTTATCTTTCAATAGTTGAAAAGCCGTCTCTTGTTCCTACCCCAATCAAATTTCTTATCCTTCTGGGTTAGGGATGTTAGCGGGTGAGCAATTTTCGAGAAGTTCTCTCTGAATCGTCTATAATAGCCCACTAATCCCAGAAATTGTCATATCTCAGTTGGGGTCTTAGGCGCTTCCTAGTTTTTAATCGCCTCAATCTTGGCTGGGTCGACATGAATTCCCTTCTCATTTACCACATGACGTTGGAATTACACCTCCCGAATCCAAAATTTGCACTTCGAAAGCTTCGCATAAAGTTGTTCCTTTTTCAAGAGTTCCAAAATAGCTCGCAAATGTTGCTCATGCTCCTCCTTGGTTCGCGAGTATTTTAGGATATCATCAATAAACACAATCACACACTTGTCCAAATACGGCTTACACACGCGGTTCATGAGGTCCTTGAATACCGCCGGTGCATTAGTTAAGCCGAACGGCATAACAAGAAACTCGTAATGTCCGTAATGAGTCCTAGAGGCCGTTTTAGGGATACTTTCCTCTTGTATTCTCAACTGATGGTAACCCGATCTCATATCGATCTTAGAGTAGTAGCTGGAACCTTGTAGTTGATCGAACAAGTCGTCAATTCTCGGTAAGAGATACCAATTCTTGATGGTTAGCTTGTTTAACTCCCTATAGTCAATGCACATGTGAAAACTGTCGTCTTTCTTTTTAACAAATAATATCGGAGCTCCCCAAGGTGAGAAACTCGGTCGGATGAATCCTTTATCCAGCAGCTCTTGCAGCTGCATAGATAACTCCTGCATTTCTGACGGAGCTAACCGATATGATGATTTCACCACGGGTGCCACCCCTGGCACCAAATCAATCCGAAACTCCACTTGACGCTGTGGAGGCAGTCCATGTAAGTCTTCTGGAAATTCTTTCACGACAGGGATGTCTTCTAGTTTCGGCTCATTGGTTTCCTTGTCGACTATGTGGGCGAGGAAGGCTATGCAGCCTTTTCGGAGACACTTTTGCGCCTTCATGCAATTAATGATCCGTAGGGGTGTCTCACGCTTCTCCCCATGAATTACGAGCGTCTTTTCATTCAGCAGTGGGATGCGGATGGTCTTCTCGTGGCAAACCACTTCCGCCCGGTTATCGGACAACCAATCCATTCCGACAACAACGTTGAAACTTCCGAAGTCAACGGGTAAAAGGTCAATAGAAAACTCTCGCTCCCCAAGCTCGAGTGTACAACCCTTAATCACCTCATCCACTTTGACTTATTTCCCGTTTGCCAATTCTATAGAATATTGGACGTCTAGTTTACTCAAATCTAGGCTAAGTATATTATTAAATTCTATAGATATGAAACTAAAGTCGGCTCCAGTATCAAATAGAACAGAAGCATAGTGTTGGTTTATAGAGAACATACCCGTAACAAAATTCGGGTCCTTGCATGCCTCTCGTGCTCCTATCTTGAAAACTCTTCCACGAGCCTGATTCACCTTTGGGCAATCCTTCCGATAATGCCCATTGTCGCCACATCCATAACAACCTTGGCCTCTGGCATTTCCATTTCCACCTTGATTATTATTATTGTTTCCACCTTGATTTCCATTGCCACCCTGATTTCCAGTTCCACCCCAGTTCCCATTTCCATCCTGGTTTCCATTTCCACCCTGATTCTTATTACCGCCTTGGTTTCTGTTACCACCCTGGTTTCCATTACCACCTTGGTTTCTATTCCCACGTCCCATACCAGACCAACATGTATCCTTGCTATGCCCGATCTTGCCATAATGATCACACCTATTAGTTATGCACGGGCCCGTGTGGTGGTATCTACACTTATCACATTTGGGCAAAAAGCCTGCATAACCTTTACCACCGGTTTCACTGTTTGCTGCGCCAGTCCTGGCCTCAGTTGGTGGATTAGCTTTCCTTCGTTTGTTGAAATCGTTGTTTGCCAGAGTGCTTTTCTTAAAGTTCGAAAACTTCCTCTTGTTGTCACTTGAAGACTCCACATGAGTCTCCTTTTTGTTAGCACCAGACTTTGAGAATTTCCCTAAACGAAGCGCCTCCTCAGGAATTTCCTTAAACTTCCTCTTGTTGTCACTTGAAGACTCCACATGAGTCTCCTTTTTGTTAGCACCATACTTTGAGAATTTCCCTAAACGAAGCGCCTCCTCAGTGAGTTCAACATCCAAGTCAATAGCCTCAGCGATAGAAGAAGGCTTTGAAGAAGTGGCCATGCTTAGAATTTTTGGGGCAAGTCCCCAGATATACCTCTCAACCCTTTTAAATTCCGGTTCCACCAGATATGGAACAACCCTTGATAAATCATGGAAACGTTGTGTGTACCCAGCGATATCAGATCCGATCATCTTTAAGTTCCAAAACTCAGTCTCAAGTCTCTGAATCTCAACTCTCGAACATTACTTCTTCCTCATTAGCTCCTTGAGCTCTTCCCAGCTCACAGCATACGCAGCAGCTTCCCATTTAGTCTGAACCTGTAGGTTCCACCATGAAAGCGCTCCATCCAAGAACAACCCAGTAATGTAAGTGACCCTTTGCTCAGGAAGACATTTGCTCATTCTTAGGACTGAGTCTGTCTTCTCGGTCCATCGCACAAACGCGACGGCACCTCCAGTACCATCGAAGTTCAAAGGTTTGCAGTCCAAGAACTGTTTGTACGTGCAACCGGAAACATTTGCAACAACAAACCATGAGTGAGCATTGACAAAGCACGAATAGAATACATGAGAGTATTGTAATGTGTCATAGACGACTTATCATTACCAGTAGGGGGATTGTTTCCGGATGTACCACCGCTGTGCTCGGAGCGGTTGGCCTAGTGCTGTGCGATCGCAAGAGAGATGCGCTCATTCAGTTCGGCTTCTGTTCTTGGTAGTGGGTTTGAGTTGGTGTTTCGTCTTAGCGGCATTGTCTTCTATCAAGAAGTATCAAGTAGATTAGACAAATATTCACCAAATAAATGTCTACTACGGTATATCATGGTTGAGCGTCCACATAAGGGATGGGGTATTGGTTGGGTTTTTATGGTGATTAGATAATCTAGTTGAATTTCAAGTGGCTTAGTTAAGTGATTAAGTGTGTTAGATAATTTTTATGTATAATTCGGTGTTGGATGAATTTTAACTAGTCTTGTAGTCAAAATATTGTTAACTAGTTCATAAGATGTGTCTAGTCGTGTTTGGGTGTTCGTTTGGTATTAATTTTGTTTACGGTTCGCTAAAAGATCAACATTTGTAACTTGTATAGCATGATGCGCTTTTATGTCTTGATAATATTCCCGACACTTTTTAAGTTATTCTGGATATTCAAACATTATTTCTGGATATTACATGAACTAGTGAATGCTGAATTCCTACTGAATTATGCAGATTTTGCCATTTATAGCTAGTTTCGGGTAGTTTTTAGTGTTTGTATCTCTTTCGGAAGGTATTAACATAACCCCTTGTTTTCTCACATGAGATTTAGTATAACATTGACCCTAGACTCCAATATATGTCCTAAATGTGCGTTTATCTGAGTACTGAACCCACGTCAGCACTACTAATCTAACTGGTAAGTGTACTAGTCATTCCTGAGCATTGTCTAAACTGTTTCAAGTCGCGACCAATAAAAATGACTAATATGCATCATAAAATGTATTTTGTGAGTTCTCTAGATGTATGTAGCGAAATCATGCAATTCAGATGTTCAAAACACATAACCATATAATATTAAGCACTATTCTAATGGTACGGAAATTACCCGAAAATTTCCAGTTGTCACAGCAATGACCCATTTTTAATACCTCGTCATATTAGTTGTTAATTAAATAACAATGAAATCTCACTCGCTATTTGTTCATGTGAGCATAAGACTCGACAAACAATCATTAGTCATTATTGTCAAATGATGATATCATCACCTTTTGACCCGTTTGGTCTAATTAACCTTTTTATCCTTGTGAGATGGTATTTGTTTGCCATCTCATCCATGTAACCCGTTCCGGTTTACACCGTATGATCATATTACTTAAAAATCATTTCTTAATTCTTTTGATTCCTCATGGCGCTGTAGAGTGTCTTTTTTCAAAAACACATGTTTATCCGTTAACTCGTAAACAAATTACTATATTATCCTTTTTACTCATTATAGGTTACACCATAAGGTAACTTAATCAAAACACATAGTTTATTCGTCAACGCGTGACCAAATTACCGTTTTACCCCTTTTTAACCATCAAACATGGTTTCTTATCATTGTCACTTGTTCCGACCCGTATCATTTCGCGTCAGAACATCATATTTCAAATATTAACCTATCATGTTCATAACCCATACAATAAATAGGTATTTTACAAAAAGGGTGTAAGTTTTACTTACCTTGCATTCGATTATGCTCTTTTTCCCGTGTACTTGATCCGTTTGACCCGCTTCTGTCCCAAGCTTCCATCTAGCTTGTCTAGCGTAAAACTATCATATAGTATCCACAAGGTGGTTAGATTAGTCATTCTATATCATGACCTTCACACCTTATGAACCCTTATACCACTTTTCTTATTGAACTCTATCATAGGTCGGTTTGACTTTTTAAAAGTCAAATCACCAATTGACACATACGAATGCACTAACAAGTTCACAAGACTCATTTAGGCACAATATTAAACACTTAGTGAGCATCATCTTTTGGGCTACCATATTAGTTAACATGTCATCCATTACATACCTCAAGTAATGATAGTTTTAACATGTAAATTTCAATTATTATAAGCACATGCACACTTTGACCATCATAATCATGGGTTTAACTCTTATGTCAAGACCCACTTCTAATCACTTATGAACTCTTAACAAAATCCCTAATTTGTTCAAGTAGTTCACTCATATGAACTAGTATGATGTTTATAAACACTAATACAACATCAATTTCGTCAAATCATAAAAACCCATTTCAAGTCATATATGAACACCTATTCAAACCACAAAATTGTTCAAGTATTTCACATATACTTGCAAGTATGATGATTACACACAAAATTTCATTATCAATTTCACCATACTAGCAAAATGTTAAACTTAAGGTCATCACCTTCAAGTTTAACCATAAACTTATCATCACCAAAACATAAATTTTGACATACCTCTTGATCTCCAAGCTTAGGTGATCACAAATTTGTGTTCATACATAAGATTTGGCCCTAATTCACCCTTCAATTTGATGGATTGAGCTTGAACAAGGGTTTTGCCTTGTTTTCTTTCCCCCTGATCGTTGCACACACACACCTAGTGTGTGTTATGTTTTAGTTTTTATTCTTATAATTAAACCTTCAAGTTATCCCACTTTGGTCCCTCATGTTTGGTTAGTTATCAAGTAGACCACAACTTACTTACTTCCAACAATATTTCCTCTTATTAACTAGGTTAAACATTCCTAGTTAACTTAGTGGGTTCGGGGATGTTATAACCCGTTTTATTTTAAGTCCCGTTAACTCGGGCCTCTAGTAAACTTTTTTTTCTTAAAAGCATTCGTTCTCCTTTTATTTAATATTAGGTTTATTTATTTAAATCCTAATATTTACCGGGTTAATTTTTACCACTAACGGTATTTCACCCGTTCATTAATATTAACGTGGTTTGATTACCAAACCTGTTTTTGGGGTGTTACAAGTCTACCCCCCTTAAAGAGGTTTCGTGCTCGAAACCTTTCTTACGTAGTTCCTTGGGTTTAACCCCATGGACTTAGTTTCGGTAATTACTTGAGCATTGCTCCCATTTTAATAATGTAATAATCTTACCAGGAAGGGAAGGCAATGCCTTTCGGGCTCCAAGGTGCCCTTTATGTGTATGACCACATGTGCTGTTACTTTCATCTTATATCTCTTATCTTTATTGTTTACTTGATCGAGTCGCCGTTTAGCTGCTCGTTCATATGAATTTATCTACATGCTTATTCCACACTAATCCTTATCGCTCAGGCTTACACACATTGCCTTCCCGAGGTTTACAGCGTTTATGACCCCCAATCCCGTAGTTCGTCCTACAATGTGATTATATTCTATATTACTTTTCTTGACCGTGATCACATCACGTCATGTTTAACTTTATGTCAACTTTTCATTATCGAAAATCTTCTTTTCGAATGTATCGTCTTGCACCTATCGGTGTTATGACCTGTCTCTTTTAATATTAACAATTTTCCAATTCCTCTCACAATACTTATGTTTGTTAAAACATTGTTTCTAACTAAAACTGAATTGTAGTTTAACATTTTCTCTTTAACTTACGTCAATTACTCATATCAAGAAATTGACAATTAAGAATTTATTCTTTTCCATTCTTAGTTTACGCGGGGTATCATATCCGATTCCCTCACTTTGCTTAAGTAGCCCATAAGCCCTTTCTCTTAGCCTCAGAAGCTATTTCTTTAGGCTTTCACCTCTTTAAGGCGAGGCCCCTATAGTTCATTTCTTTTTATTCGTGACCCGATGGTCATTTTGGTCCCGTAGACCCTTACACTGTTTGTAAGCTGAAGGTTATGGTGATCCCGTAGATCATTCTTTTACTCATGTCATTCCTTAAAGATATATATTTGGTGTCAAAGCACCCTTTTTATGTTTGAAAATCATTTATTTTCATTTTTGAAATCCATTAACTTTGACCATAGTCCATGAATACGATCGTTTTCCTTCCGAGCAATATTCCTGCTCCTATAACCGATTATCCGGGCTTATTATTTTATATCTCACGTTCCCATTATGGTACGCGTTAAGACTTCATTTTGAATAGTTTAGTTATTTATGTAAAATCCTCAACCCATTTAACCATACAAAGTTGAACATATTTATCACAAATTATATTTGCGAAATTTTATCATTCTTTAGTCATTACTCTTAATCCGAATCTTTTGACTTTTAATCCGCGTTTCTGTTTCTCGGTTCATGCATATATTTAAAATCCTACCCTTCAACCGGGTACTTTACCGAAGTCATTATTAATGCATCAATTCTAGTATGCATTAAGACTTCGTTTTGTCATGTTTGGATTGTCTTAGCGAAGTTCATCGCTTTTATTCAACCAAACCTTTATTCTTTATTTGACCATCCTTAATGGCTTTATAAACCATGAATGATGATTAACATCATCATTCTTTCTTTACTACGACCAAAGTCAACGACTTTGATCGTCTTTCCGTATGGGCAATACCTCCGTTTCTATGACCTCGCAGGTCACTTATACTTTTGGTTTTACGTGCCCTTTTGTCAACCGTGGATCTTTCATCCATAACGACTTATTTCACGAATTTCCTTGGGTCATTTATTTCTATATGCGCCATATATCGTTTTTATGGTTCCCTCGAAAACCATTTATACGAGTGCCTATTAAGATTTCTTGACTCCAAGGATCTTTTAACTTTTCATTCACCTCGTCCTTACCACATCGGACGTAAATGCGCTCATTATAAGAAGTTCATGGTATCATGTGTTTGCCACTTACTTGGCCAGGGTAAGTAATCAACACATGGTACGCGTGACCTTATTATAATTATCACATCACTTCCATGTAAGTAAATCGTCGATTCATTTCTATATTTCCAATTTTATTTCGTAAAACCTTATTTAATTGTTATTTAACAATTATTAGTTTTACCCGTTTCATCCTTGAACATATAAAATGTTTTCCTTTTATAAAGCATTTATACAATCACATTCGTTAATGTGATCGTTACTTTTCTCAATAGGGTTCATATTGAGAATACTTACTTGGATGATTACTCTCATCCAATTTTCTATATAAACTGAATTCTCTTATTGTCTTGTTATTCACAATTGTGAATAATACGTATCTCTACTAAATTTCTCTTGGAAACGTTATACTGGATAGGTACCTTATCCAGGTTTCTCAAGTTTTATATTCTATAGGCAACTGTCATTCACTATGTATCTGTTGCATATTACTGTTTGTACTATAAACTTAAGACGTGTTCCTGGTAGATACTCGCCCTGATAAACTTTCCTTGTTGTTCGATCTTCATTCGAGATCATTACTTGATTTATGTCTTTGGCGTGTATAGCTTACTTGTCATACTTCAGACCATTTCTTCATCGTGTCGATAAATCCTTAGACTCCCGTCATCTTCAAATGCGAGGGTCCTTCAACTAGAATGTTTACAAAATATTAATAGTGTTAACATTAATAACCGCCCGTACTATAATACAAGGTTGTCTACAATACGTGTTAACACATGTAATTCGTTAACTATATCGGTCTTTTATCAATTTAATTGGGGTAACGAGTTTCATAAAACATTTTGAAATTTAAAACATTTCAACATAATATCGTCGTTTAATCACGTAACGACGAAACGTATGTGGAAGCTTGAATCTTTGATCGTGTTCGGTCCCTCATTGAGCTTGATCATCATCCGGTACTTCAAGATATAACTACATTTCATAAATCATGAAATGCGTTAATTATACGAAGTTTATAACATGTCTAAACAAGTCTGTAAGCCAAAACAAGCAAATAAACAACATTTGACAGCCTTTAAGTCTATCGCGGACCGTGACAGGTTCGTCAAATTCCTTCGCGGGGCGCGAGAACACGTTGCGTGGCGCGACCGAAAATGGCATCCTTCGTCGCGGGGCGCGACACCCTATTTCTCACAGAATGTTTCAAAACTGGAGCTGGATATTCCCCGCATTGCCATTTTTCAATAAAATGGTCACAACTCGCTTAATTTTTATCCGTTTTACCTCCCGTTTCTTCCTACGTGATTGTAATTTGATTCTCTATCATATAGAGTTGAAATCCGACATTCAAATTAACAATTTTTTAAATTTTAAGCCCTCATCTTTATATTTATTTATAAAACTTTTGACCCGTTCATGATCTATCAAACAAACTTGTTTGTTTGCATTCAAATTCTCATGAACGTCATACTATAAATGTTTCCTATTATACAAGGTTCTATGCATGGATTTTTTATGCATCCGTAACCCGTTTTGCGTTTATACTTATTTTGACCCGTTAAGGGATGCATATTAAACTTAAATCTCGCTCCTCCTTTGCTTAAATCTTATTTACACATTAAGATATCTACTTGTCTTCCACCTCAACTATATTTGTGGTGGATTTAATATAGTAAACTATTTATTCTGAATTCTACCCTTCGGTTTGTCAATTTACGGAAAAGACCCATTACGAGGCATTTGACCAAAAAGGCTTATACCTTTAACTTTTACTCTTATCCAAAAGTATTACTCAAACATAAAGCTTATTTTCAAATAACCCTTAAGGGTCGTTTGCCCAGTTTATCATTTAACGGCGTTTTGGTCAATTTTAGCCCTTCTTTTACGACGAAGGACTTTCAATACATGTTCGACCAAAATCGCACATTTTAGCTATAATCTGTTTAAAAATCATTATGTTTCTATAAACACAATGAATATAATTTAAATTATTAGGTTTACCTATGAAGGCAACCCAATGTTCATTCTTGACTTCATTTAACTCTCATCGAACCTTAGGTTCTCAATGAGAGTTTGACCCATTACACATACCTGGCTCGAGTCAAAGAAATGACCCATTTTTAATACCTCATCATATAAGTTGTTAATTAAATAACAACGAAATCTCACGCGCTATTTGTTCCTGTGAGCATAAGACTCGACAAACAATCATTAGTCGTTATTGTCAAATGGTGATATCATCACCTTTTAACCTGTTTGGTCTAATTGACCATTTTATCCTTGTGAGATGGTATTTGTTTGCCATCTCATCCATGTAACCCATTCCTGTTTACATCGTATGATTATATTACTTAAAAATCATTTCTTAATTCTTTTGACTCCTCATGGCTTACGCTGTAGAGCGTCTTTTTCAAAAACACATGTTTATCCGTTAACTCGTAACCAAATTACCATATTACCCTTTTTACGCATTATAGGTTACACCATAAGGTAACTTAATCAAAACTCATAGTTTATCCATTAATGCGTGACCGAATTACCGAATTACCGTTTTACCCCTTTTTAACCATCAAACATGGTTTCTTATCATTGTCACTTGTTTCGACCCGTATCATTTCGCGCCGGAACATCATATTTAAAATATTAACCTATCATGTTCATAACCCATATAATAAATAGGTATTCTACAAAAAAAGGTGTAAGCTTTATTACCTTAAATCCGATTATGCTCTCTTTCCCGTGTACTTGATCCGTTTGACCAACTTCTCTCCCAAGCTTCCATCTAGCTTGTCTAGCGTCAAACTATCATATAGTATTGTAAATGCATATGTCTGTAGCTTTCGTCTGTATTTAGTGTATATTAACCTGTTTGTTGTCAATGTATAGTTTGTATCATATCCGGGACGAAACACAAAGTTAGAAGTTTTGTAAGTCCATCCGGGCGGATGGAGTCCATCCGAACGGATGGACATAGTCATCCGGACGGGTTGTGCTTTCTCCCGGATGGAGCACGCCTATAAATAGAGGGTCTTGGTTCTCATTTGAGACATCTGTTTCTGACACCTCTGGCGAAGCTCTTTCAAATTCTCTCTGGAACTTTGTACGAATCAACAATGCAACATCACTATTAATCTCAATAATGCACAAAAATTCAACGAGGGGACTGCAAAACAGCAGATGGTTTTTCTAGCATCGATCCTAGAGTCATATGAGAGCCTTGTAGCGGGAAAGATCGGGAACACAAATCTTACAAAAGAAGACTATGATCAGATCGATCCTGAGGAAATGGAACTCATTGACATCAGATGGTGTATGACAAGTATTATCCGCCGGGCTCAAAGATTTATGGAAATTACTGGAAGACAATCTATTGGTGGACCGTCGACGAAACTGGGCTATGACAAGTCGAAGGTGACTTGTTTCAAATGAAAACAAAAGGGTCATTTCAAGAGAGAGTGCAGAAACTCGGCTGCTGATGAAACCACTAATCCATTTCACGATGACTACTATCGAAAAGCGGTGTACCACAGAAACAGAGAAGAGCCACCGAAGATGAAACAAATCGATGATAACCCAGGGAAGGAGAAATCGAGGGCACTTGCAGTTATTCATGATGACGAGGGTTTTAACTGGAACGATTTTCTTTCAGAAGAAGATTATGTTGGATCTGCTTTCATGGCCCAAGTAGAACAAGAACCAGTGAAGTTTCAAAGAGAATGACAACTGGCACATTTTCGAATGAAAAGAATTCGTGAAGCTTACAAAGAAGCAGTGAAGGCAAAGAGATGGGATCCTGATAGAGAATGCTACCTAGATCCAAAAGGGAATGTCAGCACAGATCCTAAAACAATCGACTTTGAAGCTCTCGTAAAGTCAATTCCAATGGAAGAGGAGCTGATAAGAATAGATGCTGAGAAAAGGGCTGAAAAAGAGAGACTACAAAAGGAGAAAAGTGAGAAGTCTGAGAAGTTGGATGAAGGAATCATTGATGTAAATGCAGAAATGACATATGAGAACCTAAAGAAGATGGTTGATCGAGTTATGATGGTGAAAGTACTAGAGGTAGATTCCAAATCCGCCTTTGAGTCTGAGTCGTCAGGCAAGGTCAGTTCTGTTGGTTCAAATGTTGAACCAGGTAAGGCTGAGAAAGCAAAGACTGAAAGTGATTGCAGAAATTGCGTGAAAGAGTGCAAAGTCTGTAATACACATGAGTATCTTTCGAAATCTCAAATCCAGGAGCTAACAAATAAAATCAATATTTAAAAAAGGATATAGTTAATAAAGACAAACTTGTGAAAAGTTCAACTGAAAGAATTAATGAGTTAAAAGAAAAAATAAAAATGATGTTGAACGTTTTCGGAAAGAAAATGAAAAATTTGTGCTTGAGAACAGAAAAATAACTAAGGATTTTGACAAGTTAAAACGAACAATTAAAGACTCAGATGAAAGAAATGCTAAAACTCGTAAAGAAAACACGAGTTTGACAGGTGTTCTTCAAGAAAAAGAAAAACAGAAAAATGCTCAGCTGGATGAGATTGCGAATCTCAAGCTTCAGTATCAAGAAGAAAAGATTGAAAATGAAAGAATAAATTTGAAACTGAACAGTTACACTTCCGCAAGCTTTCTTCTTTAACACATCGTTCCCAAACCCATTGGAAAGAACAAAGACAGTGAAGATGTATACTCAGATGGAACTGGGGTAGGGTATCACAAGGTTCCACCACCCATGAGCAACAACTTTACTAAAAACAGTCAAGGTTGGTTAAAGAGTTAGATTTGAATGAGATAAGTGAAGTTGATAAACTACCTGATAATATAGATGTCACTTTTAGTTCACAATCCGATGAGGAGAGCATAGAATCTGAGGTTGTGAAAGATGTGATAGAAAAAGTTTTGAAAACAGACAAGGATTCCACAGTGTCACAAGAAGATGATGATTGTTTTCTGAGCAATTATATCCCAAAATCCAAGTCCAAGAACAACTTAAAGGACAAACCGACTCTTGTTATGTACAAGATGAATGGTTCTGATAAGTTGTACTCGGATGAAGAGTTTCCAATCGAGAACGTAAATGTGGATAAGCTAGAGAAAGTGTTTAAGTTGGTAGAAATTGATGTGTCAGAGGTCAACGGATTGTCAAGTTCAAAAAGATTTTTAAATCTTACTATAACAAACCAAATGTGCCACCACGTTTTCATAATAACAATCAGAACAGAGGGTACATGGGGCATCGGGATGGTAAGAATTATCAAAGAAGGAATTTTCAAAAGTCAAAATTTGTGAAGAAAACAACTTTTGTGAAGAGTTCGAGTTCGATGACTGAACAAGAGTCTGAGATTTTTTTCAAAATCTAATGAAGAATTTTTCGCAAAGAAAGTTTCGCAACCACAAACTGAAGGTCAGAGTCGGGTTGTTGATACCCGAACGTGCTTTAAATGCAATCAGATTGGACACATTGCACGAAAGTGCACCAATCAACGACCTAAGTCTGTGATTGTTGAGAATCCCAAGAAGTCGAATGATGCTAAAGGCAAGGTGCCTATGTTCTTTGAAAAGAAGATTCCAAAAACTGAAAATGGTAAAATCAATTCTAAACCAGTTAAACATCATGTAAAGAAAACTGGTGAATCTTCAAAATGTTTTACTCCACCACAACAAACATGGATGCCAAAGTCACAAGTCAAAGCATCAGTTGAAGCAAAATCAAAGGTTCATGTCAGTGATACAAAAGAAAAACAAACTTCTCCATCCAAATCGGTTGAGAAGTCTATACCTTTGGATTTGTATCAAAAGAAACAAACTTCTTCGACGTCTTCGGTCAAGAAGTATGTTCCCAAAAAGGTTCAATCATCTGTTCAACCTGCCAAAGGTGAATTTTTCTTGTACAAAGAAGTTGAGGTTGGAACAGAGAAAACCTTGGAAATGAACGATAAGAATTTCCCGCCACTTTACACCATGAAAACTCACCTAAACTACCCGAGTCAAAAGAGGCTTGGGTTGCTTCATCTAACTAATTACATTTGAAAAGTGCATGAGCTCCCGAGATCGATATCAAAGTGGATAATGGATAGCGGAGCGTCCATGCACATGACGGGGCAGAAAACCCTGTTGTATGATGTAAGAGGTTTTAATGGAGGATATGTTGGTTTTGCTGGAAACCAAGGTGGAAGAATAATCGGGGAGGGCACTTTATCGAATGGTGTCGTATCCTTTGAAAGAGTCAACTACATTCCGGAGCTGGAGAACAACTTGCTAAGCATTTCCCAAATATGTGACATAATGTATACAACTCACTTCGCCGACAAAGAGTGTTCGATTCTGAAGCCAGGGTTTGTTGTCCCCGAAGAGTGGATCATCATGCGAGGACCGAGGGAGAATGATTTATACGTTCTTGAAATGAGCATAACGACGACAACTACTGGTCATCCTCAGTTTTTCATTTCTAAAGCTACCGAGAAAGAGTCAATTCTGTGGCATCGAAAGATGGGCCACATACACTTGCGAAAGATGAATCACTTGGTGCATAATGATTTAGTCAAATGTGTGAATTTGAAAAGTTTTCACTTGGAAGGTGAGTGTATCAGTTGCCAAAAAAGTAAACAAACCAAGAAGTCTCACCCCAGGAAGATGGAAAACTCGATCTCGAGACAACTAGAAAGACTTCACATGGATCTCTTTGGTTACAAACGATTACTCGAGGTATTTGTGGGTCATGTTCTTGAAGTCAAAAGATCAAACCTATACGAGTTTACTGAATCTGTTCAGGAAGATAGAGAATTTATACCAAAGGCACATTTGTCAACTTTGAAGCGATAATGGTACTGAATTTAAAAACAGGCAAATGGAAGAATTTTCTGACAGAAAGTGTATTTTGCAAGAATTTAGTGTTCCGTACACTCCGCAGCAAAATGGAGTAGCAGAGAGGAAAAATCAGACACTGATAGAGACAACACGAACGATGTTGGCCAACTCAAAGCTTCCTGTGATTTTTTAGGGAGAAGCCGTATCTGCTGCTTGCTATACTCTGAATGAGGTTTTAACTGTGAAGAAGCATAATAAAACGTGTTTTGAGCTGCTCAACAAAAGAAAGCCAAATCTCGAATATCTGGAGCCGTTTGGGTCACCCTGCACGGTTTTGGATCCTGATGGAAAGTTTGGTTCAAAGAGTTTAGAGGGAATCTTTGTGGGTTAATCTAGTCCACTTAGACGAGTATTCGTTCCGAGTCTTGGAAAAATCATCGAAGCTCAACATGTAGAATGTCAAGGTTATACTATGCCTCCACAGAAACCTGGTGCCTCCTAGCGATTCAACTATGAAATGTTGTGGGAGTCATTCGATCTTCCTGAAGAGCCAGAGTTTATTGATCAGATAAAGCTATATCAGGAATACGGGTCTTCCCAGATGAACTCATGGCCAACCAAGTCTTCCTAGCGTCAACGAAATACGAATGATCATGAAGCTGGTCCTAGTCAAACTGGTCAAAGTAATGCAGATTTGCAGCAAACTCAGACAACTTCAGAACAGGAGCCTGCTCAAGAAAATCAAACAGTAATATTTGATGAATCAGAGTCTGACTTGGATAGCCCGACCTTCGATCGAGGTGATTCAGAACCTGAGGGGGAGCAGATCCAGTCATCAGATCAGACAACTCAAGTCAATGAGCAAGTTGTAGATCAAAATGTTACTAATTTGGAAAGTGAGGTGAATGTTCCTGGTGAAGTTATGCCGAGGACTCTATCATATCACCCCGAGGAATTGATTATTGGAGAGTTGCAGTTAGGAGTTAGAACGAGACATCAAATCGACTAAGACTTTGCTTGTTTTTATACTAAAATTGCACCGTTACAAAATGATTTTTCACTCAGTTGTTTTATTTCACAGGTTGAACCGAGAACGTATAAAGAAGCACTGACAGAGGAGTCATGGGTTAATGCTATAGAGGAAGAGCTAGGTCAGTTCGAGAAGCTTGGTGTGTGGAAGCTGGTGGACTTACCAGATGGTCATAGAAAGACTAACACGAAATGGGTGTTTAAATGCAAGAGGGATGATAGAGGAGTGATCGTGAGCAACAAAGCTCGCCTGGTCGTTCAGGGTTTCAGTCAACAGGAGGAATAGATTTCACGGAAGTCTACACCCCAGTTGCTAGACTAGAAGCCATTCGCATCTTTCTTGCATTCGCATCGTGGAAAGGGTTTAAAGTATATCAGTTGGATGTGAAGTCGGCGTTCCTATATGGAAAAGTGAAAGAGGAGGTCTACGTCGGTCAGCCACCGGGCTTCACCGATCCGATTCATAAAGATAAAGTCTATCTCCATGACAAAGCGCTGTACGGATTGCATCAGGCCCCGAGAGCCTGGTATGAGACACTCTCTCAGCACCTGCTATCCAATGGCTTTATTTGAGGAAAGGTAGATGCCACTCTATTCACAAAGCAAGTTGCTGGTCAATTGCCGATAGTATAAATATACGTAGACGACATTATTTTCGGGTATACAAACTAGGAACTTTGCAAAGAATTCGAGAACGTGATGAAGCAGAAGTTCGAGATGTCTTCAATGGGTGAGATGAGGTTTTTCATTGGGCTGCAAGTTGATTAAATGCCAGAAGGGATCTTCATACATCAGACAAAGTATGTCCACGATGTTCAGGAAAAATTCAGTATGTCGGAGACTGCACCTATGTCCACCCCATTAGCAACTAATCACGGTATCAATCCTGATCTCACCGGAGAAAAGGTCGATGAAATGTTATACCACTCGATGATTTGTTCGTTAATGTATCTCACTGCATCTCGGCCTGATATTATGTACCCAACCTACCTCGCGGCCCGTTATCAGTTGAGTCCAAGATCCTCACACATGGTCATCGTCAAGCAGATTCTATGCTACCTGAAAGGAACTCCGAGCTTGGAGTTGTGGTATCCAAAAGATGGTGATTTCAAACTGGAAGGTTACTCTGATTCTGATTTCAGATGCTGCAAATTAAATTCAAAGTCTACAACAGCAGGATGCCAGTTTTTCGGACCACGTCTGGTGACTTGGCAATGTAAGAAGTAGACTATCGTTGCACTTTCAACGTGTGAAGCAGAGTATGTTTCAGCAAGCAGTTGCTGTTCTCAGATTTTGTGGATCCAACAACAAATGAGAGATTACGGTTTGCAATTTCTTACTACTCCTATCTTTGTAGACAATGAGGCAACAATCAACATAACTAATAACCCGGTACATCACGCTAAAACGAAACATATATGTAAGGGTATTAACTAGTGTAGGTTTGCATCTGTCTTGGGTTATTATAGTTGTTTTGGGTTCGAACTATGTAGTGGGCTTGTATGGTTATTTTGATGACTATGGGGTATGGGCTTGGCCCAGTGTAAAATGATCTCCTATGCATGTATAAATAGGGGAATCCTTAGTCTTGATAGGTTGTTGATTCATTGGAAAACTTTTGCTATTGTGCGATATCAAGTACCAGACGATCTTAGAATCATGTGCTTGTTTTGCTTCGAATCAATACATCTTACTTTCAATCTTTCACATCTCACTTGTATTTCCGCTACTTGTTTGGTGTTTGATATCCGATTGTAGCGATTATGGACTTACAATTGGTATCAGAGCCTAAGTAGTCTCACGAAGGCTCGGTTGGATCGGATATCTTGAAGATTGAAGGTTGATTTTGCTGCTGATTGTGCTCGAAGTTCGACAGAAAAGGTCTGATTTCTTGACTGATTTTAGTTCTATTTTATAATTTCTTTCTGTCAACTGTTTATTTGGCTCGAAAATATTTGAGTTGTCAATTGTTTTCTTTAAGAATCTGTTTGTTTGCGTCTGTTTATCAACCCAAGTTGAAGCACGAATACCGGTTTTTTTAAAGTGAATTTTCTGGTTTGGTTAGAATAAATCTGACACAGTGTGAATCAAAACGGATCTGCCAATCTGAAATTTTGATTTATTTTGGTGAAAATTCTTGTGAGAACCAACTGTTTTAGGTATCAAAATTAAGGTTTGACTATTGATTTTTAATACTAAAAGTCTGGTTTTTATAAAATTAAAAGGATTCTCAGTCAAACACGTCATTTTTTGTTAAAAGTTTTTCGAAAATATTTGAATTTATGGGTTTTGTGCTTCTAGTTTCATCGAATATTCATTAGAAATTTTGAATAATTTTTGGGTTTGATCTGTTTGTGTGCAAGTTGATTGTGTTTGCAGATTTTTGGAAAGTTTGTTACAGGAAAGTTTGAAAAGATTTGGAAATTAAAATCACCAAATCTTTCGGGATTTTGGTTGAAAGTTGGAAATATTATCCTTCCAAAATTCAGCTTGTGCGATTGAAGGACTTGTACGATTAGTGTGTTTTGGGCTGTTAAAGGACTGAGGCCCAATAATACATCTTGTGGGATTCACTTTGGGTTGTGCGATCACACTTGTCTGGGCTGTTAAGGATTCAGGCCCAAGTTTACATCTTGTGCGATTGAAGATCTCTTGTGCGACTGAGAAGATCTGTGCGATCCACTGTTGGTGTTGAACTACTGTTAGTGATCTTGTGCGACTGGACTCTTGTACGACGCAAAGGTTCACATTGAAAGGGGTCATAACATCTTGTGCGATTGGCCAAGGGTTCAAGTGAAGACGTCTTGTGCGATTTAACTTGTGCGATCGGACTTGTGCGATCAAAAGGGTCATAGTGACTTGTGTGATTGACAAAGGTTCAACTAAAAGGTTTCTTGTGCGATTCATCTTGTGCGACTGGAGTTGGACCTATTCACGTGGACTGGACTGTTTGGGCTCGTGGACTGTTTCTACAGAACTGTTTTATATTGAATCTTGAATTATATATTGAACCATCTGAATTATTGTTTGAACTATATTGTAATCATTAGTGATATTCAATTGGTCTTTATTTTTAATATTACGTGTTACTCATAAGTTCAATTGTTTTTTCAGAAATGGCTCAAACTAATCAATTGGGATTGACTGAAACTGCTGCTATTAACCAGGATCTAGATAACATAATTGGAACTAATAACAGGATTCCCAGGCTCATTTCTGGGGGATCCTTTTTAGAATGGAAGTTTAGGTTCATCCAATACATGAGGATCAATGATCCAAAGGCGTGGAGGTCCATCTGCAACGGACCAACTGTGATCACCTATGTTGTGAACGATGCTGAGGGAACAACTGCTCCTAAGCCTGAGGCTCTATTTACTGATGAGGATCGTGAAAAGCAAGACATTGATAACAAGGCTCTTGCTATGCTGCACTCTGCTCTTGCACCAGAAGTTGACATTGGAGTTCGTGATTGCAAAACTGCTAAGGAAATGTTGGATGCTCTGCTGGCTATCTATGAGGGAAACGAAGAGATGAAGGAGAGTAGAAGGGAAATGCTTACCCAAAAATTTAACCTATTCAATCACTTCCCAAGGGAGACTTTGGAAAATAAAATCCAAAGATTTGTGGCCTTGGTCAGTGATATGAAAACTCATGATATTAGCCTTGAAAAGTTCGTTACTAACAAGAAACTGCTTAATGCTCTTCCAAGAAACTGGGACACCAATGTAACTCTCATCAAAAGAACCAGGGACTTAGCTAGAATGACTCTTTCTGAGTTGATTTCATTGCTAAAGTCTTATGAAATGGACGACAAACAAAGGCTCTACAATCACACTGCTAGTTACAACAATGCTGGTGTGTTGACAAATAGCGCTTTGATGTCTCAGCAAGGAGTGAGCTCACTTCCAGGACCCTCCACTGTGCAGTTCCCTGCTAATCTTGGAACCTTTGTGTAACAGCCCAGCGTAACCGCACCATGATATTGTCCACTTTGGCGGCCAGCACGCCCTCGGCGTCCGCCCCTCACGGTTTTCAAAACGCGTCATGATGGTGAAGGTATCCAGCCCCTTATAAGGAAGCCTTTGTTCCCCTTCACAACCGATGTGGGATGTCACAATCCACCCCCCCCCTTAAGGGGTCCAGCGTCCTCGCAGGACCTGGCACCACCGGTCCGGCCCTGGCTCTGATACCATCTGTAACAGCCCAGCGTAACTGCACCATGATATTGTCCACTTTGGCGGCCAGCACGCCCTCGGCGTCCGCCCCTCACGGTTTTCAAAACGCGTCATGATGGTGAAGGTATCCAGCCCCTTATAAGGAAGCCTTTGTTCCCCTTCACAACCGATGTGGGATGTCACAATCCACCTCGTACTTACGCTATCGCTAGACTATAGACCATCGTCCTCAGGATAGTCAGGACACTTACGTAAAACCTACGTAACCTAGTATCTACCATTGTCTCCCGGGTCGGGAGGACACTTACGTAAAACCTACGTAAACTAATACCTACCATTGTCTTCCGGGTCGGAAGGACACTTACGTAAATCCTACGTAAACCCCACACGTACCACTGTCCTCGGGGAAGGGCACTCACGTAAATCCTACGTGACCTTGTACGTATTCCTGTTCTCGGATTAAGAAGAACACATGGTTGCAAATAGTCTAGTAAGTGCAAACATGGGAAGCCCCCATTAGTAAAGATAAACGTGGGAAACCCCCACTAGTAATACATATGACCATGGGAAACCCCCACCATTAGTACGTATTAACATGGGAAGCCCCCACCTATCGAACATACAAACGATCTAGTTAATAACGTAATGATTTGCATCTAACTTACTTTCTGTGAACTCGCTCAACTAGTTGTTGACTCTCCGCTGCATGCCTTGCAGGATCTTAGGTACATTGGAGCTTGCACAGGGAGGAGCAGGTCGTTGTGGGCACGGATTGTGGAACTTATATTGAAACATCAAACATTGAACTTATTACTTACGTTGGGTTTACATTTTATGCTTCCGCTATACACTTAACATGTTTTGTTGGAACACCTCTCATATCGTTTGTTTTAAATTACATTTAATTCTTATTACGGTTGATATGATTGGTGGCTTGATCCTGGTCAGTCACGCCTCCAAGCGGTGATACTCCGCGTGTGGATTTTGGGGGTGTGACACTTTGTTAACTAATCTGGCTACTTTCCTGCTGTTACTCAACAAGTGAATCAAACATCACCTGCTGCACAGCCCACTAATCAAGCTGCTCCTACACCCTCATAACTCCTTTCGAATATCACTACTGAATTTGCTGCTACATGTCACACCCCGACTACGTAAAACAGCAAATCATTGCGGAAACGTCGGGGAGTGTTGTAACAGAATTATTGTTTCAAACCATGGATACAAAGAGTTTCGTTTTATTAAATATTAGACATTGTCTTAAAGTTAAACAAGCAAATCAAACATAGTCTATCATTGTTATTAAATCACTAAGGCCTCGTCCAGTCCTAAGTGAGCATGCATCCTATTCACAATCAACATTAAGCAACATCACCTGAAACATATGTAAAAACAAAGTCAGCAAAGAAATGCTGGCGAGTACATAGTTTTTTTTGTGTGAGTGTCAGATTCATGGCTCGTTTACATGTTGAAATAACTCGTACAACTTCGTTGTTTGATCGTAGAAAACCTTGTTTTTGTAAAATGTTTGCATTGGAAAATAAATAACCAAGTCAAAGCAGATTGGTCATAATTTATAAATCTCGATGCCATGAATCTTAACCCAAAACATTTGTTTATGTAAACCAAATCATAAATCGTTCTTGTAATAAAACTCGTATGGTTTATATCGTTTAGTAAACCTCGTTGTGTGACATCGTTTAACCCGTTCTCGTTATAGATCATCGTTCACTTGTTTAAATCGTACAAATCGTTCTTGTTTTATTTGTGAAAACTACTTTTGGTCGTCTCGCTAATAACATTCAAACCTTTGTGACTCGTTCATCGTTCAACTCGTTCTTGCATTAACAAACCACCAAAGGGTAAGTTAACAATCATCAGATTCAGTCGTTACCCACCTAACCCACACATAACCATGGGTGCGGTCTGATAACGGGATTTGTCGGATCCTATGGTACCATAACCTAATACTGGTCGGTTCGGCCAAAATTAATGAATGTCATTCGTTATGTAATTACAACCAACAAGTTCGTTCTCCTTGTCGAAATCGTTATTAGTTTAGTATAAACCATCGTAATCGTTTTTGAAACCATCGTTAAAATATCGAAATCGTTTTGATACATATGAATCACCCCAAAACAATCGAAAACAGTAAAAAGAGGGGATCTATGTACTCACCTTTGGGTGCGTTTTTATATGTTAACACGATCCCTCAATTTATTTGCCCTAAGTTAAATAAGAATGATTTAATAATCAAAACTCACAAAAATACCGAAGTTTCTCCGATACTTAGAATTTTCGCATAACCTTGAGATTTCTCGAAAAGTTATTATTTTTGATTATTTTGGTGTATTTGTATATATATGCTCAAGCGTAAAACACATAATTCTGTCAACACTAACACATCATCATACACGTATTGTAAAACACATAGCACATTGTAACACATAAAATAACCCATGAACAACCCATTCTAGTGTATGTCGAAAAACACTTATTTTAGCGATACGGTAACATTTTTGGGCGTCGGAAGTCACGTATGACTAACCAAACACCAAGTAAACTTAATATAAGTTAAAATACTTATTTTTATATCAAAAATATCAGTTTGGTTACTGATCTAAAACAGTTTTGCAAAAATACTCCGAAAAGGCGATTTTTGACCGTTTTACCGCATAGTTTTGCATCAAAAATTACCCGAACCATCCCAAATCGAAACGACTTGAAATTTTGACAAAACTCATGCTATTTACTGAATAAAATAATGGTTATACTCATGATAGTGCAGGTCTTAAGTAAAGCACATAAATCATGCAAAATTCACATATTTTACCACTTTTTAAGCTATATGTACAACATGCAAAGCTACCAATCCTATGTCACAGTTTCATGCCATTATAATACATCAAATAAATGTTATTTTTGTGTTTATAACTTGGTCTAAAACAGTTTTTGTCATATAACCATTTTTCATCATCTCTTGAGCTTTAAATCAACATATTTTCACATGTACAAGTGCCTAAAGCATACCATCATAGCAACATCATTTTTTTATGAGTTTAAAAACATCAAATAAGAGATTTATTTAGATTTATTTGCTGAATTAATTTACATTTAACATATCATACATAAATCACCAAATACTTGCATTTTTACCACCATTTAAGAACATGTAACAACATAAACAAGTACTTAACAAAATATAAAGCTCAAAACTCATACACCCACATATATATATATATATATATGTATACGGTTATACATACATATATATCACCACCATTTTTATTTGTTTCAAGACCCATTTCATTTTAGATTTCAAGTTTAGTGAAAATCCCAAGATTCAAGAGAAACTTCAAATCATCAAGAACAACTATGAATCAAAGGTATGATTTAAATATAAGTGTTATACCTTCAAGATTCAAGTAGTGTTGGGATTGAACCCTACCAGAGGAACAGATAATGTAAAGCCAAAACCAGGTCACAACAGAGGATTCACAATAAGCAGCAGTTTACACTTTGCTCTCCCCTTGAAAGTGATTTATAACAACTGATGGTCTCTATCCGCTGTTCATATTCAACTGCTGCTGTCCTTTCAACTGCTGATGAAAACCCTGAAGTATCCAACACTGCTGGTCACAACTACTGATGGTAAAACACTGCTCAATCAAGGACTGATCAACCTTGAGGAAAGCACTGACATAAAGGGAGAGCAGCTGTTTGGTGAATTAACTGTGTTATGTATAGTCAGTGGTTAGGTTAGCAGTATTTGTGTAAAGACAGTAGATACAGTTTGTTAGGCTGTTAGACGTCGCTTTCATGGTGACGTCAGCTGAGATACCTCAGTGGTTTGGTTTGCCTATAAATGTAACAGTACCCTGTACTGTTACATTTGATTGACTGAGTGGGTTCTTCTCCTCATGTCTAATCCTTTCATCTTGTGTGCAACCAACCTTGGGGCATCAGGCTGAGGGGGAGTATAGTTTGTAAGCATTACTGTAATCTTTTGCTTTGATTTGTAATCTTTTGACTCTATGTGAAGCAATTGTTTATCAAACTATTTTCTCCTTTGATTGTGTTTACAAAGTTTGTTTTCATTTCCGCTGCACCTAACTTGTTTTCATATTCATTGATCATTCATTTCAAACAAACAAACACTATCATGAGAGCCTCCGATCCTAACAATTGGTATCAGAGCCCGGACAGTCAATTTCGATCTAACAATCAATTTGACGTAACAGTTCGGCTCAAAATTCATTGATACTAAGGTTGGTTGTATTTAGTTGAAAAACAGAGTATCGAGTAAATCATGTTCAAAATGGTTATTCAAAAACTCTGTACATCAACCAAGATGTCATATGACACACAAATTTCACACAACAAGTGATATCATGCAGAAATCACTCATAGTGTTCAGATCTGTAAACATATCTGTTAAATTATGGGATTGTTCTATATTTTTCAATATTGATTTCAACTGTTGTTTTGATATTTGTGATGTTTTCATTAAATACTAAAGTATGAACCTCAGATTAACAAAACCTATGATTCATAAAACATTAGTGTTTTGTTTAAAGAGGAAATTGAAACTTTAGCCATTCAGATCTTATGTATTGAAAACAGGTTGAGTTCCTCAAAAGGACAAAATCAACTATGTTAAAATACATTAAGAAAATTCACAAAAACTCAGAAGTGTGTTTGACTCAAAACTTTTGATGCCAATAGGAAAGAGTATAAACATAAAACACTTGTGAGTCAAAGTTTAGGGTAATAATGGTCATTAAGCAACTGTTTGTGCTCATTGGTTCAAGAAAGTTCAGGTGACATTAGTGTTCCCAGTGATTGAAATTACAAAAGGACTAGACAAATTTTTCAAAATCATCACATAGTAACTAGATCTACAACAGGATCTTCAAAACTCATGTGTCCTTGTGTCCTCATGTTTGTAATCAACTGACAAAGAAAATGGTACCAAGCAGTGGTCAAAATGTTCTTAAAATATTCTACCACTATAGTCAAAACACTGACCATTTTCAATAACTTGAGAATGATGTGAGTATGTGCTTAATTATACCAGATCCTTTTTGATACTATTCTCAGAAAATCCTTTAACCATTTTTTTTTCAAAGGATTTTCTCGAATAACCAGGATATATCATTCATTTTTTTTGATATATTTGAAACTTTTGCTTGTTTTTGTTGGCAATAGTTTCAGCTCCTGACAGGATGTAATACCTTATTTTTGGTGGTATTGTTATCCTCATAAATGGGTCAAAAGGAAATGGTATATTTATTAAGATCATGTCATACTCAGGTTTGATCCTAAATTTTTATCAAAGGTTGATTACAAACTGTGCTTAAATTACTAGGGTACTCATGTGTTAATTGAATATTAAACGAAAATGAGTTGCCTTAGCAAAAAGTTTTCATCATCTGGGGTACTAAACCACTGTCTATCAAAATTGACATGTGGCAAAACCTTGAATGAAAATCCTCAAAACTGTTGCTGAAACACCTGTCCTTCAGAATTGTACCATTTACCCTAACCACTGTTTTGTTCTAACGTCTGATCTCTAAACACTGTCCACTGCTGAAAGTTAACCACTGATCCCTCATTTTCTTGAAAAGCACTGATACTCAAAATCAGTGTCTTATCCACTGATATGCTATCCACTGATAGTAAAAATCATCCACTGCCATAATTTTTACTGTTGTAACCACTGATGCTTGATACGTCAGTGGCTCTTAAAACAACTGTTCTCCATACTTCATCCACTTCATCAGTGTTTGACACGTGGTCAGTTTTTAGCCCTCAGATTTTAATAACCGCTGCCACATCAGCGATCATTTTTTTTTCAAATAAAACCCTGCCCTAAACCCCAAACAGGGTTTTACACTGTCGAATTGAATTCTAAAATTCTCTTCTCATAGCAGTTTCCAACCCTTCTTCTCAAAATCTCCAAAATCCTCCTTCATTCTTCTCCGCAAAAATGACAAAATCAAAGTCAAAATCAAAACCAAAACCTAAATCACCATCACCTTCCAAAGAGGTCGCTCAAACGGCCGAAGAACCCATCGAAATACCATTCAAACAATCTCACAATTATCTGGGTTTACTCACAAAACCTACTGATAATCACACCTTTGACACCATCATTGATACATTATCTGCATCATAGTACAAAACTTTGTTGACGGCAGATGCTCCCATTTACTTGCAAACCCAGAGAGAGTTTTGGAAAAAGGCGTCGCTTGAAAAACAAGACGGAAAAGTCATAGCCATTAACTCCTCAATACAGGGTAAAGCAGTTCAAATCACACCACAATCAATCTCCGAAGTCTTTAATCTTGACGACCAGGAAGGTAAAATCTCTTTTGATAAAGCCGAGATGAAAACTGATTTCGTAAAAAGGGGATATGCAGAAGAATCAAAGGTAGATACCTTACAAAAAGGTTATTTCCCTTCTGCACCTAGGTTTTTATTTCACACACTTCTGATGTGTGTTTCGAATAAAACAACATCTTTCAACGAAATACCACTGAAAATTCAATGCCTGGGTTATGCTATTTTGAATAATAAGAACTACAACTATTCCCAGGAGATTTTCAATGACATGGTGAAAAACGTTGAAAGTAAAGCATTTTTACTTTTTCCAAGATTTTTGAGTTATTACTTTAAACAAAAATTTGTAAAGGAAAATGAAAATTTGCCAAAACAAGGTGTTCATTGTCAAATAAAAAGCTTAACAAAAGAAACATTTTCAAGGATGATGGCACCAATAAAAACAAAAGCAGGGGTACCTGAGCAGATTTTAGCAGTTACAACTGCTCCTCAGGTATCAGCTGCTGAGCCCACTGCTCCAGGTGATCATAGCAGCACAACCACTGCTTTGAAACCCACACCTGACATAACTAAAAAGACCAAAAAGAAAACATCCAGAAAACCCACCAAACCCAAAACAACGGCAACTCTGGAAGATGAGATCCCAGAGGAAATGCCTGTGACAACACAAAAGTCACCACAAACCACTGCTGCTACTTCCTCACAGCAGTTGGAAGAAAGATCTCAACCCATAACCGAAACTCCTCCTGCATCCTCACAAAAGGATCAGGTTGTAAGCACAGGGACACCACAATATGAAGCTCTGAATCCACTCGGATCCATCTTCATCAGTCCTGATCCCAAGGACATGTCTCTTTCAACTCCCATACCCTCACCAATCATATTACCACAAACCATGCTACCTTTGTTGCATGCAGCTGCTATAGCTCAGACACAAACCAGTTCCTCTCTATCACCTATCACTGAGAGTATACATCCACAAGTGACTGGGTCTGATGCTACTACTCCTGCTATCCCAACAACAATTGAGGAGGTTACACCCCCTGAGTTACAAGTAACTCTCGGTGGTATTTCAAGTGGAGCAGCAACTACAAATGTTGGATCAACAGGTCTACATTTGGACAGTTGTTTCATCAGTCAGACTCCCTTGAAGGCAATTTCTTCCATAGCACCTCTGGAAATCACTAGTGAGGCTATTTTGTCTACTGGTAACATTAAAGATTTATCAAGTGCTGAAGAGAGAAGTCCCCAGTACCGAGAACAAGGGGCATCAATGGGTGATTTTTGGGATTCTGTTCCTAAGTCACACATTGATATAACCACCACAGGTGGGGATTCAGATGATCCCAGTAAAATGGGTGATGATTCAAAATATCAGGAATTGACGGGCAGAGTTGAAAAACTAGAAGAGTCAGTTTCTGAAATAAAGGAGATGGTGCAAGAGATCTTAAAAGCTCAGAAAGCACAATCCTCTGCTGTTCCTGCTCAAGCACCTGCTCCACAACAAGCACCTGCTGCAAATGAGCTTTGGAATATTTTCCAACCCATGCTTGAAAAACAGCAACAAATGGCTGATCAAAAGCATGCTATTCAAGTACAAATGCTGTCCAACATGATGGAATCAAGGTTCAAGGATACTCAAGCAGATATCAAGCTATTAAGGCCAGTATCCAAATTGCCACTGGCAAAGCTCCTTCAACTTTACTATTCTTTGATGACCCCCTTGCAGATAATGCCAAAAAGGGGGAGATAATGAAGCAAATGAAGAAGAAGGGAATAGAACATGGCATTCATATTGAGCCTGAAAAAGAAAAAGAAAAAGAAAAACAGGTCTCAAAACCTGTTAGCCAAACAGCTGATACAGCAGCAGCTACAAAAACTGCTGTCAGTAGCCAAACAGCTGCCTTGTCATCAACACACACACTTTCACCACACACCACCACAACTACTGCTCTACCATCATCATCTACAATCATACCATCACCACTGCCTCCTGTCATAAAACAGAAGACAACAGATGTTACAACATCTGTTGTAATGACAACAGTGATGGAAACACCAGTTGTTTCAATCACTGTCAGTCAATCACTGTCACAAACCACTGCTACCCAATCTACCACCACCGATCCACCCAAAACATCATCTGCTCCTTCTTCATTAAAAAGAAGAAGAAATCTCATATCAGATGATGATTCACCACCACCATCACCACCATCAAAAACTACCTCACCACTTCCATCCCCTGCTCAAAAGCAGAAGACAACTGTTGACATATCAGCAGTTGTAATGACAACAGATGTTGAGACACCAGTTGTTTCAACAGCTGTTAGTCAGTCATCCACCACTGCTCTCACCTTTTCTACATCACAACCAAAGCTATTTAATAGAAAAAGAAGGCTAATTCCTGTCGAAGAGGGTATACATGATCCTAATGCTGCACAACATCCACTGGAACTTGAAGCTATCAAAAATGAGATGAGGCAATTCTATACAGAAGAAGATCCTTCAAAAAGAAGATTCTCCTCACTCATAGGCTACATGCCACCAGAAGATATGGATGATTATCTCAAACTCAAGGCAAGGCAGGCTAAAGTAAAAGCCAAGGTTGACAGTGAAAAAGATAAGTTAAGCGAAGATGGCATAGCTAAAAGACTGGAGTTCTACTTCACAAAAGTAAAGCAGATAGAAGGGTTTGCACAAGACCTAAACAAAGAAAAGGCTGATCAAAAGAAAGAGTTAAGAAAACAATATCTAGCCTACATCATGAAAGAGAAATTCTATCCTGCTGAAGAACAACAGTTCAGAGAATGGCCAGTAGTAGCTCTTAAGCGTGAGGCAGAAAGGATTGAAAAGATTAAGAATGATCCTACAAAGAAGAAGAATGCTCCTAACTGGAGAAAATATGAAAAGCTCATTGCTGACTTAACTGCTGAATATAAGAGAAAGAAAAGGGAGCTGGTGGATGCGAAAATGGATACTGCTGAAGCCATATCAAAATGGTCAAAACAGCAGACCGATGAAGCCTATGAAAGGCTAAAGAAAAGAAAGATAACTGTTTCAAGCACTTCTAAGAAGCAAGAACAAATGATGAAGCTTGAACAAAAGATAGGAAACCTCGACATACTGTTCCGATCTACTTTTGTAACAAATCAAGACGAGGGAGAACAGCTGACTGAAGAAGAGGTAATAGAAAAGGAAGCAGAGTACTTCAAAGATACCATCACGAAAATGGGTCTAAAAGAAGAAACTTCAACAAAGCTTCAAAGCCTTTTTAAGGCATTAAACAAACCTGCGTCTCCAAACACTACTAAAGACAAGACAGAAGCTGAAAGACAAGAGCTTATTGAGCAAGAAACTGCAGAAGACATAGCTGCAGCAGACAAAGTCATTGAAGAAGCTTTTAAAAGAATGTCTGAAAGTCTGCAGATGTTTTCAAGGCCATTATCCCTCAACTCATCTGCAAATAAGTCTCTCCCAAGAAACCCACTTGGCTTAAAAATACTAAAGTGGATGTCTGATCAAAAGACTCACGTATTGACCCTGGTCAGAGCCAATGGCGATGTGAAGTACATATCAAGGAAAGAAGCACTAGGCCTTAGTGTTCAAGATTTGCAGGATCTCCTTGAACTTTCACTGTGTAGGGATGAGGATGACCAGAGTGCAAAGGAATTTGAAGCTGAATTCAAAGAACAAGCGAAGGCACTCTTGATGAGTAATAAAGGTCCTGAATAATGAAAGGTTTCGGCATTATCCGTTCCAGGGGGAGATTGTTGGGATTGAACCCTACCAGAGGAACAGATAATGTAAAGCCAAAACCAGGTCACAACAGAGGATTCACAATAAGCAGCAGTTTACACTTTGCTCTCCCCTTGAAAGTGATTTATAACAACTGATGGTCTCTATCCGCTGTTCATATTCAACTGCTGCTGTCCTTTCAACTGCTGATGAAAACCCTGAAGTATCCAACACTGCTGGTCACAACTACTGATGGTAAAACACTGCTCAATCAAGGACTGATCAACCTTGAGGAAAGCACTGACATAAAGGGAGAGCAGCTGTTTGGTGAATTAACTGTGTTATGTATAGTCAGTGGTTAGGTTAGCAGTATTTGTGTAAAGACAGTAGATACAGTTTGTTAGGCTGTTAGACGTCGCTTTCATGGTGACGTCAGCTGAGATACCTCAGTGGTTTGGTTTGTCTATAAATGTAACAGTACCCTGTACTGTTACATTTGATTGACTGAGTGGGTTCTTCTCCTCATGTCTAATCCTTTCATCTTGTGTGCAACCAACCTTGGGGCATCAGGCTAAGGGAGAGTATAGTTTGTAAGCATTACTGTAATCTTTTGCTTTGATTTGTAATCTTTTGACTCTATGTGAAGCAATTGTTTATCAAACTATTTTCTCCTTTGATTGTGTTTACAAAGTTTGTTTTCATTTCCGCTGCACCTAACTTGTTTTCATATTCATTGATCATTCATTTCAAACAAACAAACACTATCATGAGAGCCTCCGATCCTAACAAGTAGGTTGTGGGATGAGATTTTGATGATAGGAAGCTTGTAATCACTTGACAACACCTTGGGAACCCCTTTGTATCTTCACACCACTTGAAACAAGCATGAAATGAGGATGAATCTTGATGAACTAAGACTTGAAGGTATGATTATGGTGATGAAGATGGTGGACGGTTTTAGAGAGAGGAGAGAAGGAGGAGATTGTGATCTTGGATTGATTGTGTACAAGATATGAAGTGATTTAAAGAGATATGGAAAATTACAAGTGTCCTCATGCACCAACAAGTGTCATGGAGGAGTGAGAAGTGGCAACAAGAAAAATACACTTGTCTTCATACATATATACACGACACATACATATATGTGTACAAGTTTTTATATAAATGTGTTATATGTAGGCTAAAACGGGTGTTTAACTGGATACCGAGTATTTTATCTAGCGTTTAAATCCCGATTTATGGCGTTCTAAATTATTTTATTATTCTATAAAAATAAAATCGCCAAAATACTACTGAAATAAATTTCAGTTGCCAAGACTGGCTGCGTTGTCCGCCTTTCGCAGTAGAAGTACTGTGTCGCGCAGAAACACGCGGTACGCGCTTAAACTTGAAAAATAACGTTTATAGGCGTTTTAATTTATTTTTCAACATGGACCTGATTAAAAATATATTTTTAATCATAACAGAATATTTTAGGGATTTAAATATTATCCGGGCGGTCACCAGTGTTCATTTCGCAGTTTTGTCGTAAATAGTTCTTTAGTTCAAATAAACATGTCTTTGCCATACCGAATCCTTCGAAACTTATTTCTAAGTTATGTAAATGATATTTAAGGTATGTTCAGCTTACGTCACAGTTCCGGAGTGTACGTCGCGTTAAACTGACTGCGTTTATGCACCAGTTTGCGTATAACCTTCCAGAAAGTGATTTAAAGCTTGAGATCGAAATCGAATCAAATTGTAAAATCATTAAACAAAATTGCACATATAATAACACCAAAACACATATAATAACACCAAAGCACATTATTTTATTGATAACCAACATTGTTTTACATTATACGATGATTAATGAACACAGTTGTCACACTACAAACTCCTCAGTTTCTACTTCAAGGGATTTTGAACAAGCTATGGCTTTCATGACAGGGGTCATGAACTGTTATCATGCTTTTATTACTGGAAGGGTAAAGAACAACATTGATTCTGCTGAACTGCTAGAAGTCCATCCTGATGATGTTGAAGAGATGGATATCTCTTGGCAAATGGCCATGGCAATGTTTCGTGCCAGAAATTTGGTGAAGAAAACCGGTAGAAACAAATGGGACACAATTGATGGTGAGATTGGTTGGAATAAGGCTAAGCTCAGGTGTTACAACTGCCATTAGCCTGGGCACTATGCTAGAGAGTGCAAACAGCCAAAAAGGGAAAGAGTTGATCCAAATGTTACTGTCACTGTTAGTTCAGCAGCTCGACCAGCTCCAAATGTTGTTTCAACCTCGAACATCACTGTTACTCGTCCCACTCAAGGTTCACCCTCAAACACTACTGTCAGAACTCAAGCTGCTAAATCGGTTGCAACTCCTGGAAATGCATTGGTGATTCAAGAAGGAGGGTGATTTGACTGGACCCAACAGATGAACGATCTGCAGATCACTACAGATACCTTGTACCAGCAAAATCAAGCTCTCATGGCAGAAGTGAAAGAAGATGCTGACTCGGCAGCTGAAGATGCCGAGGAAATGATTTATCATGCCCTCATGGCTCAAATGAACGACTACACTCCTTCTGAGGCTGAGGTATGTGTAGATGATGTTTGTTGTACTTTAAAATATAGAGAGAAGGTAAAAGGTTTTAAGGAACATGCCGAATCGCTTACTATGCAACTTCAATATACCAGATCCAGTAGCTACGAAGTTAAAAAGAAACTGGATGGGTATAAAGATATGGTAGAGGCTAAAAAACGTGACATACGAAAGTTGCATAGTGATCTAAGCGAAGCGAACTGTCGATATCTCCACTTCAAGGAGCTATCTGAAAATTTAACTGTTGAATTAAACGACTTAAAATCGACTTTCGAAAATACAAAATTTAATTTTAAAAAATTTGATGTTTCAAGCGAAAAGGTCGAGAAAATGATAAATCAACAGTTAAAGTATAACAAAAAGGAAATGAGGAATAAGGGGTTGGGTTTTGTATCCATACCCCCACCGTACAACCATAACTATTCCTCAATTCCTATGACTGAAGAGGAGATAGACAATTTACCTAAGATGGAATATGGAAAACCAGAGGATAGGAAGCCTGAGTCTGTCAAGCCTCGAAAGATAAAAATCACTAGGCCTGATAATACTGAAGTCATCTTAGAAAAACAGGCTTATAATCAAACGTTTGTTAAATCAGAAAATGTTTTAAATCACACTGAAACCTTAAACTTTGAGAAAAATGCAAGTGTTGATAAACATTTTCAAGTATTGAAAGAGGAAGAATCGTGTGAGTCAAAACAATCTTGTGAAAATAAATCTGTCACAAACGAGCCTGAAGTAAAAGAGCCTAGAGTTAATGTAGACAACATCGAGTTTGCCATGTTAAAAGGTTTGACTGAATTTATGAAAGAATTCAATAGGGGCAACAAAGTGAATCTGCTTCGTCATGTGATGCATCTTGTGACACTTCTGAGACATCCAGTTCTGGGAAATCAGAAATGGGCGAATCATCTAGTGGCAATAGTGCATCACCTGAGGAAGCAGAGGCATCTCAAACTGAATCATCAGCTTCATCTGATTCAACCTGTGACTCCTATGAAAAGACTGACTGTTCAGAGCCAGTTGCTTCAGTGGAATCAACAAATGAATCATCTGAAACAGTTGATTCAAATTCGATCAAAGAAGAATCAGAAACAACATCAGGAGCCTCTGTTGAGTTAGATGGTAATGAAACCACAGGAGCCCCTGCTGACTGGTCAAAGGAAAATAATTCAGAATTCTTCTGAACCAATTGTGTCACAAGAAGCTGAGAGTAATTTTGCAGCATCAAGTGACACTCTTTGTGAGAAAATTGATGATACTAACCTTGTTGCTTCAAATGCAGACCAAGTAATTATTGAAGATTGGGTAGATGGAGATGATGAGGACGACGTTGCATTTAAAGTTTTGAAAAATAAAATTCAGGAAAACAATTCTTTAATTTCTGAAAAGTCAAACAATATTTCAATTTCTTCTGATGCTTTGAATTGTGTGGGCTCTGTTTTAAAGAGCGATGAATGTTCTGACATTTATTTTGGTTCTATTTGTGTGGATTTGAATTCAGTTGTTTTGCCTAATCAAGTTGATAAATCTAAAAATCTTTTGGTAAAACAGACTAAAGGAGGAAATGAAGCAAAATATGTTCCTCCAAAATCAAGATCAAACAAGCAAACTAAGTGTCATTCTGTTTCTAAAGACAAATCTAAACCTGTCTCGTTTGCATCTCAGGAACCACAAAAGCCTTCAGGTTCTGCAAAGTCTGATTAATGTCAAGCAAAAACACATGTGAAACGACAAATATGTTACACGTGTGGAATTGCTGGACACATTGCAAGAAATTGTCAGCATCGTCCTGATAAATTCAAAAGGGGAGAGCATCAGAAGGCTCCAAAAGGGAATGTCAAGCTTCCAAAACAGGAAAAGACCTCGAAATCTAAACCTGTTAGGAAGCTTAACTCCAAAATGAAGCCTTCTGATGAAGATTGGAACAAAGCTAAACAAATGAAAATAAAATCAAACAAATGCGTTCCAAACTTTAATTCGGTTTCGCTCAAGGCATCCAAGAAATTGGAGGGTTCTAGGGGAGTTTGGAAACCCAAGAATAATGTTCCAAACATCTTTCCTAAATCATCGTGCATTAATAATAAACCTATTTACTCTAAAGAAAAGTTGATTTGGATGCAAGTCACATATTTCAATGAACAGGGTGTACCCACCACAATTATGGCTTGGGTAACAAAATCTAACTAAACCCGCGTAATGTGCAGGAACGGCTATGGACGGCTGTCATTCGACTTTGGGTCATTGACAGTGGCTGTTCCAGGCATATGACTGGCGATATATCCCAACTTTCTGATCTTGAAGAATTTAATGGAGGATATGTTGCCTTTGCGGGTGGCGAGAAGGGAAAGATCACACAAAGAGGCACATTCAAGAATGGTGATCTCTGTTTTAAAGATGTCAACTACGTTCCTAAGTTGAAGAACAGTCTGCTAAGTGTTGCTCAAATTTGCGACAACGGTTACTCAACTCATTTCACTGATAAACACTGTCTTATTCTAAAACCAGGAATGGTCCTTCCTGATGAATGGATTTTGTTGAAATCTGAACGAAAAGGCAATGCTTATGTCATTGACATGAAAAAGCATACCACTGAAGGTGTTGCCTGTTTGTTTACCAAAATCTCTGACCACAATGCTATGCTGTGGCATCGTCGTTTAGGACATTCTAACGTGAAAAATCTAAATCGTCTTGCAAAATTAGGGTTGGTAAGGGGTCTACCTGTAAAAGACTTCATAACTTTTGAAAAATGTGTTTCTTGTGCAAAGGGTAAACAACATCGAAAACCACACTTTCCCAAAACTGTAAACATCATTAACTGTGTGATGCAGCTTCTTCACATGGATCTTTTTGGTCCAGTGAATGTGCTCAGTCTGTCTGGAAAATTTTATTGTCTTGTAATTACTGATGATTACTCAGGTTTTACTTGGGTTTTCTTCTTAGTTAACAAAAGTGAGACTGCAGAATTAATCAAGAGATTAATAATCTTTATGGAAAATCAGACTGGCAATAAAGTGAAAGGGATTCGAAGTGACAATGGAACCAAATTCAAGAATGCTGAGTTGAATTTCTTTTGTGCTGAGAGGGGAATCAATCGACAATACAGTGCTGCTAGAACTCCTCAGCAAAATGGAGTTGCTGAAAGAAGGAATAGAACCCTGATTGAAGCAGCTCGCACGATGCTATGTGATTCGAAACTCCCAGTTTTCTTCTGGGAAGAGGCTATTAACACTGCGTGCTACGTTCAAAACAAAATTGTTATCAACAAGGCACACATGAAGACGCCTAATGAAGTAATGTTTGGCTAGAAACCGTATGTGGGGCACTTTAGAGCTTTCGGTTGTCCATGTACTCTTTTGCAGTTGGAATCTATACCAAAGTTTGACGCTAGGGGAGACGAATGCTATTTTATTGGATATGCTGGGAAGGCTGCTCATGAAAATAAGACGGCATACAGAGTGTACAACAAGAAGACTAGACAAATCATTGAGTCTTATGATGTGCGGTGGATCGAAGAAAATCGGACAGACGCTGGAAACGGGCCATTTACTCTTTATAATTATGCCTATCTATTCAAATCTTTTGATATTCTTGATGATCCTCCTGTTACTCATGCAGGTACTTCTGGTACAACTAATGTCGTTACTCGACCCTCAATTGTTCCACATAATGCTGAAGAAGAGGGGGATGTTGAATTTGAGGGGGATTCTATAGCTGTGGGGGATCACACACATGCAGTCTCATCTTCAACATCTACACCTGAGATTCAAGTGGCTCCGGATTATACCGACATTCTTAATGATGGAGGGGAGGGGTTGGACTCGTCCGATGAGGAGGACTCACCCATTGATCAAAGCGACATGTTTGATGGTCCCATTCCTGAAGAGTTTGTCGCAAATGGTGCAGAAGAAGAGCAAGTCTCTGACCAAACTGAGTCACTAGCAGTTGATCATTTAACGAATGTATCTCCATGTTGGACCGTGTGCGTGACCCTAAACAGTCAGTAAAGGCAGTTCATCTTCATTTACAGAGGCGGAATCAAAGTAAACAAAGTCACAACAGCTAGTATCCTTTTAACTTCTTTCTATTACTGATTGCAAGTCTTTACATGTGTTTCTGAACGAATTTTGACAGCAATTCGACACCTACACCATGACCTGATTTCGCTCCAACTGTTACAAGTGACAATAGCCGATACCTATATATAGGACTCCTGATTCCGCTCGAAATGGTTCAAGCAGAACCCCTATGTTCATTTGGAGCGGAATCACCTAGTTACATTTTGGAGCGGAATCAGCACATATCCTGATTTCGCTTGAAATGACATAAATGTCATTTCAAGCGGAATTACAATATTAAGACACTTTTTCAATTCCAAACTCCAATCTAACCTATCTAGACCTAAGACTCGATAAAGACATAGTCAGTAGACATTCAGTGCACCAACAGACTCCCCCTTGGATGTTGACGAAGTCTTCGGCATCGAGTCTTCAGTCTTTGTCTCTTTCCAAGTTTGTCTTCTCATTGTAAAAACTCTCTCTTCACAGGTTCAGGAACTCATCCTGGCTCCATCTTTAGTCTCCCCATTGACTGTTGATCCAGAATGTGAACTCCCCCTTTCACATACTCCCCCTCTCGGAATGCTGGGACTTGAATTCTGGTTCAAACTTTGACGTTTTGATGCCATGGGGAACTAGATTCCTGCATAATCTCTACCCAAATATAAGATATATGACAATAACAGTTTCAATTCAAACTTACCGTTCAAACTTAATTTGATGATCATGTCAGAATTAGACATCCACTCAAGTATTCAGGTCCAAATTAATGACCCTGATTACTCAATTTTTCTACTAAGTCCAACTTAATGACCTTGGTTGATCAGAGACAAATCACACTGACATTTGAAAACAAATAAGTTCAAAAAATTACAAGTTTCAAGTTAATGAACTTGCTTCAACTTTTCAACTTTCACAGACTTATCATTTTTAGCTCCAAACTCATCATCCAGCCCAGAAACTTCCTGCATCTGCTTCAAATTGAATCTGAAGATCAACTCTCCACTTTGGTTTGTCGAAAATAAAGCAGAAGTGCAAAATCTTTTTGGATTTTTAATAAAGCTTCTAAACTAGAACTGCAATACAGAACTAAAATGCAATGAAAGTAAACTATTTACAAACAAATTTTTGATTAAGCGTGTTAGTGGACCATATCAGCTATACGACAAGTCACAAGTACCGTTAAGCTTCATTTTCATACTCAGAATTAAACAATTCGCATAGATTGTCGATATACTGATCTACTTAAATTCTCACACACATTTCAATCTGTCCAGGATATGGATTTAGTATTTTAGAGACTTAAACTTATACGTGTGTCCCACCTCTTGAATATACTCCCGTATCCAGATCCCAATATTCAGTCTTACAGGTGAGTATACCACAAATGATATCTGTAAGGGGTTAATAAATTATGAAAAATCATGAGAGCTTAGGTCAGAACTACCGTTCAGCAGAGAGATCATGACTCAACTTTTGGGTGTGTCCCCTTTAGAGGATCTTTTTTACAACAGCATTGCTAAGCAATTTTATTGTCTTATCATTTATGCTGAGGGTGATGCTATGTTTCAAGCATTGCAGAAAGTATTATTCGGGGGCTAGGTCAGAACTTCCATTCAGCAGAAGTCCCGGAATAATACCCCAGATATCACTGAGTATAAAGACCTAGTATAACAGAAAAAGGAATCTTTCAAACAAGATTTCAGGGGTTACCTATATATCCAAGTAGTGTTCCCCACGAAATAAGCAAGTAAAGATTTAAGTTTATATCCCGAACAAACCTACTAAATGTGTAAAAACCTATCGGCACATCATCAGCGAGACTGTTTAATGCATTAAAACATTCCATTTCTTTAGCATACTGTGACTGTCAAGCCGATGTACTATCATTTCCCCTTTTTACACAAGCTCCTTTCTGGTTTTCTATTGTTTTTGGATTTTGAAAATATCTCATGTTTTTGTATTTTTGACATTTTTTACTGTTTTTGTATTTTCTGAAATATTACCCTATACCTCCCCCTAAATACCAAAACAAGTAAAAAATCGACAAACCATTGTAGATTGCTTCTTAACATCATCTACAATATCTCCTTCGTCAAAACCCAATAATCTCCTCCAACACCGATAAAAGCTTCATACCATTCAGTTTTAGCAAATATTGAAAACGTGTTTTATCAAATGCTTTGGTATGTAAATCAGCTTTTTGTTCGTCAGTGTGGATTTTCTCAATTCGTATCAACTTCTTCTCGAAACAATCGCGAATGAAGTGATGATGAATTTCAATGTGTTTGGTTTTAGCGTGATGAACTGGATTTTTAGTAATGTTAATCGCTGCCTCATTATCAACAAAGATAGGGGTGTTTAGAAATTGCAAACCGTAGTCGCGCATCTGTTGCTGGATCCACAAGATCTGTGAGCAGCAACTGCTAGCAGATACATACTCCGCTTCACATGTGGATAAAGCCACAAAGGTCTGCTTTTTTGCATTGCCAGGTGACCAATCGTGATCCAAAGAACTAACACCCTGCTGTTGTTGATTTAGCATTAACTTTGCAGCATCCGAAATCCGAATCGGAATATCCTTTGAGCATAAAGTCGCCATCTTTTGGATACCACAACCCCAACGATGGAGTTCCTTTCAGGTAGCGTAATATCCTTTTGACTATTACCATGTGCGATGCTCTCGGGTTAGATTGAAATCTTGCTGCGAGGCAGGTTGGGTACATAATATCGGGTCTTGAAGCTGTCAAATACATCAGCGATCCGATCATGGAACGATACATCGTTTCATCTACCTTCTCTCCAGTGAGATCAGGGTTTATCCCATGATTCGTTGCTAATGGGGTGGAAGCTGGAGTAGAACCTGACATCCCGAATTTCTCCAAGATATCATGAACGTACTTCGTTTGATGTATGAAAATTCCTTTGGGTAGTTGATCAACCTGCAGTCCCAAAAAGAATTTCATCTCACCCATCGATGACATTTTGAATTTCTGCTTCATAACTTGTTCAAAATCTTTGCACAAATTCTCATTTGTTGACCCAAATATGATGTCGTCCACATATATCTGAACAATCAGAAGATGTCCGTCGACCTCTTTGGTGAAGAGAGTGGCATCCACTTTTCCACGAATAAAGCTGTTGGCTAGCAGGTGTTGAGACAATGTCTCATACCAAGCTCTCGTAGCCTGGTGTAAACCATACAGCGCTTTATCCAGCAAATAAACCTTGTCTTTGTGGATTGGATCGGTAAAGCCCGGTGGCTGACCGACATAAACCTCCTCTTTTACCTTCCCAGAGAGAAACGCAGATTTAACATCTAACTGATATACTTTGAAGTTTTTCCAAGATGCAAATGCTAGGAAGATTCTGATCGCTTCTAGTCGAGCAACTGGAGCATATACTTCAGGGAAATCTATCCCCTCCTGCTGACTGAAACCCTGGACTACGAGTCGAGCTTTGTTACGAACCACAACTCCTCTATCGTCTCTCTTACACTTGAACACCCACTTGGTGTTTATCTTCCTCTGACCATCAGGTAAATCCACTAACTTCCACACACCTAACTTCTCAAACTGACTCAACTCTTCTTGCATAGCATTGACCCAAGTGTCTTCAGTTAGCGCCTCTTTGTATGTACGCGGTTCGATCTGCGAAATAAAACAACTAAGTTAAAACTAAGTTTGTAAAGGTGCTACTGTAGAATAAAAACAAGTAAGGCCTTGGTCAATTTGACGTCTAGTGCGAACGCCTGTTTGCAATTCTCCAATGATCAACTCCTCTGGATGGTATGAAAGAGTTCATGGCATCACTTCGCCTGGAATATCTACATCGCCTTCCACATTAGTAACATTCTGATTTGCACCTTGTTCACTGACTGGATTTGTTTGACCTAAAATCTGAATTTGCTCCCCCTCAGAATCTGAATCACCACGATCAAATACTGGCATGTTCTCTGATTCTTGATTATCATTCTGTACCGTCTGATTATCTTGAGCAACTTCATTTTGTTGGACATCATCATGTTCAACAACATTGCTTGGACCTGCTTCATCATCGTTTAAAGCTTGTCTTGGTCTTCTTGAATACTCAGCTGGAAACCTTTCCTGCGATTCTTCATACTCTCGCAAAATATCCAACTCATCAAAGAAATCTTCTTCTTCTTCTTGTTCTTCCATCATGTCAAACGAATCCCACAACTTGTCGTAATGATAACGCCATGAATCTCCAGGATTCTGCGGCGACATTGTATAACCTTGACATTCAACATTGGGAGCTTCAATAATCCGCTTCAAGCTTGGAACGAAGACTCGTCGTAATGGACTTGCATAACCTATGAATATCCCTTCAATACTCTTCGGACCAAACTTTCCAAAAGGATCTAGAACAGTACAGGGTGACCCAAACGGTTCAAGATACTTCAGATTCGGTTTGCAGTTATTGATCAACTCAAAGCATGTTTTGTTGAATTTCTTGACAGTGAGAACTCTGTTGAGCGTATAGCATGCGGCGGAAACAGCTTCTACCCAAAAATTAATCGGTAGCTTTGAATCAGCAAGCATTGTTCTGGCCGTTTCGATTAGCGTCCGGTTTTTACGTTTTGCAACTCCATTCTGCTGCGGTGTGTACGGAGCACTAAACTCATGCAATATACCTCTTTCATCACAAAATTCTTCCATCTTGTTGTTCTTGAATTCAGTACCATTATCACTTCTAATTCTTCTGATACGCCTTTGGTACAGATTTTCAATCTTTCTGAATAACGCCATCAAACTGTCAAACGTTTCATCTTTCGACTTCAAGAATGATACCCACGAAAATCTGGAATAATCATCAGTAACCACAAGACAATAGAGATCCCCTGTAATACTTTTGACGTTTACTGGACCAAACAAATCCATATGTAGTCTCTCTAAAGGTCTGGAAACTGAATTGACTTGCTTTTTAGGGTGTGACTTTTTCTTTTGTTTGCCTTTGATGCAACTAATGCACTCCCCTTCCAGATGAAAACCTTTAATGTGAACACCCATAACTAAATCATTATGCACCAAGTGATTCATTTTTCTAAGATGTATATGACCCATCCTTCGGTGCCACAATCTTGATTCTTTCTCCGTTGCTCTAGACATAAAACAATGTGCTTGAACAGTAGTTGTAGTTGATACACTCATGTCCAATACATACAAATCATTCACTCTAGGTGCCCTCATGATAATCCATTCTTCAGGGATAACAAATCCTGGTTTCAAGATCAAACATTCTTTGTCTGTGAAGTGAGTGGTATACATCCTGTCACAAATCTGTGAGATACCCAGCAGATTATTCTCCAGCTCAGCAATGCAGTTAACTCTTTCAAACATAACAATCCCATTGGATAACGTTCCTTCACCAACAATTCTACCACCTTGGTTTCCTGCGAATCCCACATAACCACCATTGAAATTTCTAACATCGTACAACAATGCAGTCTTCCCTGTCATATGTCAAGACGCTCCACTATCCATAATCCATCGTGAAATAGCTCTCGGAAGTTCCTGCACATATCACAAATTGATTCAAAAACACATTTTAATAAATATGCCGATTCATGCTTCACAATTACCAACTAGGAAGCTCCGGCAAGTCCAAAATTTTTAGTGAGATTTTGATGCTACCCAAGCCTCTTTCGACTCAGGTAACTGGACTTTAATGTGAGATTTTGTAGTGTAAAGTGGCGGAAAATTTTTATCATTCATCTTTAAACTTTCTTCTGATCCAACCTCAACCTTTTTATATAAGAAAAACTCATCTATTTTAAGTTGACCGGTTGGTTGATTTTTCTTTCGACCATTCTTCTTCTCTGGTGGAGTAGAAGTTTGTTTCTTCGATTTTTCATAATAATCCAAAGGAACATCCATCTTTACCGGTGTGGTAGAAGACAATTGTTTTTCCGACTCTGAAACCTTTGGTTTAGATGAACTTTTTGGCTTCCATGTTTGTTGAAATGATGCAACCCGTTTGTAAAATTTGTCATTTTTAGTTACCACATTCTTAACAGGTTCAATTTTGACTTTTGTTTTCTCATTTTTCAAAATTTTCTCAATAACCATTGGAGCTTTGCCTTTAGCATCAACCTTCTTCTTTTGACTCTCAACAACTTCAGTCTTAGGCTTGAAGTTGGTGCAATTTCTTGCAATGTGACCGACTTTTTTGCATCTAAAACATGTACGAGTATCAACTACCCGACTTGTGCCTTCAGACTGAGGTTGTGAGGCCCTTTCCTCAAAGAACTCTTCATTTGATTTCGAAAAAATCTTGTTCTCTTCATCAGAAAGTGAACTTGAACTGTTCACAAACACTTTCTTCTCAACAAATTTCTTGTTTTGAACATTTCTCCTTTGATAGTTCTTACCACCCTGATATCCACCCGACCAATTGTTTCGATTGTTGTTATAAAAACGCGGTGGAACTACAGGTTTCTTGTAGTAAGCTTTATCTTTCTCAAAATTCATTTGCCTTTTTGTTTGTTTTAAACTTTTTACTTCAGACAAATCGATTTCAACCAGTTTGAAAACATTTTTCAACTTGTTCATATTAACATTCTCCAGAGGAAACTCAGAATCCGAATACAACTTATCAGATCCCGACATCTTGTACATGACAAGATTAGGTTCATCATTTAAGTTGTTTTTGGATTTTTGTTTCAGAATGTATTTGTCCAAGAAACATCCATCATCTTCAGCTGAATCACTATCCAGAACACTTTCCGCTATGCCTTTAACAATCTCAGTTTGAACACTATCATCAGAAGATGATGAAGAAAATGTAACATCAATTGAATCAGGAAGTTTCACTTCATTTTCATCTTCAAGATTAAGCAACCCAGATTGCTTTTTCGAATAATTGTCTAGAACTGGTGGTGGAACTTTATGAAACCCGACCCCAGTTCCATCATAGTATACATCTTCGCCTGCTTTGTTTTTCCCGATGGGTTTGGGAACAATGTGTTGCAAAACAAAGCTTGCAGAGTTGTAACTGTTCAATTTCAAATTGATACGCTCATTCTCAATTTTAGCTTCTTCAAATTGAAGTTTCAATTTAGCAATCTCATCCAATTGTTTATTGATTAATTCTTCTTTAATCCTCAAAACACGTTGCAAGTGAAAATTTTCTTTATATGTTTTACCATTTCTATCATCATTATCTTTAACCGTGCTTTTAAGCTTCTCAATTTTTTCAGTAATCTGACGATTTTCAAGAACTAACCTCTGATTTTCTTTCCTAACCTTTTCTTGGTCAATTTTATCATTTTCAATTTTGTTAGTTAATTCTTTTACTCTGTCGTTCGAAGCTTTCAACATTTTATCACGGTTAAGGATCTGGTCCTCAACACTTCGGACTCTAGCAGTCAGATCATCAATCTTCTTACCTTTGAGATAAGTGTTTGTACTACAAACTTTGCATTCTTTGATGCAATTTTTGCAGTCAACATCACCATTGACTTTCTTACCTGACTCAGTCGTTGACGCATTTGTACTGACTTGGCTTTTAGACCCTGAGACAGATTTAGAGTCTACTTCAAGTGCCTTAGCAGCCAGCACCTTGTCAGCCATCTTTCCCATGTTTTCAGCATTCAACTCTTGAGTCGTGTCAATGATTCCAGTATCAACCTTCTTTGACTTCTCTTTTTCTTCTTTCTCCTTCTCTTCTTTCTCTTTCTCTTCTTCGCTTCCCCACCATTTTCTTTGCCAATAATCATCTTCTTCTTTCATTTCTTTGATTATGGTTTCCATATTAAGAGTGGTATGATCAATAGCAATGTTTCCATTGGGGTCAAGATAACATTCTCTATCTGGATCCCATCTCCTCGCTCTCTTTGCTTCACAATAGATAGCAGATATATTGATCATTTTTTGTTGAGCTATCATCTTCCTATAAGCATACCTCGTTTCTTCAGGTCTGGTATCTTTCCATGGTTTAGGTTCAGATTTTGCCATGAATGCATATCCAACCGCATCCTCCTCAGGTAACAACTCGCTCCAATCGAAACCTTCATCGTCATGAATCACCGCAAGAGCTCTAGATTTCTCTTTGTTATCCTCAAGCTGCTTCATTCTCGGTGGTTCTGATTTATTCTGATGATAAATCGCCTTCTTGAAGTAATCTTCTCTGAACGGGTTTTCAAACTCATCAGCATACGCATTTCGGCATTCACGCTTAAAGTGACCTTTCTGTTTACACTTGAAGCATGTCACTTTAGACTTGTCAAAGCCTAACTTGGTAGATGGTCCACCAATAGACTTTCTTCCGGTTATCTCCATGAAACGCTGTGCCCGACGAACTGCACTGGCCATACACCACCTTATATCGATCAATTCCATCTCCTCAGGATCTATCTGATCGTAGTCTTCTTTTGTCAGGTTGGTGTTGCCTATCTTCCCTGCTACAAGACTTTCATACGATTCTAGCACAGAAGCTAAGAAAACCATCTGTTGCTTTGCCGACTCCTCGCTGAAGTTTTGAGCGTTCTTTAAGTCTACAGCGATGTTACACTGAAATAGGTTCTTTGCATCTGATTGACTTGAATGTGACGAAGAACCACTGTGAAATCCACTGCTTTGACTTTCTTTGTTTGAAATGTTGGAATTCTCAGCAGAAAAAGCTGTCTTGGGAGATGTATTCTTCGGCATCATGCTTTTTGGATAATACAAATCCAAGTTCTGTTGATAAGACGAGTGATTGACTTTGTGTGTTTTCCTTAACTCCAGCTCGTGACTCTCTCGTCTTTCAATCAGCAAATCTACAGTCAACACTTCTGGCGGCTTGATTGTATTCTTCAGCATCAAGGCATAGTATTGCCAATCCATCTCATCTGGCAATGAATCAAACAATTTGTCGACCAGTTCATCTTGAGAATAGAAAATTTCATGTCTCGCCAGCTCCAGCTTTAGATGCCCAAACCTCTCAATCATTTTACAAACTGATTCATTCTTTAAACTACCAAATAAATCAAATTCTTTTCTAAGCAGTTTCTTTTTGTTTTTCACTATTTCAGCACTTCCCAAACATTTATTTTTCAACTTTTCCCAAAGATCTTTAGAACTTGTGTACTCGATCAAAGATATTATATCTTCTCGAACAGATTGAAATAGCAGTGCGATGCATTTTTGCTCAGCAACAAATGAATCTATTTCATCAGAAGTTGTCAAACTTTCACCAGTTTTGCCTCCATCAACGTATCCATTCTTTAGACTCTTCCAGCTAGGATATGCAAAAGCCATCAACCAATCTTCAAACTTCTTGGCCCACCGACTATATTCTTCGATAGCCATCAACTTCGGGGGTTTGTTATAAGTTCCGAAAGCACTTTCTACACTTAGAGCATCCGATAAACTTTTCTTTGTATTCGGTGTGTTCTCATTGGTGTTGTTTATCGTGTCATTTGAATTATAATTTCCACCGTTTCCAGCAAAAGCAAAGGCATCATAAAACGGATTGAAATCATCCATCTTGCACGTACCTGAAAAATCAGTCAAACACTTAGAAAAATTTTAAGTTTTGAAAAACAGTAATTTCGAGCGAAATCACTTGAAGTGAAATCTCTTCAAGCGGAATCACAAAAATCTTTCAAGCTAGATCAGAAAGTTCAAGTGAAACCTGATTTAGTCTGATTTCAAGCGGAATCAGACTTTACTTTCAAGCGGAATAAGAGAGTATCCTGATTTCGAGTGGAATCAGAAATATATTTCAAGCTGAATATGACTTATTCTGATTTCGCTTGAGAATACAAGAAGTTCAAGCGGAATCTACTTCTTTGAGCGAAATCAGATTAAATCTACTCCTTTCAAGCGGAATCAGGTTTATAGGTCATTTTTACCATTTTTAATCCGAGTTTTAATTTGATTCTTTATAGGGTTTGTTAATACTATGTTTTACACAATATACGTGAAAATCAGATCATTTCAACCGCTAGAACTAGTTCAAATCAGAAAAGTATGAGAAGAAGTGAGTAGAAATAAGAAAATCCGGTAGAATCAAGCTGCTATGGTATGAACTCCTCGTCCTGAACAGTCAGTAAAGGCAGTCAGTATAGGCAGTTCATCCTCTGTAAATGAAGATGAACTGCCTTTACTGACTGATACCACTTGTTGGACCGTGTGCGTGACCCTAAACAGTTAGTAAAGGCGGTTCATCTTCATTTACAGAGGCGGAATCAAAGTAAACAAAGTCATAACAGCTAGTATCCTTTTAACTTCTTTCTATTACTGATTGCAAGTCTTTACATGTGTTTCTGAACGAATTTTGACAGCAATTCGACACCTACACCATGACCTGATTTCGCTCCAACTGTTACAAGTGACAACAGCCGATACCTATATATAGGACTCCTGATTCCGCTCGAAATGGTTCAAGCAGAACCCCTATGTTCATTTGGAGCGGAATCACCTAGTTACATTTTGGAGCGGAATCAGCACATATCCCGATTTCGCTTGAAATGACATAAATGTCATTTCGAGTGGAATTACAATATTAAGACACTTTTTCAATTCCAAACTCCAATCTAACCTATCTAGACCTAAGACTCGATAAAGACATAGTCAGCAGACATTCAGTGCACCAACACTCCAACTGGATCTGCACCAGAAGTTGCTATTCCTGCCAGTGTCCAGCGTGATCATCCCATCGAAAATGTGATTGGACCAGTAGAGGCAAGAGTGTTGACTAGAAGCCATTCAGGAATTATAAAAAACTACTTGTTTTCATGTTTTATCTCTCAAATCGAGCCAAAGACAACTGATGCGGCTCTTTTGGTACCTAGCTGGGTAGATGAGATGCAGGACGAGTTGAATCAGTTTGAAAAACTGAAAGTATGGAAGTTGGTTACTCTACATGCTGGAAAGAAATCACTCGGAACTAGATGGGTTTATCGCAACAAGAGAGACGATAGCGGAGTGATTGTTAGAAACAAAGCAAGACTGGTCATTCAAGGGTTTAGACATATAGAAGGCCTTGACTACGATGAAGTGTATGCTCCCGTGGCTCGACTGGAGGTAATCAGAATCTTTCTGGCATATGCATCCTACATGGGATTCAAGGTCTATCAAATGGATGTTAAGACGGCGTTTCTCTATGGCAAAGTAAAAAAAGAGATCTATGTGTCACAGCCACCGGGCTTTGTGAACAAACAATGTCCCCGTCACGTGTATAAGCTTGATAAGGATTTATATGGGTTATACCAGGCTCCTCGTGCTTTGTATGCTACTCTGACAGAGCATTTGCTCGCTCATGGATACACTCGGGGTGTGATTGATCAGACACTGTTCATTCGAAAAGTGGGGGAGGATCAAATCTTGGTGCAGATCTATGTGGACGACATCATCTTCGGTTCCACTAGTGATGCACTTGCAAGGAATTCGAAGAAGTTATGAAGAAGCAATTTGAAATGAGTGCGTTGGGAGAAATGAGTTTCTTTCTGGGTCTGCAGATTCGACAGGATTCCAAAGGAATTCTCGTCCATCAGGGAAAATATGTCGATGATATTCTCGTTAAATTCAAACTTCAAGATGTCAAACCTTCAAACACTCCTATAGCAGAAAGACCAGTGATGACAGAAGATACGGAAGGGGAAGCTGTTGATGCTACACTGTACCGGTCGATGATTGGCTCGTTGATGTATTTGACAGCCAGTAGACCAGATATCATGTTTGCTGTGTGTCAGTGTGCTCGCTATCAGGCTGCTCCTAAACTTTCTCATTTTAAAGCTGTTCAGAGAATCTTTCGATATCTTAAGGGCAGTCCTCGGCTTGGACTTTTGTATCGAAAAGAGTCTCCATTTGATTTGTGTGCTTTTTCTGACAACAATTTTCGAGGTACTGGTCAAGACATGAAGTCTACGTCAGCTGGATGCCAGTTTCTGGGGGATCGCCTCATCTCCTGGCAATGCAAGAAGCAGCAAACTGTCTCTTTATCTACTGCAGAAGTGGAATACGTTGCCGCTTCAGCCTGCTACTCACAGGTTATCTGGATTCAATACCAGCTGGTGGACTACGGTTTGAATTTTTCCCAAACTCCCATTTATTGTGACAATGATGCAGCTATCCAAATAGTGAAAAATCCGGTGTTTTTTTCAAAAACCAAGCACATTGCCATAAAAATTCATTTTATTCGTGATTTTTTCAACCAGGGTTTAATTAAAATGGAACAAATTCATATTGATCACAATGTCGCAGATATTTTTACAAAACCGGTTGATAAAGCACGTTTTCTTGCTCTTCTCGAACTTCTCAAAATGGTCGAATTCGAGGATTGACCACGGTCACACAAAAAATATTTTTCTTCGTTTCTGTAAATTTGTTTCTTAAAATAGCGTTTCTTTCATTTTAAGCAAAAATTTAGGGGGATGTAGTCTCTCAGAAAAATACAAAAACATTGAAAAATCAGAAAAATACAAAAACATTAAAAAATCAGAAAAATACAAAAATAGTTCTTTGCTTTTGCCATGCCTTGGCTACAAACCGGGAAATGAAATGAATTTTCACTATGTGGATTAAGGCTGACTCATGTAAGACCAATATTGAAATGGCCTAACTCCAGAGTGATGTGCTGGTAGACGTTATCCTGATGGCTGGACTCTTTGACTGGTACTGTGTAGAACACTAATTTATTCTATTACCTCAGGAAAGAACGTTCACTTGGAATTAGGACATGGCTATTTGAATGCGTGTGTGATGTCCCGATACACACAATTTCGTTCTAGTTCTGAAATCTTTTCTAAAGAACTCGTGTATCTCCTCTGTTTTGCGTGAGCAAAGACCTAGAGGTGCTAGGCAACGTCGGCTTCTGTTTTGCGTGAGCAAAGACCTAGCTGTACGTTGTCGCTCTGTGGATCATATACACCCGAAAGAGGCCCTCTAGTGCCCAAAAGAAACCCCAAAATAAAAAACCTATATCAAACTGAGAAAATCTCATTTGATTTGTATATTATATCCATCTCCGCTGATCCATTCTATTCTTTTCTCAATCCAGTCCAGTCAAGGTTTCAGAACTCTAGAATGGGCTTGTGAAATATGTGGTAGGGAAACTACTCGTATGATAGCCTGTTCAAATCTAAAATTCCAGGATTTGATCGTGATTGATTTGAGTGTTCATATATTAATTAAAATGGAAAACATGATAAATAAGTTGCAGTCCATTATTTGATAAAAGCCTAGGGAGATAAGTTTAAGAGGAAAAACATACTGGCAATCGCTCGGATCTACCAGAGTAAAGTAGTGTTGATAAGTATAGTCTAGCCCGAAACTCTGTGATTTGATCCCGTAAGAAAAGTGCATGCAAAAATGGTGTGTAAGATATTGTGTTGCTTGTAAATATTTCATATTATCTCTTTTGTGTAATTATTTATTTTTGAGTAAATATTTAGTCATTATTTTAAATTTTATAAAAACTTGTGGCCGTGTTGTCATGAATCGAGGGAGACCGAATTTTCATAAAATATCCTTTGCACAAAGATTTTAAAAGGTATTTTATCCTCGGGATCTGAACTGGGCCCACCGTAAACTTGGTGGGCCCCACAAAATCCAAAACACTTTTCATGATACTCAATCGGTAAACAAAAGGAAGTATAGAATGACGGCTGGGCCCACCGCAGACTTGGTGGGCCCCCTTGGTTGAAAAATTTGATTGGTTAGGGTATTAGGGACTTGTGCGTTTGAGAGACTTTTCATATCTTTGATATTGAAAACTATTTTCTCTCAAAATCCTTCCAATCTCCGATCGCACAAGTTCACGGTCTATTCTTCATCATCTGCAAGGTGAGAAACTAGGTTTGCTTAGATTATTGATTGAATGATGAGAAACTAGGTTGGCTAGTGATAAAGGGAAATCAAAAGGTCAGTTCTTCTACTTAAATCTTTCTTGAATCTGTGCTTGTAGATCGTTTCTGAAAGGTGAGAAACTAGGTTTGCTTAGATTATTGATTGAATGATGATAAGGTTTGTTAAGAAGGGTTTTGATGATAAAATCAAAGAAAAATTAGGGTTTATGATGTGTTATTATACTGGTTTTGACTGAAAAAATGATTTAAAACCCTAAGATTCAGTCGGAAAAAGGTGTTTTGAAACCCTAGTTAGTCGGCAGAATGTTCAGTTTTCGCCGGAGAAGATGACCGGAGACGGCGAGTGAACTTCACGCGCCGTCAGAGTGAATCGCACAAGCTGGGGATGGACGGTTTTGCCCCTGAGATTTTGTGTGAAAAGACGGTGTTGCCCTTGTCTTTTAAAATCTTGTGCGATTGAAAGTTTGTTTGACTTCCGTTGACTGAATCTTGTGCGTTTGACCTGAGTTGACCAGGTCTTGTGCGTTTGACCCTTGTTGACTGGTCTTGTGCGATTGGCTTTGTGTGTTTTATTACAAAATTGCCATCGCACAAGATCTGCCTAATCGCACAAGAGACTCTCAATCGCACAAGGTATTATTTGTTGGGCCTGATCCAATCCTTTTGGGCCATGTTTACACAGTGAGTCTGTTAACTGTTTATATTATAATTTTTGTGAATTCTTTTAAACAAAACGTATCTGTGTGTTTTATTTTTAAGGGTTCTAAAATTATAATATTTCAATTGACTTAGTTTGACCAAGTTTACAGTCAAACTCAGAAATTTTTAAGATTAACGTATGTGTGTCCGCATTGATATGTTTTTCTTTTATGCAGATACAGGAAAGAAAGCAAAAGGTCCACATGTTCCAGCATGGGAAAAGACGATGAACAAAGGTGACTCGGTGATCAAGTCAAAGGTTCGGGGTACAGAAGTTTCAGTTAGTGAACAAGATATACGTGATGTGTTGCTATTCGGAGATGCAGCTGATGATCCAACAGAGTATTCAAAGGAAAAGGTCATGGATATTTTGGTCAAAATGAGCTATGAGGGAGCGACTCTTCCTCCCACAATCAAGAAGTTGTTGTATCCATACTGGAGACTTCTGGCTTATATTTATCTGGTATGCATTAGTGGGAACAAGAGTGGTCTTGACAAACTGACATTGAAGCAAACTTCTGCAGTGGTATCGGTGGTTGAAGGATGGAAGTATAACTACTCAAAAAGTGTCTTTGATGATATGTTTGCAAATGTGAAGACATTGAATGAGAAGTACTGGTACAAGTTCCCAATATTTATACATATGATCTTAGAAAAGAAGTATCCTAAGTTGCCAGTCACTGTGAAGACCTATGATGCCAAGATGATGAATCATTTGGTATTTACATGGATAAACCAAAGGTCTAGAGATAAGGTTGGGGTCAAGTACGAAAACAAGCACGCATTAGAAAATTTTGGAATTTTTGCTGAGATTCAAGAAGCAGCACCGACTTAGATAAATGCTATTGTGGCTGAAGAGCATGATGTAGAGATAATTGAAGCTCCTGTTGGTGTTCAAGAGCCGATTGAGAACGTAGACCTGACTGGTATTGAAAGTGAGGAAGATGTTGGATATGACAGGATGATTGATGATAAAGAAGATGATGAACGTGTTGATGAAAGTGAAACAGAGACATAGATCATGGATGAAGGCCTTACAACAGAAACTGAAGAGATTAGTGAACCAGTTCATAAGAGCCCTCCTCATGTTGAACATGTATCTACAACGGAAGCTGCTGCTGTTGATCATTCTTTGGAAGAACCTACCGCTGATCTTCCTCCTAGGAAACAAAGCAGAAGGGATCCTAGGCTCAGCGGTGAGGGAAACATTCAAACAACCTCAGAGACAACTAACCCCATTGGTGACACACAACCCAGAGTTAACTACATTCCCACTGAGTTGAGCCCAACAATAATTGAATTCATGGCCAATGAAAGAGCTGCTATGTATGTGCCCGTTCCTAAACCAGGTGAAGGTTCAAGTAGTGGTCCATCTAATGCTGATGTTATTAGGGCTGCTGAGTTACTGCAAGCAGCTGCTGTTTAAGTTGAAGCGGCAGCTAAGTCAAAACAAGTTGAAACTCCTGAGACTGCTGCAACTGCTGAAAGTTCTGATAGTGCAGGTTTGTTTGAAGAAAATGAGACAACAATTCTGATGCAAAGAATTTCCACTCTTGAAGAAGACAAGATTTTCAAAGATGCTCAGATTGCTAGTCTCATGGAAGAATTAGTGGTTAAGAATCAAAAGATCAATGAGTTGGAGACTAACCTGGGAGCTCTTAGTGCTATAGTGATGGATATGAAGCAAAAACTGCAAGGAAAATTTCCTAAGGAGTTTGCTGACCCTCCAAAAGAATCAACTACTGAAGAGAGAGGGAGCAACAAAGGAAAGAGCACGAGGATGCTATGAACAGGTACTATGAAAGCACTCCTCGTACAGTGAATCAGAAACCAAGAAAGAGAATGGTGGTTATGAGGAATGTAGGAGCTGAATGGAACTTGCAGTTTGGTGATAAACCTGATTGATATGTGATCACTACTAAAAAGAGCAAGAAGGGCAATAGATCAGGTATTCAAAGCTGGGCATACAACGATGAGAAAGAAATGTTTATCATGCTGAGGAAGAATAATGAGGTGGAGTATTATGATAACTCTGAAGATTTCAACTCCTTGACTCCAGTTGATTTGAGAGAACTGAGCAATGCTGGATTTCATGATTAAGTCAAGAATCCAAATTGCAAGATTGGAGTTAATTTCTATAATAGACTGCAGCAACAGGCTAGAGTCAATTTTCGAGATATGAAGTTGGCTGAGTCTACCATTGAAGAAGATGAAGAGGTATTGGATCCTGCCACAGGAAAGCCATATAAGATTGTGAAGTGGCCTGTTACTAAACAGACGAATACTGTGCCATTGTTGAAGGAGCTTCCTGATAATTCTCTGAAGAACTTTCAATTTTGGATGTACGATCCTATCTCTGGTCAAGCTGTGATTGTGTGTGATGATGCTGAGTACAGGTTCATTGATACTCGAGATTTGATGTGCTTTGGTGAGAATGACATCAATCTCTTAGCTAAGTCACAGATTCAGAGTGATCCTCAGTACGAGGTGTGTGCCAAAAGCTGGACAGGAGCTGTGGCCCAGATTATGAGCTTCAAGTTATGGCCAGGGCATCACGAGAGTTGAAACACAGCTGTTCAGTCCTTATGTGGGAAGGAATATACCGATCTTGCTTGAGCTACAAAGGAAACAAAAAGAACAAGCTAAGAAGCAGAAGAGGAGGCAGCAGTGAAGCTGAAGACGCCAAGCCAACACAAACCTAGGGGGATATTTTAAGGGTATTAACTAGTGTATGTTTGCGTCTGTCTTGGGTTATTATAGTTGTTTTGGGTTCGAACTATGTAGTGGGCTTGTATGGTTGTTTTTTATGACTATGGGGTATGGGCTTGGCCCAGTGTAAAAGTATCTCCTATGCATGTATAAATAGGGGAATCCTTAGTCTTGATAGGTTGTTGATTCATTGGAAAACTTTTGCTATTGTGCGATATCAAGTACCAGACGATCTTAGAATCGTGTGCTTGTTTTGCTTCGAATCAATACATCTTACTTTCAATCTTTCACATCTCACTTGTATTTCCGCTACTTGTTTAGTGTTTGATATCTGATTGTAGTGATTCTGGACTTACAATATAGAAATTCGACATTACTTCATCTGAGATTGTTTCGAGAAGAAGTTGATTCGAATTGAAAAAATCCACACCGACGAACAAAAAGCTGACCTTCATACTAAACCGTTTGATAAAAACCGTTTTGAATATCTGTTAAAACTTAACGGTATGAAGCTTTTGTCATCAGGGGGAGATATTGTTGGCGTTGATGAACAATCCAAAGCAGAGGAAGTTGGGAAGCAATCTGCTCTGGTTTGTCACATTTTTAGATGTTTTGGTCTTTAGGAGGAGATAGTTTATAGAAAATCCAAAAACATTAAAAAATGTAAAATACAAAAACAATAGAAATTTCAAAATGTAAAAAACAATAGAAATTCCAAAAAGAATTAGTGTAAAAAGAGGAAATGATAGTTCATCAGCTAGACTGTCATGGTACGCTAAAGATGTGTAAAGTTTAAAAGCGGCAAACGGTGTCACTGATGATGTGTCGATAGGTTTTTACACATTTAGTAAGCTGTTTCGGGATTTAAACCTAAATCATATATTGCTTATTTCATGGGGAACATCTCTCGGATATATAGGTAACCCCTGAAATCTTGTTTGAAAGATTGCCTGTTTCTGAGATACGAGGTCTATATACTTAGTGATATCTGGGGTATTATATCAGAACTTTTGATATTGCGGAAGCAATGGCCTAGTCTTCATATAATACTTTATACGCTTTAAATAAAAAGCTTTCCCTCAGCATAAAAATTGATAAATATCGAAAGATACAAATCAAGTGCTGTTGTAAAGAAGATCCCTAAGTGGGACACACCCAAAGTCGAGCCATCATCTCTCTGTCTGAACGGAAGTTCTAACCTGAGCTCTCATGGTCTCGCACTACCCAGAGAACATATATCATTATATTATATTCACCTGTAAGACTGAATATAGGGAATCTGGATACGAGAGTATATTCTGAGGTGGGACACGCGAATAAGTTAACTTCTTAAAACACTAAATGCGTATCCTGAATCAGTTGAACTCTGTGTGAGAATTTAAGTGGATCAGTATATCGACAATCTAGGTGAATCGTTTAAAACTTAAAGTGTAATAAGCTCAACAGTGCTAGTGACATGTCGGTAGCTGATATGATCCTCTAACACAGCTCACAAAAGTATGTTTGTAAATAGTTTCTTGTTATTTCATTTTAGCTTTAAACCAAAAAGATTTTCAGTGTGTTTTTACATAAACTTTTTAAAATACAAAAAATATTTTATTTCTGCATTATGTTTGACAAACCATTGTGGAGAGCTGATCTTCAGAATCTCAGATGTGATGCAGAGAAAATTTTGCTGAACGACTGGGTTAGGAGCTTATCTGAATGTTGGAAAACTTAAAATGTTAATCAAGTTCATTAATTTGAAACTTCTATTTTCAGAAAAAGTTGAAATTTTGCTCAAAAAAGTCAGATGGTTTGAAATCGGGTCAACCAAGGTTATTAACTTGGACTTGGTCGACAAATCGAGTAACCAGGGTCATTAACTTGGATCTGGATACTTGAGTGGACGTTAAAATCTGATAAAAATGGCGAAAAGTTTAAAAATATAAAAAATTTGGTTTTGGAAAGCCATCCGGATGGTTTGCCATCTAGACGGATGGCCATTCGTTGCCTATATAAGGCCATTCGATCATCAGTTCTCTCATTCGATAGTATAGCCATCCGACACTCTGTCAATTTTTCTCTTTATTCATACTTTGATTCTGAGTCGTTATTTTGCCGGATCTCTTACATAGGCTTGTTGGTTTGCACAACTTTCACTATGGTGAAGGTAAGTTCTTCTGATTTCAATGTTTAATACTCGTTTTTTTGACATTTGAATCGCCGACATCATGAATACTTAGATCTAGGCCTTGTTTGTTGGTTTTTAGTGAAATTAATCATAGATATTTGTTCATCGGCCTTAGATTTAAGAGTTTACGATTCCAATTTCATCAAAACATGCTTAGATTTGAACTTAGATCCATTTGACAGGCCGAACAGCTGACAAGGATTTTTGCTAGATCTAGGGCTCATTAGACAATTTTTGGAGAAATTGAATTTAGATTAGGCTTAATCGACGATATTTTTAAGAGAATTTGAGTTCAATTTTGCAAAAACTTAAAAGTTTTGAATTGATGTGTTTGAATGTTCTTGAATAATTCTTCATTGTCACTCGGATGACCATCCGAACCATCATTCAATCTTGTTTATGTTGTCATCCGGACGAATGACCATCCGGACCATGATACATTCTTGTTTATTTTTCCATCCGGTCGAATGGTCATTCGGACCATTTCCCATTCGAAACGTTTGCCATTCGGACCATTCCCATCCGGACCAAGTCCATCCGGATGGACTGCAGAGTGTAAAAGTGTTAGCAAAATTTTCAAGTGTTGGAAATTTTCATTGTGTACTATGTGTCTCGAAAACGTGCATATTCTAATATTAAAATTTTTGCTGGCAAAGGCTTCTGATTTTCATAATAAACATAACATATGTTGTGTTTTGGATGAGAACTATCCAAACATCCAAATGTTCAAAGAGGTAGTGCCATTCTTGAAGGATAGTAGAATTTACAAGGCATTAACATATAGACATAAGTGTTACGGATCACATGTTAGATTTTTCTGGAATGCTGCTCATTACGTCGAGGATGAGAAGGCAATTCACTCTGCAGTTAGGATCAAGGATGAAAACAACAAGGACGTGGATATTCCTGTGAAGATCACAGTGGGAGATGTGAGAATAGTGTTAGACTTGAAGGATAAGGATGAAGATCCCATCATTGGTTCAGAACGTTTGTGCAAAGGCTTATGGCTAAGAATTGGATATGCTGGGTTTAATGATCAAGCCTTCACGAAGTCAAAATTTTGCAAACCTTATAAGTTCTTAGTGCACCGTGTGATACATGCTTTAGGGCATAAGAAGGGGGCTTATGATCAAGCTTCGGATTATATCATGAACATCATTTCAAGCTTAGTCCTCAACAGACCCTACAATATTTCACAAGTCATATTCAATCACATGTTGGACAACATTAAAGGAGAAAAATATGTCCAATATCCAAGGTTCGTGCAGGTGCTCATAGATGATCAAGTGCAGAATTTGCCGAAAGATGACAGTGATGAATTACCGTTGGATCATCTGGATAGTGAAACATTGAAGCGTTTAGATGTTTATAGAGGAGTGAAGAAGGAAAATGAGCCGAAGTATAGAAAAAAGTTCGCTGCTATTAAGAAACCAGATTACGAAGCTCCTAAGGATGATAAATGGAGGCATGACGATAGTAATTCGGATAATGAGACAAAGAGAATGGAGCCGCTTGTTCTTAAAAAGCTCAGATGGTGGTTTATGAAAGAAGAAAAGTCGAGGAAGCGAACACCGAAAGTGACAACGCCGAAAGTTGTTATAAAGGGTAAAACAAAGAAGCAAGAATCACCACAAAAGTTGGTAGATAAATCATTTGAATTTTTTACTGAAAATGTTAATGTTTATGTTACAGATACAAAGAAGAAGAAATCACCACCTCATTTGGTTGATGAGCCTGTGATTCCGCCAAAAGAAGTGATTAATCAAGGAGTTGATCTTCTGAAGATGTCATTTGCTGATTATGAAAGATTATCTACTACTCAAGGTGCTAAAGATGCTGAAAAGACTGCTGAGAATGTTGAAGTTGATGCTGGTGAAAAGTTGAAAGAAAATGTTGTTGAAGGAGAGGTGCACACTGATTCTAGTGAGACAGAAAGCGACATTGATCCTACACAAATAGCACCTACTTCTTACATTAGTGGAAAGTTCAAGCTAAAGAAAACTCCAAAGAAGAAGAAAGCGTCAGATGAGGAAGATGCTACTTACGAGCCAACACCAGCTGAGAAAGAAAAGATGAAAAAGAAAGGGATTAGGAAGCGTAAAGCACGTCCAACTGGAGAAGTATCAAGAAGAATCAAAGATAGAAAAGATATAACTTCTATTCCTCAACAAGTTCCAGAGTTTGAAAGAGTTGAAAGCATCGAAGTGGAGATCACTGGAACTAGAATGGCAACACCTCCACCTTCACCTGTTCAACAATCAATTCCTATTTCTGAAGAACATGAAAAGACTCCTGAACAACAACCAAAGTCTATAGAAGAACCAACATCAGCAACAAAGAAACCTCCAACTCCACAGAGTTCAAGTCACGGGTTTCCAAAGGTTCCTTCTGATCTTGGTGTTGGTCCAGTGGGCTTAGAATATTTTGGTGATATGTTTAATGATGCGAAGGTGATTGCTTTGCAAAGGAAGATAAGTATTTTGGAGAAAGCTGAAACTGAATCTGAAGCAGAACTCAAAGCTGCAAAAGAAAAGCTCAAAGATGTTGAACCAGAGAACGTTGCTTTGAAAAATGAAGTTGAAGAGCTGACAGATGTAGTTGAAGAGCTAGCAGAAAAGATTATGAGTGTTGAAGCTCAATACAGAGCAATTGATGAGTCTAACAAAACAATGATGGAGATGTATGCTGATCTGCAAGTATCTTCTACAAGTGCAAATGAAATCCTAAAGAAAGACTTAGAAGTGTTGAGAGTAGAAAAGGAAGTTAAAGATGAACATCTCAATATGCTGTATACTGTGATAGAGAATCGTCTTGGTATTAATGTTCAAGCAACTTACAACGAAATAGAAATCCAAAGAGCTGAGGCTTGGAGGATGGAGAAAGAGAAAAAGGATGTTGAAGAGGCTGTTGAAGCACTTAAAGACAAAAGAAAAGGTCTTGTGATCGATAAAGAAGAAATTCTTGGTTCGACGAGCCAGCAAGAGCAACCACAACCTGATGCAGAGGTAAATGTTTCTAACGTTGAAGTTAATGTTAATGATGTTGAAATGAAAGACGCAGAGGTAGAGGTTGAGGAAGATATTGAAGTGAATCTTGCTATTATTCCCATTGGAGAAGTAAAGGATGTGATTCATAGTGAATGGGCTAGTCTTAGAAGAATTGAGGTTGAATGTCGTCGATTGAAAGCGAAGTTGAACAAGTATAAAATTGTTGATGATGATAAAGAATTGAATGAGATGTTTGGAGATGAAGATGAAGATGATGATGATAAAGATGATAAGAAAGGCAAAGACGACAAAAATGATAAGGATGATAAGGGTGATGATGATGATCAAGTTGGTGCTAGTGATTTGTTGATTACAAAGCCATCAGGTCCAAGTACTATTGAAGATTCTTGAATGATGAGCTGAATGAGCAAAGAGAAGAAGATCAACATCAGTGGGAGTCTTCGTCTGGAACCAAACATGCTGATATTCATCAGGTATTCCTAAATCTTCCTAAAGTTATTTACTTGAATCATACTGAGGAAGAGGGAGAGTTAGTAGAAAACTGGACTAGGGAGTCCATGTTAGACAGTTCGGATATGGAAGAAGATAAATTTAAGTTTGATGTTGAAGAAGAGATTCCACCAACTCCAGAACGGGAGTATACTTTCAAGTTTGTGAATGAAGCTGATAACTTTAATGATGTAATCATTGAGGAGGGATCAGATTCTGACCAGGACATTCCATTTCATTATACTGGTCGAGATGATGATTTTCCTACATTTGATGAACTTTTTCGATCTCACAACGAAGATGAAGTTAGAAGGAAAGTGGTTGAAAGAATTGCTACTGAAAGTGTTCCTGAAACTGTTTCTAAAGAAGATCTTTTGGAAAAGAGGAAGAGATGGTTTAAAGTGATGCCCGAGGAGATAAAGTTTAAGAGACCATTAAAGTTCTTCATGAGGCATCCAGATAAGTCTCTTGGGGATATTCTATCATGGGAGTACTTAGAAGATCTGAAAGTATATGCAATCAAGCGAGAGTTTGGGGTACAGTATTTTGAATTCCTGTCAGATATAAAAACTCTACCTTGGTGGGATGTAGAGGAACTAGTGAAGACAAAGAACATCAAGTAGTACTACTGCGGGTCTGAGGTTAAATGTCACGAGCAAAGGTTGTGGGATTATATAAAGCAACAAGCAAAGTTAAATTTTCCTGATTGGAAACCACACCAACCGAAGTAGATAGTAAAGATTGATCCTAACACTGGTGAGAAAGACATTGTACTTCAAATCAGACGACCAAGGTGTTTGAAGAACATGCCTGTACGTGAAATGGAACAAGACTTTTACAAAGAATTTAAAGGCTGGATCTTCAATCCGAGTACATGTGAAGCTGTGATTACGTTATTGGATGCAAAGACAGGTGACTGGAGGCACATTCATGTGTTAGATCCCACGTGGCTGGTCAATTTCTCAAAGAAAGACATAGAATGCTTATTCTTTAACAGGATCGTCTATAATGAACCTGACAAAGTTCAAGCTCAACAGTACAAGAAGTTGGTAAATGTCTGTTTTTGCGAAAGACATCAATTCTGGACGTTACAGGGAGTCAAAGTTTAGAGATCTTGAGCTTGAAGAATTCATGAAGAATGAACGTCGTAGTGAAAGGATGAAAGAGATAAGAGCTAAAGCTGCTCAATGGGCAAGCTGGAAGTTGAAATGGCCTGAAACTGATCAAACACCAATCGAGTCTCAAGAGAAAAAGATTCCAAGATGGTCTAAAGCTCGAGATGGTGATCCAGTTTATCGTGAATGGTGGAATAATGTTGTAAGATCGTTGAGATAGAGAATGCAAGAAGAAAGGAAAGAATAGAGGAGGAGGAAAGCAAGAGATAGAAGACGCAACAGGAAGGCATGTTCAAGACTATACAGGAAGAAAGACTGTAGCTACATCCAAGGGGGAGTCTGTAGAGGCATATGTCTGTAGCTTTCATCTATATTTAGTCTATATTAACCTGTTTGTTGTCAATGTATAGTTTTGTATATGTTTTGTATCATATCCGGGACAAAACACAAAGTTAGAAGTTTTGTAAGTCCATCCGAACGGATGGAGTCCATCCGAACAGATGGACATAGTCATCCGGACGGGTTGTGCTTTCTCCCGGATGGAGCACGCCTATAAATAGAGGGTCTTGGTTCTCATTTGAGACATCTGTTTCTGACACCTCTGGCGGAGCTCTTGCAAATTCTCTCTGGAACTTTGTATGAATCAACAACTCCAATGAGAATGAATGCATTGAACGGTGTCTATGTTGTCTATCTCTCCCCTACATCATTATCGGATTCCGCACGATCGTGTTATTGCTGGTCTGACCTGAGCGTGTTAAATCAAACCAAACTCCCGGTCCTCACAAGTATCCACAAGGTGGTTAGATTAGTCATTCTAGATCATGACCTTCACACCTTATGAACCTTTATACCACTTTTCTTATTGAACTCTATCATAGGTCGGTTTGACTTTTTAAAAGTCAAATCACCAATTGACACATACGAATGCACTAACAAGTTTACAAGACTCATTTAGGCACATTATTAAACACTTAGTGAGCATCATCTTTTGGGCTACCATATTAGTTAACATGTCATCTATTTCATGCCTTAAGTAATGATAGATTTAACATTTAAATTTCAATTATTATAAGCACATACACACTTTGACCATCATAATCATGGGTTTAACTCTTATGTCAAGACCCACTTTTAATCACTTATGAACTCTTAACAAAATCTCTAATTTGTTCAAGTAGTTCACTCATACGAACTAGTATAATGTTAATAAACACCAATACAACATCAATTTCGTCAAATCATAAAAACCCATTTCAAGTCATATATGAACACCTATTCAAACCACAAAATTGTTCAAGTATTTCACATATACTTGCAAGTATGATGATTACATACATAATTTCATTATCAATTTCACCATACTTTCAAAATGTTGAAATTAAGGTCATCACCTTCAAGTTCAATCATAAACTTATCATCACCAAAACATAAAAATTTTGACATACTTCATGATCTCCAAGCTTAGGTGATCACGAATTTGTGTTCATACATAAGATTTAGCCCTAATTCACCCTTCAATTTTATGGATTGAGCTTGAACAAGGGTTTTGCCTTGTTTTCTTTCCCCCTAATCATTACACGCACACACACACCTAGTGTGTGTTGTTTTTTAGTTTTTATTCTTATAATTAAACCTTCAAGTTATCCCACTTTGGTCCCTCATGTTTGGTTAGTTATTAAGTAGGCCACGACCTACTTAGTTCCAACAATAGTTCCTCTTATTAACTAGGTTAAACATTTCTAGTTAACTTAGTGGGTTCGGGGAGGTTATAACCCGTTTTATTTTAAGTCCTGTTAACTCGGGCCTCTTGTAAACTTTAGTTTCTCAAAAGCACTCGTTCTCCTTTTATTTAATATTAGGTTTATTGTTTTAAATCCTAATATTTACCGGGTTAATTTTTACCACTAACTGTATATTACCCGTTCATTAATATTAACGTGGTTTGATTATCAAACCCGTTTTTGGGGTGTTACATTACTTCTCACCATGCAAGATAACCCACCCAAGCTTACCATTTATACAAGACATACCCTCCTCACATCCTTCTCTCTCTCTCGTTTAAACTCATCCAAGAAACCCCTCCCTTTTTGTGAGTCAATCTGTCAAACTACCCCAAACTTCCCTTTAAAACCTCCAAGTTACAATACCTTGCCACTCCATACCCCTCTCACCCATCATCTCACCTATAGTAGATCATCAATTCAACTTACACCAAGACAACCATTCTTTCTCAAATATCTGGTCTTACTCTCTTTCCCTCTACTCTCTCTATAAACGATTTTTTTTTCCTCTAAGGCCTCACACTCTCATGAAGCTAGTTATACCATCTTAACACTCCAAGTCAAGCTATGTTTTCATCCTTTCTAAGGCTTTTACACCTTGAATCCAAGACTTGTCATTCTAAGACTTGACCATGGTGGATCAAAGCCTTGTCCAGGCAAACAAGGCCTTAGACTTGTTCTAAATGTACAAGAACACATCCATCATCAATTATTTTTCCAACTCTATTCTAGACCTTGATTTTGATAACATAAAGTTTCGTGTGTTCGAGAGATTATCATTTAGCATGCAAAAATGTATATGCATAAATGGTGTTCCGGGGTCGGACCTATGCACGGGCATACCTTCAAACTCAAGATCTAGCATAAAAACCTTATACTTTGAAACTTAAGTCACAAAACAAGTGTATGCCGGGGAATGATATGTCCTTAATCCCTTCCGGGATGTCCCGTGAATTAAGCTTGGTGGCGGATATTCTACATAAAAACCCGGTTAAAGAAAATAATAAACTAAAACCAAGCACTTAGTGGAAAAAGTTTATATTAAAATGTGAAGACTTGTATATTTTTAATGAATCTACTATTGTACATCATAAATCAAGTAAATATGGTATCAGATGAGAAACTTGTTGGTTAAATTATTTTGGATTTTTAACGAAAATAAGTCGTTACTAATAAGAGTTAAAATGGTTATTTTTAAATTTACAAACAATAAAAACCCTATTCTAGCCAAAACCGATTTAAAAAAATATATAGGGTAAATTACACTTTTCGTCCTTTATGATTGTATCAGATTACAATGGATACACTTTAACTTCAATAATTACAGTCACAATCCTTTATTTGTAAACTCATTACATTCTACCTCCTTTGTCTCTAACCTGGTTAAACTTTTCAGTTATCTTTGGTCATATAAGGGTAATTTAGTCTTTTAAGTTTAAAAATTAATTAATAAAACAAAAATAATTTAGCCACCTCCAATCCCTAATATTTAGTCTTTAACCCTACACACAATAACAATAAGAACATGATCTCCCTGTATCTATGTGTAACCCAAAACACTACCAATTTAAACAGAAATACAAATCACTCCCCCCACACATGAAAAACAATAACAAAATTTAAAATTCACTCCCTGATTCACTATGGGTTCCTTCCACCCATTAAATCACTACCAATTACTTTTAGAACTCATCTTAAAACATGGTGTTGATTCAATTTAAAACCCAACTCTCCACTAAAAATCCCAAATCAGTAACATCGGCACAGATCCGTGAGGGAGAGAGCAAGAAACAGAGGGAGAGCGAGAAACAAAGAAACATCTTTCTTCAGATCTGAACCAACAACTTCAGATCTAGCCACCGGCGAAAGGATCCATGTAATGTTCATTATAGGAAAAAAAACGTGAAGGAAGGTTGAGAGAGAAAGGGGTGGCAGTGGTCGGTAAGTTCTGGTGGTTATGGTCGGATTGTCAGAAAAGAACATGAAGGAAGGTTGAGAGAGAAGGGGGAGAGTGGTTGTTGCATAAATGGTGGTTGTGGGTGGTCGGATTACAGTTCTGGTGGCAGTGGTCGATTGTTGGTGGTGGTGGCAGTGGGAGTGGAGGTGGTTTCAAATGGTAGTTTTGAGAGAGAAAGGAGTAGCGGTGGTGGCTATCAATGGTGGTGGGGGTTGGTTAGAGAGAGTGAGAGAGGGAGGGAGAGAGAGAACCGAGATAGAGAGATTTTCTTACATATATATTATATATATATTTTTAATCTGATTTGTTTTATTTTTTGAAGTTATTTTAGATAAATAAATGAGTAAAATTACTGATTTACCCTCTTGTGTAAGGCACATGTCATATTTAACTGAAAATTTTAACCAGGTTAGGCCTAAAGGACGTAAAGTGTAATGAGTTTTACAAATAAAGGATTGTGACTGTAATTATTGAAGTTAAAGGGTATCCATTGCAATATGATACAAACATAAAGGATAAAAAATGTAATTTACCCAAATGTATATATATAGAGCTTAGTCTTTCAAACTTGGGGGTTGACATCTTATAAATATTTAATTTATGACCTGGTCGAGAAATATTTTTAAGCCTTTAAGCGATTCTTGGCGGAAAAAGCTTAAAAATTAAACATTTATTAAACCGTAAAATCGTATAGACTAAAATTGTCAAAACCTAAAACCTATCTGATTTTACACAAGTTTTACAACTCACATCATATCTGACTTTTATATTAAAAACAGTTTGTCTGCGTGTTCCTAAACTAGATTAAAGCTCTACTTTCTAGATCTACGACATTATCTTCATCATATTTAGCATCACCAACTCCACTTTCATCAAAATAACATATACTTGATTTGTCTTGAAACATTTGGGCGAGGTTTGTATAATTTCTTAACAAGCCGAAATGCCGTCCCTTTGACATCTTACACATTATTATTTTAATCACCATTTTTAAGTGCACATTTTCATAAACATGGCGGTAGCACACATATAGGTCTATATCACTATAGTTGATCCTTAAGATCTCATTAGTATTCATTCGCATCATAGGACTCGAGTAGAACGCATGCGCACGTGAACCCGTGGATTTTGCGAAGTCACGACCTTTCATCAACGAGTGAGTCTCGCGACCCCTTTTTACTTGTTTACTTTTGGGGGAAAAACATGCTATTACATTTTTATACACATGTCTTGAATATAATATATGTTATATGAGTTAGACAATATCATCACATCTAAGTCCCCTAACAACATAACCATTAACTTAGAAAAGTCGTGGAATATATGAATAGTACTATTTGGGTCGACACCCCCTTTCATGGTTAGTCGCGCTAACCTCGACCGTTGTATCAAATGATTGTATATTATCCATGTTTCTTGAAATGTTTTGTGATGAAGCATTTGTTGGGGCTGACGTGTTTGTCGAGTGTGTACGAATTTTTACTATATTTTTAAGTACCCCTTTTTACTATTTTATCAAGTTTTAAATTTATAAAACACGATATAACACTATCACTTTCTACAACAGGCTAGGACAAGTGCACCCATCATTGGTGTAGTATAGTGATAGTAAGATAGCGAGGTCGTCCAAGGACACATGATCTTTTAATACCGGAATAGCGTCGACGTCTTATCTAACCAATTTTGGGTAAAGAATTTTAATAAGTAAAATAAAGAAACTAAGTAAATAAAGAAAAATATAGACAAGATAGAATCACTTGGTTCCAACTCGTCATTTATGTATCCTTTGATGATTTCCGTACTTTGGGTTTTTTAAAAGATTATCTTACTTATAGTGGCATGTCCCTCTTTTGGAGGCAACGCTACCCTCAGCCATATTGGTCTGAGTCAGCAGGGATACAGTCCCGCAAGGCCGGATTATTGAAAGATAATTAAGTAAGTTATTAACGCAAAATGTGGCATGTCCCTCTTTTGGAGGCAACGCTACCCTCGGCCATATTGGTTTGAGTCAGTAGGGATACAGTCTCGCAAGGCCAGTTTAAAGTTTTAATAGTAGTTTATTTATAAGGGATTCAAGCCGTTCTTACTTCCCCCAGTTTGATGCTATCTGCCTCAAAGAAAGTCCTAATATGCTTGAATCAGGTCCTCTAGGGTCTATACAATGAACTAGGTAAGAACTTTACCCAAACCACCCTTCTAACCCCCTTCCAGGTAGTTAACACGCTTTATATAGACCGTAAAGACTCGAATGAGTGAATCCACAAAACATGAAGTGATGATAGAATAAAGTTCACTTTCAACATAAAAAACTAGTTATTAAAGTCAATAATACATACCCAATTAAAAAGTTACTAAAGCTTGGAAATCAAAAGTAATACATAAATAATTTGTTTTCACCAAGTGATGTAAGAGATTAGCCAAGCATGGCCTTTGTTTGACAAAAACTCTTACGATCAACCTTGGATCCCGAGAGTACTACACATACTCTAAGGATGGATGATGGATAAATATGGTGGATGATGGTGGTATTGTGGTGACAGGTGTGAGAAAAGTGGTTTGCCAATGGATGAGTTGCATGTGAACCAAGCACCTCTATTTATAGCTGAAAACATTGAGTTTACACGGCCGCGTGCCTGGTAGGCACGGCCCCGTGCCCTTCTCCTTCTATGTCTTCATTTAATGAACTTGTCAGTCCAGATGCTTATACGGCCCCGTGTGTCAACGGCCGGCCCCGTGGTCCTTGTACTTGCTGTACGATCCAAGATTTGTAAATCTGAGAGTTGACCACTGATATGCACAAAATACAACATATAATCATATCGAATGAGGTATAAAAACAACTATTTCTTAGTACTAATGTTGGAAAAAGTGTGTTTCTTTGTTTACTTTTGATTTTCAGGAATAAAATAGCTTAAACAAACAAAAGAAACAAATTAACGGTGAAAACCAACATAAATACAAAGAAAAGAAGGTGGCACACTATACCGACCCTCCAAGCTTCACCCGAAAGACAAAATAACAAGACCAGAACCCAAGCACGGGGCTGTGCCAGCAGGGCATGGTCGTGCCCCCGTTCAAGATTCTTAGAGAATAAAGACAAATAGAAACAACAAGGGACACGGGGCTGTGTCCCCTAAGCACGGGTCGTGGTCAACTTTCAGATTCGCAAATGTGGGTTCGTACAACAAGTACAGAAGACATGGGGTTATGCCGTTGACACATAGGGTCGTGTGTGCAGAAGAGCGAACACTAGCATTAAATGAAGACAGAGAAGGGAAGGGCACGAGGCCGTGCCAACCGGGCACGGGGCCATCTGAAGCTATTGTTTTTAGCTATAAAAGGAGGTTTCTGGCTCATTTGCAAACCATCCCTTGGCAATCCACTTCTCTTACACTTGCCACCACTCCACCACCACAATACCACCATCATCCACCACTTTCATCCATTATCCATCCTTAGAGTGTGTGTAGTCTTGGGATCCAAGATTGAATAGTAAGAGTTTTTATCAAACAAAGGCCATGCTTGGATAATCTCTTACATCACTTAGTGAAGACAAAATCATTTATGTATTACTTTTGATTTCCTAGCTTTGGTAGTTTTTATATGGGTTTGTATTAATGACTTCAATAACTAGTTTTTTATATTAAAGGTGAACTTTACTTAATCATTTCTTCATGTTTTGTTGATTCACTCATTCATGTCTTTACGGTCTATAAAAAGCGTGTTAACTGCCTGTAAAAGGGGGTTAGAAGGATGGTTGGGTAAAGTTCTTGCCTCGTTCAGTGTATAGATCTTGCGAGGACCTGATTTAAGCTTATTAGGACTTCCCTTGAGCTAGATAGCATCAAATCGGGGGAAGTAAGAACGACTTGTAATCCCTTATAAAATTAACTACTATTAAAACTTTAAACCGGCCTTGCGGGGCTGTATCCCTGCTGACTTAGACCAATATGGTAAAGGGTAGCGTTGCCTCCAAAAGAGGGACTTGCCACTTTTTGCATTAATAACTTGCTTAATAATCTTTCAATAATCCGGCCTTGTGGGACTGTATTCCTGTTGATTCAGACCAATATGGCTGAGGGTAGCGTTTCCTGCAAAAGAGGGACATGCCACAGTAACTAAGATAATCTCTTAAAAAAACCAAAGCGAGGAAATCATCAAAGGATACATAAATGACGAGTCGAATCCAAGTGATTCTATCTTGTCTATCTGTTTTCTTTATTTTATTTTATTCATTTATTCAAAAACAAAAACAAAAATTTTCTCTATATTTGGTTAGGTTAGACGTCGATGATAGTTCGATATTAAAAGCTCTTGTGTCCCTGGACGACCTCGGTATCTTACCATCACGATACTACACCAACGATGGGTGCATTTGCCCTAGCGTGTTGTAGAGAGTGATTGGTTTATATCGTGTTTTATAAATTTAAAGCTTGATTCAAGGGTAAAAAGGTACTAAAAATACATTAAAAATCCGTACACGCTCCGATACGTCAAGTTTTTGGCGCCGTTGCCGGGGACAAAAGGATTTTAAGAAAGTTTAAAATCGGCGGCTTAATCATTTTTATGCTTTTCTAATATTTCTTTTTAAGTTTTTCTTCTTTTTTCTTATATTTTTTTACTTTTTGCAGGAATAACACGGGGCCATGTTTGATCAACACGGGGCCGTGTCACACCTCCAGTATCTGGGAAGAGTTGTTTTCTTGTTAGTGGAACAGAGACACGGGGTCGTGTTATAGTAGCACGGGGCTGTGTCAAACTTCCAGTATCTGGGAACCTGAAAACATTAACTTTTTCTAGACAGCACGGGGCCATGCGTACATCAGCACGGGGCCGTGCTACTCTTCTTATCAGGCATTTTTTTTTTGTTTTTGTTCGCAGAAAATCACGTCACTCTGTATAATTCGCAGGAAATACAATCTGGTGCATGACCTCCACCTCTGACAAAGACATAAAAGTTCCACTTGACGAAACCGAGCGCTTTTTTGAGAAAAAAGACTATATGCTAAAAACCGACAAAAAGCCTCAACCCAAAACCTCCCAATGGCCGATCAACGCACTCTCATGGATTACCTATGGCCTACGATCGGTAATCTTGGAGCCGCTATTAAACCTCCTAATGTCGATGCTAATAACTTTGAGCTTCGACCACACCTAATCCAAATTCTCCAAAATTCCGTCACTTTTCATGGCCTACACGATGAAGATCCCCATTTACATATTACTAACTTTTTGGAAATATGTGCCACCTTTCGGATCAACGGAGCATCCAACGATGCTATCCGGTTCCGTATGTTCCCTTTTTCCTTAAAAGACCGAGCAAAAGCTTGGCTAAACATCCTCCCAAGTGGGTCCGTGCACACTTGGGATGACCTTGCCCACAAAAAATTCTCTACAAATATTTTCCTCCCGCTAAAACCACCAAACTCATGACCGAGATTAACTCCTACTCTCAAGATGACAGGGAATCATTGTACGAGACATATGAAAGGTTCAAGGAGCTATTAAGAAAATGCCCACATCATGGTCTTGAACGTTGGAAACAAGTGTCCACATTCTACAATAGACTCTTACTACACACAAGACAAAATCCTTGATTCCGGCTCCGGGGAACTCCTTGGGAATCGGTGCCCCAAGGAAATTTATAATCAAATTGAAGAAATTGCTCAAAATAGTTTTCAATGGCACATTCCTAGTGGTTCAAAATCCATAGCCCCGGTCGCCCACAAAGTGGATGAAACCACTTCTTTGCAAGCCCAAATCGAAGCCTTAACTTCAAAAATAAAGAAACTTGAATTAAACAAAACGGCTTCGGTTATGGATTCAAAGGATGCAGCGGCCCCCATGAAAATTGGAGTCGTATGAAAGATTTAGAAAATCCAACGGAAGTGGTAAATTGCCTAAATAACCGACCACGACCACCGGGAGCTCCAAGTAACTCTTTCATTCCCAAGTGGCGAAATCATCCCAACTTTGGTTGGAGGGAATCGAGGGGTAATAACCAACATAATCAAAATCAACGATCTAGCTTTCAACCACAACCCCAAAATGAGCAACAAGTCTTCCAACCACAATAAGGAGGAATAGAAAGACTTGAGGATCTAATCACTCATCTTTTCTCTAAATCCAAAAAAGGTATGCGGAGAGGTTCTGACAAACTGATGCCGAACTTAGGAACCAACGAGTTAGCATGCAAACCACTGAAAAACAAGTAAGCCAATTAGCCCAAAATTTCTCGAAAAGACCACAAGGAGCCTTGCCGAGTAATACCGAACTAAACCCAAAAGCCCAAGTAAACGTTATCAACTTAAGAAACCGTAAGGTATGACCCGATAATGAACCATCACCACCCCAAAATACCATACAAACCACAAACATACCCATTGCTAAAAACCAAGAAAATACTCAACCCCAAAACACCGAACCAACCAAAACACCACCGGTCCCTTACCCCAGTCATTTACTATGGCAAAAGACCGACGAGCAATTCACCAAGTTCGTAAGCTTACTTAAACAACTTCACATCAATCTCGCTTTTGTAGAGGTCCTCACTCAAATGCCAAAATACTCCAAATCCATGAGTGACTTTCTTACCCACAAGAGGAAGATTGAATCCATCCAACAAGTTAACTTAAGTGAAGAATGCTTGGCGGCACTCCTAGACAAACTCCCGCAAAAGAAAATCGATCCCGGAAGCTTCACCAGACCTTGCTCCATCGGAGAATCACCGATAAGTTACGCGCTTGCCGACCTAGGGGCTAGCATTAACTTAATTCCCACCTCTATGTTCAACTGACTTGGATTAGGAAAACCACACCCCACAAAGATGAGCATCCAACTTGCGGATAGGTCGGTAAAATACCCTCAAGGTGTCATAGAAAATCTCTTGGTTAAGGTCGGGGAATTTGTTTTCCTGGCCGACTTTGTAATCCTAGAAATGGAGGAAGACACCAAAATCCCGCTCATGCTAGGAAGACCATTCCTTACCACCGCACGGGCCATGATGGATATGAGTGACAGAAGGTTAACACTGAGGGTAGGAGACAAGGAGATGAAGTTTGAAGTAGAACAACGTGTGGAGGAGGACCAAGACAAATACCTCAAAGAAATAGACTCAAGCCTCGAATATGCCTTTAGCCGGTGCATCTCGGGATGCGAGTCATCCTGCTCGGATAACATTTGATTGACATTGGGTCTAGCCAAGGACCCTTATAAACGTGACACACCATGGAGGCATTCCATGGACTATCCATAAATAATGTAGTTTAATTTAGTGTAACTTTTAGTTAATGCTTTTATTTTCAAGTTTTTCTATTTGTAGGAGTAGAGTACACTCAGAAGGATGGTGAGAAGGCCAAAGGACGTTGACCCAGCACCCCATTCACGAAAACAGAGGCTCCCGACTAAACATCTTCAATTCTGTAAGTGCAGCACGGGGCCATGTCAGGTAAGCACGCCCTCGTGCCCCATGTCTGCTGTAACATTTTTGATTCTGGAACCTTGACAGGGGGCGTGACCCAGTACCCCATTCACGAAAACAGACGACTCCCGACTAAACATCTTCAATTCTGTAAGTGCAGCACGGGGCCATGTCAGGTAAGCACGCCCTTGTGCCCCATGTCTGCTGTAAAATTTTTGATTCTGGAACCTTGACACGGGACCGTGTCCCATGGTCACACACCCGTGTTTGCTTTCGGGAAAAATTTGGTACTGGCACTTTTAACACGGGGCCATGGCTCCCACACACGGGGCGGTATCAAGTGCCTGTTTTCCAAAAAAATGTTATTTTTAACACACATCTTACACATTTAATCAATTTAACCTATTATGTACACATTGAGGATAATGTGTAATTTAAGTGGGGGGGGGGGGGGAGGGAACTTAATAACTTGAAAATTGTTTGTCCTAAATACAAGCCTTACACAAAACTCTACTTGGAACCGCTAAAACACCCAAATCTTTTTCAAAACTTTCTTTTTATTTCTGTTTTGTCTTGATTATAGTTTAAGTTAAGAAATCAAGTTCTAAAAAATCCAGTTTTTATAGTAACTTACAACCGATAGCGTCGTGGTAAAAAAGGAACCATTCAAGAAAAAATTATAAAAAGGGCATGACAAATTTTAAAATTTAATTGTATATATATTTTCACATTTTTACCCTTTCTCACAAACTTGTGAGTTTTGAGCCTTTAACGAGTATCCACTATCATATCTATACTAAACGCTCATTCTTCGTTTCTTGTGTGAATAGCCCGTACGGTTCTTACAAATCTAGAAGTTGACAAGACAATACATTCCCGGTCCTTACTGACTAATCCAAGTACGTATATGATTGAGGCATTAGGATTCTAAACCCATTTTCATTTCAATCTTATTTTTATTTTTATCCCCCAACAATACAAAAATCCCCCTAGTTTACCCCTTTGAGTCTAAACCCTTTCATTTCAAAACCCACAATACACCATCACCCAAAAACCATATTTTTATCTTTACACCCTTTATTTTAGTAAAAATCGGCTCTTTTGAAAAACAAAAAATTATGTGACTAAGGCTCATGAAAAAAAAAACTATTATTTAAAGTGCTTGAAATAAAATCAGCAAATATATTGCTTAAAAGCACTTACTTAGTTCATAAAGTCAGAAAATAAAATTTTTAAAAGAAACCGACTTTTTACGCTTTTAGCCACTTTTAATAAAACTACCATACCCGTAACCAAAAACCTACCCTTTCAAAGTCCTCTTGATATTTACAAAGATTAACTCAAAAGAAGGAGGTTTCATTAATTATCAAGCTTATGGTAGGAGTAAGTTCCGTACCGGGACCGAGCGTTTCACTTCTACATTTCGACCGAGTGTTGAGAGACCACTTGTGAGGTATGTAAATGTATGTATAGCTTAATGAAATTTTAAACATATGTTATGCTTAAAAATATTTATTTTTCTTAAAAAGTTTTAAATAAAATCATGTTGAATAGGATTTTAAATAAAAAAAACAAGAATAAATAATGAACTTGGATTCCCGACACTCTATACACAAGACCCAAAACTACTCCTTTACCCGTTCTATTTGGGAGTGTAAGAAATTATATAAGAGTTTTGCTTGAGGACAATTAAATATTCAAGTGTGGGGTATTTGATATGCACAAAATACGACATATAAATCATATCAAATGAGGTATAAAAACAACTCTTTTTTAGTACTAATGTTGGAAAAAGTGCATTTCTTTGTTTACTTTTGATTTTCAGGAATAAAAGAGCTTAAACAGACAAAGGAACAAATTAACGGCGAAAACCAACATAAATACGAAGAAAAGAAGTTGGCTAACTATACCGACCTTCCAAGCTTCACCCCGAAGACAAAATAATAAGACCAAAACCCAAGCACGGGACCGTGCCAGCCGGGCATGGGTCATGCCCCCATTCAAGATTCCTAGAGAATAAAGACAAACAGAAAACGAAAAGGGACACGGGGCCATGTCACCTAAGCACGGACCATGGTCAACTCTCAGATTCGCAAATATGGGTTCATACAACAAGTACAGAAGACGTGTGTGCAGAAGAGCTGACACCAGCAATAAATGAAGAGAGAGAAGGGAAGGACACGGGGCCATGCCAACCGGGCACGGGCCATGTGAAGTTACTGTTTTCAGCTATAAAAGGAGGTGCTTGTCTCATTTGCAAACCAATACTTGGCAAACCACTTCTCCACACTTGCCACCACTCCACCACCACAATACCACCATCATCCACCACTTGCATCCATTATCCATCCTTAGCGTGTATGTGTAATCTCGGGATCCAAGATCGATAGTAAGAGTTTTTGTCAAACAAAGGCCCTGCTTGGCTAATCTCTTACATCACTTGGTGAAGACAAAATCATTTATGTATTACTTTTGATTTCCTAGCTTTGGTAACTTTTTATTTGGGTTTGTATTAGTGACCTTAATAACTAGTTTTTTATATTGAATGTGAACTTTACCTAATCATTTCTTCATGTTTTGTTGATTCACTCATTCATGTCTTTACGGTCTATATAAAGCATGTTAACCGCCTGGAAAGGGGTTAGAAGGGAGGTTGAGTAAAGTTCTTGCCTCGTTCAGTGTATAGACCCTGCGACGACCTGATTCAAGCTTATTAGGACTTCCCTTGAGGTAGTTATCATCAAATCGAGGGAAGTAAGAACGACTTGTAATCCATTATAAAATTAACTACTATTAAAACTTTAAACCGGCCATGCAGGACTGTATCCCTACTGACTCACACCAATATAGCCGAAGGTAGCGTTGCCTCCAAAAGAGGGACATGCCACTTTTTGCATTAATAACTTGCTTAATTATCTTTCAATAATCCAGCCTTGCGGGACTGTATCACTGCTAACTCAGACCAATATGGCTGAGGGTAGTGTTGCCTGCAAAAGAGGGACATGCCACAATAACTAAGATAATCTATTTAAAAACCCAAAGTGAGGAAATCATCAAAGGATACATAAATGACGAGTCGGATCCAAGTGATCTGTCTTGTCTATCCGTTTTCTTTATTTTATGTTTATTCATTTATTCAAAAACAAAAACAAAATTTTTCTCTATATTTGGTTTGGTTAGACGTCGACTATATTCCGGTATTAAAAGCTCTTGTGTCCCTGAACGACCTCGGTATCTTACCATCACTAAATTACGCCAACGATGGGTGTACTTACCATAGCGTGTTGTAGAGAGTGATTGCTTTATATCGTGTTTTATAAATTTAAAGCTTGATTTAAGGGTTAAAAGGTACTAAAAATACATTAAAAATCCATTCACGCTCCGACACGTCAACCACGACCCCTGTTCATGAGACACAGCCCTGTGTCCCTTGTCTGCTTTTGTTTTTCTTTTTCTTCAGGGAATCTTAAATGTGGCACGACCCCATGCTCGGCAGGCACGACCCATTCTTGGCTTCTGGTTTGTTGTTCTTGGTCTTGGGGTGAAGTTCGGAGGGTTGGTATAGTGTATTAACTTCCCTTTCTTTGTATTCATGCTGGTTTTTGCAGTTAATTTGTCCCTTTTCTACATTTAAGCTCTTTTAATCTTAAAAATAAAGTATACAAAGAAACACACTTTTTCCAACATTAGTACTAAAAAGAGTTGTTTGTATAACTTATTAGATATAATTTATATGTTGCATTTGGCGCATACCAAATACCCCCACACTTGAATCTTTGCTTGTCCTCAAGCAAAACTCTTTAATATTGGTTACACACCCAAATGGAATAGGTAGAAGAGAAGTTTTTGGGTCTTGTTTGTAGAGTGTCGGGAATCCAAGTTCTTTTTATTCTTGTTTTTATTTTATTTACAATCCTATTTGACATGATTTGTCTAGAACTTTTAAGAAAAATAAATATTTTTGGGCATAACATATCTTTTAAAATTTCATTTAGCTATATACATTCACATACCTCACAAATGATCACTCAACACTCGACAAAGATGTATAAGTGAAATGCTCGGTCCCGGTATGGAACTTACTCCTACCATATGCTTGACAAGTAATCAAACCTCATCCTTTTTAACTTAATCCTTGTAAATATCAAGAGGACTTTGAAAGGGTAGGATTTTGGTTAAGGGTAGGGTAGTTTTATTTGAAAAGTGGCTAAAGGCGTAAAATGTCAGTTTTCTTTTGAAAATTTATTTGTGTTTTTATGGACTAACTAAATGCTTATAAGCAATAAATTTGCTTATTTATTTCAAGCAACTAAAGAGATTTTTTTTATAGAATAAAGTCACATACTTTTGCGTATTTTCAAGAGAACCGAATTTTACTAAAATAAAGGGGTATAAAAATAAAAGATGGTTTTTGGGTGATACTGTTTTGTGGGTTTTGAAATGAAGAGTTTAGACTCAAAAGGGTTGACTAAGGAGAGTTTTCATGGGGAGATAAACTGGAAAATAATGTTGAAAAAGAAAAAGGGTTTATGGTCCTAATGCCTCAATCATATACTTACTTGGATTAGTTGATAAGGTGGGAATGTATTATCTTGTCAAGTTCTAGATTTGTAAGAACCGTACGGGCTATTCACACAAGAAATGAAAAGTGAGCATTTAGTACGAATATGATATTTAATTCTCGGTAAAGGCTCGAAACTCACAATTTTGTGGGAAAGGGGGTAAAAATGTGAATATATATATACAATCAAATTTTAAAAATTTGCCATGCCTTTGTATGAATTTTCCTTATATGGTTCTTTTTATCATGGCGCTATCGGTTGTAAATTTGTAAAAAGTAGAACTTTTTAGAACTTAGTTTTCTAATTTAAACTATAAACAAGACAAAACAAAATAAAAAAAAATTGAAAAAGATTTGGGGTGTTTTAGCGGTTCCAAGTAGAGTTTTGTGTAAGGCTTGTTTTAGGACAAACAAATTCAAGTCCCCCCCCCCCCCCCTCCATACTTAAATTACACATTCTCCTCAATGTGTCCAAAATTGGTTAGATTTGATTAAATGTGTAAATGTAGGTTAAAAACAACAAATTTTTCAGAAATCAGACACTGGACACAGGGGTGTGTATGGGAGACACGACCCCGTGTCAAAAGTGCCAGTAACGAAATTTTGCAGAAGACAATCACGGGGGCGTGCCTTTGGGACACGACCCCGTTTGAAGGTTCCAGAATCTAAATTATTTTCAGCAGACTTGGGGCACGAGGCGTGCTTACCTCACACGGCCTCGTGCTGCACTTACTGTTTTGAAGATTTTTCGTCGGGAGTCGTATGTTTTCGTGCATGGGGTGCTGTTTCAACGCCCTTAGGCCATTCTCATCCTCCTTTTGAGCGTATTTTATTCCTACCAAAAGAAAAACTCTAAAAATAAAAGCTTAAAAGTTACACTAAGATTAAAACTATTTTATTATTGGATAGTCAATGGAATGCCTCCATGGTGCGCTATGTGTATAACGGTCCTTGGCTAGACCCAAAGTCGGTCAAATGTTACCTGAGCGGGATGACTCGCATCCCAAGTTGCACCGGCTGAGGGCGTAGTCGAGGCTCGAGTCTATTGCTTTGATGTATTTAACTGGTCCTTTTCCATACGTTTTCCTACTTCAAACTTCATTTCCTTGTCACCTACCCTCAATTTTAACCTTCCGTCACTCATATACACCATGGCCCGTGTGGTGGAAAGGAATAGCCTTCCTAATATGAGCGGAATCTCGGTGTCTTCTTCCATATCTAGGATTACAAAGTCGGTCGGGAAAACAAATTCCCCAACTTTGACCAAGATATTTTCTACGACACCTTAAGGGTATTTTACCGACCTATCCGCAAGTTGGATGTTCATCCTTGTAGGACATGGCTTCCCTAATCCAAGTCGGTCGAACATAGATGCGGGCATTAGATTAATGCTAGCCACTAGGTTGGCAAGTGTATTGCTTACTGGTGATCCTCTAATGGAGCAAGGAATGGTGAAGCTTCCGGGATCAATCTTCTTTTGTGGGAGTTTGTTGAGGAGTTCCGCCAAGCATTCTTCACTCAAGTTGACTTGTTGGATTGACTCAAACTTCCTTTTGTGGGTGAGAAAGTCTCTCATGAATTTGGAGTACTTTGGCATTTGTGTGAGGACTTCCACGATAGTGAGATTGATGTGGAGTTATTTAAGTAGGCTTACAAACTTGGTGAATTATTCGTCAGTCTTTTGCCATAGTAAATGACCAGGGTAAGGGACCAGTGGTGGTTTGGTTGGTTCATTATTTTGGGGTTGAGTATTTTCTTGGTTATTGGCTGTGGGTGTGTTTGTGGGTTTTGTAGTGGTATGGGGTAGTGTTGGTTCATTATCGGGTCCTACCTTCCAGTTTCTTAAATTGATAACGTTTACTTGAGCTTTTGGGTTGGGTTTGGTATTACTTAGTCAAGGCTCCTTGTGGTCTTTCGGAGAAATTTTGGGCGAGTTGGCTTACTTGTTTTTCAATATTTTGCATGCTAGCCCGTTGGTTCTTAATTTCGGCCTCGGTTTGTAGGAACCTCTCCGAATACCTTTTGTCATATTCGGAGAAAAGACGAGTGATGAGATCCTCAAGTCTTTCTTTTCCTCCTTGTTGTCATTGGAAACCTTGTTGCTCATTTCGGGGTTGTTGTTGAAAGTTAGATCGTTGATTTTGATTTTGTTCAATATTACCTCCCGATTCCCGCCAACTAAAGTTGGGGTGATTTCGCCACTCGGGGGGTGAAGGAGTTACTTGGGGTTCCCGGTGGTCGTGGATGGTTATTAAGGTAATTTACCACTTCCATTTGATTTTCTAAATCTTTCATGCAACTCCAGTTTTCATGTGGTCCTCCACATCCTTCACAAACAATAATCGAAACCGTTTTATTTAGTTCAAGTTTCTCTATTTTTGAAGTTAAGGCTTCGATTTGAGCTTGCAAAGAAGTGGTTTCGTCCACTTTATGGGCGCACGGGGCTATAGATTTTGAACCCTTAGGAGTGTGCCATTGAAAATTATTTTGAGTAATTTCTTCGATTTGATTATAAATTTCCTCGGGGTGCCGATTCCCAAGAGTCTCCCAGAGTTGGAATCAAGGATTTGCCTTGGGTGTGGCAAAAGTCCATTGTAGAAAATGGACACTTGTTGCCATCATTCAAGACCATGATTTGTCCATTTCCTTAATAATTCCTTGAACTTTTCCCATGTCTCGTACAAAGATTCCCCGTCGTCTTGAGAGTAAGAATTAATCTCGGTCATGAGTTTGGAGGTTTTAGTAGGAGGGAAGTATTTGTAGAGAAATTTTTGGGCAAGTTCATCCCAAGTGTGCACGGACCCACTTGGGAGGGTGTTTAGCCAAGCTTTTGCTCGGTTTTTGAGGGAAAAGGGGAACATATGGAGTCGGATAGCATCGTTGGAGGCTCGGTTGATCCGAAAGGTGTCACATATTTCCAACAAGTTGGTAATATGTAAATGGGGATATTCATCGGGTAGGCCGTGAAACGTGGCAGAATTTTGAAGTATTTGGATTAAGTGTGGTCGAAGCTCAAAGTTATTAGCATTTACATTAGAAGGGTTAATAGCGGCTCCAAGATTACCGACTGTAGGCCGTAGGTAATCCATGATAGTGCGTTGATCCGCCATGGGGAGGTTTTGGGTTGAGGCTTTTTGTCGGTTTTAGTTTGAAGTCTTTTTCTTAAAAAGCGCTCAGGTTCGTCGAGTGGCACTTTTATGTCTTTGTCGGAGGCGGAGGTTGTTAGTGCATATGTCTGTCGACTTCGTCTTGTATCGAGTCTTGTATTGTATTAGATAGATCAAGGCACGCAAAACGAGAAAAGTATGTTTGTGGGTAATTTCGCACGAAATTACACATAGATAATTTCGTACGAAATTAGGTAATTATTTCGCACGAAATTAGATTTCGTGTGAAACTAATTTCGCTTGAGCAGGTCCGTGCGAAATTAGCTTTCCTATAAATACTAGGTGTGCCTTGTCAGTTCTAACTTTCCGGTTTCAGTACCGAACAGCTGCCGAAGTGTCTACTCGCTGTAAATCTTTGTCAAATCAATCAAAAGACAGTTTGAAGTGTATATCTAGCTGAATTGAACTTGATACGTTTGTTTCCGCCTTTCGTATTGAGAAAAACTCTTCTAATCGACTCATTCGGGTCAGAAAACGATCCTACAAGTGGTATCAGAGCTCAGGAGGAAGAGTTCATACCAATTCAGCTGCAAATTCTGATTTCTACACCTTCTTTTCAAAATTAAACTTGTTTTCACGGTTAAAATGTCTTGAATTTCACACATTATACGCGCAATTGTGTTTTAACAAATCCTTGAAAGTTTCAGACTTAAAATCGGACAATAACCAATCAATTTTGACAAAAACAGCCCGAGATGATGACATCAACAGTATTTCGCACGAAATAAGGCTTATTTCGTTTGAGAGGTCCACACGAAATTAGTTATTTCGCACCAGATTGTTATTTCGTTTGAGAGTTCCACATGAAATTAGCTTATTTCGCTTCAACTGGTATTTCGTTTGGTTATTTCGCACGAAATCAGGTATTTCGTGTGAAAAGGGTATTTCGTGTGAAGTTGGTTATTTCGCTTGAAAGAGTATTTCGTTTGAAGGAGTAATTTCGTTTGAAAAGACTGTTTTTGTGAAAATTGTTGCCTAAAACATGGAAGAGGAATTTTATAACGCATTTGCTACTACCCCGACTACTCCTGCATCTGTTACTCAGAACTTAAACATGGAAAATGAAACGGGCACCATGCAAAAACCGCCAAAGCTCATGAACATTGAGGAGTATAAAGGATGGGAAGAACGATTTGATAACTGGGTTCAAGAAAAATATTTAGATGCTTGGGAATGTGTTGAAACTGAATATATCAGACCATTGAATGATGATGAAGAGGAGATTGCTATTAAAGATCTAAGTGTTGATGATAGAAAGAAATACAAAAATGAAAAGATGATGATTAGTCTATTGCATCAAGCTGTGAAGGAATATATTTTGGTTTTATTGCAACACAATGGAACAACTTACTCTATCTGGAAAGCATTAAAATCAAAGTTTGTTGGAAGTAAAGAGATGATTAAGAATAAAAAGTCACTTTTGAAGAAAGAATTCGATCTATTTCGTGGTTTGAGAACTGAGAGCACCAAGCAGATCATTGAAAGATATTGCAATTTGTTAGTCCAAATGAAGAGAGTGAGCATCACAAAAGATAATGAAGAGTTGGCTGATGCTTTGCCACATGAAACTTGGGGCACATATCTTATGATGTTGAGAAATAAGAAAGATTTTGGAAATTTGACACTGGGAAAGTTCATTGAAAAACTTGAAGCTCAAGAGATGGAGCAAAGAAAGATCTCAAGAATGAAAGATTTTGATGGAGAACAAGATATCGGGCTTTATTACAAAGGAAGTATCAGTGATAAGACCAATATGTCACCAAAGGTTGAAACTGCATTCAATGCTAAGAGTTCGTCTGGAGGGTCATCTAAAGGACCAAACAGCAAAACAAGTTTTTCTTCATATCCATCATTTGATCCAAACATTTCCGCAACCAAGAATGGCAAGATGCTACAATGCAACATTGTATTAAATCTTGAAAATGATCAGAATTTCTCGGAAGAGGTTGCAAAAAGTCACATGTCTTTGTTAGGGACTGTGTTGGAGTCATATGGGAGTTTAGTGGTAGGAAAGATCGGGAATCCAATGTTGACAAAAGAGGATTATGATCAGATTGATGCTGAGGAGATGGAATTGATGGATATAAAGTGGTGTTTGGCGAGTGTTTTGAGAAGAGCTGAAAAGTTTAAACAAATTACGGGAAGAGATGATTTCCGTGATGCAAACGTTTCTACTTTAGGATTTGATAAATCTAAAGTTACTTGTTTTCATTGCAGGAAAAAATGACACTTCAAGAGAGAGTGCACGAATCGCGAAGCAAGTGGAGCTCAAAATCTGTTCAACAACAATGATTACTATCGGAAAGCAATTTATCATCAAGTTGCTCTACAACCACATCAACAACAACCACAAACTGCTCATGCCAGAAAGGAGATTGAAGAATCATCAAAGAGAGCTTGTTTGGTGAATCAAGATGATGGAAGGTCGTCTAAAGGATTCAGTTGGGATAAGTATATTTCAGCTGACAGCAAAGCATGTCTGATAAATCAAGATGATGAAAGACTACCAGAAGGTTTTAGCTAGAAAAATTTCAATTGGGATAACTATAATCCTAACAAAACTTCAAATCATAAAGCTTTTGTTGCTCGAGTTGCTGAAGACAGTGATGATGATGATGATTATTATGCAAGGAGAATGGAAGAGCACTTAAAGTTGATGGAAGAGAGTGACAGTGATGATGGAAAAGTTAAAAAGAAAAAGAAGAAAGTTAAGAAACATGTCAGCAGTGATGATGAAGAAGTTCCTGTGATAAGGAAGAAAATAAAAGACATTCCAGCTTTTAAAGTTGATACAGAAGCTGATGCACAAAAGATTCCTGTGAAATGTGAAAATTGTGAAGCAGTGAAGAAGCAAAACAGTACTTTGATTCATAACATGAACAGATTGAAAGAATCCTATGATGTTCTGAATAAAGCAATGAATCAGTACAACCAATCCAGCAGTGAACAAGCAACAGCCATGAAAACACTTCAAGGAGCTTTCATGACAAAGCAGAAAGTTGTCAACAATTATATTGAGAAGTGTGCTGTGCTGGAACAGAAACTGGAAACTCAAAGGATTGAAACAGAAAGAGTTAATAGATTGTTAAAAAGTTACTCATGTAATTCTTATGTTATTGACAGGATTTATCCAACTGTTGAAGGCATGAAGGCATTTGATGAAGATGAAGTATCTAAAGACAAGAGTTCTGAAAAGAAGAAGGATACTGAAGTGAAGATTTCTGGTAAGAAACAAGATGCCAGTTACAACAAGTGTCCACCCCCGCTTGAAAATGGATATTCTCCTAGAAATCCAAATTCAGAAAGAGTTAAAAAGGCAACCAGCTTAGTGTGGGAATCTAAACCATCAGATAATTTGCCCGACAACATTGATGTCACTTTTACGTCGTCTGATACTGACCATGAGTCCGAGTTAATAAAGAAAGTGGTCGATCAGGTGTTGGATAAAGATGAAACCGAGGAGTCAAAGTCGGAGTCAAATTCAGAGTCAAAGTCTGAAATGTCAAGTCCAACAGTAAAAAAGGAGAAACGGGTTTACAATAATGATTTTTTGTTATCAAAATCTAATTTGAATGACGAACCAATCAAAGTGGCATATACTTTGAATGATTCTGACAAATTATATTCTGATGAAGAATTTCCAATAAGAGGTGTTAAAACTGAAATGATCAAAAAGGTTTTCAAACTAACAAAAATTAATATTTCTGAAATAAAAGATGTAAATCTTTCTGAAAAACCTAATAAGCACACCTCAAGAGTTCATCAAAGAGAAAACAAGAAAAAGAGTTATAGTTCTGGTTCAGGTTTTCAAAAGAAACCAAATCATAACGGTAATTTCAAAAGAAAAGGTCTTGGTTTTATTCCACCGAAAAATCATAAAAATGAAAAAAACTTATAAACCAAAAACTGTTTTTGTTTCAGGAATATCAACTGAAGAAGAAAAGGAAAAAATGTTCAGAAAGCAGACAAACAAAGAATTCCTTGCAAAGAAGCAAGAGGAAATGATGAAAGAAGTTGTTCAGAGAAAGGAAACGAGAACCTGTTTTCAATGTAAAACATTTGGTTATATTGCCAGGAATTGTCCAAAGGCAATCAAATCAAAACAGGGAGTCTCTGATAAACTCAAAGAAAAGATGGTTGAAAATGAACCACCAATCAAACCTTTTATAGTTTTTAAAAATTCAAAGTTTGAGGTTGGTGAATGTTCAAAAAGGTTTTACAAGAGAAAAGCAAATCTTGATAATCACAAGTGGGTTGTTAAGAAATCTGATGATAGTTCTAGCAATGATTCTGATTCGTCAAAATCAGAGGAGCTATTTTCAGGCGATGAATCTGATTCCACAAAGTCAGAGGAGCCACGTGTTGAGTTAAAGTTGGAAACATCAGTACCGCCAATGGATGATGTTAATTTTCCACCATTGAGGGCTGAGAATTTTAAACAAAAAGTTGGTAAAATTGAGATTTCAAATCAATTTTTATCTGAAAAGAAAGAATTTGATATTGAAAAAGCCTTTAACTCCACAGTTCAAAATATTTTTTGGAAAAATGGTTGACAAGAAGGTCAAAGGGGTAAAGGAATTTTATGAGAAGAAAATGAAAAAAACCAGGTAAAGATGGGTCATCCCAGGTTTGTGACTGGGATGGAACCTATTATGATTGAAAAACCAGGACTTGCCGGAGCTTCCAGGTTGGTAAGACTGGAGCATGAATCGGCATCTTTCTTGAGAAATTCACAACGGTGATATTTCGACCTACAAGTGGTAGTGTTTTTAAAATTGTTATATTTTGATTTACAAATGGTATGGTTGGTAAGTGAACCTACAAGTGGTTGAAGAAGGTTTTCACTTTCAAAAGGTAAATCAAGGTCATTAAATTGAACTTGATTTAACTTTCATTCAAGTGGTTGAGAGAACAAAGTGATGAATTGATCCCCATTCTTACAAGTGGTAAAATCAACAAAACTAATTTTCCGGAAAAACCATTTTGATTAAAACAAACTTAAGTGTTTTGAAATCATAATGGGAAAATAGTTTGTTGTAAGGGGGAGTTCTGATTGTTTATGCCAAGTGGATGGCGATTTGAAGCAATTCACAACAGTTGTCACGTTATTTGTATAGTTGGTTTTCAAATTTCTTTTAAATGATTTTGCATTTTAGGGGGAGTAAGAAATTTCAGAAAATCCAAAAACATTTGAAAATTTGAAAAAGCCAAAAACATGATAAAATAAAAAAAGAGTTTTGTTGTGAAAAAGAGGAAATGATAGTACATCAGTGGACTATCACAGCATGCTAAAGAATTGGAAAGTTAAAATGTGATAAACGGTCTCACTGATGATGTGCCAGTAGGTTTTTACACATTTAGTAGATTGTGTCAAGATATAAACCTAAATTTCAAACTTACTTATATCGTGGGGAACATCTCTCGGATATATGGGTAACCCCTGAAATCTTGTTTGAAAGGTCCCGCTTTCTGAGATACTAGGTCTTTATACTCAGTGATATCTGGGGTATTATCCCGGGACTTCTGATTTTGCGGAAGAAATGGCCTAGTCCCCGTATAATACTTTCTGCTTGCTTGAAATATAGCACCACCCTCAGCATAAAAATGATGAAACATTGCAAAATGCTAATCATGTGCTGTTGAAGAAAAGATTCTCTAAAGGGAACACACCTAAAGTCGAAGCCAACATCTCTCTGATTTTGCGGAAGCAATAGCCTGAGCTCTCATGGCCCTCGCATTTAACCCTTTACAGATATCATCTAGGTATACTCACCTGTAAGACTGAATATTGGGATCTGGATACGGGAGTATATTCTGAGGTGGGACACGCGAATAAGTTTAAGTCTCTAAAACATTAATTTCGTATCTCGAAACAGTTGAACTTTGTGTGAAAATTTAAGTGGATCAGTATACTGACAATCTAAGTGAATCATTTAGAACTTAAAATGTATAAAGCTTAACGGTGTTAGTGATTTGTCTCTAAAACTGATATGATCCTCTTACACAAACTCACAAAAATATTGTCTGTAAATATTTCTTTACTGCATTTTCTTTCAAGATAAAAAATCAAAATTCCAAAAAGATTTTTAGTGTGTCTTAGCATAAAATTTTGAAAAATTCAAAAAGATTTTTGACAACTGATGTTGAAGAACTGATTTTCAAAATTCCTAGTGCTAAACATGATAAACAGGTTTGGGAGACTATGTTTAAATTGAGAAAAAAATTTGAATATCTTGTCCACAAGTGGTCATTAGAATTTTTTAAATGATAAATCATTCTTTTCATAACAAGTGGTTCATCAGAGATTAATATTGTAAAATCATTTATTGATTTGATTAATACCTGCAAATGATGTATAAATTTGTCAAAGTTTAAATTTGTAAAATTTATTTTGAGGTAGAGGATGTGCAGGTAAGCCAGGTTCCGGTTTCTGAGAATCATGTGGTTTTAAGAGAGCCAGGTTTCGATCCTGAACAGAATGTAAGCCAGGTCACAATTCTGATTTTGTGAGAGCCAAGTTCTGATCCTGGACCTGATGCTTGAACAAGGTTTTGATGCTGATGAACTTAAAGAATCAAGAGATCTGATCAAGAGAATTAGAGAGAGATAAGATCCAGGTCGAGATCCTGAAAAAGAAGAGAAGAGAAATATTGAGGATGCTTTACATTGTTAGATACTTTGGAAGAGTTCGAGAAGACTGATAAAGATTGAAGATTGAAGACTCGACACCGAAGACTTCGTCAACATCCAAGGGGGAGTCTGTTAGTGCATATGTCTGTCGACTTCGTCTTGTATCGAGTCTTGTATTGTAATAAATAGATCTAGGCACGCAAAACGAGAAAAGTGTGTTTGTGGGTAATTTCACATGAAATTACACATAGATAATTTCGTACGAAATTAGGTGATTATTTCGCACGAAATTAGATTTCGTGTGAAACTAATTTCGCTTGAGCAGGTCCGTGCGAAATTAGCTTGCCTATAAATACTAGGTGTGCCTTGTCAGTTCTAACTTTCCGGTTTCAGTACCGAACTGCTGCCGAAGTGTCTACTCGTTGTAAATCTTTGTCAAATCAATCAAAAGACAGTTTGAAGTGTATATCTAGCTGAATTGAACTTGATACGTTTGTTTCCGCCTTTCGTATTGAGAAAAACTCTTCTAATCGACTCATTCGGGTCAGAAAACGATCCTACAGAGTTCGTCACAAGGTTGTATTTCCTGTGAATTATACAGAGTTGCCTGGCCTTCTGCAAACAAAAACACAAAAAATGTCCTAAGATAGAAGGGTAGCACGGCCCCGTGTCTATGTAAGAACGGCCCTGTGCTGTTTTGTAAAGTTTTTGTTTTCAGGTTCTCAGATACTGGAGGTTTAACACGGCCTCGTGCTCCTGTAACACAACCCTTGTGGCTATTCCAGTAACAAGAAAATAACTCTTCCAAGATACTGTAAATCTGACACGACCCTGTGTTGATCAAACACGGCCTCGTGTTGTTCCTGAAGAAAGTAGAAAAGTAGAAGAAAAAAGAAGAAAAACCTAAAAATAAAAATTAGAAAAGTATAAAAATGACTAGGCCGCCAATTTTAAACTTTCTTAAAATTCTTGTGTCCCCAGTGACGACGCCAAAAACTTGACGTGTTTGTCGATTGTATACGAATTTTTACTATATTTTTGAGTACCCCTTTTTACTCTTTTATCAAGTTTTGAATTTATAAAAAATGATATAACACTATTCCTCTCTACAACACGTTAGGGCAAGTGCACCCATCGTTGAGTAAAGATTTTTAATAAGTAAAATAAAGAAACTAAATAAATAAAGAAACAGATTGACAAGATAGAATCACTTGGTTCCGAATCGTCATTTATGTATCCTTTGATGATTTTCGCACTTTGGGTTTTTAAGAGATTATCTTAGTAATAGTGGCATGTCCCTCTTTTGGAGGCAACGCTACCCTCAACCATATTGGTCTGAGTCAGCAGGAATACAGTCCCGCAAGGTTGGATTATTGAAAGATAATTAAGTAAGTTATTAATACAAAATGTGGTATGTCCCTCTTTTGGAGGCAACGTTACCCTCGACCATATTGGTTTGAGTCAGCAGGGATACAGTCTCGCAAGGCCGGTTTAAAGTTTTAATAGTAGTTTATTTATAAGAGATTCAAGCCAATCTTACTTCCCCCGGTTTGATGCTATCTGCCTTAAAGGAAGTCCTAATAAGCTTGAATCAAGCCTTCGCAGGATCTATACACTGAACGAGGCAAGAACTTTACCCAAACCACTCTTCTAACCCCCTTCCAGGTAGCTAACGCGCTTTATATAGACTGTAATGACATGAATGAGTGAATCAACAAAACATGAAGAGATGATAGAATAAAGTTCACTTTCAATATAAAAAACTAGTTACTAAAGTCATTAATACATACCCAATTAAAAAGTTACCAAAGCTTGTAAATCAAAAGTGATACATAAATAATTTGTCTTCACCAAGTGATGTAAGATATTAGCTAAGCATGGTCTTTGTTTGATAAAAACTCTTATAATCAATATTGGATCCCGAGACTACTAAACCTACTCTAAGGATGGATGATGGATGAATGTGGCAGACGATGGTGGTATTGTGATGGTGGAGTGGTGGCAGGTGTGAGAGAAGTGGTTTGCCAACGGATGAGTTGCAAGTGAACCAAGCAACTCTATTTATACCTGAAAACAATGAGTTTACACGGCTCGGTGCCTAGTAGACACGACCCCGTGCCCTTCTCCTTCTCTGTCTTTATTCAATGCACTTGTCACTCCAGATGCTCACACGGCCCCGTGGTACTTGTACTTGCTGTACGATCCAAGATTTGCATATCTGAGAGTTGACAACGGCCCGTGTCCATGAGACATGGCCCCGTGTCCCGTTTTGTGCTTCTGTTTGTCTTTTTCTTCAGGGAATCTTGAATGGGGCACGACCCATGCTTGGCTTCTGGTTTGTTATTTTTGGTGTGGGGTGAAGCTCGGTGGGTCGGTATAGTGTATCAACTTCCCTTTCTTTGTATTCATGCTGGTTTTCGCCGTTAATTTGTTCATTTTGTACTTTTAAGCTCTTTTAATCCTAAAAATCAAAAGTATACAAAGAAACACACTTTTTCCAACGTTCATACTAAAAAGGGTTGTTTTTATACCTTATTTGATATAATTTATATGTTTCATTTGGCGCATATCTGGTCGTATAAGGAAGTCGGGGTTTGGTTATAGGCTCATGGTAAATATTATGTTACACGTGTTAACACAACAATTGTTTACATAAGAATACAAACATGCGAACTCACCAACTCGTTTAGTAGACATTCTTAAGCATATTTTTCAGGAAATGGAAATTAGCCGGGATATGGACTCTTTTACTTTTGGACATGCATGCTTAGGATTGCAATCTGAGATTTTTCCATTTTGTTATAGACTAGAGCCCTTGTTTATAAAACATTTATTCATGGAATTGTAATCCCGTACTAAAGATATCTATGTAATTCTCTATCTTATGAATACATTTTAGTTATTCTCTTTTACCATGTGTTCGGATGATATTTGGTTCGTCGCTCCCTTGTGTTTCCGCCTTCGACGGGGGTGTGACATCATCAAAGATGTATCACAGTTTATATTTATATATAAAGTAACATAATTTACCAATTTTGTTATTTTAATAATATAATATAATGCTTTATAAAAATTTGGAATGTACCTGACGTGCGTGGGGTGTGCGTGTAAAATTTTAGATTTATTTTAAGCACCTTTTACTCGTGGATTAAGCTTTAAAATTCTAAAACACGATACAATACTACCACTCTACACACATTAGGGAAAGTGCACCCATCGTAGACGTAGTATGGTGATGGTAAGATACCGAGTTCGTCCAAGGACACAAGAGCTTTTAATACTGGCTAATCGTTAACGTCTAATCTTACCAAATTTTGATAAGATTTTTGAAAGTTTTTAATATATAACAATGTAAATGAAAGGAAAAAACAAATAGACAAGTAGGAATCACTTGGTTCCAACTTCTCTTTCATGTATCCTTTGATGATTTCCGCACTTTGGGCTTTTTTAAGAGATTATCTTAGTTGTAGTAGCATGCCCCTCTTGTGAAGGTGACGCTACCCTCAACCATATTGGTCTGAGTTAGCATGGATACAGTCCCGCAAGGTCAGATTATTAAAAGATAATTAAATAAGTTATTAATGCGAAAAGTGGTAGGCCACTCTTGTGAAGGCGATGTTACCCTCGGCCATATTGGTCTGAGTCAGCAGGGATACAGTCCCGCAAGGAGGGATAAAGTTTTAATAGTAGTTTATTTATAAGGGGTTCAAGTCGTTCTTACTTCCCCCGATTTGATGCTATCTGCCTCAAGGGAAGTCCTAATAAGCTTAAACCAAGTTCTCGCAGGATCTATACACTGAACGAGGCAAGAACTTTGCCCAAACACCCTTCTAATTCCCTTCCAGGCAGTTAACGTGCTTTATATAGACCGTAAAGACACGAACGAGTTAATCAACAAAACATGAAGAAATGTTTAAACAAAGTTCACTTTCAATATAAAAAGCTAGTTATTAAAGTAATTAATACATACCCAATTAAAAAGTTGCCAAAGATTGGAAATCAAAAGTAATACATAAAAGATTTGTCTTCACCAAGTTATGTAAGAGATTTAGCCAAGCATGGCCTTTGATTGACAAAAACTCTTACGATTGATCTTGGATCCCGAGACTACTACACACTCTAAAAGATGAAAGATGGATGATGGTGGTGGGTGTTGGTGTTGTAGTGGTGGTGGACTGATGGCAAGTGTGAGAGAAGTGGTTTGCCAAGGGATGCCTTTCTATTGAACCAAGCACCTCTATTTATAGTTGAAAACAGAGGTCTTGCACGGCCCCGTGATCTTCTCTTTCTCTCCCTTCATTAACTGCAGATGTTAGGTCTTTGTACTAACACGCCCCCTGGTGACAGAGCACGGCCGCGTGGTGAGTGTACTTGCTGTATTATCACAGATTCTGTGAATCATAGAGTTGACCACGGCCCATGTTGAGTTGGCATGGCCCCGTGTTAGTTTGTCTTTTGTTGTTGTCTTTTTCTACAGGGAATCTTGACTGGGCACGACCCCGTGCCTAAGCTTCTGTTTTTATTATTTTTGTTGTTTTGGATGTGGATGGGGGTTCAGAAGGTCGTATCAATCTTTCTTCTTTGTATTTATGTTGGTTTCTACTGTTAATTTGTTCCTTTTATTCATTTAAGCTCTTTTGATATTGTAAATTAAAAGTAAACAAAGAAACATGTTTTTTCCAACATTAGTACCAAAAAAGGGTCGATTTTATGCCTTGTTTGATGTAATTTATATGTTGCATTTTGCGCACATCAAATACCCTCACACTTGAATCTTTGCTTGTACTCAAGTAAAACTCTATAATGTGGCTTACACACCCATACAGAATTGGTAGAAGAGAAGTTTTGGGTTTTTCTTTAGAGTGTCGGGAATCCAAGTTCTAAATTTTTTATTTACAATTTTATTCGTCATGATTTATTTCAAACACATTTTAAGAAAAAATATTTGTTTTGGGCATAACATGCCTTTCTAAAATTCTATTTAGTTATATACAAATTCACACACCTCACAAGTGTTCACTCAACACTCAGCCGAAGATGTTTAAGTAAAGCGCTCGGACCCGGTGTGGAACTTACTCCTACTATAGGCTTGACAAACAATCAAACCTCCTCTTTTTTGACGTTTAATCATCATAAATTGTAAGTCCCAAAAACTATCAATCGGATATCAATAACACTAATCAAAGTGTGGAAAACTGAGAAAAGTGTAGAAAAACATGAACAAACTCGATTGTATTAACCAAAGTGCACACAATTTCTAGAGAACCGTCTGGTACACCAACAAAGAATTCGAAAACACTAAGCAACCTCTAAAACGTCTAACCCTAATAATGAACTAAACACATCATTATATAAGGTTCACATAGAATTCGGCCCACATGGCCTAACCCAAGCCCAATACGACTAATTTAGCCCACATGGCTTATCCAAATACAATCTAACCCACTAGAAACTAAGCCAAATAGCTTATAATTGTGTTTTATAAAGATAAGCGTAAACCTACTCAATTATATGGCCATACAATATCCCCCTAGGTCTATGCTGTCTTTATCAAACTGCAATCTTCATTATGTCTCTATGGGAAGATACTTCATCTTCAAACTTGGGCTCTTTGTTCTTCTTAATCACGATCAGCTTTGCTTGAAAATCTTCTTGAAAAGAATGCAAGAAGAGGATTTTAAGCATCTCTTTTCGTTGTCAATGACTTCTCTTTCAAGCAGGTTCACTGGTACTTCTTTAAAATTTACTATCACTGTCAGATGATGACTCGTATCTGGTTCTTCTGACTCTGGCACATCTTCTTGTTATGATGCTTCATGTTTTATCAGCAGCCAACAACATCTCAATTTTCAACAACCCCTGTTTCTTGATTTGAATCAAATTCTGCACATGCTCATAAATTCATAAGCAACATTTCTAAACAATAGAGGGAAATACCGCATGAACACTTGGTACATCTAAGTATTTGTACTCGGATTTCATAATTCAAATTTCTTTCAACTTATGACGATCAATCAAATCTTCAAGAACGGTTAAATTTTTTTAATAAAACAAACAAACACTCTATTTTTGGATTTTTGATTTTATAAAAATAAAACACTATTTTTTGGATTTTTAATTTTTAAAATCTGAAACACAAATAAACAAAGATACTAATATACAATTACAATTGCAATGGGATCAAATCACAATGTTTCAGGCTAGACTACACTTATCAACACTAATTTACTCTGGACGATCCGAGTGATTGCCAGTATATTTGTCCACTTAAACTTATCTCCCTATGCCTTTTTCAATTGACGGTCTGCAACTGATTTATCATTTTTTTAGTTTAATTAATATGAACACTCAATTCAATCACAATCAAATCCTAGAATTTTTAAACAGAACACGCTATCATACATGCAGTTTCCCTACCACATATTTCACAAGCCCGTTCTAGGATTCTGAAACCTTGACTGGGACTGGATTGAGAAAAGAACATAATAGATCAGCAGCAGAGATGGATATAATATACTGATCAAATGAGTTTTCTTAGTTTGATATAGGTTTTTTTCAGGTTTCTTTTGGGCAATAGAGGGCCTCTTTCGGGTGTGTTTGATCTATAGCGCGACAATCTTTGCTCATGCAAAACAAAAGCTGACATTGCGCACCTACAGGTCTTTGCTCATGCAAAACAAAGGAGATACACGAGTTGGTCAAAAAAGATTTCAGCACTAGAACAAAATTGTGTGTATCGGGATGTCACACACGCATTCAAATAGACATGTCCTAATTCCAAGTGACATTCTTTTCTGAGGTCATAATTTAATTTTAATGTTCTGCACAAAGCCAATCAAAGTGTGCAGCCATTAGGATAAAGCCTACCAACATATCGCTCTAGAGTCAGACCATTTCAATATTGGTCTTATATGAGCCAGCCTTAATCCACGTAGTTAAACTTTATTTAATTTTCCATGTATGCAACAAAGTATTTTTGATTGTTCTATTTTTTGAATGTTTTTGTATTTTCTGATTTTTCTCATTTTTTAAATATATTTACAGACATATATCTCTAGATACCCCCTAAATTTGTGCGTAAATCTTACGCACAAATTTACCTAACAACGAAAACGTTTGTACAAAGAGAAACACAAAAGAAAATGAAAATATTTTTGTTGTTTTTTTTGCCTAACCATTCCATCATAAGATTTAAGACTAATCAATATCGAAATTAGAATACAAAATTCAAATTTGTACCTTTTCGCTGATCTTGTCTTACCTCTCTTATTTCCTTCAAACGAAACATATCAACTGTAAAGAAATATACATTAGTGAAATGTTACCCGTTATGTCTCTGGAACAACCACTATCAACATCCAAGGATTGTCAATAGCTCCTCCTTGGTTATCCCTGAAAAGCAAGGAGGTTAGTAAGACATTGGTACCCAGGCCATCGTGGTCCTGGGTATTCCTGAAGCATCAACATATGACACTTCTCGAAAGCACATGTCCCCTTTTGTTTCAGGGACTGGTGATGTCGTTGCTTTATGTTTTGCCTTCCAAAATTTTTTAGGCTTTTCTAATTTCTTAGATGCCTTGGGCAAAACAGTTTGCTTTTCAACCTTTTTGTTTTTCAAAACTTGTTTCCTTTTTGCTTTTGCAGCATTCCAATCCCCATCAGATAGTTTAACTTGGGGATACTTATGCATCATTGCCTTAGGTTTTTCAACCTTCATTGGCTTAGAATAAGATCTATCCCTAGATGTAACCTTCTGATGCTGTGTATAGTATGGCACATAGGGACGATGTGTGCAATTCCTTGCAATGTGACCGGGGATGCTGCAGTTGTAGCATGTTTGCTTCTTTATGAAAGGAGCATATCCCGATCCATTCGATCTAACCGATGAAGAATTTGAGTTATAAACTTTGTTGGATGATTTGTTTGCAGTCTGTTCAACCTTTCTGCCCTGCTTCATATGTCTCTGTTTACAACAGTTAGTACATTCACTGGATTTAGCATTTTCATTTCTAACTGTTGGCTTTGGAGGCACATATTTATTTGAGGGGCCTCTCAAAGCTGGCTCAGAAGCAACCTTTCTCACATATGGAGGAGCATCAACGACAAATTTGATGTTTTTGAACAAACATCGTCAGCCTTTTGACAAACAATATCATCCCCCTCAACCCAATCCTCTACTTTTACCTCATCTGCACATGAAGTAGAAGCATCAGTAACATTTACACAATTAAGCTCGGGGACTGGCCTTGTTGTTTCAATTTCAGATGTTGTGGGCTCAGTCACTGTTTCACTGCTTGATTCAGCTGAACCACTTGAGTTACATTCCTTTTGTACTAGCCCTGCTGAATTCTTTGCTGCTGAGTTAGCTGCTTCAAAAGACTCATAGCTGGATTCACTAGACTCAAACTCTTTGAAGAATCTAGCTAACCCATTCATCATACAAAACTTGAAATTGTTTAATTTTTGTTTAGACTCTTCTTCTTGATTTTGTGATTCAGGTAAATTTTGAGAAAAATTTGATTCATTGTCATCTAACACTTTAAATTTTTTGTCAATATTAGCATTATTCAGAAAATTTAGAGTCTCAATGTGTTTTGAAACTTCAGCAGGTTTCACAAAAGTTTTATTAAACGCCTGTTTTTCTAGAATAATTTCGGTTTTATCTAGCCTTGTGATTTTGACTTTCTTCGGCTTAATAGGTTCAACCTTCCTATCCCCGGGCTTCCCATATTCCATTTCAGGCAAGTTGGCTATCTCCTCATCAGTCATGGGAATTGAGGTGTAATTGTGATTGTATGGTGGAGGTATGCATACGAATCCCAATCCCTTATTCATCACCTCCTTTTTACTGAATTCTAACTGTTGATTAATTATTTTTTCAACTTTCTCACTAGACACGTCAAACTTTTTAAAATTGAACTATGTGTTTTCAAAAGTTGATTTTAAGGTATCAAGTTCAACAGTTAATTTTTCAGACAGTTCTTTAAAATGGAGATGCCTACATCGCTCCTCACTCAAATCGTTATGCAACTTTCAGATATCACGCTTCTGCGCCTCCACCATATCCTTGTATCCATTTATTTTTAGTTTCATATCATTAGATTTGGAAAATCAAAGTTGTATAACGAGCGAATCTGCCTGCTCTTTGTACCCACTAAGTTTCTCCCTACAAGCAGGAGTACAACAAATATTGTCTACACATACCTCAGTAGAAGGCATTTTTAAGATTTTGAACTGTGATCCCCCGGAAATTTGCTTTTTACCGAACCAGACTGTTAAAACCGTGGCCGCACACTAGTATAAGAATCACATACTTCCTTGCTGGACGCACACTGCCCAATCAAACCGTACACTAGCCCGAACACTAGCTCAAATCTCACTCGCACACTCGAAAACCTGTCAAAAATCTTATCACAGACAAAAACAAACCCCTTTTTTATTTTTATTTTTGTTTATTTTTTTTATTTTTAATTAATAAACCCTTTATATATATATATATATATATATATATATATATATATATATATATATAAACCTTTTTTTATATAAAAAGAAAACCTAATAATATTATATTTATTATTAATGATTAGGTAATGATTCCTTAATGATTGGATTATTAAATATTATAAATATTAATTATGAATATTATAATTAAAAAAAACTAAACGAGAATGTCTTTCTTCTTTGTCCTTTTAAAAAAATCACACCAAAACCCTAATTATTTCACGTTTAACAGATGTCATCGCCAAGATGATTATCTGGTGAATGGCGGTGCTTGGAGATCAATGACGGGTCGGTAATGAAGGTGGAGGAGTGAACGGGGGTGTAGTTGGTGTGGCGGAGGTGGTGGTTATGACGGTGACGACTGGTGGTGATTAAGTGGACGGCAACAGAGAAGTTGGTGTAACGTGGATGATGAGAAGAAGATGGTGGTCAAGGTTGTCAACTGTGGTGGTGGTTATGAATGGAGGACAGTGGTCGTTGGAGATGAGGAGGGTGTCGGAGGTCCACGAAGACTGTTGTCAAGGTTGTCGGAGATCGGCGGTGAACGAAAGATGTCAGAGATGACGATGAAGGCAAGTGGTGACGGATGGTGATGTTGTGGGGGACGATAGTAATGACCGGAGGTGGTAACGAAAATGATGATCGTCGGGTTTCGGATTGTTTTGGATGAACGGTGTCGGTGGGTGGTGATGGTACGGTGGATGGAGGTGATCGGAGGATGATTGAGGTTGTCGAAGGTTCTGATGAAGATGTGATAATGGTGGTTGATCGTGGTTGCAGAGATGATGATCGGAGTTGTTACGGTGATGATGATCGGAGTTGTTACGGTGATGATGAAGTTATTGAACAGTCGCACACTACAATACTAGTCGAACACTAAGAATCTGGTCGCATAATCCCAGTCTTTGGCTTCTTGTAGAAATAGAAACAGCCAATCGAATCCCAATAATTAAGGAAAGAAATCAAAATTTGAAAATTTTGAAATCTTTCCACCATAAAATTCCTAAAAACACGTAATCAAATTTTCTAAAACTCCAAAATAGATCAAAATGCAAAATTTGGAACTGTTGTTGATCTTTAAGGCTATTCTTGACGTTCTTCGAAATATCTGGAAATTGATGTTCTTCGTCCAAACCTTCAATCTCGTTCTTCAAATGATATCCAACGAACCGAGCCTTTTGAAATACTTCTTAGGCTCTGATACCAACTGTAAGTCACAAAAACTATCAATCGGATATAAATAACACTAATCAAAGTGCGGAAAACGGAGAAAAGTGTAGAAGAACAAGAACAATCTCGATTGTATTAACCAAAGTGCACACAGTTTCTAGAGAACCGTCTGGTACACCAACAAAGAATTCGAAAATACTAAACAACCTCTAAAACGTCTAACCCTAATAATGAACTAAACACATCATTATATAGGGTTCACATAGAATTCGGCCCACATGGCGTAACCCAAGCCCAATACGACTAATTTAGCCCACATGGCTTATCCAAATACAACATAACCCACTAGAATCTAAGCCCAATAGCTTATAATTGTATTTGATAAAGATAAGCGTAAACCTACTCAATTATATGGCTTTACCTAAATATCAAAAGGGCTTTTAAAAGGGTAGGTGTTGGCTAGGGTAGTTGTTTTTAGGTAAAATGGTGAAAAGCGTAAAAAGTATCGGTTTTTCATTGCTTTGTAGCTTAGAAAAAAAAACTTTAGGCAACATTTGTTTTTTTTTAACCAAAGTTGAAACTAAGCCATACTTGTAATTTTATGACCGAACTTTTTACAAAAATAAAGGGTGTAAATAAAAATTTGTGGATATGGGTGGTTATTTTTGTAAAAGTTTATATTTTTGCGGGTTTGGAAATTAAAGGGTTAAGGCTCAAAGGGGTTTAACTAAGGGGATATTTTTTTGGTAAGGGATGAAAAGAAAAACAAAGGTTTAGAATGAAAAATGGGTTATAGTCCTAATGCCTCTATCATTTACTTACTTGGATTTATGTCGGTAAGGAGTGGGAACGTATTGCTTTGGCAAGTTCTAGATTTGTAAGAACCAAACGAGCTATTCACACAAGAAACGAAAAATTGAGCAATTAGCATAGATATGTATTTGTATGCTCGGTAAAGGCTCAAAACTCACTTTTGTGGAAAAAAGGATATAGTGTAAAAGTGTATATATAATCAAATTTTACAAAGATTTGTTATGCACATTTTTATAATTTTCTTAATTGGTTCTTTTTATCACAATGCTATCAGGTGTAAATTAGTGAAAACATAATTTTTAGAACTTATTTTTCCCAAAATAAACCAATATAAGTAAAGAAATAAAAAAAATTTAACAAAAAGTTTGGGGTGATTAGCGGTTTTCCAAGGCGAGTTTTGTGTAAGGCTTGTTTTTAGGACAAAAGATTCAAGGTTTTAACATCCCCCACACTTAAATTACACATTGTCCTCAATGTGTCCCAAATAAGATTTATTTGGACTAAATGTGCAAAAACTGGGAAAAATAACATTTTTTTTGGTCACTAGGCACTGGGCATGGGGCGTGCTTGGTGGACACGGCCCCGTGGTCAAAGTGCCAGTAACAAGATTAACAGAAAACTTATAGTATGGTGGACACGGGGGCGTGCCTGGTGGGCACGACCCATGTCACCTTCTCTGGAGAAAATTTTAATATCAGACATTTGGGCATGGTGGCATGCCTGGTGAGCACGGCCCTGTGCTGCAGACTCTATTTTGTAGTTTTTTTTTTTGAAGCGAGAGGCTCTGGTTTACGTGTATGGGGTCCCTTTTTCATAGTTTTTCTCACTATTCCACCATGTTACAAATACCACCTTTTTATTTAGAACATCCATCCATTACAAACTAAAAGAAAATAAAAAAGTACATAATCTTAAAGTCCTAAGATAGATTAGCCTCCTAATGACAAGAAATAAAAACCATTGAAAAGATCTCTCTAGAATAGTCGAAATAACAAAAACCGGAGGTGGTTTCCGGATGTTTAAGGGCTTTTGAGCTTTTCCCGGAGGGTGTACCCTCATATGTCATTGAGCATCTCCTCTATATCCCTCGGGAGAAAGAGGAAAGGTTCATCATCCACAACTTCTTGTGGGAGAGGGGTGGTGGTCACCGAAACCTCATGAAGTGTGTCTAGAAGTGGTTCCAGTGGAATTTCATCCCATCCGGTGGGGATGATGATTTCTTGTGCAAGATTCCAATCTTCTTGTAGGAAGATTGGCTCCATGGGAGTCATAGCAAGAATGTTCAACCTTTGGTGCAAAAGGTTGATTTCTTAGAAGCTTCTCTCAAGTCCCATTGTTAAGTAGTTGACCCGGTCTATTAGGATCTCTTCCACTGATGTCATCTCCTCCATAGCCTCCCTTAGCGCACTCACGTAACGGACTAGAGTATACTTGATAGAGGGCCTCCTTCTCCTCGTGTTGTTCCCCGTAGTGGTTGACGAAGTTCCACTGTTTCTGTTTGACATTCTAAGAAAACAAGAAGTTTTTCATTTACGCAGAACATCACCATGGCCCCGTGCCTCCACTTCTGTTGTGATTTTGAACCTATAACTCTCTGTTTTAAGTTATTTTTCTTTGGTTTTTTGAAAATTTTGAACGTAAATAACTTGAAACATTGTTGTAAAACATTTATTTTAAGAGTGTTTGGGTTTAAAATCACTTATTTATGTTGAAAAAACTTGAAGCTTTGAAGATTCAAGCTTTCATGGAGGTTGGATGTTTTGGAGAAGAAGGAAAGAGATAAAAGTGGCAAAGACAAGAAGTTTTAATGAAACCTTTTTAAGAATATACCTTATTGGGTATATATGTATAATCAGATCAGATCTTTGTCTTTGGAATGAGTCCAAGACATGCTGCCAAAGGGCTGACTTTATAGAAAGTGACATCACAGTGGCCATGGCGCCGTGCTTGGGTGGCACGGCCCCGAGGTCTGCAACGGGTCAGAGTAGCTTTTGGCAGCTAGTGACCACAGGGCGTGTTAGCTAGGCACGACCCTGTGGTGTCTTAACAGATGGGCACAGGGGCGTGCTTATGTGGCACGACCCCGTGTTGTTTTAGAGATTTTTGAAGTTTCGTCTTCTTTAAGGTGTTTTATTTTATCAAGGGGCTCTTTACTAGTAGGGACAACACCAAAGTGCCAGATGTACCTAAGGTGCTTGTGATTTATATGAAAACACAAGAGGTTGTCGGAAATGACGAATCCTAAACTATACGGTGGGTGAAACTAACCTTTATTTACCTTATCCGGCTCTTGTTAAAGAATGGATAAGTCGAATCGCTCCGGTCTATTTATGCATTGGATGTAGTCAGTGGGGATTCCGTCATGGCATAATCGAAATAGGGACGACTATCGCATTCGTCTTCACAAGTTGTTAAGTTACACATAACGGCTTCGATGTCGTTTATTTCTAAATGGTCCCCCATCAAATTTTCTCCATTGTTAGTGTTTTGTGATGAACACCTCATATTCATCATAAATTCTATTTCTTTTAATTTTTGGAGAATCCTCTTTTCTATTTGGTATATGTCATCTGAGGTTATGTCTTCTTGAAAAGAGTTTTGATGGCATTCAGACGGATGATAGTTATCGTTTTTACTTTCGCTTCTCTTAAGGTGATCTTCACAGGAGGACGATGGGTTCATTAGGTAATGGGGGTTAAAATTTAGAAAATAGCATTCTAAATCTCGATGAAGCCCTCCACATAATTGACACCATTCATCGTAAGAATTGCGAAAGTAAAAATAATCAATATCGTCTATGTTTTTGTCAGATGTTATTAACCATTGGGATCGAACGGTCCTGTTTTGCAGTTGCTGTTAGGGAGACACGGTCCCGTGTCACAGCTACTGTCTGACTAAAATAGCTTTTGCCAGATGTTGTTGAGGGCACGGCCCTGTGTTTAGCAAACACGGCCCTGTGCTGCAGCTGCAGGAAAAATGTAGAAAATGCAAAAACAAAGAAAAATTCTAAAAATTAAAAGGAAAAAGATAAAGATTGATTAGGCCATTAATTTTAAGCTTCCTTAAAATCCTTGTGTCCCCGGCAACGGCGCCAAAACCTTAACGTGCGTTTAAATTTTTAGATTTATTTTAAGCACTTTTTACTCGTGGATTAAGCTTTAAATTTATAAAACACGATACAATACTACCACTCTACACACATTAGGGCAAGTACACCCATCATAGACATAGTATAGTGACGGTAAGATACCGAGGTCGTCCAAGGACATAAGAGCTTTTAATACCGGCGTATCGTTAACGTCTAATCTAAGCAAATTTTGATAAAAGTTTTGAAAGTTTTTAAAAGATAAAAAATGTAAATGGAAGGAAAAAAATAGACAAGAAGGAATCACTTGGTTCCAATTCCTCTTTTATGTATCCTTTAATGATTTTTGCACTTTGGGCTTTTTAAGAGATTATCTTAGTTATAGTGGCATGCCTCTCTTGTGAAGGTGACGCTGCCCTCAACTATATTGGTCTGAGTCAACAGGGATACAGTCCCTCAAGGTTGGATTATTGAAAGATAATTAAATAAGTTAGTAATGCGAAAAGTGGTAGGCCCCTCTTGTGAAGGCTATGTTACCCTCGGCCATATGGGTCTGAGTCAGCAATGATACATTCCCACAAGGCCGGATAAAGTTTTAATAGTAGTTTAATTATGTGGAGTTCAAGCCGTTCGTACTTCCCTCGATTTGATGTTACTGCCTCAAGGGAAGTCCTAATAAGCTTAAACCAAGTACTCGCATGATCTATGCACTAAACGAGGAAAGAACTTTACCCAAACACCCCTTCTAAGCCCCTTCCAGGCAGTCAACGTGCTTTGTATAGACCGTAAAGACACGAATGGGTGAATCAACAAAATATGAAGAAATGTTTAAACAAAGTTCACTTTCAATATAAAAAACTAGTAATTAAAGTCATCATACCCAATTAAAAAGTTGCCAAAGATTGGAAATCAAAAGTAATACATAAAAGATTTGTCTTCACCAAGTGATGTAAGAGATTTAACCAAGCATGCCCTTTGATTGACAAAAACTCTTACGATTGATCTTGGATCCCGAGACTACTACACACTCTAAAAGATGAAAGATGGATGATGGTGGTGGGTGTTGGTGTTGTAGTGTTGGTGGACTGATGACTAGTGCGAGAGAAGTGGTTTGCCAAGGGATGCCTTTCTCTTGAACCAATCACCATTATTTATAGTTGAAAACAGAGGTCTGGCACGGCTTCGTGCCCACCTGGCATGGCCCCGTGGTCTTCTCTTTCTCTCCCTTCATTAACTGCAGATGTCAGGTCTTTGTACCATCACACCCCGTGGTGACAGAGCTCGACCCCGTGGTGAGTGTACTTGATGTACTATCACAGATTCTGCGAATCCTAGAGTTGACCATGGCACTTGTTGAGTTGGCACGACCCCGTGTTAGTTTGTCTTTTGTTGTTGTCTTTTTTCTGTAGGGAATATTGACTAGGCACGACTCCATGCCTGGTGGGCACGACCCCGTGCCTAAGCTTCTGTTTTTGTTATTTTGGATGTTGATGGAGGTTCGGAAGGTCATATCAATCCTTCTTCTTTGTATCTGTGTTGGTTTCTATTGTTAGTTTGTTCCCTTTATTCGTTTAATCTCTTTTGATCCTGTAAACTAAAAGTAAACAAAGAAACATGCTTTTTCAAACATTAGTACCGAAAAAATGGTCGATTTTATACCTTGTTCGATGTAATTTATATGTTGCATTTTGTGCACATTAGTACCGATGTGGCATACTTATTTTTGTCTATGTTTCGATCAAAGTTTTATTTAATATCACATCAGTCAAATATAATATAATTGATTTTTTTTTTGTTTTTCACCATGATGAACTAAACCGTTTATGGTCGAATAACATTGGTACCATGGTTGCAAAAGTCGCTAGGCGCCCCCTAGTCGGATTCGGGAGTACTCGGCTTAGGCGAAGATTACTAGAAGAGTAATTGGCCTGGGAGAACAGTACTCATGCCTCGGCAGCCTACCTTGTAGCGAGTACTCGGAGCCTAGACGGGATTTTACAACCATGATTGGTACCAATACCGGTGTTCGTTTGTATGATTTTCGATTGATGTAAAACAATTGTCGATATCCTCTTTGGTATATCTCTTTCGGTTACTATATCAAATGTTGATATCGTACTTGTAACGCCCGACACGTTAAAAACAATATTAAAATACTTTGCGGAAATAGGCCCAAATTTTTTTCTTACTTAATAAAGTTTATTATTCCATAAATATATTAATCCACGTATTCAGATTAATAAAACATTTACAAATGCTCATTTAGAAAATTTCGCCATGACCTGTTTGCAAAACGACAATTCCTTACGAAAACAAAACCTGCTTAATAACCAATTTTTTTTATAAAACAAACATAACCAACTACTACATTGACATACTAGCGCTTAGCTAAAACAAACATTGAAGTTAAACTCCAAAGTGTAAATAACTAGTCAATTTGACCCGATAAGAAAACTCATATACTTGTGAACAAAATATCACCAAATCTTTCCATAGTTGTCCCGCTTCCAAGACTTGATCACTTTCGCCTTCCTATCACCTGAATCTGTCGTATAACATCATCATATCATTAGCCTCGACCGAGAAATTATATATATATATATATATATATATATAGGGAGAGGATCATGAGAAAACTTCATCTAAATGAGAATACTAGAAAACTAACTAAAAAAACCTAAAAAACATACCAATTTTTTTTATTTTTAAAATTTTTTATAAAAAAATCACTAGTTTTTATATATAAAAAAATAAAAAAAAAATTTGTTGTACTGCACATGTGCATTATATGTGTACTACACATGTGCATTATATCCGTAATAGTGCACATGTGCAATACAACAATTTTTTTTTTGAAATTTTTTTTCCTTGTATAAAAACTAGCGATTTTTTATAAAAAAATTGTAAAAAAAAATTGGTATGTTTTTTAGGCTTTTTTTAGTTAGTTTTTTGGTTTTATCATTTAAACTAGTTTTTCATGATCCATCCCATATATATATATATATATATATATATATATATATATATATATTTCTACGGTAAACATAACAACGTTAAATATATTGAGTGAATCGGATTAGTGGTGAACGACTTGTGAGCACTTTTCTTCTTCCATGTTACCGGCTCAAGCCACCCCGTTGTTTCTCGTGACTTATCTATTCGTTCATTGTTCTCAAACATATCACCTACATTGGAGATACCACAAAAATTATCTTTTGCTAAGTGAGGACTCATGATATTTTTTTTTGTATCAAACATAAATGAGTTTTCAATGCTCATGACGCTCAATGAAACTACATCATACCACTACTTCATTATCTCGAGTCACGCATTTTGTGACTTTTTTCATTCTAATCTGGGAGCCCCTTTTTCCACATCTCACGTATATCCCTGGTAATATAGAATCAAGGATACTTCAAGTAAACCATTATTAAAGCAATTCAATCAATTCAAATAAAATGCTAAATGCCACATAACTATGTTGTAATTCATTAAACAACATACACGATTATCAACGACCGTTATTACTTAACATACTTTTAATAATTCATATATGCATTCATAACCTACTTAATTAGGTTATATAATTTTAACGACACAAGTGTCATTCATTAATAAGCACTACACAATGAACACATGCATTTGCACATATGGGTCACAATGCCCATGACTTTTTAGTTTAGCATACACATCCCATATTCATGGAATCACTCACTTCAACTCATGTAAATATATATAATTACGTTGAGGTTTGAAAAAATATTAAAATCACTTCCGAGGAGTTCTTTATAAAATCCCCAAGATTATGCAAGTGTTATAAAACTTATGTTTTTCACTTAGCTTTGCACAGCTATAGTAATTCAGTATATTCCCCTCTTTGCAAAGAGTATTTCAGTTCAAACTAAAATTCTTAGTGAAGGTGTCTCAGAGACCTTTCCGTGGATATGAAATACACCCGAACGGACAATCGGTTGATTTACTATGAATTTTTAAAGATCAATAAAAATATGGAAATAAGCTGAATTTTCAGCACTTGGGTCTCTCGACCCGTTAACATCTTGCATTCTTTCTCAATGGGTTTAAACCCCCAAAACATCAAAAAAACAATACTTTATTGTTAAATCAAACCCTATTCAATAATTTGTATTAAACCGTCTACCTTAACTATAAAATTTTGAGTAAACAAGAATACTATTTAATTCAATACAATCCAAACACATTCGAGTCACTTACCTTCGCTCGTAGGAGTGTTGTTGCTTTGTCATTCGGTTGACCCCTTGCCATCCAAACGTTACCTCACCTATTTTGACAACAAATTAAACTTGCAAATCATTAGAATACATAACATGGGTATTCATCTCATAATACCTAAGTATTTATTCACCCATCATCAATTATGCATTCAAAATCTTTCTTTTACCCCCAAACTTGTAATTGATTTATTACCACTAGTTTGACCCGTTACTACTCATTTATATTTAATCATAACTATGGGTCGAATTTACCAATCCAATATACCCATTAAACAACAAGCCATGGTCCTTTGGCTGGAAACCAAACCAAGTTAAACCCACATATCAAAGATGTTACTTTCTTTATAATACCTAATGTTGGGATTGAACCCTATCAGAGGAACAGATAATGTAAAGCCAAAACCTGATCACAACAGTGGATTCACAATAAGCAGATGTTTACACTAAGCTCTCCCCTTGACAGTGGTTACCTATCTGCTGATACACTCTAAGTACTGCTCTGAAGAACAACTGATGAACCAAACACTGATGAAACAACTAAAGACTGCTAAAAGGCAAACACTGAGCTCTATCTACTGCTGTCTCTTAAGTACTGCTGAAGACCCAAGCACTGCTCTTTCAAAGACTGATCACCTTTTGAAGAAAGCACTGATGCTCAAACAGTCAGTGCTTTGGCTACAACAGTGGAACGTGAACAGTGTTAGACTTGTTTTGTATTTTATTATCAATCAGTTGTTAGACATCAGTAGTTTTGTATAGACCAGTGTTTATAGGTTGTTAGGCTGTTAGATGTCACTATCATGGTGACGTCAGCTGAGGTACATCAGTGGTTTGGTTTGCCTATAAATATGACAGTACTCTGTACTGTTACATTTGATCGTTTTGAGTGAGTTCTTCTCCTCAATTCAATCCTTTCATCTTGTGCAACCAACTCTGGAGTATCAGGCTGAGGGGGAGTTTAGTTTGTAAGCTTGCACTGTAATCTTTTGCTTTTAATGTAAATCTTTCGACTCTATGAAAAAGCAATTGTTTATCAAACTATATTCTCTATTGATTGTGTTTACAAAGTTTGTTATTCATTTACGCTGCACTTAAAACTGCTCATATCTATTTGATTTGTTCAAATCTCACAAACGAGCACAATCATGAGAGCCTCAGATCCTATCAATTGGTATCAGAGCCTGGACAGTCAAATTCGATCTAACAATCAATTTGACATAACAGTTCGGCTCAAAATTCTTTGATACTAAGATTGGTTGTATTCAGTTGAAAAACAGAGTAACGAGTAAATCATGATCAAAATGGTTATTCAAAAACTTTGTACATCAACCAAGATGTCATATGACACACAAATCTCACACAACAAGTGATTTCATGCATAAGTCACTCATAGTTTTCAGATCTGAAAACATATCTGTTAAACTGTGGGATTATTTCATTTTTTCAAAATTGATTTCAATTGCTGTTTGTGATGTCACCTTATTAAAATGCTAAAGTATGAACCTCAGATTAACAAAAACCTATGTTCATAAAACATTAGTGTTTTTGATAACATATAAAGAGGAAATTAAAACTTTAGTCATTCAGATCTTATGTGTTGAAAACAGGTTGAGTTCTTCAAAAGGACAAAATCAACTATGTTAAAATACATTAAGAAAATCAGGAGTAAAAAATGTCTAGATCATAGGTAATGAGGAGGTTGGCATAAGCATGTGCAGAAATGACCAAATCTCTCAAAACATTACTGCAAAATGTTTCTGGAACAAGTATTCCTTCAATAAATACCCCTCAGTAAGTATTTCAATACTTATGATTGGGAAGGGTAAAAAGGGAAGAAGAAAATTCACAAAAACTCAGAAGTGTGTTTATCTCAAAACTTTTCAAGTCAAAAGAAAAGAGTATAAACATAAAACACTTATGAGTCATAGTTTAGGGTAATAATAATCATTAAGCAATTGTGTGCATTCATCTGTTCAGGTAAAGGTTTTGATCCCGGTGAATGAACTTCAAAGAGGACCATGTTTGAAATCAACTGACCATTTTCATAAATTTGAGAATGATATGATTACGTTTTGTTTTTTTAAAGGTACCAGATCCTTTTTGATACTGTTCTCAGAAAATCCTTTAAATTTTTTTTTATAAAGGATTCTCTCGAATAATCAGGATATATTATTCATTTTATTTTTTGAGTAATATATTTTGAACTTTTGCTTGTTTTTGTTGGCTTTAGTTTCAATTACCTGTCAGGACATAGTACCTTATTTTTATTGGTATTATTGTTCTCTTGAATGGGTCAAAAGGAAATGGTACATTTGTCAAGATCATTTCATACTCAGGTTTGTTTTAAACATTTATCAAAGGTTGATTGCTAAACTGTGCTTAAATTACTGGGGCACTCATGTTTTAATAGGATATTAAACGAAAATGAGTTGCCTTAGCAAAAAGCTCTCATCATCTGGGGTATTAAACCACTGTCCTTCAAAATTGACGTGTGGCAAAAACCTTGAATGAAAATTTTCAAAACAGTAGCTGAAATACTTGTACTTCAAATCTGTACCATTTACCCTAATCACTGTTTAGTTAAAACATCTGATCACTAAATACTATCCACTGCTGAAAGTCAACCACTGATTCTTCATTTTGCTTGGCAAGTACTGATGCTCAAAATCAGTGTCTTATCCACTGATGTGCCATTCATTGATAGTAAGAATCTTCCACTGTCGACATTATTACCGTTGTAACCACTGATGCTTGATTCATCAGTGGCTCTTAAAACAACTGTTCTCCACCCTTCATCCATTTCATCAGTGTTTGACACGTGGTCAGTTTTTAGCCTTCAGATCATAATAACCGCTGCCACATCAGCGATCATTTTTTCCCTAAATAAAAACCCTAATCAAAACCCCAAACAGGGTTTTACACTGTCGAATTGAATTCCAAAAGTTCTCTTCTCAAAGCAGTTTCCAACCTTTCTTCCCAAAACACTCTCCGATTCTTCTTCATCAAAATGACGAAGTCAAAATCAAAATCAAAATCCAAACCAAAATCACCATCATCTTCAAAGGAGGTCGCTCAAACGACCGAAGAAACCATTGAAATCCCATACAAATCACCTCATAACTACGTGGGTCTCCTCACAAAACCTACCGATAACCACACCTTCGACTCCATCATTGATACACTATCTGCATCAAAGTACAAAACTTTGTTGACAGTAGATGCTCCCATTTACTTGCAAACCCAGAGAGAGTTTTGGAAAAATGCTAATCTTGAAAAACAAGACGGAAAAGTAGTAGCCATTAACTCCTCAATACAGGGTAAAGCATTTCAAATCACCCCACAATCAATCTCAGAGGTCTTCAAACTCGATGATCTGAAAGGTAAAACTTCTTTTGATAAAAACGAGTTAAAAGCTGATTTTCTGAAAAGAGGGTATGCAGAACAATCAAAGGTAGATACCTTACAAAAAGGTTATTTTCCATCTGCACCCAGATTTTTATTCCACACACTTTTAAGTTGTGTTTCTAATAAAACAACAGCGTTTAATGAAACACCATTGAAGATTCAGTGCCTGGGATATGCTATTCTAAACAATAAAGATTACAACTATTCCCAGGAGATCTTCAATGACATGGTAAAGAATGTTGACAGCAAATCATTTCTTCTTTTTCCAAGATTTCTGAGCTATTACTTTAAACAAAAATTTGAAAAAGAGGATGAAAATTTGCCCAAACAAGGTGTCCATTTTCAAATAAAAGGTTTAACAATTGAAACATTTTCAAGAATGATGGCACCAATAAAATTAAAAGCAAAGGTGCCTGAGCAGACTTTAAAAACTGCCACTGATCCTCAGGCAACTTCTGTTGAGCCCACTGCTCCAGGTGATCAGAGCAGCACAACCACTGCTTTGAAACCCACACCTGACATCACCAAAAAGACCAAAAGAAAAAATTCCAGAAAACCCACCAAACCCAAAACAAAGGCAACTCTGGAAGATGAGATCCCAGAGCAACTGCCAGTGACAAAACAAATGTCACCACAAACCACTGCTGCTACTTCCTCACAGCAGTTGGAAGAAAGATCTCAACCTATGCCTAAAACTCCTCCTGCATCCTCACAAAAGGATCAGGTTGTAATCACAGGGACACCAAATTATGAAGCTCTGGATCCACCTGGCTCTATCTTCCACAGTCCTGATCCCAAGGACATGTCTCTTTCAACACCCATACCCTCACCAATCATAATGCCACAATCAATAATACCCCTGTTGCATGCAGTTGATATTGCACAGACACAAACCAGTTCCTCTCTATCACCTATCACTGAGAGTATACCCCCACAAGTGACTGGGTCTGATGCTTATACCTCTGCTATCCCAGGAACAGTTGAGGAGGTTACACTGCAGGAGTTACAAGTAACTCTTGTCAGTAGTTCAAGTGGAGCAGCAACTACAACTGATGGATCAACAGATCTTCAGTTGGACAGTTGTTTCATTAGTAAGACTCCCTTGAAGGCAATTTCTTCCATAGCAACTTCGGTAACCACCAGTGAGTTGGATCTAACCACTGGTACCATCAAAGGTTTATCGAGTGCTGAAGAAAGAAGTCCCCAGTACCGAGAACAAGGGGCATCAATGGGTGATTTTTGGGACTCTGTTCCTAAGTCACACATTGATATAACCACTGCTGGTGGGGATTCAGATGATCCTACTAAAGTAGGTGATGATTCAAAATATCAGGAATTGACGGGCAGAGTTGAAAAACTTGAAGATTCAGTTGCTGAAATAAAGAATATGGTGCAAGAGATGTTAAAAGCTCAAAAAGCACAAGCCACTGCTGTTCCTGCTCAAGCACCTGCACAACATGCATTTGCTGCAAATGAGCTTTGGAATGTTTTTCAACCCATACTTGAAAAACAGCAACATATGGCTGATCAAAAACATGCTATTCATGTACAAATGCTGACCAACATGGTGGAATCAAGGTTTAAAGACACTCAAGCAGATATCAAGGCTATAAAGGCTGGCATTCAAAGCGCCTCTGGCAAAGTTTCTTCTTCTCTATCATTTCTTGATAACCCCCCTTCAGATAATGCCAAAAAGGGGGAGAATATTAAGATGCTGAGAAAAATGAATAAGATGGGAATAGAACATGGCCTTTATATTGAGCCTGAAAAAGAAAAAGAAAAAGAAAAGCAGGTCTCAAAACCTGTTATTCAAACAGCTGATACATCAGTAGTTACAAAAACTGCTGTCAGTAGTCAAACAGCTGCCATTTCATCAACACACACACCTTCAACACACACCACTCTATCACACACCATCACAACCACTGTTCCACCACCATCATCATCTACAATCATATCACCACCACTGCCTCCTGCCATAAAGCAGAAGATAGCAGATGTTACAACATCTGCTGTAATGACAACAGTGATTGAAACACCAGTTGTTTCAACCACTGTCAGTCAATCACAATCACAAACCACTGCTATTCAATCTCAAACCACTGAACCACCCAAAACATCATCAGCCTCTCCTACATTAAAAAGGAGAAGGGTTTTCATTCCTGATGATGAGTCACCACCACCATCACCACCATCAAAAACCCCTGCTCAAAAGCAGAAGACATCTGCTGATACATCAGCAGTTGTAATGACAACAACGGTCGAAACACCAGTTGTTTCAACCATTGTTAGTCAAACATCCACCACTGATCTCATCATTCCCACACCACAACCTCCAAAGCCTCACAAAAGAAAAAGAGAAACAACACAGGCTACTGATGAAAAGTATGATCCTGTTGCTGCTAAATATCCATTGGAATTAGAAGCTGTGAAAAATGAGATGAAACAATTTTACACTGAAGATGATCCTTCAAAAAGGAAATTTCCTTCTCTCATAGGTTTCATAATTCCAGAAAACATGGATGAATATCTCGAAATAAAAGCAAGACAAGCAAGGATAAGAGCCAAAGTTGAATGCAAGGATCAAGGTGATGAAGCTATTTTGGAAAGAAGGGAATTCCTGCTCAACAAAGTCAAACAAATAGAAGTATATGCAAGTGATCTGAACAAAGAAATGTCAAGCCTATCCCCTGAAGCAGATCAACGAAATGAATTGAGAAAAGAATATCTTGCATACATAATGAAAGAAAAGTTCTATCCTGCTGAAGAAACAGAATTCAAAGACTGGCCAATAGTTGCACTAAAGCATGAGGCTAACAGAATTGAAAAGATTAAACTTGATCCACGGAAGAAAAAGACAGCTCCAAATTGGAACAAATACAAGAAATTTATAGCTGATCTTATTTCCGAGCATAAAAGAAAGAAGCAGGAGTTGGTGGATGGAAAGGTGGATACTGCAGATTGCATAGCAAAATGGTCAAAGCAGCAAACTGATGAAGCTTATGAAAGGCTTGAGAAACAGAGAATGAAAGTCTCCAACACTCCTAAAAAGTCTGACTACAAAAAGCTAAAGGAGCAGGTCAAGACTTTTGAAACACAAATCAGTACAGCAGAAGCCTTTGTTACAAAGTTGAGAAAAGAAAGGAAGGAAATGCTGACTGTTGGTGAAGATAGAGAAGATGATCTGATAGAAGAAGCTATCAAGAAATTGGCTGCAGATAAAGAAAAATTAGCAAAACTACAAGACCTTGCCAAAAGGGTCAAAGTAGTAAGCCAAACATCATCAGCAGATGTCACAAACAGTGAGCTGACTGACAAAGAAGTTGAAGCAGACATAGCTGCAGCTAATGAGATTATTGGAAAAGCATTCACACGAGTGTTTGAAGCTCATGATACTGCTCTACACTTCTTCTCTAGGCCAAACACTTTAAGTTCATCAGACAATAAACCTCTCCCAAGAAACCCATTTGGTTTAAAAATACTAAAGTGGCTCTCTGATCAAAAGACCCACGTATTGACTCTGATCAGAATCAATGGAGAAGTGAGGCATATATCAAGGAATCAAGCACTAGGCCTAAGTGTTGAAGATCTACAAGATCTCCTTGAGCTTACACTGTGCAGGGATGAGGCTGATTTAAGTTCCAAAGAGTTTGAAGAAGAATTTAAAAGAAAAGCAAAGGAACTTCTGATGAAGAATAAAAATCCAGAATAATGACAGGTTTTGGCATTATCTGTTCCAGGGGGAGATTGTTGGGATTGAACCCTGTCAGAGGAACAGATAATGTAAAGCCAAAACCTGATCACAACAGTGGATTCACAATAAGCAGATGTTTACACTAAGCTCTCCCCTTGACAGTGGTTACCTATCTGCTGATACACTCTAAGTACTGCTCTGAAGAACAACTGATGAACCAAACACTGATGAAACAACTAAAGACTGCTAAAAGGCAAACACTGAGCTCTATCTACTGCTGTCTCTTAAGTACTGCTGAAGACCCAAGCACTGCTCTTTCAAAGACTGATCACCTTTTGAAGAAAGCACTGATGCTCAAACAGTCAGTGCTTTGGCTACAACAGTGGAATGTGAACAGTGTTAGACTTGTTTTGTATTTTATTATCAATCAGTTGTTAGACATCAGTAGTTTTGTATAGACCAGTGTTTATAGGTTGTTAGGCTGTTAGATGTCACTATCATGGTGACGTAAGCTGAGGTACATCAGTGGTTTGGTTTGCCTATAAATATGACAGTACTCTGTACTGTTACATTTGATCGTTTTGAGTGAGTTCTTCTCCTCAATTCAATCCTTTCATCTTGTGCAACCAACTCTGGAGTATCAGGCTGAGGGGGAGTTTAGTTTGTAAGCTTGCACTGTAATCTTTTGCTTTTAATGTAAATCTTTCGACTCTATGAAAAAGTGTTGGTGCACACATCTGTCGTCTTCGTCTTAGGTCGAGTCTCGGGTTCATTACGAAGTTGTTCAAGCATGATGTCATGATGACATCATCAACATGACAGCATCACTGCATCATCTACACAAAAAGACAAAACAAATTGAAATCAGATTGTCATAATTTGTCGGTTTCGCTTGAATGATAATTGTTTTAGAGGTTTTGCTTGAAGACAAGAATAGAAGGCTTTCGCTTAGAAAATTTTCAGAAAATCCAAAAACATTAGAAAATTTGAAAAAGACAAAAACATGATAAAATGAAAAATGAGTTTTAGTGTCAAAGAAGAGGAAATGATAGTACATCAGTAGACATTCACAGTATGCTAAAGAAATGTAATGTTTAAATAGCGTTAAACAGTCTCACTGATGATATGCCGATAGGTTTTTACACATTTAGTAAGCTTTTTCGGGATATAAACTAAATTTCAAACTTGCTTATTTCGTGGGGAACACTACTTGGATATATAGGTAACCCCTGAAATCTCGTTTGAAAGGTCCCTCTTTCTGAGATACTAGGTCTTTATACTCAGTGATATCTGGGGTATTATCCCGGGACTTCTGCTGAAAGGAATTTCTGACCTAGTCCCCGTATAATACTTTCCGCATGCTTGAAATATAGCGCAGCCCTCAGCAAATTGATGAAACAATAAAATTGATAGTCATTGCTGTTGTAATCAAAAGATCCTCTAAAGGGGACACACCAAAAGTCGAAGCCGTCATCTCTCTGCGTATCGAAAGATCGACCTGAGCTCTCACGGCCCTCGTACTATAATTTATTCCCCTGACAGATATCATCTGTGGTATACTCACCTGTAAGACTGAATATTGGGATCTGGATACGGGAGTATATTCAAGAGGTGGGACACATGCATGAGTTTAAGTTCCTAAAACACCTAACTCATATCCTGAATTAGTTAAAATTTGTGTGAAAATTTAAGTGGATCAGTATATCGGTAATCTAAGTGAATTGTTTAACTCTTAATGTGTAACTAAGCTCAACGGTACTAGTGACTTGTTAAAAACTGATATGATCCTCTTGCACAAACTCACAAAAATATTGTATGTAAATATTTCTTTACTGCATTTCATTTCTTTATATTCAAAAATTCCAAAAAAAAAAAAATTCAGTGTGTTTTAGCATAAATTTTGAAAAATTCAAAAAGATTTTCGACAACTGATGTTGGAGAAGCTGATTTTCAAAATTCCAAGTGCTGAACATGACGAACAGGTTTGGGAAAGTATTTGTTTGAAGTTCTTTGAAATGAAAAAGATATTTCTGCAAGTGGTTCATTAGAGACTATAAATGTTGAATCATTTTAAAATATGCTTTACAAGTGGTTATCAGAAAATTTATTTCTGGGTTAAGAATGTGCAGGTGTAGCCAGGTTTTGATCTTGAACTTGAAGATAGAGTGCCAGGTTCCGATACCTGAGGTCTATGTGATTTCAACAAGCCAGACTGCGATCCCAGCATATCGAAAGGGGGAGTCTGAAGACATCCAAGTAGAGATTGTTTATGAGGAGTTTGTTGATACTGAAGAGGAGATAAAGTTTGAGGATGCTTACACTGTGAGATATTTCAGAGAGCATTCAGAGTGATAAAGACTGAAGATTGAAGAAGACTCGTCAACATCTGAGGGGGAGTCTGTTGGTGCACACATCTGTCAACTTCATCTTATATCGAGTCTCGGGTTTGTTGCAAAGTTGTTCAAGCATGATGTCATGATGACATCATCAAAGTGACATCATCAATGACATCATCACAAGAGTCAATGAGGACATCATCACAAGAGAGAAATCAGATTGTCATAATTTGTCGGTTTCGCTTGAATGATAATTGTTTTAGAGGTTTCGCTTGAAGACAAGAATAGAAGGCTTTCGCTTGAACTTGTAAACATGTGGGTTTCGCTTGAGATGTTGTTAGGTAGTTTCAAGCGAATCCATGTTCCCTATAAATAGGAGAGTTGGTCTTTCATTTCAAGCGAACAGACCAGAGGTCTTAGAGAGTGTACCGAAGTGCTGCCGGTATAACTTTTGATTGTAATCACTGTTATTTGATTTTACAAGAGGATTAAAGCGTTAAACAAGCTGTTTCATCGTCAGTTTCTTATTTTCCGCATCTGAAACTGATAAATCTCTTCTGAACGACTCGTTTGGGTCACAAAACGATGCTACAAAAAGCAATTGTTTATCAAACTATATTCTCTATTGATTGTGTTTACAAAGTTTTTTATTCATTTCCGCTGCACTTAAAACTGCTCATATCTATTTGATTTGTTCAAATCTCACAAACAAGCACAATCATGAGAGCCTCAGATCTTATCACCTAATAGTACCGTTTTTCATATTTTTTAAATAAAATCACCATTTTTTTAAGATTGTCAAATTCTACTCAGATTTGGTAAGCAACTTCTCACATGGTTTTCATACATCCCTACCCTAATCACCAAATCATAACATGCAACATGAATCCATAACTCAAAAGCTACAATCAGTCATTCTATTATAAAGGCTATGGTTGCTCAACACCAAAATCACACACCATTACCCCAAATTCGTGGGTTTGAACAACAACCATGAAGAACCCTAAATTTCGAGTTTCTTAACATAAACATAAGAATCCACTTACCAAATCCCTAGGAATCGAACAAGGATGGTAGAATCTAGATCTTAGCCTTCCAATTTCGTTATTTCCGTGCTTTACAAATATAATATAATGGTTGGTCATGCCAAAACAACTTGTTCTTATTTTATTTCGATCTCTAGGACATAGTATGAAAAATATGGTCACTAATAGTGTACTATCACATTGTTTCACAATTAAAATAACTTGGAACTCTAAACAATGATCCACTAACTCTATTTCCTTTTTGGTGTATTTTTGCAATTCACTCATCTCAACACTTTGATTTTCTCATATAATACATATTTGACAAATCATTTTTCATGTTTTTATTTCATTTTGAACTTGTCAATTCTAAGTCTTCCTCATTTGCCAATCAAAGTAAGCTTTCTTTTGACAAAGAATTTTATTAATTCTAAAAGTCCTTCACATTCATTTTAAATATCTATTGATCATATATCTTTTGGCTTAAACCTAGTCACCTTGGAAAATAATTTATTTCATCTCATTTGTTTGTCATCAAATTCTTGAACTAATTCAGTTGAACCATTAAATCCTACTTATTGTACAACTAGTATTCACAAAATTTGATATTTTAATTCTATGTCATCTACCTTAAATATTGTTTTTATTGACTAAAATATGACATAAGTCTAAAAGAAATATCGTAACCCAAATCTCGAGGACGAGATTTAAAACAAGGTGGGGAGAATGTAACATTCCTATTTTTATATAAGAATTATAGGTTGGTTAAATTTATTAACCACTACTAACTAGTAACTAGTTTATTTTTAATATAAATATTCAACCCAAATAGTTTTAAACACTATTTTATATATAGTTGGTTAAAATATTATATTCATTAATTGGCCTATATATGAGTGACCTTTCTATTAAAATAAAAGTATATGAAAAACTTATATTATTAGACGGGTAAATTACGGGTAAGTTAAAGATTAGAAATATGAAGTATTTAGATGGACCCATGAACCGTTTAAATAAGTAAACTATAAAAATACATTATATTTTGAACCTACTCTGTTTTTAATGAAACTTAGTTCAAAATATAGATAATATTATTCTCGTTCTAAATACATATTTATTATTTTGTAAAACATCATATTTTAGAAGTTATACACGCCAGTTCCGTAAAGCAGGTAAATTAAATATAATACATATGATAATAAAATAATAAAATTTAAACTTGCAAAATCAAATATATATGTGTGGCCGATAAAGATAAATTCCAATTTAAAATATATAATAAATAAATAATAAATCACTTAACCATATGAACTAGCATATTTATACATATAATAAAATAAAAGATAAATCAACATGATAAACACTAAATCCATATGATACGTGTACATCATATATAAATTTCATATGCTACGTGTATGATTCCATGCAACTATAAATAAGAAGGAATTCCACAAATCAATATTTGCCCAAAACTTTCCAGCCTCTCGAAATCTCATATTCTTATTTTTATTATTATTTCACCTATAATAATAATAAGGCTCTGCCCCGTTTTAAGTGTTTAACTCCCGATCACCGCTACCCTTTCCGATTGATCTGAGCCTCATAACATATGTCAAGGCTCTGCCTGACTAAGTTCGTTGGGGTTCTGTCTCGTGACATTGGGACAAGGTTGAATTAGGGGTACTATACTTAACACCATTACAAATATATATTTTTATATAGCTTAGAAATTATACCCAAAATTCTACCAGAAGGTTTTCTAGTTGAACCCTAAAGTTACAAAGCAAGTCCATTCTCTTTTCTCACCATTTTATTTCCTTTTTGTCCCAAACCATAACAACTCTCACCAAAACTATTATTTATTATTATATTTTGTTCACAAGGAAACCTTAGTTAAGACCCCTAAGTAATCCTACATAAACCCTAAAATTTTCAAAACAATCAGAATCAGGATCAGGACCCCTAAAACTCAGGGGGGGGGGTATTCCCCATTAACGATTATCATCACAGTGTGTTGTCAAAATCGAATTCTCAATTTCCGTCGACTCAGCTAAGCTACAAACACACGTGGCAACCATATGATGAAACATAACCCGTCGCGCCACGCGACGCCCCTAGGGTGACCCCTCGTGTCACGCGAGGGGGTCAAAATCTCAGTATAAATAGAGGATGTTGGGACTTGATTTCTGGAGTTGGAACGACGTTAAAATTCATTTCCTACGTCGAGATATCACATGTTTACTACCAAACACACACTAGCTCAAATTCTGCTATGATACCGGGTATTAACTAGATCGCTGCTACGATTCAATGTCCGATCGATTGAAACTATCCGATGGATGTTTTAGTACTATCCTTTGTCATTAGTCGTGATTCCGACAGGATGTTTGAGTACCACCCGAACTCGGGGAATACTTTGTCCTTCGTTGTGAATCTGATGGATGTTTAAGTGATTATACTTTGTCATTCGTTGTGAACCCGATGGATGTTTAAGTGATTACACTTTGTCATTCGTTGTGAGGGTTTTAATCTCGTGAGTTATCGTAAATGCTTTATTAGTTACTTACCTAGTTCGTGTGCACTAGGTTACAAGACTAATCAATAGGCTAAGCTCTGCCTGTATCTGCAATATATCAAGGCTTATCTATAGACTAAACTTTGCCGTATGAATCTGCATGCTTATAATGTGAGTCATTCTCTTTTTATCAAATTACTTTCAAAATCATGTTTATTTTCAAAGGTTATAATTACAGTGATTAAGTTTATGTAATCACCAAGTTACAGCCGGTATGTGGGGTTTTGTATACATTACTTGATAATCTTCACCATTGGGGCAGCCAAGGGGTGATATGACCATAGTCACAGACACCATTGGACAATGAGAGGGCCAATGGGTCGAGTGACAAAATACTGTGGGTATTTGGTTTGATATCAGGAAACATTGTAATCTCTCTTAATACTGTAAATTATAACAAACGTGTCGTTTTAGCAAAATGAATGAACTCACCAGTATTTCCTGCTGACAAAACCTTTTTAACACGTGTTTCAGGTAATTACAGTAGATTGGAGTAAGAAATGGATACGGCACTGAAAGGCTTCAAGAAGTGGCTTATTTTATTAATTAAATCAAATTAAGAAATATTGTTTTATGTAATTGGGTTTATCCCTTATTAAAGCTACCTTTGTAAAACATGGGTTTATCCCATTTATTTAATAAATAAAATCCGGTGTTTTCTAAACTCTGATATTTTCCTAACTCACGGTCCTGATGAAATTTCCGCTGCAATATTTTTCAAAATAATCACCGGTACCACTTGGCTGTTCGCGGCTCCCGATTCCGTCCAGGGTGGGTCGGGGGTCGTGACATACATACATACATACATACATACATACATACATACATACATACATACTACATACATACATACATATATCATTATTGGAGATGAAATTTTAGTACTTTTCACTCTTGTAAGCAAAGCCTTTATATTTTTTTTTATAAAACTACATCATAGTATTTTTTATAAAAAAACTATATTGCCAATATAAACTTATTTTAGAGATTAAATATTTACATTAAATTGTATTTTAATCTCATAAAAAGATCGGGATGTTACAGTACTAATATGTAACAACCTGACCCGATACCGCTCGAATATCTACCACAACCGAGTAATCACTGTTGGGAATCATGGTATCAAAACATGAAGCGGAAGCGGTTTACATATTTAACAAAAATCGATTATATACATAAATAATCATGGCCGATTTTGATTTTATAAAATATGTTTGATTTACTAATCAGATTAATAAATATTCCCAATCAGGATCAAGGTTATAAACAACCATAGTGGGTTTTAGTAATCAACCTTTGACGACTACACCGGGATGGTAACACCCGGGTTACAACGAATCCTCGCTAGTAAGAAGTTCACAACCGAGCACAAGATACCCAAAGGTAGAACCGACCAAAGAGATGAGGCGGCTGAGGTGCTCCGGTTCGTGGTAGGTGGCGCCGGCCCTAAGAGGGAGTCGTCCAAACTTGGGAAGGAAGCTAGGGTTTTTGTTTTTGATAAAAGATATCATTAGGGTTTGCACCTTAATGTTCCTTTTATAAAAAAACCAATCTTACATTAAGCCCCCTATGGTTATACAATTATAACCTCTTAATAATAATCTAATTAATATAAAGTCCCTCAAGTTTAAACTATTATTATTTCACAAATAATAATCCACTTACTCGTGAACATATACGATTCGTGTACCAACGGGTAACTCTTCGGATCATACCTAGTTGGTTACGTTAACTTTAATTATGATCGGACATATACATATCTCCAACAATCTCCCACTTGGACGATTTTAATTAAATGAGTCAACGTGTGCAGAGTTGGACGCCTAGCTACATCGCACTGCTCCTAACACGGTATGACACTTTACAGTCGTCAACTAGTTCTTTGAGTTTAAGTAACACATTACTTAACCAAATACTGTAGCCCTGATATTTCTATCAATAAGTCCCTTCTGTATAGAACATTCGTTGATCATAAGACATGGATCATTCATTCTTATATAGTGATCAACTAAGTGGTCTAACCAACTACTTTTAGTCCCAGCGTGGCCACACGTTTATTCCAGTTTGAGTTAAGGAGGGTGCCAGTATGTCTAAACTTCTAATCCCATAGAAGTACATAATTCCATCAGCGTCATACAACTCCCACTTAACCTTGGATTTATCCCAACGCTACTCGGATTACTATCCATGTTTCAGGACAGTGTTAGATAACACCAAAGATTGTCCTTGATCAATTAGTTTAATATGTGCCTGAGGAAAAAGGACAGATTGAACATATCAATATCAAAACATCTCATTACTTAGATCCATGGAGATCGTTTTGAAGCGAGTCACATCCAATATCATTCCTTAGTGATATCTGTGAATTTTGATTCTCAAACCCTTGAGTTATTCATCTCATGAATACAATCATCTCAATTCACAATAGTCTTACATTCAAATTCATTCCAATGTAATTTATTCGACTACGGATATTTTAGAAAACGCTTATTCAAGGATTTAAACATACAAACAACGAACACAGTTACAAAATAATTAAACTTGCCTTTAACCAATAAATCAAATAATTATTTAATGTAACTATTGTAGTTCAAAATTAAAACACCAATACTAACTATAGATCATGCCAAATGTCTAGCAAATCTAAGCCCTATCTTTCCAGCATGCTCCTCATGTTTAGTTTGAGGTAAAGGCTTAGTAAAGGGGTCAGCCAGATTTAGATCCGTATGAACTTTGGTTATTACGACGTCTCCACGTTCTATTATCTCTCTAATATAATGGAATTTTCTGAGTATATGCCTTGTGGTTTGATGCGACCTTGGTTCCTTTGCAAGAGCAATGGCACCAGTGTTGTCACACAGAATCTCGATCGGTTCATTTATGCTAGGCACAACGTCGAGATCAGCAATGAACTTCTTCATCCAGGCAGCCTCCTTAGCAACATCCGATGTAGCATTGTATTCTGATTCACAGGTGGATTGAGCAACCACACTTTGCTTTTAGCTCTTCTAAGTAACAGCGCCACCATTTAGAATGAAAACATATCCCGTCTGTGACCTTGAATCGTCACGATTAGTCTAAAAGCTTGCATCAGTATAACACTTAACTGACTACTCATCATCCAGTCCTCCACATATTAAGAATATGTCCTTAGTCCTTCTTAAGTACTTAAGAATGTTCTTCACTGCAGCTCAGTGACTCTCTCCTGGATTCTGTTGATATCTATTCGTCATGCTAAGAGCATACGAGACATCAGGTCTAGTACATAAAATGTCACACCCCGACCACGTAAAACAACAAATCGCGGCGGAATCATCGGGGAGTGTTGTAACAGAATCATTGATTCAAAACACACGGAAATTTGAAGTTTCGTTTTATTAAACATTAAATATTTACATCGTCTGGAAATCTAAATAAACAATTTAAACAAAGTCTATCATTGTTATCAAGTCACTAAGGCCTCGTCCAGTCTTATGTGAGCATGCATCCTAGCAATCAACATCATTCAACAACACCTGAAACATATGTGAAAACAAAGTCAACAAAGAAATGCTGGCGAGTACATAGGTTTTTTGAGAGTGTCGGATTCATGGCTAGTTTACATGTTGCAATACTTAATTAAAAACCTTGTTTTGAAAAGTATTGTATTGCGACATAATTAACCAACTCAAATCAAGTTGGTTATAATTTATAAAATCTCGTAGCCATGATTCTTAACCCAAAACATTTATTTAATAAAATTCATTAATAAAACTCGTTAATAAATATCGTTAATAAAACTCGTTAATAAATCTCGTTAATAAAACTCGTTAATAAATCTCGTTAATAAAACTCGTATAGTTTATATCATTTCGAAAACCTCGTTTGTGTGACATCGTTTCAAAATCGTTTACCCAAGTGAACCAAATAACGCCACGGTATGTAATACGATGAAAACATATATATATATATATAAGAAGTACCAGCGGCGTATCCACCATGCTTTCATCACATTACACCCGTCCCGTTATCTAAACACTAACCAAAAACCAACCGTTTACCCAAATCGTTTAATTCGTTAAAAATCGCTTTAGTCGTTTAAATCATTCTCGTTTTAAATCGTGAAAACTACTTTTGATTGTCTCGCTAATAACATCCAAACCTTTTCAACTCGCCTATCGCTTCTCGCATTAATAAACCACCAAAGGTTAAATTAACAATCACAGATTCAGTCGTTACCCACCTAACCCACACATAACCATGGGTGCAGTCTGATAACGGGATTTGTCAGGTCCTATGGTACCATAACCTAATACTGGTCGGTTCGGCCAAAACTAATGGATATTATTCGTTATGTAAATACAACCAACAAGTTTGTTTACTTTATCGAAATCGTTATTAATTTAATATAAACCGTTTTAATCGTTTTTGAAACCATTGTTATAATATCGAAAATCGTTTTGAAAACCATCGTTAAAACCTCGAAAACATTTAGCACATATGAATCACCCCAAAACAATTGAAAACAGTAAAATAGGGGAACTATGTACTCACCTGAGAATGCTTAGAGGTCTTGAACAACAACCAAGCAAAGCTAGAGGGAGCACGGAATCAATCAGCAACCTAATAACTATATAAATAAACCGGACCTAAGTCGGAAGATCGGATAGGATGAGGTTTTGTAAACCAAATGAGTATTGGAACTCATATGACATGGTTTAACAAAGTCTACATTCTAAATCGAAACCTAACCTAAGTGCTTTCGACCCGTTGTGACCCATTAAGGTAGCTTAAGCTACTTTAACGTGTCGTTCGCGCAAAAGGGCGTTCGAGACGTCTAACTAGTCCTATGACAAGTATTATATGCCTAAACATGATTAAATCTGATGCATAATCAATTAAGTGACAAAAGTTTGTGTTACATATGATTAATTACCAATTATGCATGAAAAGGGCATTTTGGTCATTTACCTAAGGCATATAAACTACCTATCATACAACTAATTAAACCTAAGTGACCATAAGGTATAACCTCGGAAGGTTATTCCCTATGCAACTATGGTCACTAAACATGTTTGGTCGGATCCTAACGATCGACCAAACGGGTCGTGTTCGAAAGTCTAAGCGGGTGTTTAGTCCGCTTGACTTACGACTCTACACAAGCACTAATCTAAAAAGTGACGAGTTAAACATGTTAAAACATTTTTAACGAATTTAGAAAATAGATTTGGTATCAAAACAAAAGGTTTTGATACCTATAAGTAGTTTGGTTACAAAATACGCAAGAATGCGCATTTTGGCCGAAACTACGACTCGTCACTACACCTAGATAACGTGGTAATCAGTAGGTATAATCACTAGGGACTATAACCATCGTGATTACGCTCACGTTATGAAGTTAAAACGAACTTCGCATTGACCATAAACTGGTCAATGCAGAAAGTCAAACGTAGTTTGACTTTCAGACTCGAAAAGCGATAAAAGAACGAAAGAATACTTACAAAAGGTCCCCGCAAGCTTTGATCCGATTTACCCTCAGGTATGAAGTGTTCACTCCAAGTTAGAGGGCCAAAATCAGATCAATGTGGGTTTTGCAAGTGAATGGGGGTACCTATTTATAGGAAAACTAGAACCGTTAGGATCGTTCATCGTAAAACGAGCTTCGATCTCATCCGTACACATGTGCCCATGGTTTTGTGAAACCATGGGAGCCCATAGTTTCATTAAAACCATGTGAAAATGAGGGGAACAGCTGGAACAAGCTGGAATTTAGATTTTTCATTTTGGTCCCTTCCTAAGATAACTATGGCAGAATGAAAATTTTGGTCCCTGAACTTCAGAATCATGCATTTCGGTTCATTTTTGACACGTTTAAGGCCCGTTAACCTCATTTCAAGGCTCTAAAATGAAGTTAAAGTATTGGGAACTCAAAACATGCTCAAAAATATCTCGGATGTCGGTTCGTTTGGTCGTACGGTTGCGTTGTTCAGTTAATTACGACGGAAGTCGTAACAAACGCAAAAACGATCCAAATTACGCGACGAATGGAATTTTATCATGCCAATCACTAAAATAAAATATTTTAATGATTACATAAAGTTTTGGATGTCCGGATGTTTTCAGAACGTAAGATATGCGCGAAAATGCAAACTTGTGCACTTTTGACGCTTTTAGTCCCTGAATGACCAAAAAGTTTATTTTAGCACACCGAACTCCTCAAAGCCTATTTCTAAGCTATGTAAAGGATATTTAGGGTATGTTTAACTTATGGTCATGTTCCGGAATGTTCGTTACAGTACAAATCAGCATACTTTCGCAGTTTGTTGAAATTAGTCCCTGTAAGCGAATAAACTTGATTTCGACACACCAAACCTTCCAAAACTTATTTCTAAGTTATGTAAAGGTTATTTAAGGTATGTTAAGCCTATGTCACTGTTCCAGAGTGTTTGTCGTGTTAAACTGATTACGTTTACGCACCAGTTCGCGTATAACTTTCTAGAAAGCGATTTAGAGCTCGAAATCGAACGAGAATTGATATGTGCAAATGATACACATATTTATACAAATACCAAGTATGAAATACAATATTTCGTTGATTTGGTATTTGTTTGATGGCCGTGGAGGCACAGATGTCACATAAAATGGCATACATGATAGAACCAATAGCAGAAGCATATGGAACTCTTTCCATTTTCTTCTTTTCTTCTTCAGTCTTTGCACACTGCTCGCTATTAAGAATGGTTCAATGTGCCATGGGCAAGAGCCCCCTTTTTGAGTCTTGCATTGAGAAGCATCATATGACCTTATCAATATATGTACTTTGACTCAAACCTAATAACCGTTTTGATCTATCTCTATAAATCTTTATTCCTAGAATATAAGCGGCTTCACCAAGATCTTTTCTTGCGAAACATTTACCCAACCAATCCTTAACATCTTTTAGCATAGGGATATTGTTTCCAATGATTAGTATGTCATCTACATACAGAATGAGAAAAGTGATATAGCTCCCACTAGACTTCTTGTAAACACACGGTTCATCTTCGTTTTTAATAAAACCAAATTATTTGATTTTCTGATCAAAGCGGAGATTCCAGCTGGGAGATACTTGCTTCAATCCATAGATGGATTTATTTAGCTTGCACACCTTATTAGGATTCTTTGGATCGACAAAACCTTCAGGTTGATCCATATAGACATCTTCAAGTAAGTGCGCATTAAGGAACATGGTCTTGACATCCATTTTCTATATCTCATAGTCATAATATGCAGCAATGGCAAGTATAATTCTAATAGACTTAAGCATGGCTACTAGCGATAAAATTTCCTCATAATCAATTCCTTGAGTCTGACTGAACCCTTTCGCTACAAGCCTTGCTTTGTAGGTTTGCACATTTCCATCCATGCCGGTCTTCTTCTTGAAGATCCATTTGTTTCCTACAGTCCAACATTCACTAGGAAGATCAACCAAATTACAGACTTGGTTATCATACATGGATTGTATCTCTGCATTCATGGCTTCTTGCCATTTCTTGGATTCTGAATCCAAGATTGCAGCTTTGTAAGTAGCAGGTTTAGCTTCATCAATCATGAAGATATCATCATACCTTTCAGGTGCAAGATGATCCCTAATACTTCTTCGAACACTTGGTGTTTCTGTTGTTTCTTGAGTCCTCTCAGGCTCAACTTCAACAACTGGATCAGTTACTTCTGCTTCTGTCTGAACAAGTGACTGGTGATTCTCGAATTTCTTCAAGATACACATGGTTTTCTCCAATCCCTCGTGCCAGAAGCTCTTCCACCAAGAAAGTGCCTCTGCGTTTAGTGAAAATCTTATTTTCAGTGGGATGGTTGAAAAGGTAACCAATCTTTTTTAGCGTATCCGAAGAAAACCACTTTCTCACCTCTGGGATCTAGTTTTTCCGAAGATTCTAGAGTGACATAAGCTTTTCATCCCCAGACCTTATGATATGATACTTTAGGTTTCTTTCCATTCCATATCTTATAAGGCATTTTGTCAACCTTTTTCGTTGGAGCTATATTCACAAGTCTTGTGGCAGCTTCCAGAGCATAACTCCAAAAGAAGTGTGGGAGGGTAGTTCGACACATCATTGATTGAACCATATCTAATAGAGTTCGATTTCTCCACTCAGACACACCATTATGTTTGGTGTTCCAGGTGGAGTAAGTTGTGAAACTATTCCACAATCCTTTAGATGGTCGATGAACTCCTGACTAAGATATTCACCGCCTCAATCTGATCGAAGCATCTTAGTAGTTCTATTTATCTGATTTTCTACTTCGTTTTGGTACTCCTTGAACTTTTCAAATGTTTCATGTTTATGCTTCATAAGATAAACATAACCATGTCTACTAAAATCATCAGTAAGTGTAACAAAGTATCTTTCTCCATGTCTTGACATTATTTTGAATGGACCACATACATCTGTATGTACAAGTACCAACAAATCATTAGCTCTTTCTCCAACATTTGAAAAAGGTGTTTTTGTTAACTTTCCACTTAAGCATGATTCGCATTTGCCAAGCGTTTTGAACCCTTGGAATCTAGGATTCCTGCGGTTTTGAGTTGTTTAACATGATTCTTGCTTATGTGACCAAGTCTACAATGCCACATATACGTATCATTAAAGTCTAACTTATTACGTTTATGGGAGATGTTGCCTAATATGTTATTGTCTTGGATTTCTATCTTATAGATTCCATTGTTTGGTTTTGCATCAAAGTAAAGTACATCATTAAAATAAGCAGAAATAAATTCACCATTAAAATGATAATTAAAACCTTGTCCATGCAAAGCAGAAACCGAACAATATTGCTAGTAACACTAGGAATAAAATAAACATTGTTTAAAACAAGTTCTAAACCAAAAGGAGTAAAAGAACATATTCTACAATAGCCTTCATAGCAACTCTTTGTCCATTGCCAACATGGACCTCCAAGTCGCCATGTTTCAGCTTCCTAATCTTTCTTAGTCTCTTCAAAACATTACAAATGTGAAAACTACATCCTGTGTTAAACACGCATGTTTTGCCAGAAAAAGTAAAGATTTCAATAACATATATACCTAAGGACACTCCTCCTGAAGCCTTGGCTTGCTTCAGTTCAGCTAAATACTTAGCACAATTCCTCTTCCACTGCCCAATTTCATTACAATGAAAACACTTGGCATCCTTTTGAGGCTTCTTGTTTGCAACAGATTTGCCTTTGCCCTTCCCTTTACCCTGATTGCCCTTTTTCTTGGTGTTAGGTTCCTTAACATGCCCCTCCTTAATCATCAGCACTGGTGCAGTCTTGCTGGGTATATTCACCTCAGCAATTTTGAGCATCTGATGCAGCTCTGCAAGTGTCTTCTCCATCCCATTCATATTGTAGTTCATAGTGAACTAATCATATGACTTGGTCAATGAGTTGAGGATAATATCCCCACCTAACTCATCACTCAAGGGGGATTCCAGACGAGCCAAGTGATCAACATATGCCTTCATTTTTAGCACATGAGCGCTAATTGATGTACTCTCTGGCATACGAGTGGTTATGAGTGATCTCATTACATCAAACCTCTCATGACGAGCCTTCTGTTGGAACATTTCCAACAGGTGCTCATGCATCTCGTATGCCATCATATCATCCATGGTCCTTTGAAGTTCAGGAATCATGGATGCAAACATCAGACATGAGACTTTCATAGAGTCATCAAAGTGCTTTGCATAGTTCCTATATGCAACAGTTTGCTGATTGATGGGTTCATTAGGGACTGGCGTATCAACAACATACAGTTTGTTCTCCACTTTGAGAACAATTTTCAAATTGCTATTCCAGTCCATGAAGTTGGAGTGGTTCAGTTTGTCCTTCTCTAAGATGGACTTGAGAGAGAATTGGGAGGAATTGTTTTCAGTTGACATCGACAAAATTCAAAATTACTTAATTAGTATTTTATGTTTTAAAAATCTTAATTTAATTTTATGACCCAAAAGCAAAATTTTAATTAAGATGAGACCCCGAGTCATCAAAACACAATGAATTGGCTTAAGCACTATCCACTAGAATGATTATGTAGGTAAACAACGCTTGTTAATTGTGTCTTCTACACAACTCTCCATTTGGGGTTATCGCATAAAGGCGATATGTATGTTTAACCCCAACTATGCCCACTTGACGATCAAGCGCTGTTTTGTCCTTTACTGTTAACTGTAAACCGGCCTATGTTACACAGGAAACACGATGATTACCTTCTTTCATGATGGATGCCCAGATGTAGGGTATAGCACTAACATTTAGGTTCGATTTAGAATGAAGTGTTAACTCGTTATGGGTGGCATAAAACATCAATTTATATTTAGGATTTATTTTAATATTTACCCAAAATATTTTGAATAACTCGTAGCATGAGTCGAGTTACACAACAGTTTATAAAATCAAATTTTATATTATAAAATCCAATTTTATATTATTCGTGATAATAGAAACTCCTTTCCACACTTGACGTGATATAGTTTTAAATACCCTATTAAACTATGTTGGTCGTAATATCACGAATGATCTTGTTTTAAATTTTAATAAAACTCTTTTATTAAATATGCTTTTCAGTTTTATAAAACTTGTTTTAATAAAATCGTTTTCTTGATTGTGAAATTTTTTTTTATTTATTTTGGGTTATCTAGATTATTTACAATAAATAAAACATAACCACAAAACATAATAATCAAATAATCAAATCGAGCCCCTAATAGGTCACCTGTTTCGTTTTAGCCAGAAACGAAACGAACTAGTCTGAAGGGTTTCAAAAGCTAATTTTTGAAAGCTCCCACTTGACCCGCGATCTCTATCTTCATGGTACATGTTCACCATTTATCTTGATCTTGTACTTGAAAGATTACAATAATAAATTTGAAAATACAATAAAACCAAATCTGTTCTAATCCTATCTATTACATCGGTTCAAATATCCGCAAAAAAAAGAATACAAATAAAAAATACTATTACATCGGATCCAATATCTGCAAAAAATACAAATCAAAATAAAACCACAACCATAACATACACAACCATGACAAGGGTCATAACCTAGGGCTCGATTCACATCACAATCCATAGCAACCAAAAGCTTTTGATCTTTTGTCAAAATAAATAATTTTTAACAAATAAAACTTAGATAAAAAATATAACTTTACCATCTATACACGTGTAACCGTGGCTCTAATACCACTGTTGGGAATTATGGTATCAAAACTTGAAGCGGAAGCGGTTTACATATTTAACAAAAATCGATTATATACATATATAATCATGGTCGATTTTGATTTTATAACATATGTTTGATTTATTAACCTGATTAATAAATATTCACAGTCAGGATCAAGGTTATACGCATATAAACAAATAAATAGAAAAACAACCATAGTGAGTTTTAGTAATCAACCTTTGACGACTACACCAGGATTGTAACACGTGGGTTACAACGAATCCTCGCTAGTAGGAAGTTCACAACCGAGCACGAGATACCCAAAGGTAGAACTGACCAAAGAGATGAGGTGGCTGTAACACCTCGTAAAATCGTGTCCAATAATGTATTGATACGTGTCCCTAATCCTAATTGTGCCTAATGTTGACTAGGAAGGACCATTTTTACCAAACATTGAAAGTATGAATGTGGAGGGACTTAAAGTGTCAACATGCTAAAACTATGCCTCTGAGTGACCTTGCACGGTGTCCGTATTCTCAATTGAGCCCCTTGTTGGACGTGAGGAGTCGTTTGTGGAGTTGTTTGAAAGTTTGTAAATTAAAGGGGTTAAAAGCATCAACATGTTAATTTATACCTCTGAGTGACCTTTTAACAAACCAGGAACTTTTGATGCTCGATCATACACCCGGGTGTGCCTAAGATTGTACTTGAGGGGTTAAATGTGACAAAATGAAAGATATATTAAAGTTTCAAGGGTTGAGGGACTGTTTGTGACAAGTTTTCAAAACTTGTCTGGTGGTTCAGCGCCGTAGGTCGCGGACGGGGGAACCCATGCCTGGTGCATGTCGCCTGGGGTGTCTCTGTGCATTTTTTTGCCTTGGCATCCACATAAACCGCCAAAACACTTCATTTCCGTTACTAGGGGTTGCATGGTGGTTTAAGACATGTACTAGGACACATGAGATCATCTCCTAGCCCCTTATAACACCTGGAATGATCCAAATCTTGAGCTCTAACTATAAATAGGAGTGTTCTTCAACACTTTTACTTGATCTTCTTGTTTTATCAACTCCTCTCTTCCTCTGGAGATTCCCAACTGAAGGGAGACCCCGCTTGAGTTCAAATTCATGCTAGGACCACTTGTAAGTGTTCCTACCTCCTGCATTTTCGTTTGTAGGCTTTTAAAAGCCGAAAGTCAAGCTTTTTCGATAAATGCTTTGACTTTCAGTTTAGACCTTAATGGTCCAGACATTGTTTGAGGTGAACATAGCTACGTGATCGTAATTGGGGAGGTGTTAATCCCTCAAAAGGGCACCACCTAAGAATCACGTTTGCTTGGTCAATTGATGGGTCAACATATTATTGTTTTAAAAGTCAAACGGGTCAGTTTTAAAATAATCATAATCTGATAATGTAGGTGTTCTAAAATATTTTTTAACACTTTAATAACTTGGTAATACTTACTAGAACATGTGTAAACATGTTCGGCTCGTCAATTCCAGTTCTAGGGTAGTTCGCAACCGAAAGTCGCGAAGTTTGACTTCTGCTTTGACTTTCAATTCTGACCCGAATTAGATTAGTTTACTACCGATTTAAGGTTCTATTATGATCATATTATTATGTAACATAACCCCCTGAGGTTATATTACATGATCATAATAGTAATCTGTGTTTTTATGCAGGTTCCGTTATTATGCTAAACTTTGACTAAATTGCCCGTTTGTTTTAAATAAGATTTTAAACACTAATGAACTTGCAAATGAATTATACACTGATATGTAAACATGTTTAACATATTTTGATGTTATTAATCTGATCATAAACTGAATTTACATATATATCGTAAATTATACTTTTAAAAGGACCAAAATGCCCTTTCGGCACCTAAATGGTGAAACATAATTTCTTATACCAAACTCATTGCCTACTGATATAATATCATAATTAGAATTATTTTGGATATCAAGTCATTTGATAAACTGAGTTTATGCACAAGTTCTTGTATTATGCTCTTAAATGACGATAATACCTTTATGGCACCTAAAATGGTTTTTAATCATGATTTTCATACAAAACCTGTTACCTAATGATATGTTATATTAAATAACATATGTTAACCATATAAACCTAGTCATAACATCAGTTTTCATAAAACATCGCAAATATCGTTATTTAACGCCTTTAACGCCTTTTCGGCGCGTAGTATGGTTTTAAACCATATTTACCAACCAAGACTTGTTACCTACTATTTTTTATAACTTATTTAAGTTTTTTTTATAGTAGGTACAAGTTATAAACTCAGAATCCCAAATAAGCTTTCAAACTATGTGTGAAATGACCAAAATGCCCCTACGGTGCATAGTTTGGTCTTAAACTATAAAACACACATATATTTGATATCCTGCTGATATTATATCACAAATTAAGTATTTTTATAGAATTTTTATGGTCATAACATCAGATTATATGCAAGTTCCTTTTATACATCGCTAAATGACCAAAACGCCCTTATGAGGCATAGTTAGATTTTAAAACCCTAACGGGCATACAAGTTGATATCCTAGTGATATTATAACTTGTTTAAAGTATATTGGCATATGGAACCTGTTCATGACTCATCCGGTTACCCGTTATCGCTTATACGCGCACGGTTAGACTTATGTAACTAGTTTACCTAAGGTTACCGAAACGGGTTTAACCTTATCATTTTTAACTCAATTTCCAGAATCTTAATAGTTAACCCATATTATATAAGTCATAGTACTTGTTGGGTTTAAAATGCATTCTATTCCGGTCATCGCTTAATCTAGCGTATCATACAGTTTTTAATACTTTAAGCTGTGAGGACCGTGAGTTCGGGTCTTCGAACGCTCAGACCGGATCTTAACACCTGCTGACGTGTGCAGAATCCATGAAAGTAGTAGAGAGAATAACACCATAGATACCGTTAAACACCAATCTCATTAATAATAGGAAGATTACAAAACCTGGAGAAATTTTGACAGGGCTTCGCCTTGGGTGCCAAATGATCAACTGAATCAAGACCCAAGCACCTCTATTTATAGAGGTTGCCCACCCGGATGAAACATTACTACTACCCATCCGTCCGGATGGACTCCATCCGTCCGGATGGACATACATAACGTACAAAACCTACGTTTCAATCCGGATAACATACAAAACACATAATAAACATTACAAAGACATCAAACATGACAAATAAAGACTCAATACAGACGTAAGCTACAGGCATAGTGCATTCACAGACTCCCCCTTGGATGTAGCTGTAGTCATCTTCGTGTATAGTCTTGATTAAGCCTTCCTGTTGCGTCTTCTCTCCATGTACTTTCTCCTCCTTTCTTCTGCACGTTCTGCTAACATTCTCTTTCGCTGGTGCCTTCCTTCATTAGTCCACCATTCACGCCATTCTTTAATACCATCCATCGTTGTGGCGCTCTTCTTTGAGAAATTCTTCTAATTCAAGATCTCTCCATTTCGATTCCCAATAACGTCCTGAATCAATGTCTTTTTCAAAGCATACCTTCACCAACTTCTGATATCTCAACGCCTGCTCCTTGTCTGCTTCATAGTACATAATCTTGTTGAAGAACAGACATTCAATATCCTTCTTCGAGCAATTTACAAGCCACATTGGATCAAGCACATGAATGTATCTCTAGAAACCTGTCTTCTCGTCAAATAACGTTATCACAGCTTCACATGTCTTTGGATTGAAGACCCACCCTTTGAAATCCTTATAGAAGTCTTGCTCCATATCCTTCAAAGGCATGTTCTTCATACGTCGTGGTCGTCTAACATGTAATGTGATATCCTTCTCTCCAGTAATAGGATCAATTTTTACTGTGCGTTTAGGTCAATGAGGCCTCAAATCTGGAAAATTCAATTCAGCTTGTTGCTTTATGTATCCCCACAACCTTTGTTCATGAAATCTTACTTCTGCACCATGTAGACATTGCTGAAGATTCTTTGTTTTCACCAATTCTTCAACATCCCACCAAGGTAGTGTTCTTATATCTTTAAGAAACTTGAAATATTGAACACCATATTCACGTTTGATTACATATACCTTCATATCTTCCAGATAACCCCATGACAGAATGTCTCCAAGTGATTCATCAGGATGCCGTGTGAAGAACTTCAATGGTCTCTTGAACTTTCTTTCTTCAACCATTGGTTGTTTAAACCATTTCTTTCTTTCTTCTCTGAGTTCTTCCTTTGAAAGTGTCTTTGGAGGACCATCTGTACTAATCCTCTCAACAAGTTTTCTTCTGAGATCATCTTCATTATGAGTACGAAATAAATCGCCAAAAGTAGGAAAATTATCATCTTGACCAGAATAATGAAACGGAACATCTTGGTCAGAATCTGATCCATCTTCAACAATCACATCATTGAAATTGTCTGCATCTTCCATAAACTTAAACACATACTTACTATCTGGAGCCGTTGGAATCTCATCTTCAATGTCAAACTTGAATTTTTCATCATTCAAACCCAAAGCTTCTATCATTGACTCCCTCGTCCAATTTTCAACTAGTTCTCCCTCTTCAATATCATGACTAAGATAAATGACTTTGGGAGTATTAGAGAATACCTTTTCAAGATCAGCATCCTTAGAACCAGATGTAGATCCCCCCTAAGGCTGTTCTTCCTCCTTTTCCTCGTTTTGTGTATCATCAAGGTAATTATTGACTTAATGGCCACCAGGTTGTCTCACAGTCAGTACACCACTATCACCCCCTTAATCATCATCATCATTATTATCATCACTTTCATGAAAATCATCTATATCTTTCAGATAATCATCTACTTCATCCTCATCATCATTCTCTTTGTCAACTATCTCATCAGTCTGAGCTTTCTTTGCTTCCTTAGCTTTCAGACGATGTCTTTCAACTTCAAATCTTCTTGCATTGTCTTATCTGCTGTAAGATACACTTTTTGGTTCACCAACAAGAACGAATAGTTGTGCAAGGACTAGATCATTTTCATCATTAACCTCAACCTCTGGTTGTTTCTCTTCTTGACTCGATGATCCAAGAACTTCTTCATTATCAACTGCAATACCCTTTCCTTTATCCTTTGCAGCTTCAGCCGCTTCTTCAGCTTCTTTTTGTTGCCTTTCCATCCTCCGAGCCTCAGCTCTTCGGATCTCAATATCATCAAATGCCGCATGCACATTGATACCAAGTCTATCTTCAATAACCGCATATAACATCGCTATTTACTTATACTTTTTCTCCTTGTCTGCTCTCAAATCTGTTATCTCCTTCTGCATGATTTCATTCGCATTACTCATCGTCGTATTAGCATCATTCAGATCACAATTCATAGACAGCAGCTCGTCGATCGTTTCGTTCAAAGCATTGTTGTCAGCCTCAACGTTCAATAACCTTTCATTCATTGCAAAGACCTCATTCTTGAGTACCACATTCTCTGCTTTAACTTACTTAAGCTTCTCCTCAGATTCTTCTTTTGCTTTCTCCCACTCTGCAACCTTCCTCACTAATTCATCAACTTTGTCATCATTGAAGAACGGAATGTAACCAACGTCATCTAAACTTGGACCACCATCAAGGTTTGATGGAACTTTTGGAAAGCTTTGACTAGAACCTTGTTGTGTTGGAGTTGGAATCTTCTTTGTTATGGAGCTAGATTCTTCAACAGTCTTAGCGGTTGTTGCGGAGTTGAGACATTTACTTCTGGAATTTTTTCATGTATTGGAGAACTAGGAGGTGTAGCCATTATGAATTCACTTTGCATTGGGACCTCCATTTCAACGTTTTCAACCCTTTCAACTTCTGGAATCTGTTCAGGAATAGAAGATGTTTATGTCACAACCTTAGCTATTATCTTCCTGATTTTCTTTCTTCTTGGAACTTCGCCTGTAGGTTGAGTACTTCATTTTATTCCTCTACCTTTCTTTTTCTTTAACTTTTCTGTTTCTGTAGTTGAAGGCTCATAAGTAGCATCTTCATCATCTGAATTCTTCTTTTTCTTTGAAGGCCCTTTCATTCTGAATTTACCACTAACATATGTTGTTGGTGCAAGCTGTGTGACATCTATATCACTTTCAGTCTCGCTCGAATCTGTATGCACCTCACCTTCAACTAACGTTTCTTTGACAGCTTCAATGGTTTTAGCACTTTTCTCACCACTAGCTTTTTCAACAACTTTAGAAGCATCCTGATCTGCTATAATAGCTTCAATTTCTCCAGAGAAAATCTTATGATCATCACCTACAACATTCACATCTTTAATTTGTACATCATCAGGCTCATCAACCAGATGTGGTGGTGATTTCGTTTTCTTTGGAGCTCTCTTTGGTGTTGCCTTTGGTGTTGTAGCCTTAGGAATTCGTGGTGTTGGAGTTTTCCTTTTCTTCTTTTCATCTTTCTTCACCCACCACCTATTCTTCTTTGGCTCAAATAACTTCATCTTTTCTGTTTCAGTATCAGAACCACTGTTATCATGCCTCCATTTGTCATCTACTGGAGCTTGATAGTCAGATGTCTTAATAGCAGCAAACTTTCCTTTCAACTTCGGCTCTTTACCTTTTTCAACCCAATGTATATATCCAACCTCTTCAAGGTTTCGTTATCCATATGTTCTAACTTCAGCTCATCGTCATCTGCTTTTGGTAAGTTTGGAAGTTGATCGTCTAGCAGCATCTGCACAAACCTTGGATATTGCAAGAATCTTTCACCTTTAGTGTTATCCAACATGTGATTGAAGATCATCTATGAAATATTGTAAGGTCTGTTCAGAATCAAACACGTGATGATGTTCATAATATAGTCTACTGATTCATCATAACCACCCTTCCTATGGCCTAACGCGTGTATCACTGAATGCACAAGAAACTTATAAGGCTTTGATAACTTTGACTTTGCATAAGCTTGATCGTTTACAAACCCTGTATAGCCCATTCTCATCCATAAGCCTTTACATAACCATTCTGGAGCATGAATTGGATCTTCGCCTTTATCATTCAGTTCCAAGACCCTTCGAATATCACCAACTGTTATCTTCACAACAACATCGATAACTTTCCCGTTCTCATCTTTCATCTTCACTGAAGAATGTATCGCCTTATCTGCTTCTTCATAGTGTGTATTGTTCCAAAAAGCCCTCACATGAGATTCGTAACACTTATGTTGATCCGTCAATGCCTTGTGAATTCTACTATCCTCGATGACTTGAATTGCTTTCTCATTATTGCCATATATATACATGTGCATCATATAGTGCAAAATGTCATATCATTATTGCATGCAAACTTTATTGATTTAAACGATGCACGAAACAGAGATAGCACACTTATCAGACAAATCAGAAAAATGCTGACGGAGTTCAGTACATAGACAGACATGGTATTAAGACACAGAATGAGCTAGAAACCAAGAGTTACACTAGTATAGTGTTTAGGAAAGTAAGGATCATAAAACTGCATTCCTAGAGATAGTTTAAGTGCTGGAAAGTGCCTAAAACTCACACAAACTGCAGAATTCTGTAGAATTCAGCAAAATCCAGCAACTAAACAACTTAATATTATGCAGAAACATAGTTAAATGGTCCAGAATGCTATCCTAAGTATCGGGAATCAAAACTGTCACAAAAGGTAACAAGAAGCACACTAAACTGCATAGTTTAGCACCCTAACGAACCGGTAACCAACCGAACAACCGGACAATACCCGAAACACCAGATTTTCACTAGAAGCATTGTTTTAGCATTACTAAGCTAGTTATGGTCCCCGAACATCATAACAGATTATATAAGATCTAGTAACTAAACACCTAACTAATATACTTAGATTTCAACTATATAATCTAACTTAACATTACACGCTAATCTAGACCCCCCACATATTCTCGGCCAACATGCACGGCCCACACTTGGATTTCTTTTCAATTGTTTATTCGATTATGTCCCTAACTTTATTAAGCATAAGAACCAATGGACTTGAAGTGTTGAAGTATTATAAGTTAAACCTATAGTTCATAACCTCATCACTTTCATCACAACTCAACACACACCATACTCTCTCCCTCTCCTTCTTTGGTCTCGGCCGAACATAACCACCCACACCACCACCTTCATCTTTCAACATTCATCCATTCCATACATATACAAAGGTGCAAGAAGCCATACAAGGAAGCTAGGAACTCTTGGAAGTTGAAGGACCTCTCATACAAGCTTTTAACCACCTCATCTTCATCTTGTGATCATCCCTAGCCTTGAGCTAGTAGTAAGATCATCTACTCTCCATTTTACATCTTGTTAAGTTGGTTAAAAGATGATATAAGTTGCTAATCTTGAAGAACACTATGAATCAAGAACATGAAACTTGAACATAAGCTTAAAAATCATAAGAAATCATGTTGTTAAGTGTTATTATGCTACTTGATTGTTGATTGTTTATGTTGATGATGTTAAACATCATATGGTCTTGCTAGATTGTGATTAAAGACATAATATAGCAAGATGAGAGGATGATTATGTTGTAGATCAAAGTAATCATCTTTATGTAAAGCATGAACTTGAAGTATAAATTGTTTTTCTTGAAAAATAATGATCAAAGTGTAATGTAGATCATTTAAATGGATGATTTCAAAGAATAATTTTCAAGAAACCAAGTTAAAAATACAAGATTTACCTAAGCTTGGTTCTTAAAGAAATTAACCATATTTTTGGTGGTTAATCAAGTGTAGAAATATATATTTAACAAGAAAAACTCAAGAAGAAATAATTTTAGAAAATTTATTTACAAGTTGTAAACATCCAACTTCTTCAATAATGATGTTTTTAAATGAACAATCATACTTTAAAGGGTAACTAAGCCTACTAAACACACCAGTAAGTTACTACAAATTTTTGTAAACTTTCAAGTTCATGAAGTAATAATTTATGCTTGATTTTGGAAAATTGGTAAGTATTGGTTGATTTGTTGTTGATTGTGTTGATTTATAAAAGAAAATGATATGCTTTGAAAGCATGGAAACCTCCATTTTTAAGGGGAAACTATGGCAAAATTTTTCTAGAAATTTAACACTTAGAAAAATATTTTTAAACAAATATTTACAAGTATATTTTAAACCATGAATTTTCATATAAAGTTTGCATAAATTTTGTTACAAAAATTACAAAATATTGGAGGTTGGTTTTTGATAATAAAAGTGACTAAATATGTATTTACGAGAATATATATTTAGATGTCACCTTGTGTGTGATTACTTGTATATTATGTGTATTAGTTAAATTATTTTAGGACTTCAAATAATATAACTCACCAAAATACCAAGAAAATACAATACAAAATATTACCAAAATTCCAACAAAATGAATATACAAATTATACCTAAAATATTGGAGAAACCGAACAAGGAATATAACTTACAAAAATATTCCGGGATTTAATTCATAAGTATATTTTGGTAAACGGTATTTTGGAGTTCAAGAAAAAAAAATATGATTTTTACAACTACTACAAGATTATATCATATTTTTGACAAGAAGATACATTATTTTTGGAAAAGAAAACATATATATTTTTCTTGAAATTATTAGAAGATGTATTACTTTTGGGAGAAAATGTATATTTTCTTAAACAAATATAGAATATATTATTTTTGGGTGAAAAATAGATCTATATATATTTTCTAAGTTGAACTTGAAAATATATTATTTTTGAGACTTATATGAAAATACAAATATCTTTGCCAATGGAAAAATTATAAATAATTTTTCTATGTAAGATTTCTTAAATATATATTTTGAGAATATATATTGGTGAATTTTTATTTGAAATATTATTCCGGAAAATTAACACAAAAATTAAGTATAAGGATACTTAATAAACACAATAAAAATACGTATTATCGTACGTATAGATACACCAAAATACGCCACCGATACTTGGCAAAAATATACAAGATTAAAGATACGAGTATGGATACACCCATCCTTGGGAAATTATACATGTACAAATACATAAGTGTGACAAGTTAAAATATATTATTTTAACCAATATTCCAAAATTTAATAAATATAATTTGAGTTAAAATATTTATTATTTTGACAAATAATTATATAACTTGGAATAATATTGATGACACAAAGAAACGTAACTCAAAGACACTAAATAAGATTAAGGTCAAGGCACGACCCACTCGTCTAATAAACCGTAGTACGCTTGTAGGTAGTCGTGCACTCTAGAGGAAAGCTTTGGGTTACTTGATTGAAGGACGCATAACCGTGAGTTCATGTCCCCCTTTTCTTTTAACTATTTTCGGTTTTATAACTTCGGGGGTGAAGTACAAGTTACAAATTGTTTACAAACGTTTACGTATGATATGGTTAGCTAAGGAATGTACTGCTAGATCATGTGAGTGGTGGGTACAACGCTTAAGACCATTAATCCTCGTAGTAGGACCGATGGACATGAGTGATAGATCTATTTGGGTGTAGCGAGCTCTACCCATGTGGGCCGGGATTTGGCCCATGAGGTAACTATGTCTTACAGCCGGAGGCCCGGTACAAAATCTACTAGGATTGAGCCTTCCTGCATCACGTCACACATATTAATGGCCTTGCAAACCATTAATCGATCTGTTTTTCTTGTTTACTTTCATACCGAGGTTTACAAATACATACATACTTACAATGATTACAAGGTTTATTCGTGCACATATACAAAACACATGAACTCGCTCAACTTTTGTTGATGTTTTCAAACTACATGTATTTCAGGAAACTAAATGTGGATCTGGCGGGCGTTTGGAAGTTTCAAGTGATGTTTGAAATAAAAGATGTCATCCGGTGTCTAAGGGTTTGGATTGTGTATCTTATCCTGAATAAGATACATAGTTCAAAACCTAGTTTTTATTAGTGTCTCTTGTCGAGTCCTTATGGAACTCTAAACAATTTGAATGGTTTGTAACATGGATTCGAAGTCTGTGTTGGGATTTGAACAATGTTGTTTATATTGTTTCAAAACTTATCTATGGATGAACATCTTGGGTTTTATCATATAGTCGTTTGTTATGTTTGAATGCAATGATATTAAGCAAGTTACACATAATCACGCTTCCGCAAAAGTCAGGGTGTGACATATACTATATTGATATATGTTCTCTGGGTAGTGCGAGACCTCGAGAGCTCAGGTTAGAACTTCCGTTCAGTCAGAGAGATGAAGGCTCGACTTTAAGTGTTTCCCACTAAGGGATCTTCTTTACAACAGCACTTGATTTAAATCTTTTGATATTTTATCAATTTTTATGCAGAGGAAAATCTATTTAAAGCGCATAAAGTATGATACGAGGTCTAGGCCATTGCTGACGCAAAATCAGAAGACCTGGTATAATACCCTAGATATCAAATAGTATAAAGACCTAGTATCTCAGAATTAGGCAATCTTTCAAACAAGATTTCAGGGGTTACCCATATATCCGAGAGATGCTCCCCACGAGATAAGAAAGACCTAGTATCTCAGAATTAGGCAATCTTTTATCACTTCAGCTCCAGTTTGAGATCATGAGCCGTAGAGTCTTGGAGCTTGAGCTGACTCCGCGACCCTTACCGTGTCCTTGTCAGCCTATTTTTGTTCCCCCACATTCATCACCGTCTCCTTTTGCACATCCACCTGTCCCGCTTACTCCTTTCCCAAGGTTTTGATGTTCGATTCCTCACTGTCGAGCAGCAGATCAGTTACTTACTTCATCATGTATACGAGCTCGAGGAGGAGCTTGCGCATGTGCGCAGCTTGCTTTTCTTCCCTCCTCCTCCTCCTCCACCTCCACCTCCACCTCCACCATCAGCATAGTTGGTTTTTGGTTTTATGCAGATTGCATTACTTTTAGTGAGAGCACTACTATTGAGCAGAGATTGCGAAGACTTTTGAAGACCACTTTTGAATATGTGATTTTGTACATTGACAGACTTTTTGGACAAGGGTAGTGTGACCCTGTGTCCCTCTTGATGTGATACACTTTGTAAATAATGTAACTATGGTCGGTAGTTAATGAAAGCTCAATCGTCATGTTCTCACTAAACACGTTGTTGATTTACATGTTTATGCTACGATTGTGTTGTTATATGATTGCTTGCTATAATAAATGCTACTATATATATATACGTACTGTTTATCTATTTACTAAATAAGACCTGACCTATCAAATCTTCTTATTAGAAGGAGAATGCCTCCTCGAAGGAACACTCAATTGCCCACGACTGAGGCAGAACTACAAGAGCGCATCTCACAGGCCATTGCACAACATGAGGCCCTTCACTCCGAACACAGTGGAGGTACCTCAGGGAATAACCCACCTAACGGTAATGTTTAAGTTACATAAGACATGTTACAATACGTTTGGACATTCCATGTGTGCTTTACTAATGCTTTCTGTAAACAATGTTGCTTGTGTACAGGCTGTACTTACAAGCAGTTTTGGACTGCAAGCCTCTGAACTTCGACGGTACTGGAGGTGCCGTAGCTTTCGTGAGATGGGTTGAGAAGACAGATTCTATGTTGCGGATGAGCAAATGTGCTCAAGAGCATCAGGTCACGTATATTTCTGGACTGTTCTTAGATGGGGTTCTATCATTGTGGAACCTTCAGGTTCATACTATAGGCGAGGCTACGGCGTATGCTCTGACATGGGATGAATTAAAAGAGCTGATGCGAAAGAAGTATTATTCCCGAGCCGAAATTCAGAAGTTGGAAACTGAATTTTGGAATCTGAAAATGGATGGTCCCAAGATAGCTGAGTATGTGCAGAGATTCCATGATTTGTCTCGCGTGGTCCCTTACTTGGTGGAGCCAGAATTCAAGAGGATCGAACGTTTCATTTGGGGATTGGCGCCCCAGATATTGAGCATGGTGACAACATCTAAGGCTCCAACCATCACGGAGGCGATCGACTTGAGCGTGGCACTGACAGAGGAAGCCATTAGATTGGGAAAGTTCTCAATTTCCAAGACCAAGAAGAAAGAGACTCATGTAGAGTCGTCTGGAGAAAACAAGAGGAAGTTTTCAAATTTCAAGAAGGGTACCCAGGGGAACAACAACAGTGCTAACAAGCGGAGAGATGCTAACCCACCAGCCGAGGTCAGGACTGGTGCTGCAAATGCTGAGAACAAAGGGAAAGGATACACGGGCACTCTACCCAAGTGTGATGTATGCCTGATGTGCGTGTGGTGTTATAGATTTTTAATGTATATTTTAAGCCCTTTAACACTTTTTAGCCAAGTTTTAAATTTATAAAACACGATATTTACTAACACTAAACACACATATGGGCAAGTGCACCCATCGTGAGCGTAGTATAGTGTTGGTAAGATACCGAGGTCGTCCAAGGACACAAAAGCTTTTAGTACCGGTTTATCCTCAACGTCTAATCAAATCAAAAGTTTAGAAAAATGTTTTAAACTAAAAAAAAATAAAACTAACTAAAATTCTGAAAAAATAAAATAAAATAAAAACAGATAGACAAGATGAATCACTTGGATCCGACTCGTGTTTAGTGTAACCTTTGATTATTTCCACACTTTTGCACTTTTTAAGAGATTATCTTAGTTATTGTAGTAGGCCCCTCTTCTGAAGGTGACGTTACCCTCAACCCAGTAGTTTGAGTCAGCAAATATACAATCCTAAAGGGTTGGATTATTGAAAGATAATTAATTAAGTTATTAATGCATATTGTGGTAGGCCCCTCTTCTGGAGGTGACGTTACCCTCGCCGAAGTAGTCTGAGTCAGCAGGGATACAGTCCTAAGTAGCCGGGTTAAAGTTTTAATAGTAGTTTACATATGAGGGGATCAAGGAGTTCGGACCCTCGCCATCCAATACCAGTGGGTATTGAAGGAGGTCCTACTAAAGTTAACCCAGGTCCTTGCAGGATCTATACACTTAACAAGGCAAGACTCTTACCAAACCGTTCCCTTAACCCCCGACTAGGTAGCCAACATACCTCCATATAGACCGTGGAGATATGAATGGTGAAAATATTTTATTTTATATAGACAGTAAAATAATGCCAAGACACCACAGACAAACGATAATGAAGACTCACCTTCAACATAAGAAACTCGTTATTAAAGTCATTAATACATAACCAAATAAAAAGTGTGAAAAGATTAAAAATAAAAAGTATTACACTAGACACTTGTCTTCACCAAGTGATGTAAGAGACTTAGGCAAACATGGCCTTTGATTGTCAAGAACTCTTACGATCAATCTTGGATCCCGAGACTACTACACACACTCTATGATGGATAATGGATGATGGTGGTGGATGATGGTGTTGTGGTGGTGGTGGAGTGTGGGTGAAGTGTGAGAGAGGTGGTTTGCCAAGGGATGGTTTGCAAATGAGCCAAGCACCCCTATTTATAGCCTGCACAGAAGCCCGGACAGGGCCCCGTGTCCATTGGGCACGGCCCCGTGTCCACCCATCTTCTCTTTCTTCATTAATTGCAGTTTGTCTGGATTAGTTGACCACGCCCCGGTGTCCGCTAGGCACGACCCCGTGTGCAGAAGTGTATCTGTACTATAAAGATTTCCCTAGATTCTGCGAATCTTATATTTGACCACGGCCCCGTGTCCGCTGGGCACGCCCCCGTGGTGGGTGATATAAGCTTCTACAGCTTTGTCTTTTCTGCAGACACTTGGGCACGCCCCTGTGCTCATTGAGCACGGGGCGTGTTCAGCCTTCTGTTCTCTTGTTTTGCTTTGCTTGGGAAGATGCTGTCGGGGGGTCGGGCATGCCACGTTTATTCCTTTTCTTGTATTTATGTTAGATTTAGCTGTCTTTTTGCTTCTTTTGTTCATTTGAGCTTATTTAATCCTGAAAATACAAAAGGAAGACAAAAACACACTTTTTCCAACATTAGTACTAAAAAAGGGCTAGTTTTATGCCACATTTGATGTAATTTATATGTTGCATTTTGCACACATCAAATACCCTCACACTTGAATCTTTGCTTGTCCTCAAGCAAAACTCTTTATAATGTGACTTTACACTCCCAAATGGAATGGGTAGAAGAGAAGGTTTTCGGCTTGTCATAGAGTGTCGGGATTTACAAGATTCTTTATTAAGTTTTATTTTTATTTATTTATAATCCTATTCGTCATGATTCATTTAAAACATTACATAAGATAAATTACTTATTAGGGCATAACATGCCTCTTTTAAATTCCATTTATATACAAGTTCACATACCTCACGGGGGATCACTTAACACTCGGCCGAAGGTGTATTTTTGTGAAAACTCTCGAGAGTGGCATGAAACTTACTTCTACCATAAGCTTGTCAAGAAATCAATCCTCCTCCTTTTTAACTATATACCCTTGTAAATATCAAGAGGATTTTTGGGGTGAAGGGTTAGGCTTGGGTTAAAGGTAGGTGGTTGGGTTAGTGGTTAGTAGAAAAGGGCGAAAGGCGTAAAAAGTGTCGGTTTTCGCAAAACATTTTTGTGACTTTTTATTCCAATGAAGCATTATTCAAACAAGCCTTCTTTTGATGAGTTTTGTTTGATTATTGCTAACTTCATTTTTCTTTTCTTCTTTATCAAATTTTTTTTTTGATAAGGAAGTCACACGAAAACCGAGCTTTGTTACTAAAATAAAGGGTTTAAAATGAAAAAGGATTTTGGTGGATTAAAGGGTATTTGATTTGGGTTAAGAAATGAAAAGATTTAGGCTCAAAGGGGTTAACTATGGGGATTTTGGGTAGGTGGTAAAAAAAATAATGGTGTTGAAATAAAAAGGGTTAGTCCTAATGCCTCCATCATTTACTTACTCGGGTTTAAGTTGGTAAGGACCGGGAATGTATCGTCGTGGCAAGTTCTAGAGTCGTAAGAACCAAGCGGCTATTCACACAAGAAACGAAAAATGAGCATTTAGTTTAAAGATGTGTATTTGTATGCTCAATAAAGGCTCAAAACACACTTTTTGTGGGAATTGCTTTTTATGTGATCAAGTATATATAATCAAATTTTAACTAGATTTGTCATGTCGTTTCATAATTTTCTTATGTTGGTTCTTTTTATCACGACGCTATCAGTTGTAAATTTGTAAAAATATCACCTTTTTAGAATTTGAAATTCCCAAATTAAACCTAGACAAGTAAAAAAAATGAAAAAAATTGGGGTGTTTAGCAGTTCCAATAGAGTTTTGTGTAAGGCTTGTAATTAGGACTTGCAAAATTCAAGATTTTAGCATCCTCCCCACACTTAAATTACACATTGTCCTCAATGTATCCCAAAAATAAGTTTTTAGGTTGATTGAATGTGTAAAAAGGTGTGAAAAAGCAAAATTTTACGTTACTGGGCGTCTGGACACGGCCTCGTGGTGTCCGGGCACGGCCCCGTGTTCAGATCGCCAGTAACAGAAAATAAAGTAAAGTAACAGAAGGCTGGACACGGGGGGCGTGTTCAGTGAACATGCCCCGTGTCCCGGTAGCTGAACTGGGCAATTTTCTGAAGATGGTTGAGCACGGGGCGTGTTGGCTGAGCACGACCCCGTGCTGAACTTGCTGTAATGAATAAAAATTATCGGGTGGCCCTGTTTTTGTGCATGGGGTGCTGGTTCAAGTTTCTCTTGGTATCCTTCACCATTCCAAGTGTGTTTTACCCACTACATCATCATCCAAACACCAAATTAATTAAAACCATCATTCATTAAAACTAGCACATTACATAAGGTCCTAGAGAATTTAAAGACAAAGCAGAAAAATAAAAACTAAAGGTCCTAAGATAGATGGGTCAAATGGTACTTAAAATCATCCTAAGGAGTTCTACTTTAATAAGAATCAAAATTCCGGAAATAACTTTCCGGTATTTAAAAGCCTCGTAGAACTTTTAGACCGAGGGGTATTCCCTAGATGTGATTAAAGCCATTCTTCTATCTCTCTTGGGAGGAAGAAGCCGGGCTCGTTTTCCTCAACATCTTGCGTAGGGGGAGTGACACCAACCGGAACCCCTTGTAGTATGTCTCGAGGGGGCTCCGGGTGTATGGTGTACCATTCGGCCGGTATGATGACTTCCGGTACCACATTCCATGCCCTTTGGGTGATAATTGGCACCAAAGGAGGAGAAGCGAGAATGTTCAACCTTTGGTGCGAAAGGTTGACCTCTCGAAGACATCCCTCTAGTCCCACCGTCAAATGATTGATACGGTCGACCAATGCTTCTTCCACTCCCGTCATTTCATCAATAGCTTCTCTTAAAGCGTAAACGTAGTTTACAAGAGAATCTTCAACCATTGATGACCTTCTCCCTTGTCGGTTGTTTCTGGAGTGCGATGAAGATGTTCCGCTAGTTCTGCTCGCCATTCTGAGAAAACATACCGAAAAGAGTTCAATTTCATGGAAACAGTACCTCGGACACGGCCCCGTGCTCAATGAGCACGGCGCCCGTGTGCAGATGTCTACAGATTTTTGGAACAAGGAATCTTGGAGTTTTTATCTGTTTTCGTGATTTTTAAAACGTTTTTAAGCAGAAACAACTTAAAACATTGTTGTAGAACTTGTTTTTAACAAGATTTCTTGAATAAAAATCTAACAAACATCTCAATAAAGCTTGGAATTATGGAGATTTCAAGCTCTAATGGAGGTATTAAGGAAAAATTGAAGAAGAAGGTAATAGATAAAAGTGGAAAAGACAAGATGGTTGTTGGGAACCTTCTTTAGAATATACCTAGGATGGTATGTGTGAAGATACACCAGATCTTTGTCTTTGGAGTGGTCCAAATGTGCATAAATCTTGCTGCATTTATAGAAAACGCCAGCACACTGCACACGGCCCCGTGTCGGCTGGACACGGCCCCGTGTGCAGGCAAGATCCTGATACATTTTGTCCGTATTCTGACACGAAATCAGACGGGAATCTTTGGGTGGACACGGGGGCGTGCTGACCTGGACACGGCCCCGTGTCTAGAGGCTGTTTATGAAGTTTCTTCCATTTTAAGGAATTCATCTGAATCGGGCGGTTCCTTACTGGATGGAACAACCCCAAAGTGCCTGAGATACCTTAGTTTCTCTAGATTAAGACGAGAACGCAAGAGTTTGTCGGTGAGGGTGATTCTTATGCTAAATGTAGATGGACAAGTCCAACCCTTTCCCGGGCTCTCGTTAAAGAAGGTGTATGCCGAATCGCTCAGGTCTATGTATGCACCGAACGAAGTCGATGGGGAGTCCTTCACGGCACAATCGACACAGGGACGACTATCGCTCAAGTCCTCGCTAGAGTTAGAGGTGATTTAGGGAACAACGAAGTTGTTTTTATTCGAATGCGATCTCAATAATTCTTCTTGGGCTTCGTCTTGAGGTGAATTAATGATATCCATCTCAAGTTCTTTCACCCAATTAAGAATTAGATCTTCCATTTGAAATAATTCATCGAGAAGCATTTCTCCTAGAAGGGTTGATTGAGAGCATTCTAGGGAGAGATATGGATTATTTTTACTTTCGCCCCTCTTAAGGCTACAGGAAAACAATGGGTCTATATAATGGGGCTTATAATTTAGAAAATAACATTCTAAATCTTTATGAGGGCCACCACATATTTGACACTACGTACCATAAGAGTGCCGAAAGTAAAAAATATTAGTATCACTCATGTTTGTGTCAGAAATTACCAACCGTCGGGATCTTACGGTTCTGTTTTCAGTAACTAAAACTTGGGCACGGGGTGTGTTGAGTGGGCACGGCCCCATGTTCAGCTTACTGTCTGAATTAAAACAGGATTGCCAGTACCAAAGATTGGGCACGGGGGCATGTTCAGCGGGCACGCCCCGTGCTGAGTTCTGCAGAAGCTGGAAATTTTAGAAAAATCCTAAAAAATAGAAAAATAAGAAAAAAAAACGATTAGGCCGTTGATTCCTAACTTTCTTAAAATCCTTGTGTCCCCGGTAACGGCGCCAAAAACTTGATGTGCGTGTGGTGTTATAGATTTTTAATGTATATTTTAAGCCCTTTAACACTTTTTAGCCAAGTTTTAAATTTATAAAACACGATATTTACTAACACTAAACACACATATGGGTAAGTGCACCCATCGTGAGCGTAGTATAGTGTTGGTAAGATACCGAGGTCGTCCAAGGACACAAGAGCTTTTAGTACCAGTTTATCCTCAACGTCTAATCAAATCAAAAGTTTAGAAAAAGGTTTTAAACTAAAAAAAATAAAACTAACTAAAATGCTGAAAAAAATAAAATAAAATAAAAACAGATAGACAAGATGAATCACTTGGATCCGACTCGTGTTTAGTGTAACCTTTGATTATTTCCGCACTTTTGCACTTTTTAAGAGATTATCTTAGTTATTGTAGTAGGCCCCTCTTCTGAAGGTGACGTTACCCTCAACCCAGTAGTTTGAGTCAGCAAGGATACAATCCTAAATGGTTGGATTATTGAAAGATAATTAATTAAGTTATTAATCCATATTTCTGGAGGTGACGTTACCCTCGGCTAAGTTGTCTGAGTCAGCAGGGATACAGTCCTAAGTAGCCGGGTTAAAGTTTTAATAGTAGTTTACATATGAGGGGATCAAGGAGTTCGGACCCCCGCCATCCAATACCAGTGGGTATTGAAGGAGGTCCTACTAAAGTTGACCCAGGTCCTTGCATGATCTATACACTGAACAAGGCAAGACTCTTACCAAACCGTTCCCTTAACCCCCGACCAGGTAGCCAACATACCTCCATATAGACCGTGGAGATATGAATGGTGAAAATTTTTATTTTATATAGAGAGTAAAATAATGCCAAGACACCACGGACAAACGATAAGGAAGACTCACCTTCAACATAAGAAACTAGTTATTAAAGCCATTAATACATAACCAAATAAAAAGTGCGAAAAGATTAAAAATAAAAAGTATTACACTAGACACTTGTCTTCACCAAGTGATGTAAGAGACTTAGGCAAACATGGCCTTTGATTGTCAAGAACTCTTACGATCAATTTTGGATCCCGAGACTACTACACACACTCTATGATGGATGATGGTGGTGGATGATGGTGTTGTGGTGGTGGTGGTGGACTGTGGGTGAAGTGTGAGAGAGGTGGTTTGCCAAGGGATGGTTTGCAAATGAGCCAAGCACCCCTATTTATAGCCTGCACAGAAGCCCGGACACGGCCCCGTGTCCACCCATATTCTCTTTCTTCATTAATTGCAGTTTGTCTGCATTAGTTGACCACGCCCCCGTGTCTGCTGGGCACGACCCCGTGTGCAGAAGCGTATCTGTACTATCAAGATTTCCCTAGATTCTGCGAATCTTAGAGTTGACCACGGCCCCGTGTCCGCTGGGCACGCCCCTGTGGTTGGTGATAGAAGCTTCTACAGCTTTGTCTTTTCTGAAGACACTTGGGCACGCCCCCGTGCTCATTGAGCACGAGGCGTGTTCATGTAACACCTGTGTCATTTCAACCATCAAACAAATGCCCAACCAGTGAAATATTGTATTTCATACTTGGGATTTGTAAAAATATGTGTATCGTTTACACATATCAATTCTTGTTCGATTTCAAGCTCTAAATCGCTTTCTGGAGGGTTATACGCGCACTAATGCGTAAATATAACCAGTTTAATGCAACGAACACTCCGGAATAGTGAAATAGGCTTAACATACCTTAAATAACCTATACATAACTTAGATATAAGTTTTGGAAGGTTTGGTGTGGTGAAATCAAAGTTAATTCGCTTACAGGGACTAAAGTTGACAAACTGCGAAAGTATGCCAATTTGAACTGTAACAGACATTCCGGAACATGACCATAAGTTAAACATACCATAAATATCCTTTACATAGCTTAGAAATAGGCTTTGAGGGGTTCGGTGTGCTAAAATAAACTTTTGTGTCATTCAGGGACTAAAAGTGTCAAAAAGTGCACAAGTTTGCATTTTCGCGCATAACTTACGTTCTGAATACATCTGGATATCCAAAAATTTATTTAAGCATGACTATATTATATTTTAGTGTTCGCCTTAAGAAAAATCCATTCGTCACGTCATTTGGATCGTTTTTCGCGCTTATGCGCATTCCGTCGTAATTAAGCGAACATCGCGTTCGTACGACCAAACGAACCAACATCCGGCATATTTTTGAGCATGTTTTGAGTTCCCTATACTTTAAATTCATTTTAGAGCCTTGAAATGAGGTTAACGGGGTTCAAACGCATCAAAAAAGGCCTTAAAACACAACAGGGACCAAAACTGTAAATTTTGAAACTTTTCTGCAACTGGGGGGTCAGTGGCGTAGCGCGACTGCCTAGGCCCTCACCGTCGCGCTACGCGACTGCCTATTCTGGACCAGATTCCATGTCTAATTACAAGTTGCAACTAATTGATTCTTAACCACATGTTTTAAGTTGATGTGTCACTAAGATAAGGAGCATAAGTGGCTCCATAACCTTTGTGACAAGTGTACGGCTCGGATCGTGGCACGATATTCAAGAAACGATCCTAACGGCTCTACTTTTTCTATAAATACCCACCCCCCCCCCCCCCTTTGGCTTAAAAACCCACAAATCTGATCATTTGGGCTCTAAGTTGGAACCTTCGTTTCATACCTGAGCTATTTTGATCTGGGTTAGCATTCGAGGACCCTTCGTAAGTATTCTTTCGTTCTTTTCCTTATTTTACTGCTTTTCGAGTCAGAAAGTCAAACTTTGTTTGACTTTCAGCGTTGACCAGTAATGGTCAATGCGAAGTTCGTTTGAACTTCGCAACGTGAGTGTAATCACGTTGGTCATAGTCCCTTGGGACTATGCCCACTGACTACCACGTTGTCTAGGGTCGTAGGGTAGGCGATCTAATAAATCGCCTATACCTTCGAACCCGACCCAGTTTGGTCGATCATTAGGATCTGACCAAACACATTAGGTGACCATAGTAGGTAGGGAATAACCTTCCGAGGTTATACCCTATGGTCACATCGTTTAAGTAGTTGTATGATAGGTAGTTTATATGCCTTAGGTAAATTACCAGAATACCCTTTTCATGTATAATTGGTAATTAAGCATATGTAACCTAAACCTTTGTCACATAACTGATTATGTAATATGTTTAGGCATATAACACTTGTCATAGGGCTAGTTAGGCGGTCCGAACGCGTTTCACGCGAACGGCGCGTTAAAGTAGCATAAGCTACCTAAACGGGTCGTAATGGGTCGTAGACACTTAGGTTAAGTTTCATTTAGTATGTAGGATTTGTTAAACCAAATGACACGAGTCTCTACACTCGTTTGGTTTACAAACCCTAATGCTACCCAATCCTCCGATTTAGGTCCGGTTTATTAATGTAGCTACCTATACTAGGTGCCGTTTGATATCCGCGATCTCTAGCATTGTTTAGTTGTTACTCAAGGACTACTGAGCAATCTCAGGTGAGTACATAGACCCCTCTTTTACTGTTTTCCAAACTGTTTTGGGGTGGAACACATGTGCCTACTTGTTACTTTCATGTTTTCCTGTTTTGACATCATATACTTACTATGTTCATTAGTACATTATAGTACATGATTTCATATCATCTTATGCTAGGTGTGCCCATTGTGTGCATTACTTAGTACATTGTTTTACATGACATTTCCTGCTAGGTGTGCCCATTGTGTGCATTACTTAGTACATTGTTTTACATGACATTTCCTGCTAGGTGTGCCCATTGTGTGCATTACTTAGTACATTGTTTTACATGACATTTCCTGCTAGGTGTGCCCATTGTGTGCATTACTTAGTACATTGTTTTACATGACATTTCCTGCTAGGTGTGCCCATTGTGTGCATTACTTAGTACATTGTTTTACATTGCATTTTGTTGCATATGCTCATCCAGCATGTGAACACATTATACTACATTTTGAACCGTTGTATCTATGAACCGTTTGTATCTGTGAACCGTTGTACCTGTGAACCGGTTGTACCTGTGAACCGTTTGTATCTGTGAACCGTTGTATCTGTGAACCGTTGTATCTGTGAACCGTTTGTAACTGTGAACCGTATTTGACCATACATAAACATTTCTACTATTGTTAAACATTACTTTGGTGGTTTGGTTTGATTAAATGATTAAGTAACGATACGTGTGTAATATGATACAAGCATGGTGGATACGCCGCTGGTACTTCCTATATATAAGTGTTTGTATGGTATTACATATTGTAGCGTTATTTGAATCATTTCAGTTTGAGACATAGAACATTTTATACAAATAACATACTTTTCACAAGACATTGTTTTACAAACAACTTATCTTATACAAACTCATCTTACATGGTTATTTATTTAACCATACATTATTTACTTATTTATACATATCATCTGAACTCATTGTTTTTCAAATGATTTACAAAACAAAGCAAATTACAAGGTTCATGACTAAACATTTTCTCAAACATAAGTCATGGAACCTATTTTCACAAAACCTATGTATCTCACAGGCATTTTTATGCTGACGTACCTATTTTCACATGTGTTTTTCAGGAGCTGTTGCATAAGATGATCAAGATACATATAGGCAGACTTGGGCTTTAGTGACAATAAAAGATGCAAGACTAGTTAATTATGTTGTATTTCCTTGTTTGATTAGACATTGTAACACTTTTAATCAATAAAACGAAACTTCAATTGCCATGGATTTGAAACAATTAATTCTGTTACAACACTCCCCGATGTTTCCGCCACGTTTCGTATGTTCTACGTGGTCGGGGTGTGACAGAAAAGATGGTATCAGAGCCAATGGTTATAGGGAATTAGGTTATTAGTAATTAGTAATGCTTTGACCTAGTCTATAACCTTCTTAGGACCCTAACGCGAGTTTACTTGCGTTTAGTCATAAAACAATACTGTCACCTATCCTTAGGCGACGACCACAACAAGAACATAAATTTCAAAACCGCTTTGAAAACTAATCATCTGTTCTAGGATGATTGATTACTAGGTTTTGAACCCTCTGTTATATGGTTTTGAACCCCTTTGAGTTTTCAAAATCTCGTCAAGGTTTTGGGTTTTAAATAATGTGAACACGTGCAAACTGGAAGGGTGAATGCCTGTATTTTGGGTTTTCTGTCTAGGCAAGCACTTCGTATACATCTCATCAGACGCGAGACCAGTTGTGCTTACCTGGGAATTCTTGGGATGAGTGTTCACTTATAGGCGAGCATGTCTTCGCGATACATTATATTGACCCGCTTACTTTGATTAGTCACTATCTCATTTGTTTGCCTTTGGTAACAAACAAATGGTCACAATCTACATGCCTTGTCATTTCCTTTTGACTATTTTTCGCTTGTTTCCTCCTATGCCTTTCGTTATCTTCAAGATGCTTCTTCATCGCAACAACAATGTCCGAACCAGGTGCTGCATTTACCCAGCGAATAGGCGTCATACTCCTGAGGACCGTTGACTTAGCTATCACCATGACTCGCCTCAGGGGTGAAGCTGTATAAGGGAACTGCTCCTTGGTGCAATCAATGCCATCGTCATTATTCAAATCAAATACCTTGTTTCAAATGTACCCACGGTGGACGATGGAGACATTTGGTTAACATATGCCGCTTTGCAATCCAAAGCAAAGCTGTTACAAATCCTGCTGCTGCTCAACCTTCAAACTCTGCTTCATATGTCGCTTGGCATATCTGGCGCCTCAACCTCATGAACTTTCTACCTTGTGTATCGACGTAAGCACGCCTAGTGCAAGGTGTCGGAACACTCTCGTTACACAAACTCCAAAATCCATGTAGGATCTTTCTATCTTCATAATTAGATCCTTGTGGATGGATATCATTCATCGGAGTCCTTAATTGAATTCTTTGTATGATTCAATACGTACATCACAATTCAATAGGGACAAAGCCGAATTTCTTTTAAGATTTTCCTATCTTCATAGATAGATTCTTGAAATGATTAAAGTGCCAAATGAAATCCACGAATTGGATTCCTGGTGTGCTTTAAGTATCCGCGTCCGAAGATAACAAATTAATAACCAAGTTAAACAACTATGTGATTATGTGCTTATGTGTTATCCTTTATGTGTCATGTGATCCAATTTATGTTATTCAAATCCTCGTAAAATCTTACATATCTTTGTGCAAGAGATTCATAGTAGGATACCCAAAGGTACTACTTAAATCCTTAATGGACTTCTACGTTGTAGTTAAAGTCCCTTGGATTATAATGTACTACTTCATAATTAGACCCCTTTAGTGGTCTAGTTAAACAGATTGATCCAAAAATCTGGTTAGGGATATCATGTGATGATATAGCTGAAAGGACTCCTTAGTGGCCTAAATAAGAAGATCCTCTGTTGATCTAATTAAAAGGACCCTATGGTAGTCTAGTCACTCTCATCTCAGGTTTGATATCTTTCCCCACAACATTTCAAAACAAACTGTGCGGACTGTGCAAGGAATTACGTAATTATGGATGCATACATAATTATGGAATTTAGTGCACAGAAATCACAGCAAGTTCTATCATGTATCAAGAGTTAACCCTATTCATTTCCAATTCTGATGAAGCATCCGTTGAGGAAAAATGAACTAGCTATTCATTTTTCACTTCTGAAGAATATCCGTTGAGGAAATGAATATCCGTTGTTTATCTTTTCATTTCCAACTCTGAGGAAATAACCGTTGAAAATGACTCCGTTAGTTCATTTTCGTTTCTAAAGATTTATCCGTTGAGGAAATGAATATCCGTTGTGTAATCCTTCATTTCCAACTCTGAGGAAATAACCGTTGAAAATGACTCCGTTAGTTCATTTTCGTTTCTAAAGATTTATCCGTTGAGGAAATGAATATCCGTTGTGAAATCCTTCATTTCCAACTCTGAGGAAGCAACCGTTGAAAATGACTCTGTTAGTTCATTTTCGTTTCTGAAGATTTATCCGTTGAGGAAATGAATACCCGTTGTGTAATCTTTCATTTCAAATTCTGAAGAACAAACCGTTGAGGAAAATGACCCCGTTTGTTCATTTTCGTTCTGAAGAATATCCGTTGAGAGAAATGAATATCCGTTGATTTTTCTTTCATTTCAAATTCTGAAGAACAAACCGTTGAGGAAAATGACCCCGTTTGTTCATTTTCGTTCTGAAGAATATCCGTTGAGAGAAATGAATATCCGTGGATTATTCCTTCATTCCCATTTCTGACAAAGAATCCGTTGAGAAAGAATGAATCATCCATTCATTTTCACTTCTGAAGAATATCCGTTGAGGGAAATGTATATCCGTTTAGTTAATTCCTTTATTCTCCATTTCCGAAGAACCCGTTGAAGAAAATGACTCTGCTCGTTCATTTTCGCTTCTGAAAAATATCCGTTGAGGAAAATAATCAGATTATGCTTTACATATCTTTGATGACTATTTGAAACAAAGTCATAGACAGACTCCTACGAATTAATTTCGGGACGAAATTTCCTAAAGTAGGGGAGACTGTAACACCTGTGTCATTTCAACCATCAAACAAATGCCCAACCAGTGAAATATTGTATTTCATACTTGGTATTTGTAAAAATATGTGTATCGTTTACACATATCAATTCTTGTTCGATTTCAAGCTCTAAATCGCTTTCTGGAGGGTTATACGCGCACTAATGCGTAAATATAACCAGTTTAATGCAACGAACACTCCGGAATAGTGAAATAGGCTTAACATACCTTAAATAACCTATACATAACTTAGATATAAGTTTTGGAAGGTTTGGTGTGGTGAAATCAAAGTTAATTCGCTTACAGGGACTAAAGTTGACAAACTGCGAAAGTATGCCAATTTGAACTGTAACAGACATTCCGGAACATGACCATAAGTTAAACATACCATAAATATCCTTTACATAGCTTAGAAATAGGCTTTGAGGGGTTCGGTGTGCTAAAATAAACTTTTGTGTCATTCAGGGACTAAAAGTGTCAAAAAGTGCACAAGTTTGCATTTTCGCGCATAACTTACGTTCTGAATACATCTGGACATCCAAAAATTTATGTAAGCATGACTATATTATATTTTAGTGTTCGCCTTAAGAAAAATCCATTCGTCACGTCATTTGGATCGTTTTTCGCGCTTATGCGCATTCCGTCGTAATTAAGCGAACATCGCGTTCGTACGACCAAACGAACCAACATCCGGCATATTTTTGAGCATGTTTTGAGTTCCCTATACTTTAACTTCATTTTAGAGCCTTGAAATGAGGTTAACGGGGTTCAAACGCATCAAAAAAGGCCTTAAAACACAACAGGGACCAAAACTGTAAATTTTGAAACTTTTCTGCAACTGGGGGGTCAGTGGCGTAGCGCGACTGCCTAGGCCCTCACCGTCGCGCTACGCGACTGCCTATTCTGGACCAGATTCCATGTCTAATTACAAGTTGCAACTAATTGATTCTTAACCACATGTTTTAAGTTGATGTGTCACTAAGATAAGGAGCATAAGTGGCTCCATAACCTTTGTGACAAGTGTACGGCTCGGATCGTGGCACGATATTCAAGAAACGATCCTAACGGCTCTACTTTTTCTATAAATACCCACCCCCCCCCCCCTTGGCTTAAAAACCCACAAATCTGATCATTTGGGCTCTAAGTTGGAACCTTCGTTTCATACCTGAGCTATTTTGATCTGGGTTAGCATTCGGGGACCCTTCGTAAGTATTCTTTCGTTCTTTTCCTTATTTTACTGCTTTTCGAGTCAGAAAGTCAAACTTTGTTTGACTTTCAGCGTTGACCAGTAATGGTCAATGCGAAGTTCGTTTGAACTTCGCAACGTGAGTGTAATCACGTTGGTCATAGTCCCTTGGGACTATGCCCACTGACTACCACGTTGTCTAGGGTCGTAGGGTAGGCGATCTAATAAATCGCCTATACCTTCGAACCCGACCCAGTTTGGTCGATCATTAGGATCTGACCAAACACATTAGGTGACCATAGTAGGTAGGGAATAACCTTCCGAGGTTATACCCTATGGTCACATCGTTTAAGTAGTTGTATGATAGGTAGTTTATATGCCTTAGGTAAATTACCAGAATACCCTTTTCATGTATAATTGGTAATTAAGCATATGTAACCTAAACCTTTGTCACATAACTGATTATGTAATATGTTTAGGCATATAACACTTGTCATAGGGCTAGTTAGGCGGTCCGAACGCGTTTCACGCGAACGGCGCGTTAAAGTAGCATAAGCTACCTAAACGGGTCGTAATGGGTCGTAGACACTTAGGTTAAGTTTCATTTAGTATGTAGGCTTTGTTAAACCAAATGACACGAGTCTCTACACTCGTTTGGTTTACAAACCCTAATGCTACCCAATCCTCCGATTTAGGTCCGGTTTATTAATGTAGCTACCTATACTAGGTGCCGTTTGATATCCGCGATCTCTAGCATTGTTTAGTTGTTACTCAAGGACTACTGAGCAATCTCAGGTGAGTACATAGACCCCTCTTTTACTGTTTTCCAAACTGTTTTGGGGTGGAACACATGTGCCTACTTGTTACTTTCATGTTTTCCTGTTTTGACATCATATACTTACTATGTTCATTAGTACATTATAGTACATGATTTCATATCATCTTATGCTAGGTGTGCCCATTGTGTGCATTACTTAGTACATTGTTTTACATGACATTTCCTGCTAGGTGTGCCCATTGTGTGCATTACTTAGTACATTGTTTTACATGACATTTCCTGCTAGGTGTGCCCATTGTGTGCATTACTTAGTACATTGTTTTACATGACATTTCCTGCTAGGTGTGCCCATTGTGTGCATTACTTAGTACATTGTTTTACATTGCATTTTGTTGCATATGCTCATCCAGCATGTGAACACATTATACTACATTTTGAACCGTTGTATCTATGAACCGTTTGTATCTGTGAACCGTTGTACCTGTGAACCGGTTGTACCTGTGAACCGTTTGTATCTGTTAACCGTTGTATCTGTGAACCGTTGTATCTGTGAACCGTTTGTAACTGTGAATCGTATTTGACCATACATAAACATTTCTACTATTGTTAAACATTACTTTGGTGGTTTGGTTTGATTAAATGATTAAGTAACGATACGTGTGTAATATGATACAAGCATGGTGGATACGCCGCTGGTACTTCCTATATATAAGTGTTTGTATGGTATTACATATTGTAGCGTTATTTGAATCATTTCAGTTTGAGACATAGAACATTTTATACAAATAACATACTTTTCACAAGACATTGTTTTACAAACAACTTATCTTATACAAACTCATCTTACATGGTTATTTATTTAACCATACATTATTTACTTATTTATACATATCATCTGAACTCATTGTTTTTCAAATGATTTACAAAACAAAGCAAATTACAAGGTTCATGACTAAACATTTTCTCAAACATAAGTCATGGAACCTATTTTCACAAAACCTATGTATCTCACAGGCATTTTTATGCTGACGTACCTATTTTCACATGTGTTTTTCAGGAGCTGTTGCATAAGATGATCAAGATACATATAGGCAGACTTGGGCTTTAGTGACAATAAAAGATGCAAGACTAGTTAATTATGTTGTATTTCCTTGTTTGATTAGACATTGTAACACTTTTAATCAATAAAACGAAACTTCAATTGCCATGGATTTGAAACAATTAATTCTGTTACAACACTCCCCGATGTTTCCGCCACGTTTCGTATGTTCTACGTGGTCGGGGTGTGACAGTTCAGCCTTCTGTTCTCTTGTTTTGCTTGGGAAGATGCAGTCGGGGGGTCGGGCATGCCACGTTTATTCCTTTTCTTGTATTTATGTTAGATTTAGCTGTCTTTTTGCTTCTTTTGTTCATTTGAGCTTATTTAATCCTGAAAATACAAAAGGAAGACAAAAACACACTTTTTCCAACATTAGTACTAAAAAAGGGTTAGTTTTATGCCACATTTGATGTAATTTATATGTTGCATTTTGCACACATCAATGCCAGTTTCATCATGTCGGTCAGTGCAGGTTTAGGAAGTGTGGTAATTGTGGAAGGAATGGTCATTCGAAGGAAACGTGCTGGGTTGGAACCGGACGTGGAAATGGTGGGCAAGGAGGAAATGGAAATGGTAATGTCAATGACAACGATGGTGGAAACGGTTATGGGAATAGAAATCAAGGAGGAAACAATAATCAGGGAGGTAATGGAAACCGGAATGGAAACGGAAACCAGGCGGGAAATGGAAACCGTGGGGGAAATAATAACAACCAAGGTGGAAATGGAAATGAACACGGGCAAGGATGTTATGGATGTGGCGAAGTAGGGCATTTCAAGCGGGATTGCCCAAAGAATAACCAAGCTCGTGGAAGAGTGTTCAATATTGGAGCTAGAGAAGCTCGCCAGGATCCGAACGTAGTCACTGGTACGTTCCCTATTAATCAACATTTTGCATCTGTGTTGTTTGATATCGGTGCCGATTATAGCTTCGTATCTCTAGAGTTTAAGAATATACTTGGCTTAGTAGCAAGTAAGTTAGACATCCCGTACTCGATAGAACTAGCTAATGGGAAGTTAGTAGAAGCTAATGAAGTGATTAGAGGCTGTGTTATAGAGCTTGGAGAGCCTGAGTTTTCGATAGATCTTTTGCCAGTTGAATTGGGAAGCTTCGACGTCGTAGTTGGGATGGATTGGTTGTCGAGAAATCGAGCTGAGATTGTATGCCATGAGAAGGTTATCCGCATTCCGATGGCGAACAAAGAGACGATTGTGATACACGGGGAGAAGAATGATACGCCTCTACGGATTATAAGTTGTTTGAAGGCACGAAAGTTTTTGCGTAAAGGATGCGTTGCCTTCTTAGCTCATGTCATTGACAAAGAAGCCAAAGAACCGAAGCTCGAAGATTTCCCTGTGGCAAGGGAATATCCTGAATTCTTCCATGAAGACTTGCCATGATTACCTCCTCCACGACAAGTCGAATTTCACATTGACTTGGTTCCAGGCGCCGCGCCTGTAGCCAAGGCACCTTATCGACTTGCGCCCTCAGAGATGCAAGAGTTGTCAGCGCAGCTTCAGGAGTTGCTAGATAAGGGATTTATAAGGCCAAGCTTCTCGCCTTGGGGAGCTCTAGTTCTGTTTGTCAAGAAGAAGGACGATAGTTTTCGTATGTGTATTAACTACCGGGAGCTAAACAAGTTAACCATCAAAAATCGGTATCCCTTGCGGAGGATTGATGATTTGTTCGATCAACTTCAAGGATCAAGTTACTACTCCAAGATCGATCTTCGATCAGGTTATCACCAGTTGCGGATTCAGGAAGAAAGCATACCGAAGACTGCCTTCAGAACTCGTTATGGACATTACGAGTTTCTAGTGATGCCGTTTGGGTTGACAAATGCGCCGGCAGTGTTTGTGGACTTGATGAATCGAGTTTGCAAGCCATATCTCGATAAATTCGTGATCGTATTTATCGATTATATTTTGATCTATTCGCGTACAAAGGAAGATCATGAGCAACACCTCAGAGCCATTTTAGAGCTGCTAAAGAAGGAGAAGCTCTATGCCAAGTTCTCGAAGTGCAAGTTTTGGTTACGAGAAGTGCAGTTCCTTGGTCATGTGGTAAATGAAAATGGAATTCATGTGGATCCCACCAAGATCGAGGCAATTAAGAATTGGGAAACTCCGAAGACGCCAAGTGAGATCCGACAGTTTTTGGGTTTAGCAGGCCACTATCGCAGGTTCATTGAGGATTTCTCCAAGATCGCTCAACCACTGACCTCCCTTACTCAGAAAGATAAGAAGTATGAATGGGGATACGAACAAGAAGAAGTTTTTTAGCTGCTTAAGAACAAGCTTTGCGATGCACCTATATTATCCCTACCCGAAGGTACCGACGACTTCGCGGTATATTGTGACGCCTCGCGTCAGGGATTGGGCTGTGTGCTAATGCAGCGACAAAAGGTTATCGCTTATGCTTCTCGCCAACTGAAGGTCCATGAGAAGAACTACACCACACATGATTTGGAATTAGGCGCAGTGGTGTTTGCTTTAAAGATTTGGCGGCATTATCTGTATGGTACTCGCTGTACTATCTTTACAGATCACAAGAGCCTTCAGCACATATTCGATCAGAAAGAGCTTAACATGAGACAATGACGATGGGTTGAGTTACTAAATGATTATGACTGCGAGATAAAGTATCATCCAGGAAAGGCGAATGTGGTAGCAGACGCCTTAAGTCGAAAAGAAAGGATCAAGCCCATAAGGGTTAAGGCTTTGGAGATGATTATTCAGACAGACCTCACGTTGCGTATTCGTGCTGCACAGAAAGAAGCTTTTAAGAAAGAGAACATTAAGGACGAATATCTCTGAGGAATGGAGAAAAAGTTGGTACCCAATGAGGAAGGAACCTTGTATTTTATGGGACTTATCTGGGTTCCGCTTTTTGGTGGTCTTAGAGAGGTTATTTTTTATGAAGCTCATAAATTGAGGTACTCGATCCATCCAGGATCGGACAAGATGTACCAAGATTTAAAGGATTACTATTGGTGGCCAAGACTTAAAGGTGATGTTGCTACATATGTTGGAAAATATTTGACTTGTGCCAAGGTGAAGGCCGAGTATCAGAAACCCTCAGGTCTTCTGCAACAGCCAGAAATACCCATGTGGAAGTGGGAGCAGATTTCAATGGACTTCATCACGAAGTTACCCAAGACTCCCAGATATCATGATACGATTTGGGCAATCGTAGACCGTTAGACGAAGTCTGCGCACTTCTTGCCAATTAGAGAGAAGGATAACACTTGTAAGCTAGCTGAGCTTTACCTAAGGGAGATAGTTGCACGTCATGGAGTGCCTATCTCGATTATATTAGATAGAGACGGAAGGTTTGTGTCAAGGATTTGGCAATCCTTTCAAGAAGCCTTTGGTTCTCAATTGAATCTGAGTACAACTTTCCACCCGCAAACGGAAGGTCAAAGCGAGAGACCGATTCAGATGCTAGAAGATATGATGCGTGCTTGTGTAATGGATTTAGGTGGCAGTTGGGATACTCATCTGCCTCTGGTTGAGTTTTCCTATAACAACAGCTACCATACAAGCATCCAAGCTGCACCGTTCGAGGCTCTCTACGGACGCAAGTGCCGATCACCGTTATGCTGGGCAGATGCAGGTGATAGGCAGATGGTTGGTCCCGAACTAGTCCAAGAAACAACTGATAAGATCATGCAGATCCGAGAGCGCATCAAGGCGGCTCGTGATCGACAGAAGAGTTACGCGGACCAAAGACGAAAACCCTTGGAATTCGAAGTGGGCGATATGGTTTTGTTAAAAGTTTCACCTTGGAAAGGTGTGGCACGCTTTGGGAAGCGTGGTAAGTTAAACCCATGATATATTGGGCCATTCAGAATTTTGGAAAGGGTTGGTCCAGTAGCATACAAATTGGAGCTACCAGCAGAACTAAATGGTGTTCATGATACATTTCACGTATCTAATCTAAAGAAAGCCCAACTCAAGAGACAGTGGTCATCCCTGCGGATGAAGTACACATTGACGACACACTCCACTTTACCGAAGAACCCGTTGAGGTTACAAATTGGAAGGTTAACAAGACTCAGAGGAGTAGTGTTAAGCTTGTCAAGGTTCGTTGGAACGCACGTCACGACCCAAAGTTTACTTGGGAGCGTGAAGACCGTATGAAAGCAAAATATCCGCATTTGTTCCCCAACTCCCCTGCAGCTAATAGTAAAGCTTAAAATTTCGGGACGAAATTTTCTTAACAGGGGGGAACGTGACAATTGTCAAAATTCCAGGTATCCGTACAATTATTAAACAGTAATTAGTGCTTAATGACTGTGCTGATTTACAATCAATGACTTGAATTGCTTTCTGATTATTGCCATATACATACATGTGCATCATATAGAGAAAAATGTCATATCATTATTGCATGCAAACTTTATTGATTCAAACGATGCACAAAACAGAGATAGCACACTTATCAGACAAATCAGAAAAATGCTGACGGAGTTCAGTACATAGATAGACATGGTATTGAGACACAGAATGAGCCAGAAACCAAGAGTTACACTAGTATAGTGTGTAGGAAAGTAAGGATCATAAAACTGCCTTCCTAGAGATAGTTTAAGTGCCGGAAAGTGCCTAAAACTCACAAAACTACATAATTCTGCAGAATTCAGCAAAATTCAGCAACTAAACAACTTAATATTATGCAGAAACATGGTTAAATGGTCCAAAATGCTTTCCTAAGTATCGGGAATCAAAACTGTCACAAAAGGTACATGAAGCACACTAAACTGCATAGTTTAGCACCCTAACGAACCGGTAACCAACCAAACAACCGGACATTACCCGAAACACTAGATTTTCACTAGAAGCATTATTTTTGCATTACCAAGCTAGTTATGGTCCCTAAACATCATAACACACTATATAACATCTAGTAACTAAACACCGAACTAATATACTTAGATTTCAACTATATAATCTAACTTAACATTACACCCTAATCTAGACCCCCCCACCTATTCTCGGCCAACATTCATGGCCCACACTTAGATTTCTTTTCAATTGTTTATTAGATTGTATCCCTAACTTTATTAAGCATAAGAACCAATGGACTTGAAGTGTTGAAGTATTATAAGTTAAACCTATAGTTCATAACCTCAACACTTTCATCACAACTCAACACATACCATACTCTCTCCCTCTCCCTCTTTGGTCTCGGTCGAACACAACCACCCACACCACCACTTCATCTTTCAACATTCATCCATTCCACACATATACAAAGGTGCAAGAAGCCATACAAGGAAGCTAGGAACTCTTGGAAGTTGAAGGACCTCTCATACAAGCTTTTAACCACCTCATCTTCATCTTGTGATCATCCCTAGCCTTGAGCTAGTAGTAAGATCATCTACACTCCATTTTACATCTTGTTAAGTTGGTTAAAAGATGATATAAGTTGCTAATCTTGAAGAACACTATGAATCAAGAACATGAAACTTGAACATAAGCTTAAAAATCATAAGAAATCATGTTGTTAAGTGTTATTATGCTACTTGATTGTTGCTTGTTTATCTTGATGATGTTAAACATCATATGGTCTTGCTAGATAGTGATTAAAGACATAATCTAGCAAGATGAGAGGATGATTATGTTGTAGATCAAAGTAATCATCTTTATGTAAAGCATGAACTTGAAGTATAAATTGTTTTTTCTTGAAAAATAATGATCAAAGTGTAATGTAGATCATTTAAATGGATGATTTCAAAGAATAATTTTCAAGAAACCAAGTTAAAACTACAAGATTTACCTAAGATTGGTTCTTAAAGAAATTACCATATTTTTGGTGGTTAATCAAGTGTAGAAATATATATTTAACAAGAAAAACTCAAGAAGAAATAATTTTAGAAAATTTATTTACAAGTTGTAAACATCTAACTTCTTCAATAACGATGCTTTTAAATGAAGTTCATGAAGTAGTAATTTATGCTTGATTTTGGCAAATTGGTAAGTATTGGTTGATTTGTTGTTGATTGTGTTGATTTATAAAAGAAAATGATATGCTTTGAAAGCATGGAAACCTCCATTTTTAAGGGGAAAATATGGCAAAATTTTTCTAGAAATTTAACACTTAGAAAAATATTTTTAAAAAAATATTTACAAGTATATTTTAAACCATGAATTTTCATATAAAGTTTGCCATAAGTTTTGTTACAAAAATTACAAAATATTGGAGGTTGGTTTTTGATAATAAAAGTGACTAAATATGTATTTAGGAGAATATATATTTAGATGTCACCTTGTGTGTGATTACTTGTATATTATGTGTATTAGTTAAATTATTTTAGGACTTGAAATAATATAACTCACTAAAATACCAAGAAAATACAATACAAAATATTACCAAAATTCCAACAAAATGAATATACAAATTATACCCAAAATATTGAAGAAACCGAACAAGGAATATAACTTACAAAAATATTCCGGGATTTAATTCATAAGTATATTTTGGTAAACGGTATTTTGGAGATCAAGAAAATAAAAATATGATTTTTACAATTGCTACAAGATTATATTATATTTTTTACCAGAAGAAGATACATTATTTTTGGAAAAGAAAACATATATATTTTTCTTGAAATTATTAGAAGATGTATTACTTTTGGGAGAAAATGTATATTTTCTTACAAATATAGAATATATTATTTTTGGGTGAAAAATAGATCTATATATATTTTCTAAGTTGAACTTAAAAATATATTATTTTTGAGACTTATATGAAAATACAAATATTTTTGCCAAGTGAAAAATTATAAATAATTTTTCTATGTAAGATTTCTTAAATATATATTTGAGAATATATATTGGTGAATTTTTATTTGAAATATTATTCCGGAAAATTAACACAAAAATTGAGTATAAGGATGCTTAATAAACACAATAAAAATACGTATTCTCATACGTATAGATACACCGAAATACGCCACCGATACTTGGCAAAAATATACAAGATTAAAGATACGAGTATGGATACACCCATCCTTGGGAAATTATACATGTACAAATACATAAGTGTGACAAGTTAAAAATATATTATTTTAACCAATATTCCAAAATTAATAAATATAATTTGAGTTAAAATATTTATTATTTTGACAAATAATTATATAACTTGGAATAATATTGATGACACAAAGAAAAGTAACTCAAAGACACTAAATAAGATTAAGGTCAAGTCATGACCCACTCGTCTAATAAACCGTAGTACGCTTGTAGGTAGTTGTGCACTCTAGAGGAAAGTTTGGGTTACTTGATTGAAGGATGCAAAACTGGGAGTTCATGTCCCCCTTTTCTTTTAACTGTTTTCGGTTTTATAACTTCGGGGGTGAAGTACATGTTACAAATTATTTACAAACGTTTACGTATGGTATGGTTAGCTAAGGAATGTACTGCTAGATCATATGAGTGGTAGGTACAACGCTTAAGACCATTAATCCTCGTAGTAGGACCGAGGGACATGAGTGATAGATCTATTTGGGTGTAGCGAGCCCCACCCATGTGGACCGAGATTTGGCCCATGAGGTGACTATGTCTTACAGCCGGAGGCCTGGTACAAAATCTGCTAGGATTGAGCCTTCATGCATCACGTCACACATATTAATGGCCTTGCAAACCATTAATCGATCTGTTTTCCTTGTTTGCTTTCATACCGGGGTTTACAAATGCATACATACTTGCAATGATTACAAGGTTTATTCGTGCACACATACAAAACACATGAACTCGCTCAACTTTTGTTGATGTTTTCAAACTACATGTATTTCAGGAAACTAAATGTGGATCTGGCATGCGTTTGGAAGTTTCAAGTGATGTTTGAAATAAAATATGTCATCCGGTGTCTAAGGGTTTGGATTGTGTATCTTATCCTGAATAAGATACATAGTTCAAAACCTAGTTTTTATTAGTGTCTCTTGTCGAGTCCTTATGGAACTCTAAACAACTTGAATGGTTTGTAACATGGATTCGAAGTCTGTGTTGGGATTTAAACAATGTTGTTTGTAATGTTTCAAAACTTATCTATGGATGAACATCTTAGGTTTTATCATATAGTCGTTTGTTATGGTTGAATGCAATGATATTAAGCAAGTCACACATAATCACGCTTCCGCAAAAGTCAGGGTGTGACATATACTATATTGATATATGTTCCCTGGGTAGTGCAAGACCTTGAGAGCTCAGGTTAGAACTTCCGTTCAGTCAGAGAGATGAAGGCTCGACTTTAGGTGTTTCCCAGTCAGGGATCTTCTTTACAACAACACTTGATTTATATCTTTCGATATTTTATCAATTTTTATGCAGAGGAAAAGCTATTTAAAGCGCATAAAGTATGATACGAGGTCTAGGCCATTGCTAACGCAAAATCAGAAGACCTGGTATAATACCCCAGATATCAAATAGTATAAAGACCTAGTATCTCATAATTAAGAAATCTTTCAAACAAGATTTCGGGGGTTACCCATATATCCGAGAGATGGTCCCCACGAGATAAGAAAGATATTATTTTTAGGTTTATATCTCGGAATCAATCTACTAAATGTGCAAAAACCTACTAGCACATCATCAGTGAGACCGTTTAACGTTTTTAAACTTTCCAAATCTTTAGCGTACTGTGACAGTCTAGCTGATGTACTATCATTTCCTCTTTTTACACTAACTCTTTTTGCCTTTTTCTATGTTTTTTTACATTTTTGCACTTTTATTGTTTTTGTATTTTTTTCATTCTTTAATGTTTTTGTATTTTCTACAACATTTTCTCCCCCTAAAATCCAAAACATTTACAAATTTGACAAACCAATGCAGATTGCTTCCCAATGTCCTCTGCACTGGAACCTTCATCGACGCCAACTATGTCTCCCCCTGACGACAAAAGCTTCATACCGTTTAGTTTCAAAAGATAATGAAAACATGATTTATCAAGCGGTTTTGTGTGTAAGTCAGCCTTTTGTTCGTCGGTGTGGATTTTTTCAAGTCTAATCAACTTCTTTTCGTAACAATCACGAATGAAGTGATGTCGAATCTCAATGTGTTTAGTTTTAGCGTGATGTACCAGGTTTTTAGTGATATTTGTAGCAGCCTCATTATCTACAAAAATAGGCGAGGTAAGAAATTGTAAACCATAGTCCCTCATTTGTTGTTGAATCCACAGAATCTGTGAACAACAACTGCTAGCTGAGATGTACTCAGCTTCGCATGTTGAGAGTGCGATTGTGGTTTGTTTCTTACATTGCAAAGTTACCAGATGTAGTCTGAAAAATTGGCAGCCTGCAGTTGTAGACTTTGAATTGATTTTACAGCAACCGAAATCTGAATCTGAGTAGCCCTCAAGTCTGAAATCGCCGTCTTTGGGATACCACAAGCCTAAGCTTGGAGTTGGATACATTATATCAGGTCTTGACACGGACTCGATTGGTATCGTGCCGCGAGGCAAGTTGGATACATTATATCAGGTCTTGACGCGGTTAAGTACATGAGCGAACCAATCGTCGACCAGTACAAGGTTTCGTCAACCTTTTCTCCCGTGAGATCCGGATTGATGCCATGGTTGGTTGCTCATGGGGTAGACATTGAAGAGGTCCCTGACATGCTGAATTTATCCAACACCTCATGAACGTACTTCGTTTGATGAATAAAGATTCCTCCTGGCATTTGATCGACTTGCAAGCCGAGGAAGAACTTCATCTCTCCCATTGAGCTCATTTCAAACTTCTGCTTCATGACTTTTTCAAATTCTTTGCAGAGATCGTCATTGGTAGACCCAAATATAATGTCGTCCACTATATTTGAACTATTAGAAGATGACCACCAGCTTCTTTTGTGAATAGAGTTGCATCTACCTTCCCTTGTGTGAAGCCGTTCGTTAACAGGTGCTAAGAGAGCATCTCATACTAGGCTCTCAGGGCCTGGTGCAACCCGTATAAGGCTTTCTCTAGGAGGTAGACCTTATCTTTGTGGATAGGGTCAGTGAAGCCCGGTGGCTGACCGACATACACCTCTTCTTTCACTTAGCCCTATAAGAACGCCGATTTAACATCTAACTGATACACTTTAAACCCTTTCCAGGATGCAAAAGTAAGAAAGATTTGGATCGCCTCCAGCCTAGCAACAGGAGCATATACTTCGGTAAAATCAATCACTTCTTGCTGGCGGAAACCCTGAACGACAGGCGAACTTTGTTGCACATAACCACACCTCTATCGTCTCTCTTGCACTTGAACACCCATTTGGTATTAATCTTTCAATGTCCGTTGGGTAAAACCACAAGCTTCCAAACACCAAGTTTCTCAAATTGATTTAGCTCTTCTTGCATCACGTTGACCCACGACTCCTCAGTCAGCGCCTCATTGTATGTCTTAGGCTCAACCTGCGAAATAAAGCAACTGAGAGAAAAATCGTTTTGCAAAGGAGCAATTTTTGAATAAAAACAAGAAAAGCCTTGATCAATCTGATGTCTAATTCTAACTCCTGCTTGTAGCTCTCCGATAATGAATTCCTCGGGGTGATAGGATAGCGTCCGTGGCATTACCTCACTAGGAACTATCACCTCGCTTTCCAAGTTTAGTTCTAACTCCTGTTGAAGACTCTGATTATCGATTTGGTTTGTCTGACCTTCAGCTTGGACCTGCTCCCCTTCAGATTCTGAATCTCCTCTATCAAACATAGGACTGTCAAAGTCAGATCCTTCTGATTCGTTGAACACCATGGCTTGTGTATCCTGAACAGGTTCATCTTGTTCTGTCGTCGGAGTTTGTTGACCTTCTAAATCATCTTGTAGAGTGTGACTTGGACCAGCTTCATGATCATTAGAACACTGTTGTCTTTTGGAAGTCTTGGTCGGACCTTCATTCACCTGAGAATACTTATATTCCTGAAATAACCTTATCTGATCTTCAAATGATGGTTCTTCAGGAAGATGAAATGATTCCCACAGCTTCTCATAGTTGAAAAACCACGAATCACCAGGTTTTTGTGTCGGCATAGTGTAACCTTGGCAATCCAGATGCTGAGCTTCAATCACTCTGTTGAGACTTGGTAGATATACTCGTCTGAGTGGACTAGCATATCCCACAAAGAATCCCTCCAAAGATTTTGCACCGAAGTTTTCATTAGGATCTATCACCGTGTAGGGTGACCCAAATGGCTCAAGATACGCTAGGTTCGGCTTACGATTGTTTAGCAACTCAAAACATGTCTTCTTATGTGGCTTTATGGTTAACACTCGGTTTAAGGTATAGCAAGCAGATGCCACAACTTCAGCTCAAAAACTCACAGGGAGCTTTGAATCAGCTAACATAGTCTGTGCAACTTCAATCAGTGTCCGATTCTTTCTTTCAGCCACCCCATTTTGTTGCGACGTGTACGGAGCACTGAACTCTTGCAAAATATCTTTTCTATTGCAGAACTCTGTCATCTGATTGTTCTTGATTTCTGTACCATTATCGCTGCGAATTCTTCGAATAGGTCGATGGTACAGATTTTCTAACTTTCGGAACAAATTCAACAAACTCTGGAATGTTTCGTCTTTGGACTTCAGAAAAGATACCCACGAAAACCTTGAATAATCATCCGTCATAACAAGGCAGTATAGCTCTCCGGTAAAACTCTTCACATTAACAGGACCGAAGAGATCCATATGCAGCCTCTCCAATGGTTTAGTGATCGAATTCTGAAGCTTCCTCAAGTGTGATTTCTTAGTTTGTTTTCCCTTCTTACAACTAATGCACTCATCTCCCAAGTGGAAATTCTTCAGATTGACACCTCTCACCTGATCGTTGAGAACCAAATAATTCATTTTTCGTAAATGGATATGATCCATTTTGCGGTGCCAAAGAATCGACTCCTTTTTAGTAGCTTTAGATACGAAGCACTGAGGCTGATTGGTTATTGTAGTCGTGATGCTCATGTCGAGGACATAAAGGTCGTTCTCTCTCGGTGCTTGCATCAAGATCCACTCCTTGGGGATAACAAATCCTGGCTTCAGGATCAGACATTCTTTATCGTTAAAGTGAGTAGTAAACTTCCTATCACAGATCTGAGAAATACTGAGTAGATTGTTCTCTAGCTCAGGAATATAGTTTACTCTCTCAAAGAACACTTGACCATTTGATAATGTGCCTTCCTCGATGATTCTTCCTCCCTGATTTCCAGCAAAACCTACGTAACCGCCATTAAAATCTCGAACATCGTATAACAGAGCTTTCCTCCTTATCATGTGCCTGGATTCTCCATTATCCATTATCCATTTAGAAATTGATCTCAGGAGCTCCTGCGCATTTCAGACGCGATTAGTTAAAAGAAGCAACCCAAGCCTCCTTTGACTCGGGTAGCTTGACATTGAGGCGAATTGGAAAATTTCTATCATTTAATTCCAAATCATTTGCTGGTCCAACCTCAACATTTTTAGTCAAATCAGGTTTTGGAACATTTGGTTGAATAGTTTTTGGAACATACTTCTTGACCTGAGGGGTCAAAGAAGTCTGTTTCTTCTTGTCACCTACTGAAACCTTAGGAACAAACTTCTTTACCGAAGTGGTTGAAGTAGTTTGTTTCCTTTGAGATTCAGTAACAGAAACCTTTTGGACAAACTTCTTGACTTGTGCAGTCAAAGAAGTTTGTTTCACTTTTGATTCAGATGTTTTGACTTCAGACTTGGGCTTCCAAGTTGGTTGTTTTGGAACAAAACATTTCGAAGATTCACCATTTTTCTTAACAGCTTGTTTTACTGGTTGAACATTGACTTTAGAAATTTTAGATTTTTTAATCTTCTTTTCAACAAACATCGAAGCCTTGCCTTTCACATCATTTGGTTTCTTTTTGTTCTCAACACTTATAGACTTAGGTTTAACATTGGTACACTTTCGTGCAATATGTCCAACTTCGTTACATTTGAAGCATGTCCGATTATCAGTAACCTGACTTGGACCTTCAGTCTGTTTTTGTTACTCTTTCTGTGCAAAGAAATCTTCATTCGATTTTGAAAAGATTTCAGATTCTTGATCATTCATTGAACTCAAACTTTTCACAAACGTCGTTTTCTTGACAAATTTTGACTTCTGAAAGATTCTTTTATGATTGTACTTACCATCCCTTTGCCCGTTATACCCATTATTCTGGTGTTTGTTCTGAAAATGTGGCGGGTTTTAGGCTTGTTATAGTAAGCTTTATCTTTTTGGAAATTCAGAAATCATTTGGAACTTGACAATTTTCAACCTCTGACAAATCAACCTTCACAAGTTTGAACACTTTTTCCAGTTTATCCACATTAACATTTTGTATCGGAAATTCCTCGTCCGAATACAACTTATCTGAACCACACACCTGGTACATAACCAAGGTAGGTTCGTACTTTAAGTTGTTTTTGGATTTGGATTTTGGAAGATAATTGTTTAGATAACAATCATTATCCTCAACAACACTCATTTGAAACTGTGGATTTAGTGGAGTCGCTGTCAGTTTTTAAAACATTTTCTACCACATTCTTAACAACCTTAGAATCAACATTGTCCTCGTCGGAAGATTCACTAAATGTGACATCTATGTTTTCTGGCAAATTATCAACTACACCATTTAAATTCATGTTTAACTCTTTTTCCACCCCAAAATGTTTCTTTGTGAAATTATTGTTCATGGGTGGTGGAACACTATGATACCCAATCCCTGTTCCATTCTAATAAACATCTTCACCTTCTTTGTTCTTACCGATTGGTTTCGGTACAATGTTTTGAAGAACAAAGCTGGCTGAATGATAACTCTTCAATTTCAAATTGATTCGTTCATTCTCTATTTTGACTTCTTCAATTTGAAGTTTCAAGTTTGCAATCTCATCCATTTGAGTATTAATTTGTTTTTCTTTTTCTTGAACGACAGTTGTTAACCTTATATTTTCTTGACCGGTTTGAAAATCTCTTGAATCAGAATCTTTAATTGTCTTTTTTAGTTTTTCAAAAGCCTCTGATATTTGTCTGTCTTCAAGAACAGGTTTTTCATTCGTTTTTTGAAAATGCTCAACTTCTTTTTCATCACTTTTTATCTTTTCTTCCAAAGAATCAATTTTCTCTTTTGAGCTTTTCAAAATTTTATCTCTCAGAATCAAATCATTTTTTAAGTTGTTGATTTTACCGTTTAACTCCTAGATGTTGGATTTCAATACAAACTCGTTTGTATTACAGACCTTGCATGATTTCATGCAATTTCTTCAATCATTCTCAGTTTTAGTATCCTGACACTTACCTGTTTTGTCATTTTGACCGACTATACTGACCTTTTTAGATGATTCAGACTCTGATCCAGATTTGGTATCGACCTCAAGTGCTTTTGCCATCATTGTCTGATCAGCCATCTTCTTCAAATTTTCAGCCATCATTTCTAGGTTTACGTCAATGATCTCCTTTACAAACTTCTCAGGATTCTCTCTTCTTTCCTTTTCAGCTTTTTCTTCTGCTTCACTTTTCAACCGTCTTCCTCTGCAGTTGGAATTGATTTCACTAACGCCTCAAAATCAATCGAACTCGGATCTGTAAGAATATTCCCCCTTTAGGATCCAAGTAACATTCCCTCTCAGCATCCCACCATTTTTCCATTTTGGCTTCCTTCCAAGCTTTGTAAATTCTATTCATTCTCACATGAGCAATCTCTCTTTCTCTGTTGAAAGTCATCGGTGTTGTCGTAGCGACAAAAGCTGATCCTTCTTCTGGAATATAATTGTTCCAGTTGAATCCTTCATCATCATGAATCACTGCTAACGCTCTGGACTTTTCTTTCACTGGACCTTCCTCTATCTGCTTCATCTTAGGAGGTTCCTCTTTGTTTCGATGATAAACCGCCTTTCAGTAATAATCATCATGGAAAGGATTGACAGTTTCATCCGCAGCCGAATTCTTACACTCTCGTTTAAAGTGACCCTTCTGCTTGCACTTGAAGCAAGTCACCTTCGACTTATCGAAACCGAGCTTTGTGGATAGACCTCCTATACACTGCCTGCCAGTGATCTCCATGAAACGCTGAGCTCGAGGAATAACATTGGCCATACACCAACGGATATCAATTAGCTCCATCTCCTTGGGGTCAATCTGGTCATAATCCTCTTTAGTCATATTGGGGTTGCCAATCTTCCCCGCAACTAAGCTTTTGTAAGATTCAAGGATTGATGCCAAGAACACCATCTGCTGTTTGGCTGTTTCAGCACTGAAGCTCTGAGCATTATTCAGATTCACCGCAATGTTGCATTGAACAACATTCATATTTGAGCTGTTTTGATTATGTTGAGAGTTTGGTGCAGACTGTGATTGCGTGTTTGAGCTTGAACTTGGGTAACCAAAAAAACTGCTACCAGATGATCCTCCACTCGAACTGCCTTTGGATGTATCGTTTGAGTTATCAGCGCTGAATGTTGTTAGGTGACGGGGTGTTCGAAAGCATACTACCATGATAGTACAAGTTTACATTTTGTTGATAACTTGCATTATTCATTTTGTTCTGTTTTCTGATTTCTAATTCATGACCCTCTACTTTCTCGATTAACTAGTTTAGAGTCATTTCATTCATCAGTTTAGTGTTTTTTAGAACTATAGCATAGTATTGCCAGTCTTGTTCGTTTGGTAGTGCCTCGAACAGTTTTTCGATGATTTCATCCTGATCTTTCTTTATCCCGAAACTTTCCAGATCTACCTTCAAGTGATAGAATCTTTCAATCATCTGGTGGACATTCTCACCTTTGAAACAAGCAAACAGATCAAATTCCTTCTTAAGCAAAGACTTTTTATTCTTCACTATCTCTTCACCACCCGTACATTTCTTTCTCAATGCTTCCCACAACTTTTTGGATGTTTCATACTCGAGCAATGAGATTATATCATCTCGAACTGATTGATGGAGAAGCGCGATAGCTTTCTGTTCAGCAATAAACACCTCTTGTTCATATGATCCTAACTGTGTATATACTGCGGTTGTACTTGTGTATCCAACTTGAATTAACTTACAGCTTTCATAAGCAAATGCCCTTAACTAGTTATCAAAACGTTTCTCACATCTGTTGTAGTCCTCTATGTTCATCAACTTCGGCGGCTTGCTATATGTGTCGTACGCATTGTTGACATTCAACGATTCGGAAACAACCTTTGTCGCATTCTTCGGATTTATATCAAATGAAGTTGGTTCCGAACTGTTGAAAGCATAAGTATCATAGAACTCGTTGTAAAATTCACCATCCATGATCGATACCTGGAAAAGTCAGAGAAAGTCAAACACTTTTGAAAACAAACTAAACACGATACTGCTGGTCCGGATGGCCGTGATACGGATGGACAGTATCTCCGGATGAACAAGTCCGGATGAACAAAATCAACGAATGGAACACTATCCGGATGGACTATATCCGAATGAACTACTTCCAGATGGACAATCTTCCGGATGAACTTCATAAGCCTATATGTCCGGATAGACACTTCTATCTGTCCGGATGAACAATAAAACTTGAACAAGTTTCACTAATGAACAGTCTACTCGTCCAGATGAGCTAGTCTATCAGTCTGGATGGATGATGATGTCAGCAAACTTAGTTCTGAAGTTCATGGTTTTTCACTGATTTTAATGTGTTTTAGTTAGAATTAAGATCTGAAACTTTGTAGGATTGATGAACAACACATTTCGCACATTATGTCCAAATTTTAGGTGATTTTGTCCATGAATTTAGTGTCCAATTTGTGTTTTTGTATAAGAAAGTCAAGAAAAATGAAGAAATGAGTAGAAATAGAGAAGTGTAGATCAAAATCGGTAAGAATCTGATGTAGATCTCTGGTATCTCGTGATAATCTTCTCCGAATCCGGCCTCCAAGCTCTGATACCACTTGTGAGGACCGTGAGTTTGGGTCTTCGAACGGTCAGACCGGATCTTAACACCTACTGACGTGTGCGGAATCCATGAAAGTAGTAGAGAGAATAACACCGTAGATACCGTTAAACACCATTCTCATTAATAATAGGAAGATTACAAAACCTGGAGAAATTTTGACAGGGCTTCGCCTTGGGTGCCAAATGATCATTACTGAATTAAGACCCAAGCACCTATATTTATAGAGGTTGCCCATCCGGATGAAACATTAATACTAACCATCCGTCCGGATGGACTTACATAACGTACAAAACCTACGTTTCAATCCGGATAACATACAAAACACATAATAAACATTACAAAGACATTTAACAGGACAAACAAAGACTCAATATAGACGTAAGCTACAGACATAGTGCATTCACATAAGCTAGCCGGTCAAAGTCTATGACTTAAATAAGACCCGTTAGCATTCTAATTGGTTATTTATGCCATCATTCCAGACTAGAGCATTTCAGTAGATTGTTACCTACGCTTAATTAATTGAATACGGCTGAGTTACTATAAACCTTGCACTTGTATCAAGTATTAGCTCAGGGAAATACCTTTAACCTATTTTCCCTATAGAGGCTTGGGATACGGTAAATTATTACCGTTTGGTCGGGTATGGGATCATATGCCGGATTGTGGCTATAAAATCTTCATAACCCGTTTTAATATGTTTTGTTTGATAACTTAAACATTGGGGGTTAATGCGACCGTGTCTTGGATATCCTTGGCTCATTTAAGTTACCAATGGCCACGACCAAGCACGGGGTGTAGGCATACACCTGACAGTTGCTTAATGCTATATTAAAATGTTTTCTTACCCACAAGTTGGGGATAACTCCTTTGTGGGTTTATAAATGGTGTGTCGGTTAATCATGTCTCGGTTTCTATACTGGGCCCCATATGTATTGACAAACATGTAAAACTGATACAAGATCATTTTGAATTGTCCCAAGTTATTTATAAAAGATGTGCCTTGTGCACATGTAAAACAAGGTTTCCAAGGCCGAGTACTCCCCGAGTAGTCGCTACAAGGTAGGCTACCGAGGCGACTTTCTTCGACTCCGCCTAATTACTCGGAGTCGGTCAAACACGGTCAACCTTGGCCAGAATTGGATCTAGTAGGTCAACTCGGGCCTAGTTTGACTTAAATAATAATAAAACATAATTTCTATGCCTATCATATTAAAGAATGAATATCATTTTCACGTATTTTGTTATAAATATTAGTAAATTTATGTTATTTGACATATATTTAATCTCCAAAAAGTAATTTCTTTGTAATTTTACATGTCCGAGTACTCCCCGAGTACTCTCCGCCTAGACCGAGTATTCTCAACTCCCCAGTCTACCGACTAGGGAGCGCCTAGCGACTTTTGCAACCATGGTATTTACCAGTGAAAACTAACGTATTTTCAAAAGACTAAGTTACAGGTACAATATGTAATAGGCTGGAAGCTGCTTGGTATTGTTAGAAGGGGATCTTGCAAATCCTTTACATATGCCTAAAGTCTGTTGAACATCTTTTGTACATTTTATGATCCGTCTGTGTATCTTTTATTACGAACCGTCTGTATATTTATTTTGAGCTTTGGACATTTGGTTTGTAATAATAATTTATACTCCAAGACTTCCGCTGTGCTATTATGTGTATATTGACTATGATGATATCAACTTACGTTACGATACTCCCCACCGGGTTTGTGGTTGGAAATATCTCGGTGTGACAGCGGCGGAGGTGCTCCGGTTCGTGGTAGGTGGCGGCAACCCTAAGAGGGAGTCGGCCAAACTTGGGAATGAAGCTAGGGTTTTTGTTTTTGATAAAAGATGTCATTTAGTGTTTGTACCTTAATGTTCCTTTTATAAAAACCAATCTTACATTAAGCCCCTTATGGTTATACAATTATAACCTCTTAATAATAATCTAATTAATATTAAGTTCCTTAAGTTTAAACTATTATTATTTCACAAATAATAATCCACTTACTCGTGAACATATACGATTCGTGTATCAACGTGTAACTCTTTAGATTGTACCGAATTAGTTACGTTAACTTTAATTACGGTCAGACATATACATATCTCCAACAATCACATTAGTTAGCAATAAATTGACTTAACAAAACCCAAATGGCAACTAATAAAAATCTTACATAACATAATCCATAATTCCATATCGTACTAAAGTCAACATGTAAAAACATAAAACGTTTTTCTCCTTTTCTTTTTTGGTTTTGTTTTCTTTACTGATGTGGATACGATGAATGAGTGCTGTGGTGCTAATATTACACATGGCGTAAATAGTGGTCCCACCAATAATCTTCTTCCCATTTCATTGTCTGTGATGAGGGGGACCACACCCCACCCACTCTTTATCAGATCTTGCACCAACGACGTCGTTGCCTTCAATCCTAGGAATATCTACCGTACAACTAACCCCCCGTTGACAATCTCTTCAGTAGTTACCTTATTAACGATTTAACGTCCAAATTTAAACAAAATATCAATGTTTTAAAATTCGATTTTTTAACCATACGGGATTACCCACAAAAATGGTTTAACCTGTTAAACCGGGTTGTATCGGGCGGTTCAACCGGGTTGATTAGTTAACTGTAAAATTCCATAAATTACAACAATTTAAAAAATAATCCAAAATTGGATGTAGATGTAAATCTGGAATGAATGATGGAGTGATTGAAGTCACGAATGATGGATTGATTTGAATTTTGATAGAAGGAAATAAAATATTAAAAGTCGTTAGGTTAAAGTTGAGAGTAAACATGAAGATGGGCCGATAAAAAGTAAAATCCTAACACAAAAACAGAACTGAGCCGGTACCGGTATAATGGTTCAAACCGGTATACCGGATTTTACCGGCGGTACAAAGTCGATGCCGTTTCTCCTACTTAACGGGGTGTTTCGGACCGGATTTAAATCCGAAAACGGTAATACCGGCCGGTATTTACCGGTTTTTAAAACATTGCAAAATATTATCGTATTTTGTTATAACTTCTCCTGATGATTTACTTATTTTAAAATCGTTAATGATTAACCATATTTATTGTTCTTTTGTTAATAAACTAATTTTGCAGCTAGCGTTTACAATTTTCCTGAGTATTTTAGAAGTTTGTAAAATATAACTCAATTTTTTAAAAGTAAATGAATAAAACAAATTGATAAATATTGGAGGACCTACTTGTGTGTGTATGACCCTGAATGTCCACACTGATGCATTCACTGAAAACTCCTATGGACGGACTTAGGAGAAGGCGATGCGACGTCAGTATGATGGTCGTTTGTATTCGGGTGCCAGTCAATGTTCGAGAACTTAAAAAACGGTGTATTGTGGAAGTACTTAGCATGTTTCTGAAGGCTAAATTAGTATTTTTTAACGCAAAGATTATATAATCACTACTTATAAATTACACCAAATTTACCCCCATGCAGGTCCGGCCCGGAGAATTCATATACCATGTTCGAGCTCCAAAAAACGTGCCCTTAGACCTTAACGGAATTGGGTATTAGGCTCACTAAAGGTCTAAACCTAATGTCAATGAGCTAATAACTAATCTAAACCATAAAAATAGTTTTGTAAGTGGGTCTATGTTGGTGTTTGTATGGGTATACCCTATTAATTTATTTATTTTTACATATACATATCATAGATTTTTAAAAAATAACGTGTTTTTCGAAATATCGGACCCAGGCTGGTGGTCCTCCCTGCCCACCTTCAGGGACGGCCATGCCCCCATGTTAAGAATTGAACCCTGGTCTCTCTCTCATAAGCACAAAGCCTCAACCACTCCACCTCACCAAATTAATAGCAACTGTAATATAATAGAGAAAAACAGATCTATCAAACTTTGTATTTCATAAAAAAATTGAGAATAAAAACATTAATTTCAAATTTTGCATAATAGTTTATCCCGACTTTGTATTTTTTTCTTCTAACAACTTTTGTATTATTTTTGTTTTGTTTTGTTTTTTAAATCATTACATACGTTATTTGTCATGTTTTCAGGTTATGACTTTTAGATATTCACATGTGTTTTTTGTATATCACTTTTTGCTAATTAGGGTTACTCTTTAATCAAGTTTCACGTTATATTGTGTCTGGTTGTTAGGTTACAAGTTTATTTTCATGTTAGGTGTTAATTTTTTTAACTACAGGTGTTAAATTAAGGGTGCAATATTAAAGGATTAATTGAATTGTTACTTTATTTATTATAGACTACGAATGCTAGCCAAACTATGGAATATGTGTAAAGACATGAAGTTGATCATGTTAAGTGCTGGAATCGTAGTTTCATGATTAAGATATCACACTACTTTTTTTTTTCTATATTTGTTTCAGTTATCCTATCAACAATAATTAAGGGGTGTCAAACTATGAAAAATATGACAATTCTAAATATTTTAGGTGATAACTTGTAAGACAATTCAGTGGTGGCTAATTTTTGGTGAGTTATTGAAAGAGTCATGAAGTTAGGGGTGTGAAAGAGTCGAAACTAGCCTAAAATTGTCTAAACTAGATTGTTTAATTTATTCAGGTTCAAACTTAACTCGTTTCAAGTTTTATATCTAATGTTTGACCTCAACTTATTAATAGTTTTAGGCACAAACTTGACTCATTTATTACTTATTAACTAAGTAATAATTGTGTTATATATATATATATAGGGCATGGATGTATAGAAAACCCACTTTAATTTAGAAAACCCGGGAAACTCTAACCTCCCGATGTTTTTTAAAAAAAAAATATACACATGTTATATACATGTTTTTAAGGTATTTGGGCCAAAAAAAATCAAAAAAGCGCCGAGTAGATATTTTTTAAAAAAATAAACAAGTTTTGGTCTAACACGTGTTACATTCATCTGACATATTGTTAACACGTGTTAGACCAAAACTTGTTTATTTTTTTAAAAAATATCTACTCGGCGCTTTTTTGATTTTTTTGGCCCAAATACCTTAAAAACATGTATATAACATGTGTTTTTTTTTTTTTTAAAACCATCGGGAGGTTAGAGTTTCCCGGGTTTTCTAAATTAAAGTGGGTTTTCTATAGATACTTACACTCTATATATATATATATATATATATATATATATATGTGATTCTAATGTCTATACTATTTTATACAACAAAATCTATGTGTATGTAAGTCTAATATCTATATTATTTTTTACAACAAAATATCAATTATATACTTTCACCTTTTAGAGTTAAATGCCTAGATAGTCCATGTGGTTTGGTCTGTTTTCGCCTTTAATCCCTAACTTTCTAAAATTACAGTTATAGTCCCCAACTTTTTCAATTTCGTTCCCGAATAGTCTCTGGCGGGGATGGAGGTTAGTCTTTTCAGTTAAGTGGGTGTCAAATGACCTAAATACCCTTACTATTAAAAAATAATATATACAGACATAACACATTCAGACCCATCTTTTTCTCTCTCTAAACCACCACCACCTTCATCTCCACCACCACGATAAAACCCCACCAACTGTCAACACCTCTATCACCAACCCATCGCCCTCGCCACGTTTCACCGCCATACCACTCAGCCACCACTGCCACAACCACCACCGCCGCCATCATCACTGTTGTCACAACCACCCTCCGCTACAACCACTACAACCACCACCACTGCCGCCATCATCACCACTTCATTCCTAAAACTTGCAACTATTCTTCAAGACCTTTGTGACAACTGTCAAAAATTCAGTTATCCGTACAATTAATTAATTTTTATTAGTGCTTAATGACTGTGCTGAATTACAATTAACTGCTTTCTGATTACTGCCATACACATACATATGCATCATACATTATTTAATGTCATATCAATAATGCATGAAAGCTATATTGCTTTGAATGATGCACAAAGCACAGTTAGCACAGTTATCTGATGAACCAGGAATATGCCGACAGAGTTCAGTACATAGACAGACAGTATGTTGAGACACAGAATGAGCTCAAATTCACAAAAGAAGCAAAAAGACAGCTAAATCTAACATAAATACAAGGAAAGGAACATAAGTGGACTGCCCGACCCCTCAACGGCATCTTCCCAAGCAAAATAGAGAAGGCAGAAGACTGAACACGCCCCGTGCTCAGCCAGCACGGGGCCGTGCCCAAGAAGCAGCAGAAAAGACAAACCTATAGAAGCTTCTATTGCCCACCACGGGGCCGTGCCCAGTGAACACGGGGGCGTGGCGAAAGTACAGCAGGCGCATTAATTGTAATTGCGAATTACAATTAATGAAGAGAGAGAGTGTCAGACAGGCACGGGGGCGTGTCCAGTGGACACGGGGCCGTGTCCAGCGGACACGGGGCCGTGCCTAGCCTTCTGTTCAGCCTATAAATAGGAGTGCTTGGTTTCATTTCAACTCATCCCTTGGCACACCACCTCTCTCACACTTCATCCACCACCCACCACCATCACAACACCATCATCCACCACCATCATCCATTGTCCATCATAGAGTGTGTGAGTCGTCTCGGGATCCAAGATTGATCGTAAGAGTTCTTGACAATCAAGGCCAGGTTTACCTAAGTCTCTTACATCACTTGGTGAAGACAAAGTGTCTAGTTTAATACTTTTTATTTCTAATCTTTTGCACTTTTTATTTGGTTTTGTATTAATGACTTTAATAACTAGTTACTTATGTTGAAGGTGATTTTTCCTTATCGTTTGTCCGTGGTGTCTTGGCATTATTTTACTGTCTATATAAAATAAAAGATTTTCACCATTCATATCTCCACGGTCTATATGGAGGTATGTTGGCTACCTGGTCGGGGGTTAAGGGAACGGTTTGGTAAAGGTCTTGCCATTGTTCAGCGTTTAGAGGTCCTGCAATGGACCTGGGTCAAATTTAGTAGGACCACCTTCAATGCTTCACGGTATTGGATGGCGGGGGTCCAAACTCTTTGATCCCCTCATAAGTTAACTACTATTAATACTATAACCCGGCTATTTAGGACTGTATCCCTGTTGACTCAGACTACTTAGCCGAGGGTAACGTCACCGCCAAAAGCGGGGCCTACCATAATATTGCATTAATAACTTAATTCATTATCTTCCAATAATCCACCCTTTTAGGATTGTATCCTTGCTGACTCAAACTACTGGGGTGAGGGTAACGTCACATTCAAAAGAGGGGCCTACTACAATAACTAAGATAATCTCTTAATTATGTGCAAAAGTGCGGAAATAATCAAAGGTTATACTAGATACGAGTCGGAACCAAGTGATTCATCTTGTCTATCTGTTTTTTCTTTTTATTTTTATTTTCAGCATTTTAGTTAGTTTTTGGTTTTCTTAGTTTAAAACATTTTTCTAAACTTTTTATTTTGATTAGACGTTGAGGATAAACCGGTACTAAAAGCTCTTGTGTCCTTGGACGACCTCGGTATCTTACCAACGGTATACTACGCCCACGATGGGTGCACTTGCCCATATGTGTGTTTAGTGTTAGTAAAATATCGTGTTTTATAAATTTAAAACTTGGCAAAATAAGTGTTAAAAAGGGCTTAAAATATACACCTAATATATATAACACTTCACACGCATCAAGTTTTTGGCGCCGTTGCCGGGGACACAAGGATTTTAAGAAAGTTAGGAATCAACGGCCTAATCAATTTTTTTATTTTTCTTTTCAATTTTTTTAGGATTTTCTTAGTTTTTCAGCTTCTGCAGAGCTCAGCACGGGCCGTGCCCGGTCAGACACGGGCCGTGCCCAGCATCATCACTGGCAGTTTTTATTTTTTGAGTTACAGAGAGCTGAGAACGGGGCCGTGTCGGTGCAACACGGGGTCGTGTCCAACTCCCAGTAACTGGGAATCCAGAAAACAATTACTGTATCTCTGACCACGGGCCGTGTTCACTGAGCACGGGGCCGTGGTGAACTTTCTGACCAACGTTCTTTTCTGTTTTTATTGCAGGGCTTGGAACCCCGGCGCCACATTTGAACCTCCTACGTAGTGCATGAGCTCCAGTTCTAGTAAAGACATAAAAGAACCTTTAGAAGAACCCGAACGCTTTCTCAGAAAAAGACTTAAGGCTAAAAATCAAGAGAAAGCTTCGGGGGAACCACTTCCAATGGCGGACCAACGTACCCTCATGGATTACCTACGGCCCACCGTAGGTAATCTAGGCGCCGCTATCAATGCACCGAATGTCGAAGCCAATAACTTCGAACTTCGGCCGCATTTGATACAAATGCTTCAAAACTCCGCAACCTTCCATGGGCTTGCGGACGAGGATCCCCATTTGCATATTACTAATTTCTTAGAAATATGCGATACCTTTCGGATCAATGGAGCATCAAATGACGCCATCCGCCTTCGAATGTTTCCATTTTCACTCAAAGACCGAGCTAAGGCTTGGCTCAACACCCTCCCAGTTGGCTCGGTAAACACCTGGGATGAACTAGCCCAAAAGTTTCTATATAAGTATTTCCCCCCTGCTAAAACGGCTAAATTAATGACTGAAATTAATACATATTCACAAGAAGACGGGGAATCCTTATATGAAACTTGGGAAAGGTTCAAGGAGCTACTAAGAAAGTGCCCTCATCACGGTCTTGCGGTGTGGCAACAAGTATCCACTTTCTATAATGGGTTGTTGCCACACACAAGACAGACACTTGATTCTAGCTACGGGGGACTTCTAGGTAATCGTCGCCCAAATGAAATATATAATCAAATTGAGGAAATTGCTCAAACCAATTTTTAATGGCACACTCCCCGAGGTACTAAATCTATTGCCCCGGGCGCCCATAAGGTTGATGAAAGCACTTCTTTACAAGCCCAAATCGAGGCCCTCTCTTCAAAAATAAAAAAGCTAGAAATGACAAAAACGGCCTCGGTTATGGCTTGTAAAGGGTGTGGTGGGCCACATGAAAATTGGAGTTGTATGAAAGAATTAGATGAACAAACAGAAACGGTAAACTACATTGATAACAGACCTAGGCCGTCAGGTCCTCCAACGGGTACCTACAACCAGGGATGGCGTAACCACCCAAATCTTGGTTGGAGAGATCCCAGCAATAGTAGTAACCAACAAAACCAACGAACTAATTTTCAACAACCACAAAATTTCTCTCAACAACAAGGTGGAAGAGAAAGGCTTGAAGATACTGTATCTCGCCTCATCTCCGACACTGAAAAGAAAAACTCGGATCGATTTCAACAATTGGAATCGAATTTTAGAAATCAACAAGCTAGCATTCAAAACGTTGAAAAACAATTAAATCAACTAGCTCAAAACTTCTCCGAGAGACCACAAGGCGCGTTACCGAGCAATACCGAAACCAACCCGAAAGCACAAGTACATCTCATCACACTAAGGAACCGAACCGTGGGTCCCGAGGATGCTCCATTGCCGCCAAATGAAAGGAGCCAATCTAGCCAACCTATGACTCCTCCCGCATCAGAAAAGGCTTCTCTACCAACTCAAGAGGCCACCAAGACTCCTCCAATTCCGTACCCCAGTAGGTTAAATCGTCAAAAGACCGATGAGCAATTCGCAAAATTTGAAAATTTACTAAAACAACTGCATGTTAATATTCCTTTTATCGAGGTCCTAACCCAAATGCCTAAATACACAAAATTTATGAGGGATTTCCTCACAAACAAAAGGAAAATTGAATCATTGCAATTAGTTAACTTAGGCGAAGAATGCTCCGCATTAGTACTCAACAAACTTCCACAAAAGAAACTCGATCCCGGAAGCTTCACAATTCCTTGCTCGATTGGGGAGTCTCCCGTTCGTAATGCATTAGCCGATCTTGGGGCTAACATTAACCTCATGCCCACATCAATGTTCAAACGACTTGGCCTAGGAGCAACAAGCCCTACAAAGATGAGCATACAACTCGCCGACAGATCCGTCAAATTTCCACAAGGCGTCGCTGAAAATCTATTAGTAAAGGTTGACAACTTCGTTTTCCCAACCGACTTTGTCATCCTAGACCTGGAAGAAGACACCGATGTCCCTCTCATCCTCGGGAGGCCATTTCTAGCCACCGCCCAAGCGGTGGTGGACATGAATGACGGAACGTTAACATTGAAGTTTGGGGATAAGGAGGTAAAGTTTGAATGTGGAAGAAGAATTGAGGACGAAGACCCGGTCAACTACATGAAGGTCATAGACTCAAGCTTGGATGACGCTCTCCGACGGTTTAACATGGGATGCAATACATCCCACTTGGGTGACATATGACCGGCTTTGGGTCTAGCCAAGGACCCTTATAAACGTGGCGCACCACGGAGGCATTCCGCGGAACTATCCTTAGTTTAATTTAGATTAATTTTTATGTTTTCTAGTTAGTTTTAATTTTCAGGAATAAAACACACTCATGGTGGTAAGGGATGAAAAGGGGAACGAGAAAAATGACCCCATGCACAAGAACAAAGCAACCCGACATCAATCTCTCCATTACAGAAGGTTCAACACGGGCCGTGTCCAACCAACACGGCCCCGTGCTGAACCCCCTGCAGATAAATGCCCAGTTCAGGTAACTGGACACGGGCCGTGTTCACCAGACACGCCCCCGTGTCCAGGCTTCTGTTTCTTTTCTTTAATTTTTGTTACTGGCACCTGAACACGGGGCCGTGTCCGGTCCCCACGGGGCCGTGTCCAGACTGCCAGTAACATAAATCTTTGCTTTTAACACCATTTTACACATTCAATCAACCTAAAAATTTATTTTTGGGACACATTGAGGACAATGTGTAATTTAAGTGTGGGGGGGATGCTAAAACCTTGAAATTTTGCAAGTCCTACTAACAAGCCTTACACAAAACTCTATTGGAACCGCTAATCACCCCAAATTTTTTCAAAAATTTCATTTTTTTTTACTTGTCTAGGTTTAACTTGGGAAATTCAAGTTCTCAAAAAGGTTATATTTTTACAAATTTACAACCGACAGCGTCGTGATAAAAAGAACCAACATAAGAAAATTATGAAAAGGCATGACAAACTTAATTAAAATTTGATTATATATACTTGATTACATAAAAAACCCATTCCCACAAAAGTGAGTTTTGAGCCTTTATTGAGCATACAATTACATATCATTAAACTAAATGCTCATTTTTCGTTTCTTGTGTGAATAGCCGCTTGGTTCTTACGACTCTAGAACTTGCCATGACGATACATTCCCGGTCCTTACCAACTTAAACCCAAGTAAGTAAATGATGGAGGCATTAGGACTAACCTTTTTCTTCTACACCATTATTTTTCTTTTTCTTTTACCACCTACCCAAAAATCCCCCTAGTTAGCCCCTTTGAGCCTAAACCTTTTCATTTCATAACCCAAACCAAACACCCTTTTTACCCACCAAAACCTTTTTCATTTTTAACCCTTTGTTTTAGTAACAAGTTCGGTTTTTCGTATGATCGTTCAAAAAAAAAAAAAATTGTGTTGATGATGAAGCAAAAGAAAATAAACAAACAAGTTCATCAAAAATAACTTTGTTTGAATAATAGCTTTATCAAAATAAAAGTCACAAAAATAGAAAGTCCTACGAAAACAGACACTTGTTACACTTTTCGCCCTTTTTCTACTAACCACTAACCCAACCACCTACCTTTAACCCAAGCCTAACCCTTCACCAAGTCCTCTTGATATTTACAAAGGTATAAAAGTTAAAAAGGAGGAGGATTGATTGCTTGGAAAGCCTATGGTAGGAGTAAGTTCCACGCCGCTCTCGAGTGATTCACTAAAAATACACCTTCGGCCGACTGTGAGTGATTTCTCCCGTGAGGTATGTGAACTTGTATATAAATGGAATTTTAAAAAAGGCATGTTATGCCCAAATAAGTAATTTCTCCTATGAAACGTTCTAAACAAATCATGACGAATAGGATTGTAAATAGATAAAAATAAAAACCAAAAAGATCTTGGATTCCTAACACTCTATGACAAGCCTAAACCTTCTCTTCTACCCATTCCATTTGGGAGTGTAAGCCACATATTAAAGAGTTTTGCTTGAGGACAAGCAAAAGTTCAAGTGTGGGGGTATTTGATGTGTGTAAAATGCAACATATAAATTACATCAAATGAGGCATAAAACTAACCCTTTTTAAGTACTAATGTTGGAAAAAGAGTGTTTTTGTCTTCCTTTTGTATTTTCAGGATTAAATGAGCTCAAATTCACAAAAGAAGCAAAAAGACAGCTAAATCTAACATAAATACAAGGAAAGGAACATAAGTGGACTGCCCGACCCCTCAACGGCATCTTCCCAAGCAAAATAGAGAAGGCAGAAGACTGAACACGCCCCGTGCTCAGCCAGCACGGGGCCGTGCCCAAGAAGCAGCAGGAAAGACAAACCTATAGAAGCTTCTATTGTCCACCACGGGGCCGTGCCCAGTGAACACGGGGGCGTGGTGAAAGTACAGCAGGCGCATTAATTGTAATTGCGAATTACAATTAATGAAGAGAGAGAGTGTCAGACAGGCATGGGGGCGTGTCCAGTGGACACGGGGCCGTGCCCAGCCTTCTGTTCAGCCTATAAATAGGAGTGCTTGGTTTCATTTCAACTCATCCCTTGGCACACCACCTCTCTCACACTTCATCCACCACCCACCACCATCACAACACCATCATCCACCACCATCATCCATTGTCCATCATAGAGTGTGTGAGTCATCTCGGGATCCAAGATTGATCGTAAGAGTTCTTGACAATCAAGGCCATGTTTGCCTAAGTCTCTTACATCACTTGGTGAAGACAAAGTGTCTAGTTTAATACTTTTTATTTCTAATCTTTTGCACTTTTTATTTGGTTTTGTATTAATGACTTTAATAACTAGTTACTTATGTTGAAGGTGATTTTTCCTTATCGTTTGTCCGTGGTGTCTTGGCATTATTTTACTGTCTATATAAAATAAAAGATTTTCACCATTCATATCTCCACGGTCTATATGGAGGTATGTTGGCTACCTGGTCGGGGGTTAAGGGAACGGTTTGGTAAAGGTCTTGCCATTGTTCAGCGTTTAGAGGTCCTGCAATGGACCTGGGTCAAATTTAGTAGGACCTCCTTCAATGCTTCACGGTATTGGATGGCGGGGGTCCAAACTCTTTGATCCCCTCATAAGTTAACTACTATTAATATTATAACCCGGCTATTTAGGACTGTATCCCTGCTGACTCAGACTACTTAGCCGAGGGTAACGTCACCGCCAAAAGTGGGGCCTACCATAATATTGCATTAATAACTTAATTCATTATCTTCCAATAATCCACCCTTTTAGGATTGTATCCTTGCTGACTCAAACTACTGGGGTGAGGGTAACGTCACATTCAAAAGAGGGGCCTACTACAATAACTAAGATAATCTCTTAATTATGTGCAAAAGTGCGGAAATAATCAAAGGTTATACTAGATACGAGTCGGAACCAAGTGATTCATCTTGTCTATCTGTTTTTTCTTTTTATTTTTATTTTCAGCATTTTAGTTAGTTTTTGTTTTTCTTAGTTTAAAACATTTTTCTAAACTTTTTATTTTGATTAGACGTTGAGGATAAACCGGTACTAAAAGCTCTTGTGTCCTTGGACGACCTCGGTATCTTACCAACGCTATACTACGCCCACGATGGGTGTACTTGCCCATATGTGTGTTTAGTGTTAGTAAAATATCGTGTTTTATAAATTTAAAACTTGGCAAAATAAGTGTTAAAAAGGGCTTAAAATATACACCTAATATATATAACACTTCACACGCATCACTAGGTGGGTAGTCTGGGAAGACTAGGAAGAATACGTGCTTACATTGTTATTACTTACATGCTTATTGATGATTGTTGATATATGTGAATATGTTGTGATTGTTTTGTTACAGACACTATGTCCTCATCTGAGAGTGGACTGTCAGATACTGTCGACCCCTATGGCCATTGTTTCTGACGATGAGATTGTCCCAGACCCAGACATTTTTACCTCCGACACTGATAGTGATCCGGAGATGATGTCAGATGATGACGATGATTTCCAGCCTTTTGCATCACCCGATTTTGGCGACGATGTACCGCATGCTGATGGTTTACCCGACGAGGATCCCTTTCTTGTTCCTATTCCTGACCAGGACCATCTCATCCTCGGACATCCTGATGGTGAGCATGCCGTGGTCCCGATCCTCGCCCCTTTGCCTCTTACGGCTTTTCCTCTCGAGGATTTGCCTTTTGATGAATTGTCTAATGATGATGTCGATCTTTTCATTGATGGTCCCCCTGATGCTGCCCAGGGTGACGGAGTTCCAGCTGATGATGTCATTGTTGTTCCATTCATTGAGATTCCTATTATTGAGGTTTCATCTGATCATTCTGCTCCAGATTCTTTCGAGTCTGTGTTATCCACCACTTTGCATGCATTGGGTTTGTAGCGTTACCCCACTGATTCTGATTCTGACACAGCCCTGTCTGTTGCACTTGTTCCCCCACACGACTTTGATCATAACCTTGAGCTAGTCATAGCCCCTGACGATCAACCTGTTGATGCACCCGCTGATCCTGTGATGATTCCTGCTGATCCTGAGGTGATACCGGCTGATCCTGAGCCGATGCCTGCTGAGCCTGAGCTGGCCCCAGCACCCGAGCCTTTACCTGATTTTGATCCTGTACCATTCGGCGTACCCGACATCGCACCACTTGTACCAGACCTGATTCCTGCACTCGCTGACCATGCTGCTTTTGCCGGTCAAATAGATCCTCGATACGCTTTCACCAGCAATGGGTGGATAGAGGATGATGATGATATGCCCCCTTTTGTTGAGCCTGTTACTCCCCCACCTGCCCCTACACCTGCACCTGTTTAGGTTGCCCCTTTTCACCCGATTGTGTCCGACGTTCACCGCACAGACCTACCTGTCACATTCCTGCAGGAGATCTGATGTGCACAAAATGCAACATATAAATTACATCAATTGTGGCATAAAACTAACCTTTTTTTAGTACTAATGTTGGAAAAAGTGTGTTTTTGTCTTCCTTTTGTATTTTCAGGATTAAATGAGCTCAAATTAACAAAAGAAGCAAAAAGGCAGCTAAATCTAACATTAATACAAGAAAAGGAACAAACGTGGCATGTCCGACCCCCCGACAGCATCTTCCCAAGCAAAATCAAGAAGACAGAAGACTGAACACGCCCCGTGCTCAGTGAACACGGGGGCGTGCCCAAGTGCCAGCATAAAAGACAAAGCTATAGAAGCTTCTATCACCCACCACGGGGGCGTGCCCAACGGACACGGGGCCGTGGTCAACTCTAAGATTCGCAGAATCCGAGGAAATCTTGATAGTACAGATATGCTTCTGCACACGGGGGCGTGCCCAGCGAACACGGGGGCGTGGTCAACTAATGCAGACAAACTGCAATTAATGAAGGAAGAGAAGAGGATGGACACGGGGCCGTGTGTGACAACTCGAGTTTCCAAGATTTCCACCTTCGCATAAATTGCATGTTAATTGTTTAAGTTGTTTGTTTACACGACTTGTTTGCCTTGTAATTGTACACGTTGGATTATATGTTGAGATGTTTATTTGATATGTTACCTATTTAATGTGATTAAAGTGTTTGGTTATATAAACTTGTAAACTGTTTAGAATATATATATACAATAAAGACACACATGTGTGATTATGTATATACTTTGTGAAATAGTTATATTATTTTAGGGCTTAAAATAATATAATACATTAAAACACCAAGAATTGTAATCCAAAATGTTACCAAGATCACAAGGAATAAGTATATAAGTTACACACAAAATATTAGCAAAACCGAACAAGAAATGTAACTTACAAAATATTCCGGAGAATATGTTTACAAAATATATTTTGGTAAATAGTATTTTGGATATAAAGAAATGAAAATATGATTTTCACAATTTCATCAAGAGTATATAGCATTTTTGACAAATATAAATATATATATTTTCCTTTGAAATGTTATTTTGGGAAAGATAAATATTTTCTTCAGTGAACTTGAAAATATATTATTTTAAAACTACAAATATTTTGCCAAAAGAAAAATTATGAATAATTTTTCTAAGAAATATTCTTTAAATATATATGTTGGTGGACTTTTTATTAGAAATAATATTTCGGAAAGTATAATATAAAGTTTAAGTATATGAATACTTAATAGACACAATAGAATACGTATTTTCGTACGTATAAATACACACCGGAATACGAGTACACATGTATAAGATACCCCCATCCTTGGGAAGAAATACAAGTATTAATACTTGAGAAGTATTAAGTTAATATATATTGTTTAACAATTATTCCAAAACTTGTAAATATAATTTAAGTTAAAATATTAATTATTTTGACAATAATTATATAACTTGGAAGAATATCAGAAGCGTAAAAGAAACATAACTCAAAAACATTAATACTGAGACAAGGCACGACCCGCTTGTCTAATAGACATTAGTACCTTGTAGGTAGTCGTGTTTGCTGAAGGAACTGGAGTTACGATTATCAAAGACGCAAGACTGTGAGTTTCGTGTTCCCCCTTTTTCTTTAACTGTTTTCAGTTTTATAACTTCGGGGGTGAAATACATGTTACAATTGTTTACATACATTACTATTTGGTATGGTTAGCTAAGGAAGGGTACACTTAGATCATGTGAGTGGTGGGCACAACACTTAAGGCCATCAATCCTAGTTATAGGACCGAGGGACATGAGTGATAGATCTATTTGGGTGTAGCGAGCCCTCCTGCCCATGTTGGACCAGGGTTTGGCCCATGGGTAGACTATGTCTTACAGCCGGAAGCCCGGTGCAAAATTTACTAGGTTTGAGCTACCTGCATCACGTCACACATATCAATGGCCTTGCAACCCATTGGTGATCTGTTTTCCTTGTTGCTTTCATACCGGGATTTATAAACTTACATACGTACTTATAGTGATTTCAAAGGTTTATACATACACACAAACAAACACACGAACTCGCTCAACTTTTGTTGATGTTTTCAAATTACATGTATTTCAGGGAATTAAGTGGATCTGGCGGGTGTTTGCATGTTCCAAGCTGCGTTATGAATAAAAAGATGTCATCCGAAGTCATTAGGGTTTAGGAGATGTATCTTAATCCTGGACGAGATACATGGTTCTAAACTCGGTTTTATTTAAGGTCTTTTGTCGAGTCTTCGTGAACTCTTTAAAACATGTTGTGGTTTGTAATTTAAATTTTGGAGTCTACGTTTCAGACAATTATGTTATGGTATTTTCAAACTTAATTTATGGATGAACATCTAATGGTTTAAATCATATAGTGTTGTTATGATTGAATGCTATAGTATTAAGAAAGTCACACCATAATCACGCTTCCGCAAAAGTAAGGGTGTGACAACCTTCAATCCTAAAACACTTCATCACTACAACCACTAATAAAAGCTGAACAATACCTGCAATTCTCGTTCCTTTTCTTTTTCTAAATCGAACAATCAACACAACAAAAGTTCTCAACAGTTGAAAAAAATAAAATCTGTGATGCGATTCAGATCTGATTCTCAACAGTCAGTACATCGTACACAAGATCTGATCTTTTTTTCGTTTTCTTTGAGTAACAAATCAAATCTCGAACTACAACTTGCAGACAATAGTCGATTCAATCTATTATGCGATTAAGATCTAATAATGCTCCAAGAAAGTCGATAACTTTCTACCGATTTCATTTGTTATTTTCAATCAACAACTCAGATTCGATTACTTGTTCTTCTTTGTTAAACACAAGACCTACAAAACAAACTTCTTCAATGGCGGAAACGGTGGTTAAAGGGGTGGAGTGGTGTTAATGGCGGAGATGTGGATATACGACGGAGGTGGTGGTTCTTCGGTGGAGGGTGGTGGTGGTTGTAGTTGATGGTGGGTATAGTTAGGGCTGTAAACGAACCGAACGTTCAGCGAACAGTTCGTGAACCGTTCGGCGGGAAGTTCGTTTATGTTCGTTCGTTTAATAAATGAACGAACATGAACAAGAAATTCCGTTCGATTAGTTAAATGAACGAACATGAACAAAGGTCTCGTTCGTTCAATTGTGTTCGTGAACGTTCGGTAAGGAGTTCGTGAACATTCGTTCATTTGCGTTCGTTTATGTTCGTATGTTCGTGTTTTAATTAAAGATTTTTATACTTTCATATATTTTATCTATACCTTTTATACTATTGAACTTTTATTTATATCATTACCCTAACAATTAAACTAGGAAACCCTCTTTCACCTTGTTTATGCACAATTTTTCTTTCTTTTCTCATTATTTACATCGACGAATATGATCTACCTCCGTTTCACAATAAGGGATTCAAGTTCTAGTGCTACTCTCTGGCCGGCCATCCACCTTTATCCGTCATCGCGTTCGCCAAATTTATTTGTGTTCGTTTGTGTTCGTGAACCGTTCGTGAACACGTTCATTTCCTTAATGAACGAACACGAACATAAAATCTCGTTCGGTAAGTGTTCGTGAACCGTTCGTGAACACATTTATTTCCTTAACGAACGAACACGAACAAGGCCTCGTTCGTGTTCGTTCGGTTCGTTTACAGCCCTAGGTATAGTGATCTGAATGAAAGGATGGATTTTTAGGGGTTTTATTAGAAAGGGTACTTTTATCATTTCACATCCACTTAACTGAGAAAATTAACCTCCATCCGCGCCAGGGACTATCTGGGAACGAAATTGAAAAAGTTGGGGACTATAGCAGTAATTTTAGAAAGTTAGGGACTAAAAGTGAAAAAAGGCCAAACCACAGGGACTATCCGTGCATTTAACTCTAATATTTATTGTTTTATTATATTTTCATATATGAATCATATTTATTTAAAATAAGCTTGAAAGTCCAGTCAAACTCGATACATAGCTTTGGCTCGGTAGGCCGAGTGTTGTGGTTCCACTCCCAAGGGCGCGAAGAATCCAACTCAGTTGTGAGATGGCACCATTTTTGCAGGAATTAGGTGTGGATAGGGCGTGAAACATCGCATAGGTGGGGCGTTAAAGGGATGGAGGGGGAATGTGTAAAGAGGACGTGATGTGTTTAAGTGATGTAGCTCTAACGTGGTGGTGTGATCATGCCTTGGGTGTGGTTCCATGCCTCTAGTCTTAAACATGCTTAGTTTATGCTCGAGCTTGAATCATTTCAAGTTTTAAACGAGCTAATCTTGAACAACTTATGAACGCTTTAACTCATTTGCACCCCTAGTTGGCTACTTGTAATGTTGTTTTTATTTGGAATTAGTTAAATCATATATAAACAAGATGTTTGGTTATTAATGCATACATGATCACATATTATTGATCGATGCACTCTTTATATAGATGATAATGAAAATTTTGTAGGAAACGCAAGAAACGAAAATAACAACTTCATTATATTTTGAATTACATTACACAAGAAATGAAAATAAATCTGATTACAAATAGAATACTAAATAACATGAACAAAGACAGAACCAAATTGATTACAAGAAAATACACTAAACAACAAAAAATAAAACAAGGGTGGCTGAGGCATGTTCAAGAAGCTTCACTTAAAACATATTTCGGGTCGCCCAGTTGAACTCGTCTATTTCATAGTGTACAACAGCCTAAGCAGGTTGTACTGTCGGAGTAGCCTTGCACTTGAAAGACTACCTGAAACAAGAGCGCCCAAGGATATTAAGTCTGGAATTTTGTTGAATGCACTGTGTAGTGTGCTATGAACCATATGAGTTTGTGTATTCTTTGTGTAGAAAGAACAAAACAAAAAGCTTTGTATATATCCTTTTAGATTCCAAGTGAAAAGTCTAAATTGAATACAAAATTCTATTAAAATTAAGTCTTGAATTCGATCAATGATATAATAAATTCTGAGAACTTATCAAAACGCTACATTACGCCTATCGCCCTCGTCCCGTGCCCAGGCTCGAGTGTGCGTCATGTGTGTCGCATCCTCCTGGTAGTCATATAAGAATACATTTTTGTAGAGAATTCCACTTAAAATAAAAAAAAAAGATCTATAAGAAGGGATTTAGAATGATGCAAGGAAAAATATTGTTCCAGATTTTTTCAAGAAAGGAAATGGAGAAAAAAAATAAAGAAATGGAAGAAAAATATATGTTTATTTCCTTCATTTCAGATCCTTTCAAATTAGAAAAAATTTAAAGGAAATGATTTTTAGCACATAAAATCCTTGCTTTTCATTTTCTTTGAACTGGGAACGATAGTTATTTATTCCACTTCTATTTTTAATTTCTCATTAATTTCCGTCCACTCCTTTTTTTAATTTCTTATATTAATTTCCTTTCTTTTCTTTTCTTTCATTTATTAAACTAAGGTACATAGATATGATCTTCATCGTTTTTGAAAGAAGATAATGAAGAACAGCTTTTGGTTATAACCCAAAAAGTTTATTTAAGATTTGATAATTTATATTCACTCAAATCACTATATATCAAATGTTATCTATTTACCTCTAACTTTTACTTTTACATGTAAATCTCGTTGTTTAAGAAGAGTTAGTTTCTATAATAAAATACTAATAAAGATTAGAGTTAATTACTGTTTTCGTCTATGTGGTTTGTCAAAAATCAATATTTCAGTCAATTAGTGTAAAAATTACGATTTCAATCCCTGTGGTTTAACTTTCGTAACCATTTCAGTCCCTGTGGTTTCACTTTCGTAACCATTTCAATCCATTATTCTGTTAAGTACAGGGACTGAAATGGTTACGAGGTGGACTTAAATGGTTACGAAAGTAAAACCACATGGACTGAAATCGCAATTTTTAAACTAATGGTGTGAAATAGTGATTTTTGAGAAATCACAGGGACGAAAACAATAATTAACTCTAAAGATTATATTCAACCATCTACCATACAGGTATAGTTATTTAAAAGAGTTAATTACTGTTTTCGTCCATGTGTTTTGTCAAAAATCACTATTTCAGTCCATTATTTTAAAAATTGCGATTTCAGTCCCCGTGGTTTCACCTTTTTAACCATTTCAGTCCCTGTGGTTTAACTTTTGTAACCATTTCAATCCATTTATTATGTTAGTATAGAGACTGAAATGGTGACGAGGTGGACTGCAATGTTTACGAAAGTGAAACCACAGGGACTGAAATCGTAATTTTTAAACTAGTGGAATGAAATGGTGATTTTTGACAAACCACAGGGACGAAAACAGTAATTAACTCTATTTAAAATATTGAAATCAAATTGAAAAAAAAAAAGTCCAAATCAAATACTTGGTTTGCATCTAAAAAGATCGTAAATCATTCCAAAAGAATAATTAAAAGGCAATGATACTTGATTATTTAATTAAATCTTGAACTTAGCTTTGCATCTTATCACGAATTAATTTAAGCTACTCTTTGTCCCTTATCAGGATAAAAATAGATTCTACAACCAATACTCACACTTTTTTTATATTAAAATATTGTGATAATATAGATTTTCTTAACATATTAACAATTGTAGCAATTGTATTTTCTTAGCCAAGTTTTCAAATTAGTCCATAAATTACTACAATGCCATTGCTATAAATTTAGGGGCTGTGGACTTGCATACTCTTCATCATAAGGTGTGAGGATTATATTTTTAATATTAACACACATTCACTCATATTATATATCTTTATATGTATGAGTGTGTGTTATTTAAGCCTAAACCCTAGTCCCTACACGTGTGATGCACACCTCAGTCTTTCGACCTATTATACATATCATGACCAACTCTAACCGACCACTAAAGATGATTCATATTCCTCGAGTCCTCCTTTTAGTGTTTGATATTAAAAGCAATACTTTCTTTAACAATTAAGTATGTTAAAGCTAAGTTGAAATGCACTAATAAAGAAAAGGAAACTAATGCAAGCAATAATAGAATGAAATGAGCAAATATATGGGACAAATAATTCCATCCTATTCCTAACAAGGTTTTGTGCGAGGCTTATGAAAATAATTTGATTTCACACTGGTTTGGAGGTTGTTTAACAAAGATCCATCAGAGCTTCTTATAGTTTCTTGAGTTTGGATCAAAGCTGCAAACAGTGGTGGATCTAGAAAATTTTTATAGGGGCAACACTTCATATAAAAAGGGGTAACGGAATCGAAAAAACGTCAACGGGTAGCGGAGGCTACCCCTAGTAACATGTTAGGTCCGCCCCTGTCTGCAAATGTAAAAAAACAACTAGAGTTCTAAAAACTCCATAAAGGAAACAACCTTCTACCTCGAATATATTAAACTATATTATGTTTTTCTAATCATACATCTATAATTAATTCACTAATTACTCTTCATTAGCTTTTTGCCACATCATGGTGGTCAACCTGTATGCTCAATTTTACACAATGTCATCTTGCACTGTGTAGACATGGGATTTTAATCGTGTCATCTACAGTTATCTTTATGCATGGTTAGACTTATAAGTGTTTATGCCTGATGATCCCATGTACGTCTGATTGTCTGCACTTTCAAAAAAATGATATCATGTTTGTCTCTACACTTGTGTATCACTATATTGTCTATATACAAGCTACTTGATGCATTCTTTTAGGGGGAGCGTTGATCCGTGGGGAGCATTAGAAAGGCGGATAGAAGTATACATGCATTATGTAACACATTTGGCAAATCTCACATCGTTCTGTTCACAAGAGAAGGACTAGCAATATGGAAGATTAATATTAAATAAAGTCACATCATTGGTGTAATAAGCAAAATCATTGAGGCAAATAGATTCACCCTTCTCTAATGATATCATTATATAAGATTTTTTTAATGGTTAAAAAGTTGAAAAATGACATACTCACCAGTCACCACTTTAGGTTCGTATAGCTACCAAACATTTATGCACATAGGTTTTAGATATATGAACAAGAAGTCTAATTTGTCTCTTGGATGGACCACTATGAATGGTAAGTTCAAGATAAGCGGACCAAAAGTACAGTCTACCTTAGGTCAGGTAATTTTTTAGCTTGACAAGAGAATGGCTCGGATGAGAGACAGTCCCCTAATTCAATTCGTAATCACAAACTGAATTTTTAGTTATGAAACTACCCCTTGACCGTCAAGTTAGATTCTAGTGGTAATAAGATTTTTCAAAAGGTTCATCCATGCCCTACAATAGCAAATTCAAGGTTTCATGTAAGGTGATTTACTCTATTAGTTATACATTAGACTGAAAAACAACACACTAAGACTATGTGTAGTGGTTTAACTAAAAAGTGGAAAAGTGTTTGCACGTTTGTAACATCCTCAAAATTTTCGTAGTCAAAATAGAGTTATTAGAAGTTCAGATGCCTAAGCGTAATATTACCAAACTTAAAGTCCAGGATTTTAAATCGAAAATCTACCAAAGGTAGTCACAGCAAACCGTTACGCGTGCCGCTAATGGTTCACTATTAATGAATTAACTTAAGGATTAACATTTTGACAAGTGTTCGATGATTCCGCATGGTGGAGATTTGAACCGCCACCACATTTCGTGACAATCAGCTAGAAAATTCTCGGGGAATACTAATGTGTTGACAGGTGGAAGATGACTAATTGTCATTAGATTGCTAGCAACCTGCTACAATGATCACAATTGATACCTGATTTAGCAGTGGAAACCTAATCTTTCTGGTGAACTTGCTAGTCCCATGATACATATTTAAAAAGATTTTACATCAGCTTATGCTGGTGAGCTCATGCACATTTATATAAAAACAATCATTTCTTTTATTTCTTTTATGAACAATTAGCAGTACTAATTCTATTTACGAGACACACATAGGTTGGCACATGCCTTAATTACCTAAACATGTGCAAATTTACTTTTACATGTGTGGGTATACATCCCTTCCACCTTACAGACTAAACAAATACCCGTACTGGGTTGGCGTACTTGTCACACCCTGCAAAATCAGAGTTGGTGTGATCTGACTGGTATCTTCATTGTACAGCGGAAATATAATGTGCTAAGACTTCTAGATAGTTTAATGCCCGCTAAGTACTCGAATCACGATGGGTTCTCCTATTTCAACCGTGCCATAGTTTGAAAATGTAATATGAGTAAGAAACATGCAAAAAATCAACATAAAGTTGGTGAGTTCATAGTTTGATTGAAAAAGATTTGAAATAAATCTTTTTGATAACTGGTTTAAATAATGTGGAGAATACGTAATAAAATCATTTTCCTCGTCATGTCATATGAAAACCTTGTACTTGTAAAACTTGTTTAACCGTCAATTTCCGTGTACGACAAAGACAACATGCCCGCATAAGCCTATAACCCACCTCGTGCTAGAGAGTGCCTCGCCAAACCGTTTACTCAAGACGGTAGACTAGCAGGCGGTTATAGTTCTGATATGTAGCGAGGACTTCACCGTACAGTTTTAAGAACCCTACGGCCCTTACAGTTCAGTAGAGGACAATCTAGTGCTTAAGTTGTATGTAGGACAATCCAATCCCTGTGTCTTTATGTAGGACAACCCAGTCCCGTTGTTTAGATGTAGGACAACCTAATCCTATGTTTAGATGTAGGGCAACCCAATCCCTATGTTTAAATGCAAGACAAACCAGTCCCCTTATTTGTATGGAGGACAACCCAGACCCGTTGTAACTAGGACAAACCCGTCACTAGTCATGAAACTCATGCACGTTTCAAAAATACGTGTGTGTTTTGTAAAACCGGTATGTTTAGCATAAACCTTTCATAAACCATTTGAGTTAGTTGGAATTCATTTGCAACATGGTTTAGAAATATGAATTTTCTTTCATCGAAATGTTGTGTACTTTTGCAAAACTTGCATGTCTTTCCACCCCCAAAACATTTATAAAAATGTAAAACCGTAAAAAGTGGGGGTAATGAACTCATCTCGATATCCTTGTGCAAAGCTAGCTTAATATGATTCCATAATGTTGTTTCCAAAACGTAACTCGCTAGATAGACATAAGCATATCAACTATAATTGTTGATAAAAGTAACGAAGTATCTTTCATGGTTTCTAGTCATGGTTCTGAAAGGGCCACATACATCAGTGTGAATGACTCCTAGCAGACCATTGGCCCGTTCACTAACACCGGTGAAGGGGTGCTTTGTGAGTTTGCCAACTAAGCAAGATTCGCAATCATCAAAGGAGTCATGTCCAGTGGATTCAAGAATCCCCTCGGATTGGAGCCATTTTATGCGTGCCTTACTTATGTGGCCAAGTCTACAATGCCATAAATATGTTTCATTCATACCAGCTTTGTTACGCTTAGAAAGATGATATATGTTATTACTTGGTTGAACCTCAATCTCATAAATACCATTTCGAGGTATAGCCTCAAAATAAAAGATATCATTCAAGTAGCAAAAATAGAAATACCATTAAAAGCGTACTTGAATCCTTGTTCAAACAGTGAAGAAACCAAAATAATGTTACTGGTTAAACCAGGTGCAAACAAACAGTTATTCAAAGTAACTACAAGGCCAGAAGGACATGAAAAACAAAATGTTCCAGTTTCCAGAACTGGAACTCTCTTCCCATCACCTACTATGAGTTCCATGTCGCATTGTTTCAGTTTCTTCCATTTTCAGGCTCCTGCAAGACATTTATGATGTGGTAACCACATCCGATATCAAATACCCATTTGTTGCTAGAGACAGTGAAAAGTTCAATAACATAAACGAGAATATCAGAAGAAGTGCCAATGTTATTGGCATTGTTTGCCTTCAGCTTGGCTAGATACTGTGGGCAGTTTCTTTTCTAGTGCCCCATTTAGTTGTATTTAAAGCACTGACGCTCCTTAGAAGGGTGTGGTTTGTGATAACCGGTAAATAACGGCTTCTAATTACGCGATTAGCAAACGTTTAAGGCGATAATAAATAGTGTTTAAGACACGTATTAAATTAATTAGGCTTTTGGAATGCCTAGGAACGCTTATCTGACGTTACAGTGCGCGTATGGTGATTTTTGGGAAATCTACTGAGCGTTAAACGAATACGAACTGACACTGGATAAAATACTGACAACGCTGACAAGTACGAATTTTGTACATATATTTTAAACATATGGATTTCGTTTTGCGAAATTTTCACGCTTTCGATGTCACAAAACGCAAATGTGAACGAAAACGCAACTGTAGGAACGCACCGGCAAGGAAACGGAAGCATCAAACACGCGTATTAACTTAAAAACTGAAATATTTTGATATAATTATGTCACACCCCGACCTCCGGTGGGCCCGGATGGGTACAATCGTGACGGTTGGATAACAGTTATCACAGTATAATAATATGCAGCGGAAGTATTGGATTAAAATTATTAAAATAAACCTTGAATGTATAAAAGTATTACAAGCATTCGATACAAGCCCACATGCAGGATCCAAATAAACAGAGCTTTAGACATCATAGGCCTTAAGCATCAGGAGTGCAAATTCCTTAGCCTTCATTCTAGACGATCCGTATTCCCAGCCTATTATAAGGTTTGGTACCTGCTGTTCAATCTTTTGAAAATACGTCAGCAAAAGCTGGTAAATACAATTAACTGACTCTTTGGAAAAATAGTTTTTCGAAAAGAGTTTATACATATAGAAAACCCATAGGTGATCTTTTAAATATATCTTGGGATTATTCTTGTTACGAGATTATATACTTGATTAACCCATTGGGTTGTCCGGACATGGTATCATTAACCCCCAATTATATCGATTATCAAGTAAACGGATCAAACCGTATTCTTACATTTTTTCGCAATCATAGGCGACTTACTTATGTAATAACCGCCCCAAGAGGCATATTTGCCATCCCAAGTTTACACTAAAATAAGTCAAGAGTATTTACCTTTTTGCTAGTTTCCAATCAATAAGACTGTATTTGGCAAAGAGCCGCAAGTCTAAGTATTATTGACTCAAGTCCGATTATCTGGAGGTGCTATAGTCTGGAATGAACAGATTTATTATCTGTTAGAATGTATACGGGTCAAAGGTAGTTCCTTTAGATAAGACCCGATACTTAAGAATAGGTTCGCTAGATTAAGCGTATACTGAAAAGAATGTGGTTTAAACCCAACAAGTACTAGGACTTGTATAATATGGGTAAACAATGTACATTCTGGATTTTGAGATCAAAATGATAAGGTTAAACCCTTTTCGGTAAACTGGTTACGTAAGTCTAACCATACGTGTATAAGCGATATCGGGTAACCAGATGAGTCATGAACAAGTTTCATATGCCAATACACTTTATACAAGTTAAAATATCAGTAGGATATCAACTTGTATGCCCGTTAAGGTTTTAAAATCAAACAATGCATCATAAGGGCGTTTTGGTCATTTAGCAAGGTATAAAAGAGACTTGCGTATAATCTGATGTTACGACCATAAACATTCTGTGAAAACACTTTATTTATTATATAATAATAGTAGGATATCAAACATATGTGTGTTTTATAGTTTAAGACCAAACTATGCACCTTAGGGGCATTTTGGTCATTTCACACATAGTTTCGAAAGCTTAAATTGGGATTCTGAGTTTACAATATGTACCTACTGCAAAAATATTTAAAATGATTTATAAAATCAGTAGGTAACAAGTCTTGATTGCTAAATATGGTTTAAAACCATATTATGCGCCAAACGGCGTTAAAGTCACTAAATGACGATATGTGCGATGTTTAAGGAAAACTGATGTTATGATCAGGTTTATATGACCAAAATATGTTATTTAATATAACATATCATTAGGAAAAAGGTTTTGTATGAAAATCATGCTTTAAAACCATTTTGTGTGTTATAAGGGCATTATCGTCATTTAAGAACATAATACAAGCACTTGTGCATAAAATCAGTTTATAATCTGAATTGATATCCCAAAATATCCTAATTATGATATTAAATCAGTAGGCAATGAGTTTGGTATAAGGAATTATCCTTAAAACCGATCTATGCACCTAAAGGGCATTTTGGTCACTTTAAAGTACAATTTACGACATTATACGCAAACTCAGTTTATGATCAGATTTGTAACATCAAAATATGTTAAAAATGTTAACATATCAGTACTTAAATCATTTGCAAGCTTATTTGTGTCTAAAACCTTATTTTTGCTAAAAAGGGCATAAAGGTCAAAGTAAGGCATAAATACGGAAACTTGCATAAAACTCATATTACTAATACGATCAAGTAATATAAACTTATAGGATTATGCTACATCATATTACAATCATAACGGAACCTTAAATCAGTAGCATACTAGTCTAATTCGGTTCATAATCAAAAGTCAACGCATAAGTCAAACTTCGCGATTTTCCGTTGCGAACCGACCCTAAAACTGGAATTGACGAGCCGAACATGTTTACACATGTTCTAATAATTATTATTTAGTTGTTTAAGTGATAAAACATATTTTAGAACACTCTTAAACTCAAATCGCAATTATTTTAAAATCCGACCCATTGACTTTTTAAAATGTCAATATGTTGACTCGTCAATTGACCAAGCAAACGTGATTCTTAGGAGGCGCCCTTTTGAGGGATTAACACCTACCTAATTACGATCACGTAGCCATGTTCGTTGCGAACAATGGCTTGACCGTTTAAGGTCTAACTAAAAGTCAAAGCGTTTATCGTAAACGCTTGACTTTTCAGCTTTAAAAGCCAAATAAATAACTAGTCACGAAAGGAACACTCACAAGTGGTCCTAAGGACTGAAGAGAACTCAGGGGTATGCTCCCAATTGTTCAGGAACTCCCACAAGAGAAGATAGGAAGATTTTTAGGAAATGAGCAAGTTTTTCAAATGAACATGAATACCTTTATACAGTGTTTGGAGGGTTGTTAGATGATTTCCAGGTGTTATGGGGCTCTCTAGGATGATTACAAGTGCCCCTTACCTGTACAAAACCATATACAAGCCCATAGAATCGTTTTCATGGCTTAAACTTGCTTGGAGTGGCCACCAAGCCAAAATTCGATCTACAGGTACCCCATACGGACCGTATGGGTCTGTCCCTGCGGTCCGTAAGCTCTTGGTCAGTATATCAAAGTTTCATACTTTGACACTTTTGGTCCCTGAACCCTCAAACTTGCACGTAACGTCATTTAACCCCAGCTAACCCATATTTTAGGCTTTATAAGGGCGTTAAAGCATATAGGACTTGAAATATGCCCGAAAGTGTTATGGATGTTGGTTCGTTCGGTTGTACGGTCGCGTTTTTCGCTTAATTGCTACAAACGCTTTAACGAACGCGAAAACAACCCAAATTTCACAACGAATGGTATTTTTGCATTCCCATCACTAAAATATAATATTTTAATGATTACAAAAATTTTTGGATGTACGGATATGGTCAGAACGCAGAATATGCGCGAATTTGCATACTTTCGCAGTTTTGACGCTTTTAGTCCCTGTGATCAAATTAGCATATTTTCACACAATGAACCCTCCAAGACTTATTTCTAAGCTATGTTAAGGGTATTTAGGGTATGTCTAGCTTATGACCTTTTTCCGGAGTGTACGTCGCTACGAGAATCGACAGACTTTCGTAGTTTGTCGTTAATAGTCCTTGAGCTCGAATAATGCATATTTTGTTATGATTATCACAAAAGCCATCATTGGCCAATATTAGGCACATCCAAGAGTATGACCAAGCATCATAAAACTCTTGGTTCGTTAAAAGGTCACTCAGAGGTAAGAATTAACATGTTGACACTTTTAACCCTTAGTCGCACAAACTTTTAAACGATTACGCAACTTTCAATCAATTATGTAAACGGCTCCTCACGTCCAACAAGTGGCTCATATGAGAATACGGACACCGTATACGGTCACTCAGAGGCTTAGTTTCAGCATTTTGACACTTTTAGTCCGTCCATAAACATAGTTTTTGTTTTTGACGAAAATAGTCTCTCTTAACCAACTTTTGACATAATTAGGATTAGGGACACGTGTCAATACATTATTGGAGACGATTTACGAGGTGTTACAAATTATATTCACTTTTGAATTTTAATATTCTTAGTTGAAATCAGATGGAAAAACGAACAAGAAACGACAGACGAGGCTTTTACGCGACTAATCGAACGAACACGTCTATTAACGACTTACGGTGTAACTTTAAGGGAATTTGACCCTAAAACAATATCCTACGACAATTTATGACAATCAGATTCGAAAACGGGCTTCGTAAATGTATCGGGCCGCGCAAAACGGGCTTGTGGGCTTGGGGCCCAAGCCCACTAAAACCCTAATGTCACACCCCAACCGATGGCGGAAACATCAGAGTGAGACGAAATAGATTGCTCAGTACACATAACGCTAAAGTTGTGACAGGTATTTAAGAATAAATTTCATTTCATTGCATAAAAGAATGCATTCCCGGTCCTTACCAACTTAAACCGGAGTAAGAAAATGATGGAGGCATTAGGACTAACCCTTTTTATTTCAACACCATTATTTTTTTTTACCACCTACCCAAAATCCCCCTAGTTAACCCCCTTGAGCCTAAACCTTTTCATTTCTAAACCCAACACAAACACCCTTTACCCACCAAAACCCTTTTTCATTTTAAACCCTTTATTTTAATAAAAATCTTGGTTTTCTTGTGACATCCTTATAAAAAAAATGATGAAGTTTAGCAATAAACAAGCAAGTTCATCAAAAAGAACTTTGTTTGAAAAATACTTCATTAAAATAAAAAGTCACAAAAACAAAATGTTTTACGAAAACCGACGCTTTTTACGCCTTTCGCCATTTTCTACTAACCACTAACCCAAAACCACCTACCTTTAACCCAAGCCTAACCCTTCCCCAAAGTCGTCTTGATAATTACAAAGGTTTATAGTTAAAAAGGAGGAGGATTGATTGCTTGGCAAGCATATGGTAGAAGTAAGTTCCATGCCGCTCTCGAGTGTTTCACAAAAATACATCTTCAGTCGAGTGTTGAGTGATCCCCCGTGAGGTATGTGAACTTGTATATAAATGGAATTTTAAAGAGGCATGTTATGCCCAAATAAGTCATTTCTCTTATGTAACCCAAAGTCCTCTTGATAATTACAAAGGTTTATAGTTAAAAAGGAGGAGGATTGATTGCTTGGCAAGCATATGGTAGAAGTAAGTTCCATGCCGCTCTCGAGTGTTTCACAAAAATACATCTTCAGCCGAGTGTTGAGTGATCCCCCGTGAGGTATGTGAACTTGTATATAAATGGAATTTTAAAGAGGCATGTTATGCCCAAATAAATCATTTCTCTTATGTAATTTTCTAAATAAATCATAACGAATAGGATTGTAAATAATATAAAAATAAAACCTAATAAAGATCTTGGAATCCCGACACTCAAGACAAGCCCAAAACCTTCTCTTCTACCCATTCCATTTGGGTGTGTAAGCCACAAAATAAGAAGTTTTGCTTGAGGACAAGCAAAGATTCAAGTGTGGGGGTATTTGATGTGTGTAAAATGCAACATATAAATTACATCAAATGAGGCATAAAACTAACCCTTTTTTAGTACTAATGTTGGAAAAAGTGTGCTTTTGTCTTCCTTTTGTATTTTCAGGGATAAATGAGCGTAAATGAACAAAAGAAGCAAAAATACAGCCAAATCTAATAATAATACAAGAAAAGGAATAAACGTGGCATGCCCGACCCCTCGACAGCATCTTCCCAAGCAAAAACAAGACATCAGAAGGCTGAACACGCTCCGTGCTCATTGAACACGGGGGCGTGCCCAGGTGTCTGCAGAAAAGACAAAGTTGTAGAAGCTTCTATTTCCCAACACGGGGGCGTGCCCAGCAGACACGAGGCCATGGTCAACGCTAAGATTCGCATAATCCAAGCAAATCTTGATAGTACAGATACGCTTCTGCACATGGGGTCGTGCCCAGCGGACACGGGGGCGTGGTCAACTAATGCAGAAAAACTTCAATTAATGAAGAAAGAGAAGATGGGTGGACACGGGGCAGTGCCCAGCGGGCACGGGGCCGTGTCCGGGCTTCTGTGCAGGCTATAAATAGGGGTGCTTGGTTCACTTCAAAGGCATCCCTTGACAAACCACCTCTCTCCCACTTCACCCACACTCCATCACCATCACAACACCCACATCCACCACCATCATCCATTATCCATCATAGAGTGTGTGTAGTAGTCTCGGGATCCAAGATTGATAGTAAGAGTTCTTGACAATCAAAGGCCATGTTTGCCTAAGTCTCTTACATCACTTGGTGAAGAGAAGCATTTAGTGTAATACTTTTGTTTTTTAATCTTTTCGCACTTTTTATTTGGTTTTGTATTAATGACTTTAATAACTAGTTTCTTATGTTGAAGGTGAAACTTCCTTATCATTTGTCCGTGGTGTCTTGGCGTTATTTTACTGTCTATATAAAATAAAAGATTTACACCATTCATATCTCCATGGTCTATATGGAGATATGTTGGCTACCTGGTCGGGGGTTAAGGGAATGGTTTGGTAAGGTTCTTGCCTTGTTCAATGTATAGATCCAGCAAGGACCTGGGTCAAGCTTAGTAGGACCTCCTTTAATACCCACTGGTATTGGATGACGGGGGTGCGAATTTCTTGACCCCCTCATATGTAAACTACTATTAATACATTAACCCGGCTACTTGGGATTGTATCCCTGCTGCCTCAAACCACTTAGCCGAGGGTAACGTCACCTTCAAAAGAGGGGCCTACCACATTACGCATTAATAACTTAATTAATTATCTTCCAATAATCCAACATTTTAGGATTGTATCCTTCCTGACTCAAACTACTGGGTTGAGGGTAACGTCACCTTCAAAAGAGGGGCCTACTACTATAACTAAGATAATCTCTTAAAAAGTGCAAAAGTGAGGAAAACATCAAAGGTTACACTAAATGCGAGTCGGATCCAAGTGATTCATCTTGTCTATCTGTTTTATTTAATTTTTATTTTCAGCATTTTTAGTTAGTTTTCATTTTCTTGTTTAAAACCTTTTTCTATTTTTTTGATTTGATTAGACGTTGAGGATAAACCGGTACTAAAATCTCTTGTGTCCTTGGACGACCTCGGTATCTTACCAACGCTATACTACGCTCACGATGGGTGCACTTGCCCATATGTGTGTTTAGTGTTAGTAAAATATCGTGTTTTATAAATTTAAAACTTGACTAAAGTGTTAAAAAGGGCTTAAAATATATTTAAATATATATCACACCTAACACACACCAAGTACAACAAGTCGAAACAAATAAATTACAATACAACAAGTATTAAAGTTTAAATGCGTTTCTAGGGATCCTACTAAGTTCCGTGCATCATCAACATCATCATAAACCTGCAAAATGTTTTAAAAGCTTAGTTCAATACAAAAGTATTGACGAGTATACAAGTTTGATGTACTAGCATATAATTATGAAAATGATAATCAACAATCCACATGGCAAACCTAGTTATCAAGATTAACATATAAAATGGCATGTGAACAAGCAAGTCAAACCAAAGATTACCGCAAGTATAAATGACTTAACATGACCTCAAGAATACGGGCCGTGCGTTACTCCTATAGCACTATACATGTTAAGGGAGGCTTGATCGAAGTAAATGACAAGTTTATCACATAAGAATCCCCCAGAAAACACGAATCAAGCATAAAAGATAGTAAGCATGTATTGGATTGTTTATTTATTTGTATATTTGCATAAGAATATATATGTTAAGTGAGTTTTGTATACACAAACATGTTATACCCAAAAAGTGTGAAAGCGGTAAAATGGGTCAAGTATACTCACAATATTGCACATGCTTTCCGATTATCCATGAGTGACGAGTTGTTTGTGAATAAGGATTCAATGGTAGAGTTACATGTTGTTTATGAAGTGGTAAGATTCAGAATTTAGAATTTAAAGTATCAAAATTAGGTTTATGAAAGTAATATCTAAGTCTAAATGCTTGTTTTTGACACTATGTTTAAGTGGTATCATGTGTCCCAAATTACCCATTAGAATCATAACAAGTATCTTAGAACTTTAGATATATTAGCCTTGGCTTGTGACGAACAATCATGGCTTGATTATCATCACAAACTCAGCCATATTTTATATAATTTTATGTATATTTATAAGGTAATAATATAACCTAAACTATGTCCAATCAAAGAATGTCATGTAGTATCAAGTATTGTCAATCATGGAGGTTTAAAACCTCATTATATGATTCACCACTACACACACCATAATGAAGATGGTGGGAGGGTCATGAATAACAAGAAAGTAAATCTAATCTAACAAGGCTCAAGTGATCAAGTACACTACAACCCAAGGTGTGCCAACACGACATGGAAAAGTAATCCTAAGTGTCGGAGGCTAGACGGGGCTAAGGTACTTTGATGCTAGCAAGTCACAAGAGTGTTCATACACAAGGTTAAGAATGAAGGAGTGGAACTTAGATTGGAAAAGCCCAAGCTTCCATTTGTTCATACTTCACAAGTTACAAGTTCATCATATGGAAGATGATGACTTGTGCTTGTTTTCATCATTCAATTAACATGTGTAAACAGAAATAAAATGGATGTTTGAACCCAAAACTTTGATGGAAATCATCCTAACACAAACCCACAACCATAGACTAAGTTGTGAGCTTGGTGGGAACAAGATTCCACCAAGTTTCTCTCAAAAACATGAATATGCAAAGATATAAAAACATACAGAATTTAAAGTGAACTTTGGACCTCAAAAATTGTGAGGTTTCACCTTAGTTTGCCCAAGAAAACTTGTGAAAACCTTCCTAGAGGTTATCCAAGTGTTTTAGAAGAAAGAACAAAGAAGAAGTAGAAGAAGAAGTGAGTTAAAACTCACTTGGAATGGCTGAAAGTTTCCGATGTATGTTGCTGAAACTCAGCTGAGTTTAAGGATGTTTTGAGAGTGACTAGGAGCTTGTAAAAGTGGTAAAATGGCTGGGATCATGTTCATTATATAGGGAAGCAATTAGGGTTTGAGTTGGTTGAGCATTAAGTGCAATTAGGTGGGAGTTAAGCATTAAAAAAGAACTTAATGGCTGATGCAAGGCTGTTATGTCACACCCCGACCACGTGGAACATACAAAACGTGGCGGAAACATCGGGGAGTGTTGTAACAGAATTAATTGTTTCAAATCCAAGGCAATTGAAGTTTCGTTTTATTAATCAAACAAGAGAGCTTACATTGTTTAAACAAGAAACAAAGAGTACATAACATAAATTAACTAGATCTTGTCTCGTTTTAAGTCACTAAGGCACAGGTCCGCCTAAGTATGTCTCGATAAGTCCTATGCTTCATCTCCTGAAAACACATGTGAAAATAGGTACGTCAGCATAAAAATTCCTGTGAGATACATAGGTTTTGTGAAAATAGGATTCATGCTTATGTTTGAGAAAATGTTTAGTCATGAACCTTGTAATTTGCTTTGTCTTGTAAATCATTTGAAAAACGATAAGTTCAGATGATATGTATAAATAAATGTAAGGTTAAATGAATAACCATATAATGAGTTTGTAAAAGATAAGTTGTTTGTAAATCAATGTCTTGTGAAAAGTATGTTAGTTGTATAAAATGTTCTATGTCTCAAACTGAAATGATTCAAATAACGCTACAATATGTAATACCATACAAACACTTATATATAGGAAGTACCAGCGGCGTATCCACCATGTTTGTATCATATTACACATGCATCGTTACTTAATCACTTAATCAAACCAAACCACCAAAGTAATGTTTAACAATTGTAGAAATGTTTATGTATTGTAAGTAATGTAAAGTTAAACGAATAACCTTATAGTAGCATATCAAAAGTATACTTTGGATTTGTAAGTAACATATTAAACTATGTTTTGGTTTCATAAGTAACATATCAAAATATGTTTTGGATGTGATAAATAACATATTAAACTATGTTTTGGTTTTGTAAATAACATATCAAAATATGCTTTGGATGTTTAACAAAATATATGTTGGTTTGTACAATACCACACATGAGAGTATATAAAAATATACTTTAATAGTGTGATTTAGGAATTCATTCAGACCTGGTGCATCAAAATACACCTTTGAGACTATAGAAATACCACAAAGGCAATCCCTATTTGGATGGAGCAACAAATTGGTTTCAGACATTCCATGACAACAGGAATGGGGTGTCAAATCCTATAGCGCTATATCATACTAACAATCGGTCTGGTGAACATAAAATAAGTACAATTCAACAGTTTATTTTATGTTCTTTGAGAAATTAATGTTTAAACCATAGATAGTCATTTAGTTTGTCAAATGATAAGTAATAACATGTATAATCAATTATACTTTGAAATCAAGAAAATATAAGCATGTGATGAAATCAACTGTACTAAGTATGCTCACAACGGACATACATAGCATAAAATGTAATGTAAAACGATGTACTAAGTACGTACTCAATGGGCATACATAGCATAAACTGTAATGAAATCATGTACTATAAATGTACTAATGAACATAGGAAGTATATGATGGAAAGCAGGAAAGCATGAAAGTAACAAGTAGGCACATGTGTTCCACCCCAAAACAGTTTGAAAACAGTAAAAGAGGGGTCTATGTACTCACTTGAGATTGCTCAGAAGTCCTAGGATAACCACCAAGCAATGCTAGAGATCACGGAAATCAAACGGCACCTAATATAGGTAACTATGTTAAATAACCGGACCTAAATTGGAAGACTGGGTAGTATTAGGGTTTGTAAACCAAACGAGTGTGGAGACTCGTGTGATATGGTTTAACAAAGCCTACATACTAAATGAAACTTAACCTAAGTGTCTACGACCCATTACGACCCGTTTAGGTAGCTTATGCTACTTTAACGCGTCGTTCGCGTGAAACGCGTTCGGACCGCCTAACTAGTCCTATGACAAGTAATATATGCCTAAACATGTTACATAATCAGTTACGTGACAAAAGTTTAGGTTACATATGCTTAATTACCAATTATACATGAAAAGGGTATTCTGGTAATTTACCTAAGGCATATAAACTACCTATCATACAACTACTTAAACGATGTGACCATAGGGTATAACCTCGGAAGGTTATTCCCTACCTACTATGGTCACCTACTGTGTTTGGTCGGATCCTAATGATCGACCAAACTGGGTCGGGTTCGAGGTATAAGCGATTTATTAGATCGCTTACCCTACGACCCTAGACAACGTGGTAATCAGTAGGCATAGTCCCAAGGGACTATGACCATCGTGATTACAATCACGTTGCGAAGTTCAAACGAACTTCGCATTGACCATTACTGGTCAACGCTGAAAGTCAAACAAAGTTTGACTTTCTGACTCGAAAAGCAGTAAAAATAAGGAAAAGAACGAAAGAATACTTACGAAGGGTCCCCGAATGCTAACCCAGATAAAAATAGCTCAGGTATGAAACGAAGGTTCCAACTTAGAGCTTTCTTAATCAGATTTGTGGGTTTTTAAGCCAAAGGGGGGTGGGTATTTATAGATAAAGTAGAGCCGCTAGGATCGTTTCTTGAATATCGTGCCACGATCCGAGCCGTACATGTGTTGGAAGCTTATGGTGGCTAAATATGTGTTCTTATCCGCTGACTAGACGATAGGAAATGTGTGGACACGAATCGATCAGCTACAACTTGCAAAACAAAACATTGAATCTGGTCAGGTTAGGCAGTCGCGTAGCGCGACGGTGAAGCCCTTAGGGCTCGCGCTACGCTAGCACCCCCCCTGATCAGAAAAGTTTCAGAATTGGCAGAAATGGTCCCTGCACGTGTTTAAGGCCTTTTTCGATGCGTTTGAACCCCGTTAACCTCATTTCAAGGCTCTAAAATGAAGTTAAAGTATAGGGAACTCAAAACATGCTCAAAAATATGCCGGAGGTTGGTTCGTTTGGCCGTACGAACGCGATGTTCGCTTAATTACGACGGAATGCGCATAAGCGCGAAAAACGAACCAAATGACGCGACGAATGGATTTTTCTTAAGGCGAACACTAAAATATAATGTAGTCATGCTTACATAAATTTTTGGATGTCCAGATGTATTCAGAACGTAAGTTATGCGCGAAAATGCAAACTTGTGCACTTTTTGACACTTTTAGTCCCTGAATGTCCCAAAAGTTTATTTTAGCACACCGAACCTCTCAAAGCCTATTTCTAAGCTATGTAAAGGATATTTAAGGTGTGTTTAACTTATGGTCATGTTCCGGAATGTTCGTTACAGTTCAAATTGACATACTTTCGCAGTTTGTCAAGTTTAGTCCCTGTAAGCGAATTAACTTGTTTTTGCCATACCAAAGCCTTTAAAACTTATTTCTAAGTTATGTAAAGGATATTTAAGGTATGTTAAGCCTATTTCACTATTCCGGAGTGTTCGTTGGATTAAACTGGTTATATTTACGCTTCAGAGCGCGTATAACCCTCCAGAAAGCGATTTAAAGTTTAAAATCAAACAAGATTTGATATGTGTAAAAGATACACATAATTTTACAAATCCCAAGTATGAAATACAATATTTCATTGGTTTGGCATTTGTTTGACGGTTGAAGTGACACAGGTGTTACAGTCTCCCCTACTTTAGGAAATTTCGTCCCGAAATTTAATTCTAGAGGAAACTTGTGAAGACAGCTGTGACGGTTTTTTTTTTTTTTTTTTGCCTTCAGACAAATCCATTGAGCCCTTAAGTAAAACTCTGGGCCATGTTAGGATTCTTAGCAAAGATGTCAACCCTCAAATTGAAGTCATTGTAGTAACAAAACATGGAGTTTTGAACTATAGACAGGAGAACAGTTCCCGTGAAGAATTACCATAGGAAACTTGTGTGTGCTTGAAATCAGAATTGGGTAGTGTGAGAATGAATGACATTGGTTAAGGTCCAAGACTTCTCCCGTATCATTATTCTCGTCACTATAGATCTTAACACATGACAAAACTTCTTGTGGTTTCTGTGCACTGAATTGCATAATTATGTAGGCCTCCATAATTACGTAATCCCTTGCACAGTCCGCACAGTTCATTTCATAATGCGTAGAGAAAAGTCAATTGAATAAACATGAAGAGACCTGACTAGACCACCAAAGGATCTTTTCAATTAGATCAACGAACAGTCTTTTCAACTAGATCAACACATGACCTTATTAACTAGACCGTCGTACGATCTCCTTAAATAGACCACTTAAGGGATCTTTTTAATTATATCATCACATGATATTTCTAACCAGATTTTCAAATCAATCTGTTTAACTAGACCTCCCAAGGGGTCCAATTATAATATAGTACTTTAAAAATCCATGGGATTTGACTACAACGTAGAAGTCCATTAAGGATTTAAGATAGTTACTTTGGATATCCTATTAAGAATCTCTTATACAAGATATGTAAGATTCTATGAGGATTTGGATGGATCACATACAACCATTAACATGTAAGAAAACACATAAGCACAAAATTAGTTAACTTGATTCGTTAATTCGTTCTCTTTGGGTATAGATAATTAAAGCACTCTAGGAATCCAATCCATGGATTTCATTTGGCACTTTAATCATTTCCAAGGATTCACCTATAAAGATAGAAGGATTTTCAATAAGAGTTTGGCTTTGTTTCTTAAAAGAAACTAATGTTTAAGGTTCTTGGGGAGATCACAAGTGATCATAAAATGACAGAACCATACGAGTAGTTTGTATTTGGGTTGACATCATAAGGTTGTATCAAACATTCACACAATCGTATCAGTTTTGCAAAAATAAAAACGACGAATTTTTATTTATATAACAACTGACTTGTCTTTAAACGTCAAAGATAACAACCAAGGGAAATAACAAAACACTTGTTGTTCACTGCCGCATCATTGTTTCTGTTTGCCTTGTTGATGTTAAATGCTCATCCTCGCGCTGGAGGTGCGTTAACAAGCCTTGGGCAATTGTTTCTGTAGTGAGTAAGGTCACCACAGTTATAACATGACCCCGGAGGGAACCGTGCTTGAACAGCAGCAGGGTTTGCAACAGCTTGATTTGCATATCGACAAACATTGATCAGATGTCCTAACCGCCCACAGTGGGTACATTTGTGACATTGCTCTTGCGCTAGATGATGACGGTTGCACTTGTTGCACAAAGGTGCGGTACCAACATAGTTTTGCCTTTTGCGAGGTTGTGCTGGTTGGTTTGGTGCAACCTGTTTGTCTTGAGCAGTTATCGCGCAGTTTTGAGAGGCCTTGCGCTTCTTCTTCTTGGATACCTCATCCTGTTTGTCCTTTGGCTCCGCTGAAGTAGTCTTGTCGGATGGTCTTGGGTCGCCTTTTCGAAAAAGCTTTTTCTTTCTGATGTGGGATTCAGTTAGGGTGGCAGACAGTTCAATGGCTTGTCTGACAGTAGTAGGGTTGCTGCTAGTAACAATATCCTGAACTAGGTCAGGAAGACCATCAGTATATTTCTCGATCGCCTTATCCACAGGAGTAACCATAGCAGGACACAACAGGCTCAATTCTTCAAAACGGTCAGTATAGGCTCGATATTCACCACTGTCTTGCTTTAAATCATCAAACTCCCTCTCCAAAGCTCGTAGTTCATGACGAGGGCAAAACTCCTTCATCATAAGAGCCCTAAGCTCAGCCCAAGTCTGTGCTAATGCAACCTCAGCACCGCGGTCTCTCATCACTCCGTTCCACCATGTGAGAGCCCTCTTCTGGAACACACTTGAAGAAAACTCAACCTTGCGATTTTCTGGACACTGAACGTGACGGAAGGTATTCTCAATGCTCTCGAACCACTGAAGAAGCCCAGTTGCTCCCTCAGAACCACTAAACTTGAGTGGTTTAGCCGAGTTAAAAGTTTTGAAATTGCATGGGGCATTGTTGTTGTTGATGGCTTGCATCATTTGAGCATAAAGATTTGGGAAGGCAATAGCCATTTGCTGTGCGATGATTCCCGCCAGTTCGTCATTTGCCATCTGATTGTCGCGTCGAGGAGGCATTCTAAAAGAGGAAACATGAAAGGAAACGAGTGAGAGATTTAGACGAAAAGAATGAGATGAAACAAATCTGATGAAAGCAAGGGTAGTGGTCATTTGTTTGTTATTACAAGGCAACAAACGACCTCGGTAATTAGTCAAAGTGAATAGGTCAAAAATAATGTATCGCGAAGACATGCTCGCCTATAAGTGAACACTCATCCCAAGAATTCCCAGGTAAGCACAACTGGTCTCGCGTCTGATGAGATGTATACGAAGTGCTTGCCTAGACAGAAAACCCAGAATACAGGCATTCACCCTTCCAGTTTGCACGTGTTCACATTATTTAAAACCCAAAACCTTGACGAGATTTTGAAAATTCAAAGGGGTTCAAAACAATATAACAGAGGGTTCAAAACCTTGTAATCAATCATCCTAGAACAGATGATTAGTTTTCAAAGCGGTTTTGAAATTTATGTTCTAGATGAGGTCGTCACCTAAGGATAGGTGACAGTAATGTTTTATGACTAAACGCAAGTAAACTCGCGTTAGGGTCCTAAGAAGGTTATAGACTAGGTCAAAGCATTACTAATTACTAATAACCTAATTCCCTATAACCATTGGCTCTGATACCATCTTTTCTGTCACACCCCGACCACGTGGAACATACAAAACGTGGCGGAAACATCGGGGAGTGTTGTAACAGAATTAATTGTTTCAAATCCAAGGCAATTGAAGTTTCGTTTTATTAATCAAACAAGAGAGCTTACATTGTTTAAACAAGAAACAAAGAGTACATAACATAAATTAACTAGATCTTGTCTCGTTTTAAGTCACTAAGGCACAGGTCCGCCTAAGTATGTCTCGATAAGTCCTATGCTTCATCTCCTGAAAACACATGTGAAAATAGGTACGTCAGCATAAAAATGCCTGTGAGATACATAGGTTTTGTGAAAATAGGATTCATGCTTATGTTTGAGAAAATGTTTAGTCATGAACCTTGTAATTTGCTTTGTCTTGTAAATCATTTGAAAAACGATAAGTTCAGATGATATGTATAAATAAATGTAAGGTTAAATGAATAACCATATAATGAGTTTGTAAAAGATAAGTTGTTTGTAAATCAATGTCTTGTGAAAAGTATGTTAGTTGTATAAAATGTTCTATGTCTCAAACTGAAATGATTCAAATAACGCTACAATATGTAATACCATACAAACACTTATATATAGGAAGTACCAGCGGCGTATCCACCATGTTTGTATCATATTACACATGCATCGTTACTTAATCACTTAATCAAACCAAACCACCAAAGTAATGTTTAACAATTGTAGAAATGTTTATGTATTGTAAGTAATGTAAAGTTAAACGAATAACCTTATAGTAGCATATCAAAAGTATACTTTGGATTTGTAAGTAACATATTAAACTATGTTTTGGTTTCATAAGTAACATATCAAAATATGTTTTGGATGTGATAAATAACATATTAAACTATGTTTTGGTTTTGTAAATAACATATCAAAATATGCTTTGGATGTTTAACAAAATATATGTTGGTTTGTACAATACCACACATGAGAGTATATAAAAATATACTTTAATAGTGTGATTTAGGAATTCATTCAGACCTGGTGCATCAAAATACACCTTTGAGACTATAGAAATACCACAAAGGCAATCCCTATTTGGATGGAGCAACAAATTGGTTTCAGACATTCCATGACAACAGGAATGGGGTGTCAAATCCTATAGCGCTATATCATACTAACAATCGGTCTGGTGAACATAAAATAAGTACAATTCAACAGTTTATTTTATGTTCTTTGAGAAATTAATGTTTAAACCATAGATAGTCATTTAGTTTGTCAAATGATAAGTAATAACATGTATAATCAATTATACTTTGAAATCAAGAAAATATAAGCATGTGATGAAATCAACTGTACTAAGTATGCTCACAACGGACATACATAGCATAAAATGTAATGTAAAACGATGTACTAAGTACGCACTCAATGGGCATACATAGCATAAACTGTAATGAAATCATGTACTATAAATGTACTAATGAACATAGGAAGTATATGATGGAAAGCAGGAAAGCATGAAAGTAACAAGTAGGCACATGTGTTCCACCCCAAAACAGTTTGAAAACAGTAAAAGAGGGGTCTATGTACTCACTTGAGATTGCTCAGAAGTCCTAGGATAACCACCAAGCAATGCTAGAGATCACGGAAATCAAACGGCACCTAATATAGGTAACTATGTTAAATAACCGGACCTAAATCGGAAGACTGGGTAGTATTAGGGTTTGTAAACCAAACGAGTGTGGAGACTCGTGTGATATGGTTTAACAAAGCCTACATACTAAATGAAACTTAACCTAAGTGTCTACGACCCATTACGACCCGTTTAGGTAGCTTATGCTACTTTAACGCGTCGTTCGCGTGAAACGCGTTCGGACCGCCTAACTAGTCCTATGACAAGTAATATATGCCTAAACATGTTACATAATCAGTTACGTGACAAAAGTTTAGGTTACATATGCTTAATTACCAATTATACATGAAAAGGGTATTCTGGTAATTTACCTAAGGCATATAAACTACCTATCATACAACTACTTAAACGATGTGACCATAGGGTATAACCTCGGAAGGTTATTCCCTACCTACTATGGTCACCTACTGTGTTTGGTCGGATCCTAATGATCGACCAAACTGGGTCGGGTTCGAGGTATAAGCGATTTATTAGATCGCTTACCCTACGACCCTAGACAACGTGGTAATCAGTAGGCATAGTCCCAAGGGACTATGACCATCGTGATTACAATCACGTTGCGAAGTTCAAACGAACTTCGCATTGACCATTACTGGTCAACGCTGAAAGTCAAACAAAGTTTGAATTTCTGACTCGAAAAGCAGTAAAAATAAGGAAAAGAACGAAAGAATACTTACGAAGGGTCCCCGAATGCTAACCCAGATAAAAATAGCTCAGGTATGAAACGAAGGTTCCAACTTAGAGCTTTCTTAATCAGATTTGTGGGTTTTTAAGCCAAAGGGAGGTGGGTATTTATAGATAAAGTAGAGCCGCTAGGATCGTTTCTTGAATATCATGCCACGATCCGAGCCGTACATGTGTTGGAAGCTTATGGTGGCTAAATATGTGTTCTTATCCGCTGACTAGACGATAGGAAATGTGTGGACACGAATCGATCAGCTACAACTTGCAAAACAAAACATTGAATCTGGTCAGGTTAGGCAGTCGCGTAGCGCGACGGTGAAGCCCTTAGGGCTCGCGCTACGCTAGCACCCCCCCTGATCAGAAAAGTTTCAGAATTGGCAGAAATGGTCCCTGCACGTGTTTAAGGCCTTTTTCGATGCGTTTGAACCCCGTTAACCTCATTTCAAGGCTCTAAAATGAAGTTAAAGTATAGGGAACTCAAAACATGCTCAAAAATATGCCGGAGGTTGGTTCGTTTGGCCGTACGAACGCGATGTTCGCTTAATTACGACGGAATGCGCATAAGCGCGAAAAAGGAACCAAATGACGCGACGAATGGATTTTCTTAAGGCGAACACTAAAATATAATGTAGTCATGCTTACATAAATTTTTGGATGTCCAGATGTATTCAGAACGTAAGTTATGCGCGAAAATGCAAACTTGTGCACTTTTTGACACTTTTAGTCCCTGAATGTCCCAAAAGTTTATTTTAGCACACCGAACCTCTCAAAGCCTATTTCTAAGCTATGTAAAGGATATTTAAGGTGTGTTTAACTTATGGTCATGTTCCGGAATGTTTGTTACAGTTCAAATTGACATACTTTCGCAGTTTGTCAAGTTTAGTCCCTGTAAGCGAATTAACTTGTTTTTGCCATACCAAAGCCTTTAAAACTTATTTCTAAGTTATGTAAAGGATATTTAAGGTATGTTAAGCCTATTTCACTATTCCGGAGTGTTCGTTGGATTAAACTGGTTATATTTACGCTTCAGAGCGCGTATAACCCTCCAGAAAGCGATTTAAAGTTTAAAATCAAACAAGATTTGATATGTGTAAAAGATACACATAATTTTACAAATCCCAAGTATGAAATACAATATTTCATTGGTTTGGCATTTGTTTGACGGTTGAAGTGACACAGGTGTTACATGTTAACAGCCTTTTTTTTAAACATATAAGGTGTATAATTATGTTGCATATTATGTATTTAAGATGTGGGTGAGGATCAAATAGGAAGTTTATTTTGGCTAGGAAGGATAGGAAGCAATAGAATTATGACATGTGGCAAAATTTAAAATAAAGATGAAGGGTATTTTAGTCAATCATATCCTTTCTTCTTCTCCCCAGTAACTTCAAAACCCACCATTTTCAAAACCCACCATCTTCAACCATTTCTTCACTTTCTATCTTAATAATCACTATATTATAGTGCGATTTTCATCACCGATCAATGATTCAAATACCCGATCAACGTGTTCTTCAGCTTTTTTAAAGAAACCCAGTTTAATTTCATATAAAATCTCGTTTTTTCCCTGTGATTTTGAAACGAATCACTCAATTCGTTCGATTCGATCGCTGATAAGTGTTTCTAACATTCAGATTTCGTCAATCGGTGAAGAAATATGAAGGAATCAGCTTCGATCTATGTAATATTTTTTTGAATTGCATTTTTACGATCTGGGTTTTTGAATTGAGTCATTGCGTTTTACGATCTTGGCGGGGGTCCGGGGGCAGCGCCCTTGGGAGCAGGGTCCAAGGGGCAGAGCCCCTGGCTTGGAAATTTTTTTTCGATTAAATTGCCTTAATAAAAATGAATCAGAAAATTTAATTTTCCTGAAATTACCTCATTTCGAAGACAGTAATTCGTAGACAACTTTTTATTTGCTACTCTCTGGTTCAAACAATTCACAGACAGTTTTATGTGTCTATTGCGTTTTAGAAATAAGAAAGTTTTATGTGTTTTCTGGCCATTGCGTTTTAGAAAAACACATTTTTGAAGTGTTTTTAGTTCATTGCGTTTTAGGTAAACACATTTTTATGTGTTTTCAGTCTATTGCATTTTAGAAAATACACTTTCTTTTGTGTTTTTAGGCCATTGCGTTTTAGAAATAAGACATTTTTATGTGTTTTTTTGGCTATTGCGTTTTAGATAAACATATTTTTGAAGTGTTTTTAGTCATTGCGTTTTAGGTAAAATACATTTTTATGTGTTTTCAATCCATTGCGTTTTAGAAAAAGACATTTTTAAGTGTTTTCTGGCCATTGCGTTTTAGAAATAAGACATTTATTTGTGTTTTTGGTGCATTGCGTTTTAGGTAAAACACATTTTTATGTGTTTTCAATCCATTGCGTTTTAGAAAGTACACTTTCTTTTGTGTTTTTAGGCTATTGCGTTTTAGAAATAAGACATTTCTTTGTGTTTTCTGGCCATTGCGTTTTACAAATAAGACATTTCTTTGTGTTTTTGGTGCATTGCATTTTAGAAAAATGTCTTTTTTAGGTTTTTTTTCCATTGCATTTTACGCAACTAAGTTTTTTTCCATTGCGTTTTACGCAAATGGGTTTTCGAATTTTTTTTTTCGAAAATATAGCAATAGTATACTCGTTTTAAAGATAAAAAATGCTCGCTTTTTTGGTGCAATTTTTATAAAAAAATAATGTCGTATGAAAGAGTTATTAACATTTAAAAAGTGGGGGCGGGGGGAATTGGAAGAGAGATAAACTATTGACTTGGATTGACTATAATGCCCCTAGACAAACACACGCGCCTCCTTTTTTTCCTTCTATTTCACTCATTTAATCTTAGCCCTTGATTAAATAAATGGATGGTCAAGATTACTTCCTAGGCTTCCTACCCAAATAAACTTCCTATTATATCCTAACCCTTTAAGATGTTATAATGTTTATGTAACATGTAACAAGGTCTAGCATGTATAACAAATACGAAATCAAGTGTTTAATCAAGCAAGTAAGTATGAATTTAGTGTTGTAAGAAATAAATGAAGTGTTGAAATGATTTAACAAGTATATGTAACAAGTAATGAAGTGTTAAATAAGTATAAGTCTTGTATTCGATTAACCAAGCGTTTTGCATTTAAGTATCACGGATACACGATAGTTGTTTACGAGTTAAACATACGTTTAAGGCAATCATGAATCATGTAACAAATGAATGTATGTATCAATGTATAAATATGTATAAATGATGTATATTTCACATAAATGATCAATTTTATTATGATCGAAGTCCCGGATTTAAAATGATTCGAAAATAGGATACGATTACAAGAGAAACAACTTTCCGAAACAGAAATACAAGACACACTTTCTAAAAACGGAAAGCTGCGAAAAGCAGGGCGTTACAGTCTCCCCTCCTTTAGGAAATTTCGTCCCGAAATTTATTTAAGAGGAAGATTTTGAAAAATGACATTTTGACTAAAACAATTGACTAAAATCGAGATTTGGAGATTCGAGACGTGTTAAAAAATGTACTAAATTGTGGAGGAACTAAAGGATAGGTTTGTGAAAGGGTTCGTTTATCTAAGGTGAATTGAGGCATTAATCGTAAGTAAAACGTGCAAGTGTGTGTATAGCCAAAGTGAGTTTGATTAAGTTGAATAGACCGATGGGTGTAGCATTTCAAAAGATGTTAAAGAAGAAAAGTTTTCATATAAAACGTTTTGAAAAGTACGGCCCCTCATCGTAAGCTGTAAGAAAGTTTTATCGGTCCTAAGGCGCATTTGTAGAATCACATGTTTGTAGAAAATTGTCAGTTGGTGAGAAATGGGAAGGTCAAATATTTATTAAAAATTTTGGAAATAACGGGCCGTCTAAGTATGTTTGCGAGCAAATAAAGGATGGAAGATAGTTTAAAAACAAGGAAGTATTCTAGGATTTGAATGATTGTAAAATGAGGTTTGTATGAAAGTGAAAGAATAATTGGAAATAATTGTGATATGAGAGTGAACGAACGATTCAGCGTATGAATGTAATGATAGGATTGATTATTGGAATAAATGTGAATATGAGTGTTGAAGATGATGTTTTGTTATGGATAATCGGATATCGCGCATTTAGCAGTGCGTTTGTGAGTTGTTAAAGTTTGTGTATCAGGTCTAAATAAGTTCTGCAAAGCACCGAATTTCTCATGGCACGTTTTACGAAAGTTTGGTAACATGGTGAAAACATTTATATATATAGGCAGTACCAGCAGCGTATCCACCATGTTTTGACCATGTTACGCCCGTTTAGTTATTCGGTGTCATGTTACGTTCCGTGTCTTACTATACACAGTAGTACATCCTATGATTCTCATGCGCCTATCACTATAATCCCGTGTGCACCCGCGATTATATTGATCGTCGCATGATCCGCATAACTTCTACTACTTGTGTATGAATCAGGGTATACATAAATTTTGAAAATAAGAATGTGTGCGTATAAGAATGTAGTATATAAGCATGTTTCTGTTTAAGTATGCATGAGACCAACGTGAGTGAACCCCTCAGGTTATGCTTACGTCTGGGTATGAATGTATGAATATGGGTATGAATATAAGTATGTGTATGAGTATAAGTTTAAGTATGAGTATGAATACAAGTATGAGTATAAGTATGAATAATAATGATTGTGTATATAGTCTTAATTGAAACATAACGAATTTAAGCATATAAAACAACCGGGAAGTTTTGAGTATGTAGAAACGAATGATACATGTGAGATTATCGTGAAATATTGACTAAAACGTGTACGATGATATGCATGTGTAGTTGTTTGAGCAAAACATTGAGTTTATTGAATCAAAAATAGATCGAGTTTGACTTGGAATGTAGAACCAAATTTGTGAATGTCAAAAGGATGTAAAGTATCTATTGGTTATGCGAGATGTACTTTGTAAAAGAACGGGAATGCTACTCTTGTTTTAAAATCATTTACGTAAGTTGAAGATTGTCGGTTCCTTTGAAGTTTTCTTGCCCACGTGTTTTGGAATTTAAATGGTGTATTGAGCGGTGGATGAAAAGGTTATTGAAAATAGTAAGTTTGCATCATTTGTATTAAAATAAGAAAAGTTGAAATTCGAAAGTTCTCGTGAAGACCTAGGTCTTTGAAAAGAATTTTAGCAAAATGACTTAATGATTTCGAAAAGAGTTTTAGCGAGATAATCCTATTGATTTTGAAAAGAGTTTTTAGTAAAACGATCTTAAAATATCTATAAGATCTCATAAGCATGTGGAAGAAGTTGGTTTGGTTTCTCGATTCAGAACAATTGTCTTTAGTAAAATAATATAATGTGAGCGCGTTTTAGTGATTTGGTCGAGTATGAAGTTCGTGGGCAAGAGATATCTTACACCGATTAAGTTGTCAGGTATCATATCATAAAGTTTTGAAAATTGAATAATAAAACGTTTAAGGTATGATGAGGAAATTTCACATATAGGCTTTATGTAAAATGGATTGTAAGGTAGGAATGCGTTTAATAAAGCAATGAATGTTGAAATTTTGCATAAGTATAGATTTTACAAGATGACAAACGATTGAGGTGTAAAATTTGTATAACAAAGTCCCTTTTAAAAAGGAGTTTGGTAACGATCACCGAGGTAAGGGAATCACCCCTAACCCGTTGGTGAGGTCGTTTTTGAGAAGGGAAGGAGCGGAGTTAATCATCAAGGTAAGGAATTCACCCCTATCTTGGTGATGTAACGACCTGCACGAAATTTCCCTAAAACGCTCCGTAAGTAGAAACCTGAACCCCTAAAACCCTAATTCTTATGAAAAACAAAGAAATTCAATTCTTCTGATCGTTCGCGGGCCGCGTAAGAGTTAAGCCAATCTTACGCGGGGCGCGACAGCTTGGCTAGTCTCCGGATAACAATCAATGCCACGTGTCTGACACGTGGCAGACCTACACCGTGACACGGCAGCCCTAGCCGTAGCTAGGGTGGCACTTGCGGGCAGCGTAGGATTTCCTATGAGTTTACGCGGGCCCCGACAACCTCAAAATTCAGCTATAAATAGGACGTGCATGGGTTTTCATCTATGTTCGAAAACTTCTTTTAAAAACGTCCAAATTCTGTTCAAATCGTGTATTTAAGGTTCGAAACGCTCCTACGATTACAGGGTAATAACTCGATCACTGCTACGATACAATGTCCGAGCGATTGAAACCGATCCGATGGATGTTTAAGTGCTGCCTGAATCCAGGTTATACTTTGTCATTCGTCGTGAGGGTTTTGATTTCGTGAGCTTATCGTAAATGTTGTATTAAGTTACTAACCTAGTTTCGTGTGCATTGTTATTTAACTAGGTTACGAGGCTAAATCAGTAGGCAAAACTCTGTCCAGTTAAACTTGCAATGTGAGTCATTCTCTTTTTATCAAAAGTGTTTTACAATACCTCAATGTTTTCCAGTTATATTTTACAGGGATTAAGTCTTTTTTATCTTAAATTACTGGCAGTAAGTGGGGTATTGTGCACAATGACTACAGTTTTAATCACTTTAGGTGAAAGGACCTAAATAGTGATACACGTCACTTTTGGGTGAAAGGACCCAATAGTGATATGACCACAGTCATAGATTCGGTCGAGTGACAACTGAACTGGCTAATTATAAAATAGAGGCAATTGTAATCGCTCTTAATACTGTAATCTATAACAATGTGTCGTTTTATGCAATTTGAATGACTCGCCAGTATTTCCCCGCTGATAAAATCTTTTTAAACATGTTTCAGGTAATTTACTATGAACCAGGAAAAGTGCCGCGTAGCACTACCAGCTTGGATAAAGTGGCTCAGTAAATAAATAAATATGTTTTTGTAACCAGGGAATTTCCCAGTGAAATTCCTCTATTGTAAACTACGGGGTTTATCCCGAAACTTGAAATAAAATAACCGGGTGTTTTCAGTTTTAAAAGATCCTGTTAAAATTTCCGCTGCCAAAATTAAATATCACGGGTTTTCTGTCTCGCGGCATCAGAGCCACTGATTTAAGCCAATTAAGTATTTAGAAATACTTAATTTTTCAGATTGCCATTTGTGATTCTGTGAAAATTTAATTTAATAAATAAAAATTTTAACTTAAAATTTTGTATGTTTCTTCATGTGTGCTAACTGCATGAATGAACTGTCGGAGGCACTCTGAAACTTTACTATCCATACCACCGATATGGATACAACCGGGACCCTATCCGGCTATCAAGCAGATACTGAGGAGCCAATAATGTTCCAGGCCCAGCCGCAGGAGAAACCAAAACCTAAAAAGAGGAGGAGAATTTTGGACTGGAAACACGGACGTAGGAAGAAGTCAGCTGCCCAGAAGGTGAAAAAGACTGAGGATCCGAAAGACAAAGGGAAAGGAAAGGAGATCAGGGAAAGTTCCGGGCAAGCCCAGGAAATGCCACCCTGGGAGGAGCTTGATCGAAAACTGGCGAATTGTGACCTAATCGGACCTGCCGATGAAAACCTCTTCAATTTTCCTGCCCAATCACAACTTCCAATTAACCTTGAACCTGCTATTCCGGACCCTATTGTCAACCCACAACCTATTATAGGCCAGTTGGAAGAGTGGTGGACAAGCGACTGGCACTTTCAGAATTTCATGAATAACCCCAATGTTTACTTTCCCCAGTTTGTTCCTGAACCTGCACCATTCCCACCTATAAGCGTAGAAAACGTTGCCGAGTTACGCCACTACCGCGAGGAACTGGTGGATGCACGCAACCGGATTCGGGAAGTGGGGGAGAACATCACCTGGAAATATGACGAGAGGGAGCGTCGTTTCTGAAAGGCCAGCTAACTGTGGTTGTGTGATTGTATAATAATAATATGTAGAAAAAAATTATATATATATATATATAATATAATAATGTATAATAATAACTAAAAATAAAACATTTGTAAATATGTGGTGTGTATGGATGCCTACTATTATAAAAATATATGAAAGTCGTAAGGTCGACGATTTTGGTTGTACGTGTTGACTTAATTATTTTTGTGATTTCTCTATTGTGTTCGGTTGCTAGCCATTTTGTGACAATAATTTGCATATATTGTTAATGATTTAGATGGAAAACGCGGAAAACCAACCGATAAATGAAGTTAACCAATCCGAACAAAATAATGAAGACCATTTTCTTAATAGGCAAGATATAGAAAATATCGTTGCTCAGGGAATAGCCAATGCTATCCCGGCAATTGTTGCTGCTGTTAAAAACCCTCCTGAACCTTCGCAAGTCAACAATAGCAAACGTACTCGTGATGATAATTTTAGTAACAGTGTGAATGGAGGCGGCAATAACGACAATAATGTGGTTCAAGCCCCAATACTCAAGAAAATGAAAGTTGCAACCCCTGGTTGCACTTATAAAGAATTTCTTGCTTGTAAACCTGTTGAATTTGCAAGCAATGAAGGGGCGACTGCCACGTTGCGTTGGTTAGAAAAGACCGAGGCAGTGATCAAAATCAGTAAATGTGTAGAGGAAAACAAGGTTATGTATGCATCCCACCTTTTTAAAGAAGAAGCGTTAGAATGGTGGAACACGGTGCTACAAGCTAAGGGAAGTGACGTGGCTTACACCATGAGCTGGGAGGAATTTAGGGAATTGATGGAAAGAAAATTTTGTCCCGCCTACGAAAAGGAACAAATGACGAATAAGTTCCTGAACCACCGGATGGTGGATGTTGACTGTCGAGGGTATACTTCGAAATTCTTCGAGTATGCCAGAATTGTGCCAACTCTGGCTTCGCCAGAACCGGTACTTATTTCTCGCTATATTTGGGGTTTAATTAGCGAGATTCGCGACATAGTCAAAGCTGCGAGACCCCACACGATTAACGATGCGGTAGAATTGGCCAACACCTTGACTGACGGACTGGTGTGCACTAGAGAAGAGAACAGGAAAAAGGAATTGGCCCAAAAGATTACCCAAGGTTTCTGTAGGGGTAATAATGCTAGTAAATTCAAGAGAAGGGGAACCGGGCAATCCTACACTGCTCCATTTTGTAGTACCTGTAAGAGAAAACACCTTGGGAAATGTAAGGGGTACTGTAATTTCTGCAAAATCCCAGGGCACCAAGAGGAGAATTGCAGGAAGAAATCCATGATTTATTTCAATTGCGGAGAAGCAGGGCATTTCAGACCAGAATTCCCTAAACTGGTCAAGCCAGCGGATAACAAGGCCAAACCTGCTGAAGGAACTAATAAGAAGAACGTAAGAGCCTTCCAACTGACAACGCAAGAAGCCGATCTCATTCCGGATGTGATAGCTGGTACGTTTCTTGTGCATGACGTTTATGCAAAAGTATTATTTGACTCTGGTGCAAACCAAAGTTTTATAAATACTTCATTCTGCCAAGCTCTTAAGCAACCTTTAACCAAACTTAGGCAGATTTATACGGTAGAAACAGCAGATGGTAATTCTGTTAAAATAGATAAGGTTCTTCAAGAAGGAAAGATAGAACTTTCAGGCCATAAATTTTCTGCAAAGCTGCTGCCTATGAATTTAGCTGGATTCGATGTGGTATTAGGAATGGATTGGCTAGTAGCCAACCATGCTTGAATCCTCTGTGATAAGAATTCCATAGAAATTCATACACCCACAGGAGAAGTAATTTTGATTTCAGGAGATAAGCCCCGTAAACCAATGAAGTTCATTTCAGTAATGAAAGTTGCTAGTTATGAACGAAAGCAAGGAATAGTGTATATGATTTCGGTAATCATCAACACTAAAGGTAAGGAATTTAAGGAAATTCCTGTAGTATCAGAATACCCGGATGTATTCCCAGAAGAGCTACCAGGATTACCACCAGATAGGGAAGTAGAGTTTAGAATTCATCTAATTCCTGGAACTATACCAATAGCCAAGGCACCCTATAGGTTAGCACCCACCAAAATGTTAGAACTGAAAAAGCAGCTAGATGAATTGCTAGGCAAAGGATTCATACAAGCTAGTTCATCCCCTTGGGGAGCACCAGTGTTGTTTGTGAAAAAGAAGGGTGGGTCAATGAGAATGTGTATCGATTACAGGGAATTGAATAAAATTACAATTAAGAATCGATACCCATTACATAGGATTGATGATCTTTTCGATCAACTTCAAGGAGCTAGATACTTATTGTGACACCCGGCTTTTCAGGCCGTACTGTACAATTGTAGCACATGTTGTAAATAGGTAATAGGGCCATATTTGACTGATTATGTTGTTTATATGTGAAATTTAATGAGTTGGTAAATTTAAACTTTGATAAAAAGTATGTTGGCAACGGTAAGATAAACCCTTATCGCGTAAGAGTTAAAATGCGAAACGAACATCGGTGACCACCCGATCAGTGTTAAAATCCTAAAAATAGTTTGTTATGATTAGAATAATTATTTTAATCATATCCGTGTGGAAAAATAATTTAAAACGCTAAGAAACTCTATTTTTTGAATTTAAGCGTGTACCGACAAAATACTGTCAAGGCAACTGATAATCATTGTACTAATAATTTAATGAGTTTATTACTTTTGGATGATAAAAATAAATAAAAAACGCATAAATCCCTATTTATGCGATATTAAGCGCATACTGCGAAGCATAGCGCGCATACTGCCAAATACCTGCAACGTCGCCAGTCCAGGCAAACAAAATATTGTTCAATAATATTTTGGTGAGTTTATTTTTATAGAGTGTTAAAAATAATTTAAAACGCACTAAAACGGGATTAAAACGCTAGATAAAATACTCGGTATCCGGTAAAATACCAGTTTTTGAACTAATATACATATATTGTGTGTATGTATATATATTATGTGAGAGATGGGCACTAGGTGGCGGCCTCATGGCAGCCAAATCCTCCACCTCCTTTTGCATGTCCAACACTTGTCTTTCTTGGAAATAGGAAGATGATTTATACTTCCAATATACACCAAATCCTTCACAATTTCAAGAAATAAGAATTTCAATCAAAATCCTTCTCTCTCCCCCTCTAATTTTCGGCTGAAAACAACCTTCATCTCCATCATTTTCGAAAATTTAAACCTTCTTCTTGAAGATTCAAGTCATTCCAAGCTTGTCCCAAGCATTTTTGAAGATCCAAAGGTGGTTTGAAGGTGTTTCAAGCAAGAACCAAGCTCCATATCATCACACTTTGTCAAGAAACCCATCAAAAACTTGTAGGTATAAAATTTACTTTAAAAATCACATTCTTAACTCTTGATGATGTTGATAATGATTAAAGTTTCTCAAAGTTCTTGAATAATTCACAAACTTGAAAACTAATAAGAAATGGGTTTTTATGTAAAATAAAAATAGATAAATATATGTATGTATACATAACCGTATATGTGTATATGTGTATATATATGAGATTGAGTTCGATTATGATGGATACTTGTTTGGTTAATTTTTCTAGAATGGCATGCATGTAGGTTTTATCATGTGTTCATTTATGAAAGATTGTTGTATGAAATTATGTTTAAATGATTAGATGATGAACATATCTTAGTTTTTTATGACTTAACTTCAGGTTTGATACATATTAACTTGTATGAAATGATGATGATATGATATATGTGCTTTAAATACTTGTACACAAGCATGCATGATGATTTATGATTATAAAAAGGTGATTTGAGTATGATTTAGTAAAAATCAAATTTAATCAGATTATAAACACTAAAAATAAAGTATTTTAAAGTATTTAGTGATATATGATTATGTCATAATGTTTGCTAGCTTTGCATGTTGTACTTGGTGCATTAAAAGTTGTAAAATACGTGAAATTGCATGATTTATGTGAATTACATAAAAAATGCACTAATCTGGTTATAACCACTATTTTAATCAGTAAATAACATGTATTGTGTTAAAATATTAAGTCTTTTCGAGTTGGGATGGTTATAGTAACGTTTAACGCAAAACTATGCGTTAAAACGGTCAAAAATCGGCTTTTCGAGTGATTTTTATAAAAACTGATTTAGATCAGTAAGTAAACTGATATTTTTAGTTTAAAAATAAGTATTTTAACTAATTTTAGGTTTACTTGGTGTTTGGTTGGTCGTACGTGACTTGCGACGCCCGAAACCGTTACCGAATCGCTAAAATACGCATTTCTCAATGAACACTAGTATGGGTAAATTTTGAGTGAACCTTATGTGATAAAATGTATTATGTGGTTTAAACATGAGAATGTGAAAATATGTTAAGTTTTAACATGATTTTAAAGATTTGGATTATGCATGTATATTTGTACGTTTTGTGCGGTAGAAACGGTAAAAATCGCGTTAAATATGTAACTTGTTTGTCGAGCATGAAATTTGATACTTATGAAATGTTTTATGTATATTTGCTATAAAAATGATAAAATGGATGAGTTAACAAGATTTCGCGTGTTTCGGTGTTAAATTATGTGAACATTTGTGTATATATATTACGACACGCAAATCATAAACATATTGCGTATAAACGGGAGTGTTAACGGATTTACACAATAATGGTCACCAATAAAATCGTTCAAGTCACAAAAATCATAATAAATATATAAATGTATATGGACTCATATATATATATTTTAACATGCCAACATAATAAAAAATGACAACTTTTCGAGAAAATCTCAAAGTTATGTGATAATTCTAAGAAACAGAGAAACTTAGGATTTTTGTAATTAAATGTATATTGATTTAGAATTGTTCCCATATTAGGACGTATATAATCAATTTCTGGGATTGCAGTATTAAAATACGCACCCAAAGGTGAGTGTCACTAAACCCCTCTTTTTACTGTTATATATATATTTTGGGGGTGCAACACGTTGTTAAAAGGGTTTAATAATGTTTTCGAAATAAAACATACCTTTTAATATAAAATATATATTTTCGCTGAAAATATATAAATTTGATAAGTTATACGTTTCGAAGTAAAACGATTTTGAAGAATGAATATGAAAAGTGCTGTATTTCTTAAGAGAAACGAGACCGTACGCAATGGGAATGAATTCCGGACTGAGTCTCAACATTTGAGTGACAGGGGAATTCGTAAGTCGTAGTATATTAAATTGTCATATTAGTAGGATATATATATTGTACATGAGGCAGACATCATATTGTTCTTCGAGAAAGAACCCTGCGCCCATGATGTCGTTTAATCAGTTAAGTATGGTACGTGAGGAATTGTTGGTAGATCTATCGGGTTGACAACCCCGTCGTGACCGGTTGCCCCGTGTCAATGTCAAATGATGAATTAAGATTATGTTTATTGTCTAGCTTTGATTATCCCTGCATGGTTAATATATAGTTCGTATCGTCTAGCTAACATACGAGTCTGAAAGTTGACACTAGAATTTAATATACAAAACCTGGGCAGTATTACTATTGTCGAAGTAATGAACCGATGGGAGGCCCATGGATTTTATTAAGAAAGTAAAATGGACTTTCTAAAATTACATAGGTGTTTTCAAATAAACACCTAATCATAAAGTTTTCCTTGGAATAAAATTTGTTAGTAAACGAATAAGTGAACTCACGTTCCTATGTGTTGACACTTGATTTTAACGTGTTCTACAGGTACTTGAGCTCGGCTTTGGGAATTATGGCGTATCTTGTGGTTGTTGATGCATGTTTTGTCACTTAAATATGTTGGACTAATTTTAAAACTTTCTAGGACAAATGTAATAAGATCCATAAGGATCAAAGACAATTTAACTATGTTGTGGTTATGTCATGTTATGGGACGTCATACTTAAAAACTTATGTTTTAATTAAGTTAATATGTCCAAAAGTATAATGCATCAAACATCAAGATAGAAATGGGCACCAGCTTCCGTCACCACTACGTTTTATATTCCGCTGCGATGTTTTTGGGGTGACACTTCTCTAAGATAGACTTGCGCTCCGGATACCATCAGCTGAAGGTAAAAGAAGAAGACATACCTAAAACTGCTTTCAGGACTAGGTATGGTCATTACGAGTTTACAGTCAGGCCATTTGGGCTAACCAATGCTCCTGCAGCATTTATGGACATGGTGAATAGGATCTGTAAACCGTATTTGGATAAATTCGTAATTGTCTTCATCGATGATATACTTATTTATTCCAAAAGTCAGGACGAGCACTGTGAGCACCTACACGTACTCTTAACCCTGTTAAGAAAGGAAAAGCTTTATGCCAAATTCTCGAAGTGTGAATTGTAGGATCGTTTTGTGACCCAAACGAGTCGTTCAGAAGAGATTTTATCAGTTTCAGATGCGGAAAATAAGAAACCGACTTTAAAACAGATTGTTTATCACTTTAAACACCTTGTGTATTGATTTAACAATGATTACAGGCACAAAATATACCGGCAGCACTTCGGTATCGATTACAAGACTTTCTTCCTTGGTAGCTTCAAATGACAACACATGACCTATATATACTACATGCTTGTTAGCTTGAAATGACACACACATGTTCAAGCTACCTGGCAAGTTCAAGCTACCAGGCACGTTCAAGCTACCAGGCACGTTCAAGCTACCAGACACGATAAAAGACAAAGTCGACAGATGAATGCACCAACAGACTCCCCCTCAGATGTTGACGAGTCTTAAGTGTCGAGTCTTCAACGTCTTCAGTCTTTATCAGTCTGAACGCTCTCTGAAATATCTCACAGTGTAAGCATCCTCCTCTTTAGCATCAACAAACTCCCCACGAACGATCTCTACTCAGATGTCTTCAGACTTTCCCTTTCGATATTCTGGGATTGCAGTCTGGCATGTTGAAATCACACATTCCTCTGGTATCGAAACCTGATTCTCTATCATTCAAATAACCTGCACATTCTCTACCCAAAAATAAATTTTCTGATAAGCAATTGTAGAGCAAATTTTTTAAAATGATTCAACATTTATAGTCTCTGATGAACCACTTGCAGGAATATCATATTCATTTTCAAAACAACACACTCTCCCAAACCATCTGTTCATCATGTCTAGCACTCGGAATTTTGAAAATTAGTTCTCCAACACCAGTTGTCGAAAATCTTTTTGTATTTTATCAAAATTTTATGCTAAAACACACTAAAATCTTTTTAAATTTTTATAACATAAATGAAATGCAGTAAAGAAATATTTACAGACAATATTTTTGTGAGTTTGTGTAAGAGGATCATATCAGTTTTTGAGACAAATCACCAACACCGTTAAGCTTTATTTCATTTTAAGTTCTAAACGATTCACCTAGATTGTCAGTATGTTTGTCCACTTAAATTTTCACACAAAGTTCAACTGATCCGAGATACGATATTAATGTTTTAAGCACTTAAACTTAATCGCGTGTCCCACCTCAGAATATACTCCCGTATCCAGATCCCAATATTCAGTCTTACAGGTAATTGTTACACAAATGATATCTGTACATAAATTAGGTAATGCGAGGGCCGAGGGATCTCAGGTCGATACTTCCGTATACGCAGAGAGATATCAGCTTCGACTTTACAGTATGTCCCCTTTAGAGGATCTTTTAGCTACAACAGCAGCGACTATCAATTTTATTGTTTCATCTGCATGCTGAGGGTTTATGCTATGTTTCAAGCATTTGTGGAAAGTATTATCCAAGGACTAGGTCAGAACCACCGTTCAGCAGAAGTCCCGGAATAATACCCCAGACATCATTGAGTATAAAAACCTAGTATATCAGAATACGAGACCTTTCAAACGAGATTTCGGGGGTTACCCATATATCCGAGAGATGTTTCCCCACGATATAAGTAAGTTTGAAATTTAAGTTTATATCTCGTCACAATCTACTAAATGTGCAAAAATCTACTGGCACATCATCAGTGAGACCGTTTATCACATTTAACTTTCCATTTCTTTAGCATGTTGTGATAGTCCACTGATGTACTATCATTTCCTCTTTTATACAACAAAACTCATTTTTCATTTTATCATGTTTTTGACTTTTTCAAATTTCAAATGTTTTTGGATTTTCAGAAATTTTCTTACTCCCCCTAAAATGCAAACACATTTTAGGAAATTTGAAAACAAAACTGTACAAACAACGTGACAACTGATATCAAATCACCTCAATTCGCCATCCACTTGGCATAAACAATCAGAACTCCCCCTTTCAACAAACTATTTTCCCATTTTGATTTCAAAACACTTAAGTTTGTTTTAATCAAATGGTTTTTCCGGAAAATAAGTTTTGTTTATTTTACCAATTATATGAACGGGGATGTGGTTCATCATTTTGTCTTCAACCACTTGTAGAAAATCAAGTACAAATTAATGTCCTTGATTTACCACTTGTACTAAAAACACAATCAAATACACAGAATGATGCCGATTCCTGATCCACGATTACAAACTTGGGATCTCCGGCAAGTCCACAGACTTACTGTTCATAGTATGAGCCATCCCAGTCACAAACCAGGGATGGTTCAACTTTATCTTTCTGCATCTTCTTCTCGTAAAACTCTTTAACCCCTTTGACTTTTCGATCAATCATTTTACCAAAAATATGTTTCACAGTGGGGTTAAAGGCTTTTTCAACATCAAAAACCTTGTTATCATCATAAAATTGGTTTGATATTTCAACTTTACCAATTTTCTTCTTAAAATTTTCAGCCCGAAGTGGTGGAAAATTATCATCATCCACAGTCAGAACTGATTTTTCACTTTCTGAAATAACCTGTGGCTCCTCTGATTTTATGGAATCAGATTCATCGCCAGAAGATAGCTCCTCTGATTTTGACCTATCAGAATCATCGCTAGAACTTCCTCCAGACTTCTTAACCACCCATTTCTGGTTGTCAAATTGAGCTTTTTTCTTGTAAAACTTGTTTGAACATTCACCAAATTCAAATATAGAATTTTTGAAAAGTTTGGTTCTGTCAATTAGTGGTTCAAACACAATTTTCTTGTCTTTCGGGTTACAAGAAACTCCCTGTTTTGACTGTACTGCCTTTGAACAATCTTTGGCAATATGTCCAACATTGTTGCATTTGAAACAAGTTCTCGTTTCTTTCATCTCTTCTTGCTTCTTTGCAAGGAATTCTTTGTTCGATTGTCTCCAGAATTCTTTCTTTTCTTCTTCTTCTTCTTCTGCTGATGTACCTGAAACAAATGTCATCTTTGCTTTAAAATCACGAACATATTTTTCATTTTTCTGTTTTTCTGTTGGAATAAATCCAAGACCTTTCTTTTTGAAATTACGGTTAGGGTTTGGTTTCTTGTGAAAACCAGAACCAAAACAGTAACTTTTTTTCTTGTTTAATCTTTGTTGTACTCTTGAGGTGTAAGGTTTAGGTTTATCATTAAGATTTAAATCTTTTATTTCAGAAATATTAATTTCTGTTAGTTTGAAAACCCTTTTTATCATCTCAGTTTTTACACCTCTTATTGGAAATTCCTCATCAGAATATAATTTGTCAGAATCATTCAATGTATATGCAACTTTGAATGTTTCGTTACTCAAATTAGATTTTGATAACAGGAATTCTTTGTTGTAAACTCTTTTAACCGAAGATTTTGGACTATTGACTGTCGAACTCGAACTTTCAGAACCAGACTTTGACTCTTACTCTGACTTTGAATTTGACTCCAACTTTGACTCCTCTGTTTCATCTTTATCCAACACCTGATCGACGACTTTCTTTATTAACTCGGACTCATGATCAGTGTCAGATGATGTAAACGTCACATCAATATTTTCTGGCAAGTTAACTGACGACTCCGACTCCCACTGTAAATTTGTTGCCTTTTCGACTCTTTCTGAATTTGGATTTCTTGGAGAATATCCATTTTCAAGCGGGGGTGGACACTTGTTATAACCAACATCTTGTTTCTTACCAGAATCCTTCTTGTCAGTCTTTTTCTTTGTATCATTCCTCTTCTTGTTCTTCTTTTCTGAAGTCTTTTCTTCAGTCACTTTTTCAGCATTCTTTTCTTCAGTTACTTCATCCACTTCAAATGCTTTCATGCCTTCAACAGTCGGATAAATCCTGTCAATGACATAAGAAGTACATGAGTAACTTTTCAACAATCGATTTACTCTTTCAGTCTCAATTCTTTGTAATTCCAGTTTCTGTTCAAGAGTAGCACACTTCTCGATGTAGTTGTTCACCACTTTTTGCTTTGTCATAAAAGCACCCTGAAGTGTTTTCATTGCTATTGCTTGTTCTTCACTAGTTTGGTTGTACTGGTTCATAGCTTTGTTCAGCACATCATACGATTCCTTCAAACTATTCAAGTTGTACATCAATGTACTGTTCTGTTTCTTCACAATTTCACAATTTTCACACATCACTGGAATCTTTTTCGCATCAACTTTTTCATCCACCTCAAACTTCGGAATCTCTTTCACTTTCTTCTTGATCACCGGAACAGTCTCATCATCACTGCTCACTGGAGTCTTGACCTTTTTCTTCTTCTTTTTAACCTTTTCATCTTCACTGTCACTTTCTGCAATCAGTTTCATATCAGCATCAAATTTTCTCGCCCAATACTCACGATCATCATCACTATCTTCTTCAACTCGGGCTACAAAAGCTTTGTGAGCTGTATCTTGATCAGGAACATAATCATCCCATGTGAAATTTGCCCAACTAAATCCTTCAGGTAACTTTTTCGTCTTGATCTATTATCAGAGCACTACCATTAACTCTCTTTAAAGAATCTTGATTCACCGCACACGCTCTCTTTCCAGAGTCTTCAATCACATTCCTTCCATGTGTAGTTTGTGCTTGATGTTGATGTTGTTGAGGTGGTTGCTGAGCAACTTGATGGTAAATGGCTTTTCGGTAGTAATCATTGTTGTTGTTAAAAGGATTCTGAGCTCCACTTGCTTCACGATTTTTGCACTCCCTCTTGAAGTGTCCTTTTTCCCTGCAACGAAAACAAGTGACTTTAGATTTGTCAAAACCTAAAGTAGAAGTACCAGCCTCACGAAGATCATCTCTTCCAGTGATTTGCTTGAATTTCTCAGCTCTCCTCAACACGCTAGCCAAGCACCATTTTATGTCCATCAGTTCCATTTCTTCAGCATCGATCTGGTCGTAATCTTCCTTTGTCAGCATTGGATTCCCGATTCGACCTGCAACAAAACTACCATAAGATTCAAGAACAGTTCCCAATAAAGACATGTGACTCTTAGCAATTTCTGCTGAATAATCTTCATCATTTTCCAAATTCAGTACAATGTTGCACTGAAGTTTCTTGCCATTCTTTGTTGTTGAAATGTTTGGATCAAAAGACGGAAATGATGTAAAACTTGTTTTGCTGTTTGATTCTGATGATGAACTTCCAGAAACATTCTTGGTATTGTAAGCAGTTTCTATTTTAGGAGATAGATTTGAAGACTTCTCATTCACCCCTGCTTTGTAATACAATCCAATATCCTGTTCACCATCGAAATCTTTCATCCGAATAACCTTTCTCTGCTCCATCTCCTGAGCTTCAATCTTTTCGATAAACTTGCTCAGTGTCAAATCTTTAAAGCCTTTCTTGTTTCTGAGCATCATAAGATAAGTACCCCACGTTTCATATGGTAACGCATCTGATAATTTTTCAATTAATTCCTCATTGTCTTTATTGATCTTCAATCGTTTCATGTTCGCCAACAGATTACAGTATCTCTCAATGATTTGCTTAGTGTCCTCATTTTTCAATCTTCGGAACAAATCAAACTCTTTTTTCAGTAAAGACTTCTTGTTCTTGACCATTTCCTCACTGCCTTGAAACTTTGACTTTAACGCTTTCCAGATTGAATAAGATGTTCCATTATGTTGTAATAGAACCAGGATGTCTTCTTTAACTGCTTGTTGAATCAGACTTAACATCATCTTCTCATCTTTGTATTTCTTCCGGTTTTCAGCACTAAGATCTGTAATCGGAATTTTCTCTTCATCGTCATTCATTGGTCTAACGTATTTTGTTTCGACATTCTCCCATGCATCTAGATAATTTGCCTGTACCCAGTTTTCAAACTTTTCTTCCCAACTCTTGTACTCCTTGTTGGTGCATGTTATGTGACAACAGCTGTGGATTGGTCTTTGGATATTAAACAGTAGATTGGACTATGAAGACTTAAAGATTTCGAGATTATCAAGCCCAATCAAGTCCAAGTTTGTATGAAGTTTATTAGGTCCGAATTTATTATGTAATTGTATACGGGCCAGAGCCCAATTCGTGTATGGGAGGTTGTAGTATATAAACACCCTCTTGCTACATGTTTAGAGTGAGACACTTGAGACACTTTAGACAACTTGTGAGAGAGCATTCAAGTGTGAGAGCTTAAGAACAAAACAGAAATCGGCTGTTAGGTTCTGGTAGATCTTAGTGATTGTAAAACGTTTCTAAAGGTTTGATAATCACAGAAGATCAGTTTGAAAGTTTGTGTGTTTGTGTGTTTGTGTGTTCGAGTTCTTGTTCTTCTACATATTCTTGTTTCTGGGTTCGAAGATCAATCAAGGGGATTCCGCACCCTTGATAGATTAGCAGTCTTGTAACGATCCATTCGTGATTCAGGGACCTACAATTGGTATCAGAGCGTTTGCTCTTGTGCATGGTTCAAGACTGAAGACTGGATTCAAGTTGTGTTTCGGTTGAAGAAGTTTTTGTGTCTCATTCAAAATTTTCGTGAAGAACAGCAAGAACAAGGAAGAACAGTTCAAAATTCTGAGTTTTGATCTGTTTTGGTAGTTGGTTGTTTGAATATTTCGTGTTAAAGTTCTGGGTTTTTGCGAAGAACACGAAGAACACTTGAAGAACAGTTTAAATTCGTGTACTTTAATCTGTTTTGATTATTTGTTTTGACTGTTTTCGTGTTTTGTAGGAGGCAGATTTCGGTTTGGTCAGCTGCTGCAGTTGTTAGCTGCTGCATGTTTCTGGATTGGGTGGCTGAGTGGCCCAATCAGCTGTTTAGCGATTTTAACAGATATCTTGGAGACCAGCGAAATTAAGTGAACCCAACATATTTATCGGCGACGTTAAATCCAAAGGCGACTTTGGTAACCCGTGTGATTGTCCACAGCGAAATCATCACGGTTTCAGCGACTTCACTAGTCGTCGTTATAGCGAAATTAAGCAGCGAATTTGACCAGCGAAATAAACAGATCAGCGAAATTAAGCAGTTGGACCAGCGAAATTAACAGAACTCAGCGAAACTAGGAGAGAAATTAAGGGGTGGAATTTCAGTTGGCAAGCGTCGAAAATATTTCAGAGTTTTGCAAATAGAAATTGATCCGTAGGTCGTTTGAAGAAACTGTTTGCACCGTTGAACTCGTGGGATTTTTAGGACAAAAAAAAAAAAAAAAAAAAAAAAAAAAAACCTCTGGAAAATCCCGATTTCGGTTTTCGACATTAGATATCATTGGATTCGTCTTTTCGAGACGATTCTAACGGTGTAATTTGGTAACCACTGTGTTCGGAAAATTTTTGTACGGTTTTATCAGTCAGTTACGTTAAAATGTCGAACATGTCAAAATTGAACGAACTCTTAAGGATGGAGCATGAGGTAGGCACGACGAACAAACCACCTAAGATGATGAAGGTGGAGAACTACTTGACTTGGAAGGATAGGTTTCAATCTTTTGTTGAGTACCAGGACACGCGTATGTGGATATGCATAGAGGATGGGTATGTGAACCCAACTCATGACTTTGAGGGAAGACAACGTATAACTGCTTACGTTGATATGGATGCCGAACAAAAGAAAATGTATGAGGCTGAGAAGAGAGCCTTGGCAGCCATTAAAATGTCTTTACCTGATGGCATCAAGCATACCTTTAAGAAGTACACTACTTCAAAGGAAATGTGGGATGCACTAGAGAAGAGATATGAGGGAAATCCTGATGTCAAGAAGAACAAGGTTGATCTACTGAAGAAGCAGTTTGCTGTGTTCAAGTACATGAAGAATGAGTCACTTGAAGACGTCATCACTCGATACTACCATCTGATGTCAGAACTGGATAATTATGATATAGATTGCTATACTGACATTGAGAAAAACGACAAGCTGCTTGATGCTCTACCGGCTAAATGGGATATCTACACTCTCATGATTAAGGGAGAAGCAGATTATGACACGAAGGAATTGGAAGAAGTAGTTGGAAAGCTTAGAGCTTATGAGCTTAGTATGAAGAAAAAGGACACTGGTTATGATCAGGTTCAAGATCCAGGGATATACAATGGGCTTACATGTTCTTCACCTCATGATGCTTCTAGCGACTCTGCAACTGCATTTCTTTCGTGTGATAAGGAGCAGGTCACAGTGAATGAGGATGGTGATGTGTGCTTTGTAGCTGCTGCAGGAGGATCAACAGGAGTCAAGAGAACATCAACCTCAAAGCAATGTAGTAGTGCAAAGTCAATGCCTATGAGTGTGAAGTCTGCTGAAGGACATCTTGCTCTACTTGCTTCTTTTGTTGCGTCTTATGAGAACTACATTCAAGGGAAAATATCTGATCCTGCCACTTTTGATGAAGATTATGATCAGATTGACCCTGATGATCTAGAAGAAATGGATCTACAATGGCAGATGGCCATGATTTCGAGACGTGTGAAGAGGTTCATGAACAGAACTGGAAGGAAGTTTGTAGGAAAGAGCGTGGGTTTTGACAAGACCAAAGTCAGGTGCTTTAACTGTCAGAGTTATGGTCATTTCGCTAGGGAATGTCAAAAACAAAAGCATGAGAATACGAATCAAAGTTCAAACAATCGGAATGCATCAAACAACTCTAACAACTCTAACTCAAGGGCGTTGATATCTACTGCTAGAGAAGGCTCATATGACTGGAGCATTCACTTAGAAAATGATGAGAATGTCACTCAAGCATTCATGGCAGAGATCACTCAAATCAATGATGGTGAAGCTACAGTAGATGAGGCTAAAGTTGAGAAGAAGAGTGAAGTTGAGGAAGATAAGGCTGATCAGACAACAGATGCTGAAGAGGATAAGCCTGAGTCTGAGCATGAAATGGAAGCTGATGAGAAAGATGAAATCATCAAAAGAATGGAAGCTCAACTTGCTGCTCTCATGGCCAACTCAGACAAATCAACAGGAGAGGTAAGTAACTCTGCCACTTCTGTTTGCTTAAAGTGTCGTGAACTACAGGGTGAAGTTGACAAATTGTCAACTCAAAACAAAAGTCTTGTGAGTGAAATGTCTAACGTAAAAGAATCAAACTTCTTTGCTAAAAGAAACGAGTCATCATATTTGAAAAAGATAAAAGGCTATGAAGCTGAAATTGAAGTTTTAACCAGCAAACTAAACGAAAAACTTCAAGTCATAGACTTAGCTCACGACATGATGGCTGAGAAAACAAAAGAGATTTCTGATAAAAACAAAGAGTTGTCAGATGCACAACTTAAAATTGTTGAACTTGAAAAGAAATTAGGTCAATTCAGAGATTCTACTTTTGTTATGAAACATATGATGGGTGGGTTAAAGAAGAGTAATGACAAGACAAGTGTGGGATTCCAGGGCTTTAATGAAGTCCCACCTCCTCTTAGTCATGACTATTCTTTCCTACCTAATGAGGATGAGCTTACAGACTGTCTGTCAACATCACCAAGTAGTTTCACATCCAGTCAAGGTGATGTGTTTGAAGATAATGATGCTAAGAAGGAAAATAACAGCAAACCTGTTTTGAAAATGAAAAATACACCTTCTAAAAACAATAATCAAACTTTTGTTAAAAAGGTTAATTTTGTTCAAGGAAGTGATATGAAAACCGAAACAGCTGTTATTGAAAAGGTATCAAATGTAGAGTTTGCTAGAAACAAAAACATAGAAAAATCTGAAATTAAGCAAACTGAGCAAAATCCTTCCAAGGCATCATCATCAAAACCAGAATCTAGTTCAAAGGCTTCAACTAAGAAGTCTTCGAATAAGAGATCGTGCTTCAAATGTCACACAAAGGGACATGTAGCTAGCTGCTGTCCTAACAAAAAGATTGAAGCACAAGTTAGTGAGAAACAAAGAGGGAAATCACCTGAGAAGCAAGGTGATAATGAGGAGAAAGTCTCAAATTCTCCAAAGAAATCTGCTCCAAAGCAACAACCGGGTGTTGCTAGTGGTGTAGATAAGGCTGAAAAAGGAACTCGACAAGTTCCTCGTTTCCAAAGAAATCAACCAAGATTTCAGCCTGAATCTACATCAGGCAGATATGAAAGACCTAGAAGTAACTCACCAAGAATGAATAATCAAAATTCAAATAATTTCAGAAGTCAAGGTCAATATCAAAATCGATACCAAAATAATGTTGGTCGAACTTTTTATAACAATGGCTTTAGAAATTACAATCAAGGTTCTTGGAATCAAAATCAAAAGTTTCAAAGGTCACATAGTCCAAACACAAATAAGTACCCTCAGGACCAGAGACCTTATAGAAATCATGCCCCATTTCCATCAACAGGTCCGAGATCCAAGACTCCAATTAGGGGTGATGGATCTTGGATGGATGTTCAAGTAGTAGGTGAATTTGGACGACCCAAGACCATTAAGGCTTGGGTCCCCCAATCTAACTAATCTTTCGATTGGTGTGTGCAGGAGCTGCTAAGGAGGATTATCAACTTATGGTATGTTGATAGTGGCTGCTCCAGGCACATGACGGGGGATGCGAGGTTGTTTTCTGAATTTGAAGAATTTGATGGTGGACATGTAAATTTTGCTGGTGCTAAAGGTGGAAGAATTACTGGACGAGGAAAAGTGACGAATGGGAAGATCACATTGGACAAAGTGAACTATGTTGAGCAGCTTAAACACAATCTGATGAGCGTGTCACAAGTCTGCGACAAGGGTCACTCGGTCCATTTTACAAATACTGAGGCATTGGTGTTGAAACCGGGTTTGGTCATTCCGGACGATTGGATAGTAATGCGTGCACCAAGGAAAAATGACACTTATGTCATGGACATGGGTGCCAAGGATCCAACTGCTGCGGTGGCGTGTTTACTGTCAAAAGCATCTGAAGCTGAATCAATGTTGTGGCACAGACGCATGGCTCACATTCACTACCGCAAAATGAATTACATTATTAAAAATGAGCTAGTGAAAGGGGTTCCATTGCTGAGGTTTCAAGTGGAAGATAAATGTCTTCCATGCCAAAAGGGAAAACAACACAAGAAACCTCATAAGTCTAAAACAGTAAATTCCATTAATGCCCCTTATGATTTACTTCACATGGATTTATTCGGTCCAGTGAACGTGAGGAGCATAGGTGGAAAGTACTATTGTCTTGTTGTCACTGATGATTACTCACGCTATTCATGGGTTTTCTTTTTAGGTACAAAAGATGAGACGGCGGAGATGCTGATAGATCTTTTTACGAAATTGGAAAACGTCCATGATGCAAGGATAAAGAGGATAAGGAGTGATAATGGCACGGAGTTCAAGAATCGAGTTCTGGATCTCTACTGTCTTCGAAAGGGAATTGAACATCAATATTCTGCTCCTTATACTCCTCAGCAAAATGGAGTCGCTGAGAGGAAAAACAGGACGTTGATTGAAGCCGCTAGGACGATGCTTTCAGATTCAAAGCTACCAGTTCTTTTCTGGGGAGAAGCTGTGAATACAGCTTGCTACGTCCTAAACAAAGTTTTGACCGTTAAACGTTTTAACAAAACTTGTCATGAGTTAATGTTTAATGAAAAACCAAACTTAACAGGCTTTGAACCATTTGGATTACCCTGCACGATTGTGCGAAACAAAGATAAACAAAAATTCGGTGAGGTGGCAGATGAAGGCAACTTTCTGGGCTACGTGCCTGGCACACCGAATAAAAGGGTTTTTAATCTAAAAACTGGTAAAATTGAGGTTGTTTTCAATGTAGAAATTACTTCTTACAAACCTCAACAATCAACGAGTGGTCCTGCTATATTATATGATTATGAAAGTGTGTTTAAATCATTCAATATTCCTGAGGTTTCTGATGCAGATGGTTCTCAGCTGATTCAAACAGTTGTATGTGAAGACGATGAAGGCGAGTTCATGCCTAGATCGAATGTTGATATGTCAGATGCTCCGGAAACTTCCCAAGGTGCTGCTAATCCTGATTCAAGCGATAGTGACTCTGAACCCATTCAGGGGGAGGATTTCATTAATCCGTTTGCAAATCAGAATATTCAGGGGGAGGTTGGATCAAACTTGGGTGATAATCTAGAAGTCGATGCTGTTGCTACTACACGAGCAAATAGAGATCATCCGGTTGATATGATACTGGGAGATCCTACTGCAGGTGTTCAGACTAGAAGAAGCATAGAAGCGAATTCTGGGTTATTTGTTTCAATTGAGAAGACTGGGATAGTGAACGAGTGCTTGTATAGTTGCTTTATTTCCCAAGAGGAGCCGAAGAACATTCATATGGCTCTTAAAGACAATTCATGGGTTGAAGCTATGCAAGAGGAATTGGCCCAGTTTGCTAAGTTGAAGGTTTGGGAATTGGTGGACCTTCCAAAAGGTGAGAGAGAGATTGGCACTAAATGGGTATTTAGGTGCAAGAAAGATGAAAGAGGTATTGTCACACGCAACAAAGCTCGGTTGGTTGTCAAAGGCTTTAATCAGCAAGAAGGGATTGATTACAATGAGGTGTTTGCACCAGTGGCGAGGTTGGAGGCAATTCGTTTGTTTTTAGCCTTCGCAACATTCAAGGGCTTCAAAGTTTACCAACTAGACGTGAAGAGTGCATTTCTTTACGGAAAAGTCCAAGAAGTGGTGTATGTCTCACAACCAGATGGGTTCGTTGATCCAGACTATCCAGATCGAGTGTACAAACTTGATAAGGCTTTGTATGGGTTACATCAAGCTCCCAGGGCATGGTACGAGACACTGTCTACACATCTGGTCAAAAATGGTTTTGAAAGAGGTCAGATTGACAGTACACTGTTCATTAAGAGAAAGAAGGAAGATTTTCTGCTGGTACAGGTATACGTGGATGACATCATCTTTGGGTCATCTGACGAAAACATGTGTAAGGAATTTGAACAGGTGATGAAGAGCAAGTTTGAAATGAGTGCTATGGGTGAGCTGTCTTACTTTCTGGGATTACAAGTTGAACAGAAGGAGGACGGGATGTTTATACATCAAACAAAGTATGTGTATGACATTTTGGCTCGATTCAAAATGAATGATTGCTCTACTTTCAACACACCCATTTGTGAAAACCACAATCTCGGCCCAGATCATGAAAGCACTGAAGATGTTGATCCAACTCAATATAGGGCGATGATTGGTTCTCTAATGTACTTGACTGCTTCAAGACCTGACATCATGTTTGCCGTATGCTTGTGTGCCAGATATCAGGCAAATCCAAAGGAGTCACATATGAAAGCAGTGAAGCGTATTCTTCGTTACTTGAAGGGGAAACCTAAACTTGGGTTGTGGTATCCAGCTGATAGTGATTTGAATTTTGTCGCTTACACTGACTCAGACTTTGGAGGATGCAAGTCGAACAGGAAGTCTACAACAGGTGGTTGTCAGTTCTTAGGAGGCAGGATCGTGTCTTGGCAATGCAAGAAGCAATCCTGTGTGTCTACATCTACGTGTGAAGCTGAATATATTGCTGCGGGTAGCTGTTGCTCTCAGGTTCTCTGGATCCAACAGCAGATGCGCGATTACGGTTTGGATTTCACTCGTACTCCTATTATGATAGATAATAATGCCACTATATCAATCACAAACAATCCCGTAAAGCACAGTAGAACTAAACACATTGACATACGTCATCACTTTATACGGGATTGTGCTGAAAAATGATTAATTGAATTGCACCGAGTCGACACAGAAGATAACCTTGCTGATCTTTACACAAAAGCTTTTGATCGAGCTTGCTTTGAACACTTAGTCGAACTCAATGGGATGAGGAATCCTGAATAACTGGTTTTTCATAAGAATTTTTTGTAAATAGTTTACTGTTTTTCTTAAAAATCAAAAATACAAAAACATCGAAAAATTTCAAAAACACAAAAACAATAGAAAAGCAAAAATGAGTTTCCTGGCGAGCAAAAGAGAAAATGATAGTACATCAGTGGTCTGTCTAAACCTCTTTAAACCTTAAATGAAATATGCTAAGCAGCTCTATATAAGATGTATCGGTAGGCTCACAATCATTTTAAAGTGTGCAGGGTGATATAAACTTAAATCGACTGAAGACCAGGTGGGAACCATTCATTGGCATATGGTCTTAGTACCGAAATTTCGTTTGAGAGATTGCCGAGGTTCTGAGATATTCGGTCTTTATGCTGCTTATCATCTGGGTATCATGGTTGTATCTTTTATCGAAAAATAATGGGGACGCAAGTCTAGATCTTCCATGATATCATACATACGTGTACATATTGCATTCGACCTCAATAAGTGATCAACAATCACATGTCCCCAAAATAAGTGATAAAATATCACAATTTTCCGGGAGTCAAGTTCGTCTCTCTGCTGTACGAAAGTACTGACCTGTTCACGGACTTGCTCCTGTGCCCTCATGCATCCGAAAATCAAGTTCCTCATCAATAAGTGATTCTATCACATAGGGCTTGTTTTCAATCAAATAAGTGAGTTTCTCACATCATATACGGTCAAACAGATGATAATCGGTATACTCACCGGTAAGATGAACCCTCGTGCATACCTTGATACGGGAATGTGTCGTGATGTGGATGAACACCGGTCGGTAAGTATAAATCATACCTTAACGTATCCCCTCGCCATGATTACATATGATAAGTTGAGCTTATGTGGACAACAATACCGATAATCGTTATAGGATGCTTATCTAAATGTTAACTAAAAGAACAACAAGAGCGTTTTGACATGACCGTACACTGATATGATTCTCTTACCCTCGAAACTCGCAAAAAGAATGTCTGTAAATATTTATTTACTGCTTTCAGTCTTTACATTTGAAAATATAAAAATCCAAAAATAGTGTCTTTTTCTGTTAAAATTCTTAATGTACGGAAAACTGTTATTCTTGGAGGAGTTGTTACCGAAAGGGGGAGACTGTGTTAGAAAGTGGGTTCAAAATTTTTTAAATCATGCAGGTTATAAGGTGTTTGTTAAAAATTTGTGCGTGTTGGTGCTTAATTGGAAAATGCTTAATCTGATACAGTTTAACTATCTCTAGTATAATAACAATTCTTTAACTATGTTGAAAAATTCTCATGGTTTCTCGAGATGTTTGTTTTATAGTATACAGATTGAAGCAGTTTGTTGATGAGAAGTTGCTGTGAAGAGAGGAGGAGTTTGTTGCTGCTTGGTAGAATCCTCCTTCTACAATGCAGAGTGGATGCTGTGAAGACTTACATTGAATGCTGAATCAAAACTTGGAAGATTTGGTGATTGGATGCATCAGCTTAGGGGGAGTCTGTTGCTGACAAAGATGTTGCTGACAAAGACAGAATTCATGTTGAAGCTGACGCTATCCAAAGACCAAAGACTGTGAGATTCTGAAGGCTAAAGTTTCCTTTGCAAGCTATTGTCAAGGGGGAGTTTGTTGGTGCATGTTATGTGACAACAGCTGTGGATTGGTCTTTGGATATTAAACAGTAGATTGGACTATGAAGACTTAAAGATTTCGAGATTATCAAGCCCAATCAAGTCCAAGTTTGTATGAAGTTTATTAGGTCCGAATTTATTATGTAATTGTATACGGGCCAGAGCCCAATTCGTGTATGGGAGGTTGTAGTATATAAACACCCTCTTGCTACATGTTTAGAGTGAGACACTTGAGACACTTTAGACAACTTGTGAGAGAGCATTCAAGTGTGAGAGCTTAAGAACAAAACAGAAATCGGCTGTTAGGTTCTGGTAGATCTTAGTGATTGTAAAACGTTTCTAAAGGTTTGATAATCACAGAAGATCAGTTTGAAAGTTTGTGTGTTTGTGTGTTTGTGTGTTCGAGTTCTTGTTCTTCTACATATTCTTGTTTCTGGGTTCGAAGATCAATCAAGGGGATTCCGCACCCTTGATAGATTAGCAGTCTTGTAACGATCCATTCGTGATTCAGGGACCTACACTCCTCGATGTTCATGAGTTTCGGAGGTTTTTGCATCGTTCCTGTTTCGTTCTCCATCATCGTGTTCTGTGCAATACTCATCGAGTTAACCGGTGTAGCGAATGCATTGTAAAAATCTTCGTCCATGTTTCGGATTCTCAAATGAGCTGTATCACCTTGTAAAAAAATACCTGTCGAACAAACAAAACACAATCAGTTTAAATGCTTATTAATTAACTGAAAGAAACTGGTACTCGAACTGGTGACTATTTTGAACGGGTTGAAGGTTGACACACTGTGCGGACTGAACGTTGACCAACTGTGCGGACTACTAGGACTCGGATCAAATTCAAACGACCTTTGAAACTTTTGAACTCCAAACCGCACGTACTTACAGTAACCACGAATCAAACCACACGACCTGACAAGTGAACTGATGACATTGATAAGAACTGGACCTTTTCACGCAAACTGACCTCACTATACAACCATTTCGTGTGAAAAAGAAATCACAGTTGAACAATCCTAAAATTTTGAGCTTAGACCATGCAATGAACCAACACCATTCACTTATCCGATAACTTTGTTGATTGGACCGTAACTGTTAATAGTGGGTCGGTGAAATATTATCTCATTGGACCTCACTTTATCACATAAGCCAATGAATGATCTGATACAAGTAAACTTCAATACTATCAAATGAAATAAGTGGCCAACAACTATTTCAAAATCTACTAATTTTAATTGGACCTCAAACTTTATCACATGTAATCACATGCACATCTTTTCTTTTGATTAAAAGACCCGACAAATTTCAAGACGGTTTCAAGCTGTCAAAGTTTTCAAGCTGTCAGACGATGTTATGTTCAAGCGACCAGCCAATTTCAAGCTAACACGTTGTATTTTCAAGCGACCAAGTCAATTTCAAGCTAACATGGTTTATTTTCAAGCGACCAAGTCAATTTCAAGCTAACAAGGTTGAATTTTCAAGCGAGCAGCAGTTTCAAGCTAACACACAATGTTATGTTCGCTTGAAATGTTGATGATGTCAGCAATTTCGAACTAATTTCAAGCTAGCAGACCGATTTGAACCAGATTTAAGTCGATTTTAAAGCTAAAACTTTCCTGGATTCATTAATACATGATTACGAACAAGATATGTGAATTTGAGCCGTTTTTAACCGTAAAAATTTTTAAATTTGAAAAAGAATGGTGTAGAAATCAGAAAAGTGACGAAAACAGGCTGTTTTTGGCAAAATCTCTTCCTCCTGAGCTCTGATACCACTTGTAGGATCGTTTTGAACGAGTCGTTCAGAAGAGATTTTATCAGTTTCAGATGCGGAAAATAAGAAACCGACTTTAAAACAGATTGTTTATCACTTTAAACACCTTGTGTATTGATTTAACAATGATTACAGGCACAAAATATACCGGCAGCACTTCGGTATCGATTACAAGACTTTCTTCCTTGGTAGCTTCAAATGACAACACATGACCTATATATACTACATGCTTGTTAGCTTGAAATGTCACACACATGTTCAAGCTACCAGGCAAGTTCAAGCTACCAGGCACGTTCAAGCTACCAGGCACGTTCAAGCTACCAGACACGATAAAAGACGAAGTCGACAGATGAATGCACCAACATGAATTTTGGCTACAAGAGGTGCAATTTTTTGGCCACATGGTGAATCACGAAGGCATTCACGTAGATCCCTCCAAGATAGAAGCAATCATAAATTGGAAGGTCCCACAATCCGCTACTGAAGTTAGAAGTTTTCTAGGGTTAGCTGGATATTATAGGCGCTTCATACGAGATTTCTCTAAAATAGCTGTTCCATTAACTAAGCTAATCTGTAAAACTGTTAAATTTGAATGGGGACCTAAGCAAGAAGAATCGTTTAGGATTTTGAAGCAAAGATTAACAAATGCCCCAATTCTCGCCTTGCCTGATGGAATTGAAGATTTTGAAGTCTTCTACGATGCTTCTAAGTTGGGGTTAGGATGTGTGCTAATGCAACGCAAAAAGCTCATTGCGTATGCATCAAGGCAGTTGAAGAAGCATGAGGAAAATTATACGACTCATGACTTAGAATTAGGAGCAATAATTTTTGCCTTAAAATTTGGAGACATTACCTGTATGGAAGTAAGTTTACTGTCTATACAGATCATAAAAGTTTAAGGTACATATTTAGGCAAAAAGAATTACACATGAGGCAAAGAAGATGGATGGAAATTCTAAGTGACTACGACTGTGATATTCAATATCACGAAGGAAAGGCAAATGTAGTAGCAGATGCCTTGAGTCGTAAGTATCATGAAAAACAAAGACGAGTCCGTGCTCTTAGATTAAATCTCCAATTAGATTTAATGGAACAACTGAAGAACGTTCAAGAAACAACAATCAAGGATGATGCTGAAGGAATGAAAGGGAGGATAAAATAATTAGAACAAGGGACTCATGGAATTTGGAGATTCCATAAGAAAAGGATTTGGGTACCTAAGCAAGGAAATTTAAGAAATAAAATTTTAGCGGAAGCCCATAAATCTAGATATACCATGCACCCTGGTAATAATAAGATGTACCAAGATTTAAGAGGTAACTTTTGGTGGATAGGAATGAAAAAGGACATAGCTAGATATGTATCTAAGTGTCTAACTTGTTCGCAAGTTAAGGAAAAACACCAGAAACCTTCAGGTTTACTTCAACAATTAGAAATGCCTGTATGGAAATGGGAACTAATAACAATGGACTTTGTTACCAAGTTACCCAAGACCAGAAAAGGTAACGATGCAATCTGGGTGATTGTAGATCGATTAACCAAATCAGCTCATTTTCTGCCGATGAAGGAAACCTTTAGCATGGAAAGATTAGCAAAGTTATACGTAGACGAGGTAGTGTCCTTACATCGAGTCCCACTCTCCATTGTGTCGGATAGGGATAGTCATTTCACTTCGCATTTCTGGATAAGTTTCCAAGAAGCAATTGGGACCCGACTGAATTTAAGTACTACATACCATCCCCAAACAGACGGACAAAGTGAAAGGACGATCCAAACATTGGAAGACATGCTCAAGGTATGAGTAATAGATTTTGGTGGAAACTGGGATGACCACCTACCCTTAATCGAATTCTCTTATAACAATAGTTATCATGCAAGCATCGAGGCTTCCCCATTCGAAGCACTGTATGGACGAAAGTGCCGAACTCCAGTTTGTTGGGCAGAAATAGGAGAAAGCCAATTATCCGGTCCCGAGATTGTATAGGAAACCACTGACAAGATAACTCGAATCAAGGAAAGACTGAAAACGGCTCGAGACCGCCAGAAAAGTTATGCAGACAATCGATGCAAGCCATTAGAATTTCAAGTTGGAGATAAGGTACTGTTGAAAGTTTCTCCTTGGAAAGGGGTAGTTCGGTTCGGTAAGAAGGGAAAGCTAAGTCCAAGGTACATAGGACCATTCCCAGTGATCCAGCGGATAGGACCAGTTGCCTATCGCTTACAACTACCAGAAGAACTAGCTGGGGTACATGACGTGTTTCATGTATCTAATCTCAAGAAATGTTTATCAGACGAATCCCTGGTAGTACCTCTTCAAGACATAGAGGTAAATGAAAAGCTGAAATTTGTTGAGAAACCGCTCCAAATAGAAGACAGAAAGATTAAGTTCCTCAAGCACAAAAGATTAGTGCTGGTCAAAGTCAAGTGGGATTCAAAAAGAGGACCTGAGTATACCTGGGAACTGGAATCGAAAATGAAGTGGAAATACCCTTACCTGTTTCAGTAAATCTCGAGGACGAGATTTTAAATATGGTGGGGAGGTTGTAAGGACCTGCACGAAATTTCCCTAAAGCGCCCCGTAAGTAGAAACCCGAACCCCTAAAACCCTAATTCTTATGAAAAACCAAGAAATTCAATTCTTCTGATCGCTCACGGGCCGCGTAAGAGTTCAGCCAATCTTACGCGGGGCGCGACAGCTAGGCTAGTCTCCGGATAATGATCATTGCCACATGTCTGACACGTGGCAGACCTACACCGTGACACGGCAGCCCTAGCCGTAGCTAGGGTGGCGCTCGGGGGCCGCGTAGGACTTCCTATGAGTTTACGCGGGCCGCGTCAACCTCAAAATTCAGCTATAAATAGGATGTGCATGGGGCTTTCATCTGTGTTCGAAAACTTCTTTTAAAAACGTCCAAATTATGTTCAAATCGAGTATTTAAGGGTCGAAACGCTGCTACGATTACAGGGTAATAACTCGATCACTGCTACGATACAATGTCCGAGCGATTGAAACCGATCCGATGGATGTTTAAGTGTTGCCTGAATCCAGGCTATACTTTGTCATTCGTCGTGAGGGTTTTGATTTCGTGAGCTTATCGTAAATGTTGTATTAAGTTACTAACCTAGTTTCGTGTGCATTGTTATTTAACTAGGTTACGAGGCTAAATCAGTAGGCAAAACTCTGTCCAGTTAAACTTGCAATGCGAGTCATTCTCTTTTTATCAAAAGTGTTTTACAATACCTCAATGTTTTCCAGTTATATTTTACAGGGATTAAGTCTTTGTTATCTTAAATTACTGGCAGTAAGTGGGGTATTGTGCACAATGACTACAGTTTTAATCACTTTAGGTGAAAGGACCTAAATAGTGATACACGTCACTTTTGGGTGAAAGGACCCAATAGTGATTTGACCACAGTCATAGATCCGGTCGAGTGACAACTGAACCAGCTAATTATAAGATAGAGGCAATTGTAATCGCTCTTAATACTGTAATCTATAACAATGTGTTGTTTTATGCAAATTGAATGACTCGCCAGTATTTCCCCGCTGATAAAATCTTTTTAAACATGTTTCAGGTGATTTACTGTGAACCAGGAAAAGTGCCGCGTAGCACTACCAGCTTGGGTAAAGTGGCTCAGTAAATAAATAAACATGTTTTTGTAACCAAGGAATTTCCCAGTGAAATTCCTCTATTGTAAACTACGGGGTTTATCCCGAAACTTGAAATAAAATAACTGGGTGTTTTTAGTTTTAAAAGATCCTGTTAAAATTTCCGCTGCCAAAATTAAATACCACGGGTTTTCTGTCTCGCGGCAATCGAACCAGGTAACTGGGTCGGGGGCCGTGATAGGTGACGTTTTTGAAATAATGCATGTGAATAACGTATAAGTGTATGAAAAGATTTAGTATGATGTGTGTGTAGAAAAGGAAATCCTGAAAATAATTTGAATTTTGAAAAGAAGAGGTGGTATCGTGTTAAGCATAAGATTGAAAAGAGTAATATCGAGGTTTGATTAAAACTTGGAATGTTCCAATATGGAACTTTTGACTAAACCGAAGTGGTCGAAAGTTCTTTTGAATTTGGGAAGCATGCTTTGGCCTAATAGGTGGAATACTCTCGCAGAAATTTTGGTTAACGGTATTCACCCTTCTGGTTACTACATGCCCCAAATCAATCGAAAATTCGAGACTTGGCAGGATTTTTGAAAATCAAGGAGTGGGACTAGTTGACAAGATGCGGGTTTCACCCCTAACTTTGACAACGTCGTACCCTAAATGTGGTTAGTACTCATCGGGTCACGAAAGTTAATTTCGACACATAGACGAGGGTCCACTAGATTTAAAATAGAAATTCTCCATCAAGGTGTGGATTTCACTCCTAAATTGATGGCGAATATTATGTAAAAAGAATAAGTGGATTGAGAGTCGTTCACCAAATTGTGGGTTTCACGCCCATTTTGGCAAAGTCATCTCGTTTGTATAATACGAGTGTTTTGGAGTTTAGCGTAATCAAGTAAAATGCCTTAGTAAAGGCGTATGTTTGGAATTGTAAAACAAGTATGAGCACATAAAGAATTTTAAGAATTTAGCACATAAAAACGCTTCAAGAAATTAGCATGTGAATCAAGTATGGTCAAGTATGCTGTTTAACTATAGACTAGGTTAAAAGCATGGCAATTTTCCTAATTCCCTATAGTTATGGCTCTGATACCAATATGTCACACCCCAACCGATTACGGAAACATCGGAGTGAGATGAAATAGATTACTCATTACACACAACGCTAAAGTTGTGACAAGTATTTAAGAATAAAATTTCATTTCATTGAATAAGAGAATCAATTACATAGTTTGAAATAAAGTACGATAAGTCAAAACAAATAAATTACAATACAAAAAGTATTAAAGTTTAAATGCATTTCTAGGCACCCTACTAAGTTCCGTGCATTATCAACATCATCAAAAACCTGCAACATGTTTTAAAAGCATAGTTCAATACAAAAGTATTGGCGAGTATACAAGTTTGGTGTACTAGCATATAAGTATGAAAATGATAATGAACAGTCCACATGGCAAACCTAGTTATCAAGATTAACGTATAAACTGGCATGTGAACAAACAAGTCAAACCAAAGATTACCACACATATAAATGACTTAACATGACCTCAAGAATACGAGCAGTGCGTTACTCCTATAGCGCTATACATGTTAAGGGAGCCTTGATCGAAGTTAATGACAAGTTCATCACATAAGAATCACCCAGAAAACACGAATCAAGCATAACAAATAGTAAGCATGTATTGGATTTTTTTGTTTGTATAATTGCATAATAATATGTATGTTAAGTGTGTTTTGTATACATAAACATGTTACACCCAAAAAGTGTGAAAGCGGTACAATGGGTCAAGTATACTCACAATATTGCACATGCTTTCCGATTATCATAAGTGACGAGTTGTTTGCGAATAAGGATTCAATGGAAGAGTTACATGTTGTTTAGGAAGTGGTAAGATTCGGAATTTAGAATTTAAAGTATCAAAAGTAGGTTTATGAAAAAGTAATATCTAAGTCTAAATGCTTGTTTTTGACACTATGTTTAAGTGGTTTCATGGGTCCCAAATTACCCATTAGAATCATAACAAGTATCTTAGAACTTTAGATATATTTGCCTTGGTTTGTGACGAACAATCATGGCTTGATTATCATCACAAACTCAGCCACGTTTTATATAATTTGATGTATATTTATAAGGTAATAATATAACCTAAACTATGTCCAATCAAAGAATGTCATGTAGTATCAAGTATTGTCAAGCATGGATGTTTAAAACCTCATTATATGATTCACCACTACACACACCATCATGAAGATGGTGGGAGGGTCATGAATAATAAGAAAGTAAATCTAATCTAACAAGGCTCAAGTGACCAAGTACACTACAACCCAAGGTGTGCCAATACGACATGGAAAGGTAATCCTAAGTGTCGGAGGCTAGACGGGGCTAAGGTACTTTGATTCTAGCAAGTCACAAGAGTGTTCATACACAAGGTTAAGAATGAAGGAGTGGAACTTAGTTTGGAAAAGCCCAAGCTTCCATTTGTTCACACTTCATAAGTCACAAGTTCATCATATGGAAGATGATGACTTGTGCTTGTTTTCATCATTCAATTAACATGTATGAACAAAAATAAAATGGGTATTTGAACCCAAAACTTTAATGGAAATCACCCTAACACAGACCCACAACCATAGACTAGGTTGTGTGCTTGGTGGGAATAAGATTCTACCAAGTTTCTATAAAAAACATGAAGATGCAAAGATATAAAAACAAGCAGAATTTAAAGTGCACTTTGGACCTCAGAAATGGTGAGGTTTCACCTTACTTTGCCCAAGCAAACTTGTGAAAACCTTCCTAGAGGTTATCCAAGTGTTTTAGAAGAAAGAACAAAGAAGAAGTAGAAGAAGAAGTGATTTAAAACTCACTTGGAATGGCTGAAAGTTTCTAATGTATGTTGCTGAAACTCAACTGAGTATAGGGATGTTTTGAGAGTGATTAGGAGCTTGTAAAAGTGGTAAAATGGCTGGGATAATGTTCATTATATAGGGAAGCAATTAGGGTTTGAGTTGGTTGAGCATTAAGTGCAATTAGGTGGGAGTTAAGCATTAAGAAAAGAACTTAATGGCTGTTTTTTTATTTTTTAAGCATATAAGGTGTATAATTATGTTGCATATTATGTATTTAAGATGTTATAATGTTTATGTAACATGTAATAAGGCCTAGCATGTATAACAAATACAAAATCAAGTGTTTAATCAAGCAAGTAAGTGTGAATTTAGTGTTGTAAGAAATAAATGAAGTGTTGAAATGATTTAACAAGTATATGTAACAAGTAATGAAGTGTTAAATAAGTATAAGTCTTGTATTCAATTAACCTAGCATTTTGCATTTAAGTATCACAGATACACAATAGTTGTTTACGAGTTAAACATACGTTTAAGGGAATCATGAATCATGTAACACACGAATGTATGTATCATTGTATTAATATGTATAAACGATGTATATTTGACATAAATGATCAATTTTATTACGATCGAAGTCTCGTATTTACAATGATTCGAAAATAGGATACGATTACAAGAGAAACAACTTTCCAAAACAGAAATACAATATACACTTTCTAAAAATGGAAAGCTGCGAAAAGCGGGGCGTTACACCTAAGTATAAAAGGTGACACAAACCCTAATACCCTCATTGTTATCCTGTGCACACAACCAGACCCAACCTCTGCATCTCTCCATCTCGATACAGTCACCGGAGAACTTCAGTTGTCTTCTCGGTCACCGGCAGCCATCACACACCCCCTAAACCTCCTCCTACCTCAGCCACACACAACCATCTCTCCTCTCACCCCACCCTCTTGTTCCCTCTCTCTCGGCATACATATCACCGGCGAAGCAAGACAGCCGGCGGAGGTTCAGCGAGACCCGACGGAGCGATACGGCAGCTAGTGGTGACCGGCGAAGGTTTTCGACGACTTAAAACGTTTTTCCGGCACCCTTTTTGTTCCGGTGATGTTCCGTTTCCAAGACGATGATGATGATCGATGATGGTGGCAGTCGATGATGATGATGAGACGATGCGATGTTGACGGTTAACGTAATGGTGGTGGCTCCAGCGATGGCAGACGCCGTTGAAGGCACGGTGGTGTGCCGATGTTCTGATGATCCCGACGGCGGCTACAGGTTTGTGACTCGATTCAGGTTTCAAGTTTGGTGACTCAGTTCAAGTTTTGGGTTAATAGGGTTCGTTTTTGGTTTGGGTCAGGTTTGTTCAATACCGGTTTCTATTCGATTCAGTCTTGGTACGGATTCGCGGTACGATCGGTTCGGGTAAATAAGTCAAAGGCAGATAAACAGATATCTCGGTTCGGGTTTAATTCAGTTATGGTTCCACTCGACTTGACTTAGTTCAGTGTTGGTTCGTGTTTGGTTCTACACGGTTCAGGCTCAGATTTGTTTCGGTTTCAAGTTCGGGTCAACTCGGTCAACACCCGAGTCAAACTCGGTCAACAACAATCAAAACAGTAACTCAAAGACCCGGTAACATTTAAATGACATGAATTTTAAATACATTGTTATACGTTTTATGTTTTATATATGAACCGAGCTCGAACCGAATTATTTAGTGATTATATACGTTTTATTTTTGGCGCATTTTGACGAAAACTATATATGATTGATTACATTGCGTTGAATTGTTGAATTGTTGAAATTTGAAAATAACTGACAACTTGTGTTGTCGGGGTTACCCTAAAAACAGAGGAAACTCCGTCCGTTTTTCGTAAAATCCGTTATTTGAAACATTTATAATTCCTAAATGACGTCTATCGGATGTCAAAGTATATTTTTTCAAAATAAATATAAAGTGTATTATTTATTTTGAAGACGATTTATGATTTACCAAACGAAGTATAATGTTCGATAAACACGAGTTATAAGTAAACGAAAACCTATACTTGCATAAATAAATACAATTATTTATATATATTCCAAGCTTTCGATAAATCGAACAACTTCGAATACTCATTTAAAATAAATATAATGTTTATATTTATTTCGAACGTCGGGAATTCCAAACATTTTTTTTATAAATATAATGTCTATATTTATTTCAAACATCGACTTTAAACCCTTTTACGAACTGAATATAATTTTTATATTTATTTCGAACGTTGAAATTCAGAATTCATATTTCAAATGTTTAATATTCAGAAATCATATAATATAAATATAATTATTTATATTTCTTTCAATCATCTAGAATCCGAATTCTTATAAAATGAATATAGTTGTTTATATTCGTTTCAAACGTCAAGATATCGAATATATACACATAGATTTATTTCTTTACGTTCTACGAAAGCCATCATGATATCATACCTACTTATCATTTCGAATTCGTAACGTTTTACATATATATATATATATATCTGTGTACTTGAATAAATATATACTTTCATCATACGAAAGCTACGGAGGGTCGTACTACTATCGATCTACGTATTTCTATTCGTGACGACTAACACAACTTCGTAGATATATTTATATAAATATATATATATATATATATATATCTCAAATCACTCGGAAAGTAAGTCATTTCCGAGACTTAGCGTCATCCCGATTATGAATGGGATCAAATAACCATAGTTTGGTTATTTCAAACCAAAATAATAACACCTTCATAGAATCGTTGAGCTAACGATTCGGTAGAGCTCGGACACGTAGTTTTAGCTACGTTGTTTTAATTACAAACTTATAAGTGATTCCTTGTTAGGAATGCTATGTTGCACGCTAGCGAGTCACGTTCCTGGAATGACATCACGAAATCACATTAAGCTAACTTTGCACAAGGATATCAAGGTGTGTTCATAACCCCCACTTTTTACCGTTTTACATTTCGATAATGTTTTCGGGGGGTGGAAAGACATGCAAGTTTTGTAAAAGCACATAAGATTTCGATAAACGAATATCACATATTTATAAGTCATTTCGCAACATGATTTCAACGAACTTAAATGGTTTACAGAAAGATCATGCTAAACATACCAGTTTTATAAAACATAAGTGTTTCTCGAAACATGCATGAGTTTTATGACATGGGCTAGGACCAATAACATTAATGACATGGGCTAGGCTCAATAACACGAATGACATGGGCTAGGCCCAAGGACATGGGCTAGGCCCAAGGACATGGACATGGGCAAGGCCCAAGGATATGGGCGAGGCCCAATACACACACATATTTTAACAATTAGTATGTAGCTATGGGATTAGATGATGATAGATCACTGTGCGTAAGTAGGATGATGACAATAGTAACCATTAATCACGTAGTGACCAAGGTGCAAAAGGTATAGATCTATCGAGTTTGAGGCGCGCTCCACTCCTGGTTTGTTAACCCTTTAGGGGTGCTTTTGTGATCCCAATTGATGCCAAAGTTGTCTCAGTTTGGTTACTTACTTATAGCACATAGGTCAGTGTATTAGCTACACATTGATTGATCTTTAGATTCCATAGGCATCCTACATACTTCGATTTCAATACTGGTTTACAAAGATAACAGAAAACATTTCAATAACAGTTTACAGATACGACTGAAAACATTTCATTACTGGTTTACAAACACAACATTTTCATGTATCAGTTTACAAACTTAACAGAAAGCATTTCATTACCGATATACAGATACGACATTTCAAATGCTTTGGGGATACTATGATCTCACAAACCGGTTTTAAAAATGCAAGATTTCAAATGTTTTAAGATGCATTTGATACAAAACAAACAAACTATGAACTCGCTAACTTTATGTTGATTTTTTTTTCACATGTTATTTCTCAAGTTTCATTTTTCAAAACTACGGAACGGTTGGGATAGGAGAACACATGGGGATTCGAGTACTTAGAGGGCGTTCAATTTCTAGAAGTCTTAGCATTACATACTTCCGCTGTGCACTGATGATGCCATTCGGATCACACCCGGCTCTGATGTAATCGATTTATCGGGGTGTAACATGGTTTTGCTACATGCTAGTTGTTGGTGGCATTTCTGGCAGCAACAACAACCTTTCTCTTGCCTTTGGTGTTATGATCCCTTTTCTTGTTATTAGGCCTCTTAACACCACCATACTTGACCATTAGAACTTGGTTGGTTTTATGTGGAATGTTTATCTCGACCGTTTTGAGCATACCATGTAGCTCAGGCACAGTCTTCACCCAAGCATTCATATTATAGTTCATAATGAACTGGTCATATGAGCTAGGGAGAGAGTTCAAGATGAAGTCTGCTGCCATTTCATCTTGCAGGGGATAACCAAGTTTGTTCACCTAGTCAATGTATCCTTTCATCTTAAGCACATGAGTACTGACACATGATCCTTCTAGCATTTTACAGCTTTTGAGTTGTTTCATGGTGTGATATCGCTCCTATTGGGCTTGTTTCTGGAACTTTCCTTTCAGTCATTGGATCATGTCATAAGCATCTTTCTCTTCCATGTTCTTCTGAAGATCAGGAGACATGGTGGCTTGTCACACCCCAACCGATGGCGGAATCATCGGGGCGTGGCACTAGGCGAATCAGATTGCTTAAGAGAATCCATAACAACTAAATTGCGACAGTATTTAATGCGTTCATTATCCCATATTAATAAACAAGTACAATCACATAAGCTGCCATGAATTTTCATGATCTCTCAAACAATACAAATCCGACAACTTAGATTTTAGGTGTGTTTTTAGACTTCCTAGCTTGATTTGATGTGGACTGCGACTAAACCTGCAACATACGTTAAAACAACGTCAATACAAAAGTATTGGCGAGTATACAAGTTTTGATAGAGTAGCGTAAAATAGTTAAAAGTGCTGCGAATCACCAAATACATAAACGAGATACCTCAACATACATGCATATAAGACAGATACTACCAGCTAAGTCACTCGAGCTGCGATTGCGATTGCTATTCATCCTAACTAGACCCCGTCGGGTGCTATAGTACTATACTAGTTAAGGCGGGACCTCGCGAGTAAAAGTCCTAACACATATGTAACTAGCATCACGTGTAAATATGCATAACAGTTATTCGCAAGTGGTAAATAGTTTGATTGAATAATTCGTTTTGATAAATTTGATTTAATAGGAACGTATGTTACACCCAAAATGCGATAAAAAGGGGTTCGAGTATACTCACAGTCGGTGTTCAGCAAGTAAACACAACTTGGTTGGATTGAAGGGAGCGCGTCTGAGATTTTCCGGATTACAGATTGATAGCGTCAGCGTCGAACAGTGCGTTTAAACGGTGGCGGAGAGCCAATGTCGGATGGTAATCCGATCGGATGGCAACCCGATCAGATGGCCAGTCGATCGGGTGGCAATCCGTTCAGATGGTCATCCGATCGGATGGCCATTCGATTGGATTGTCACCTCGTTTGGCAAGGATGTGTTTGTGTATGATGGTATGACTTTTGAAGCTTTCGTTGTAGCATTTTGAAAACAGAGAAGTATCTCTACCCTTCAGGTCGGTCGATCGAACGTCGGCTCGATCGGGTGACGATTCGATTAGTAGAACACTTAGCGAGAACAAGTTCACAGCAGTTTGTCACTCGATCGGATTGCAATTCGATCAGGTGGCATTCCGTTTGGAACTAACTATGCATTGCACATGTTGAAAATTGTTTGAAGTTTAAAACATCACATGGTCGGATGGTCGTTCGATCGGACGAAAATCCGATCGGACGGCAATCCGTTCGACGTTCAAAACTGTTGAAGATTTGAAATATGGTTTAAGTGTGGAATCAGGTGCAAGCCGATCGGACGGCTGTCATCGGGTGGCAATCCGTTTCGGTGGCCTAAGTCATATTGACTCTTGTTTTTGAAAGTTTTGCGGTTTTCTCGAGTCGGTGTGACAACGTGCCAAACAACAGAACCCTATCAACACCCAGGTGACCCGATCGGGCAGGAATCACCCTAGTCCGATCAGTCCACTGTTGGAGACGGTTGCTCATGTTTAACCCGAAATCGGTAGTCTCTTTGATAGAACTCAGATCTTGAACCAATGCTTCACTAAGAACGAGTAGAAGATCAGAACAAGCTCTGCTTCTATCGGTTTTGAGTGCTTGAGTGTAAAAGAGTTGAAAGAAGGTTAGAAAACCATCTTTTAATTCTTTTATTCATGATTATGTGTAGATCTGTGTGAAAATGTTGTTTATTCTTGTGGAAATCCTTCAGATCTGAGTGGTTCTTGGTGGAATGAGGCCAACACTTGAAGTTCATGAGAACTCCATGATGACATCACCCTAGAACACCTCAAATCCATTGATTTCACGGTTAAAAGTTAAGATTCAGAAGAGAATATGATGAAGAAGTGCGTGTAGATCATAGAAGTACAAGATTTGAGGTAGAAACTTACAAGATTCGCGAGAAATCGAGAGAAAATTACCCCAAAGCGTGCTGGTCGAGTGAGAGCTGTCACATCACTGTTCAAGTGATGTGACAAGTGCTATTTATAGGTGTAGAGGAGAAAGGTGGGGGAGTACCATGGATAGGGTGGCTGTCCGATCGGGTGGTTGTCGGATCGGTTGGCAATCCGATCGGGTGGCAATCCGATCGGGTGGCCATCCGATCGACTAGTCACTCGATCGGTGGTCTCCGGGGAATTGCGTTTCGATGTTTCGTTTCGATAGTTTGGTCACACCTTTTCATACCCACATTCATATAATTAGTCACATAGGGTCGTATAAATATCCACATTTCAAAGTTGCGATACAATAACCGGGTTTCGTTTTGAATATGCGTTACTCTGCGACGCATCACGGCTAGGGGTGCAAACGAGCCGAGCCAAGCCCGAGTTTTGAATATGCGTTATGAGAGCTCGGCTCGATTCGAACTTTGTTATCAAAGCTCGGGCTCGGCTCGTTTGTATTTTATCAAGCTCGAGCTCGGCTCGGGCTCGGCTCATTTATTATCTATTAATTAGTATATTAAATAAAAATAATATAAATAATAGACTTTTTAGGCTTGTGAGCTCGATAAGTAAAGCTCGGGCTCGGGCTCGTTTACTAAATAAGCTTATTTTTAGGTTCGAGGTCGGTTTGTAAACAAGTTTAAATAAGCTCGGCTCGACTCGGCTCGTTTACACTAAGGCTCGATAAGGCTCGACGAGCCTAACGAGCTTCACATGTGAGGCTCGATCTCGGGCTTGATAAACAAACAAGCTTTGTTTTGAGGCTCAAGCTCGGCTCGGGCTCGATAAGGCTCGGCTCGTTTCGAGCTTTTTCTCGAGCCGGTCTCGAGTAGCTCGCGAGCCGCTCGGCTCGTTTGCACCCCTAATCACGGCCATCGTGGAGGGTAGAATAGGTCCTCACTCAATGTCATCGTGAGCGTTAGTGCGTGTGATGCGATGTGTTATATCGATAAAGTATGCGTAATATGCGAAAATACTGCGAAATAGCGATGTATTCGATATAGTTACACTATGATCCGAATCTCTGGTGCTAGGCATAACAAGTATAGCGAGTGGTAACAACGCAAGAACGTGCGGGTTGTTACATGGCTTGCATAAGGCAGGATACCTCAACGGCATCCTCGTTATGCTTTTCTAGTGCCTTACGAGCAGCAGTAGTGTTACTTTCAGGCTAGGTAGGGACTGGGCCATCTAAGATATATATCTTTTTCTCCATCTTGAGAACTATTCTCAGATTGCGGTGCCATTCGAGAAAGTTGGTGTTATTCAGTTATTCCTTTTCAAGTATAGACTTGAGAATGAAGGAGTTGTTTTCATTAGACGTTTGTTATATAAGCAAAGGATCTTAATTAGTATTTTCGATGTATATTTTCCTTATTTAATTAATGACCCATGAACAGTAATTAGAACAAGGAATGAGAATCTGGCTATATCAGTAGTAAAGGTAGCTGTGGTATGCACTATAGAAAGTGACTAGGCAGACTGACAACGAGTGTCAATTATGAGAATTGCACAACTCTCGAGTATGAGGCCGCTAAGACAACTCTTGTCTACGCATTGATACGTTTAGCCTCATCTATGCCGACTTTTACTTTCAAGACAGCTGGAGCAAGTGATGAGAAAAGAAAAAGTAATAGTCGTCCTAAAAAAGGTACTTGTGGAAGGGCCGAATGTGTCAACGAAACCCTTGCACCTTGGAAGGATAAGCTAGACATCAAGTGCGGTGTTATGGCTCCAAACACTGATGGTTCGCATTATGTTCCATGTCGCAGCCCCCGACCCCTACCCCGGGAGCGGGAGCTGCGAGACGCAGAGCTGGTGATATTGGTGTTTATTAATTTGGTAGCGGAGATGAAACATCAGGATCGTAGTTAGGAAATAGTTTCAGAGTTTCAAAACACCAAACTTTTATAATAAATAAATGGGATAAAACCTATGTTCCATTGATAATACATTATAGGGATAAACCCTATAATAATTGAAAACATAATCTCCTTTTATTTAGGTAACTTTTTATAGCCACTTCTTTAAGCCTTCAGTGCTCCACAGCTGGGCTTCTATTAGCTTCACATTAAGTTACCTGGAACACGTTTTAAAAAGATTTTATCAGCAAGAAATACTGGCGAGTGCATCCCAGTTTAATCAAAACAAACTTTTATAACTTTACAGTATTGAGAGCGATTACAATGTTTATATCTACCAATATACTCATTCAGTATTTGTCATGTTCACAGTTCCATGACTGTGGTCATGTTACTCATTGGCTAACTCGTCATCCAATAGAAACAGATTACTAGTAGTGTATACAAAACCCCACATACCGGCAGCAATTGTAGAATACATAGACTCAATCACTGTAAGTATAATTGAAAACGTTTGAGGTTTTGGTAAAACACTTTGGTAGAAAAAGGGAATGACTCACTCTGTAGACCTAGGTGTTTCTATAGCTTCCCGTTGCTTTTCCTGGTTATTATCTATTAAAAATAAACAATGCACACGTGTTAGTAAGATAACCCAAATCACATTAGCCATACAACACGAGACAAAACTCCAATGAACTTAGTCAGGCAGAGCCTCGACATGCGTTACGGAGCCCTAGATCAATCGGGTAGGGTAACAGATTAGTGATCGGGTGTTAAAATACTTATAACGAGCCAGAGATTCGTGTTTTAGGGGTATAATTCCCGATAATTTTCGCACTATATGTTTGAGAGAGAAAGAAGATTTTGAACGAGGAAGACTGAAGCTGAAAGCCTCAATATATAGGCTGGTTCGGGGACTCGCTCGTGCCCCGTGAGCCCCGTGCCTCTCTCTTTCACGCCCCGCGAGCCAGACCTAGCGGTTAGTCACCCGCATAGGTTCAACACATAACCGGACACCTGGCAACCTGAGGTTTCACCAGGCAGCAGATCCTCGCGCCCCGTGAGACATCTGGTGGGCTTGGTTGCGGCCTATATTATTTTTTTTATTTGATTTTTGTTAAAATTAAGGTTATTCAGGTTCATTTATGTATATAAGGGGTATATTTAGGGCGTTTAGGGGTGTTTTACAAGGGTTGTTATATCCTCCCTACCTTGTTTTAAATCTCGTCCTCGAGATCTACTGGAACAGGTGTGGATATTTTCGTTTCATTTCTGACTCGTGTTCCCAAGTATTCTGGTCCTATCTTGGAATCCCATTTCACTTTGACCAAAACGAATCGCTTGTGCTTAGGATTCTTGATTTTTCTATCTTCAATCTGTAGTGGTTTCTCTATAAACTTAAGTTTCTCATTTACCTCTATGTCCTGAAGAGGTATCATTAATGATTCATCTGCTAAGCACTTTTTAAGATTACATACATGAAATACGTCATGTATTCCTGCCATTTCCTATGGAAATTGTAGCTGGTAAGCTACTGGTCCTACTCTTTTGATAATCTCAAAAGGTCCAACATACCTTGGGCTTAGCTTCCTCTTTTAACGAATCTGACCACTCCTTTCCATGGAGAAACTTTTAATAATACCTTGTCTCCAACTTGAAATTCTAATGGTTTTCGTCTGTTATCTGCATAACTCTTTTGACGATCTCGTGCTGCTTTTAGTCTTTCCTTGACTTGAATAACCTTGTTCATTGTTTCTTGTTCTATCTCTGGTCCAGATAGTTGCTTTTCTCCAATTTCTGCCCAACAGACAGGAGTTCGGCACTTTCGTCCATAAAGTGCTTCAAATTGTGCAGCATTAATGCTGGTGTGATAGCTGTTGTTGTAGGAAAATTTTATTAATGGTAAGTGATCGTCCCAATTTCCTCCAAAGTCAATTACACAGGCTCTAAGCATATCCTCCATTGTCTGAATTATCCTTTCGCTTTGTTCGTCTGTTTGAGGATGATAAGTTGTGCTTAGATTCAACCTGGTTCCCATTGCTTTTTGGAAACTTTCCTTTAATAAAATTTTCCTACAAAATGAGATGTAAAACGGCTATCTCTATCAGACACAATAGATAAAGGAATTCCATGTAATGGAACTATTTCATTTACATATAACTTGGCTACCTGTTCCATACTGAAAGTTTCCTTTATAGGTAAGAAATAAGCAGATTTGGTTAATCTATCTACAATCACCCAGATTGTATCATTACCTTTTCGTGTCTTGGGTAATTTGGTAACAAAGGCCATTGTTATCGATTCCCATTTCCAAATTGGCATTTCTAATTGCTGCAATAGCCCCGAGGGTTTCGGATGTTCAGCTTTAACCTGTGAACAGGTTAGAAATTTAGCAACATAGTTTGCTATATCCTTTTTCATTCCTATCCACCAGAAATTCTTTCTTAAGTCTTGACACATCTTATCACTACCAGGATGTATCGTATACTTAGATTTATGGGCTTCTTCTAAAATTCTGTGGCGTAGGTTTCCTTGAATAGGTATCCAGATCCTTTTATTATGGAATCTCCAAATTCCATATGCTCCTTGTTCTAATTCCTTAATCATTCCTTTTAAACCTTGAGCATCGTCCTTGATTGTTGTTTCCTGTATTTCTCTAATTTTCTCAGTTAAATCTATCTACAGATTTAGTCTTAGAGAGAGTACTTGTTTTAGCTTTTCATGATACTTTCGACTTAAAGCATCAGCTACTACATTAGCCTTTCCTGCATGATACTGGATATCACAATCATAATCACTAACAATTTCTATCCAACGTCTCTGTCTCATATTTAATTCCTTTTGCCCAAAAACATATCTTAGATTCTTATGATCTGTGAAGACAACAAACTTACTACCGTAAAGATAGTGTCTCCAAATCTTAAGGGCAAAAATTATGGCTCCTAACTCTAGATCATGGGTTGTATAATTCTCTTCATGTTTCTTAAGTTGTCTAGAGGCATAAGCTATAACCTTTTGACGTTGCATCAACACACATCCGTATCCTAACTTAGACGCATCACAGTAGACTATAAAGTCTTCAGTTCCTTCTAGTAACGCGAGTATTGGTGCATTGGTTAACCTTTGCTTTAAAATCCTAAAGGCTTTTTCCTGTTTTGGTCCCCATTCAAACTTAACTGATTTGCAAGTCAATTTGGTTAATGGAATGGCTATTCTAGAAAAAAATTGAATAAAACGTCTATAATATCCTGCCAGTTCAAGAAAACTTCTTACTTCTATTGGTGATACAGGGACATTCCATTTGGTAATCACCTTGATCTTTGTGGGATCCACATGAATTCCTTCTTGATTAACCAGATGTCCAAGGAATTACACTTCTTGTAACCAGAATTCGTATTTTGAGAATTTAGCATAAAGCTTTTCTTTTCTCAATAAAATCAAAAGTGTATGCAAATGCTCTGCATGATCCTCTTTATTCTTAAAGTAAATTAGAATATCATCTATAAAGACAATTTTGAATTTATCTAGGTATGGTTTACATATCCTGTTCATCATGTCCATAAATGCAGCTGGGGCATTGGTTAAACCAAATGGCATGACTGTAAATTCATAATGACCGTACCTCGTTCTGAAAGCAGTTTTAGGACTGTCCTTTTCCTGTACTTTCAGTTGATGATATCCTGAACATAAATCGATCTTAGAAAAAAATCGAGTTCCTTGAAGTTGATCGAATAGGACATCGATTCTCGGTAGTGGGTACCGATTTTTAATCGTAACCTTGTTCAATTCCCGGTAATCAATGCACATACGCATCGATCCATCCTTCTTCTTGACGATTAACACCGGTGCTCCCCATGGTGATGAACTAGGTTGTATAAAACCTTTTACAAGTAGTTCGTCCAACTGTTTCTTCAGTTCCTGCATTTCCGTTGGTGCTAATCAATATGGTGCTTTGGCGATTGGTGCCGTCCCTGGTATTAGGTGAATTCTAAATTTAACCTCTCGATCTGGCGGTAATCTAGGTAACTCTTCTGGAAAAACGTCTGAGAATTTAGATACTACGGGAATATCTTTTAATTCTTTTCCTTTAGTGTTAATGACTACTGAAATCATATACACTATTCCTCCTTTCCTTGCATAACTTGCAGCTTTTATCATAGAGATGAATTTTGTTGACCTGGTTAACTTGTCTCCTTTAGTTGTGATCTTTTCACCCTTTGGTGTACTTACTTGTACAGACTTTTGATCACATAAAATACTGGCATGATTGGATACCAACAATCCATTCCTAATACAACATCAAATCCGGCTAGATTCATTGGAAAAAGATTAGCAGTAAAATTATGGTTTAGAATTTCTATCCTTGCTCCCTACAGGATTTCACTTATCTTAATAGAATCTCCATTTGCTGTCTCCACTAGATAGTCTTGTTGAAGTTTAGTTAATGGTTGGTTGAGAAGTTTGTAGAAAGAAGTATTGATAAAACTTTGGTTTGCACCAGAGTCAAATAACACTTTAGCAAAAACATCATTAACTAAAAACGTACCGGCAATCACATCCGGAATCATCTTGGCTTCTTCAGCTGTCAGAAGGAATGCTCTGGCTGTCACACCCCAACCGATGGCGGAATCATCAGGGCGCGACACTAAACGAATCAGATTGCTCAAGAGAATCCATAACAACTAATTGTGACAATATTTAACTAGTTCATTATCCCATACTAATAAACAAACATTTCACATAAGCCATAACAGATTTCATGTCTCTTAAACAATACAAATCCGACAACTTAGATTTTTAGGTGAGTTTCTAAAGTAGCCTAATCTTGATTCGAGTCAGTCTGCGTTTAACCTGCAACATACGTTAAAGTAATGTCAATACAAAAATGTATTGTCGAGTATACAGGTTTGGTATAGTAATAAAATAGATAAAAGCGTTCCGAATTTCCACATACATAAACGAGATACACACAACATATATACTACCGGACAAATACTACCAGCTACGTGCCGAGATGACTACGATGGGGCGGTGCGAGTTAGTCTTAACTAGACCCCGTCGGGTGTGAGTCGAACTGTAGTACTATACTAGCTAAGGTGGAATGTCACGACTAAGAGTCCTAGCACATATGTATCAAGCACCACGCGTAAATATGCACGTCCGTCATTCACATGTGATAAATAGTTTAGAGTGTGTACTGCGTTTTGATAAATGTGTTTTAGATATGATATGAACGTATGTTGCACCCTAAAGTGTGTATTAAAGCGTAAAAAGGGGGTTAAGTATACTCACAGAGAGTGTTTAATAGTAAACACGGTCTGGAATGGAGTGGAGGCAGCGTTGGATCAGCCTGCGTACGAGGACAGAATGCGTAAGTCTTCCAAAGTGTTGATACGGTGGAAATCGGAGTGTCGGTGGGAAACAGAAGCTTCATACGAATCTGTGCCTTAGTACGAAGGCGTGCCTTCGTACAAAGGGAGTCTTCGCAAAAGTGTTGCTTCCGTTGTCCAAAATCGAGTGTTCTTCGCGTCTGTCTTCGGGAAATCGAGTGTCCATCCCTCCAACCTTAAGCTACTGATTAAACTTAGGCCGGGGAGGTCTTTGTTTGAGTCACGGGTGAGAATCGGGCTGTGATGTGTGAAACCAGTGCCTTCGTACGAAGGCAGTGCCTTCGTACCAAGCCGGAGCTTCGCACAGAACAGTCCAGTTCACAAACGTGGTTGTTTTCGGCATTCGGAGCTATTTTCTCGTCAGAATCGGATGTATTTTCGAGTCCTATTCAAGGCGGTTTCGACAGCACCTCGTCCCACTATCCAGTGAATGAAATATGTGTCGGTTTGGTCCGTTTTTGTGTATAAATCAAGTTTAAAAGTGGTTTCAAAGTGTTTGCATTGAGATCTAACACTTGGAGTGCGAAGTCTGTAGATTTCTAACTTGGGAAGCCGAAGCTAGGCCCAATACACTCGGTTAAGTGTAGTTCCATGATGAAATAAGAAGACTTGGTGAAAAAGATGAAGGTTTTGTAAAAAGAATGAAGGGTTTTCATGAAAATAAATAAGTTAGATGAAAAGATGAAGTTTGGTTGAAAATAGAAGAGTTTTGATGAAATCGAGGTGAATCTTGTGGAAAATCGAAGTGGAAAACGTTGTGTAATCGTATAAAAATGATAAATCTTACTTGAAAACGGTCGGACATCAATTTGGCAGAGTTTCAGTACGATTTTAGCAAGTTAGAATGAGAACGGGAGGGCATGGCTATTTATAGAGGTAGCGGGTTCGAACAGAATGCTTTGGTCGAAGCTGGCTGCCTTCGTACGAAGCTGCTGTTTTGTGTGCAGAAAACCTCGTTTCGCTTGCAAGATGCTCGTTTAATGTGTTTTGTTGTGTTAGTTAGTGTAAGTACTTTAAGTATTTTAGTAAAGTATTAAATATCGTGTTACGTTGCGTTTCGGTGAGATAAATTGAGTTGCGCGTGCCAGCGTTTGAGCGTTTTAACACATAGATAATAATATATATAACTAGTAATATAATATAATATATATTTATTTATATACAAGTAACCGCGTTTTGATTCTGTGTTGCGTTGCGTTTGCGTTGAGCGATAGCGAGTAGCGTAATAATAACGTAATGGTGTAAGCGAAAGCGTTGTAAGCGTTGTCATATAGCGTTTTGTAATAAGCGATGTAGCGCGAAATATGCGAAGTAGTGTAGTAAGCGATATAGTTTACATTATGATTTGAATCTTGGGTGCTAGGCGTAACGAGAGTAACGAGCGCGAAAGTGCGAGTTGTTACAGTCTCCCCTGCTTTAGAAAATTTCGTTCCGAAATTTATTCGAAAGGAAGACTGTGAGAATTGACACGAATAAGTAGCGATACAAGCGTCAGGGTAAGCCGTGGATGAACGAGCGATCGATCGAGGATTGACGAGTGAGAGCGTCTTGGTGGCATGGGAAATTAATTGAGAAAAAGCGACTTGCTTGACTAGGGAATAGTAACTCACGAGTTACCGATCCATAAATGTTTTAAGTTCTTGAATAGTTTTGTTAAGTTATTGCGAAAAGATTTTTCAGGAAAAACCTGTTTTATGAAAATTTTGTTATGACGTGGTGTTAAACTTAGTCGATGTTTAAACCAGCGTTGTAAGAAAAGTTTTGTTTGTCCAAAGGTTTTATTTTAACTTAAAAAAATTCTGAAAATCTTCCATTTATTTCCAAAAGGGTTGTTTGAAAGAAAATTTTGTTTGTATAAAAATGGTGCCAAAAGTTCAAGTAACGTCGAGCCCCACATGGCATCTTTCCACGGAAGTTTGTTAATATGGCTAAAACACTTATATATAGGAAGTACCGGCAGCGTATCCACCATGTTTTAGCCATATTGTCTCTGTCCCGTGGAACGATGTCATGTGTGTCGACATGGTATGGATAGGTTTTAGTGTCCTTGGTCCATTCGATAAATGGTTGGACTGAGTTTGAAAGGAAGATCAAGTAGACTGAGCGGTGAAGTTGATTGCAAACTTAGTTAGGGATAAGAGCGTGCGCGAATGGTTCAGAGATTGAAATATTGAAGCAGCGTGAATGCTAGGTGCGTTAAGCGTTTAGGCGTCGAGAGGGAAAAGCGATGAGAGTATCAAAGCGATGAGAGTATCAAAGCGGTAAGATTGATTGATGTGATGAGCGTTAAAGCGTCGAGAGTGATAGCGATGGTGAAGCGAGATAGATTTCAGCGAAGGTGAGATTGCGTTGTTGTAGACCTACGAAAAGTCTAGCGATGACGCGATCGAGAAGTAATGATATGTTACGCCTTGCGAAGGAGTTTAGCGTATTGAAAATAGTCTCAATAATATAAGAGGTCTAATAACGTTCAACTCCACATGGCATTTTCTTCACGAGAGTTTGTTAGTATGGCAAAGCACTTATATATAGGAAGTACCGACGGTGTATCCACCATGCTTTGACCACACCGCCTCCGTCCCGTGAATAGATGTCAAACTTTGTCGACATGGTTAAGATGCTTATATATAAGAAGTACCAGCGGCGTATCCACCACGCTTAACCATGCTTTTAACGTTATGGCATCATTAGAACTTACTACGATCTCCATGCACTTACCAAAATAATCCCGTGTGCACCCGTGATTAATTTGGTTCTTGCATGTTTATCGTAACTTGTTCCAAAGACGCATAGTCGGGGTAAAACATATTATATCGTGATATACTATATAGTGCTAGTAATAGAATCTGTGTGTAAACCTAGACTAAGTGTAAGGACTCGAGAGAGAGAGAGAGAGAGAGGAAGAGAGAGAGAGAGAGCGAGAGAGAGAGAGAGAGAGTCGCCATCGCATATTGAGGCGAGATCGGACAATAGAACAATTATAAAGCATAAGTATCAACGTCGAGAATTTTACCATTAACCACGTCGTTCTGTGCCTGGTTGGTGTTGATGTTGAAAACTCTTGCCTGGACTGTGGTTGTTGTTGGAGCTTCTGCTGCGGGTGCTGCATCTGCTGGTGCTGCGGTTGCTGGGGCTACGTGCTGCATTGGCGGTGCTGGAAGTGCTAGTGTGTCTTGGTGTCATGGCCTTGTGCGGCATTGGCTGGTGAAGTGACCGTAACAGTTGCAATTGGTGCAATAGCGACAGTGGGCTCCAGCCTGGTGGTGATAGGTGCATCTCTGACACAGGGGAAGAGTTCCAGTGTAGGCACGCTTTGGGTAAAGTGGAACTGCTTGGAGAGGCTCGGGTTTTGGCGGTGCAGTTGCTGATTTCCACCAAAGAGATGGACCGATTAACGAGTCAAACATGATTCTTCATCAAATAACAGTATGTTTGTCCGAATGGGCTGGGCCCATCCGGCCGAATGGACTGGATCTGGTATTTTCCGTTGTTTGACACGTCGTTACGCCGTCTCCGTTAACTCAAAACTTTTACTTAGAAAATTTTACAAAACTTCAACTACAGATCACTCGCCCGAATGGCCATCCGTCCGGATGACCATCCGTCCAGATGACCTGACTCCTATAATATCCGCGGGTTAAACACTTTTAAATCAAACTTTGAAAATTTAAACGGTTCATAAACACCCACACATGATCCGAATGGCCATCCGTCCGGATGACCATCCTTCCGGATGAGACCCACTTGTTCGGATAAACTATTGAACACTTAACCAGTTTGACATTCTGTTTACAACCATTCAGCCGTGAGGAAGACTTATGCTTTTGTTTCCGTGCACAGGCTGACCCGACGCTCTCCCTTCAATCCAATCCAGCTTCTGTTTACTTGCTAAACATACACTGTGAGTATACTCGAACCTATTTTCATTTAACGCACTTTTGGGTGTTACATACGTTCTCTATAAAAAACACACAACGTAAACACTTTATAAACGCTAACCGCTCCCACATGCTATACGTGATTTGTTGAATGCTTGTTACTATGCTTACACAGTGTTACACTAGATCGCCTCTAGCAACGATAGTACTATAGTTTGGACTCAACACCTGTGTGACAGGGGTTGCTAGGTATCACATTACATTACTTCACGTGTTCGCTTCGGTGAACATGTGTTGCGCATACTCTACAACGCAGTCTCGTGGTTAGGTTGTATCATTGTTGGTAGTTACATGTTTCGCCCGTTATGTGTTACATGTTGGTTATGCGTAAACGCTTTTCATACTATTACTATGCAAACTTGTGTACTCACCTTTACTTTATGTATTGACTTTTATTTTAACGTATGTAACAGGTTGATTGGATGTTGAGCTGCAAACAAGTTAGGAGTCTAGAAACCCACGAAATAAAATTTGAGTTGTCGGAATGGAACTTGTTTTTGAGACTGAATATTTGTAATGACTGTTATGCTTTATTTGTTTAATAGTATGGGATATTGAACATTAAAAATATTTTCATTAATAGTTGTTATGGATTCTCATGAACAATCTGTTTCGCTCAGTGCCACGCCCTGATGATTTCGCCATCGGTTGGGGTGTGACAGATTGGTATCAGAGCCATAACTATATGGAATTAGGTCGAGTCGTATAGAACAGACCTAGTCTATAGTCTAAGTACCAACAGACCCTCGTACGAACCCACTTGGGGCTTCGTACGAACCTACATGCTCACTCTCGTTTCAACTCAAAGGTCGTCTTCGTATGGAGAATAATGCGTGGGATGAGTCAAGCTTTTCCTAAGGCTAACACTCTCTCCGACTTTAATGCAGACAACCTTCCCTAAGGTTGAAAAACTATTTTGCCTTTCCTAAGGCTAACATAATACACACGTTTTCGAAAACGCTCGCATAACACAACCGACTGATTGGGTCGAGATTAGGTGTGAAACCAGGAACTCTCGATAAGATCACTCACTTTACACGTATTTTTACTCTCAGCATGAGAACCTCTGTTGAGTTAGGAGTGACATCCATACCTCGACCGAGATCTCCATCTCTATCTCGTGGTTGTCTAACCACTCTCAAGAACGAAGTTGTTAAGTTAGGGGTGAAACCTGTATCTTAATAACGCATTCCACTCCCTACTTTGATTATAAAATCTCACCAGAGTCTTGACTATTCCAATGACTCGAGTCGCGTAGTAACTAGAAGGATAAGTGCCGTTCACCGAGTTTCGGTGAGAGCACAGTCTATTAGGCCAAAGCGTGTACTCGAACTCGTTGGGAATAATCGAATCACTTTGGGTAGTCGACGTCTAACACCCAGGACACTATGTTTTCGATTTAAGCCTGCAATCGCCGATTTTACATGTCATCGATTTTATTATAAGATTGAGCTTTAGATTGCGAGAGTTAAACTCTATGCTGATGGTTTTGATTTAGCGCTTCTCACTCAGCAAAACACGCACAACTCGCACAACCCCCCTTAATCTAAAACGCTAACTAATCGCAAACCAAACTAAGAACTCTCACACACTATACTACTCGCTACGCTATCTGCCACCGCTCGCAACTCTCGCACGCGCTACGTGACCTTGAAAGATAGGTGAACACCTGCAAAATATGTGTTTACGTGAATTATGTGCCCAAATGCGCTTATGTGTATACGTGCTTATATGGAATATGTGCCTATGTGCCTACGTGTTCCTGAGCTTTACATAATAATAATAATAGAGGATGTTAAAACGCTAAACTTTTCAAGACCCGATATAATCGAATCTCGTCTAATTCATATGAAGACGTCTGTTGCAGAATTTGCACTCGGCAATGTCGTCATTTAGATCCCACACTCACCGTGTTGCCCGACGAAACCATGTTGACAAGCATATTGCTTCACTTGTGGCCAAGGAAATGGCTAAATTCATACCTCAGATTGTCAGTGAAATCAATGAGGCCAGCAGCAAATCTTCTGTCGAATCAAAGAATGAAGCGCCTAGAACTCCCTTCAGTTTTAAGCAATTCAAAGCCTGCGGTCAAGCAAGTTTTACTGGTGAAGATGGACTCAATGCTATGTTTCAGTGGTTTGACTCTATCGAAGTCACCTTCAGGCAAAGCGGATGCCCAGAAAATCTCCACACTGTGAATGCTACCGGAGTCTTTCAGTCCAGAGCGCTGGATTGGTGGACTGCTGAGCGCAACAGACACGGTAACGATGTAGCTTTTGGCCTCTCCTGGGAAGAGCTCAGGGAGCTTATGATGAAGGAGTTATGTCCTCCTCACGAGGTTCAAAAGCTGGAGAATGAATTCTGGCACATCAAGTAGGAAGGAGGTGACAACGCTGGTCTCACCGCTTGTTTTAAGCAGCTGAGTATTATCTGTCCTAGTTAGGTGGACACGCCTGATAAGACAATCAAGAAGTACATTCGAGCTCTCCCCGACTGTGTAGTTAATTTGTTCAAGCAGCAAGACCTGCTACGATTGAGGAAACTTACCAGCTAGCAGCCGAGATCAACAACAAACGAGTCTTGGCTGGAGCTTTCAAAGCCTCGACCAAGAGTCTCAATCAGGTCACTGCTACACCCAGCACCGATAATGCAGCATCTCAAGGTTCAAAGTCTTCACGCCATAGCCGCAAGCGAAAGAACAACAACAAGAACTATGCCACTACCATTGCTCCACTCAACGTCGTCCCCGTACAGCCCAGCAACCAGAACCGTCAATTTGCTGTTACCAACGCACCGCCTACCAAGCGTGTGTACATTGGTATCCACCCTCTGTGCCCTACTTGCACCTATCATCATCCAGCAGGGGTGAACTGCCGCTTCTGCGCAAACTGCAACATCTATGGGCACTTTACTGCTCACTGTCGTTCAGGCCCACCTCAGCAAGCTGGTCAAGCTCTTCCAGCACCACCAGCTCAACCCCTTGCTCTTCAGGGTAACCCAACAGTTCCAGCACCCGTTGCAAATGCTCGAACTTGCTACACTTGTGGTGACCCTAACCATTTTACTAACGTCTGCCCGCACCGCGTTGTGAAACAAGAACCACAGCAGCACCAACCACCGCAGCAATGACAACAGCAGCCTCAGCAGCAGCAACAGCCACAACAAGCAGCCCGCGGAAGAACTTTCAATATCAACGTCCGCCAAGCTCAGACCGACAACAATGTTGTCAATGGTTCGTTCCTTGTTAACGGTATTTATGCTTCGTGTTTATTTAATACTGGAGCCGATAACTGTTTTGTGTCGTTTGAATTTGAAAAGCTCCTAAAACGTAAACGCGCTAATCTCCCAATGACCTTCGACATTGAAATTGCCACCGGAAGAACAGTCACCGTCAGTTTCGTTCTCCATGATTGTACCCTTACACTCAACGATCACGTTTTCCCGACCGATCTCATTCCTATGCAACTTGGTAGTTTCAATATCATAGTAGGCATGGATTTTCTTCAAGAAAATCGTGCCGAAGTTGTGTGTTTTGAAAAGATGATTCGTTTCTCCCTTTCAAACGGTGATCAACTCTGTGTTTATGGCGAAGTATCCTCGAAAGAACTGAAACTTATGTCGTGTAGTCAGGCAAGCAAGTATCTCCGCAAGGAGGAAAATCGTGCTTTCTTAGCCCACATTGTAGTAGCGGAGGAGGAAAAGAAACCGATGGAAAAGGTACTTGTGGTTCGTGATCTTCCTAATGTCTTTCCTGACGATTTACCTGGTCTACCCCTACCCGCGATATCGACTTTCGTATTGACCTCATTCCTTGAGCTAAGCCTGTCGCTAAAGCTCCTTACCGTCTCACACCGTCCGAAATGCGTGAACTATCTAGCCAACACCAGGAGTTACTTGATAAAGGCTTCATACGCCCTAGCACATTCCCTTGGGGCGCACCTGTCCTTTTCGTGAAAAAGAAGGACGGATCGTTACGAATGTCCATCGATTATAGGGAACTCAACAAGCTTACTATCAAGAATCGCTACCCTCTACCTCGAATCGACGACTTATTTGATCAACTACAAGGCGCTACGTGTTTCTCTAAGATCGACCTACGTTCTAGTTATCATCAGCTGCGTATTCAAGAGCAAGACATCCCTAAAACCGCTTTCCATACTCGTTATGGCCATTACGAATTCGTGGTCATGCCTTTTGGTCTCACCAACACACCCGCGGTCTTCATGGATTTTATGAATCGTGTGTGTAAACCCTTCTTAGATCGCTTCGTTATTGTGTTTATCAAAGATATCCTTATCTACTCGAAGTTGAGAGCTAAACTGGTGCAACATCTTCATTTAGTTCTCAAGCTTCTTCAAGGAAATCGCCTCTACGCCAAATTCTCCAAGTGTGAATTTTGGCTCGAGGAGGTTCAATTCCTTGGTCACAATGTTAATAGTCAAGGAATTCACGTCGATCCCGCGAAGATTGAAGCATTTAAGAGTTGGATTACACCGAAGACTCCCTCTGAAGTTCGTTCTTTTCTCGGATTGGCGGGTTACTACCGTCGATTTATCGCTGATTTTTCTAAAATCGTTGTTCCTCTCACTGCCTTAACGCATAAAGACAAGCCTTTTGTTTGGGGAACCGAACAAGAGGATGCCTTTCAAACTCTTAAGCGTATGCTTTGCAATGCTCCCGTACTCGCGCTTCCCGATAGAAACGACGACTTTGTTGTTTATTGCGATGCCTCCAACCTAGGTCTTGGTTATGTTCTTATGCAACGAGACAAGGTTATCGCGTACGCATCTCGCCAACTCAAAGTCCACGAGAAGAACTATACAACCCACGATCTTGAACTCGGTGCAGTTGTTTTTGCGTTAAAGATATGGCAACACTGCCTGTATGGTACCAAGTGTACAGTCTTCACTGACCATAAGAGCCTGCAACACATCTTGAACCAGAAAGAACTAAATATGCGCCAACGCAGATGGGTTGAACTTCTCAACGACCATGATTATGAGATACGTTACCACCCAGGCAAGGCAAACGTCGTTGCTGACGCTCTTAGCCGACGAAGCTATTTGCATAGTGTCCGAAATGTGCAAGCCCATCACAACCTCGAAGCCCTCATTCGCGACGCACAACACGCTTGTTTTCTCGAAAACACTTTGAAGGAAGAAAGAATACGTGGAACCGAAAATCAATTAGTGAATAAACCAAATGGTATCTTTCACTATCTCGAACGTATTTGGATCCCTAGTCGCAATAATCTCCGTGGGATTTTGCTGACTGAAGCCCACAAATGCCGATATTCCATTCACCCCGGTGCCGACAAGATGTACCAGGACCTTCGCTCCAGGTATTGGTGACCGGGAATGAAGAGGGATATCGCTCTCTACGTTTCGAAATTCCTAACTTGCTCGAAAGTTAAGGCCGAACATCAACGACCCTCTGGCTTACTCGAACAACCCGAGATCCCGATGTGGAAATGGGAGAGTATAGCTATGATTTCATTACGAAACTCCCTCACACTCCTTCCTGTCACGATAGCATTTGGGTTATCGTGGATCGTCTTACGAAATCCGCCTACTTCTTACCGATACGAGAAGACTTCAAGGTTGAACGATTAGCACGAATCTATACTGACGAAATCATTTGTTGACACGGGACGCCTCGTGACATCATCTCTGACCGCGATGGTCAATTTACCACACGTCTCTAGGAGACATTCCAAGTCGCTCTTGGTACAACTCTTAACCTCAGTACCGCATTCCATCCCCAGACCGACGGTCAGACTGAGCGCATGATCCGCACCCTCGAAGACATGATTCGCTCGTGCGTTACAGATTTTGGTGGTAATTGGGATTCGCATTTACCTTTAGTGGAATTCTCATACAATAACAGTTATCACGCTAGTATTCAAATGGCACCCTTTGAGGCATTATATGGTAGAAAATGTCGATCGCCTATTGTATGGCACGAGATCGGAGACGCTCAAATCACCGGTCCTGAGTTATTACAAGAAACGAATTACAAGATCCTCCAAATACGAGACAATCTCTTGAAAGCTCGGAGTCGTCAGAAGAGTTACGCTGATAAACGCCGCAAGCCCCTTGAGTTTGAAGTTGGTGATCACGTACTCCTAAAGGTTTCACCTTGGAAGGGGGTGATCCAATTCGGCAAGAAAGGAAAACTAGCGCCACGATACGTGGGTCCCTTTAAGATTCTGGAAAGAATTGGCAAAGTGGCCTACCGACTCGAATTATCGGAGGAACTCAGCAACGTACATCCGACTTTCCACGTCTCGAACCTTAAAAAGTGCCTAGCTGAGGAAAATCTTCACGTGCCTCTTAAAGATTTGCAAATAAACGAGACACTACACTTTGTGGAAAAGCCAGTAGAAATCATGGATCGAGAGACCAAGAAACTGCGACGCTCTCGCATTCCCATAGTGAAGGTTCGTTGGGAAGGCAAACGCGGCGCCGAGTTCACTTGGGAATTCGAAAGTGATATGAAAGCTAAATATCTGCAACTCTTTGTTATGCCTACTACTTAATTTCAGGACGAAATTCCCTAAAGTAGGGGAGATTGTAACAACCGTACTTCGGTTGTTCCTACTTTGATCGTATTTCTTTCGTAAACGCTTGTACTCTTGGGATTCGATTAACGCGATGGGTTAAACTATATTTTCAACGCATTTTAAACGCTTATTACAACAGTTACTTAATCATGATTGTCACATTTAAACGCTATTTATAACGTTTGTTACTTAAAACACTGTCGTAACGCAAACTCAACACAAACTCGAAACGCGGATCATTTATGCTAGGTGTGTTATTTGTGTGATTACTTGTTTATAATGTTATGTGGTTATCAATGCAACGCTTGTGCACTCAAACGCTCACTCGCAACTTTATTAAACGCAACGCAACACTTAACAAACGAACCAAAGTTGGAAAACTAACAAACACTAACTCGGCTGTCCGGATGACCATCCGTCTGGATGGAGCCATCCGGACACTGCCACTCGCACACCGCCTTAAACCCTCGCCCTCCCCTATGAATACTAGCCGTACACCCTCATATCAAGACTTTGACACTCCCATCTGCTCCCCAAGTCTCAGACGCGATTCAAGGCCTTTTGTAAGCTTTTTCTCCTAAATCTTCGTCAATCATCATCTCTAATCACTTCTACTCCATCTTCTTCATCAAAATGACACACACACCTTAATTTTTTCTCGAAAACACCGGTTTTAGACCCCTCAAAGGTAGTATTCACTCGTTTTGCTTAGGAAAACTGTTGTGGAGCATCATTCAATGGAGATTGGTCTAAGATCCAAAGGATTTTCACACTTTTCAACTTAGTTATGAAAGATTTAATCATTTTTCAACTTATTTATGAAACTCCTCTTCGATTTATACAAAATACTGGTGAAATCGGACTCAGTCAGACTCTCGACTCGTTCCTTAGCCGAAAGCCGCCTGGAAAACTGATTTCCACCGAAGAGATGGATCGATTAACGGGTCAAACATGATTCTTCATCAAAGAATAGTACGTTTGTCCGAATGGGCTGGGCCCATCCAGCCGAATGGACTGGATCTGGTATTTTTCGTTGTTTGACACGTCGTCATGCCACCCCCGTTAACTCAAAACTTTTACTTAGAAAATTTTACAAAACTTCAACTACAGATCACTCGCCCGAATGGCCATCCGTCCGGATGACCATCTGTCAGGATGACCTGACTCCTATAATATCCGCGGTTTAAACACTTTTAAATCAAACTTCGAAAATTTTAACGGTTCATAAACACCCACACACGATCCGAATGGCCATTTGTCCGGATGACCATCCGTCCGGATGGGACGCAACCGTTAGGATAAACTGTTGAACACTTAACCCGTTTGATATTCTGTTTACAACCATTCAGCCCTGTGGAAGACTTATGCTTCTATTTCCGTGCACAGGCCAACCCGACGCGCTCCCTTAAATCCAATCCAGCTTGTGTTTACTTGCTAAACACACACTGTGAGTATACTCGAACCCATTTTCATTTAACGCACTTTTGGGTGTTACATGCTGGTTACGCATAAACGCTTTTTATACTATTACTATGCAAACTTGTGTACTCACCTTTACTTTATGTATTGACTTTTATTTTAACATATGTGACAGGTTGATTGGATGTTGAGCTGCAAACAAGTTAGGAGTCTAGAAACCCACTAAATAAAATCTGAGTTGTCGGAATGGAACTTGTTTTTGAGACTGGATATTTGTAATGACCGTTATGCTTTATTTGTTTAATAGTATGGGATATTGAACCTTAAAAATATTATCATTAATAGTTGTTATAGATTCTCATGAACAATCTGTTTCGCTCAGTACCACGCCCCGATGATTCTGCCATCGGTTGGGGTGTGGCACCATAACAACTAATTGTGACAATATTTAACTAGTTCATTATCCCATACTAATAAACAAACATTTCACATAAGCCATAACAGATTTCAAGTCTCTTAAACAATACAAATCCGATAACTTAGATTTTTAGGTAAGTTTCTAAAGTAGCCTAATCTTGATTCGAGTCAGTCTGCGTTTAACCTGCAACATACGTTAAAATAATGTCAATAAAAATGTATTGGCGAGTATACAGGTTTGGTATAGTAATAAAATAGATAAAAGCGTTACGAATTTCCACATACATAAACGAGATACACACAACATATATACTACCGGACAAATATTACCAGCTAAGTCCCGAGATGACTGCGATGGGGTGGTGCGAGTTAGTCTTAACTAGACCCCGTCGGGTGTGAGTTGAACTATAGTACTATACTAGCAAAGGTGGAACGCCATGAGTAAGAGTCCTAGCACATATGTATCAAGCATCACGTGTAAATATGTACGTCAGTCATTCGCATGTGATAAATAGTTTAGAGTGTGTACTGCATTTTGATAAGTGTGTTTTAGATATGAACGTATGTTACACCCCAAAGTGTGTTTTAAAGCGTAAAAAGGGGGTCATGTATACTCACAGTGCGTGTTTAATAGTAAACATGGTCTGGAATGGAGTGGAGGGAGCGTTGGATCAGCCTGCCTACGAGGACAGAATGCGTAAGTCTTCCAAAGTGCTGATACGATGGAAATCGAATTGTCGGTAGGAAACAGAAGCTTCGTACGAAGCTGTGCCTTCGTACGAAGGGAGTCTTCGCACAAGTGTTGCTTCCGTTGTCCAAAATCGAGTGTTCTTCGCGTCTGTCTTCGGGAAATCGAGTGTCAATCCCTCCAACCTTAAGCTATGGATTAAACTTAGGCCGGAGAGGTCTTTGTTTGAGTCACGGGTGAGAATCAGGCTGTGATGTGTAAAACCAGTGCCTTTATACGAAGCCGAAGCTTCGCACAGAACACTCTAGTTCATAAACGTGGCTGTTTTCGGCGTTCGGAGCTGTTTTCTCATCTGAATCGGATGTATTTTCGAGTCCTATTCGAGACGGTTTCGACACCACCTCGTCCCACTATCCAGTGAACGAAATATGTGTCAGTTTGGTCCGTTTTTGTGTATAAATCAAGTTTAAAAGTGGTTTCAAAGTGTTTGCATTGAGATCTAACACTTGGTGAGTGCGAAGTCTGTAGATTTGTAACCTGAGAATCCGAAGCTAGGCCCAATACACTTGGTTAAGTGTAGATCCGTGATGAAATAAGAAGATTTGGTGAAAAAAGATGAAGGTTTTGTAAAAAGAATGAAGGGTTTTCATGAAAATAAATAAGTTGGATGAAAAGATGAAGTTTGGTTGAAAATAGAAGAGTTTTGATGAAATCGAGGTGAATCTTGTGGAAAATCAAAGTGGAAAACGTTGTGTAATCGTATAAAAATGACAAATCTTGAAAACGGTCGGACAGCAATTTGGCAGAGTTTCGGTACGATTTCAGCAAGTTAGAATGAGAAAGGGAGGGCTTGGCTATTTATAGAGGTAGCGGGTTCGAACAGAATGCTTTGTTCGAATCTGGCTGCCTTCGTACGAAGCGGCTGGCTTCGTTCGAAGCTGATGTTTTGTGTGTAGAAACCTCGTTTCGCGTGCAAGATGCTCGCTTAATGCGTTTTGTTGTGTTAGTTAGTGTCTTTAAGTATTTTAGTGAAGTATTAAATATCGTGTTACGTTGCGTTTCAGTGTGATAAATTGAGTTGCGCGTGCCAGCGTTTGCGCGTTCTAACACATAGATAATAATATATATAACTAGTAATATAATATATATTTATTTATATACAAGTAATCATGTTTTTAGTTTGCGTTGAGCGATAGCGAGTAGCGTAGTAATAGCGTAATGGTGTATGAGAAAGCGTTGTAAGCGTTGTGATATAGCGTTTTGTAATAAGCGATGTAGCGTGAAAATATGCGAAGTAGCGTAGTAAGTGATATAGTTTACATTATGATTCGAATCTCGGGTGCTAGGCGTAACGAGAGTAACGAGCGCGAAAGTGTGGGTTGTTACACTGGCATTCTTCTTGGGTCCTTCAGTTGCCTTAGCTTTGCTGGTTGTCGCTAGAGCTAGTTTCGAACAGTTCAGTTTGATATGACCAGCTTCTCCACAAATGAAGCATAGCCTTTTGCTAGCTTTCTTCTTGCAGTCTTCTTCCTTATGCCCGGAAATTTTGCAAAAAATTGCAGTATATTGAGCACCTTCCTGAGTGCTTCCTTTTGCAATACTTGCAGTTGGGTGAAGAGGAAGAACCTGTACCTTTCCCACGGTAGGAATTACCATAACGAAATTCTTGGGTAAGCTTTTGAGCTAGGTTCTTTCTCTGGTTTTCCTCTTGTGTAAGTACCAATTCATCAGTCAGGGTGTTGGCCAGTTCTACTACTTCTTCTATGGTTTGTGGCCTAGCTGCCTTGACTACGTGTCTGATCTTACTAATTAATCCCCAAATGTAACGGGAGATTAATATTGGCTCTGGTGAGGCCAAGGTTGGTACTATCTTAGCATATTCAAAGAATATGGTAGTGTACTCCCTGTAGTCTATTCCAATCATTTTATGATTTAGGAACTTGTTAGCAATTTGTTCCTTTTCATGAGGAGGACAAAATTTTCTTTCAACTAATCCTTTAAAATTGTTCCATTTCATGTTATAAACCCTGTCACTTCCTCTATATTGGAGAATGGTATTCCACCATTCTAAGGCTGTATTCTTAAAAAGATTAGAAGCAAACATGATTTTATCTTCATCTGTACATTTACATATTTTTATGACTGCTTCTGTCTTTTCTATCCAGCGCAAGGCTGAAATGGCTCCTTCATTTCCTGAGAATTCTATTGGTTTGCAGGCCAAGAATTCTTTATAAGAACAACCATATGAGATGGTTCTTCTTCTTTTTGGAATTGGAGCTTAGATAAGTGGTCCGTGATTTCCGTTCACGCTGTGACTAGGTTCAGTGGTTTGACGTTTACTTCCAATTACAGAATTATTATTTTCTGCTTCTTTAATAGTCTTGATAATATATGGCATAACATCTATAATTCCTTGTGCTACGATATGTTCGATTACACTTTTATTCACTTGGTTCCCCTTATTATCATTATTCTGGTTTTCCTGATTTACTTCGTTGTGCATCTGGATTGTAAACATTTATGAGGTATTAATATCACAGAACAAAATTAATACAAACAAGCATGCAAACAGATTGATCAAAAACGTCGAGCATTGCGACTTACTCTTTTTATATGTATCTATATATATATATATATATGCATCGATTACAAATTACAACTGAAAATTAAACACACTAGTAATTATGCATCGATAGTTATTTTAGTCTATCTATTTTAGTTGATTATATATATATATATATATTTCATCAAAGTACAAAATTACACACATATCTATATATTATATTAAGTTTCGGCTTGGCTAGAACTGCATCTCATGCTCGTCATACTTCTAGACGAGTTTCTCTCCTATCTGACGGATTCGATTTCCCTCTTCAACTAACTCTTCGCCATTTGGCGAAGTTCCTCTACATTTTCTTGGCTCATAGGTGGTAGTGGTGCTGGTACTGGGTCAGGGTAACGTGGTATGGGTTCTCCGTAAGGGTATGGGTTGTCTAGTATATCCTGAATTGCCCTGGGGTCATTCCACCATGGGTCTAAAGGGTTCAATGTTGTATACCGCTCTATAGGGTTTGGTACGGGAATTCTAGGGATTTCATTGGGGTCAAATGCTGGGATTGGGAATTGGTTCTCCTGATTTGGTTCTAGCTCCATTGGTTGGTTAGGGAATAAGGGTAGAAGTTGTGGTTCAGCTACTTGGTTAAGATTAGGGTCTGCTGCTGTATTTGCTAACATGTGGAAAACAACTAATTGCCTATTAAGTTCCTCCTCCCATAATGGTCTAACTTCCTGGGTTTGGGCATTCACTTCTCTATTTGCTTTCGCTATTGCTCACTGTTGTTGGAGTTTTTTCATTCTTTTCCTCCTTTCATGCGCTCCTCTACTAAACCAGCCTCTCTTTTTATGGGGGGAATGGTTCCTAAGATTATGCCTTAAAGATAAAGATTCCTTCCTCAGAATCAGCGGTGTATCCTGAGGTTGGCTGGGATGAGGTTCCTTCATTCTTTGGGGAATTAGGTAATTGACGGTAAGCGTCGGAAGTACCTTGCTCACTTATACTGGCTAACAAATTGTCAAATAACACAAAATAATTATATACCTATTTACACAGAATCACGTAGGTTATTTCCTAACACAATTGGTTAAAATTTAGGTATTAACAGAACACCTAAATGGCTTAAACCAGTGGCATTAGCTCTGATACCACCTTCTGTCGCAGCCCCCGACCCCTACCCCGGGAGCGGGAGCCACGAAACGCAGAGCTGGTGGTATCGGAGTTAGAAAATAGTTTCAGAGTTTGAAAACACCAAACTTTTATAATAAATAAATAGGATAAAACCCATGTTGTCCATTGATAATACATTATAGGGATAAACCCTATAATTATTAAAAACATAATCTTCTTTTATTTAGGTAACTTTTTATAGCCACTTCTTTAAGCGTTCAGTGCTCCACGGCTGACTTTTATTAGCTTCACATTAAGTTACCTGAAACGCGTTTTAAAAAGTTTTTATCAGCAAGAAATACTGGCAAGTGCATCCCAGTTTAATCAAAACAAACTTTCATAACTTTACAGTATTGAGAGCGATTACAAAGTTTATATCTACCAATATACTCATTCAGTATTTGTCATGTTCACAGTTCCATGACTGTGGTCATGTTACGCATTGGCTAACTTATCGTCCAATAGTAACGGATTACTAGTAGTGTATACGAAACCCCACATACCGACAGCAATTGTAGAATACATAGACTCAATCACTGTAAGTATAATTGAAAACGTTTGAGGTTTTGGTAAAATAGTTTGGTAGAAAAAGAGAATGACTCACTCTCTAGACCTAGGTGTTTCTACAGCTTCCCGTTGCTTTTCCTGGTTATTATCTATTAAAAATAAACAATGCACACGTGTTAGTAAGATAACCCAAATCACATTAGCCATACAACATGAGACAGAACTCCAATGAACTTAGTCAGGCAGAGCCTCGACATGCGTTACAGAGCACTAGATCAATCGGGTAGGGTAACAGATTAGTGATCAGGAGTTAAAATACTTACAACGAGGCAGAGCTTTGTGTTTTAGGGGTATAATTCCCGATAATTTTTGCACTATATGTTTGAGAGAGAAAGAAGATTTTGAACGAGGAAGACTGAAGCTGAAAGCGTCAATATATAGGCTGGTTCGGGGACTCGCTCGCGCCCCGCGAGCCCCGTCCCTCTCTCTTTCGCGCCCCGCGGGCCAGACCTAGCTAAGGCTAGGTCTAGTTAGTCACCAACATAGGTTCAACACATAACCGGACACGTGGCAACCTGAGGTTTCGCCAGGCAGTAGATCCTCGCGCCCCGCGAGACATCTGGTGGGCTTGGTCGCGGCCCGCGAGCGATCTATATTATTTGTTTTATTTGATTTTTGTTAAAATTAAGGTTATTCAGGTTCATTTATGTATATACGGGGTATAATTTAGGGCGTTTAGGGGTGTTTTACAGGGGTTGTTATATTCCAAGTGTAGCTTGTGATAGGATGGCATAGACTATTTATTTTAATTATGGGTTAATTTTAGTATTTACCAAATAGGGTCGTAACAGCCAATTTTAGTATATATTTTAGTCGTGACATCTTGATGAACCTTTTCATCTCTCAGGACACTTAGTTCTAAATAACATATCAAAACCAAGTTTGTCGCGACTTATTTAACCAACTTTAAGTTAATAGAAATCTATTAAGTTAATAGTTTTGAAAAATTAAATTTAGTTTAATTTGCAAAACTTAATTGGTTATTGTTTATTTTTAAAAAATAAACTTTGTTTTATAACAAAATTTTAACAAGTTGTAAAAACAATTTAGAACTTGTTTTAATGTGATTGTTTCAATATTTTAAAACTCCTTTTAAAATCATGTTGGTATTTAGGTTGGTTATGTTATAACAACTTATAAGATAAAAAGACAACTACAGTAGCAAGATAAATATGTAAATCTATATGGCCAAAAAATTGTTCGATCTTGCTAGAGCCTAATAGCAAGATCAAACGGGTCACGGGGTCACAACACACAAACAACCATAAGGATGGACTTGAGTGCATCCCACTGACTTCATGACTCGGTTTAGCGTCCACGTTTTATCTTCGGGTCTTCATTCTTTACAAAATATAATAAAGAAAAGAACCCTATCTATTACAATTTTGAACCATCACGGTGGCTAAAAACCATAATATAAAAAACCGAATAAAGTAAACAACCACAAAACAAGGTCTGGCCAGATTTACATATTCCACAACAATCACAAAACAAATAGGGCAATCTTTTAGTCAAGCAAAACAAATAAAATATTGGCTCAAATTAAAGTTGCCCTTAAAATTATTTAGATCAGAAACTTTAAAAGAAGTAAAGTTTGTGTTCTAATTTCGGTTAAAAAACCGGTGCCAACTCGTATGTTGTAACCAAGGCTCTAATACCACTGTTGGGTTTCCATGGTGAGTAGTTAAAAATATTATTTATCAAAACTTGGTTCAATAAATAACAGTCAATTAATTAAGCGAGTTAAGCAATAAAACGCAGCGGAAAATAAACGAGTGATCAACAATAAACCAAACCCGACAGGATCCAGTTACATGCAAATACGAGCACAATGATAAGGATATCTAACTACCGATGAGAAAGATATACCTCGGTTAATAACTAACCGGTTGAGATACCGAGGTTCAATGAACACGTGCTAGTTACGCGAACTAATGAAACGCGAGTACAGGCCGGGAAGCGACGGGGGTGGCCGGTGGCGACGGTAGTGGTCGGCGGCGACGGTGTGGTTGTTATGAGAGTTTTCTTGTGCAAGTTCTTCCACCTTTAAATGCAAGACCACACTTCCATTTAAATAGAATATAGATATCCATGCATGTGCGACAAATGACAGGCATGCACATGGAAGTTGGACAAGTGGCGCATTAAGGATGCATGTGCGACAAGTGGCGCATCAAGGGTGCATATGCGACAAGTGGCGTAGCGTGGGTGTATGCGCGACAAGTGGCACAGCGAGGGTGCATGCGCGACAAGTGGCGAGGAGAGTGTACCTGTCTCACCCGGTCCATGTACCCGTCTCTTAGTTAATACCCGCAACAAGAATTAAGATAAACAATTATATTATTAATAACGAGTATTAATAATATAAACCCGCTCATGATCATAAATATAATATAAGAGTTAACTGCCATTTTCCTCCATGTGGTTTGGTGGAAAATGCCACTTCAATCCAAAAAAAATTTGCGCCAGTTCCGTACTCAACATTTTTAAACGTGTCATTTCAGTCCAAAAAGGACGGGCCTTGCGCCAGTTCCGTCCTCAACGTTTTTAACTGTGCGTTATCTTTTTGGACTGAAATGACACGTTTCAAAAATGTTGAGGACGGAACTGGCGCAAATTTTTTTTGGACTGAAGTGACATTTTCCATCAAACTACACGGACAAAAATGGCAGTTAACTCTAAATATAATTATGATATATTTCGCATATTGTTTGTAATTACCAGTTAAACCAGTTAAGTGTATTTTAGTTCGTTGCCCACGGTGTAACTCTTACGTGTCATAAATCGGTCGGCCGCGTTAATTAACCGGTCCATTTTTTCAACACTAAGAACCCATAATTTCATACGAGGCAAAAGAATCATTGTTTAGAATTTAGATGTTTGTTGCTTGAGGAGTAGAGGTATGTTCGAGTGTAACTAAGATCTTAAGAAGGTACTGATTTCCAGATGGCATATTGGCTATATACTTCATCATTTTGTAGCACTATTAGTGAAAGGAGGATGAATAAAAGGTGTATTAATTGTATGATTGATCATAGGTGTGGTGGATCTCTTTCTGCAGTGATCAAGGTTTTCACCTGTACTAATAGCGTGAATTTTTTTTTTGTAAGTGAGACATCAAACAAATGAATTTTGGCCTCCCATTTAAAAGTTCAAGATCCGTCGGCGGGCGCATATCAAGCGGAGCTTCATGTTTGTTGTCATGGTTTACGGCCATGACCGCCTTACAAGCATCCAAGCAATCCAGACCACTGATCAAACCTACGATGGCCAATTACTGCATATTTCTTATGATTAACACCGTAGTCCTTTGATCTCCGCTATATAAAAAATCTAGATCTAGAATATGAGCTTGCAAAGATCACCATAGAGGTTGGTGTGGATATGGTTTATATAAATCCTTTTATTTATATTTTTAAGATGTAATAAAATAATTTCAGGATTAGGATATAATAGGAAGTTTATTTGGGTAGCAAGGTTAAAAAGTAATTTTGATCATCTATTTATTATTAATCAAGGGCTAAGTTTAAATAAATGAGATTGAAGAAAAAAAAAGAAGCCGCGTGGGTTTGTCAGGGGCATTCTAGTCAATCGAAGACAATAGTTTTCCTCTCCTCCAATTCCACTCATTTTTTAAACGTTCATAACTCTTTCATATGACATTATTATTTTATAAAAATTGCACAAAAAAACGAGCGTTTTTTATCTTTAAACCGAGTATACTATTGCTATATTTTCGAAAACCCATTTGAGTAAAACGCAATGAACAAAAAGCGTAAAAAATGACTTTTTTTTTCTAAAACGCAATGGACAAAAAATACAAAGAAATGTTTTATTTCTAAAATGCAATGGTCAGAAAACACAAAGAAATGTCTTTTTTTTCTTCTAAAACGCAATGGCCTAAAAACACAAAAGAAAGTGTTTTTTCTAAATCGCAATGGACCGAAAACAAATAAAAATGTGTTTTAACTAAAACGCAATGGACAAAAAACACTTCAAAATGTGTTTTTTGAAAACGCAATAGACCAAAAAACACATAAAAATGTTTTTTTTTATAAAACGCAATGGCCTAAAAACACAAAATAAAGTGTTCTTTCTAAAACGCAATGGACTAAAAACACATAAAAATGTGTTTTTACCTAAAACGCAATGGGCTAAAAACACTTAAAAATGTGTTTTTCTAAAACGCATTGGACGGACCCAAAAACACATAAAAATGTGTTTTCCTAAAACGCAATAGATAAAAACACAAAAGAAAGTGTTCTTTTCTAAAACGCAATGGACTAAAAACACATAAAATGTGTTTTAGCTAAAACGCAATGGACTAAAACACAACAAAATGTATTATTTCTAAAACGCAATGGACTGAAAATACAAAAAAAAAACTGTTTTTTCATTCCTTTGTAAAACACAATGACTCGATTCAAAAACTTAGATCGTAAAAATGCAATTCAAAATTTTCGTACATAGATCGAAGCCGATTTCTTCAACGATTGACGAAATTTGAATGGTAGAAACACTTATCAGCGATCGAATGGAACGAATCGAGTGATTCGCGTCAAAATCACGGGAAAAAATGATATATTGTATGAAATTAAACTGGGTTTCTTCAAAAAAAAATTGAAGAACACGTTGATTGGGTGTTTGAATCATTGATTGGTGACGAAAATCGCACTATAATGTAGTGATTATTGAGATAGAAAGTGAAGAAAAATTTTGAAGATTGTGGGTTTTGAAGTTACAGAGAGAAGAAGGGAGAAAATTGGATAAATTTAACTAAAATACCCTCCTCTTTATTTTAAATTTTAACACATGTCATAATCTTATTGCTTGTTATCCTTGCTAGTCAAAATAAACTTTCTATTTAATTCTCTCTGTTTACCTAAATTAACTTAAAAAAATAAAATACGATATATTAGCACCCGTATCAACTTTCATTTACACATGATTCGTCATGTGACGGTTTAGTCAACAATGAGGCATTAAGGGGCATTTGTTTAAAATGAGTGTAGTGGTACAATGCCTAATAATGCTCCATCCAATGATTACCCAATTATTATTTTTTTTTTTTAATTAAAACTAATGATATTTGATTTGGAACGGTCTGAGTGGCCCAACATATCTCGACCCGGCGTTTGATTTGGAACGCCACAACCCAATTTATCAAGAAAAACGCCCATGGGGGCGGTTGAAGGGCGTGTTTAGGCGTTTTTGGGGAAAAAATGCCAAAAAACCCAACTACGGGTTGTCTTTATCAAGTAGGTTTAAAAGAACATGATTATACCAAACAATTTAAAATCATATAACCAATATCATAGTAGTTTAACTACAACTAATTAGTGTATTCATTACAACTAAAAAAAGATAATAAAGTATATTGTTATCATAAGGACAGTATAAACAAAAAATAATGTTTAAAAGTTGGTTAAATTCAGTTCCTTTAAGATCCTTTTAATGTTTTTATTAATAGAATTATTAGCTAAAAATATATTTATGCAATTTTACAATAGAAAAAAGAGTATGAAGGGTTGGTTGATTGAAGAGATGAACACATGTATGATAGGAAGGGACAAGGAAGGAAAAGGGTATGGGTGGGGCTTCATGTGAAGACAATCATGAGAAGTGGAAAAGATTTTCTTTTAGTGGGAGGGAGTGGAATCAATAGTTTTAACATCATATAATTTTTTTTGTTAGATTCTTTTTGAATATGCTTCTATATGTAAGCAACTAAAACCCATTTGTTGTTGTTGTTGTTATCATTATTATAAAAATTTAATATGTGAAATATCATTGCTTGAGTTAATAGTGTAAAAAAAGTTAAAAAAAAAAATGATTAATATGTAATCAATCCAAAAATTTTCAACAGCAGACAATATATTACCCGTGAAAAGTTCTTATTTTTGTAGTGTTTGGTAGCGATTTAAAGTGTAATGAAGAGCGATGACCCTTTCTCTCTTCTTTAAGGGTATAGAATTTTATTTCTACATCTTATAAAAATATGAATTGTGTCATAAGATGTATACAAGTATGTGTGTGTAAATTCTAAACCCTAAACCATAAACACTAACCCTAAAAAGATACGAAGGATATGTTAGTGATGGAATTTAGTCCGAAATAATTAAACTTTTGACCATCTTTTTTAACCCACACAAGTCATTTCTCAACCAAAATATATGTGCCTACTTATTGAATTATGGACATGCTTTTGGCTAATGGATTTTGGCACTAGATATATGATTATGACAGCGTTGTATTATTAATCTAACATTAAAAAAACAATACAATTGTGGAAACTCTAGAAAAGAACAAGCTTTTGTCCAGGTTCTTTTAAGAGTGGAATTATTTCAGAATGAAAATAATGACACAATGAAGCAAATTTTGATAGACACTGAACTAAAGCCTAAACCTCCATTGTTTGGCAGTTTCAGTCCTCTTCACCTGCGCAATCGCACGAGCAGGTGAGGGGAAAACAGCCGCAACAGTTACAGCTGCAACAGCTGCAACCGCAGCACATGTTCCTGAGGTTTTTCTTAAATTTTCTCCATCTTTTTTCTCTGGTTGATATGAAGGGATTACAATCCATCTGATGCCTGTATCTTGATCCTATACCTGAATTAATGAAGCATGATTGTTGTATGTTGAGGGAGTTGAATTTATAGGTGACGCGACGGCTGAAGAGAACATTTTGAGATGAAAACAATGCTAATTAACGTTAAAGGAAAAAACAAAAACTATGTTAACTCCTCTTTTGCATCTTTGCTTTCCAAAATGTTATGTTCAATATATTAATATATGCTAATGCCACAAAATGTTAAGTTCAATATATTAATCGGTTAATGTAGTAACCATCAAACAAAAAATGAATTAACATACATTTAATAATAACAACCACCTTATGCTTTCCAAAGTATATATTATGGTTACTTGGGGTTGGTTGGGAGATTTTAGTGTTATCATGATAATTTTAGAAATAAGAATAAATATTGATATGAGTTAGGAGTTTGGAGACGCGGAGTAGATAATCATAACTATGCTTTCCAAAGTATATATTATGGTTACTTTCTATGTGAAACTCATAGTATCTCCCCATCATGGCCTTGCGCGAGCTTTTCATTATTGTAGGTTGTGTGAATTCGTGGACGTTGATCTTTTCGGTGGCCAGGATATCACTAGATATTTCATCGTAAAGGGTAGTCGAAGCCTCATTGTTTTCTATTCTTTGATAGGGTAAGAAATTCTTTGTTGAGGTAAAACTCCTTAGACTGATGATACAAAATAAGTTGTGATATGAAGATGATGAATTGATGTCTTGTCGCAATCTCATTTGTTAATGAGGTTGATTGCTCATAAGGTTTTCGAGATTGACTCTGGGTAACAACTAATTATGATTAATACAATTGAATGATACATGTTATACATATAGGGTGGGGATCTAGAGTGAACACTAGTGTATTTGCGAACTGAGTGAACAAATCCTGGCCATTGATCTACACACGTGTATGGCCAGGATCTCATCATCAAATCGTAAAATACACTAGTGTATTTCAACATCAAATCATGGCCATTGATCTACACACGTGTATGGCCAGGATTAGTTCACTCAGTTCGCAAGCTACACTAGTGTTCACTCTTGAACCTAATCCTATATATATATATATATATATATATATACACACACACACACAATAAATCTAAATAAATAAAAAAACAGTTAATAAATAATAAGAAGCCTAGCTGAATTTCAGTGGCGGACCCAGAAATTCTTTCATGGTAGACCAGTGAACCCGTCTTGGGCTTATATCGTTTGGGCTGATAGGTGGGCCCAGTCCAAATACTTTCTCTTAAAGAATACAACTAGGAAAAAGGCGGGAAACCAAGGAGGATCCAAGGTTCTTCAGACGTAATAAATGCATGACGGAGAGAGAGGTGAAGGTCGCCCGAAGTAAGGTACGCTCAGCTGGCTGCATTAAATGAGGTCTGTAATCTTACTGTTGGGACTCAGACACGTGTCTGATCTCCCCAAGGTTACTGTGAAACCGTTAGATGATTCCTGCAATGGTTCCCAAGAAAGATAAGTCATTCTCTTTATATAAGGAAGGTAAACCACTTGATAAAACACACACAGGGAACTCCTCTCATTTAATACACCATCGCCACAATAATTCCGACAACCTCGGACCACAGTTAATCTCCTACATCCACTAGAATTCACACCAAGGAGAATATTCTGACGGTTACACTCGTCGGAATAAACTTCTCGTTATCTCCGGCAAGTTTACTTACTCTCACGCCAGAGCTTGGTCACGGATTCCCCCTCCGGGGTCCTCCGTGACGAGGCTAACGGTATTCTTTCTTGTAGGACAGCAAGACAGGACTCTTACAACGTTGACGAGGCCCATTGACCGTCATCTGTGACTCGAGGACTCAACATTGGCGCCATCCGTGGGACCCTAGTCCGTCTGGTAATCCTACTTAGAACCTAGAACGTTGTAACAGATCGCTACCCGTTAGAGATAACATGGCTACAACACCACCTCCAAACTCTCTGATAACAAAGACGGTGCAGAGCACTAACGATGTAGTCACGGTAGAGGATATCACACATGAAGAAGAAACTGAGAACAGAGTGGAGTCATTAGAGAAAAGAAACACCAACACACCTGATTTCGTAGCCATGTATAGGGACGAGTTAAAGAAACAACTCGAGGACTTGGAAAGACAAGAGAAGCTGGAGAGCCTAAAGGCTAGGCTTTCCTACGACACACCCGCAAGCAAAGAAGATACCGGCCCAAGAGAAAAAGACGGCAGTCCCGACCCCCTGGATGCTTTCATGACAGTGATGTGTGTAAAATGCAACATATAAATTACATCAAATGAGGCATAAAACTAACCATTTTTTAGTACTAATGTTGGAAAAAGTGTGCTTTTGTCTTCCTTTTGTATTTTCAGGATTAAATGAGCTCAAATGAACAAAAGAATAAAAAATACAGCTAAATCTAACATAAATACAAGAAAAGGAATAAATGTGGCATGCCCGACCCCTCGACAGCATCTTCCCAAGCAAAAACAAGACATCAGAAGGCTGAACACGCCCCGTGCCCATCGGACACGGGGGCGTGCCCAGGTGTCTGCAGAAAAGACAAAGTTGTAGAAGCTTCTATTTCCCAACACAGGGGCGTGCCCAGCGGACACGGGGCCATGGTCAACGCTAAGATTCGCATAATCTAAGCAAATCTTGATAGTACAGATACGCTTCTGCACACGGGGCCGTGCCCAGCGGACATGGGGGCATGGTCAACTAATACAGACAAACTGCAATTAATAAAGAAAGAGAAAGTGGATGGACACGGGGCCGTGCCCAATGGACACGGGGCCGTGTCCGGTCTTCTATGCAGGCTATAAATATAGGTGCTTGGTTCACTTCAAAGGCATCCCTTGGCAAACCACCTCTCTCACACTTCACCCACCCTCTACCACCATCACAACTCACATCCACCACCATCATCCATTATCCATCATCCATCATCCATCATAGAGTGTGTGTAGTAGTCTCGGGATCCAAGATTGATAGTAAGAGTTCTTGACAATCAAAGGCCATGTTTGCCTAAGTCTCTTACATCACTTGGTGAAGACAAGCATTTACTGTAATACTTTTGTTTTTTTTTAATATTTTCGCACTTTTTATTTGGTTTTGTATTAATGACTTTAATAACTAGTTTCTTATGTTGAAGGTGAGACTTCCTTATCATTTGTCTATGGTGTCTTGGCGTTATTTTACTGACTATATAAAATAAAAGATTTACACCATTTATATCTCTACGGTCTATATAGAGATATGTTGGCTACCAGGTCGGGGCTTAAGGGAATGGTTTGGTAAGGTTCTTGCCTTGTTCAGTGTATAGATCCTGCAAGGACCTGGCTCAAGCTTAGTAGGACCTCCTTCAATACCCACTGGTATTGGATGGCGGGGGTGCGAATGGCTTGATCCCCTCATATGTAAACTACTATTAATACATTAACCTGGCTACTTTGGATTGTATCCCTGCTGACTCAAACCACTTAGCCGAGGGTAACGTCACCTTCAAAAGAGGGGCCTACCACATTACATATTAATAACTTAATTAATTATCTTTCAATAATCCAACCCTTTAGGATTGTATCCTTGCCGAATCAAACTACTGGGTTGAGGGTAACGTCACCTTCAAAAGAGGGGCCTACTACTATAACTAAGATAATCTCTTAAAAAGTGCAAAAGTGCGGAAAACATCAAAGGTTACACTAAAGGCGAGTCGGATCCAAGTGATTCATCTTGTCTATCTGTTTTATTTTTATTTTTATTTTCAGCATTTTTAGTTTTTTTTTATGTTTAAAACCTTTTTCTAAAATTCTGATTTGATTAGACGTTGAGGATAAACCGGTACTAAAAGCTATTGTGTCCTTGGATGACCTCGGTATCTTACCAACGCTATACTACGCTTACGATGGGTGCACTTGCCCATATATGTGTTTAGTGTTAGTAAAATGTTGGATCGTTCTGGTGACCCTAAACAGTCAAGTTGAGTAGTTCATCATCATTTACAAAGGCGGAATCAATGCAAACAATGTCAAACAGCTTGTTTCCTTTCAATTCTTTTCTATTACTGATTTTCTGAGCCTTTACAATGATTTCTGACAAAAATCCGGCAGCACCTCAGGTCACACACATATAATTCCTTTACAAATGACAACATGCACAACCCTATATATAGATGGTGGTATTTCGTTTGAGGATGACATAAGACCTGTTCAAACGAAATTACATGTAGTGATTTCGTTTGAACATGTCGAAACCACCTTCAAACGAAATCACCTCACAAATCATAATCAAACCCTAATTCAATCACTGTTGTGCATTCGTTAATCTATCTAGACATAAGACTCGATTAAGACGTAGTTAACAAACAGTAGATGCACCAACAGACTCCCCCTTGGATGTTGACGAAGTCTTCGGCGTCGAGTCTTTAGTCTTTGTCTCTATTCGAATTATCTTGACATTATAAAGCTCCCTTCAATCTTTATCTTCAAACTTTAATCTTCAATCTCTTATCTTCAATCTCCCCTTTGAGTGTTGATCCAGAATCTTGACTCCCCCTTTCGCAGACTCCCCCTCTCGATAAGCTAGGGCTTGAATTCTGGTTCAAACTTTAACATTTTGTTGCCATGGGGAACTTGATTCCTGTTTCCTGCATAATCTCTACCCAAATATAAGATATATGCCAATAACAGTTTCAATCCAAAATTTACCATTCAAATTCATTCAATGATCTTGTCAGAATTAGAAATTCACTTAAGTATTCAGGTCCAAGTTAATAACCCTGATTACTCAATTTGACTACCAAGTCCAATTTAATGACCTTGGTTGATCTGAGATAAATCACAATGACATTTTGTTCAAACATTTTCTAAAAATTACAAGTTTCAAGTTAATGAACTTGTTTTAACTTTCCATTTTCTCAATTTATCATGTTTAGCTCCACACTCATCATCCAGCCCAGAAACTTCCTGCATCTGCTTCAAATCGAATCTGAAGATCAGCTTTCCACTTTGGTTTGTCGGAAAATAAAGCAAAAATGAAAAATCTTTTTGGATTTTAATAAAGCTTCTAAACTAGAAAAATGAGATACAGAACTAAAATGCAGTAAAAAATAAACTATTTACAAACATATTTTTGGTAAGCGTGTTAGGGAATCATATCAGCTATTCGACAAGTCACAAGTACCGTTAAGCTTTAATTACATACTCAGAATTAAACAATTCGCTTAGATTGTCAATATAATGATCCACTTTAAATTCTCACACACATTTCAATCTGTCCAGGATACGAATTTAGTGTTTTAGAGACTTAAACTTATACGTGTGTCCCACCTCTTGAATATACTCCCGTATCCAGATCCCAATATTCTGTCTTACAGGTGAGTATACCACAGATGATATCTGTAAGGGAATAAATTAAGTAATAGTACGAAACCGTGAGAGCTCAGGTCAGAACTACCGTTCAGCAGAGAGATGACGGTTCGACTTGGGTGTGTCCCCTTTAGAGGATCTTTTTTACAACAGCATTGATTAGCAATTTTATTGTCTTATCATTTATGCTAAGGGCGGCGCTATATTTCAAGCATGCGGTAAAGTATTCTCCGGGGACTAGGCCATTGCTTTCGCAAAATCAGAATTCCCGGGATAATACCCCATATATCACTGAGTATAAAGACCTAGTATCTCAGAAAGAGGGATCTTTCAAACAAGATTTCAGGGGTTACCTATATATCCAAGTAGTGTTCCCCACGAAATAAGTAAGTAAGATTTAGGTTTATATCCTGAACAAACCTACTAAATGTGTAAAAACCTATCGGCACATCATCAGCGAGACTGTTTAAGACTTTTTAAACATTACATATCTTTAGCATACCGTAACTGTCAAGCCGATGTACTATCATTTTCCCTTTTTTACACAAGCTCTTTTCTGGTTTTCTATTGTTTTTGGATTTTGAAAATATCTCATGTTTTTGTATTTTTGTCATTTTTTATTGTTTTTGTATTTTTCTGAAAAATATTACCCTATACCTCCCCCTAAATACCAAAACAAGTAAAAAATCGACAAACCATTGCAGATTGCTTCTCAACATCATCTACAATGTCTCCTTCATCAACGCCAATAATCTCTTCCAACACCGATAAAAGCTTCATACCATTCAGTTTTAGCAAATATTGAAAACGTGTTTTATCAAATGCTTTGGTATGTAAATCAGCTTTTTGCTCGTCAGTGTGGATTTTCTCAATTCGTATCAACTTCTTCTCGAAACAATCGCGAATGAAGTGATGACGAATTTCAATGTGTTTGGTTTTAGCGTGATGAACAGAATTTTTAGTAATATTTATCGCTGCCTCATTATCAACAAAGATAGGAGTGTTTAGAAATTGCAAACCGTAGTCGCGCATCTGTTGCTGGATCCACAAGATCTGAGAGCAGCAGCTTCTTGCAGATACATACTCCGCTTCACATGTGGATAAAACCACAGAGGTCTGCTTTTTGCATTGCCAGGTAACCAATCGTGGTCCGAAAAACTGGCACCCCGCTGTTGTTGATTTAGCGTTAACTTTGCAGCATCCGAAATCGGAATCGGAATACCTTTCGAGCGTGAAATCGCCTTCTCTTGGATACTACAACCCCAATGATGGAGTTCCTTTCAGGTAGCGTAATATCCTTTTCACAATCACCATATGCGAAGCTCTCGGGTTAGATTGAAATCTTGCTGCGAGGCAGGTTCGGTACACGATATCGGGTCTTGAAGCTGTCAAATACATTAACGAACCGATCATAGAACGATACATTGTTTCATCTACCTTTTCTCCGGTGAGATCAGGATTTATCCCATGATTCGTCGCTAATGGGGTGGAAGCTGGAGTAGAACCTGACATCCTAAATTTCTCCAAGATATCATGAACATACTTCGTTTGATGTATGAAAATTCCTTTGGGTAGTTGATCAACCTGCAGTCCCAAAAAGAATATCATCTCACCCATTGATGACATTTCAAATTTCTGCTTCATAACTCTTTCAAAATCTTTGCACAGATTTTCATTCGTTGACCCAAATATGATGTCGTCCACATATATTTGAACTATCAGAAGATGTCAATCGACCTCTTTGGTGAAGAGAGTGGCATCCACTTTTCCACGAATGAAGCTGTTGGCTAATAGGTGTTGAGACAATGTCTCATACCAAGCTCTCGGGGCCTGGTGTAAACCATACAGCGCTTTATCTAGCAAGTAGACCTTGTCTTTGTGGATTGGATCGGTGAAGCCTGGTGGCTGTCCGACATATACCTCCTCTTTTACCTTCGCGTAGAGAAACGCTGATTTAACATCTAACTGATATACTTTGAAATTTTTCCAAGATGCAAATGCTAGGAAGATTCTGATCGCTTCTAGTCGAGCAACCGGAGCATATACTTCAGTGAAATCTATACCCTCTTGCTGACTGAAACCCTAGTCTACGAGTCGAGCTTTGTTACGAACCACAACTCCTTTATCGTCTCTCTTGCACTTGAACACCCACTTGGTGTTTATCTTCCTCTGACCATCAGGCAAGTCTACTAACTTCCACACTCCTAACTTCTCAAACTGACTCAACTCTTCTTGCATAGCATTTACCCAAGAATCTTCAGTTAGCGCCTCTTTATATGTACGCGGTTTGATCTGCGAAATAAAACAACTAAGTGAAAACTCAGTTTGTAAAGGTGCTACTATAGAATAAAAACAAGTAAGGCCTTGGTCAATTTGACGTCTAGTGCGAACGCCTGTTTGAAATTCTCCAATGATCAATTCCTCTGGATGATATGAAAAAGTTCTCGGCATCACCTCGCCTGAAACATCTACGTCACCTTCCAGATTAGTAACATTCTGATTTGCACCTTCTTCACTGACTGGGTTTGTTTGACTTGAAATCTGAATTTGCTCCCCCTCAGAATCTGAATCACTATGACCAAATACTGGCATGTTCTCAGATTCTTGATTATCATTCTGTGTCGTCTGATTATCATGAGCAACTTCATTTTGTTGAATATCATCATGTTCTCCAGCATTGCTTGGACCTGCTTCATCGTTATTTGAAGTTTGTTGCGGTCTTCTTGAATACTCAGCTGGGAACCTTTCCTGCGATTCTTCATACTCTCTTAGAATATCCAACTCGTCAAATAAATCTTCTTCTTCTTCCTTTTCTTCTTCCATGTCAAACGAATCCCACAAAGTGTCATAAAGAAAACGCCATAAATCTCCAGGATTCTGCGGTGGCATTGTGTAACCTTGACACTCAACATTGTGTGCTTCAATAATCCGCTTCAAGCTTGGAATAAAGACTCATTTTTGAGGACTTGAGTATCCCACAAATATTCCTTCAATGCTCTTTGCACCAAATTTTCCAAAAGGCTCTAGAACTGTACAGGGAGACCCAAACGGTTCTAAATACTTCAGGTTTGGTTTGCGGTTATTGATCAACTCAAAGCATGTCTTGTTGAATTTCTTCACTGTTAAAACCCGATTGAGTGTATAGCATGCGGCGGATACTGCTTCTGCCCAAAAATTCACTGGTAGCTTTGAATCAGCAAGCATCGTCCTAGACGTTTCAATTAGCGTCCTGTTCTTTCTTTCAGCTACTCCATTCTGCTGCGGAGTGTAAGGCGCGCTAAATTCATGCAATATACCTCTTTCATCACAATATTCTTCCATCTTTCTGTTCTTGAATTCAGTACCATTATCACTTCTGATTCTTCTGATACGCCTGTGGTACAAATTTTCATTTTTTTCTAAACAACGCCATCAAACTATCAAACGTCTCATCTTTCGTCTTCAAAAATGATACGCACGAAAATCTGGAATAATCATTAGTAACCACAAGACAGTAGAAATCTCTGGTAATACTTTTGACGTTTACTGGACCAAACAGATCCATATGAAGTCTCTCTAGAGGTCTTGAGACTGAATTGACTTGCTTTTTAGGGTGTGACTTTTTCTTCTGCTTGCCTTTGATACAGATAATGCACTCCCCTTCCAGATGAAAACCTTTCACATGAACACCAGTTACTAAGTTGTTGTGCACCAAGTGATTCATTTTTCTTAAGTGAATATGCCCCATCTTTCTATGCCATAACCGCGACTCTTTTTCCATTGCTTTTGACATGAAACAGTGTGCCTGACCCGTGGTAGTAGTTGCTACACTCATGTCCAACACGTACAGATCATTCACTCTGGGTGCCCTCATAATAATCCACTCTTCAGGAACAACAAATCCTGGTTTCAAGATCAAACATTCTTTGTCTGTAAAATGCGTTGTATACATATGATCACAAATCTGAGAGATACTCAGAAGATTGTTTTCAAGCTCGGCGATGTAGTTAACTCTTTCAAACGTTACAATCCCATTGGATAACGTTCCTTCTCCCACTATTCCACCACCTTGGTTGCCTGCGAACCCTACATAACCTCCATTGAAATTTCTAACATCATACAGCAACGCTGTCTTCCCTGTCATGTGCCGAGAAGCTCCACTATCCATAATCCATCGTGAAACGGATCTCGGAAGCTCCTACACATATCACAAACATTTAATGAGATTTTGATGCCACCCAAGCCTCTTTTGACTCGGGTAACTTGACATTAATGTGAGATTTTCCAATGTAAAGTGGTGGAAAGTTTTTATCATTCATCTTCAAGTTTTCTTCTGATCCAACCTCAACCTTTTTGTATAAGAAAAATTCATCTATCTTAAGTTGACCAGTTGGTTGATCTTTCTTTTAAACATTCTTCTTCTCCGGTGGAGTAGAAGATTGGTTTTCCAATTTTTCATAATAAACCAAAGGAACATCCATCTTTACCAGAGTGGTAGAAGACGATTGTTTTACTGACTCTGAAACCTTTGGTTTAAATGAACTTTCTTTCTTGTCAACCACTTTTGGCTTCCATGTTTGTTGAGATGAAACAACCCGTTTATAAAATTTGTCATTTTTAGTTACCACATTCTTAACAGGTTCAATTTTAACTTTCGTTTTCTCATTTTTCAAAATTTTCTCAACAACCATTGGAGTTTTCCTTTTGCATCAACCTTCTTCTTTTGACTCTCAACAACTTCAGTCTTAGGCTTGAAGTTGGTGCAATTTCTTGCAATGTGACCAACTTTGTTGCATCTAAAGCATGTACGAGTATCAACTACCCGACTTATGCCTTCAGACTGAGGCTGTGAGACCTTCTTCTCAAAGAACTCTTTGTTTGATTTTGAATAAATCTCAGATTCTTCATCAGAAAGTGAATTCGAACTGTTCACAAACACTTTCTTCTCAGCAAACTTCTTGTTCTGAAAATTCTTTCTTTGATAGTTCTTACCACCCTGATATCCACCCGACCATTTGTTTCGATTGTTGTTATAAAAACATGGTGGAACAACAGGTTTCTTGTAGTAAGCTTTATCTTTTTCAAAATTCATTTGCCTTTTTGTTTGATTTAATCCTTTTACTTCAGACAGATCAATTTCAATCAATTTGAACACATTTGTCAACTTTGCAACATTAACATTCTCAAGTGGAAACTCAGAATCCGAATACAACTTATCCGATCCCGACATCTTGTACATGACAAGAGTAGGTTCTTCATTTAAGTTGTTTTTGGACTTTGGTTTCGGAATGTATTTGTCCAGAAAACACTCTTCATCCTCAACTGAATCACTATCAGACTTCAAAACACTTTCAGCCATGCCTTTCACAATATCAGTTTGCACACTATCATCAGATAATGATGAAGAAAATGTCAAATCAATTGACTCTGGAAGTTTAACCTCATTTTCATCTTCATCATTAACCAACCCGGACTTTTTCTTTGAATAATTGTTTAAAACTGGTTGTGGGAGCTAATGAAACCCAACCCCAGTTCCATCCGAGTAAACATCTTCGCCCGCTTTGTTTTTCCCAATAGGTTTAGGAACAATGTGTTGTAAAACAAAGCTTGCGGAGCTGTAACTGTTCAGCTTCAACTGGATACGTTCATTTTCAATTTTGGCTTCTTGAAATTGAAGCTTCAACTTAGCAATCTCATCCAGTTGTTGGTTGATTAATTCCTCTTTAACCCTCAAGACATTTTGCAATTGACAATTTTCTTTGTATGTTTTACCGTTTCTATCATCAGAATCTTTCACCGTGCGTTTTAGCTTCTCAAAACTTTCAGAAATTTGACGATTTTCAAGAATAAGTTTTTCATTTTCTTTCCTAACTCTTTCTACGTCAATTTTATCAGTTTCAATTTTGTTAGTTAATTCTTTTAATCTGTCAGTTGAAGCTTTCAACATTTTATCACGGTCAAGGATCTGATCCTCAACACTTCTGACTCTAACAGTCAGATCAGCAACCTTCTTACCATTGAGATAGGTGATTGTACTACAAACTTTGCATTCTTTGATGCAATTTTTGCAATCAACATCACCATTGACTTTCTTACCTGACTCAGTCGTTGACGCATTTGTACTGACCTGGCTTTTAGACTCAGATACAGACTTAGAGTCTACCTCAAGTGCCTTAGCAGCCAGCACCTTGTCACCCATCTTTCCCATGTTTTCAGCATTCAACTCTTGAGTCGTGTCAATGATCCCATTATCAACCTTCTTTAGCTTTTCTTCTTTCTCTTCTTTCTCTTCACCGCTTCCCCACCATTTTCTTTGCCAATACTCTTCTTCATCAGCAATTTGTTGAATTGTGGTTTCAAGATCGAGAGTCTTATCATCAATAGCAATGTTTCCCATGGGGTCAAGATAACATTCTCTGTCTGGATCCCATCTCCTCACTCTTTTTGCTTCAAGATAGATACCAGATATTCTGATCAATCTGTTCTGAGCTATCATCTTTCTGTAACCATACTTCTGTTCTTCATTTCTGTTGTCTTTAAAAGGAACAGGTTCACCAGATTTTGCCATGAAAGCATATCCAACTGCATCCTCTTCAGGTAACAACTCGCTCCAGTCGAAACCTTCATCGTCATGAATCACAGGAAGAGCTCTGGATTTCTCTTTGTTATCCTCAAGCTGCTTAATTCTTGGCGGTTGTGATTTATTCTGATGATAAATCGCTTTCTTGTAGTAATCTTCACTGAACGGGTTTTCAGACTCATCAGCATAAGCATTTCGGCATTCACGCTTAAAATGACCTTTCTGTTTACACTTGAAGCATGTCATTTTAGACTTGTCAAAGCCCAACTTGGTAGATGGTCCACCAATAGATTTTCTTCCAGTTATCTCCATGAAACGTTGTGCCCGACGAACTGCACTGGCCATGCACCACCTTATGTCGATCAATTCCATCTCCTCAGGATCTATCTGATCGTAATCTTCTTTTGTCAGGTTGGTGTTGCCAATCTTCCATGCCACTAGACTCACATACGATTCTAGCACAGAAGCTAGGAAAACCATCTGTTGCTTTGCCGACTCCTCGCGGAAGTTTTGAGCGTTCTTTAAGTCTACAGCTATATTGCATTGAAATAGGTTCTTTGCATCTGATTGGCTTGAATGTGACGAAGAACCACTGTGAAATCCACTGCTTTGACTCTCTTTGCTAGAAGTGTTGGAATTCTCAGCAGAAAAAGCAGTCTTGGGAGGTGTATTCTTTGGCATCATGCTTTTTGGATAATACAAATCCAAGTTCTGTTGATATGACGAGTGATTGACTTTGTGTGTTTTCTTTATCTCCAGCTCGTGACTCTCTAGTCTTTCAATCAACAAATCCACTGTAAGCTCCTCAGACTTGATCGTATTCTTCAACATCAAAGCATAATATTGCCAATCCATCTCATCTGGCAATGAATCAAACAATTTGTCGATTAGCTCTTCTTGAGAATAGAAAATTTCATGTCTTGCCAGTTCCAGCTTCAGATGCCCAAACCTCTCAATCATTTTACAAACTGATTCATTTTTTAAACACCCAAATAAATCAAACTCTTTTCTTAGTAGTTTCTTTTTGTTTTTCACTATTTATGCACTTCCCAAACATTTAACTTTCAACTTTTGCCAGAGATCTGTAGAATTTTTGTACTCGATCAAAGATATTATATCTTCTCGAACAGACTGAAACAGCAGTGCGATGCATTTTTGCTCAGCAACAAACGATTATATTTCTTCAGCTGATGTCAAGCTTTCACCAGTTTTGCCTCCATCAATGTATCCATTCTTTAGACTCTTCCAGCTAGGATACGCAAAGGCTTTCAACCATTCGTCAAACTTCTTGGCCCACCGACTGTACTCTTCGATAGCCATCAACTTTGGGGGTTTGTTATATGTTCCAAACGCACTTTCAACTCCCAAGGAATCCGATAAGCTTTTCTTTGTACTCGACGTGTTCTCATTGGTGTTGCTAGAAGAAGTATCGTCTCCAGAATTTCCAGCAAAGGCATACATATCACTAAATGGATTCATGAATAGATCATCCATCTTGCACGTACCTGAAAATTCAACAAACACTTAGAAATATTTTTTGAATTTTTGAAAAGTTGTTGTTTCAAACGAAATCAGCTTCAAACTATATCACCAATTCAAACGAAATCCCTAAACACTTGGTTCAAACGAAATCAATGTTCTTGTATAACTTCAAACGAAATTACACCAATGTGTCCTTCAAACGAAATCAGCCATTATTTCAAACGAGATATGTCTTTCAAATGAAATCAGTAAGTACAATTCAAACGAAATCAGCTAAATTGTATTTTTGAAACGAAATACTTAAGGTTTTTCAAACGAAATTAGCATGACATCAGCATATTACGAACAGTTTTCAAACGAAATTAGGTTTTTGATCAAGTTTTAAGCTGAATTTTAGTCCAAAACTTTCAAGGATTAGTTAACACTGTGTTTCGCTTGATATATGTGAGTTTCAGGCCATTTCAACCGTGAAAACTTGTTCAAATCAGAAAAGAAAGAGTAGAAGTGAGAAAATCCGATGAAATCAAGCTGCAATGGCATGAACTCCTCGTCCTGAGCTCTGATACCACTTGTTGGATCGTTCCGGTGACCCTAAACAGTCAAGTTGAGTAGTTCATCATCATTTACAAAGGCGGAATCAATGCAAACAATGTCAAACAACTTGTTTCCTTTCAATTCTTTTCTATTACTGATTTTCTGAGCCTTTACAATGATTTATGACAAAAATCCGGCAGCACCTCAGCTCACACACATATAATTCCGTTACAAATGACAACATGCACAACCCTATATATAGATGGTGGTATTTTGTTTGAGGATGACATAAGACCTGTTCAAACGAAATTACATGTAGTGATTTCGTTTGAACATGTCCAAACCACCTTCAAACGAAATTACCTCACAAATCATAATCAAACCCTAATTCAATCACTGTTGTGCATTCGTTAATCTATCTAGACATAAGACTCGATTAAGACGTAGTTAACAGACAGTAGATGCACCGCATTCGTTAATCTATCTAGACATAAGACTCGATTAACACGTAGTTAACAGACAGTAGATGCACCAACATAAAATATCGTGTTTTATTAATTTAAAACTTGACTAAAGTGTTAAAAGGGCTAAAAATATACATAAAAACTTATAACACTACACACGCATCAAGTTTTTAGCGCCGTTGCCGGGGACACAAGGATTTCAAGAAAGTTAGGAATCAACAGCCTAATTGTTTTTCTTATTTTTCTGTTTTTTTAGGATTTTTCTTAGATTTTCAGCTTCTGCAGAGCTCAGCACTGGTCGTGCCCGCTGAACACGCCCCGTGCCCAATCTTTGGTACTGGCAATCATGTTTTAAGTCAGACAGTAGCTGAACACGGGGCCGTGCCCAATCAACATGCCCCGTGCCCAAGTATCAGATACTGAAAACAGAACCGTAAGATCCCGACGGTTGGTAATTTCTGACACAAACATGAGCGATACTGGTTTTTTTACTACCGCTCCTCTTATAGTACGTGGTGTCAATTATGTGGTGGAACTCACGAAGATTTAAAATATTATTTTTTAAATTACACTCCCCACTATATAGACCCATTGTTTTCCTGTAGCCTTAAGAGGGGCGAGAGTAAAAATAATCCCTATCTCTCCCTCGAATGCTCTCAATCATCCCTTCTAGATGAAATGCTTCTTGATGAATTATTTCAAATGGAAGATCTAATTCTTAACTGGATAAAAGAACTTGAGATGGATATCATTAATTCACCTCAAGACGACGATCAAGAAGAATTAGTGAGATCGCATTCGGATAAAAACAACTCCGTTGTTCCCGAAATCACCTCTAACTCTTGCGAAGACTTGAGCGATAGTCGTCCCTTTGTCGATTGTGCTGTGAAGGACTCCCCATCGACTTCCGTTGATGCATACATAGACCTGAGTGATTCGACATACACCTTCTTTAACGAGATCCCGGATAAGGGTTGGACTTGTCCACCTACATTTAGCATAGGAATCACCCTTTCCGATAACCTCTTGCGTTCTCATCTTAAAATAGGGCAATTAAGATATCTCAGGCACTTCGGTGTTGTTCCGTCCAGTAAGGAACCACCCGATCCAGATAAATTCCTTAAAAATAGACAAAACTTCATAAACAGCCTCAAGGCACGGGGCCGTGTCTAGGTCAGCACGCCCCCGTGTCAACCAAAAGATTCCCATCTGACTTTCGGTCAGAATATGGACAAAAAGTGTCAGAATCTTGTCTGCACATGGGGCCGTGTCCAGCCAACACGGGGCCGTGTCCAGCGAACACAGGGCCGTGTCCAGCGTGCTATCGTTTTCTATTAAGGCAGCAAGATTCCTGTACATTTGGACCATTCCAAAGACAGAGATCTGGTGGGATCTTCACACATACCATACTAGGTATATTCTAAAGAAGGTTCTCAACAACCATCTTGTCTTTTCTACTTTTGTCCATTGCCTTCTTCTTCATTTTTCCCTCAACACCTCCATTAGAGCTTGAAATAACCATGGTTGCAAGCTTTATTGTGATGGTTGTTAGATTTTTATACAAGGAATCTTGTTAAAAATAAGTTTTACAACACTGTTTTAAGTTATTTCTGCCTAAAAATGCTTCAAAAGTCAGGAAAAATAATTTAAAGCTCCAAGATTCCTTGTTCCAAAAATCTGCAGAAAGTTGGACACGGGGCCGTGCTTAGTGAGCACGGGGCCGTGTCCGAGGTGCTGTTACACTAAAATGAACTCTTTTTGGTTTGTTTTCTTAGAATGACGAGCAGAAACAGTGGAACATCTTCGTCACACTCCAGGAACAACCGTCAAGGGAGAAGGTCATCGGTAGAAGACTCTCTCGTTAACTATGTTTATGCCTTAAGAGAGGCCATCGACGAAATGACGGGGGTTGAGGAAGCTCTGGTCGACCGTATCAATCATTTATTGGTGGGTCTAGAAGGATGTCTTTGGGAGGTCAACCTTTTGCACCAAAGGTTGACTATCCTCGCTTCTCCTCCTTTGGTACCAATCGTTACACAAAGGGCATGGAATGTGGTACCGGAAGTTATCATACCGGCCGAGTGGTACGCCATGCATACGGAACCCCCTCGAGACATATTACATGGGGTCTCGGTTGCCGTCGCTCCTCCACCACAAGATATTGTGGAAAATGAGCCCGCCTTCTTCCTTCCACGAGAAATTGAGGAATGGCTCAACGACATCTAGGGGACACCTCTCGGTCCCGAGTTCTACAACGCCTTTAAGAATACCGGAAAGCTATTTCCGGGCTTTTTTTATTCCTAAAAATAAGGGTAGAACTCATTAGGATGATTTCATGTATCACTTGACCTAACTATCTTAGGAACTTTTTAACTTTCTATTTTTTCTTTTTTTATTAGGACCTTATGTAACTCTCTTTATTGAATGAATGATGGTTTTCAACATTATTTGGTGTTTGGATGATGTTGTAATGGATAAAACACACTCAGGATGGTGAAGGATACTAAGGGAAACTTGAACCAACACCTCATGCACAAAAAGAGAGCCTCCCGAACATTTTTCTTTGTTACAGCAAGTTCAGCACGGGCCATGCCCAGCCAACACGGCCCCGTGCTCAAGGGTCTGCAGAAAAACGCCCAGTTCAGGTAACTGGACACGGGGCGTGTTCGTTGAACACGCCCCCGTGCCCAACCTTCTGTTACATTTTGTTAACTTTCTATTACTGGCAATCTGAACACGGGGCCGTGCCCGGTCACCACGGCCCGTGTCCAGATGCCCAGTAACATGAAAATTTGTTTTTTAACACACCTTTTACACATTCAATCAACCTAAAAACTTATTTTTTGGACACATTGAGGACAATGTGTAATTTAAGTATGGGGGGATGCTATATCCTTGAATTTTGCAAGTCCTAACTACAAGCCTTACACAAAACTCTATTGGAAACGCTAAACACCCCAATTTTTTTTCAAAAACTTATCTTTTTTTTACTTGTCTTGGTTTAAATTGGGAATAACAAGTTCTAAAAAGGTTATATTTTTACAAATTTACAACCGAAAGCGTCGTGATAAAAAGAACCAACATAAGAAAATTATGAAACGGCATGACAAATCTAGTTAAAATTTGATTGTATATACTTGATCACATTAAAAAACCTATTCCCACAAAAAGTGAGTTTTGAGCCTTTATTGAGCATACAAATACACATCTTTAAACTAAATGCTCATCTTTCGTTTCTTGTGTGAATAGCCGCTTGGTTTCATACGACTCTAGAACTTGCCATGATGATACATTCCCGGTCCTTACCAACTTAAACCCAAGTACGTAAATGATGGAGGCATTAGGACTAACCCTTTTTCTTTCAACACCATTATTTTTCTTTTTTTTACCACCTAACCAAAATCCCCCTAGTTAACCCCTTTGAGCCTAAACATTTTCATTTCTAAACCCACAAAACAAACACCCTTTACCCAAAAAAAAACAAAAAAAATGATGAAGTCAAGCAATAAACAAACAAGTTCATCAAAAAGAACTTTTTTTGAAAAATGCTTCATTAGAATACAAAGTCACAAAAATAAAAAGTTTTACAAAAACCGACGCTTTTTACGCCTTTCGCCCTTTTCTACTAACCACTAACCCAAAACCACCTACCTTTAACCCAAGCCTAACCCTTCCCCAAAGTCCTCTTGATATTTACAAAGGTTTATAGTTAAAAAGGAGGAGGATTGATTGCTTGGCAAGCATATGGTAGAAGTAAGTTCAATGCCGGTCCCAAGTGTTTCACAAAAATAAATCTTCGGGCGAGTGTTGAGTGATCTCCCGTGAGGTATGTGAACTTGTATATAAATGCAATTTTAAAGAGGCATGTTATGCCTAAATAAGTAAATTCTCTTATGAAATGTTCTAAATAAATCATAACGAATAGAATTGTAAATAACATAAAAATAAAACCTAATAAAGATCTTAGAATCCCGACACTCAAGACAAGCCCAAAACTTCTCTTCTACCCATTCCATTTGGGTGTGTAAGCCACATTATAAAGAGTTTTTCTTGAGAACAAGGAAAGATTCAAGTGTGGGGGTATTTGATGTGTGAAAAATGCAACATATAAATTACATCAAATGAGGCATAAAACTAACCCTTTTTTAGTACTAATGTTGGAAAAAGTGTGCTTTTGTCTTCCTTTTGTATTTTCAGGATTAAATGAGCTCAAATGAACAAAAGAAGCAAAAATACAGCTAAATCTAACATAAATACAAGAAAAGGAATAAACGTGGGATGCCTGACCCCTTGACAGCATCTTCCCAATCAAAAACAAGACATCAGAAGGCTGAACACGCCCCGTGCCCATCGGACACGGGGGCGTGTCCAAGTGTCTGCAGAAAAGACAAAGTTGTAGAAGCTTCTATTTCCCAACACGGGGGCGTGCCCAGGGGACAAGGGGCCGTGGTCAACGCTAAGACTCGCAGCATCTAAGCAAATCTTGATAGTACAGATACGCTTCTACGCAGGGGGCCGTGCCCAGCGGACACGGGGGCGTGGTCAACTAATACAGACAAACTGCAATTAATGAAGAAAGAGAAAGTGGATGGACACAGGGTCGTGCCCAATGGACACGGGGCCGTGTTTGGGCTTCTGTGTAGGCTATAAATAGAGGTGCTTGGTTCACTTTAAAGGCATCCCTTGGCAAACCACCTCTCTCACACTTCACCCACCCTCCACCACCATCACAACTCACATCCACCACCATCATCCATCATAGAGTGTGTGTAGTAGTCTCGGGATCCAAGATTGATAGTAAGAGTTTTTGACAATTAAAGGCCATGTAAAGCCAAAACCTGATCACAACAGTGGATTCACAATAAGCAGTTGTTCACACTAAGTCTTCTCCCTTGAAAGTGATTACAACAGCTGATGGTCTTATATCCACTGCCCGGATACAACTGCTGCTCTGCATAACTACTGATGAAGCCTAAGAAGACTGCTGGAATCTGAGCACTGCTGGTACAAACTGCTGATGACAAAACACTGCCCAGTCAAGGACTGATCAACCTTGAGGAAAGCACTGATGATTAGAGAGAGCAGTAGTTTAGAATATCATCTGTCTTATGTATAGTCAGTGGTTAGGTTTAGCAGTGTTTGTATAAGGACAGTAGATACAGGTTGTTAGTTTGTTAGATGTCACTTTCATGGTGACGTCAGCTGAGATACCTCAGTGGTTTGGTTTGTCTATAAATGGAGCAGTACTCTGTACTGTTACATTTGATCGTTTTGAGTGAGTTCTTCTCCTCAATTCAATCCTTTCATCTTGTGCAACCAACCCTGAAGTATCTGGCTGAGGGGGAGCTTAGTATGTAAGCATATCTGTAATCATTTGATTCTTATTGTAAATCTTTTGACTAAATGAATTGCATATGCTTTCTCACAACTATTTTCTCCTTTGATTGTGTTTACAAAGTTTGTTATCCATTTCCGCTGCACTTAAAACTACTCATATCTATTTGATTTGTTCAAATATCACAAACAAACACAATCATGAGAGCCTCCGATCCTAACAATTGGTATCAGAGCCTGGACAGTCAAAATTCGATCTAACAATCAATTTGACATAACAGTTCGGCTCAAAATTCATTGATACTAAGGTTGGTTGTATTTAGTTGAAAAATAGAGTATCGAGTAAATCATGTTCAAAGTGGTTATTCAAAAACTCTGTAAATCAACCAAGATGTCATATGACACACAAATCTCACAACAAGTGATTTCATGCACAAGACACTCATGGTTTCTAGATCTGAAAACATATATGTTAAACTGTGGGATTATTTCTTATTTTCAAAATTGATTTCAACTGTTGTTACGAAAGTTGTGATGTCACCCTCTTAAATGCTAGAGTATGAACCTCAGATTAACAAAACCCATGTTCATAAAAACATTGGTGTTCTGCTAACATAAAAAGAGGGAAATTAAAACTTTAGTCATTTAGATCTTATGTGTTTGAAAACAGGTTGAATTCCTCAAAAGGACAAAATCAACTATGTTAAAATACATTAAGAAAACCAGGAGTCAAAAATGTCCAAATCATAGGTAATGAGGAGGTTGGCATAAGCATGTGCAGAAATGACCAAAACTCTCAAAACATTACTGCAAAATGATTTTGGAACAAGTACTCCTTAAATAAATTCCCCTCAGTAAGTATTTCAATACTTGTGTTTGGGAAGGGTAAAATGGGAAAAAGAAATTCACAAAATCTCAAAAGTGTGTTCATCTCAAAACTTCTGAAATCAGAAGAAAAGAGTATAAACATAAAACACTGAAGAGTCAGAGTTTAGGGTAATAAGGGTCATTAAGCAACTGTGTGCATTCATCTGTTCACGAAAAGGTTTAGGTAAAGATGGAAATTCCGGTGAATGAACTTTAAAAGGAGGATTAGACAAATCTTCAAAATCATCACATGGTTCTCAAAAACTCATGTGTACATGTTTCCTCAATTCTGTTGCCAATCAATCAACTAGAAAATGGTACCGAACAGTGATCAAAATGTATTCAAAATTTTCCTACCACTGTTGTCAAACCACTGACCATTTTCAATAACTTGAGAATGACATGATTATGTACTCTATTGAAATTATACCAGATCCTTTTTGATGCTGTTCTCAGAAAATCCTTTAATTTTTATATAAAGGATTTTCTCGAATAACCAGGATGTATTGTTCATTTTTTTTTATAATACATTTTGAACTTTTGCTTGTTTTTTTTTTTTTTTGGCATTAGGTTCATTTACCTGTCAGGATATAGTACCTTATTTTTTGTTGGTATTTTTGTCCTCATAAATGGGTCAAAAGGAAATGGGGCATATGTCAAGATCATGTCATACTCAGGGTTATTTTTAACACAAATCAAAGGTTGATTGGTAAATAGTGTTTAAACTACTGGGTCACTCATGTTTTAATTTGGATATTAAACGAAAATGAGTTGTCTTAGTAAAAAGTTCTCATCATCCGGGGTACAAAACCACTGTCAGTAATTCGTAAGAATTTCAAGAGAAAATTTGACATGTGGCAAAACCTTGAATGAAAATCTCTGCAAAAAGTTGCTGAATATGAACCCTCAAACCATTGCCCTTATTTTAACCCTAACCACTGTTTTGCTCAAACGTCTGTGTCCTAATTACTATCCACTGCTGAAAGTCAACCACTGATCCTCATTTTACTTGGCAAGCACTGATGCTCAAAATTAGTGTCTTATCCACGGATATACTATCTACTGATAGTAATAATCTTCCACTGTCCTCATTATTACCGTTGTAACTACTGATGCTTGATTCATCAGTGGCTCTTAAAACAACTGTTCTCCACCCTTCATCCATTTCATCAGTGTTTGACACGTGGTCAGTTTTTAGCCTTCAGATCATAATAACCGCTGCCACAATCAGCGATCATTTTTTTCCAAATAAAACCCTGATCAAAACCCCAAACAGGGTTTTACACTGTCGAATTGAATTCCAAAGTTCTCTTCACAAAGCAGTTTTCAACTTTTCTTCCCAAAATCACTCTTCGATTCTTCTTCATCAAAATGACGAAGTCAAAATCAAAATCAAAATCTTCACCAAAATCACAATCATCTTCAAAAGAGGTCGCTCAAACGGCTGAAGAAACCATTGAAATCCCATACAAATCACCGCACAACTACTTGGGTCTCCTCACAAAACCCTCCGATAACCACACCATCGACTCCATCATTGATACACTATCTGCATCAAAGTACAAAACTTTGTTGATAGTAGATGCTCCCATTTACTTGCAAACCCAGAGAGAGTTTTGGAAAAATGCTAAGCTTGAAAAACAAGACGGAAAAGTAGTAGCCATTAACTCCTCGATACAGGGTAAAGCATTTCAAATCACCCCACAATCAATCTCAGAGGTCTTCAAACTCGATGATCTGAAAGGTAAAACTTCTTTTGATAAAAACGAGTTAAAAGCTGATTTTCTGAAAAGGGGGTATGCAGAACAATCAAAGGTAGATACCTTACAAAAAGGTTATTTTCCATCTGCACCCAGATTTTTGTTTCACACACTTTTGAGTTGTGTCTCAAATAAAACAACAGCGTTTAACGAAATACCATTGAAGATTCAATGCCTGGGCTATGCTATTTTAAACAATAAAGATTACAACTACTCCGAGGAGATCTTCAATGACATGATAAAGAATGTTGACAGCAAATCATTTCTTCTTTTTCCAAGATTTCTGAGCTATTACTTTAAACAAAAATTTGAAAAAAAGGATGAAAATTTGCCCAAACAAGGTGTCCATTTTCAAATAAAAGGTTTAACAATTGAAACATTTTCAAGAATGATGGCACCAATAAAATTAAAAGCAAAGGTGCCTGAGCAGACTTTAGAAACTACCACTGATCCTCAGGCAACTTCTACTGAGCCCACTGCTCCAGGTGATCAGAGCAGCACTACCACTGCTTTGAAACCCACACCTGACATTACCAAAAAGACCAAAAGAAAAACATCCAGAAAACCCACCAAACCCAAAACAAAGGCAACTCTGGAAGATGAGATCCCAGAGCAACTGCCAGTGAGAAAACAACTGTCACCACAAACCACTGCTGCTACTTCCTCACAGCAGTTGGAAGAAAGATCTCAACCTATGCCTAAAACTCCTCCTACATCCTCACAAAAGGATCAGGTTGTAATCACAGGGACACCAAATTATGAAGCTCTGGATCCACTCGGATCTATCTTCCACAGTCCTGATCCCAAGGACATGTCTCTTTCAACACCCATACCCTCACCAATCATAATGCCACAGTCAATAATACCCCTGTTGCATGCAGTTGTTGTCGCACAGACACAAACCAGTTCCTCTCTATCACCCATTACTGAGAGTATACCTCCACAAGTGACTGGGTCTGTTGCTTATACCTCTGCTATCCCAGCAACAACTGAGGAGGTTACACCCTCTGAGTTACAAGTAACTCTCGGTGGTAGTTCAAGTGGAGCAGCAACTACAACTGATGGATCAACAGATCTTTAGTTGGACAGTTGTTTCATTAATAAGACTCCCTTGAAGGCAATTTCTTCCATGGCAACATCGGTAACCACCAGTGAGTTGATTCTAACCACCGGTACCATCAAAGGTTTATCGAGTGCTGAAGAAAGAAGTCCCCAGTACCAAGAACAAGGGGCATCAATGGATGATTTTTGGGACTCTGTTCCTAAGTCACACATTGATATAACCACTGCTGGTGGGGATTCAGATGATCCTACTAAAGTAGGTGATGATTCAAAATATCAGGAATTGACGGGCAGAGTTGAAAAACTTGAAGATTCAGTTGCTAAAATAAAGAATATGGTGCAAGAGATGTTAAAAGCTCAAAAAGCACAAGCCACTGCTGTTCCTGCTCAAGCACCTGCACAACATGCATTTGCTGCAAATGAGCTTTGGAATATTTTTCAACACATGCTTGAAAAACAGCAACATATGGCTGATCAAAAGCATGCTATTCATGTACAAATGCTGACCAACATGGTGGAATCAAGGTTTAAAGACACTCAAGCAGATATCAAGGCTATAAAGGCTAGCATTCAAAGCGCCTCTGGCAAAGTTCCTTCTTCCCTATCATTTCTTGATAACCCCCCTACAGATAATGCCAAAAAGGGGGAGAATATCAAGATGTTGAGAAAAATGAATAAGATGGGAATAGAACATGGCCTTTATATTGAGCCTGAAAAAGAAAAAGAAAAAGAAAAGCAGGTCTCAAAACCTGTTAGTCAAACAGCTGATACACCAGTGGTTACAAAAACTGCTGTCAGTAGCCAAACAGCTGCCATCTCATCAACACACACAACTCCAACACACACCACCACAACAACCACTGCTCCACAACCATCATCATCTACAATCATATCACCACCACTGCCTCCTGCCATAAAGCAGAAGACATCAGATGTTACAACATCTGTTGTAATGACAACAGTGGTTGAGACACCAGTTGTTTCAACAACTGTTAGTCAGACACTGTCCACTATTCAAACCACTGTTTCACCAACGACATCATCAGCCCCTCCTCAACCAAAAAGGAGAAGGGTTTTCATTCCTTATGATTCACCACCACCATCACCATCATCAAAAATTACCTCATCACCGCCATCCCCTGCTCAAAAGCAGAAGACATCTGCTGATATATCAGCAGTTGTAATGACAACAACAGTTGAAACACCAGTTGTTTCAACAGCTGTTAGTCAGTCATCTTCCACTGTTTCCACCAGTCTCACATCACAACCAACAAAGCTCTACATTAGAAAAAGAAAACTTACCCAGCCAGATGAGGACCAATATGATCCCACTGCTGCAAAATATCCGTTGGAACTCGAAGCCATAAAAAATGAGATGAGGCAGTTCTACACTGATGATGATCCTTCAAACAGAAGATTTCCTTCACTCGTTGGCTTCATGATTCCAGAGGATATGGATGAGTATCTTCAGCTCAAAACAAGACAGGCTAAGATTATAGCAAAAGTTGAGTGTAAAGGTCAAGGTGATGAAGCCATTGCTGAAAGACTGGAATTTCTGCTCACAAAAGTCGATCTAATAAAAGATTTTGCACATGAGCTGAGCAAAGAAAAGGCAGAACAATGAAAAGAGATGAGAAGAAAACTTCTTGCATACATAATGCAAGAAAAATTTTATCCTGCTGAAGAAAACCAATTTGAAGAATGGCCAATAGTACTTTTAAGGCATGAAGCTGATAGAATTGATAGAATCAAGAGCGATCCTAAAAAGAAGAAAAATGCTCCAAATTGGAGTAAATACAAAAAGTTCATCAATGACCAAACTGCTGAGTACAAGAAAAAGAAACAGGAGCTGGTGGATGCAAAGGTGGACACTGCAAATGCCATATCAAAATGGTCAAAGCAGCAAACTGATGAAGCCTATGAAAGGCTGAAGAAAATGAAGATAACTGTATCAGGCACTTCAAAGAAGCGTGAACAAATGATTAAGCTTGAACAGCAGATAGAAAACCTCAAAACACTGTTCCGGTCTACTCTTGTGACAAACCAAGAAGAAGGAGAACAGCTGACCACTGAAGAGGTAAAGGAAAAGGAAGTTGAGTACTTCAAGGATACCATCATGAAAATGGGTCTAAAAGAAGAGAACTCAGAAAAACTTCAAAACCTTTTTAAGAAGGTATTAACAAAGCCTGCATCGCCACACATTTCAGCAGATATCCCAGACATTGAGCTTGATCAACAACAAAGACAAGAGCTGATTGATAAAGAAACTGCAGAAGACATAGCTGCAGCAAATGAAGTTGTAGAAGAAGCTTTCAAAAGAATGTCTGAAGTTCAGAATACTGCTCTACAATTCTTCTCAAGGCCAATATCCCAAAGCTCATCAGCTAATAAATCTCTCCCAAGAAACCCATTGGGTTCGAAAGTACTAAAGTGGATGTCTGATCAAAAGACCCACGTATTGACCCTGGTCAGATCCAATGGCGAAGTGAAGTACATATCAAGGAAAGAAGCACTAGGCCTTAGTGTTGAAGATTTGCAGGATCTCCTTGAACTTACACTGTGCAGGGATGCAGATGACACAAGTTCCAAAGAATTTGAAGAAGAATTCAAAAGAAAAGCAAGGGAACTTCTGATGAGTAATAAAGATCCAGAATAATGAACAGGTTTTGGCATTATCTGTTCCAGGGGGAGATTGTTGGGATTGAACCCTACCAGAGCAACAGATAATGTAAAGCCAAAACCTGATCACAACAGTGGATTCACAATAAGCAGTTGTTCACACTAAGTCTTCTCCCTTGAAAGTGATTACAACAGCTGATGGTCTTATATCCACTGCCCGGATACAACTGTTGCTCTGCATAACTACTGATGAAGCCTAAGAAGACTGCTGGAATCTGAGCACTGCTGGTACAAACTGCTGATGACAAAACACTGCCCAGTCAAGGACTGATCAACCTTGAGGAAAGCACTGATGATTAGAGAGAGCAGTAGTTTAGAATATCATCTGTCTTATGTATAGTCAGTGGTTAGGTTTAGCAGTGTTTGTATAAGGACAGTAGATACAGGTTGTTAGTTTGTTAGATGTCACTTTCATGGTGACGTCAGCTGAGATACCTCAGTGGTTTGGTTTGTCTATAAATGGAGCAGTACTCTGTACTGTTACATTTGATCGTTTTGAGTGAGTTCTTCTCCTCAATTCAATCCTTTCATCTTGTGCAACCAACCTTGAAGTATCTGGCTGAGGGGGAGCTTAGTATGTAAGCATATCTGTAATCATTTGATTCTTATTGTAAATCTTTTGACTAAATGAATTGCATATGCTTTCTCAAAACTATTTTCTCCTTTGATTGTGTTTACAAAGTTTGTTATCCATTTCCGCTGCACTTAAAACTACTCATATCTATTTGATTTGTTCAAATATCACAAACAAACACAATCATGAGAGCCTCCGATCCTAACATTTGCCTAAGTCTCTTATATCACTTGGTGAAGACAAGCATTTAGTGTAATACTTTTGTTTTTTTTAATCTTTTCGCACTTTTTATTTAGTTTTGTATTAATCACTTTAATAACTAGTTTCTTATGTTGAAGGTGAAACTTCCTTATCATTTGTCTGTGGTGTCTTGGCGTTATTTTATTGTCTATATAAAATAAAAGATTTACAACATTCATATCTCTACGGTCTATATAGAGATATGTTGGCTACCTGGTCGGGGGTTAAGGGAATGGTTTGGTAAGGTTCTTGCCTTGTTCAGCGTATAGAGCCTGCAAGGACCTGGGTCAAGCTTAGTAGGACCTCCTTCAATACCCACTGGTATTGGATGGTATGTAAACTACTATTAATACATTAACCCGGCTACTTGGGATTGTATCCCTGCTGACTCAAACCACTTAGCCGAGGGTAACGTCACCTTCAAAAGAGGGGCCTACCACATTACGCATTAATAACTTAATTAATTATCTTTCAATAATCCAACCCTTTAGGATTGTATCCTTGCTGAATCAAACTACTGAGTTGAGGGTAACGTCACCTTCAAAAGAGGGGCCTACTACTATAACTAAGAAAATCTCTTAAAAAGTGCAAAAGTGCGGAAAACATCAAAGGTTACACTAAAGGCGAGTTGGATCCAAGTGATTCATCTTTTCTATCTGTTTTATTTTTATTTTTATTTTCAGAATTTTTAGCTTTTTTTATGTTTAAATCCTTTTTCTAAAATTTTGATTTGATTAGACGTTGAGGATAAACCGGTACTAAAAGCTCTTGTGTCCTTGGACGACCTCGGTATCTTACCAACGCTATACTACGCTCACGATGGGTGCACTTGCCCATATGTGTGTTTAGTGTTAGTAAAATATCGTGTTTAATAAATTTAAAACTTGACTAAAGTGTTAAAAAGGGCTAAAAATATACATAAAAACTTATAACACTACACACGCATCAACAGCTTTAAGGCAGATGGCGTCAGAGCAAAGGGAAGAATTGGTGAAAGGAAAAGGGCCGAAGGGAAAGGATTTAGAGAGTTAAGATGATGGTGGGCTGAACAAGCCCTACCTAGGGGATTTGGCTGAGGTCTCAAAGTTTACCAAGAGGATAGCCAAAGCACCTATGCCTCCGAAGCTTAAGCGCCCATTGAACCTCGACAGATACGATGGAACTAAGGACCCGGAAGATCACTTGCATGCTTTCAAAGGTGCCGGACAAGTGGGACGATGGTCGATGCCCACTTGGTGCCACATGTTCGTCCAGACATTGACTGAAAGGGCCAGGCTCTGGTTTGATAGCCTCCCTCCTGGGAGTATAGATAGTTATGAAAAACTGAGTGAAGAGTTCCTAAGGAATTTCAGTCAGCAAAGAAAAGTGATCAAGAACCTAAATGAGATCATGCATATACGCCAAAGAGACAATGAATGAGTGGACCAATACATGGAGAGATTCGTTAGGGAGAGCATTGAACATCAAAGATGTCCCTAAGGGGTGATGAAGATTAGCAGCTTCATCAACGTGTTGAAACATACCCAACTGTGCGAGAAGCTACGGGAAGAGTTCCCAACTACTTTTGACAACCTCATGGACCAAGTCAGAGCCTTCGTCAGAGGGAAGGACACTGTCAGGAAGGCTAAAGAGATGGATGCTCCACCCCGGAGGATCAACCCTGCAACCAAACCTTAAGAAAAAGGTAACCTCTACCCCCAGAAACCTGCTTTTGCTAAAATGCAACATGACAGAGCAAGACCAACATATTCCCCATATAATCCCCGACGTAGAGGATCGGCACCTTATTCCGACAGTTTCACCCCCTCACCAAGACCCCGAGTGAAATACTAGCTACAGAAAGAGTTAAGAACTCCTTCCCTAAACCTCCCTCGATTAAACCAGGACCAAAAGCCCAGTCAAACAAATATTGTGACTTCCACAAGGGTTTTGGTCACAAGACAGACGACTGCATGTACTTGAAAAGGGAAATAGAAGCGGCGGTAAAAACGGGAAAACTAGCCCACTTAGTCAAGGAGATCAAAGAGGGGGGAAAGAAAGGGAAGGGATACAAGGGGGGAGGACCAGAAAGGGGATATGTAGATATGATCAGGAGAAGGGACGAGTATGATCCCACTAGAAGTGTCAAAGCTCGGGTACCAGGACCCTCAAGTTGCATGAAGGCTCCCATCCTAATGCCACACTTGGAAGACCACGAGGTACAGAGACTCCCCCGTAATGTCTCAGCAATAATAGCCGGCCACAGGGTGGCTCAAATACATATGGACGGGGGAGTGGGGTAGAAGTGATCTATGAGCACTACTTCCTAAGGTTTGACAGAGATGTGAGACATAGGTTGGAAGAAGATTCGATTCCCCTGGTAGGTTTCAAAAACAGCATGCCCCATCCCCTGGGAAAAATCAGACTTTCATTCACAGTTGGGGTGGGAGGTCGGGTTCGAACCATAGAACTCACCTTTACTGTTGTCCGAACACCCTCCAAGTACAATGTCATTTTAAGCAGACCAGGGATAGGGGATTTACAGGCTCAAGCCTCAACCCCCCATGGAGCTTTAGTGTTTCAGACTCCCAGGGGGCTAGCTTTGGTAAAGTCTTCGTATGAGGTTGTATCGTCGGTTTCGGAAGGAGAAGATGGGAAAGGCTCCCGGGAAGAAGGAATAGAAGAATGGGCATTCATCGATACATTTCTAGAGTAAACGATAAAAGTCGGAAGCCATCTTAGCGACAAGTGCAAAAGTGCACTCAAGGTGCTTGACTGAGCATAGACGTCTTCGCATTCCAACATGGGGATGTGACTGGGATCCCGAGGAGCTTGACTGAGCATAAGCTCAACACCTACAGTTGGATACGGCCCATCAAGCAGAAGAAACGGAGCATAGGGCCAAGCAAAAGAAGAGTAGCATGTGAAGAGACAAGGAAGCTCCTCAGGGCCGGGATTGTCAGGGAAGTCAGGTACCCCTCCTGGATTGCTAATCCAGTGATGGTCAAGAAGAAAGACGGGGGGGTGGAGAATGTGCATAGATTACCAAGATTTGAACAAGGCATGTCCCAAGGACTGCTACCCTCTTCCTGAGATAGATGTCCAGGTTGACCCCTTGGCTCAGTATCCACTGAAATGTTTCCTCGATGCATACAAGGGATACCATCAGATCCAAATGTCATTAGAAGACTAGGAAAAGACCGCGTTTGTGACGGATGAAGGCACCTTCTGCTACACAAAATGCCCTTCGGATTAAAGAACGCAGGGGTTACATATCAAAGCTTCATGAACACCTTATTTAGGGAACAGTGGGGAAGAAACCTGGAAGTGTACATGGATGACATCGTTATAAAGAGCCTTATGGAAGCGGCCAGGCTAGAAGACATAGCAGAAATAATTAGGACCATGCAGGAGGTCAGCATGAAGTTGAACCCCGAAAAATGCTGCTTCGGGGTAGAGGAGGGGAAGTTCCTAGGAGTAGTTGTCACCAAAGGAGGCTATCAAGGCAAACCCTGAAAAAACCCAGGCGGTGGCTGAAATGCGATCCCCTAGGTCCCTGAAGAATGTCCAGCAGCTGAATGGAAGATTGATAGCCCTCAATCGTTTCCTGTCCAAGGTGGCAGACAAAACCCTATATTTTATGAAAGTCCTGAAGGATTGACTTCAAACAAACAGATTCAAATGGACCCCAGAGGCCGAAGCAGCTTTTCAAGAGATGAAGGAACATATTTATAAGCTTCCAACCTTAGCCACTCCTGTGCCGGGGGACAATCTACTTCTGTATCTGTCAGCATCGAAGACTACGATCAGTGCAGCCATGTTGGTAGAAAGGGAGGAGAAGCAAATCCCAATATACTTCATCATTAGGACCCTCAAGGGCCCGGAAGAACGATACATACCATTGGAGAAGCTAGCTCTGGCGTTAATCTTTGTTTCCCGAAGACTCAGAAGGCACTTCCAGGCTCATAAAATCGTGCTGTTAACAGACCAATCACTCCAAAAAGTACTAAGGAGACCGGAGCTCTCTGGCCAATTGGCCAAGTGGGCCGTTGAGCTTGGGGAGCCCACACTTTGGAATACAAGGCCAGGATTGCAACAAAGGGTCAAGTAGTGGTGGAATTCTTGACAGAAGTCCCGGAGGAAGAAGAAAAAGAGCTCCTCAAGTGGAGAAATTTAGAGGAGGAAGAGAAAAAGAAAGAAGATGAAGTAGTGTAGAAGCTATTTACAGATGAAGCTTCAAGCGAAGAAGGGAACGGGGCAGGAATTACCCTGATCAACCCCGAGGGAGTCGAATTGACCTACGTGATCAGACTAGACTTTGAAAACACCAACAACGCAGCGGAATATGAGGCACTCCTGGCGGGACTGAGACTGGCCAAGAAAATGAAAGCAAGACATGTTGAAGCCAATACCGATTCCCAATTGGTTGTGAAACAATACAATGGAGAATATGATACGAGGGACAACTCCATGGCTCGGTATGTAGACAGAGTGAAAGAATTGGCTAACACCTTCAGCACTTTAAAGGTAGAGTACATCCCCCGAGGGAAGAATAGAAAATTTGACGCCCTCGGCAAACTAGCTTCTGTGGCTTTTGACTATTTAGCCAGGGAAGTAAAAGTGGAAGTTCTAACCTCCCCCTCTATCACAACCGAAGAAGTGGCAACAGTCGACAGAACTCAGGAGTCCTGGATGACACCCATCCTGAATTTCCTCCGGGACGGAACGCTCCCGGAAGGAGAATGGACAACCTGGAAAGTGAGGGTGAGGGCTCTGTAATATGAACTGATAGATGGAGAGTTGTACCAAAGATCATATTTAGGTCCCTCTTTAAAATGTGTCGTCGAGGAGGAAGCCAAGTACGTGATACGATAGATACATGAAGGGATCTGTGGTATGCACTCGGGGCCGAGGACGGTCGTGGCCAAAGCAATGAATGCAGGATTTTATTGGCATAGAATGTACGAGACAACCTTGGAGGAGGTCAAGAAATGTGATAATTGTCAAGTTCACGCCCCCATGACTTACTGTCATAAACACCCCATGATCCCAGTTTCAACCTCCTGGCCATTCCAAAAATAGGCCATAGACATCATTGGACCATTCCCGTAAGGCCCGGGCGGGGTTAAGTTCGTCGTAGTTGCTACTGATTATTTTACCAAGTGGATCGAGGCAAAGCCACTGGCAAAGATCACGGGAGAGCAGATGAAGAGGTTCGTCCTGGATAACATCGTATGTAGATTTGGGATACCGCTAGAGTTGGTGAGTGACAACGAAGTTCGGTTTGCTGGGAAACCTTTCAAACCATGGTGCGAACAGATGCATATTCGCCAAGTTTTCACCTCGGTCACCCATGCCCAGAGTAATGGGCTGGTGGAAAGAGCAAATCAAGGTGTAATCAGAGAAATGAAGGGAAGGCTAGGTCGGAAGCAGAAGGGTTGGTTAGAGGCCTTTCGTCCTTTGGGCTTATAGAACCACCCATAAGGTCTGCAACGGGGAGACCCCCTTTAGCCAGACGTATGGGATAGAGGCTGTTATCCCCACCAAAATCGGGTCATCCACAGCAAGAATGAGGTTACGGGAACCTAAGAATGAACAAGACCTCCGGATGAACCTCGACCTCCTGGAAGAAAGAAGGGAGGTTGCAGCAGCCAAATACAAGAAACAGTTGGAAAGCTATTACAACGCCAGGATGAAATAGCTCAACCTGGTACCCGGGGACTTGGTCTTGAGGGCCCAAATGGGAGGGGGCCTACAGAATCACATGGGCCAATGGCAAGGGGACTTGCAAGCTGGAAACACTTCAGGGAAAGGAGATTCCAAGGACTTGGAATCTCATGCAGCTCCAGAAATACTACGTGTGAAACACAAACTTCTTCCCAGGAAGAAGCTAGTAAGAACGACCTAAGAGCCACTTTTGTAAAAGAAACTTATGGCTAAGACTTTTCGTAAACACCTTTTGTAAAACTATGTACTGAGGACACGGATTCCTCAACACATATGGTAATGAATGATTCCTATGCTTGCAAATTATTCTGATATCTCGGATAATGCATTAAGGCAGACGTGTCTGAAAACTGCAAACCCATTAACGACATACACACGTGTAAACTAGTATGGTGAACATACTAAATACTCGGCTGTGGGGCAGGACGAGGTCGACCAGTCCCAGGGAAAACAGACAAACAGTTAAATAGCATAATCACTAATTATGGACTTGTCTAGAAATCACTCCCTCACAAATGATTCGAATTTGTATACAAGCTACAAATTTACACCAAAATGATTGTAAACAAACTACAAGGCGAGTGTATAAGAACACACTGAAACATTCATAAACAAACAAGGTGTACAAAAAACACACTAAAATGCTTGAAAGAAAGCTAACAGAACAAGCATACAAAAACATACCAAGGAAATACAGAAAAGGGGAAACAACAAATCCAAGGTTTCACAACAAAATGCAAAGGAAAAACACCCCTCAAACAGGGATTCACAAAAAAGTAACAACAAACATAGGGGGGCAACTTCTTTCCTTCGGAGACCCAAAGCAAAAGCACGACGATCAGCAGCTCCTGAGCTATCAATGACAAATCCTTTCAAGGCTGCCCTTGAACTCCTCAGAATTGGAGACAGCAGAAAGGAACAACCCAAACCCCTGAGTGATCAGGCAATACTGCTCTGGAGCCAGCCTTTGGTTATCATCCGTAGCCATCCCCCACTCACTATACATGGTCTCCAAATCGGCTCCGGACACAGAGTCAAGCTCTTTTTGATATTTCAACTCTGCAAACTGCTTTTCCTTCTCTTCTGCCCAACCCATCTGCTCCCTATCCCAGGCCCGCTCCCTTTGCTCAAGGCTCCAGCATTCTAAAAAAATAAGGTGATCCAGTTGTTTGTGTGTGTATATATATATACATATAAGAAGGAGGGGGAGGGAGAATGAAGTGTTACCTTCTCCTCCAGCAACTTCCTTTCAACATTGGTCACCCGACACCAAAGCTCAGCAGCAACGGTCTGAGAAGTATTCAACTCAGCCCTCAACTCCTCGTTTATTCCCCTCAGCTCATTTACCCGCTGCAACATGCCAGCCCCCCTAAAAAAGCCTTCACAAAGAGACATGCTATACTGATCATTAAAAAGATCAGGTTTCAAAGCAAAGTTCATAAATTTGTGAGGAGGGAGAACACCATGGTCTAAGAAGTCCCGAGCAGTCTCAGGGGTTCCCACACCAGTGGACTGTGTTATCTTCCATTTAGGAACATATGGAACCGGGAGAGCTTAAGCAAACAAAGGAGCCAAGGGGGACCGTGGAAAAAGGTCTTCAGGCTATGTAGGCTTGCTGGTACCGATAGCATGGAGAGAAGAGACGTCAAAAGCCGGATTAACCTGGGCCGCACTAATCTCCGGAGCCTTATCCTTGACTCGGGAAGAAGCAGTAGCAGGAGGGGTCACAATCGGAGCCTTAGAACTCCCCTGCTTCAAACAAAAAAAAGGGGAAGGAGGAATAAAAGACCAGAAGACACATAAAAAGAAAAAGAAGGAGGGAGAACTTACAAGTAAAGGCTCACTAACAAGAATGGAAGATTTTAGATGCTTCGACAGAGAACCCTTAGCACCGGCAGGGGGGGGATTTCAGAAGCAGCCTTGGTGGTAGGGAAAGGTTTCTAGCCACTAGCACTTTGGAGCCTCAACCGGATATTCCGAGGCTTCGGAACCCCCACCTTAGGACCACCAACCTAGTTCATCTTTCGTTTACGAAGCAAGCGACCCCCCAAACCTTCGTGATCATCACCATTACTTAAACCCTTTGGCCGGAGGGAGTCCCGAGAACCCTCTGCCTCCTCAGAGGAGCTCCCGTCTGGGGAGGGGTCTTCTCCCCTTTTTCCACGGCTACAGAGCCTCCGGCATGAACAGAACTCCCCTTCCCAAAGACCTTCTTCTCCAAAACATGACCCATCTCTGGGTTAACCTTATCACCAACCATGAATTTGATATCCCTGCAATCTCCCTGAAGTAAACCTCACAACGTCATCTCTGCATAAAATAAACACTAGAGATGACTGGACAGGAAACGGTCAAAAACGGGGAACCAAACACAACAAACTAATATTCTAAGGTTGAAAAAAAAGAGAGAAAAGAGAAATACCCTTTTTTCTAAAGAAAGCCTTCGGGCGAACAGAGTAGAGAGGACTCAGGCCCCCCATAGCCAATACTCCTTCAGGAAATGTAAAGGCTCTGGTTGGGTTCTCGTACATTCTCTTCCATTGGACAATTTCATCTGCAGACAAGACCGGGACACTGTCCTCAACAGGTGCTTTAGGATCCTTTAAAGGAGGCAACTCCGGCAACATTGCCGCTGAAACGAAGATGAACCGATTTTTCCACTCCTTCAGGTAGGTAGATGTAGGCATGAAAGAATAGCAAGGAGGAGAGACACTGTCCTTCCACTTGGTGAAAGTAAACCAATCTCTGTCGGACACGAGTTTATAAAACATGCAAAAAAGGGGCACCGATGGTTCACCGACAACCGCCACACAGGAAAACTCGAAGTGCACTACCCTCATAAGTGCCAGAGGATGTAACTGGGAAAAATGAACGCCAAAGTGCTTCAAGAGATCTACCTTGAAGGCTGACAAAGGGTAACGAACACCACATGAAGAAAACGCTGGGGTATAAAAACAATCCTTTCTGACGTACACTCCGCCGGGTCATCTGGACCAGGAAGGGTTGGGGAAAACCGCTCTGGGTTCTGGTAAGTCTCCACGAAGATCTCAAGATCCTTCTTTGTTAACACTGAGCGTATCGAAGACCGGCCGGTGCGACTCATATTGAAGAGTGATCGGAAAACTTCAGAGAAAAGTATGAAGGAAGTTAAGTGAAAATGAGGAGATGCCCAGGGGTTTTAATGGAAGTAGCAGGCAAGAGCGGTAACCATCAAATCAACTATTCAAAAATAAAACTGATATGGGGCACGTGCAACGCGGTAACCATCCCCAGCTGTTGATCACTAAGATCCCTTCGATTCTCGAGAACCGCCACAAGTGTATCATCATTGGAAGGGGGCCCACTCTTACAACCCAATTTAATAACGCCGTGAAATCAGAATTACTCTGACTCAGCCCAGGATCATGAGACTCTGGTCTCAGAACCAAGGACTAGAGATTACTTGACGAAGGGCCTCACTGGTAGCCCAGTGAACCCGTCTTGGGCGTATATCATTTGGGCCGATAAGTGAGCCCAGTCCGAATACTTTCTCTTAAAGAATACAACTAGGAAAAAGGCAGGAAACTAAGGAGGATCCAAGGTTCTTTAGACGTAATAAATGCATGACGGAAAGAGAGGTGAAGGTCGCCGGAAGTAAGGTACGCTCAGCTGGCTGCATTAAATGAGGTCTGTAATCTTACCGTTGGGACTCAGACACATGTTTGAGCTCCCCAAGGTTACTGTGAAACCATTAGATGATTCCTGCAATGGTTCCCAAGAAAGATAAGTCATTCTCTTTATATAAGGAAGGTAAACCACTTGATAAAACACACACAGGGAACTCCTCTCATTTAATACACCATCGTCACATTAATTCCGACAACCTCGGACCACATTTAATCTCCCACATTCACCCACATCCACTGGAATTCACACCAAAGAGAATATTTCAACGGTCACTCGTCGGAATAAACTTCTCGTTATCTCCGGCAAGTTTACTTACTCTCACGTCGGAGCTTGGTCATGGATTCCCCCTCTAGGGTCCTCCATGACGAGGCTAACGGTTTTCTTTCTTGTAGGACAGCAAGACAGGACTCTTACAACGTTGATGAGGCCCTTTGACCGTCATTTGTGACTCGAGGACTCTACATATACATATATATATATATATACACACACACAATAAATGTATATAAATAAAATTATAAAATATTTAATAAATAATAAGAAGCCTAGCTGAATTTCAGTGGCGGACCCAGAAATTCTTTCATGGGGACGTAAATGTTAAACGGTCAATTGTCTATGCTAAATACTAAAAACATTTTGTTTCGATTTAGGTCAGATCACATAACAAACACATAAAACTAAATCAAATTTTAAAATATGTTATTAAAGAAGGTCAACCGTCACTTGAAATTCATATTAAAACATACAATATCCATACAACTGTTTTCTATTGGTATTTATTTTTTAAAAGCCCTTACATCTAGCGGGCAAACTAGAAAACTTTAATTGGAGAGTGAAAATAAACATCATTTAAGTATTATTGTCGTTCATTACTTTACATATGATGTTTAGGAAGATTTGGTGATAATCACAATACAGTCACTTGAGGATAATAATTTTCGGTGTTTGCATTTAGCATTTAAATATTTAATTTTGTGTTTTATTTCACACATGTACAAGTGGACTTCCGGGTGATGTCACTATTGAGATTGGAGAAACATTGTTTCATCTCCATAAGGTGCGTAATCGTTTCGATTTGGTATTGTTTATGGTCGAATAGATCAAATGATACATTATTTTCACACAACAAAAATCAAGTAAAAACTTGAATACATCACCTAATTTTTGTTTTCTTATGCAGGTGTTTAGGTGTCTGTTGAATATTGAAGTTGAGTTCTCTATGTAGGAGTTTGAGACGGCTTTAATTACGTTGAATGGTACTTTGAGTGACATTCATATTCCATTGTTAAAGGTTGGTATGGTGTGCCTTGGATAAAGTATTATTTTCTTATTGTGTTTTTTTGTAAACGATGCATACGAGCTTTAGCTGACTTTTTCTTCTTTTTTTTTTGCATATGAACCGGCCTATAACGATGCACAAAACTTCACTCTCATATGAACCGGCCTACTGCGATGCTCGAGCGGGGTAACTCAATCTCTTAAGATTTTAAAACAATTATTTCATGGTGTTTTAAGACTTAGCTAATATGACTGAAATCCACTCTTAAGTGTCTACAAATTAGGCTCGACCTTTTCTGGTGTGTGAAATGTTTAAGGTGGGTTTTGATAAATAAGCGGCTTAAATATAGAAATCCATGTTTAAATAAGTTAATATTGTTTCATATAAAGAGTAAATCATTTTGATAAATAACAGTTAAAAGTCAATTTGAAGTCAAGATTTTATTGTAATTAAACATGTTTTATTTTACTGTTTACTCACTGAAATTTCAGGATGGTGTTATGACTTTTTTTATTGTAATTAAGCCTTAATCTATTGACCTTTTTGCTTATGCAGAGGTATCTGCAGATGCGTTGCTTTTGGGCATGTATTGTATTTTTAGTTTTTTACAATGATTGTTTCTACAGTTGTGTTGCTATAATATATATTTATTACGAGGAACATGTAAGCATGCCAAAAGCTACTCAAAGTTGGCTTATCACTGTTAACGATTTGGTCTATATAACAGGTAAAACCTTCATTTACATGGTTTAATATAACATAAGCGTGTGCAGTTTTCACATTAATGTTATTTGAGAATTGTTTTTGTCTTTATTTGAATGCAAATGTCTCGGATTCAGCTAGTTGGGATAAAGGTACTAAGTTTTTGTTTGGGTATATATAATTTGTGTTTTTCTTACATATAAGATTGATAACAAGAAATAATGAATAGTTACTATACTAAACCAAATTGTATATTCTTGATTCTTGATCAGGCACTAGAGCATGATTCTAGGAGTGTACATAGAGCATGATTCTAAGGTTTGTCTTTTTCACATACACATACTCGCTTCTGTCACCCCAGACCACGTAATACAACAAATCGTGGCGGAAACGTCAGGGAGTGTTGTAACATAATCATTGTTTCATAACGCATGGAAATTTGAAATTTTGTTTTATTGATTAAAAGATTTACAATGTCTTAACAACAAGGAAGCATAACATAATTAACTAGTCTTGCATATTTTATTGTTACTAAGGCCCAAGTCCGCCTAAGTGTATCTTGATTAATCCTTTGCATCATTTCCTGAAACTCATGTGAAAATAGGTACGTCAGCATAAAAATGCCTGTGAGATACATAGGTTTTATTGATTTAGGATTCATGACTTGTAAGTTTAAAGAAAATGTTTAACAAAAGTAGTCATGAACCTTGTAAAATGTTTTTGTTTCATAAATCTTATAAAAATCGATAAGGAAACAGATGATATAAAAGAAATATGTATGATTAAGTAAATAAGCAAGTAAAATGAATTTGTATAAAATGTGTTGTTTGTAAAACAATGTTTTGTAAAGATATGTTAATTGTGTAAAATGTAATATGTCAAAATTGAAATGGTTTAAATAACGCTACGATATTTAATATCATAAAAGCACTTATATATAGGAAGTACCAGCGGTGTATCCACCATGCTTTTATCATATTACACACGTCTCGTTACTTAAATCACTTACCCAAACAAACCACCAATGTAAAAATGTTCATGTATAACTAAATGTAATGTTTTAAACAAATGTTGAAATGTTATTGTGTAAACAAATGTAATGTAGAGTGAATAAAAAGCCTTTATTAATTAAAAGCATTTACTCGACCCTATAAGAAAGAAATGTACAAAACAATGCATTTGATAAATTATAATCAAAATTTATGTTTTGTAGAATAATGCATACTTTACTGATACAAACATCTATGCGGTATTGAGAAAATGCATACATTCAAGCCTTGAGACTGTGGCGATAAACCCTTAAACGAATTAAAGATTTATCTGAGTTATGTGTATCGAATTCGGCCATTCCTTCCATCCAAACATACCTAGGATGTCAGGAACGGGAGTTCTCAATTCTTATGGTACCACTACCTACTAACGAACGGCGTAGCTAATGTTAATGAATGTATTTTTGAGCCATTTAAACAAACCAAATGTCATACCAAAATGTAAGCATGTTTTATGAAAATAATGTACTAGGTATGCAACAAATGAACATACATAGCATGAAATGTAATGTAAAATAATGTACTAAGTATGCACTAAATGGACATACATAGCATGAAATGTAAATGAAAATAAGGTACTAAGTATGCACTAAATGGACATACATAGCATGAAATGTAAATGAAAATAATGTACTAAGTATGCACTAAATGGACATACATAGCATAAAATGTAATGTAAAACGATGTACTAAGTATGCACTAAATGGACATACATAGCAAAAACATAATGAAATCATGTACTAATAGTGTACTAATGAACATAGCAAGAATATGATATGAAAACATGGAAAGCACGAAAGTAACAAGTAGGCACATGTGTTTCACCCCAAAACGTTTGAAAAACAGTAAAAGAGGGGTCTATGTACTCACTTGAGATTGCTCAATAGTCTTTAGATAACCACCAAGCAATGCTAGAAAGATCACGGAATCAAACGGCACCTAATATAGGTATCTATGTTAATAAACGGACCTAAATTGGAGGATCGGATAAAATGTGGTTTCGTAAACCAAATGAGTGTAAGAACTCATGTAATATGGTTTAACAAAGCTCACATTCTAAAACGGAACCTATCCTAAGTGCTTACGACCCATTACAACTCGTTTAGGTAGCTTATGCTACCTTAACGCGTCGTTCGTGTAAAACGCGTTCGGACAGCCTAACTAGTCCTATGACAAGTATTATATGCCTTAACAAGTCTAATGTTGTTTCCTAATCAGTTTAGATGTCAAAAATTATGTTACATATGCTTAAAATGAATTTTGGCGTAAAAAGGGCATTTTGGTCATTTACCTAAGGCATATAAACTACCTATCATATAATTATTTAAACGAAGTGACCATAAGGTATAACCTCGGAAGGTTATTCCCTATACCACTATGGTCACCTAATGTGTTTGTTCGGATCCTAATGATTGACCAAATGGGTCGGGTTCGAAAGTCTAAGCGATTGTTTAGATCGCTTACCTTACGACCCTATATAAGCGACGAGCTAAACATGTTAAAACATGTTTAACGAATTTAGAAAATAGGTTTGGTATCAAAACAAACGGTCTTGATACCTAAAAGTAGTTTGGTTACAAAATACGCAAGAATACGCATTTTGGCCGAAACTACGACTCGCCACTATGCCTAAATAACGTGGTAATCAGTAGGTATAGTCACAAGGGACTAGAACCATCATGATTACGCTCACGTTACGAAGTTCAAACAAACTTCGTGTTGACCATAAACTGGTCAAAGCTGAAAGCTAAACAATGTTTGACTTTCATGCTAAAACGCGTAAAAGAACGAAAGAGGACTTACCACGGGTCCAAGCTATGGAGTTTTGATCCGATTACTCTCAGGTATGAAGTGTATAACTTCAACTTAGAGAGCCAAATCAGATCAAAGTGTGAGTTTAGAAGCAACTGGGTGGGGGTATTTATAGGAAAACCAAGACCGTTAGGATCGTTCATCGAAAACCGAGCTTCGATCTGGACCTTACATGTATGCCCATGGTTTTAGAATACCATGGGTACCCCAAAACAAGCCCCTAGTTTCATTAAAACCATGTGCAAATTAGGGGAACAGCTGGAACAAGCTGGAAATCAGATTTTCAACTTTGGTCCCTTCCTAAGATAACTATGGCAGATTGTCAATTTTGATCCCTGAATGTGCAAAACATGGTTTTTGATGCATTTTTGACACATTTAAGCCCCGTTAATCCCATTTCAAGGCTCTAAAATGAAGTTAAAGTATAGGGAACATGAAACATGCTCAAAAATATCTTGGATGTCGGTTCGTTTGGTCGTACGGTTGCGTTGTTCGGTTAATTACGACGAAACACGAACGAATGCGAAAAACGATCCAAATTACGCGACGAATGGAATTTTATCATGCCAATCACTAAAATAAAATATTTTAATGATTACATAAAGTTTTGGATGTACGGATGTATTCAGAACGTAAGATATGCGCGAAAATGCAAACTTATGCACTTTTTGACGCTTTTAGTCCCTGAATGACCAAAAAGTTTATTTTAGCACACCGAACCCCTCAAAGCCTATTTCTAAGCTATGTAAAGGATATTTAGGGTATGTTTAACTTATGTTCATGTTACGGATTGTCCGTTACAGTACGAATCGGCATACTTTCGCAGTTTGCCGAATTTAGTCCCTGTAAGCGAATAAACTTGATTTCGGCACACCAAACCTTCCAAAACTTATTTATAAGTTATTTAAGGTATGTTAAGCCCGTGTCACTGTTCCGGAGTGTTTGTTGCATTAAACTGATTATATTTACGCATCAGTGCGCGTATAACCTTCTAGAAAGCGATTTAGAGCCCGAAATCGAACAAGAATTGATATGTGCAAATGATACACATATTTATACAAATCCCAAGTATGAAATACAATATTTCATTGGATTGGTATTTTTTTGATGGTTGAAGTGACACAGGTTTCACAGCTTCTGCTATTGATCTGTTCATACAATGGAATTTATATGATTCAAAACCACATCATTTCTGTAGGTTGCTTATATAAAGGCAAGGAAAGGATTAACACAACTTGAAATGGAGATCAATTGTTCTTTAGTTCATGTGTTGGTGTTTGGCCAGGTATCAATTATCTTTTTGCGATGTTACAATTGTTTTGACCAGGTACCAATTCACACTAATTTGAATGTGTTGATATGTGACTGTTTTCGTTAGATTTAAGTCAAGAACTTTCTTGAGAAGATGATTCGTATATTGAATCTAAAAAATTTCAAGAGGTTATTAGCTTTAAACGTTGATTTAGGGGAAATCACACGTTATATATGTATGTATTCATGTATTTGTGATTGATATTGTTGGTTTTAAGGTATGAGTTATCGAACGTATAAAATCAGTAGGTTATTTGCGATTGTATTACTGTGTTTTCCAAATTTTGAATCTGAATGTGTTGATTTGTTAATTTTTTTGCTAGATTTAAGGCCTGGGTTTCGTTGAAAAGCTGTGATTCATATGCCGACAAAAAAATAAGATATTTTTAGCTTCGAACGTTGATTTTGGGTAAATTGCACGTTATATATGTGTGTACTCATGTATTTGTGAAAATTTGAGTTTGAGTTTGAATTTATTGTTTTGTGATTAATATTGTTAAGAGTGAATTACAAGTTTTGTCCTTTATCTATATACCACATTTCAAGCGGTGTCCTTTATCTTTAAAATTGATGATTTTTCTACTTATTGTTTCAAAATCTTGCATAGTATGTCCTTTACCCCTAACCCAGTTTATTTTTAACGTTAAATGGCATCACATGCAACTCACATGAGGGTACTATTGTAATTTTACCCATTTAATTTAAAATTTATTCAAAAAAACAAAAAAGTAAAATATATATAAACCTGACACACACAATCTCTCCCTCTAACTCCCTTCTCTTCTCTCTCTACACTTTCTCTCTCTCGTTTAAACCAAAAAAATCCACCAACCATCGTCTATCTCCAATTTCAACATATCAGTTTCATCACAGATTGTAAAGTCTCAAGAACTCATCGACGGTTGATTGAAATTGGTGTTTAGATTCCAAATGTGGACTTAATTTGGGGTTAGGTTTCCGACGGGGGATTGGAATTTGGGTTTGGGTTTCAGGTTTCAGATTTTCAAATTGGGGTTTGGGTTTCAACCAATTTAAGACAGCGGCGGTGGTAGTCTTTAGGTTTCCGGTTGTGAGGGGTGGATAGTGGTGGCAGTTTGTGGTGGTAGGTTGGAAGTTGTAGCAGGTGGTTGTGGTGGATGGTGGCAGGTGGGGCGGTGGTGGTGGATGATGGAATAGGCTTGGCCCGAGTTTGTTTTCACCCATGTGATTTCACTAGATCTCTAAAAACAAGTTGTTTGGACATGGTTCTGAATGATATATGATTGTTCGATAAGTGTGTAAATGGAAAACTTGTATCATGGAAAATTACCATTTAATGTCGAATGAAATATGAGTGTTTAGCAAGTGTTTTAAAGCATTATTTACCTTTTTTGCGTGGAATTTTAGAGAAATAAAGTTTAGGAGTCAACTAGTATCCAGTTTTTGCTTGTTCAACAATCTGAACTACTTATTAAAGATTCCCTTGAGTGGTGTAATTGCAGAGACTAGTGAACCTTGTATTATATGATTCAGGATAGTTGTTACGTTCTAAAAGTTTCTTTTTTTTTTGTTATGGGAATGTGGAATTGCAAAGATCCAAATCCATCAGAGTCCGGTGTGGTGGTAGATGGTGGTGAACGGTGGTGTTGATGTTGAGAGTAGTGGAGGGTGGTAGTTGTTGATGGTTGATGGTGGCGGTTGGTGGAGAGATAGAAGCAGAGAGATGGGTGAAATATAGGGTAACTGTTTTATTTATTAAAATATTTTATTATATAAATGGGTAAAAGACTAAAGTACCCTTGTGTGATTTTATTTAACAAAAAAAAGTTAGATGGGTTAGAGCCAAAGGACATACTGTGAAAGATTTTAAAACAATAAGTACAAAACTTGTCAATTTTAAAGACAAAGGACACCGCCTAAACTTTTGTATTTAGATAAAGGACAAAACTTGTAAATCACTTTATTGTTAATTTTAAGGTCTAAGTTTGGTTAAGGAATTGAGATATTTGATAGATGGAATGTTCGAAATCAATAGGTTATTTGCGTATGTCATACTTTGTTTGCTAATTGATCACTGATAATTAAAGGGTATTTTATTCATTCGATAAGTTGTATTAGGAATTAAAGGGTAAGTTGTCATTTTACCAATTGATCACTAATAATGATTATAACTCTCCAAAAAACAAAGTACGAATTTTGTTCATTTGATATTAAATAGTATTACAAAACTTAGATTTTGATAATATTAAAACATTACACGCTGCATTGAATACTTCCTAGGATTTCTAAGACTCTTGCGTTCTTCCATGCAATTTCATTTTTTCTTTTGTTTTACAGATCAGCTAGCATATCGCAGATCTTCTGATCCTGTTTCAAGACTTGTGTGAAAAATCTTTCGGCATTATCCTTGAACTCTGATGGAGTAGAATGGACAAGTTCATCAAGCAATGCAATGCTGCTACAGCAAGACAGTACCTGTACTATTCTATTAGCTCTCTTTCACCATTCATCTTATATGAAGTAACTGTGAGCTCAGGCTGAGGGGGAGTTTAGTAGTGCATGCATGCATAGTTGAATCCTTGTAATTCATACAATCATTTGGCTAATGAAATCATGTTTGTCGAAAACTATCTCTATTTGATTGTGTTATAAAGTTTACTTTCATTTCCGCTGCAATTCATCTCTGTTTTACCTTCTTTCATTGTTCACTTAATTAAACAAACACAATCAATACAAACTCAGATCCTAACAATTGGTATCAGAGCCTAGGACAGTCAAATTCGATCTAACAATCAATTTGACATAAAAGTTCAGCTCAAATCCATTAATACTAAATTTGGTCGTATCAGTTGAAAAACATATTAAAGTGTAATCACGTATAAAAGTTGATTATTCAAAACTTCTGTAGAACAACCAAGATGAAATCACACTCACAGGACCCTCACAACACCGGAACACTATTCAAGCCACCTATGCTTGTCAGATCCGAGTACAATATCTGGCAATGTAGGATGGGCCATGTGTTAGCTCAGCAAAACACCGGCTGCTGGAAGTCAATCATCTTTGGATCACATGTTCCAATGGTGCCTAGCACAGAAGATCCGAAAGGCCAAGTGCCTAAAAGCCTTGAAAATTACTCAGATCAGGGTTTTCAAAAAAAATGAATTAGATTTAAAGGCTTTTAGCATTGTGGCCTCAGCTCTCCCAAATGACATTTATGCTGGACTGTTACACAGTAACAGTGCCGAAGAGCTATGGGATGCACTGAAAGAGCAGTTCGGTGGAACAGAAGAGGTTATAAAAAATAACAGGGAGGTTTTGAATCAACAGTATGAAACGCTTTGTCTTGTCAAAGGAGAGTCTCTAACCCAACAGTTTGAAAGATTTAAATGTCTCATTAGTGAACTTAAACTGGGTAATGTCGAATTTGCAAAGTCCACTTTAAATAGTAGGTTTCTAAGGTCATTACCAGACAAATGGGATACTATAGCTTTTGTAACTAGAAATTATGTGGGTTTTAAAGAGCTAATTTTGACGCAACTTCATGGTCGACTCCTCACCTATGAGAGAGAGTTGAACCAGAAAAAGAAGTTACAGGAATCTGGGAAGGTTGCTGATGATTACACCTTTGGTAACACAGCACTTCTGGGTCAAGAAGAATCTGGTAATATTAAGGATCAAAGTTATGATCATTACATTGACATAACTACTGGTGGAGCCTTTAACAACTCTGGGTCTTACTCACCCAACTATGCTTTTACAGCAAGTGGGGAAAACCAGAATTCTGACAACTTATCCTTTGAGCTCAATGACCTCCAACACTTTGATCCCACTGATCTAGAGGAAATGGACATTTTGCACCAATTGGCTTTGCTCAGTGGTAAGAACTAGCAAATTTTACAAGAGAACAGGTAGAAAATTTCCAAGGTTGCATGGGAACATAAAAGTGGGGTTGGATAAATCCAAAATTAAGTGCTACAAGTGTAACAGGCTAGGAAACTTTGCTAGGAAATGTAGGAGTCAAAATTCTTGACCAATCGTTACTCATCTGAGCCCTAGACCTCAAAATACACAAAACATTGTGCACTATTCCCAATATACCCCTGCACCACACATGCAAAACACTGCCCATTTTGCACACCCTGTAACTACTGTTCCAGTGCAATATGTTAAAACCACTGTTCCACAAATCCAGTATGTCCAAGCCCCTGTCTCTTAGGTTCAAGTGCAACAACCTGCACTACAACATGCTGCACAAACATCTGCTCCAGCAGAGGCCAGTCAGCAAAGCTTCTTTACCCAAGGCTTTGTTGATTGGAGTAGCATGCCTGATGATCTAACTGATGAAAATTCTGCTCTATTTGCTAAGAATGATATTCCTTGTGATGAATTTTGTTTTGCGGCATTAGAGTCAATTACAGGAGGGCTGGAAACTGAAAAAGTGGAACACAGTGCTGAAATAGTGGATGAAGTTACTAAAGCAGTGGTTATTGTTGTTGGTGGTGAACAGCTGCTAGAGAAAGAACCTGAACTACTGATTGAACCTCTTGCTGACCCATGGTGTCTTGATGAAGAGAAGAAGGATATCAGTGCTTGTGAAAATGTTTGTGACTGTGCCATGATGACTGCAGCTAAGGTATCACCTCAGGTCTTGAAAAACCTATGTTTAGACAAATGCATCATAACATTTGCTAATGTTAAAGAGGTGAATGAAAACCTTAGGGATAAGATTTTGAAATATGAGGTACAATTTGAAAAATCTGTTAAAGAAATTTTTTTTTTTTTTTATATAAACGAGGATAACATATCTCACATTCCAAATGATGGCACACACTTAACAACTTCACAATAGTTAAGTAAAGAAAACAAGACAGAATTATCAAATTGAAAAGCACCATATTGTATGAAAAAGATAATGAAATCTGCAGTCTAAAACATGAACACGGCATAACCAAGGACCAACTCCAAGCCATGATAGAAAAATATCAAGCTTGTAAAAAGGAGTTGGAATCCACCCAAATCACTTGTGAAAAATGGGTGGAATCCTGCAAAGGTTATGAGTTGATGTTAGAGAAATAGGCCAAAAGCAATGTAAAGTTTGGCATAGGGTTTAGGAAAAATGACAAAAATGAAAACACTGCTGTAAATGATTCTGGTTCAGTTGAGTTAATACCAACAAACAAGGATGGTCATGAAGTTAAAATCACTGATAAAAATGGTAACAAAATCATTTTGCAAAAACAAGAGGGGTCATCAACCTTTAAGGAGATTGAAAAATATCAATTCAAACCTACCTAGTCAGATGAGTGTGACATCCTTGAGAATTTCAAACCAATGGATTTTTCCACAGTTGAGGGTGTGAAAGCACCTAAGGCTAAGATCATTCCTCTTAAATACATCCCAATAGTGGTTCAAAACTCTGTTGCAAAGGAGGTTGAAAAGAGGAAGAAAAGAGAAAAAAGTTAAAAATTTGTTTTGTAACTTTTGTGAAAAGAGAAACCATTCCACAAAGGATTGTTTTCATTTAAAAGCTTTTGACATTAACAAAACAAGCATAATAGACCTGCACCAAGTTGCACCATCTGTGGAAAAAGCAATCATCTCACTCAAGAGTGTGTGTATCTCAAAACTTTTGAGGTTAAAAGAAAATAGTACATTTCAAAAACACTTGAGAGTTCATCAAAACCATCCATCAAGAAACAACAACCATTTGTGCCTGTCCAAACAGCTATTACAAAACAGTTGAACAAAAACTCTGCTCCTAGAGATGTTCAAGTGGCAGATGCACCCCCAGCTAACCAATTCCAAAGAGGAATAGGTCAACCTCCATACCAAAGGGTCCCACATGTTTATGAGGTTTACAAAAAGCTTTCTAAACCAAAAGTGAACAGGCATCCTTTTGGATTTCAACATCTGACAGGGAATGGCTCACAACAGTGGTTAGGGAAAAATGTTCAAAAACAAGTTCAAAACCCTGACCTAACCACTGTCCATGTTCCTGGACTTGAGGCTGATGTACCTGAGACCCTATCCAAAGCCTAATTGGCTTTGGAGACCCTCCTGAACTAATTGTTTACTTGATGTGCAGGGAGCTTCTGCATGCTTAGATAGTTTGTGGTATGTAGATAGTGGAGGCTCCAGGCACATGACATGATCTAGAGCCCTGCTCAAAGACTTCAAACAACATGGAGGGGGTGATATATCCTTTGGTAAAATTCATAAGGAAAGGTGTTGGGGTCTGGAACAGTACAATCAGGAAAAATCAAGTTTGAAAGTGTCAATCTTATTGACAATCTGAAGTTCAACCTCCTTAGTGTCTCAAAAATGAGTGACAAAGGCTATGGGTCATTCTTCACAAAGGAGAGTTGCAAGATTGTTGGGCCAGAAATGGTGAAAAGATTGAAGAAATAATAGCCAAAGGAAAAACACAGCTTGTTGCTCAAAGGAGTGGCAATGTGTATGTAGTTGATATGTCAAAAGAGAGCCCAATGATTGATGCTTGTCTGTTCTCAGCTACCTCTAACAAAGAGACAGAATTATGGGATAGAAGACTTGGGCACACAAATCTCAAGACTATCACTACTCTCTCAAAACAAGGCCTTGTAAGAGGTCTTCCACAAAAACTGTTTACTTGTTCTGAGCATTGTGTTTCCTGTTTAAAAGGTAAACAACATAAAAGCTCATACAAGTCCATTGAAGAGTCCAAAACAACCAAGTGTTTGCAAATGCTGCACATGGATTTGTTTGGCCCAGTAAAAATCATGAGCTTGAAAAAGAAAAGATATTGTTTGGTTATTATAGATGATTTTTCTAGGTTTACATGGACTTACTTTTTACATTCTAAAGATGAGACTGCAGGTATTTTGCAAGACTTTGTCAAACAGGTTGAAAAGAAATTTGACCTTCCAGTAAAAATCTTTAGAAGTGACAATGGAACAGAGTTTAGAAATAAGGAGTTGGATGATTTCTGTGTGTCAAAAGGGATTGTAAGGCAGTACAGCATCCCAAGAACACCAGAACAAAATGGGGTGGTTGAAAGGAAAAATAGAACTCTGATTGAAGCTGCCAGAACAATGCTTGCAGACTCAGGTTAACCCTTAACTTTTTGGGCAGAGGCTGTAAACACTACGTGTTATGTGCATAACAGAGTTTTGATCAACCCCAGGCATCAAAAGACTACCTATGAAACTCTGTTCAAAATCAAACCACTGATCTCATATTTTAAAGTCTTTGGCTGCCCATGCTTTATCTAAAATTTAAAAGATTCAATTTCAAAATTTGCAGCCAAAGTAGATTGTGGTTATCATTTGGGATACTCAATCACTGCCAAGGCCTATAAAGTGTTTAACACAAGGACTAGGTGTGTGGAAGAGACTTTGAATGTAAAGTTCAATGAACTTTCTTCACTGAAAATCCCTGCAAACCCTGCTGAATTATTTGAACTTGATAAATTTACATTTGAAAATGTGTCTGTCAAGACTAATCCTATAGGTACTCAACAACCTCCTCCACCAGATTATGAATATGATGTTTTTATCCCACAATATAAAATCACATCCTGTCACACCCTGACTTTTGCGGAAGCGTGGTTATTTGGTGTGACTTCTTAATACCATAGCAATCAATCATAACAATGCTATATGATAAAAACACGAGATGTTTATCCATTAATAAAGTTTAGAAACTAACACAATACCTTTGTTTGAAAATATCAATACCAAATTAAGTTACAACCCATGACGTGTTTAAACGAGTTCACAAAGACTCAACAAAAGTACTTAAATAAAACCTGAGTTTAGAGACATGTATCCCGTCCAGGATTAGGATACACCCCCTAAGCTCGACAACCATGGATAACATCTTTTATTTAAGCGCAGCTTGAAAACATATGCATACCCTTGCCAGATCCACTAGTTCCCTGAAATACATGTAATTTGAAAAATCAACAAAAAGTTGAGCGAGTTCATTCGTAAGTGTCTGAATAAACCATTAAAGTATGTCTTGTATGTATAAATGTCCCTTGTATGTAGCAATAAGGAAAAAGAGATCACCAATGGGTTGTAAAGCCAATGGTATGTGTGAAAAGGTGCAGGAAGACTCAAATCTAGCAAATTTGTCTCCGGGATGAAGACATAGTCACCACTATGGGCCACCCCGGCCTCATGAGTGTGGGCTCGCTACACCCAAATAGATCTATCACTCATGTCCCTTGGTCCTACAACGAGGATTAATGGCCTTTAAGTGTTGTGCCCACCCTTCACATGATCTAGTCGTAAACCCTCCTTAGGCTAACCATACCATGTATAAAAATGTATGTAGTAATTGTAACATGTATTCCAACCCCGACGTATAAAACTGAAAACAGTAAAACAAAAGGGGGACATGAACTCACAGTATTGCGTCCTCTGCTCGTAACTCAAACTATGTCAGCGAACACGACTACCTACAGTGTACTAACGTCTATTAGACGAACGGGCCGTGCCTTTGCTTAGTATTTACGTTTTGAGTTACGTTTCTTATATTATTCCGAGTTATAATTATTTGTCAAAATAATTAATATTTCAACTTAGATTATATTTAGTTTTGGAATAATTTTTTAAACAATATTTCTGTATTAATACTTCTCGAGTATTTAACTTTCGTATTTCCTTCCCAAGGATGGGGTGTCTTATACATGTATTTGTATTATTGTATTTGTAATTTCCGAAATAATATATTTCTAAGTCTCACTTAAGAAAATATATTTGTAAACTCATTTTGTCCAAAATAATGTATTGTCCCGAAAATATATATTTTTCCCAAAAATCATATATCTTCTAACTATACTAGGAAAATATATTTTTATTTCTCAAAAATAATATATTTCTCCTTGTCCAAAAATAATATATACCAAAAATATATAAGTAACAGTATTGCTTTGGATAATAAATTTCACGGTACTTCGTTAAGTTATATAATATAATCGTTTCACCGAGTATACAAATAGTCACACAAGTGTCTTAATATGAAATATATATTCTAAATATATATTTATCCATTTCTATTTATAAAACCAACCTCCGATACTTTGTATTTTTGTTACAAAAATTATGGCGAGGTTTATATTTGAAAAACGTAGTTTAAAATATACTAGTAAACACTTGTCTAGAAAATATTTTCTAAGTGTTTATATTTTTAGAAAATTTCGCCATAGTTTCCCCTAAAAACGGAGGTGTCCATGCTATATGAGCATATCATTTTCTTTTCAAAATCAACCCAACAATCAATAATCAAACTACACTTCCCAAGTGCAAAAACAATGCACTTGTCATAGTAACATGAACTTGATCTTTCACAAAAACGCATAGTAACTTGGTGAAGTGTTTAGTGGGTTTAGTTACCCTCCAAAGTGTGTTTACTTCTTTTGAAGTCTCATTCTTGAAAAGATTTGGTGTTTACAACTTGTAAACATAATTTACAAAAACATTTATCCATAGCATTTTCTTGTTTCTCTAGAGTTTATTTATTTGTCTTTCCACTAAAAAAAGTGTAAGTTTAATAAAAACCATGATCCTTCAAGAATCATCTTTTAACTCGGTTTCTTTTTAGAAAAATCATTCACAACTCTTGGATTTACAAGTTTACTAGTTCACTTGGTTTGTCACTTTACAAGAAAATCATTTCACTTTCAAGTTCATGTTTGATCAAGAAGATGATTATTCCATGTAAACCCATAATCAACTTCCAACTTGTTAAACCATGTTTTTAATCATACTCTAACAAGTTCCATATGATGATCAACATCATATTATCAAGAAATCAACAATCAAGTGCCATGCATGTATTTAACAACATCATTATAACATGATTTCATCATCTTTAAGTTTCATGTAAACTTTATGTTCAAGCTTTTAGTTTGTGTTCTCTAGTGTTCTTGTTATTTTCATCATACTACATCTTTTAACCATAAAAATAAAAGTAAACAAGAGTTATGAGAGATCTTAGTACTAGCTTTAAGCTAGGGAAGAACACAAGAGCAAAAGATGATGAAGATATTGTGTAAAAGCAAGTAAGACAGCTTCTTGATGATCCACAAGCTTCAAGCTCCAAGAATCACCTTCTATCACTTGAATTAAGCTTGAAAATGGATGGATGGTGGTGACAAGGTGGTGATGGTGGTGGCAATAGGGAGGGCCGAGAGGGAGAGAGAGAGTAAGTTAGAGATGGGTGAACTTGTGAAGAAATGAGATATGAAATGATCTAGTATCTAAGCCACCATACTTATAATCTCTTACACAATATCATGGCTACTCAATCAAGCAAGATATCAAATAAAATATAAAGGAAATCTAGTGAGTGGGGTGTGGGGTCCCCTTTTGAACCGTAAATGGGCATGGGGGGGTTAATTGTAAAATTTTGATGATAGTAGGTAAATAGTTGGAAGTTAAATGTAAAAATCTAGTGTATTATGTGTATGGCACATTATATAATATGTTAGGGTGTTCGGGGACCATAACTAGTCCAAAAATAAATAAACAATGTTTCTGGCAAAATTTTGGTGTCCCGGGTAATGTCCGGTTGTTCGGTTAGATACCGGTTTGTTAAAGTGCTAAGTTGTACCGTATAGTGTCTTTTATGTAACTTTTTGTGACACAAATAATTCCCAACACTTAGGAAAGCATTCAGGACCATTTAGTCAATTTTCTGCATAATACTAGTATGTTAAAAGCTGAATTTTTGCTGAAAAATGCAGAATTCTGCACTTAAAGTGAGTTTTAGGCACTTTCCGGCACTCAAACTATCACCTAGTGCCGCAGTTATATGGTCCTTACTTCCCTAGACACCATACTAGTGTAGTACCTTGTCCCTGGCCTATACTGGGTCTCAAAACACTGTCTGTCTAGGTACTGAACCCTGTCAGCATATTCCCGTTCTATCCGTTAACTGTGCTAACTGTGCTTTGTGCATCAGGTATGTCAATAAAGTCTGTATGTGATAATGATGTGACATTATGTAATATGTGATGCACATGTAAGTATGACGCGGTAATTAGAAAGCCGTTAAGTAATTCAGCACAGTCATTAAGCACTTAATTAATATTAATTAATTGTACGGATACCTGGTTTAATGAGGGTTGTCACATTCTCCCCCCATTAAGAAAATTTCGTCCCGAAATTTTAAGTTCTGCCTCTAGTTGCAGGGGTCCTAGGGAACAAATGCGGGTATTTTTCCTTCATGCGATCCTCACGCTCCCAAGTGAATTCTAGGCCGTGTCGCGCGTTCCAACGAACCTTAACGAGTTTGACACTACTCCGTCGCGTCTTGTTAATCTTCCAATCATTAACCTCAACAGGTTCTTCAATAAAGTGGAGTGTGTCGTCAATATGAACTTCGTCGGCAGGAATGACCACTGTCTCTTGAGTTGGATTCTTTTTCAAATTTGATACATGGAATGTATCATGGACGCTATTCAGTTCAGCAGGTAAATCCAACTTGTATGCTACAAGACCAATCCTTTTTAGGATTTTAAATAGACCAATGTACCGCGGATTCAACTTCCCACGCTTCCCAAAGCGTGCCACACCATTCCAGGGTGAAACCTTCAACAAAACCATATCTCCTACCTCAAATTCCAGAGGTTTCCTTCTTCGGTCCGAATAATTCTTTTGCCGATCACGAGCCGCTTTGATGCGCTCTCGGATCTGTATAATCTTGTCAGTCGTTTCCTGGACCAATTCCGGACCAACAAGCTGTCTATCACCTGCGTCAGCCCAGCATAATGGTGATCGACACTTGCGTCCATAGAGTGCTTCGAACGGTGTGGCCTGAATGCTTGCATGATAATTGTTATTGTATGAAAATTTGACCAATGGTAGGTGAGTGTCCCAACTTCCACCTAAATCCATTACGCAAGCTCGCAACATGTCTTCCAACGTCTGAATCGTTCGTTCGCTCTGTCCGTCTGTCTACGGGTGAAAGGCAGTACTCAGATTCAACTGAAAACCAAAAGCTTCTTGAAAGGATTGCCAAATCCTTGACACGAATCTTCCATCTCTATCAGAGATAATTGAGAGAGGCACTCCATGTCGTGCAACAATCTCTTTCAGGTATAGTTCAGCTAGCTTGCTTGTGTGGTCTTTCTCCTTGATTGGAAAAAAGTGTGCAGACTTGGTCAGACGGTCCACGATTACCCAAATCGTATCGTGACCTCTGGGTGTTCTTGGCAATTTCGTTATGAAGTCCATTGAAATTTGTTCCCATTTCCATTGGGGTATTTCTAGTTGTTGCAGAAGACCTGAAGGCTTCTGGTACTCGGCCTTTACCTTGGCGCAAGTCAAACATTTGCCAACATATATCGCAACGTCGTCTTTCATTCTCGGCCACCAATAGAAATCCTTTAAATCCTGGTACATTTTATCCGATCCTGGATGGATCGAGTACCGTGACTTGTGAGCCTCATCAAAAATAACGTCTCTCAGACCACCAAAGAAAGGAACCCAAATTCTTCCCAAGAAACACAATGTTCCATCCTCCTTTGGTACCAATTGCTTCTCCATCCCCCAGAGATATTCATTCTCAAGATTCTCCCTTTTAAGAGCTTCCCTCTACGCAGCACAAATGCGCAACTTGAGGTCTGTCTGAACAATCATTTCCAAAGCCCTAACCCTTATGGGATTAATCCTTTCTTTCCGACTTAAGGCATCGGCGACTACATTCGCCTTCCCTGGGTGATACTTGATCTCGCAATCATAGTCGTTCAACAACTCTACCCATCGTCTCTGTCTCATGTTAAGCTCTTTCTGATCAAATATATGCTGCAGGCTCTTGTGATCAGTAAAGATTGTGCATCGCGTGCCATACAAGTAATGTCGCCAGATCTTTAATGCAAACACCACTACGCCTAACTCCAAGTCATGCGTGGTGTAGTTTTTCTCGTGAACCTTCAGGTGGCGTGAAGCATAGACTATAACCTTCTGTTGTTGCATCAGCACGCAGCCTAAACCTTGACGCGAGGCGTCGCAATATACCATGAAGTCGTCAGTACCTTCGGGTAGGGATAAGATGGGTGCGTCGCAAAGCTTGTTTTTCAACAATTGAAATGCTTCTTCTTGCTTGTCTCCCCATTCGTACTTCTTGTCTTTCTGTGTGAGGGAAGTCAAAGGTTGAGCGATTTTCGAGAAATCCTCAATGAATCTGAGATAATAACCTGCCAAACCAAGAAACTGTCGAATCTCGGTTGGCGTCTTTGGAGTCTCCCAATTCTTGATCGCTTCAATCTTTGTAGGATCCACATGGATTCCATTTCCATTTACCACATGACCAAGGAACTGAACTTCGCGTAACCAGAACTCGCACTTCGAGAACTTCGCGTACAACTTCTCTTTCTTGAGCAGTTCTAAGATAGCTCTTAGATGTTGCTCATGTTCTTCCTTCGTCTTCGAGTAGATCAGAATATCATCAATGAACACAATCACAAACTTGTCGAGATACGGCTTACAAACTCTGTTCATCAAATCCATGAACACCGCTGGCGCGTTTGTCAAACCAAACGGCATAACCAGAAACTCGTAATGTCCATATCGAGTTCTGAAGGCAATCTTCGGAATACTCTCCTCTTGAATACGTAACTGGTGATAACCCGATCGAAGATCGATCTTGGAGTAACAACTCGAGCCTTGTAGTTGATCGAACAGGTCATCTATCCTTGGCAAAGGATATCTATTCTTGATAGTCAACTTGTTAAGCTCTCGGTAGTCGATGCACATGCGAAAACTACCGTCCTTCTTCTTAACGAACAAAACTGGAGCTCCCCAAGGCGAGAAACTTGGTCTGATAAATCCCTTGTCTAGCAACTCCTGAAGTTGCGTTGACAACTCCTGCATTTCTGAAGGCGCAAGTCGATAAGGTGCCTTAGCTACAGGCGCGGCGCCTGGAACCAAGTCAATATGGAACTCGACTTGTCGCTGCGGTGGCAATCCTGGCAAGTCTTCGGGAAAGACTTCAGGATATTCCCTTACGACTGGAATGTCTTCTATCTTTGGCTCAGCGGCCTCCTTATTCACGATGTGCGCCAAGAAGGCAACACATCCCTTCTTCAAACATTTTCTATCCTTCAAGCAACTAATGATTCTTAAGGGCGCATCGCGCTTCTCTCCATGTACCACAATAATTTCTCCGTTCGCCATTGGGATGCGAATGGTCTTCTCGTGACATACAATTTCGGCTCTGTTGCTTGACAACCAATCCATTCCTACTACCACGTCGAAGCTTCCCAACTCGACTGGCAGTAGATCCAGTGTAAATTCGTGCTCTCCCAGCTCTATTACGCATCCTCTGATGACTTCATTCATTTCAACTAGCTTTCCATTAGCCAGTTCAATTGAGTACAGAACATCTAACTTACTAGCAGTTAACCCAAGCAAATTCTTAAATTCTAGCGATACAAAGCTAAAATCGGCACCAGTGTCAAATAGAACAGATGCAAAGAGTTGATTAATAGGGAACGTACCAGTAACTACATTGGGATCCTGCCGTGTTTCCCTCGCACCTATGTTGAAGACTCTGCCTTGCGCTTGATTGAGTTTCGGGCATTCCCGCTTAAAGTGCCCCATGTCTCCATAATTGAAACACCCAGGTCCTCGACCATTCCCATTACCATTACCGCCTCGATTGATGTTCGCTCCCCGGTTACTAGCTTGATTCCCTGCATTTCCACGATTTCCATTTCGGCCATTTCCTCCCTGTTGGCGGTTTCCATTCCCTCCTCCATAACCTCTTTGATTACCACGACCAACACCATTACCAGCCCAGCATGTTTCTTTTGAGTGGCCAGTCTTCCCACAAGACTCACATTTCTTGAATCTGCATGGGCCGAGGTGATGATATTGGCATGCATCACACTTGGGCAGAGTGCCCATGTACCCTCTTCCTTTGTTTTCGGCACCAGTATTGGCCCTGGCTGGTGCGCTTCCCTCTTCTCTCTTGCTGACACTGTTGGTACCCTTTTTGAAGTTTGAGAACTTCCTCTTGTTCTCACTCGATGATTCGACGTGTGTCTCCTTCTTTTTCGGTTCAAAGATTGAAAACTTGTTCAACCAGATGGCTTCCTCGGTCAGTGACACGCTGAGATCAATGGCTTCGGTGATTGTTGGCGGCTTGGACGTTGTTACCATACTCATGATCTGGGGCGCCAACCCCCAGATGAAACGCTCCACGCGCTTAAATTCCGGTGTAACCATGTACGGTACCACATGAGACAGATCCTGGAACCTTTGCACATACTCGCGATCTTTGGGCCGTCCATTTTGAGGTTCCAGAATTCGGTTTCTAATATCTGGATCTCAGCCCTGGAGCAGTATTTCTTTCTCATGAGCTCCTTCAGCTCGTTCCACATCAACGTGTAAGCCGCTGCCTCTCCCAGGGTTTGGACCTGGTGATTCCACCACGATAGAGCTCCATCTATGAACAGACCGGAGATGTAGGTAACTTACTGATCTGGTGCGCATTTGCTCATCCTTAGCACCGAATCGGTCTTTTCTGCCCATCGAACGAAACCCACATCACCCCCGGTGCCGTCAAAATTTAGCGGTTTGCAGTCTAAAAATTGCTTGAAGGTACAGCCTGTACAAGTAACGTCATTCATAGAAAGCATTAGCAACCGCTCATGGAACTATCCAATTGTAACGTAATGTGTCTCAAGCGACTTAAACATTACCGTGGGGTGGGTTGTTCCTTGAGGAACCTCCGCTAGTCTCGGCGCGGGAGGCCTTGTAATCTGCTATTGCTTGCGAGATTCTTGCTTGCAATTCGGCCTCAGTAGCGGGCAGACGATTTTCCCTTCGAGGAGGCATCTTCTATAAGAAGATTGTATAGGTCAGGTTTTTACGTATATAAGTATGTAGTACGCGTATGTAATAACATCCATTAACACAAATAACACATAACATCCCATGTCATAACACAAACAAATAAATCAACAATGCATGTAATGAGAAGGCTGCGATTGAGCTTTTCATATAACAAGACCACCAGTACAGTTTTACAATTGTGTCATACATCAAAAGAGACTAAGGGTCACATCACCCTTGTCTGAATCGTCTAACAATCTACAACAACCAAAAGTCAAATATCAAATGTGTGGTCTTCAAAAGTCTTCAGAATCATGGCTCAATAGCTGTCTTCTCACCAAAACTAGCCTATCTGAAGGAGACCTAAAACCCCTAAGCTGATGGTGGGGGAGGATAAGGTGGAGGAATGAAAAGCAAACGGCGCATACGCGCTAACTCCTCCTCGAGCGTGTGAACAAGCTGCAACAAACAAGCAATCTGCTGCTCCATTGTGAGAAAATGGATATCAAAATCCGGATAAGGAAATAGTGGAGCAGGTGGAACAGCAAATTGTGACGAACCAGTACCAGGAGGAGGATGATGGATCCTCTCTATCTCCGCAACTCGACGACTCAGCATATCCTGCTGTAACTGTAGTGACAAGAGTATATCATCCGTCGAATACCCAACATGAAAGGGGTGGTACGGATCAGATAAAGGCATGACGTTGGGCGAAGACCACATAAATGGCTCGCCCGTGGGTGCTGAAGAAGAAGCAGAGTGAGGAAACTGTGGTATGAACTGATCGGCTCTGGACACAAAAGGTATGTGAGTGTGCTGCTGACCTGAAGGACCTTCCCCTGGACGGGGAGGAGGAATGTCCTGAAGAAAGGTAACTGGCAAATCTGTTCGGTGAATATCTGAGATGTGCGGTTGAAACTTTGTGACATCAACGGGTACCTGAACAGGTGCAACAGGAAGAGTAACTGGTCTGACAAAAGGAGGATAGTCGTCCTCCTCAATCCACCCATTGAGGGTGTGAGCATACCTAGGATCCACGTGGGTGGCAAATGGAGCACGGTCATCCAACACAGGGACCGGGTCGGGCAGTGGTGCAACAACAACAGGAACATCAACAACTGGTGGTGCAATAACTGGAATATCAACAACTGGTGGCGCAATAACTGGTGCATCAACAGGGATAGGGTCGTGCACAGGTGGAAGGTCGTGAGCAAGAACGAGCTCTGGTGCTTACTCGGGCTTTGGGTCGACGGGAGCAAGCTGATGATCAGCGGGTATATCCAGGAACTGATCATTGGGAAACACAGGTGCCTCGACAGGCTGCTCCTCAGTGATAAACTCCATCTCATGGTCTGGATCAAAATCGTGGGGGAAGTCAGGGATGAACCCAAAACCCAGCTGCGGAATGGGCACTGCAGACATAGCAGTATCGGAATCAGTGTCGATGAGGTACTGCTGCTCGCCCCGTGCATGTAACGTGGCAGTTGATACGGACTCAAATGAGACGGGACCAGATGAGTCAGATAAAACAGGAACCTCGACAGGTGGCAAAACAATGGCATCGGCAACAGGAATATCATCAACAGGGACAACAAGGTCATCAACCGGAACATCAGCAGGTTGAATAGCGACATCGTCATCAATCGGAGCCCCGCCATCCTGGTCATCCTCAGGGGGACCCTCGATGAAGAGATCGACGTCATCATCTAACATACCGTCGAGTGGTAAATCCTTAACAGGAAAAGCAGCAGGAGGAATAGGTGCAGGGATCTGAGCAGGAGGTAGATCCCCAGCAAGAAAACCATCAGCTAAAGGTAAATCGTCTCCGAAATCCGGTAAGGCGAAGGGCTAGAAGTCGTCGTCGTCACTGCTCGTAGTATCTGAAGTGTAAATCTCGCCCTCTGGAAGAATCTCGTCATCTGATACTATAGCTATCGGGTCTATGGTGTCTGACACTCCACTCTCGGAGGATGATGCCATGGTGTCTGTAACACAACCACAACATATGCACATATATCAGATAAGCATGTAAGCAAATAGAAATGTAAGCAAGTAATCATGTGTGCATCCTAGTCTTCCCAAACTATCCCACCCAGTCTCTCAGACTGAACTCCCCAGTCTCTCAGACTAGCTCCCTGGCCTCTAAGACCAAACCTCCCAGTCTCTAAGACTAACTCCCTGGTCTCTAAGACCAAACCTCCCAATCTCTAAGACTAACTCCCTGGTCTCTAAGACCAACTTTCCCAGTCTCTAAGACTAAATTTCCCCAGTCTCTAAGACTGACTCCCTGGTCTCTAAGACCAAATTTCCCCAGTCTCTAAGACTGAACCTCCCCAGCCTCTAAGGCTGAACCTCCCTCAGTCTCTAAGACTGAACTCCCTCAGTCTCTAAGACTGAACTCCCTCAGTCTCTAACACTGAATTACATACATAGCCTTTTTGAAATGTGTACTTGTGCCTTTTGTTTTTAAAAATGTTTGTTCCCTGGATCTGGACGTTTTGGGTATGCAATGAAAATATGTTTGTGAAAACATTTTCGTGAGAGCCCTGATGATCATAGTCTAGACTCGAGAAAGAATCCTTGTTCGCTATGATCGAGGCTCTGATACCAAGCTGTCACACCCTGACTTTTACGGAAGCGTGGTTATTTGGTGTGACTTCTTAATACCATAGCAATCAATCATAACAATGCTATATGATAAAAACACGAGATGTTTATCCATTAATAAAGTTTAGAAACTAACACAATACCATTGTTTGAAAACATCAATACCAAATTAAGTTACAACCCTTGACGTGTTTAAATGAGTTCACAAAGACTCAACAAAAGTACTTAAATAAAACCTGAGTTTAGAGATGTGTATCCCGTCCAGGATTAGGATACACCCCCTAAGCTCGACAACCATGGATAACATCTTTTATTTAAGCGCAGCTTGAAAACATATGCATACCCTTGCCAGATCCACTAGTTCCCTAAAATACATGTAATTTGAAAAATCAACAAAAAGTTGAGCGAGTTCATGTGTAAGGGTCTGAATAAACCTTTAAAGTATGTCTTGTATGTATAAATATCCCTGGTATGTAGCAATAAGGAAAAAGAGATCACCAATGGGTTGCAAAGCCAATGGTATGTGTGAAAAGGTGCAGGAACACTCAAACCTAGCAAATTTGTCTCCGGGATGAAGACATAGTCACCACTATGGGCCGCCCCGGCCTCATGGGTGTGGGCTCGCTACACCCAAATAGATCTATCACTCATGTCCATTGGTCCTACAATGAGGATTAATGGCCTTTAAGTGTTGTGCCCACCCTTCACATGATCTAGTCGGAAACCCTCCTTAGGCTAACCATACCATGTATAAAAATGTCTGTAGTAATTGTAACATGTATTCCACCCCCGACGTATAAAACTGAAAACAGTAAAACAAAAGGGGGACATGAACTCACAGTATTGCGTCCTCTGCTCGTAACTCAAACTCTGTCAGCGAACACGACTACCTACAGTGTACTAACGTCTATTAGACGAACGAGCCGTGCCTTTGCTTAGTATTTACGTTTTGAGTTACGTTTCTTATATTATTCCGAGTTATAATTATTTGTCAAAATAATTAAGATTTCAACTTAGATTATATTTAGTTTTGGAATAATTGTTTAAACAATATTTCTGTATTAATACTTCTCAAGTATTTAACTTTCGTATTTCCTTCACAAGGATGGGGTGTCTTATACATGTATTTGTATTATTGTATTTGTAATTTCCGAAATAATATATTTCTAAGTCTCACTTAAGAAAATATATTTGTAAACTCATTTTGTCCAAAATAATGTATTGTCCCGAAAATATATATTTTTCCCAAAAATCATATATCTTCTAACTATACTAGGAAAATATATTTTTATTTCCCAAAAATAATATATTTCTCCTTGTCCAAAAATAATATATACCAAAAATATATAAGTAACGGTATTGCTTTGGATAATAAATTTCACGGTACCTCGTTAAGTTATATAATATAATCGTTTCACCGAGTATACAAATAGTCACACAAGTGTCTTAATATGAAATATATATTCTAAATATATATTTATCCATTTCTATTAATAAAACCAACCTACGATACTTTGTATTTTTGTTACAAAAATTATGGCTAGGTTTATATTTGAAAACGTAGTTTAAAATATACTAGTAAACACTTGTCTAGAAAATATTTTCTAAGTGTTTATATTTTTAGAAAATTTCGCCATAGTTTCCCCTAAAAACGGAGGTGTCCATGCTATATGAGCATATCATTTTCTTTTCAAAATCAACCCAACAATCAATAATCAAACTACACTTCCCAAGTGCAAAAACAATGCACTTGTCATAGTAACATGACCTTGATGGAAGCAAACTCGACCTTGCGATTATCAGGACACTGAACATGACGAAATGTACTCTCAGTGCTCTCGAACCATTGTAGGAGCCCAGTTGCTCCTTCAGAACCACTAACCTTGAGTGGCTTAGCCGAATTGAAACTCTTGAAATTGAATGGAGCATTATTGTTGTTGTTGGCTTGGTTCAGTTGAGCAATAAGATTCGGGAAAGCAGCAGCCATTTGCTGCGCGATGATTTCTGCCAGTTCGGCATTCGCTATCTGATTGTCGCGTCGAGGAGGCATTCTAAAAGGAGGGAAACATGAAAGGAAACAAGCGAGATGATTAGATGAAAAGGATGATGTGATACAAAATTTGACAAAAGCAAAGATGGTGGTCATTTGTTTGTTACCACAAGGCAAACAAACGACACATTGTGACTAATCAAAGTAAATGGGTTAAAAATAATGTATCGCGAAGACATGCTCGCCTATAAGTGAACACTCACCCCAAGAGTTCCCAGGTAAGAGTGACTGGTCCGATTATGTGGATTTGTACGAACACTCTAGCCTTAGACAGAAAACCCAGGGTACAGGCATTCACTCTTCCAGTTTGCACGTGTTCACACTATTTAGGACCCAAAACTTTGACGAGATTTTGAAAACTCAAAGGGGTTCAAAACCTTATAACAGCGGGTTCAAAACCTTACAATAGAGGGTTCAAAACCTAGTAATCAATCATCCATGAACAGATGATTAATTTTCAAAGCGGATTCGGAATTGATGTTCTCATTGCGGTTATCACCTAAGGATAGGTGACGGTTTTTGTTTTAAAAATCTAAACGCAAATCTTCTTGCGTTCGGGTCCTAGGAAGGTTATAGTCTAGGTCAAAGCATTACTAATAACCTAATTCCCTATAACCATTGGCTCCGATACCAACTTTTCTGTCACACCCCGACCACGTAAAACAACGAAACGTGGCGGAAACGTCGGGGAGTGTTGTAACAGAATTAATTGTTTCACAACCATGGAAATTAAAGTTACGTTTTAATTATGAAACAAGAGAGTTACATTGTCTTAAAACAAGAAACAAAGAGTACATAACATAAATTAACTAATTCTTGCATCGTTTTAAGTCACTAAGGCACAGGTCCGCCTAAATGTGTCTCGATCATCCTATGCAACAGCTCCTGAAAACACATGTGAAAATAGGTACGTCAGCATAAAAATGCCTGTGAGATACATAGGTTTTGTGAAAATAGGATTCATGACTGGCGTTTAAAGAAACTGTTTAATAAAAGTAGCCATGAATCTTATTGAGTGGTTCCTTTCATAAGTCATTTGAAAAGTGATAAATAAACCAAATGATATATATATGTTTAAAAGAATAATGTATGGTTAAGTGAATAACCATGTAAAATGAGTTTGTATAAGTTAAGTTATTTGTAAAACGATGTTTATGTGAAGATTGTATTGTAGATGTAATATGTCTAAACTGAAATGGTTTAAATAACGCTACGATTTGTAATACCATAAAAGCACTTATATATAGGAAGTACCAGCGGCGTATCCACCATGTTTTTATCGTATTACACGTCGCCTCGTTACTTAAATCACTTACCCAAACAACCACCAAAATGTAATGTTTAACAATTGTAGAAATGGTTATGTATGGTCAAATACGGTTCACACGGTTCAACAGTTACAAACGGTTCACATAATCAAATGGTTACAACGGTTCACATAGTCAAATGGTTACAACGGTTCACATAGTCAAATAGTTACAAACGGTTCAAAATGTAATATAATGTGTTCATATGCTGGATGAGCATATGAAACAAAATGTAATGTAAAACAATGTACCAAGTATGCTAAGTAAACATACATAGCAAAACAATGTAATGTAAATCATGTACTATAAATGTACTAATGAACATAGCAAGTATATGATGTGAAAACAGGAAAACACGAAAGTAACAAGTAGGCACATGTGTTTCACCCCAAAACGTTTGAAAAACAGTAAAAGAGGGGTCTATGTACTCACTTGAGATTGCCTAGAAGTCCTTGAGTAACAACCACACAATGCTAGAGATCACGGAAATCAAACGGCACCTAATATAGGTAACTATGTTAATAAACGGACCTAAATCGGAGGATCAGATAGAATGAGGGTTCGTAAACCAAACGAGTATGGGAACTCGTGTAATATGGTTTAACAAAGCCTACATACTAAAATGAAACCTAACCTAAGTGCTTACGACCCATTACGACCCGTTTAGGTAGCTTATGCTACTTTAACGCGTTGTTCGCGTAAAACGCGTTCGGAATGCCTAACTAGCCCTATGATAAGTAAAATATGCCTTAACATGTCTAATATTGTTGCTAAATCAGTTTAGATATCAAAAATTATGATACATAAGCTTAAAATGAAATTTGGCGTAAAAAGGGCATTTTGGTAATTTACCTAAGGCATATAAACTACCTATCATGCGACTAATCAAACCTAGGTGACCATAAGGTATAACCTCGGAAGGTTATTCCCTACGCTACTATGGTCACTTAACGTGTTTGGTCGGTTCCTAATGATCGACCAAACGGGTCGGGTTCGAAAGTTTAAGCGATTGATTAGATCGCTTACCTTTACGACCCTAGACAAGCACAAAACTAAAAGTGACGAGCTAAGCATCTTAAAACATGCTTAACTAAGTTAGAAAACAAGTTTTGATATCAAAACAAATGGTTTTGATATCCTAGAGTAGTTTGGTTACAAAATACGCGAGAAAATGCATTTTGGCCGAAATTACGACTCGTCACTGAGCCTAGATAACGTGGTAATCAGTAGGTATAGTCACTAGGGACTATAACCATCGTGATTACGCTCACGTTATGAACTTCAAACGAACTTCGCGTTGACCATAAACTGGTCAAAGCAGAAAGTCAAACGCAGTTTCACTTTAACGACAAAAACGAATGAAAAGAACGAAAGAATACAGAAGGTCCCCGCAAGCTCTTGATCCGATTTACTCTCAGGTATGAAGCATAAAATTCAACTTAGAGAGCCAAAATCAGATTCAAGTGTGCTTTGGGAGGAAGTGAGGGTGGGTATTTATAGGAATTCAAGAACCGTTAAAATCGTTCATCGAAAACTGAGCTTTGATCTGGACCTTACATGTGTGCCCATGGTTTTCTAAAACCATGGGAGCCGCTAATAATGGAATAGGTTCATTGAATACCAGCCCATGGTTTTGCAAAACCATGGGTTAAATCATCAACACTTCAAAATGGACTAGGTTCATTGAATCTGGTCAGAAATTTCAAAAATGGTCCCTGCACTTGTAAAACTTGATTTTTTTGCACTTTTAAGCCCCGTTAGCCACATTTCAAGGCTCTAAAATAAAGTTAAAGTATAAGGAACTTAAAATATGCTCAAAAATATGTCGTATGTCGGTTCGTTTGGTCATACGGTTGCGTTGTTCGGTTAATTACGACGGAAGTCGTAACGGACGCAAAAACGATCCAAATCAAGCGACGAATGGATTTCTTATGCCAAACACTAAAATAAAATATTTTAATGCTTACATAAATTTTTGGATGTCCGGATGTATTCAGAACGTAAGTTATGCGCGAAAATGCAAACTTGTGCACTTTTTGACGCTTTTAGTCCCTGAATGACCCAAAAGTTTATTTTAGCACACCGAACTCCTCAAAGCCTATTTCTAAGCTATGTAAAGAATATTTATGGTATGTTTAACTTATGGTCATGTTCCGGAATGTTCGTTAAAGTTCAAATTGGCATGCTTTCGCAGTTTGTCAAATTTAGTCCCTGTAAGCGAATTAACTTGTTTTTGCCATACCAATGCCTTCAAAACTTATTTCTAAGTTATGTAAAGGTTATTTAAGGTATGTTAAGCATATGTCACTGTTCCAGAGTGTTTGTTGCATTAAACTGGTTATATTTACACATTAGATTGCGTATAACCTTCCAGAAAGCGATTTAAAGTTCGAAATCAACAAGAATTGATATGTGCAAAGATCACACATATTTATACAAATTCCAAGTATGAAACACAATATTTCATTGATTTGGTATTTGTTTGCTGGTCGCAGTGACCCAGGTGTCACAGTCTCCCCTACTTTAGGAAATTTCGTCCCGAAATTTATTCGTAGGAGTCTGCCTATGACTTTGTGTTAAATGATCATTAAAGATATGAAAGGCATAATCCTGTTATTTTCCTCAACGGATATTCTCCAGAAGTGAAAATGAACGAACGGAGTCATTTTCCTCAACGGGTTCTTCGGAAATGGAAAATGAAGGATTTAACAAACGGATATTCATTTCCCTCAACGGATATTCTTCAGAACGAAAATGAACAAACGGAGTCATTTTCCTCAACGGGTATTCTTCAGAATTGGAAATGAAGGATTAAACAAACGGATATTCATTTCCTCAATGGATAATCTTCAGAAACGAAAATGAACAGACGGAGTCATCTTCAACGGTTGCTTCCTCAGAAACGGAAATGAGAAGGATAAACAAACGGATATTCATTTCCTCAACGGGTAATCTTCAGAAACGAAAATGAACTGAAGGAGTCATTTTCAACGGTTGCTTCATCAGAAATGGAAATGAAGGATTAGACAAACGGATATTCATTTCCTCAACGGATAATCTTTAGAAATGAAAATGAACAGACGGAGTCATTTTCAACGGTTGCTTCATCAGAGTTGGAAATGAATTGGGTTAACTCTAGATACATGACAGAACTTGCTGTGATTCTTGTGCACTAAATTCCATAATTATGTATGCATCCATAATTACGTAATTCCTTGCACAGTCTGCACAGTTTGTTTTGTAATTGTTTAGGGGAAGAAAATCAAACCTGTGATGAGGGTGACTAGACTACCATAGGGTCCTTTTAATTAGATCGACAGATGATCTTTTTAATTAGGCCACCAAGGAGTCCTTCCAGCTATATCATCACATGATATTCCTAACCAGATTTTTGGATCAATCTGTTTAACTAGACCCCTCAAGGGGTCTAATTATGGAGTAGTACTTTATAATCCAAGGGACTTAACTACAACGTAGAAGTCCATTAAGGATTTTAGGTAGTACCTTTGGGTATCCTACTATGAATCCCCTTATACGAAGATATGGAAGATTCTACGAGGATTTGGATAACATAATTTGGATCACACAAAAACATAAAAGGGAACACATAAGCACATAATCACATAAATGTTTTCTTGGTTATTAATTGCTATTATCTTGGTATTGATTGTTATTAACTTGGCGTTGATTTGAACATGGGTATTCAAGGCATATCAGGAACCCAGTTGATGGACTTCAACGTCCTCAAGCATCTATCTGAAAAGATAGGATGATCTTCTAAAAAAAATCGATTTTTACAAGGAATAACCATATTCGAATTAAGGTATACAACAATTATGGACTTACAGAAATATCCTTAGGTACCCCATTAACGAGTGGGTATTCGTCCAGAGTTGTAACTTGCACCTTGTACTTCGTTTTCCTTGGAGGAAACGGTTACTTAGGATTTTCGTGGAAAACGCAAGAGATCATACAATGGAAAAAATTTGGGGGTAGTCTATTCTTCAAGGAATACGGTTCCTTGATTGTCGGTATCATAGGGGATATGTTGTTTATTCATGCAACCACAATAAACGTATTGCAATGTATGTAAAAGATTTATTTATAAACAACATCAACAACTGTTTCATGGACCTTGACAACAAAAGAAAATAATACATAAGACATGATTATTTCTAAACAGCGTTGTCTTCCATTCGGTCAGATGCTCATCCCTGCACTGGATTCGCATTAGCAAGCTTTGGGCAGTTTCTTCGGAAATGGCCCATCTCGCCACAGTTGAAACAAGAACCTAGTGGAAAACGACCTTGAGCAGGATTGTTGTTAACTTGGTTGGGTGCAGCTGCAGTTGGGCAAACCCTCGCCGTATGACCTATAAGTCCACAAACTTAGCATGTGCGGCACTTCGCACCAGCATGATGATATAGGCTACATTGGTTGCACAAGGGAGCAGTTCCGTTGTAGGGCTTCCTCGCAGGGGGTTGAGCTGGTTGGTTGGGGACGGCTTGACCATTGTAAGCGACCATGGCGAAGTTCTGAGAAGCCTTTCGCTTCTTTGACTTCTTAGTGGATCCAGTCTGTTCATCCATGGTCTTTGATTCCTCGATTGGTTTCTTGTCACCCTTTCGAAAAAGTTTACCTTTCCTGATCTGAGATTCAGTCAAGGTTGCAGCTAGCTCAGTGGCCTGTCTAACTGTAGTAGGGTTGCTACCAGTCACAATGTCTTGTATTGAGTCAGGGAGGCCATCAATGTACTTTTCGATTGCCTTATCCAAAGGCGTGACCATGTTTGGGCATAACAGACTTAACTCCTCATAACGGTCCGTGTAGGCTCGATGCTCACCGCTATCTTGCTTAAGATCATCAAATTCCCTTTCTAGAGCCCTTAGCTCATGACGAGGACAGAATTCCTTCATCATAAGAGCCCTAAGCTCGACCCAAGTCTGTGCTAAAGCAACCTCGGCACCACGGTCTCTCATCACCCCATTCCACCATGTAAGAGCCCTCTTCAGAAACACAGTGGAAGCAAACTCGACCTTGCGATTATCAGGACACTGAACATGACGAAATGTACTCTCAGTGCTCTCGAACCATTGTAGGAGCCCAGTTGCTCCTTCAGAACCACTAACCTTGAGTGGCTTAGCCGAATTGAAACTCTTGAAATTGAATGGAGCATTATTGTTGTTGTTGGCTTGGTTCAGTTGAGCAATAAGATTCGGGAAAGCAGCAGCCATTTGCTGCGCGATGATTTCTGCCAGTTCGGCATTCGCTATCTGATTGTCGCGTCGAGGAGGCATTCTAAAAGGAGGGAAACATGAAAGGAAACAAGCGAGATGATTAGATGAAAAGGATGATGTGATACAAAATTTGACAAAAGCAAAGATGGTGGTCATTTGTTTGTTACCACAAGGCAAACAAACGACACATTGTGACTAATCAAAGTAAATGGGTTAAAAATAATGTATCGCGAAGACATGCTCGCCTATAAGTGAACACTCACCCCAAGAGTTCCCAGGTAAGAGTGACTGGTCCGATTATGTGGATTTGTACGAACACTCTAGCCTTAGACAGAAAACCCAGGGTACAGGCATTCACTCTTCCAGTTTGCACGTGTTCACACTATTTAGGACCCAAAACTTTGACGAGATTTTGAAAACTCAAAGGGGTTCAAAACCTTATAACAGCGGGTTCAAAACCTTACAATAGAGGGTTCAAAACCTAGTAATCAATCATCCAGGAACAGATGATTAATTTTCAAAGCGGATTCGGAATTGATGTTCTCATTGCGGTTATCACCTAAGGATAGGTGACGGTTTTTGTTTTAAAAATCTAAACGCAAATCTTCTTGCGTTCGGGTCCTAGGAAGGTTATAGTCTAGGTCAAAGCATTACTAATAACCTAATTCCCTATAACCATTGGCTCCGATACCAACTTTTCTGTCACACCCCGACCACGTAAAACAACGAAACGTGGCGGAAACGTCGGGGAGTGTTGTAACAGAATTAATTGTTTCACAACCATGGAAATTAAAGTTACGTTTTAATTATGAAACAAGAGAGTTACATTGTCTTAAAACAAGAAACAAAGAGTACATAACATAAATTAACTAATTCTTGCATCGTTTTAAGTCACTAAGGCACAGGTCCGCCTAAATGTGTCTCGATCATCCTATGCAACAGCTCCTGAAAACACATGTGAAAATAGGTACGTCAGCATAAAAATGCCTGTGAGATACATAGGTTTTGTGAAAATAGGATTCATGACTGGCGTTTAAAGAAACTGTTTAATAAAAGTAGCCATGAATCTTATTGAGTGGTTCCTTTCATAAGTCATTTGAAAAGTGATAAATAAACCAAATGATATATATATGTTTAAAAGAATAATGTATGGTTAAGTGAATAACCATGTAAAATGAGTTTGTATAAGTTAAGTTATTTGTAAAACGATGTTTATGTGAAGATTGTATTGTAGATGTAATATGTCTAAACTGAAATGGTTTAAATAACGCTACGATTTGTAATACCATAAAAGCACTTATATATAGGAAGTACCAGCGGCGTATCCACCATGTTTTTATCGTATTACACGTCGCCTCGTTACTTAAATCACTTACCCAAACAACCACCAAAATGTAATGTTTAACAATTGTAGAAATGGTTATGTATGGTCAAATACGGTTCACACGGTTCAACAGTTACAAACGGTTCACATAATCAAATGGTTACAACGGTTCACATAGTCAAATGGTTACAACGGTTCACATAGTCAAATAGTTACAAACGGTTCAAAATGTAATATAATGTGTTCATATGCTGGATGAGCATATGCAACAAAATGTAATGTAAAACAATGTACCAAGTATGCTAAGTAAACATACATAGCAAAACAATGTAATGTAAATCATGTACTATAAATGTACTAATGAACATAGCAAGTATATGATGTGAAAACAGGAAAACACGAAAGTAACAAGTAGGCACATGTGTTTCACCCCAAAACGTTTGAAAAACAGTAAAAGAGGGGTCTATGTACTCACTTGAGATTGCCTAGAAGTCCTTGAGTAACAACCACACAATGCTAGAGATCACGGAAATCAAACGGCACCTAATATAGGTAACTATGTTAATAAACGGACCTAAATCGGAGGATCAGATAGAATGAGGGTTCGTAAACCAAACGAGTATGGGAACTCGTGTAATATGGTTTAACAAAGCCTACATACTAAAATGAAACCTAACCTAAGTGCTTACGACCCATTACAACCCGTTTAGGTAGCTTATGCTACTTTAACGCGTTGTTCGCGTAAAACGCGTTCGGAATGCCTAACTAGCCCTATGATAAGTAAAATATGCCTTAACATGTCTAATATTGTTGCTAAATCAGTTTAGATATCAAAAATTATGATACATAAGCTTAAAATGAATTTTGGCGTAAAAAGGGCATTTTGGTAATTTACCTAAGGCATATAAACTACCTATCATGCGACTAATCAAACCTAGGTGACCATAAGGTATAACCTCGGAAGGTTATTCCCTACGCTACTATGGTCACTTAACGTGTTTGGTCGGTTCCTAATGATCGACCAAACGGGTCGGGTTTGAAAGTTTAAGCGATTGATTAGATCGCTTACCTTAACGACCCTAGACAAGCACAAAACTAAAAGTGACGAGCTAAGCATCTTAAAACATGCTTAACTAAGTTAGAAAACAAGTTTTGATATCAAAACAAATGGTTTTGATATCCTAGAGTAGTTTGGTTACAAAATACGCGAGAAAATGCATTTTGGCCGAAATTACGACTCGTCACTGAGCCTAGATAACGTGGTAATCAGTAGGTATAGTCACTAGGGACTATAACCATCGTGATTACGCTCACGTTATGAACTTCAAACGAACTTCACGTTGACCATAAACAAGTTTGACTTTAACGACAAAAACGAATGAAAAGAACGAAAGAATACTTACAGAAGGTCCCCGCAAGCTCTTGATCTGATTTACTCTCAGGTATGAAGCATAAACTTCAACTTAGAGAGCCAAAATCAGATTCAAGTGTGCTTTGGGAGGAAGTGAGGGTGGGTATTTATAGGAATTCAAGAACCGTTAAGATCGTTCATCGAAAACTGAGCTTTGATCTGGACCTTACATGTGTGCCCATAGTTTTCTAAAACCATGGGAGCCCCTAATAATGGACTAGGTTCATTGAATACCAGCCCATGGTTTTGCAAAACCATGGGTTAAATCATCAACACTTCAAAATGGACTAGGTTCATTGAATCTGGTCAGAAATTTCAAAAATGGTCCCTGCACTTGTAAAACTTGATTTTTTTGCACTTTTAAGCCCCGTTTACCCCATTTCAAGGCTCTAAAATAAAGTTAAAGTATAGGGAACTTAAAATATGCTCAAAAATATGTCGGATGTCGGTTCGTTTGGTCGTACGGTTGCGTTGTTCGGTTAATTACGACGGAAGTCATAACGGACGCAAAAACGATCCAAATCAAGCGACGAATGGATTTCTTATGCCAAACACTAAAATAAAATATTTTAATGCTTACATAAATTTTTGGATGTCCGGATGTATTCAGAACGTAAGTTATGCACTAAAATGCAAACTTGTGCACTTTTTGACGCTTTTAGTCCCTGAATGACCCAAAAGTTTATTTTAGCACATCGAACTCCTCAAAGCCTATTTATAAGCTATGTAAAGGATATTTATGGTATGTTTAACTTATGGTCATTTACCGGAATGTTCGTTACAGTTCAAATTGGCATGCTTTCGCAGTTTGCAAATTTAGTCCCTGTAAGCGAATTAACTTGTTTTTGCCATACCAAAGCTTTCAAAACTTATTTCTAAGTTATTTAAAGGTTATTTAAAGTATGTTAAGCATATGTCACTGTTCCAGAGTGTTTGTTGAATTAAACTGGTTATATTTACACATTAGATTGCGTATAACCTTCCAGAAAGCGATTTAAAGTTCGAAATCGAACAAGAATTGATATGTGCAAAGATCACACATATTTATACAAATTCCAAGTATGAAACACAATATTTCATTGATTTGGTATTTGTTTGCTAGTCGCAGTGACCCAGGTGTCACAGTCTCCCCTACTTTAGGAAATTTCGTCCCGAAATTTATTCGTAGGAGTCTGCCTGTGACTTTGTGTTAAATGATCATTAAAGATATGAAAGGCATAATCCTGTTATTTTCCACAACGGATATTCTCCAGAAGCGAAAATGAACGAACGGAGTCATTTTCCTCAACGGGTTCTTCGGAAATGGAAAATGAAGGATTTAACAAACGGATATTCATTTCCCTCAACGGATATTCTTCAGAATGAAAATGAACAAACGGAGTCATTTTCCTCAACGGGTATTCTTCAGAATTGGAAATGAAGGATTAAACAAACGGATATTCATTTCCTCAACGGATAATCTTCAGAAACGAAAATGAACAGACGGAGTCATCTTCAACGGTTGCTTCCTCAGAAACGGAAATGAGAAGGATAAACAAACGGATATTCATTTCCTCAACGGGTAATCTTCAGAAACGAAAATGAACTGAAGGAGTCATTTTCAACGGTTGCTTCATCAGAAATGGAAATGAAGGATTAGACAAACGGATATTCATTTCCTCAACGGATAATCTTTAGAAACGAAAATGAACAGACGGAGTCATTTTCAACGGTTGCTTCATCAGAGTTGGAAATGAATTGGGTTAACTCTAGATACATGACAGAACTTGCTATGATTCTTGTGCACTAAATTCCATAATTATGTATGCATCCGTAATTACGTAATTCCTTGCATAGTCTGCACAGTTTGTTTTGTAATTGTTTAGGGGAAGAAAATCAAACCTGTGATGAGGGTGACTAGACTACCATAGGGTCCTTTTAATTAGATCGACAGATGATCTTTTTAATTAGGCCACCAAGGAGTCCTTCCAGCTATATCATCACATGATATTCCTAACCAGATTTTTGGATCAATCTGTTTAACTAGACCCCTCAAGGGGTCTAATTATGGAGTAGTACTTTATAATCCAAGGGACTTAACTACAACGTAGAAGTCCATTAAGGATTTTAGGTAGTACCTTTGGGTATCCTACTATGAATCCCCTTATACGAAGATATGGAAGATTCTACGAGGATTTGGATAACATAATTTGGATCACACAAAAACATAAAAGGGAACACATAAGCACATAATCACATAAATGTTTTCTTGGTTATTAATTGTTATTATCTTGGTATTGATTGTTATTAACTTGGCGTTGATTTGAAAATGGGTATTCAAGGCATATCCGGAACCCAATTGATGGACTTCAACGTCCTCAAGCATCTATCTGAAAAGATAGGATGATCTTCTAAAAAAATCGATTTTTACAAGGAATCACCATATTCGAATTAAGGTATACAACAATTAAGGACTTACAGAAATATCCTTAGGTACCCCATTAACGAGTGGGTATTCGTCCAGAGTTGTAACTTGCACCTTGTACTTCGTTTTCCTTGGAGGAAACGGTTACTTAGGATTTTCGTGGAAAAGGCAAGAGATCATACAATGGAAGAAATTTGGGGGTAGTCTATTCTTCAAGGAATACGGTTCCTTGATTGTCGGTATCATAGGGGATATGTTGTTTATTCATGCAACCACAATAAACATATTGCAATGTAAGTAAAAGATTTATTTATTAACAACATCAACAACTGTTTCATGGACCTTGACAACAAAAGAAAATAATATATAAGACGTGATTATTTCTAAACAGCGTTGTCTTCCATTCGGTCAGATGCTCATCCCTGCACTGGATTCGCATTAGCAAGCTTTGGGCAGTTTCTTCGGAAATGGCCCATCTCGCCACAGTTGAAACAAGAACCTGGTGGAAAACGACCTTGAGCAGGATTGTTGTTAACTTGGTTGGGTGCAGCTGCAGTTGGGTAAACCCTCGCTGTATGACCTATAAGTCCACAAACTTAGCATGTGCGGCACTTCGCACCAGCATGATGATGTAGGCTACATTGGTTGCACAAGGGTGCAGTTCCGTTGTAGGGCTTCCTCGCAGGGGGTTGAGCTGGTTGGTTGGGGACGGCTTAACCATTGTAAGCGACCATGGTGAAGTTCTGAGAAGCCTTTCGCTTCTTTGGCTTCTTAGGGGATCCAGTCTGTTCATCCATGGTCTTTGATTCCTCGATTGGTTTCTTGTCACCCTTTCGAAAAAGTTTACCTTTCCTGATCTGAGATTCAGTAAAGGTTGCAGCTAGCTCAATGGCCAGTCTAACAGTAGTAGGGTTGCTACCAGTCACAATGTCTTGTATTGAGTCAGGGAGGCCATCAATGTACTTTTCGATTGCCTTATCCAAAGGCGTGACTATGTTTGGGCATAACAGACTTAACTCCTCATAACGGTCCGTGTAGGCTCGATGCTCACCGCTATCTTGCTTAAGATCATCAAATTCCCTTTCTAGAGCCCTTAGCTCATGACGAGGACAAAATTCCTTCATCATAAGAGCCCTAAGCTCGGCCCAAGTCTGTGCTAAAGCAACCTCGGCACCACGGTCTCTCATCACCCCGTTCTACCATGTAAGTGCCCTCTTCAGAAACACACTGGAAGCAAACTCGACCTTGCGATTATCAGGACACTGAACATGACGAAATGTACTCTCAGTGCTCTCGAACCATTGTAGGAGCCCAGTTGCTCCTTCAGAACCACTAAACTTGAGTGGCTTAGCCGAATTGAAACTCTTGAAATTTCATGGAGCATTATTGTTGTTGTTGGCTTAGTTCAGTTGAGCAATAAGATTCCGGAAAGCAGCAGCCATTTGCTGCGCGATGATTTCTGCCAGTTCGGCATTCGCTATCTGATTGTCGCGTCGAGGAGGCATTCTAAAAGGAGGGAAACATGAAAGAAAACAAGCGAGATGATTAGATGAAAAGGATGAGGTGATACAAAATTTGACAAAAGCAAAGATGGTGGTCATTTGTTTGTTACCACAAGGCAAACAAATGACACATTGTGACTAATCAAAGTAAATGGGTTAAAAATAATGTATCGCGAAGACATGCTCGCCTATAAGTGAACACTCACCCCAAGAGTTCCCAGGTAAGAGTGACTGGTCCGATTATGTGGATTTGTACGAACACTCTAGCCTTAGACAGAAAACACAGGGTACAGGCATTCACTCTTCCAGTTTGCACGTGTTCACACTATTTAGGACCCAAAACTTTGACGAGATTTTGAAAACTCAAAGGGGTTCAAAACCTTATAACAGCGGGTTCAAAACCTTACAATAGAAGGTTCAAAACCTAGTAATCAATCATCCATGAACAGATGATTAATTTTCAAAGTGGATTCGGAATTGATGTTCTCATTGCGGTTATCACCTAAGGATAGGTGACGGTTTTTGTTTTAAAAATCTAAACGCAAATCTTCTTGCGTTAGGATCCTAGGAAGGTTATAGTCTAGGTCAAAGCATTACTAATAACCTAATTCCTTATAACCATTGGCTCTGATACCAACTTTTCTGTCACACCCCGACCACGTAAAACAACGAAACTTGGCGGAAACGTCGGGGAGTGTTGTAACAGAATTAATTGTTTCACAACCATGGAAATTAAAGTTACGTTTTATTTATCAAACAAGAGAGTTACATTGTCTTAAAACAAGAAACAAAGAGTACATAATATAAATTAACTAATTCTTGCTTCGTTTTAAGTCACTAAGGCACAGGTCCACCTAAATGTGTCTCGATCATCCTATGCAACAGCTCCTGAAAACACATGTGAAAATAGGTACGTCAGCATAAAAATGCCTGTGAGATACATAGGTTTTGTGAAAATAGGATTCATGAATGGCGTTTAAAGAAACTGCTTAATAAAAGTAGCCATGAATCTTATTGAGTGGTTCCTTTTATAAGTCATTTGAAAAGTGATAAATAAACCAAATGATATATATATGTTTAAAAGAATAATGTATGGTTAAGTGAATAACCATGTAAAATGAGTTTGTATAAGTTAAGTTATTTGTAAAACGATGTTTATGTGAAGATTGTATTGTAGATGTAATATGTCTAAACTGAAATGGTTTAAATAACGCTACGATATGTAATACCATAAAAGCACTTATATATAGGAAGTACCAGCGGCGTATCCACCATGTTTTTATCGTATTACACGTCGCCTCGTTACTTAAATCACTTACCCAAACAACCACCAAAATGTAATGTTTAACAATTGTAGAAATGGTTAGGTATGGTCAAATACGGTTCACACGGTTCAACAGTTACAAACGGTTCACATAATCAAATGGATACAACGGTTCACATAGTCAAATGGTTACAACGGTTCACATAGTCAAATAGTTACAAACGGTTCAAAATGTAATATAATGTGTTCATATGTTGGATGAGCATATGCAACAAAATGTAATGTAAAACAGTGTACTAAGTATGCTAAGTAAACATACATAGCAAAACAATGTAATGTAAATCATGTACTATATATGTACTAATGAACATAGCAAGTATATGATGTGAAAACAGGAAAACCCGAAAGTAACAAGTAGGCACATGTGTTTCACCCCAAAACGTTTGAAAAACAGTAAAAGAGGGGTCTATGTACTCACTTGAGATTGCCTAGAATTCCTTGAGTAACAACCACACAATGCTAGAGATCACGGAAATCAAACGGCACCTAATATAGGTAACTATGTTAATAAACGGACCTAAATCGGAGGATCAGATAGAATGAGGGTTCGTAAACCAAACGAGTATGGGAACTCGTGTAATATGGTTTAACAAAGCCTACATACTAAAATGAAACCTAACCTAAGTGCTTACGACCCATTACGACCCGTTTAGGTAGCTTATGCTACTTTAACGCGTTGTTCGCGTAAAACGCGTACGGAATGCCTAACTAGCCCTGTGATAAGTAAAATATGCCTTAACATGTCTAATATTGTTGCTAAATCAGTTTAGATACCAAAAATTATGTTACATAGGCTTAAAATGAATTTTGGCGTAAAAAGGGCATTTTGGTAGTTTACCTAAGGCATATAAACTACCTATCATGCGACTAATCAAACCAAGGTGACCATAAGGTATAACCTCGGAAGTTTATTCCCTACACTACTATGGTCACTTAACATGTTTGGTCAGATCCTAATGATCGACCAAACGGGTCGGGTTCGAAAGTATAAGCGATTGATTAGATCGCTTACCTTTACGACCCTAGACAAGCACAAAACAAAAAGTGACGAGCTAAGAATCTTAAAACATGCTTACCTAAGTTAGAAAAAAAGTTTTGATATCAAAACAAACGGTTTTGATATCCTAGAGTAGTTTGGTTACAAAATACGCGAGAAAATGCATTTTGGCCAAAACTATGACTCGTCACTGAGCCTAGATAACGTGGTAATCAGTAGGTATAGTCACTAGGGACTATAACCATCGTGATTACGCTCACGTTATGAAGTTCAAACGAACTTCGCGTTGACCATAAACTGGTCAAAGCAGAAAGTCAAACACAGTTTGACTTTAACGACAAAAACGAATGAAAAGAACCAAAGAATACTTACAGAAGGTCCCCGCAAGCTCTTGATCTGATTTACTCTCAGGAATGAAGCATAAACTTCAACTTAGAGAGCCAAAATCAGATTCAAGTGTGCTTTGGGAGGAAGTGAGGGTGGGTATTTATAGGAATTCAAGAACCGTTAAGATCGTTCATCGAAAACTGAGCTTTGATCTGGACCTTACATGTGTGCCCATGGTTTTCTAAAACCATGGGAGCCCTTAATAATGGACTAGGTTAATTGAATACCAGCCCATGGTTTTGCAAAACCTTGGGTTAAATCATCAACACTTCAAAATGGACTAGGTTCATTGAATCTGGTCAGAAATTTCAAAAATGGTCCCTGCACTTGTAAAACTTGATTTTTTTGCACTTTTAAGCCCCGTTAACCCCATTTAAAGGCTCTAAAATAAAGTTAAAGTATAGGGAACTTAAAATATGCTCAAAAATATGTCGGATGTCGGTTCGTTTGGTCGTACGGTTGCGTTGTTCGGTTAATTACGACGGAAGTCGTAACGGACGCAAAAAAGATCCAAATCAAGCGACGAATGGATTTCTTATGCCAAACACTAAAATAAAATATTTTAATGCTTACATAAATTTTTGGATGTCCGGATGTATTCAGAACGTAAGTTATGCGCGAAAATGCAAACTTGTGTACTTTTTGACGCTTTTAGTCCCTGAATGACCCAAAAGTTTATTTTAGCACACCGAACTCCTCAAAGCCTATTTATAAGCTATGTAAAGGATATTTATGGTATGTTCAACTTATGGTCATTTACCGGAATGTTCGTTACAGTTCAAATTGGCATGCTTTCGCAGTTTGTCAAATTTAGTCCCTGTAAGCGAATTAACTTGTTTTTGCCATACCAAAGCCTTCAAAACTTATTTCTAAGTTATTTAAAGGTTATTTAAAGTATGTTAAGCATATGTCACTGTTCCAGAGTGTTTGTTGCATTAAACTGGTTATATTTACACATTAGATTGCGTATAACCTTCCAGAAAGCGATTTAAAGTTCGAAATCGAACAAGAATTGATATGTGCAAAGATCACACATATTTATACAAATTCCAAGTATGAAACACAATATTTCATTGATTTGGTATTTGTTTGTTGGTCGCAGTGACCCAGGTGTCACACGTAAATGGGCATGGGGGGGTTAGTTGTAAAATTTTGATGATAGTAGGTAAATAGTTGGAAGTTAAATGTAAAAATCTAGTGTATTATGTGTATGGCACATTATATAATATGTTAGGGTGTTCAGGGACCATAACTAGTCCAAAAATAAATAAACAATGTTTCTGGCAAAATTTTGGTGTCCCGGGTAATGTCCGGTTGTTCGGTTAGATACCGGTTCGTTAAAGTGCTAAGTTGTACCGTATATTGTCTTTTATGTAACTTTTTGTGACACAAATAATTCTCAACACTTAGGAAAGCATTCAGGACCATTTAGTCAATTTTCTGCATAATACTAGTATGTTAAAAGCTGAATTTTTGATGAAAAAATGCAGAATTCTGCACTTAAAGTGAGTTTTAGGCACTTTCCGGCACTCAAACTATCACCTAGTGACGCAGTTATATGGTCCTTACTTCCCTACACACCATACTAGTGTAGTACCTTGTCCCTGGCCCATACTGGGTCTCAAAACACTGTCTGTCTAGGTACTGTACCCTGTCAGCATATTCCTGTTCTATCCGTTAACTGTGCTAACTGTGCTTTGTGCATCATGTATGTCAATAAACTCTGTATGTGATAATTATGTGACATTATGTAATATGTGATGCAAATGTAAGTATGACGCAGAAATCAGAAAACAGTTAAGTAATTCAGCACAGCCATTAGGCACTTAATTAATATTAATTAATTGTACGGATACCTGGTTTAATGAGGGTTGTCACACATCCACCACTAGAGCAGCAGATGTTCAAAACAACTGTCAAAGCTCAACCATTGCTGCATCTACAGTTGTTGATAAAAGTAGCTCTTTAACCTCTGCTACCACATCATCCCCAACCACTGTTGATAAAAATCCATCAACATTGGATAAAAATCAACTTTGTGCCACACCCATTCCTCCACTTCCATTCCAAACAGATGTTGGATCATCAAAGTCACCAACAGATGTTAGCTCAGATGATTCACATCTACAACCTTCACCCTTAAATGCCATTGTTCCATACAAAGGAGATCTGATCTTTCTTAAATCTCATCCACCTTCACCCTTAAATGCCATTGTTCCATACAAAGGAGATCTGATCTTTCTTAAATCTCATCCACCAGATCAAGTGATTGGCAACATAAATGAAGGGGTTCTCACAAGAAGTCAATCCCAAAACATTTGTCTTTTTGCTGGCTTTCTATCACTCCATAAACCAGTCAAGTACCAAGAGGCACTGAAAGACAACAGTTGGGTAGAAGCTATGCAAGAAGAGCTCCAATAGTTTAAAAGACAACAAGTATGGGAACTTGTACCACTGCCAGAGGAAGTTAGTCCTATTGGCACAAAGTGGGTCTTCAAGAATAAAACAGATGAAAGGGGCATTTTTGTCAAGAACAAAGCCATGCTTGTGGTTCAAGGCTTTAGACAGGAAGAGGGCATTGATTATGATGAAACCTTTGCCCCTGTAGCAAGATTAGAAGCTATCAAACTGTTCTTAGCCTTTGCTGTCAACCACAACATCAAGGTGTATTAAATGGATATCAAATGTTCATTCCTCTATGGTAAGATTCAAGAAAAGGTATATGTTTGTCAACCTCCTGGTTTTGAGGATCCATTTCATCCAGATCATGTCTACAAGCTAAACAAAGCTTTGTATGGCTTGAAACAAGCACCTAGAGCCTGGTATGAAACTCTTTCCACTTTTCTCATCTCTATTGGTTTCACAAGAGGTAAAATTGATAAAACCTTGATTTTAAAATGGAGAGGAAAAGATTTGATGATTGTCCAAATTTATGTGGATGACATCATATTTGGAAGCACATGCAATGCAATGTGTGAAGAGTTCAGACAACTCATGACAACTGAGTTTGAAATGAGTGCAATGGGTGAACTACAATGCTTTCTTGGTCTCCAAGTTAAGCAGTTGCAAAATGGCACTTTCATTCATCAAAGCAAATATGTAAAAGATCTTTTAAACAAATTTGAGATGAATTATTGTAAACCATGTAGTACACCCATGGCAACCACAAAGCTTGTCATGTCTGATGAGAAAGATGATTTGGTTGATCAAACATTATATAGAAGCATGATTGGGTCCTTATTGTACCTAACTGCATCTAGGCCAGACATCATGTTTGCAACATGTGTTTGTGCAAGATCCTAATCAGCACCTAGGAAGTCTAATCTCATTGCTGTGAAAAGGATATTCAGATACATAATGGGTGCTCCAACACTTGGTATTTTGTACCCTGCTAATGGGAATGTTAAGCTTTCAGGTTTCTCATACAGTGATTTTGCTGGATGTTAAACAACTAGGAAGTCTACATCAGGAGGGTGTCAATTCCTAGGCAATTGCTTAGTGTCTTGGCAAAGCAAAAAAGAAAGCAGATGTTTCCACATCCACTGCTAAAGTAGAATACATAGCTACTGCAAGCTGTACAGCCTAACTGTTGTGGCTTCAAAATCAACTGCTACATTTTAGTATAACTGCTTTAAAGACACCTCTCATGTTCGATAGTCAAGCAGCTGAAAATATCATCAAAAATCCAGTATCTCATTCAATCACCAAGCACATTGACATTAGACGTCACTTTGTGAGGGATTGCTATGAAAAAGGTTTGATTTATGTGCATCATGTTCCAATTAAGGATTAGCTGGCAGATGTTCTAACAAAAGCATTAGACACATCCACCTTTGAAAGCCTGATCTCTAGAATTGACATGCTTAACATGGTTTAACAAGCAAAATCTTGTTTTTACATGAATAAAAAGCATTAAAATGTTTTCAGTAAATAAAAAATCCATCCTTAAAAATAGTTAAAAAGAAAATTTTCATAAATCTTTAAAAGTCTGTCCATATCCACTATTTGTTTCAAACATCTGATTGTTAAATTTCACCCACTGTTGAAAGACAACCTCTGTTTCCTCATATTCCCTATTAACCACTGTTGACCAAACATCAGTACTTCAACCACTGATGTCTATCCACTAATAGTTAAAATCAGCCACTGTTTTGATCATTCACTGTTCTCAACCACTGATATTGTCCATCAGTGGTTTCTGAACAACTGTCTTCTACTATTCCATCAGAGGTTACCACGTGGGCAGATGTTAACCGTCTGATCTTTGAAACCGCTGCCACGTCAGCATTCACTTTTTCACTTTTTAAAACCCTGATAAAACCCCCTAACAGAGTTTTCACTGTCGTATCGAATTCAAAAATTCCTCAAAGCGGTTATCATCTTCCATTCAATCCTTTCTCCTTCATTTGCGATTTTCACTACCACCATGGCTCTCATCATCAAACATCCAAACAACTATCTTTGTACTCTTGAAAAAACAAGCAAAAATACTGATTTCCATTCCGTCATAGACGCTCTATCATCCTCAAAGTACAAAACTTTGTTAACCTACAATGCTCCCATTTACCAAGATCCCCTGTGAGATTTCTGTGGAAATGCCAACCATGAAATTCAAGACAAAAAGCCTTGGGCAATCTCATCGAAAGTAGGAGGTGTTTTGGTCCCACTAACACCACAAACCATATCAGAAGTTTTTCAGATGAACGACCAAGCAGGTAAAACCTCTTTCACTAAGGATGATTATCAAATTGATTTGATCGAAAGAGGGTATGCAGGACAATTATCAAAAGCTACTATTCAAAAAGGAGAATTTCCACCTCCTATAAAATTCCTATTTCATACCCTACTCACCTGTGTTTCAAATAAAACAACTGCTTTTAATGAAATTCCTCGGAAAATCCAATACTTGGGGTATGCTATCATGTCTAAAACTAATTTTAATTACTCCCAAGCAATTTTCAATGATTTGGTTACAAATGTGAAAAATGTTAAAGAAAAGAAGCCACAAGCTTTCTTGCTATTTCCAAGATTTTTAAGTTATTATTTGCAACAGAAAATCCCAAAAGAAAATGCACAAGTTCTTCAACAAGGCAAATCTTTTCAAATAAACAGCTTGTCTGCTAAAACTTTTACTCGCCTGATGGCCAAAGAGTCAAAAAGTTCAAAAACACAAGCAGGGGAGTCTGAGAAAATTTTGGATGAGTCCACATCTGCTCCTCAGACTTCAGCTGCTGAGCCCACTGCTCATGGTGACCACAGCAGCACAACCACTGCTGTGCAACCCCCACCAAAAACCACTAAAAAGACCAAAAAGAAAACCACTAAGCCCATCAAACCCGCCAAAAAGGGCCTTCTGGAAGATGAGATCCCAGAAGTTAACCCAGTGACAACACAAAAGTCACTTACAACCACTGTTGGTACTTCCTCACAACAATTGGTAAGATCTCCACCTAAAGCCTCAACTCCTCATGCTTCCTCACAAAAGGAACATGTTGTAAGCACAGGGACACCTCCATATGAAGCATTACCCTCACTTGAGAGTATGCTTAACAGTCCTCCTCCCAGGGCAAATTCTCTTTCCACACCACTCTCCACATCTCAAATTCCACCATCCATTAAACCTCTGTTTGATGCCATTAAGATTTAGATACAAAACAGCCCCTCTCACCAACCCATTACTTAGAGTACAACTTCTACAATGGTTGTTTCTGAACTAACTCAATTGGTTATCCCACAAATAACTGAGATGGCTACACCATAAGAATTTCACAAAATTCTTGTTGGTAGTTTAAGTGGAGCAGCTACTACAGATGTTGAATCCACTTATCTACATCTGGACAGTAGTTTCATACTTAAAACTCCCTTGAAGGCAACCACTGCTGATGCTACCAAGGTATCCACTGGTGTGTTCAAGCTAAGCACTGGTGAGATTTCTATGGTAACCACTACAGAGGGAAGTCCCCAGTACCGAGAATAAGGGGCATCAGTTGATGAAAATTTGGAGAATCCTCCAGTTACAACAGCTAATACAACCACCACTGGTGGGAAATCCGATGATCTCATTAAATTGGGTGATGGTTTAAAATACCAGGATTTGACGGAGAGGCTTACAAATATTGAAAACATTGTTGCTACAATGAATGATTCACTCAAGTTTTTGGTAGAAGCTTCCAAAAGTCAACCCACTCCACACCAATATTCCCAAGAGCTTTGGAAAGTTGTCCAACCCATTCTGTCTCATCAAAAGGAATTGCTTGCTGCTCAACACAAAGTTGAAATGGAATTTGTAAGAATCACGGTTGAGGCAAGATACAAGGATACTCAGGCTGATATCAGGGGCATCAAAGAAGCCCTGGTAAAATTGACTGGCACTACCCCTGCTCCTATCTTTGAAAAAGAAGATGATGATGCCAAAAAAGGGGAGAAACATGATATGAAGAAGTTTGGCAGACCTACTCCAAGACAAAAGCCAACACAAAAGCCAGTGCCTGAAAAGAAGTCTTCTGCAACCTTTGCTGAAACATCTGTCAAAGAAAAGGAAAAGGGAATTGATGAAACCCTGAACATTCAAGCAGATGAAGAGATTGCAAAACAAAAAAACTATTCAAAATCAGAATGAAACAAAGGAAAGGATTTGGAAGAAGGAACAAAAGGAATTGAAAAATTGGGAGATAAAAACAAAGGATCTTGGCACTTCAAACAGAAGGAAATCTTTTAAAAACAACAAGCCACCACTTGTCACATTTTCTAAACCACAACCACAAAAACAAACACCCCAAAAGCCAACCACTGCTGGTCTCAAAACCACTACTGGTTCAGAAACCCACCCACTGCTAAACCAACACCTTCACCACAAAAACCACCTGCCAAAAAGCAGAAAACAAAACCATCATCACCATTACCATCTTCAACTACAACAGATGTTGATACTCCTAAAGGTACAACATATGTTAAAACAACAGTGGTTGAGACACCTGTTGTTTCAACAGCTTTTAGTCAATCCACTCCTTCCACAACATTTCAATTCCCATCATAAGCAATTTTCATTCCTATTTCCAACTCTCCAACAAAAACTCCTTCTCGTAAATCAGTTTACACAAGGAAAAGGAAGTTTACAGTGCATGATGATGATATACCTGCACCTACTCCTTCATCCTCATCACCATTTATCCAAACCAACCTGAACCATTCAGTCCTCCACCATCACCAACATCCAATCCACTTATTCAACCACAATCACTCATGGGTCAAGACCCTTTAAGAGAAATACCATTGGCAGTAACATATCCTCTGGAATTGTATGCTCATAAAGATGAAATGAGGCAATTCTATACAGAGGATGATCCATCCAAGAGAAGCTTCCCATCTCTTCATGGCTTCATAAATCCAAGAAACATGGATGAATATCTAAAACTAAAAGCCAAGCAAGCTGAATATATTGCCAAGCAAGTGAGTAAAGGGAAAGGTGACACCAACTTCTCAAGTCGAATGCAGCATGGGTTAAGTAAAGTCAGGAAACTAGAAGACTTTGCAAGAGACTTGAGCAAGGAGATGTCAAATCTGCCACCCAATGCTGATCTTCAAAGAAAACTGAGGAAAGATCTCTTAGAGCTTATCATGAGAGACAAACCATACCCTGCCAAAGAACATCAGTTCAAAGACTGGCCTCTCACAGCTCTAAAAGAAGAAGCAAACAGAATTGAAAGGATGAAGAATGATCCTCAGATGAAGAAGTCTGCACCAAACTGGAACAAGTTCAAGAAATCCAATGCAGATCTTACTTTAGAATACAAGAGGAAAAGAGTTGAGTTGGTTGCAGCCAAGTATGGGAGTGTAAGGGCCATTTCAAGATGGTCCAGACAATATATTGATCAAGTATATGATAAGCTTGAAAAACTAAGAGAGACTGATCCTACAGCACTAAAGAAGCCAACTTACAAAGACTAAACCACTGATAAGCCACATCAGCAGGCCCTCTCTCTTAAAACACTGTTCACATCCCCTGACTTATCCACCCATGTCTTAAATCAAAGAAAAAGACAGAAGCAGATGGATGATGAAGATGAAAAGATAGAAGCTGACATTATGAAAATGGCTATCAAGAATCAAATTTTGTATGGATTGGATGATGCTTCATTAAAGCTTCAAGCTCAACTTGCTGAAATTGTCCAAAGGCTGACAAGCAGACCTCCATCCCCAAACTCATCACAAATAAAATCTCTCCCAAGAAACCCATTGGACTCAAAAATACTAAAGTTGAAGTCTGATAAAAAGACCCACGTATTGATCCTGCTCAAGTGCAATGGTAGAGTTGAACACATTTCAAGGGAGGATGAATTAGGTCTGCATGTAGCTGACCTCCTAGATCTTTTGGAACTTCAACTTCATAGGGATGAAGATGATGAAGATTCCTTGAACTTTGAACTGCAATTCAAAGGTCAAATCAGGGAAAAGCTGATGAGAGAATAAAGATCAAGAATAAGGAAGTGTTTTGGTGTCATCAGTTCTAGGGGGGATTGTTGGCCCATGTAATCAAACCTAGAAGAACAGATGATACTGAAAGCCAAAACTGGTTCTCAACAGTTGATCCACAATAAGTAAATGCATGTTCTAAGTTCCCTCCAATGGCAATGCTTCTATCAGCTGATTATTCTAAGTGCTGATCTTCTCAACAACTGCTCATCAAAGAACTACTGATTATAAAGACTGAAGACCTAACAATTGTTGATTGTCAAATACCTGATGAAGACTAAGCACTGCTGATTCAAAGGCCTTATCAACCATTGAAGAAAGCACTGATCTGCAACATCAATGCTTGGGCATCAACAGCGGATAGGTGTATCAGTGGTTTGCTTATCAGTTGTCTAATGTAATAGTGTTTATTTGTATCAGTGCTTAGAGATTGTTAGTCTGTTAGATGTCACTGTCTAGGTGACGTCAGCATTAGATGCTCAGTGGTTAGGATTGTACTATAAATAGAACAGTACCTGTACTGTTCTATTAGCTCTCTTTCACCATTCATCTTGTACGAACTAACTGTGAGCTCAGGCTGAGGGGGAGTTTAGTAGTGCATGCATGCATAGTTGAATCCTTGTAATTCATACAATCATTTGGCTAATGAAATCATGTTTGTCGAAAACTATCTCTCTTTGATTGTGTTATAAAGTTTACTTTCATTTTCGCTGCAATTCATCTTTGTTTTACCTTCTTTCATTGTTCACTTAATTAAACAAACATAATCAATACAAAGTCAGATCCTAACAGTTTGTCATTTAAAATATTGTTGGTGTTTTTGGATGGTTTGTTTTTGGATAAACAATTTTTATAAGTGAATTGCTGATGTTTTCAATTAAACTAATCATGAGCCTTTTATAATGTTTACAATGGGTGATATGGTAAATGAAGAGACGATTCGTAATTATGATAACCTGTTTTTGAAGGTTTAAATTTTGTCTTTTAAGTTTCTGGATAATTAATTTTATTTGCTTTCCCATGAAAACTCATTTTTGAAAGGTTTTGCATTAAATGCACACGTTTTTAAATATACATGTACATGTTTATATTAAATGTACACGTGTTTCCATCCTAAATCATAAAATGTACATGGATTTTAAATATAAATTTTTATTTAATGTTTGCATTTAAATCTGACTTTTTGGCTGTTAGATATTTAGTTTTTATTTCACTATATAATACCATTGTCAATTCAAAAGTTTTGCACCATACACCGATTCATTTAGTTTATTAGTTCAGTAATACCATAAAATAGCATCATACACTTCTGCATAATCTGATGATTTGAAGCAGCGCATTATTAAACAAATTGAAGAGCAAGTTTATGCCGATAGGGTTACTCTTCAAGAGTTGAAGAGATGTTTTGATGGATTGCAACTTGGTCTGCTCACAAGAGACCAGGTTTTTAGAAACTTGATGGCGATGCCGACGACTTCCGTTCGTGACTTGTGTGTTGCCAGTAATATAGAGTGTGGTGATAGAGACCTGGAGTTCATGACAAAGCTCAAGGATATACACTGAGAAGTTCAGTATTGGATGGAGTTAAAGTTAAAATTTCTTAATTCTTGCTATTAGATTTTAAATGTTTGTTTAGTTTTCATTTTCATATGTAATTGTTACTGTTTTAATACTTTAAATTTTAATCATATTAATCTTTCTTGTCATAGTTTAGTTTTATTTATTTTTTTTGAGTTTAAAGATACAGAGACAGTGTTCCATGGTTGTTAAATTAGAAACTGTTGCATCTGAATTTCTTTTTTAAGGTTGTTGTTTGGTACTTGTTTGTCTATAGATGTTACGTGTCACCCAAATCTTTGTTTTGATGAGAAATAGTGATGCACAACTAACGGGTTTTTTTTCACTCGATAGCCACAGTGGCGCTAAGAACTGGGAACAATCTCCCATTTGCACTCGGTTGGGTATGACGGTCTTAATTTTTGTATTATTGACGTTTTGAAGTTAGTTGGTGAAATTGTTTGGTATGAATGAGAAACTTAACCTTATTTATGTTGATTGACAGGGGAAGAAAAACCCTGGAACCGACCTTGAATCTGTGAAGATGTTTTAAGGAGTGAATAAAGGTAAGATTCAGGTAAGTATTCATGGGCAAGTGTGTGCACTCAGTTCATGTTGTTTGATTCAGGTAAGTATTTATTCTTTTTCCACCAAGAAATAAATAGTATATATAAAACAAACAAAAAACTGGTGTTGATTAAATAGATTTTACAGAAAACATTAACCTTTATTTGGAAAGCAGGTATGTTGCTTTAGACTTGGTGTGTTTAACCTCAAATTAAAAGCTGAAACTTGGTGTGTTTGACCTCAAAAGGCAAACTATAGATCTTTACTTAGTAAACTAAAAATAACCATGATATCAGATTTCATGGGTTTATCCCTTGGATTTGCAAACCAGATGTGTTGCTTTCGACTTTGTGAAATTCAAAATTCCCATCCTTTCAATATTAAAGAGTTAAATTTAACTTATGTGGTCAAAGTTATTACCATCTACATGCAATATTGATGCTAATAGTTAGAAATTCGAATATATCATGAATCTTTTCGTGAAACTTGAAAAAAATCATTTGAAGTAAGAAGTTGAATATCTCCTATGGACCCCAAAAGTCAAAGTATGCTTCTATTCTTAATAGTGTTAATTGAAGAATAACAAATTTAACCACGGTGATTATGTAAAGCAAGTTAAAGAGTTATAAACTTAAAATCATTGTTTGAATCTTGATTGTTTGACTTTGTGAAACATATTCATTTGGTGTGGGGGTTCAGTTGCTATCCTTTAGGATTGTCCCTTAAAACACTGACCAGACTAACTAAGCAGCAACCATGCGTAAAGTTTGTGTTGTTGTCCGGGAAAGTTCAGAAGCATCAATGGTAATTAGTTTACTTCTTTTCAATTCTTCACACTCGATCATTTAAACTTAGGATAGTTTATAAAGTTTCTGTTAGTTATTGTTGGGTTGTAGACTTCTCGACACCTATAGGTGTGGCGCGATAGTTAGGGCAGTTGGCCCAAGTCGCAGCCCATTGGGCTTCAACCCTAATTGTGTAGTCTATATATTGATCTCTTGTACTTGTGATGTTTAACACCTCAATAAAATATCCTAGTTGTCACCCGTGGACGTAGGTCAGTTTAGACCGAACCACGTAAATCCTTGTGTTCGTTATTGCTTTCGGTGTCGTGTTCGTGTTCGTGTGTGCACTCGGTCTCAACAACTGGTATCAGAGCTTTGGCTCATTACACACGGGAAACACATCGGGAGAGAAGAGTTGCGATCTAGGGTTTATTCAACCGGCAGTCCCACCGCCGTCAACCCAGCTGATCGCCGTTCAGTCCCGCCGCTGATTGGAGAAAGATTGAGGATCTGATCTAGGGCAGAAATCATCTTCCGATCGTCAGCACTCAGCAATCGAAAAAAAAAATCCATATTTTGCTTGCCTTGGTCCTTGCGTCAGATTGCCACCAGAAGAAAGAAAACCTATAAGCAACTTTGTTGCTTTTATCTTTTAGCCACCAATCAAGGAACAAAGGAAACATATTCGTTTTTTCTTTGTGCGCGTAAAACGAAACAAGGAAGCAATTAATTTTTTTTACTTGTTTGCACCAACAACGAGAAGGAAAAGAAACGGGTTTTGCTATCGTGTCTGTTTTCTTCGTTCCAATCGATCAAAAAGAAACCGCAGAAACAGGTTCGCGTTTCTAGTTCGTTTTAGTTTTTTGATTATTGGTTATTGGTTTAGAGCATCGTGTTTGGCTTCGGGTTTGTTTCGGGTATCAGTTGTTTGGCATTTTTATCCGGCAGTTTAGCTGGGTGGTTTAATTAGCAGGGTTATTATTTTTCTTGCTTGTCTGATATTATTTTTTTTTCTAACCGTGTTACCGAGATCCAAAGTTAGGAATTACTCAGATTGCAGTTTGAGATAATGGCTGACGACGGTAAGATCACGATTGAGAAATTTGACGGGAAGAAATTTGGTTGGTGGAATATGCAGGTTGAAGCACTACTTTGTCAGAAAGACTTAGATGTAGTGCTCGAGGATGAAAAGCCAGAAAATACGCCACAAGCATATTGGGATAGGATGGATAAGAAAGCTAGAGCAGTGATAACGCTTTCTCTATCGGAGAATGTTGCATTCAATATCCAGAAGGAGACCTCAGCTAGAGGAATGATGGAAGCATTATCGAATATGTATGAGAAGCCTTCTGCAGCGAACAAGGTTTATCTTATCCGAGAGCTTGTGAATACTAGGATGAGGGAAGGTGATTCAGTTATAGCGCACATCAATAACTTAAACTCGATCTTGTCTCGTTTGGTGTCTGTGAATATCAAGTTTGATGATGAGGTCCAAGCCCTATTGTTATTGTCCTCATTACCCGATAGTTGGTCCGAAACCGTAACTACTGTTTCGAGCTCTTCAGATACGTGTAAGTTCACGTTTGCAAAGATGCGAGATCTTATTCTGGGCGAAGACATCAGAAGAAGAAATTCAGGTGAGTCATCGGGTGACTTAGTGCATGCTGGTAGAGGAAGAAAGAATAACAGAGGTAGTGGCAGTAAAAACAGAAAAAGGAGTTAGTCTAGGGCTCGGAATGATGTAACCTGTTGGAACTGTAAAGAGGTTGGACATTTCAGGAATCAATGTCCAAATGAAAAGAAAGAAGTTAACGCTGCAGTAGACCACTCTGATGATGAAGCTTTGATTTGTAGTGTGGAGAGCAGTGTTGATTCCTGGGTTATGGATTCGGGTGCTTCATTTCACGCTACCCACAGCAGTGAAGCACTACGGAATCTTAAAGTTGGGGATTTTGGTAAGGTACGACTAGCAAATGATGAAGTCCTAGATGTTACAGGCATGGGTGATATTGACTTAGTTACTTCAGTTGGATCTACTTGGACTTTGAGAGACGTGAGAGTTATTCCAGGCTTTAAGAAAAGGCTTATTTCAGTCGGGCAGTTGGATGATCAGGGTCACGAGGTTAAGTTCTGTAATGGACAGTGGAAGGTAATTAAGGGAAATTTAGTAGTTGCACGTGGCAAGAAGAGGGGCTCATTGTATATGGTCAGTGTATCGTCTGAGGGAGAGGCCATCCCAGTTCAGAAGAAGTCCAAAATTCAGTTCACATAATCTCGGGGGAAGAAGAAGGTTTGTTTTGCAGGAGATAAACCCAGAGTCACAGGTCAGATTCAGGTTGAACGTGCTAGGAAAGGTTCAGAGAAGCCAGTCAAGGGTTTTCATGGCAGTGGGAGCACATGTAGTGCTTCAGTAAGAGCTCCCATACGACAGTGGGTTAAGAGAACTTGTATTCCAGCGGTGAAAGTCTCTCCAGTGAATTACCTGCTTATGATGGAGAGTGTTAGTTCTCAGGTTTTCTCAGGGTCCGGCAGTTCATTTAAGTGGGAGCCGGAAGGGAAAGAGAATGAGTCACGGGTAGTGACTAATGAGTTGAAGCTCAGTGGGAGCTTCAACGAGCCTTCAGGTTAATTGTTGAGAAGGCCGGTGGCAACTAGAGGTGGAGCACAGAGTTTCCGTTCACAGATTACAGAAGTACAGTGGAGCGCAGTTAATCGTGTCTTTGAAGCCTCCAAGTGGGAGATTGTTGGGTTGTAGACTTCTCGACACCTATGGGTGTGGCGCGATAGTTAGGGCAGTTGGCCCAAGTCGCGGCCCATTGGGCTTCAACCCTAATTGTGTAGTCTATATATTGATCTCTTGTACTTGTAATGTTTAACACCTCAATAAAATATCCTAGTTGTCACCCGTGGACGTAGGTCAGTTTAGACCAAACCACGTAAATCCTTGTGTTCGTTATTGCTTTCGGTGTCGTGTTCGTGTGTGCACTCGGTCTCAACAGTTATTAATTTGTAGTGACATGCTTATATATGTTATGTGTGCGGATAAGCGATGGATGTCAACGGCGGAAGCACATGTAGAAAATGGCGAATGGGAACTGCAGTCCATGGGCATACTTTCGTTGCACAGGCAGATGAGGCTGAGTTGTAGATGAGGATGAGGAGGAACGTCTCTTGAAGCGTCTAAGATGGTCATATTATAAATTTTATTTCTTCATGGGTAGTATTAAATTTTAAATATTTTAAAAGGGTATATTTGATATTATTGTGTGAAATTAACATATTTTCCATAATTGTAAATTTTGGCTGAATCGATGATTGGACACGGTGAAGGCAGTAAATGCGTGAAAATTTTCAAGGTTTTATACTTCTTCTGACTCATACAATTTTATGATGGATTCATGAGGTGATTTTTAATGAAAACACTTTTTGTAGGTATTTAAGGATGCTTACAAGTTGACGCTGCATTATTGTCCTTGATGATATTGAAAGGTAATTTCACATCACATGATTGTGGCAAAAAAAGGGAAATTTGCATTGGTTGTTGATTAATTTGGTCTTAATCTCCCTTATCTAATAAAGCTGCCAAAATTAAGTCTTACCATCGTGTTTGTGGTCTGGCAGAGCATTGCGAGGTGGTGTTACGTGTAGCTGATGTTGATAGCTTCCTTTGATTAGGCTCCGGATGCTCACAATCTGGTGCACGAGGGAAGTTTTAAAAAAAAAGTGTTCCAGATGATTATGCTACTGGTGTATCTATAGCGCGCGAAACATGTATATTTTCTCTAATGTTTCTTAACCCTTGTGAAATGTTCAACTTTCAGTCAGATTTCGAGCCAATTGATTTGATTTAATGTATACACAAACAGAAGCGATCCTAGACGTAAACTCGAAAGTATATCTTATTGTTCATTCGTTTTAGATTCGGATGTATGGTGATATTCTTCTTGTAGTGTGCCTTTTACTTTATATATATTTTGTAAAAATGGCATGATGGTTCAAGTGCTTAAATATTGTGTTCCTCAACACATTAATAAATATTGCAATGATACAAATACAACACAAGTCAAAACCATACCAAAAATGAAAGGCCCTCTCATAACACCATTTCTGAAAGAAAAAAGAAAAAAGCATGAATCGTGATATTTAATTGTTTTCCCTTCATCAAATTACACTTAGACAAAAAAATATTGTATTAACAAGTTGGAAAGGGTGCATGATCTATTGATAGTTTTCTTTGTGATATTGCTATCTTGTCCATCTAAACAACATTATTGTAGCAGCGTTTGGTATGTGAATTTTCTAAAAATCACCCGTGTTTGCACACGGGTTTTACATCTAGTATATATACACACACGTGTGTGTTTGTGCGAGCGTGTTTGCATGCTAAAATCAATAAAATATAATAATCCAGTAAAATAATCGATTAAACTTACTTTTTTTTTCATTATTTATGAAATATCTCACTAAAATAGAAATAACTGAATATCAAATATGGTTATTAAATAGGTAATGTTACTCTATTTAATTATTTAAAATAGATGATATCCAAGTACAATAGAAGCAATTAACAGTTTAAATGAAAAATAAAAGATCTCATGGTATGCGAGGAGTCGATTTTGGACATAGCTCTGAGCAGGATTGGGTTTACTCGTTACCATTAAAAAAATACAGAAGTTGGAGTACTGAAAAAAAGGTAGCATATGTCACCTACTTATAAAAGAGAGTTAGAGTTGTTTAGTTATCAAACTACCCTTATTTACTCATCTAACCTTTGAAAATATTTACCATGAAACCCTTGTTACTTTCTTTCTTTTTAGTTCAGATATTCTCTGTTTTTTTCTTTAGTTCAAATATTGTTCTTCTCCACTTACAGTTGACACCCCCATTATTCTTCAAGCCCACCGATTACCCTCAATATTTACCCACTCACAACCGATAAACCCTCGCTCTCTCTCAAAAAAACCCTTCAAAATCTCAGTGATTCCTGATCACACCGACCTATTCAGTCAATCTGTACTTCTTATCTAAACCTATTCCACCATTGTTTTGTGTGTATTTGAACCTTTTTCACCCCTTTAGCTTCAATTCGTTGTTTGATCAGTTGATTTGGTGGTGATCGTGATACGGATCAGTGATTTGATCGATCGATTGGTTTGATTTGATTTGTGAGTTCATTCAAATCTTTGTTTTTCTCAGATCTGTTTGCTGAGTGTTTGGGTTCAAATTTGCGGTTCATTTTGGCTCAGAAATCAACTTGCACACCAGTTGTTTGATAAAATGCTTGACCCAAATTTTGGTGATTGATTGTTTTGAGTTTGTTTTTTTTTCAACCGAGGGCTCTTGGGTGATTAATTCTTGTTCAAGTTAAAATTGGGATTTGCCGCAAGTCGCGCACTCATGACGTAGCTCTTTCTTGGTTAGGTGTCTGGGAGGGTGAGCAACTGTAGGTTGCTTTCCTCTCCTTCGTTTCTTGGTGGGTTGATACCTGGCCTCCTCCTCACCTCGAGAAGGAGGACTCGTTATCACTTCTCGGTTTTGATTGTTTCCAATGGGCTCTGCCAAGGGTAGGAGCATGGTATCCAGTGCCTCTGAAGGGGATGTTGGCTCCACCTCGTCCAACGGAGTGTGGCTATGCCCCTTCAGGAACTTCCACGAGTGTAAAGACGGCAAGCCTGGGTCTTCTGGGTATAACAGATTGATCGCACATTTTCAGCAATTCCATTTTAAAGATGATCGTAAAGAATCCCTTCAAGGTGCGCTTTCTAAGGATTTAGAATTGTTTTCGAATGTTGGGGAAACCCTGCGAGTTTTGGGATATTGGTTGTGTGGGAGGTGTATGAAGACACACGCACTTAGTAGGGGGTGTCATCATCCTGATGGTGTTTTCACGTTCTCTAGAAAATCCGGGTCTGATGAGGATTTTGTCGTGGGGATCCCAAGGCCCCAAGATCCTGTGATGGTTGTTGAGCTTAGGACCCCGCAGGGAGTGATGGGAGATGTCGATCTCCTTGAACGTGTTTTCTCCCTTCCGGTTCGAACTGTTAAGAGCATCCCCCCAAGCTGTCGTTTAGCATTTGCACAAGCTTTGACAGGTGCCATCCATAAAGTAGTAGCTTCCCCTGGGACTGTCGAAAGTTGGGTCAAACTCTTGCTCTTACCCCGTTGTACCCTTAAGGTTGTTAAGCCGTCTTCCAGGCAAGAGCGAAGGTCGGGTAATCGAAAATCCTTGCAATGTGATAGTATTTTGCGGGCCTTAGCTATGTGGAAGGATGGCTCTGGTTTTGAGGTTTTGGTCAATTCCCTCCTTTCCGATACTGGAGAAGGGGTCGTGCGTGGTGGGGAGGCACAACGGGAGATAGCTGAGGAGGTTAGCCCCAACATCAAGCAATGTCTCAGGAAAGTGAGTGATGGTCACTTCACTGCTGCAGTTAAGGTGTTGTGTTCCAGTGGGGTTGCTCCCCGGGGGGAATCTACCATGCAAGCCCTTATCGACAAACATCCCTTCGCACCGCCCCCGAACCTCCCTTCAACTCCTCTTTCACAACCTGCGTTATCCGTGGATGAAGACTGCGTGCACAGGTGTGTGAAATCTTTCCCGAAAGGGACATCTTGTGGGCGAGATGGCCTGCGGGCCCAACACCTGTTGGACGCTCTTAGCGGCGAGGGGTCGGCGACGGCCTCGGGACTGCTTACTGCCATCACTAAAGTGGTAAACCTTTGGCTAGGGGGGTTATGTCCTAAGGTGCTCGCGGATTTTGTTGCTTCGGCGCCCCTAACCCCTTTGTTGAAGCCTGATAATGGGATTCGCCCCATTGCTGTGGGGGCAATTTGGAGAAGATTAGTCTCCAAAGTAGCCATGAAGAAAGTTGGGAAAGAAGCTGTTAAGTACTTGGGGGACTATCAATTTGGGGTGGGGGTCCCCAATGGGGCGGAGGCGGTGCTGCACAGCGCTAACAGGTTTCTTAATTCTTTTCATTCAGATGGTTCGCTGGCCATGCTTACGGTTGATTTTTCCAACGCTTTCAACTTAGTTGATCGTTCAGTTTTGCTTCGCGAGGTCCATCGCCATTGCCCCTCCATATTCCCATGGGTTCAATTTCTGTATGCTCAGCCTGCTAGGCTATACGTGGGGGATGATCGCATCGGGGCATTCACGGGGGTGCAGCAAGGGGATCCCTTGGGACCTTTGCTTTTTGCCCTAGCCTTACACCCTTTAGTGCTTCAGGTGCAGGAAAACTGTAAACTCCCCTTCCATGCTTGGTACTTGGATGACGGGACAATTATCGGGGACGCTGTTCAGGTTGCTAAAGCTCTCGACATCATCGGTTCGGAGGGCCCAGCCTTGGGGCTACGGCTTAATATTAGAAAAACCGAAGTATTTTGGCCGACATACAACGGGGTGAAGGTCCGGCCAGGGCTTTTCCCCAGTGAGATTGGGAGGCCGGAAAAAGGTGTCAAACTGCTAGGAGGGGCAGTCAGCCGTGATGCCAGTTTTATTAGTGGTCTAGCGGCTAAAAGGGCAACGCGTGCTGTTGACATTATGAGACACCTTCCCTTGTTGCGGGATCCTCAAAGCGAACTCCTCTTGCTTAGATCTTGTATGGGGGTTGCAAAGTTACTATTTGGTTTGCGAACTTGCCAGCCCCCCTTTGTGGATGATGCTGTTTCATGTTTTGATAAAGGTCTTCGGGAGGCAATAGAAGACATTGTCGTATGTGGGGGTCCTTTTTTTGGTGATCTACAGTGGCGAATCGTGACCTTGCCAATGAGGCTTGGTGGGTTGGGCCTTCTCTCGGCCCGGGATGTGGCTGCCTATGCCTTTGTTGCTTCCAGGTCTCAATCTTGGGAGTTGCAGGACCACATCTTACGTAACAGTGGGGTTGCTAACACTGATCCGGATTATGCCAGCGCCTTGGAATGCTTGCATGAATCTCTACCTGACTTTGATCTCGGCGGTTTCTCTAACAAGGACACCGCCCCCAAAAAGCCACAGAAAACTTTGGCGAATGCCCTTTGTTGTCGAATCGCACAAAGCTTGGGAGAAGATTTCCATTTGTCACCCCGCCAGAAAGCCGTCATTGAATGCCTACAGAGGCCTCACGCTCAGGATTTCTTAACTGTTATTCCTATTGAAGGTTTGGGTCAACGTATGTCAGCGGTGGAGTACCGGTCAATCCTTAAGTACCGTTTGATGATCCCCATGTTCCCGAATGATGAAACTTGCCCAGTCTGCCGTAAAGCATGCCTGGATAAATACGGGGAGCATGCGTTACACTGTAGAGAGTTGCCGGGGTTTAAGTATCGCCATGACTTTGTGCGAGACGCGTTAATGGATATTCTCAGACGAGCAGGGATCTCGGCGAAGAAAGAGGCACCGGTTAATTTTCTTACAGACCCGTCGGAGGGGAGATCCACCCTACGCCCAGCTGACGTGCTAGTTTTTGGTTGGGAGGGCGGGAAACATGCTTGTGTCGATCTCACAGGTGTATCCCCACTAGCCGGGTTCCGGGAAAATGGGTTTGTGGCGGGGCAAGCGGTACTGAAAGCAGAGTCAAAGAAGGTGGAAAAGCACGCGAAAGCTTGTGAGGATAATCAACATGCCTTTGTCCCCCTGGCGTTTGACACGTTCGGCTCCTTGGCGCCGGAGGCAGTTCGGTTCGTGTCTAGAGTTCAGCGTGTGGTCCATAGCAACTTTTCGACCCCTCAGGGGCGGGGCTTTGTTTTTAGTAGATTAGGGTTTTCTATTCAAAAAGGGATGGCGGCGCAGTTTGTTGCTCGTCTACCTGCTATCCTTATGTAATTTGCCCTGATGATTGGAATGAAATTTTATATATTCTTAAAAAAAAAAAAAAAAAAAAAAAAAAAAAAAAAAAAATATTGTTTACTTCAACCATTTGCTATTTCATGGGGGTGATGTTGAAATTTCATGGTGGCGCTCGGGATTTACACGAACATATAACACCAAAACCTTTTTTTGCAAGGGAAGTGGCCGCCCACCTTTGGCTGGCCATAGGTCCGCCCCTGTTGATTTTAAAAAGTTACTTACAAACTAAACTCGAGATTTAGAAATACCAAGCTCCCTAATCGCAATCGATATGAAATAATGCAACGTTTGGACTTTGGAGGTAATTTCATGTTTCTATTGAAGTCCACCATTCGTTATATAGTTGGGCTGGTTGGGCCATGCTATGGGTGATTTTGTTGCAGATCGTATTAACGTCTTTTAAACAGCAAAATTTTATAAACCAAAAACCAGATGAAAGAGAGCCCAAACTAATTTAAAAAAAAAACTTACGGCCACTAGAGTATCATCGTGCCATCAGCGGAACCACCCGATCATATTCATCTCCACTAGTCAATGATGTTTATACACAAATTCAGTAGGAAATCCAATAAATCTAGGAAAACCCCCATTTGTAAGAATTGAACCCATGACCTAATGATCGTAAACATATTCCACCTCAAGATGTCACTACGCTATAATGCTATGGACAACCAAAACTAATTGAAGTTGTAATATTTACTCTTCAATTCATTATTTATAATCAAATGTAGGAAACATGCGTCACAATTGAAATTATTAAAGTGAATGTAAAATTACTACGGTAAACAAATGATCATTTGAATTATTCAATTAACGATTTTAGCTACAATTATGATTTTAAAAGTCACATTCATTAAGAATCTATCTATACTTTATAATAAAAGAAACCACTTTTGGGACATGTGTCATTCATAGAAGGTACCATCAAATCTATACTTATCTTATATTAACTAAATAAATAAATAATAAATTAATATTAAATCTTATCATACTTTAATAAAATATTATTATCAAATCTAAATTATTAATTTAATATATTTTTAAAACAAATACCTCTCTTTCCTACTTATCTTATATTAAATATATAAATAATAAATTAATATTAAATGTTATCCTAATTTATTAAAAATATAAATTTTTAACTTTTTTTATTATTTACCATACAAAGTTACATTTATATAACACGTGTATTACACGAAGTTTTTAAAGATATAACCTTTTATCATTTGCTATGTAAAATTAGATTTATTCAACACGTGTAATACATGGGGTTTTTAAGGATACAATTTTTTTATTATTTGGTAGATTTTCAACCTGACTAGACACGGGTTTTTTAAAGATACAATGTTTTTAGTATTTAATATACAAAATTACATTTATTTAATATGTGTAATACACATGGTTTTTAAAGATATAACTCTTTTTTAGATCTATTCAACACGTGTAACATACAGGGTTTTTAAGGATATAATATTTTTATTATTTGGTAGATTTATTCAACCCGATTATACTTGTGTTTTTTAAAGATACGACGTTTTTAGTATTTAGTATACAAAATTACCTTTATTTAATGTGTGTAATACACATGGTTTTCAAAGATTTAACTATTTTTTATTATTTGATATATAAAATTACATTTATTTAACCCGTATAATATACGGGGTTCATAAAGATATAACTTTTTATTATTTAATATATAAAATTACATTTATTCAACCCGTGTAATACACGGGGTTCTAACCTAGTTCATTATGTATTCCAATAACAAAGTAAACTATATGGTAAATTACAGTTTTCGTTATTTATATTATAATATCGGATTGCAACAGATAACTTTTAACTTCAATAATTACAGTCACAGTTTTTTATTTGCAAAACTCATTACATCCTACGTCCTTTGACTCTAATTAGGTTAAGTTTAAACGTTAAGTCATATCATGTGCATCTCATGTGAGGGTATTTATGTCTTTTCACACCTTTTATTTAAAATGAATTTAAAAAATACAGCAAAAAAAATTTTCTAAACTTCCTGTGTCTCAATTCTCAACTCTCATCTCTTCCTCTCACTCAACTCCCTCTCTACCCTTATCTCGACTACCAGCCACAGCCACCACCACCCAACCTCCGGCAACCACGAGCAGCGCCCCTAAGACGACGGAAACGTCCTTAACGCTATGTTCCTGAGTTTAATAAAGGAAAGAAAAGGGAAGAAAGAAATTAAAGGGAGGAAAGAAAGTTTATCTTTCCAATTTGGAAAGAAACAAAATCTTTCCATTCTCCCACATCTTATCTCTTCCTCTCTTTCTTTCTCCCCATAAAAAAAATCTCTGGAACACCATAACCCTTTTCTATCCTTCCAAATCTCTTCTCTTCTCTTAAAAATAAAACTCTGGAACACACTGTAAACGCTGGAAATAACAAAAATTGTGGCTGGAAAGAGGTCGGTAACCCTACCGTAAAACCCGACCAACCACAGATTGGGTCGAGAATACCACATGCAACAGTAGATTGAGACTCTGGTGACATTAAACCACCAGAAATAGGTTGCACAATCTTCGATCCGAACCTAAGGGCCATTATCGTCACCGTTGCACCTTCGAACAACTCAACCATTGTCGCCACCGTTCAGGGGCTGTTTGTTTCCTTTTAAGCCTTGAACGGATTTAAATATGTAGAAGATTGATTAAATTTGTCGGTTAAAAGTTTGCTCAATTCAAAACATCGGTATAAGACCTTTAGTCGGCAGAGTCATCTGCAAAAAGAAAACATATCAAAGTGGTGGTGGTGTTAGGTTTGCTTGGTGCCGACGGTGTTGGATAGAGGGTAGGTTATAGAGATGAAATGGAGATGGTGGTTGTTTTGTTGGCAGGATGTGGTGACGGTGGCAAGATGTGGTGGTTAGGGTTTTAGGGTTAGGAATTTGGGGAAGCTGAAGTGTGTATATTCATTTTTTTATTTTATCTATTAAACATTTAAACAAAAGATGAATCGATCAGAATACCCTTGAGTAAAGAAAGTTAACTGAAATTTTTAATCTGGTTAGTGCTAAAGGACGTAGAGTGTAACGGGGTTTGCAAATAAAGGATTGTAACTGTAATTATTGAAGTTAAAGACTATCCTTTGCAATCCAGTACAAACACAAAGGACAAAAAGTGTAATTTACCCTAAATTATATGTTACATTATAGTGTGGGGTGTGGGGCGTGGGTTAGGGTGGCGGAATGCCAAAAACGCTGGCGGAATGCCAAAAACGCTGGCTAGTCCACACCCGGCTAGCGTTGGCCATGGCGTTGCCCAGCTGGCGTGGGGCGGGGGGCGGGGTGACATGGCTATGTTTGACTGGCTACTATTTGATGACCGTTGGGCTAGTCGTTAGGCATAACCGTTGGCCAACGACTATTTTAAAAAATATATATTTTTTAATTATTTTCTATATAAACCAAACATTTCTTACTTATTTTTACCATCCAAAAATTCAAAAATATATAAAATGGATTCTTCATGTTCAAGCGATTCGTATGATAAATTTTTTTTGTCATCCTCATCTGACAACGAGGCGGAATTAATACTATCAGTGGTGACGATGGTGATGAAAGCAATTGTTGAATATGCAGATGAAGGGACTTTCCAACACAACCCAAACAGAGGAAGTATATTGTTTGTGAACGCGAAACTGCAAACGATTTGTTGGTAAGCGATTATTTCTCACCCGAACCAACGTATGATGAAAGAATGTTTAGGCGTCGTTTTTGTATGTGTAAAAATTTATTTTTAAGAATATCAAAGTTCCGACATAATGGACGACTATTTAAGAATGTTGACACGAGTGGCTAGGGAAAGTCTTCACAATTTTATGCCTATATCATTGAACTATATATGAAAAGATATTTGAGAAAACCTACGTTTAGTGATATGCAACAAATTTTGGAACATCACGCTGGATATCATGGTCTCCCCGGGATGTTGGTAGTTTAGCTTTATATGAAATAGGAGTGGAAACTTTGTCCAACTGCATGGTAAGGCTCTCACACAAGTGGATATCATGGAATGCCGACTATGATGCTTGAAGCGGTTGCATCACAAGATCTTTGGATCTGGCATGCATTCTTTGGTATGTCCGGTTCACATAACGATATAAACCATTATAATCACTCGCCCATATTCAATGATCTAATAAATGGTATTGGACCGAAAGGAACATTTTTTTTTTTTGTAAATGAGGTTGAATACAAGTATGGGTACTATCTTGTTGATGGAAGTTATCCTGATTATGCTGTTTTTCCAAAATATTTTCAAGATATGGAACCCTAAATCCTAAAAGAATAAAGTTTAACAAAGTTCAGATGGTGGCATACAAAGACATCGAGTGAGCATTTGGTGTTTTGTAGAAAAGGTGGTGTATTTTGAGCGTGCCTTGTCGATTGTATGAAAAATATCAAATAAGAAACATGATGTACGCGTGCATCATTCTACACAACATGATTTTAGAGGACGAAGGGTGTGCAATTGTTGAATATTTTGGCAAGGAGCCCGAATCAAATTGTAACACCTCGAAAAATCACGTCCAATGATGTATTGACACGTGTAATAAACCCTCATGAAGTCAAATGTTGGATTTAAGGGACTAATTTTTCGAAAAATAAAAAACCTTGATTATGAAAGGACTGGAAGTGTTAGCATGCCAAAAATAAGTTTCTGAATAACCTCTCACGATGATTATATTCACAAATGAGCCACTCGTCGATCGAGTGTAGCCGTTTGCGTAATTAATTGAAAGTTTGCGCAATGAAGGGTTAAAAGCGTCAACATGTTAATTCTTACCTCTGAGTGAGCTTTTAACAAATCGGGAGCTTCATGATATTTTATTATACTCTCGGGAATGCCAACTATTGGCCGTCTAAAGTTTTTATGCCTATAAGTAAAGTTACGCGCAACTTTGCAAGTTAGAGGGGCTAAAAGGCCAATATGTTTAATTATACCTCTGAATGACCTTTTAGCAAACCCGAAGCATCGTGATGTTTAATAATACTTTCAAGAATGCCTAATATGGATTAGATGAGGCTTCAATGCTATTAAATGATGAGATGCGCAAGTTTGCGCAATAGAGGGACCTAAAGCGTCAACTTTTGAATCTACGCCTTTTGGTGACCATTTAAGCTAACGGGAGCATAGTAATATTTAAATATATGCTTGGGAATGATCAATATGGGCCATGGAAGGCTTGGATATCATTAAATGACATTTCGCGCTACTTTGTGCGATTAAAGGACTATTTGCGTCGAACCGCAAAAGTATGTCGATTCGTATAGAATCGGATCTTCCGGAATATGACCATAAGTTAAACATACCCTAAATATCCCTTACCTAGCTTAGAAATAGTCTTAGAGGTGTTTCGTGCGCAAAAATAAACTTTTAAGTCATGCAGGGACTAAAAGTGTCAAAAAGTGCACAAGTTTGCATTTTCGCGCATATCTCACATTCTGAATATACCCGGGCACCCAAAAATTTATTTAAGCACTAAAATATTTTATTTTAGTGATTGGCTTGATAAAATTCCATTCGTCGCGTAATTTGGTTCGTTTTTCGCGTCCGTCCGTGTTTCATCGTAATTAACCGAACAACGTGACCGTACGACCAAACGAACCGACATCCGGCATATTTTTGAGCATGTTTCATGTTCCCCATACTTAGGCATCATTGTAGAGCCTTAAAAATGGTTTAACAGGCCTTAGATGTGTCGGAAATGACATTTGGAAGTGCAGGGGCTAAAATTGTCAACAAATGAAAGTTGTGCTGATCAGACCTGGTCCTTACGGACCGTATACAGGACCTCATACAGTCCGTAAAGCACCACCAGACCAGCAGAATGTTGTTTTCAGCTGTTTCCAGCTGTTTGTGAGTGTTGCAAATGGTTTTCTAAGCAATCTATGGCCTCCCATGGTTTTGTAAATCAGTGGGCTCGAGGTGTATGGCTGAGATTGAATCACGGTTTACGAGAAACGATCCTCACGGTTCTCAAAATCCTATAAATACCCCCATTGATTTTGGGTTTAACTTGTACCATTCATTCATTTCTGATTACTCTGAATTCTTTGAGGGTCTTGAGCTTCTTGAGAACCTCTTTCAGTCCATTGGACTCTTGTAAGTATTTCTTTCGTGCTTAGTTTAAGTCGTTTAGCGTTTATAGCCGAAAAGTCAAGCGTTTTCAATAAACGCTTTGACTTTTAAACGGTTGAGCCATTGTTCGTAACGAACATGGCTACGTGACCGAAATTAGGTAGGTGTTAAACCCTCAAAAGGGCACCTCCTAATTACCACGTTTACTTAGTTAAATTGTCTGGTCAAATAAAAGTCAAACGGGTTAGTTTTAAATAAATTCATAACTATTAATATAAGAAACCATAAAATCAGTTTTCTCACTTTAATAACTTGGTAAATATTAGTTGAACATGTCTAAGTATGTTCAACCCGACAATTCTAAGTATAGGCTCGGTTTGGAACCGAAAGTCGCAAAAGTTGACTTTTGCTTTGACTTTCAGTTTTGACCCGATTTAGCTTAGTTTAGATATGCCTTAGGATTCCTTTAGGACCATGTTATAGATTGGTATAACCCTCTGAGGTTATACGACTTGGTTCCTTAGTTATCCGATTCATATGCATGTTTCCGTTATATGCCTAATTGTTGACCGTTATGCCCTTTTGACCTTAAAACGTGATTTTTGAAAATATAAAAGAATAGAAACATTTATTACTGATTTATAAACTTGTCCCTAAAATTTTACATCAGTTTGAGGTCTAGATTAGGAGTTATGCTCATTAGCGTAAATGAAAAGCTTTTTATTAATTAAACGACATAAATAGCATATAGCCTATCTAAACCCAAATTTTTATACCAAACTTTTTAAGTTTTGACCCGATTTAGCTTAGTTTAGATATGCCTTAGGATTCCTTTAGGACCATGTTATAGATTGGTATAACCCTCTGAGGTTATACGACTTGGTTCCTTAGTTATCCGATTCATATGCATGTTTCCGTTATATGCCTAATTGTTGACCGTTATGCCCTTTTGACCTTAAAACGTGATTTTTGAAAATATAAAAGAATAGAAACATTTATTACTGATTTATAAACTTGTCCCTAAAATTTTACATCAGTTTGAGGTCTAGATTAGGAGTTATGCTCATTAGCGTAAATGAAAAGCTTTTTATTAATTAAACGACATAAATAGCATATAGCCTATTTAAACCCAAATTTTTATACCAAACTTTTTACCTACTGATATAAATAATATTTTGGGATTTTTGAAGATTTTTATTTATTTTTAGCCTGAGCATAACTTAGAGTTCTAAGCTTTATTCGGTAATTGTCGATTTTGCCCTTTTGGCTATAAAATGAGTTTTACAAAACGTTTTGACCCCAAACCTTTTGCTACTGATTTTATATGATTAATAAAATATGTTAAGCTTTCTGCAATGATAAAAATATCAGCTTTTCTTTAAAAACCCGGAAATCGCTTAAAACCGCCTTTATACGCGTTTTAAGCGCATAGTATGTATTAGAACTATTTTAAATATATAAGACTTGACACCTACTGATATTTTTAGTAAATTTTCATAATTTAACAGTAGGCAAAAGTTTTAAACTTAGAATTCTAATTTTGACCTTTAAACCTTATGTGAAATTACCAAAATGCCCCTTCGGTGCATAGTTTGGTTATAAATGATAAAATTCACATATGTGTAATACCCTACTGATATAACTTATTAAATTAAGTATTTTTACTGAATAAATCAGACCTGAAACTCAGATTAATATATAAACTCTTTTATAACCTTTTAAATGACCAAAATGCCCTTGCGGGGCATAATTTGAGTTTAAATTCATTTGGGGCATAATAGAAGATATCTTACTGATGTCACAACATATTTAAGGAATATTAACTTAGGAAACTTGTGTATGACTCCTTATGGTTACCCGTTACACACTTTTCGCGTTCGGATCGGCTTATGTAACTAGTTTGCATGAATTAGCCGAAACGGGTCAAACCATATCGTTTTTATCTCAAAATCCAGAATGTGTTTAGTTTACCCATATTAAACAAGTATACAAGCTTGTCGGGTCTAAACCACATTCTAATCCGGTTCTCGATTAATCATGCGTTTTGAACCGTATCCTCCTTTAAAACTAACCGGTCTAAGCATAGGCTTAATTAAGACCCGTTAGGAATCTAATAGGTTATTAAAACCCTTCGTTCCAGATTTAGGAGCCCAGTAAAAGCTATCTGTACTTGCTTGGTGGTATACGGCTGGGATAAATTGTATAAATTTGCTCAGGTAAATACTCTTAACTTATTTTCCATATACGGGCTTGGGATACGGTATTATAATAATACCGCTTGGTCGGGTATGTAGTCATTTAAATCGGATTGTGATTAATGTAATTACATAACTCGTTTTATTCTGTATTATTTGGTGTATGGCCCTTGGGGGTTAAATGACCATGTCCCGGATATCCTTGGCATCATTCAAAGAAATGGCCACGACCTAAGCACGGGGTGTAGGCGTACACCTGACAGATGCATTATGTAAAAACTGGTAATCCACTTAAAGGAAATAATCCTTGTGGGCATTATACCTGTGGCGTGTCAGTTAATCTAGACCGGCCCTACAAATCGGCCCTGACGGACGACAAATAAGTAAAACTGTATACAAGATTATATACAAATAAATTATATACAAATAATTATCCCAAGTTATAAAAAGTTTTGTGCCATGTTGTTACGCCCTAACACGTTTTAACCTAAGATTCGCAGCGGAAAAATACATACCTAAAATTTCTTTCATGATATTCTTTCATTCACTTAAATACATTAATTCCTTTTTATAAATTAATTAAAACTAACATACATATATCAAATTAAGTGACCACATACACACCCACGTACAATCCATGCCTTGACTCGATCTTCAACCGCGTACATTTATTGATGAAACATCCATAACCCTGTACAACCTGCAATCACCACATTCAATCTCATCATTAGCAACCGGTGACATAATATATAAAATCTAAACATTTCATAATTAGACGTCAATATATCATGCTTTCGCATTATGATAGTCCATTCATCCATCCATTCGAACCACCCGCATTGAAATTCGGTGTCTACCTTCAACTTCCATCACTAGTATACCTGCATTCCCATTTCATTCTAAATAGGAAAACGGTTAGCATCATTAGATTTCATTCATACAAACATAACCATGTATACACATAACAAGTCTCACTTACTTACTTTCAACTAACCCATATCTACGCGTATAACTACTTATTTCATCCTTATGCATAATACCATTGTGTAAGCTTCTTTCTTACATATATTTAATAGAACTATTTCTAACCACTTTCGACTCATTTACCGTAAACTTAACTTATTACCTCCATTGTTTCATAATTTCTCACATGATTCACAATAACCATTATACTATAATGCATTTTACATCTAAAGTGTAAGTCCGGGATTCACTTACGTTGTGCGTCCGTAATTGCATTTGCTTACTTGAGACTTCTTGGCCCGTTGCCCTTCCATGCTTGTGTCCGCGTTGACATGACTCCTATCCGTACATGTCATTACATTCACATTCTTGTTAGCATATATGATTGTGCGTATGAACGATCATATCAATTTCATATCTCACGTATGACTTTCATTAGTCAATTCAAACAAGCATAAAGCATACTCAACATCAACCTAGCATAATCTTCACATGAACTATATCTAAATTACATTCCTCATGTTAGTTTACTATCAATTTCATTAATACCACCTTCTATACATGTTTACCCATTAATTGCATACAATTTCACATATTATTGTCATTTAGACATTTCATCAAACACTTGGTGTGCGTACTACTTCCTAAGCACCATGTACAACTAGTTTAAGCATAATCTTCCTAGTTCATTCCTATTTCATCAAATCTTCTTACTAATCAACAAGTATCATTAACACATAATCATCAAACATATCAACACCATATTTCTTTCAATTCATCTAACAATAGTTCATCATAACACAACATAATTCATGAATATTTAACAAGAATTGGACATGATGAACACCCATGTCATCTTAATCACCCAACTAGTGGGTTTACATCCTTAAACATCAATTTAGTCAAAATTATGCATAACACATGTTCCCTATGATGATGTTAACACATAATCATGCTTAATTTCATACAATTTCGTGGATTGATCATAACCCACTTCTTACAATATCATCAAATCTTAAATTACAACTTACCACATGTTTGCTAGGGCTAGATTATCAAGAAAACGAGTTCATGCATCGGATTTGAGACTAATCTCCTTGTCAATTTGAAGCTTTCTTGTGAACTAGGGTTTCTTCTTGGTCTCCTGCTCCTGATCGATCCACACAAACACACCAGAATGTGTGTTTGTGTTTTTCCTTTTTCCTTTTATTTGTTTTAATTAAAACTTCCATCCTTTTTAACAAGTTTGGTCCCTCTAATTACTTAGATTGTTTACTTGTCATATAACCTTCCTTCTAATCAAGTTACTAACATAAATACTTAACTAGGTTAAATATAACATGACTAGACTTTTTAGGTAACATAAATAATTTGCATATTTTGGGGCGTTACACATGTGCATTCAAATTAATTTTCAAACTCTTTTCAAAATGAGTCAGTTAAGTTGTATTTACCAGTGTAAACTGACGTATTTTCCAAAAAGGCTAAGTGCAGGTACTAGACGAAATAGGCTGGCTACTCCTGGCATCATTAATCAAGTCTCGCAAGCTCTAGATGTTAAAGTCTGTTGAACAGTGTTATCTTTCTATTTTAGATCCGCCTGTAGATCCATCTTACATTCCGTTGTAATATTTGATATTACTTTATATCGGATTGTAATATATTTATCTTTTGCTTCCGCTGTGCATTTAAAATTGTGTTGTTTGACTATGATGATATCAACTACGTCACGATACTCCCCACCGGGCCCACCGGTAATACGTGGAAATATCGGGGTGTGACAGGTTGGTATCAGAGCCAACATTGAGTGCATTAAACACTGGCCTTTTGTGTTTAATCTCAATGACACAGTAGCACATTCCTTGACCTTCTGAGTCTAGACTTAACATAGGAATACTCTCAACTCTATTCGGAGGATTATTGCCTTCAATTCTGTATATTTTAATATGTCGCCTAGCAAAGAAGCCATAATGGAAATTCTCCCCATTCGAAGCCTAGGGAAGGCCGAGCTTCGTACTGCGACAAGGATTAACGTGCAACCAAGGAGAAAGCATTCAGAAATAAAATGAAGAAGAAACTCCCTTTTGCTGAAGATCGTTTCCTTAGTAGTCCTTGTAAGGACATATCTATCTTTCAGTCCCTTCGAGGACAACATTATTCCTTTCAAGACCCGTTCAGGGCAATTCTGTACCTCTTTTAAAAATCATTGGAATGTTTTATCAAAATTTCATTTGTATCAAAATATATAAATATAATATATGAAATAAATGAAAAGTATCATTCCTTTTATAAGATCTACCATTATAATAAAATGGCAAAATCTAAAAAGGACAAGACCTAGCCCATATGTCATTTTAAGAACAGGGCCAAGATGGCAGTTCCTCAATTAGATTCAGATCCTTATTAACACATCAATTTAGGATTGTTCTGCGTTAAATATTAAAAAGAATCTTAAAGGTACAACCTAGCCTATATGTCATTTCAGACAAGGCCAAGATGGTAGAACCTATTCAAAGATTCAAATCCTTGTTAACATCTGTAAACATGTTAACATTCTTGGCAAAAATGTGATTCGACAAAATCACATAGGTCATCTTTAATTTGGATTATTCCAATTTTCACTTATTTATATAATTATCCCTTAAGGATAAAATGCCTACGGGCTATAATTAACGTCCTCTGAGACTAAAGACAGTGGTAGCCTACAACTCCCTGTCAAGAAAAGGTAATGAACTTTGATTCAAACCTTAATGCCTCGATTCCATAAAATCTGGGCTTATAAACTAAACCTGTCCACGTGACTAGGCCTTTTGTGCTATTACTAACTTATAATTTAGGATTATAATGAAAATCCTGAATAAAATAAATATCATTCCTTTCCTGCCAGTATACATATTAAAAGAGAATCTTAAAGGGCGTAACCTTGCTTGAAGGTCAATAAAGACCTAGCAATGGTGGTAAGACCTGTTTAAAAGAGATTCAGATCCTCGTTAACATCTGAAAACATGTTAACACTCCTGACAAAGTGATGCGATAAAATCACACTTGTCATCTTTATATTAGGATTTTTCCAAACCCCTTATTGAGCCTAAATGATCAAGAGGAATCATGGCTAATAAACGTCGAACATGATGAACACATCAAAACATCCATTGGGTTGTATACCTACGGGCAAAGATGTATACATGAAAAGATAGTTTTATTTCATAAACTTCTTGGCAAGACATTGAATTATGAAATTATCCGATCCAAAGGAATCATTGATTATGTTTTAAAATTTCCCTAGTGACAAGGCCTCTGTGCCATCAAAAAGTCCTTGGGACAAGCCCTTATGCTATATAAAATGTCGGTACGACATTGACAGTCGTGACTTATGTCCCCTGTCTAATAAATATGAAGGATTATATTCCGTTTAAACGCCAAAGACGGTTTATTTAAAAATAAACCTAGGCCAAACATAATCAAATAAATTTAATACTATCTATTGGCTTATATGGTTGAGTTACACCATGGCTATTTAATCGTCAAGTTCGACAATTCACTATAATTAAGCAAATTATTAATACTTGGTTAGTAGCCTTCAAAGCTTCACCATGGCTGACTCCTCTGAAGCTCACAATCATCCAATTGATCAGAATGAAGATGCAAGACTGAATTTAACAGGCACCAAGTTACAGGCTATGATAAATACAGCCGTAAACAAAGTTGTGGACCGTATATTAAAGGATCATAAGCGAAGGTGTGATAATACCCCAAATAAGGGTTACAAAAAGGGTAAGACCGGTTCAAGCTATAACCAGTCCAAGCCAAAGGAGGCAAAACCCAAATGTAAAACCTGCGGGAAAAAGCACTTCGGAAAATGTTTCTATGAACAGACTAGGGGATGTGTCATCTATAAAGAGATGGATCACAAGACCCATGAATGTAAGGACTTGAAGGACGCCACATGCTACGGTTGTGACGAGAAGGGTCACATAAAGAACCTCTGCCCAAAGAAGGTGACTAAAGGGAAAGGCACTTTAGATTCACAAGCTAAGCCTTGTGGAATTTGTAATAAGGAAGGGCACAAAACCTTGGAGTGCCAAGACATAAAGGACGCAACCTGCTATGGTTGCAATGAAATAGGGCACATCAAAACTAATTGCCCAAATGAAACCAAGAAGCCTAGGGAGGCTAAGAAGGCCAAAGCTGGAAGCTCTCAAATGAATACTCAAGAGGCCGTTCAGGATAAAAATGTCACAACGGGTACTTTCCTTATCAGTGACGTTCATACTAGAGTATTATTTGATTCAGGTTCAGATAAGTCTTTCATAGACAATAGATTTTGTAAACTATTAAATCTGCATGTTAAAACTCTAAGCGTTAAGTATGAAGTGGAATTGGCCGGTAGTACCTCAAAGACTGCTTCAGCAATATTAGATGGATGTTTTATATCCATTAGGAATCAGTCTCTTCCGCTGTCCTTGTTTCAATTAGAATAGAGGGACTCGATATAGTGATAGGAATGGATTGGTCGTCTTGTAACCAAGCCCATATTGGGTGTGATAAGAAGCAAGTAGTTATCAAGACTCCTTATGGTAAGCCTTTGACAATTCAAGGAGACGTATGGTATGGATTGCCTATGTACTTGCTGAATTTGGTATTTAATACCAAAGCTTTGAGTATGGAAAACTCAGAAGAGACAAACAACAGTCGCAATGCTAGAGATGCGACAAATGTTAATGATGCATCAAATATGAATCTCAATGTTAATGGAGTTAATCTCCAGAACTGTAATTAACGCAGCTGTTAGAAAGGCTATGAGAAAAGTCATGAAAAGGTTCAAGAAGTTGAATGCTGCTTACTCTAAAACACATGTCGCTGCTCATGAGAAGAGCTTTATTCATATTTCAAATGCGAAGAATAACCCAAACCAAATCATATATGGCAAGGAACCCCATTCTTTTTAGGATGTACTTAAAAGTACTTCGTCTCTTGGAAGTCAAGAGACTTCAATAGTAAAAAGGGGCCATCAATTACAAGAAATTGTTAGATGAAGTAGAAACCATTAGGTGTATCAGCGGTTACGTTGGAAAGGACATGGTGAGGTATGCACCACAGTCATTCGATGGCAATACCCTTAATTAGTGAGGACATTAATAAAGTCCACAAGAAAGATCTTTTTATACAATATGGGATGGTCCAAGTTTTAAGGGCCTTATTAGAAGGACCTATTAGCCGCTTCACGAAATGGAAAAAGATGGAATAAGAATTTTCCGACTCTCACCATAAGAGTCCTAGACTGTCGACAGTATGTGACAATTTTTAATTCATTGGCTGAGATAGTGCTCTATTCCATTTACCCAAAACCTAAGCTTAATGCAATAATTGTTGGTGGTTAGCATCGGAAATAAGAGGGCACATTAAGGTTTCAAAGCCTGCCTATCATAAATCCACTTTGGATCTACCTCAGCTACTCACGTTGTATAGACTAAGAAATAACCAGTCAAAGCTGAGACTGCTCTAAATTTGTCAAGGATGTTACAGCTAAGTTTAAAGGGATTAAGAATGGAGGCGTTTAACCCTCCTGATAAATGATTAGAGGCAGTTCACATTAATAATGACACTAGATAAATCCTTTATTGTGATTTTATTGCTAAGAGTTACGTTCGGTTTCAGATGTTGCTAAGTCTCTCATAAGACCATAAGCTTAGCGAACTTTTAGAAAATTTTCCCGTAAGAACCCCAGATATTAAGTGTAAGGTAAAACTTACATGCGAAAGCATAAGAACCATTTCTTCTGTTCCTATCAGAAGCCTTCAGGCGTAGAATTTTAGAAGTATCCTCTCTCTAGAGGAAGTGCATCAGCATACATAGTTGATATCTCTTTGATCTCTATCGATTGCGAATACCAGACGGTATGATAAAAGCGCCATAGGAGGATTGGTGTATCTTAATATGTTCCATAGATTGCTTCCATGCCTGATCAGTATGAAGGTTTAATGCATGGGACCACAAAGATATCCCGATGGTCATATGGTACTAAAGTCAACTAATGGTATTCAAAGAAGATATCCAGAATGGAATTGTCCAAGTAAATGTTCCCGATTAAGGAATTCGTGGACTTGTAACATAAATGTGTCACTTAATTGACACAAGCAATGATGGATGAACTGGAGCCTGAGATATAGAAAATCTCTGTAACCTCCTTGTATCTTGATTATCTTCTCCTAAGATTACCCTATTTACCTCCTGAGAGGCAAGTAGAGTTAAGATTTATATCCCATTTAGGGCTGTATTATTATTATGAAATCTCCAAGACGGCTAGTACCATCATTGGAAAAAAAAATCGAAACCCTGATTAAGTAAGTTTTAAAATAGAGGATTCATATAGCCTAACTTAATATTCTGAGAATTCGGTATAGTTAATTAAGAAAGACGGTTCATTTGCTTATGCATTGATTACCGCAACCCTAATTAGGTAACAATTAAGAATTGCCATCAGCTGCCCAGGATCGTCGATTTGTTCTACTAAAGGCAAGGATTAGCTATTCCTTAAGATTAGTTTTAAGCAGTGGTCGGGATAACCATCTCACCTTAAGATAAGCTTTTCTATGATAGTTGATATATAAGTATTAAGGCTGCTCCTTGGGAGAACTTGTATGGATGGAATGTTAAGCATCTATTGTTAGACAGAAGATTGGTAAGTCCAATTATCAGGATCTGAAAGTTTCCTTGGAAACAACGAATAAGATCATATAAATCCATAATCATCTGTAAGTTTCCAGTATTCGGCAGAGAATCGAGGATTAATGAATGTAGCAACCTTCCTAAGTTCTTGTTAAGGAATGAGATTCAACAAAAGACATCACCCTGGAAGGGTGTGCCAATTGTTAATTATCAGACTAGTTAAGCTCTGAATATATAGAATCATCCGAGGGAATCGAATGTATCAAGATCTAATAGATTATAAGCTAAAACCTATTTAAGGAAATTTGGCGGAGCTCGCAATGCGTTATACACTAATGATTAAGAATATGTTTCCCAATAGATCAAGAAGCATTATCACCTAATCATATGCAGATTAATGAATATTTTTGGTTTGATGAGAAACCCATATCAATTAAGGATCGAAAGGTTAAGAAGCTCCAAAAAGGATACATGTACCTATTATAGAGGTCAACTGGGGAGCTTGAAGATGTTTCAGATATGCTATAGAAGTTAAGTCCATTATGCGACAAAAAGTACTTCCAGCATTTTAGAAAATCTCGAGGTCGAGATTTCTTTTAAGGGGGTGAGGATGTAACACCTCATAAAATCACGTCCAATGATGTATTGACACGTGTAATAAACCCTCATGAAGTCAAATGTTGGATTTAAGGGACTAATTTTTCAAAAAATCAAAAACCTTGATTATGAAAGGACTGGAAGTGTTAGCATACCAAAAATAAGTTTCTGAATAACCTCTCACGATGATTATATTCACAAATGAGCCACTCGTCGATCGAGTGTAGCCGTTTGCGTAATTAATTGAAAGTTTGCGCAATGAAGGGTTAAAAGCGTCAACATGTTAATTCTTACATCTGAGTGAGCTTTTAACAAATCAGGAGCTTCATGATATTTGATTATACTCTCGGCAATGCCAACTATTGGCCGTCTAAGGTTTTTATGCCTATAAGTAAAGTTACGCGCAACTTTGCAAGTTAGAAGGGCTAAAAGCGTCAATATGTTTAATTATACCTCTGAATGACCTTTTAGCAAACCCGAAGAATCGTGATGTTTAATAATACTTTCAAGAATGCCTAATATGGATTAGATGAGGCTTCAATGCTATTAAATTATGAGATGCGCAAGTTTGCGCAATAGAGGGACCTAAAGCGTCAACTTTTGAATCTACGCCTTTCGGTGACCATTTAAGCTAACGGCAGCGTTGTAATATTTAAATATATGCTTGGGAATGATCAATATGGGCCATGGAAGGCTTGGATATCATTAAATGACATTTCGCGCTACTTTGTGCGATTAAAGGACTATTTGCGTCGAACTGCAAAAGTATGTCGATTCGTATAGAATCGGATCTTCCGGAATATGACCATAAGTTAAAAATACCCTAAATATCCCTTACCTAGCTTAGAAATAGGCTTAGAGGTGTTTCGTGCGCAAAAATAAACTTTCAAGTCATGTAGGGACTAAAAGTGTCAAAAAGTGCACAAGTTTGCATTTTCGCGCATATCTCACATTCTGAATATACCCGGGCACCCAAAAATTTATGTAAGCACTAAAATATTTTATTTTAGTGATTGGCTTGACAAAATTCCATTCGTCCCGTAATTTGGTTCGTTTTTCGCGTCCGTCCGTGTTTCGTTGTAATTAACCGAACAACGTGACCGTACGACCAAACGAACCGACATCCGGCATATTTTTTAGCATGTTTCATGTTCACCATACTTAGGCATCATTGTAGAGCCTTAAAAATGGTTTAACAGGCCTTAGATGTGTCGGAAATGACATTTGGAAGTGCAGGGGCTAAAACTGTCAACAAATGAAAGTTGTGCTGATCAGACCTAGTCCTTACGGACCGTATACAGGACCTCATATGGTCCGTAAAGCACCACCAGACCAGCAGATTGTTGTTTCCAGCTGTTCCAGCTGTTTGTGAGTGTTGCAAATGGTTTTCTAAGCAATCTATGGGCTCCCATGGTTTTGTAAATCAGTGGGCTCGAGGTGTACGGCAGAGATTGAATCACGGTTTACGAGAAACGATCCTAACGGTTTTTAAAATCCTATAAATACCCCCTTTGATTTTGGGTTTCACTTGCACCATTCATTCATTTCTGATTGCTCTGAATTCTTTGAGGGTCTTGAGCTTCTTGAGAACCTCTTTCAGTCAATTGGACTCTTGTAAGTATTCTTTCGTGCTTAGTTTAAGTCGTTTAGCGTTTATAGCCGAAAAGTCAAGAGTTTTCAATAAACGCTTTGACTTTTAAACGGTTGAGCCATTGTTCGTAACAAACATGGCTACGTGACCGTAATTAGGTGTGACAACCCGCACTAAACCAGGTATCCGTACAACTTAATTACTGATTAATTACTGCTAAATTACTGTGCTTGATTGAACTAGCTGATGAACTGCTACCTGCATACTGAGACATGCACTTACTTGCATCATACTTTATTTGCTGTCACTACATTATTTACATACTGGACCCTAGTGACAAACATGATGCACAAAAAGCACAGTAGCACTAAACGGATACACAGTGAACATGCTGATATGACCAGCATCAGGCAGACACTGCCTCTAAGGCCTGTTAAGAGCCTCATATATTTTGGCTACACTGGTAGTGAGTGTAGGAATATAAGGGTTATGGTACCGCGTCTCTAGGGATAAGATACACTGATTCGGATGTGCCAAAAACGTACTTTAAGTACCAAACACAGCACTTTAATAATTAATCCAGCTTCTAGCTGACTAATAAAGTGCCAGAACATGAGAAAATAACACTAGACACTTTCTAAAGTGTCGGGAAAACAAAATGTGTCATTAAAAATGTTAATAACGACACTTTAAAGCTTTTTAACGCTTTAACGGATTACTATCCAACCGAACAACCGGACTTTACCCGGAACATGGACATATTGGTATTTTCACTATTTCTATTTTTCTGAGCCAGTTAGGGTCTCTGATTACCCTAACACCCGTCAAAACACACTACATACTACTAACTAAGTTAAACACCTATATTACTTAACTTAACCTAATCCTTATCTTAACCATCTAGTTGATTTCTAACCAAACCCCCCCCCCCCTTGACCGAACTCGGTCACCTTGTGACCCCATGGTACAACACTTGATTATTTTAATCTAAGTGGTTTAATATCTAGTATACACATTTTCCATTGGTTAATACCCTAAAGATTGCCTATAAATAACACACTAACACTAGAGTTAATTATCACTTAACATCACAAACTCATACTCTCTCCCTCTTGCTCTCTACCTCTCGGCCGAACACCCCACCCCCCTTACCCACCATTTTCGATCTTGTTCACTCCATTCCATCATCATACAAACATCCAAGTCGCGTATTAGGAGCTCTTGTGCACTCGGAACGCGAAGGACCTCTACCGTTAGCTTTTATCCACCCACTTTCCGTCAAGATTCTTCCCTAGCCCCGAGCTAGAGGTATATTGTTTAAAACTTGTTCTTGAATGTATTTAAAGTGGTTAAAAGGAATATTGTCGGTTAAATATCGAAAACATAAGTTTTGATGCATTAAAGTCTAGTAAAATCACAAAAATGGTGGATAATAACATATAACTTGTGTAAAAGTCGTAGGACTTGAAATATGTGATTATTGAGGCCCGATCTATGATGTGGTAGCTCGGATCTCCGTTTAACCCGACTTTGTAAGATCATGTGTCTTCACATAAGCTCGTTTTTGACTAAATACAAGGGTTAAAGGTGAAACTCTACCACACAAGATACATGAACTTGTGTGAAAATATTTTACTTGTGTAAAAGTGGTTTAACCGGTAAAATGGTGTTTAAAACTAGCGGATCTACGTATCCGCAAGTGGTATTTTTGAAGGACCACACATTTAAGAAATCATGTATTTTAAAGAAGGATCTTACACTAATAAATATGGTTTTATAAACCACAAGTGTGTAAACACTTGTGAAACAAAGAGACCCGGCAAAGAAGTGAATTTGTCACTTGTTACTAGAAGTTGTAAAGACGGATTTCGCTAGTCACAAGGTTTTTACAAGATTAAAGTTACTTTATATAAAGATCTACAAGAAATAAGGTGATTTACACTATAGATTCGGAAAAACTACAAGTTCATGCGATTATGCAAATTTACATACTTGTCGACTAGTTTGATGTGACGGAAATTGTTTGTTTGAATAAAGAAGTTGTTGAAATGATTTGTTAAAAGAAAATGATACGCTTGAAAGCGTGGCCACCTCCAGTTACAGAGGAAACTCTGGCGAAATTTTCTAAAAACCTAACACTTAGACTTATTTACACAACAAGTGTTAGAACTATTTTCGACATATTTTCGAAACATAAATTTCGCCAGCACTATATTTTACTAAATATTCGGAGGTGGGATTTTCACAAAGATTAACGTGATAAATATATTTGTCACAACACTGTTTATGATTATTTTGTGAAATACATAAATATTATTTTAGAGTGAAAATAATATTTACAAGCGTTAATGATTCCAAAACTTTGCGAACGCTTCCACAAACATATAAGTTACACCGGTAATTACATTACCACAAGATTGATAAAACGTAACTTACGCACATGTATTGTATCCCCCATCCTTGGGAAGAAGAATAACTACCAAGTGTATACGGAACATAAACACGAAATAGTTGTCTAACTATTTCCCAAAAACTTAAACTATAAAGCTAAGGCACGGCCGTCCGTCTAATAAAATTAGCACTTGTAGGTCGTTGCACAGCTTACTGTATTGGAGACACTTGGTAGAGACGCGCATTCACTGTGAGTTCATGTCCCCCTTTTCTCTAACTGTTTTCAGTTTTCTTAACTGCGGGGGTGAAATACATGTTACTTTGTTTACAAGTACTTTATACACGGTATGAATTACGTAAGGAGGTTTAGATCATGTGAATGGGTAGTTAGAACACCGAGGGACTCGAGCGGTAGATCTATCTGGGTGTAGCGAGCCCAGCTCCCGGCCCAACAGAACAGGCCTCTCGGAGGACTAACAGAACGGACCTGGAGTGACTTGGTACCCAACGCAAAATCGGCTAGGGTTGTGTCTACCTACTTGCATTTCACGACATGCTAATGGCCTTGCAAACCATTGGTGATCACAAGTCCTCTTACACTGCTACATACCAGGAAACTTTTATACTTACAAGTGTTTTACTTACTCACTTGCACATGAACTCGCTCAACATTATTGTTGATTTTTCAACTCACATGTATTTCAGGAAATTAAACGGATCTGGCACGGTATGGAACGTTTTCCGCTGCGTATTGTCATGAAGTCATCAGGGTTTAGGGGATGTGTCTCTTACCTGGACAAGACACAGTCCCTAAATCACGTTTATGTTTATGTTATAAGTTGTTATGTCTTTTGAACAAGGTTATTGTTGTTGGAGTATGTTCTCGTCAAACAATGGTATTGTATGTTATTTTCAAACTTAATGGATGACTTGCATGGTTTTTAATTCATATAGCTTGTTATGATTAAGCTATGGTATTAAGAAGTCACACCAAAGTTAACCACGCTTCCGCAAAGCCAGGGTGTGACAGCTTGGTATCAGAGCTCTGATCATAGCGAACTAGGATTCTTTCTCGAGTCTAGACTATGATCATTAGGCTCTCACGAAAACACTTTTCTGCATACCACTTAAGTCCAGATCCACAACTTTTTACAAACAAATGTTGAGCACATTTTATTAATTATAGGCTCAGCTTGGAGGGCTGAGGATCGATCTGGAGGATCGAGGTGATTAAGGTAGTCGAGCACGTTGGTTTGTTACAGGATCGATCTGGAGGATCGAGGCTTGGTCTAGGTGACCAAGATAGTGGGCTAGCAAGGCTAGGAAGAAAAGGTTCAGCCTGGAGGGCTAAGGATCGATCTGGAGGATTGAGGTTTGGTTTAAGTGAAGGATAGAGCAGTCTTGTAGACTGGATGAAATTGGCTAGTAAGACTAGGAGGATTATGTGATGCCTTACTTGATGACTTATGTGATTACTTGATTTATGATTGACTACTTGTGCATATTTGTGTATATGTTACAGACACATGGATTCTGCAGACACTGGTGGTTCAGGCACCACAGGCCCGAGGCCTATCGTTTCAGACGACATTGAGTCATCGGAGCACGAGGTTTATACGTCAGACTTCACCAGCACGGATGAGGATGACTTTCAGCCATTCGCCTTACCCGACGGCGTTGATGAGCTCCCAGTTGATCTTCCAGCAGGGGATCTACCACTCGTTGTGATCCCTGCTCCAGTACCCCTTGCAGCATACCCTGTTTTACCCATCGACGACGAGGAGGACGACGTCGATATGTTTGAGGAGGAGCCTTTGGAGGATGCTCAGGGCGAGGCCCTACCTGCTGTTGCTCCCTTACTGATCGCAGATGCTCCGGCTGCGGAGTCACCTGCACATTCCCCAGTCGCGGACTCCTTTGAGTCTGTGGCTTCTGCACCCACACATGCTCATAGTGCGCAGCACTTCTCCCATGGGTCCGATTCTGACCAGGCTTTTTCTGTTGCTTCCATACCTGGACTTGTTTTTGACCATGACGACGAGGAGGATTCAGATCCTATGTTCCCACCAGGATTTGATCCTGACCGTGATTTAGAGTATGTCCCGATGGATGAGTTGATGGAGGATCCAGTAGACGCTATTGACCCTTTTGATCCGATTGATCCTGATTTCGATTTTGACATGGCGTTTGATGACTTTGAGCCTGCCATTGCACCTGAGCAGGCAGCTGCCCTTGACCCTTTACTAGAGCATGACCCTGTGCATGCCGATGTACCTTTGGAGCCCATTGCTGATGATCACCACATAGATGTTCCTGTTGATCCCATTGGTCCTTTACCCATTGTTGCTGTACCAGTTGACCCCCCTTTCGAGCACTTGGCACCCGTTCACCCTGTTGTTGCTCCCATATTTGATCCCGTTCCCCTAGAGCCCGGACATGCACCGTTCGCGGCACGTATGGATCCACCGGATGAGTCTGCACAGCATGGCTGGATACCGGCAGACGAGGACGTTCCCCCATTCCCTCCACAGATTCCTGTTGCACCACATATTGACTTTTCGTTTCAGGTACCTATGTTTATACCTCCAGCAGGGTCTGGAGAGGGCTCTTCAGCTCACCCTGATGGGCATGTACCGATGCCCATGCCTTTCATGCCTCAGATTCCTTTTGTTCCACCTACTACAGCTCCTTTTGGTGTGGCACCCTTTGACCCCACACGTGAGCCACTGCTGTGGTCACCGTTTTCCCCCATGCCACCCACTGATCCATACCACAGGTTCCACGTGGGACATACCATTGAGGATGTATTGATGTCGTTTGTATACCAGCATGAGTCGCATGAGCAGCGACTACAGGAGTTGGAGAGAGCCCATCTGCAGCCATGTCAGTGCCATGGCCGGGTACCCTCTCCGTTGCAGCCATCACGACCATTACCCCCTGACTATGCTGCTCGTTTTACTACTTTGGAGCAGCAGATTGCTTCCATTATTCGCACACAGCAGGCGATGGAGGCGGACTGGTTACAGTTGCGCCGTTTGTTTTATACCCATTTTCCCCCTCCTCCACCACCATCTGCTTAGAGCTCATCGGTGCCACTTGGGTAGGCGAAGTGAGAAGGCGGCGATTGCTTTTTGTCTGCACAGCATTTTGGGGAGACTACGTTATGACTTGACTTTTGTTATGTACTTGATGTTGTATTGATACTGATGTAGCTTTTGACAGGGGTTATGTAGCCCCTAGTGATTGATGATTGTATGTATACACTTACGATGTGGTCTCATTTATATGGCAATCGCAGTTTTCTCACCATATTTGGATTCGCTTGATTACTTGTTTATATTTTATGACATGGAATGTTGTGTGATTGATAATTGTGATGTGTGATAACATGAGATGTTATGTGATTATACTATTACTACCGTTATATACGTACACTATATTACGAACTGATTTACGTATTATAACAACGGAGCCTTACTATGGCCTGACCAACTTAAACCATCTTTTAGAAGATGCCGCCAAGACGCGAACCAAACATGCCAACAAACGAGGCAGAACTCCAGCAGATTATTGCTGCTGCCATAGCACAGTACGCAGCATCTCAGCCAGGAGCAAGCGGGAGTGTTAACCAAGGCAATAACAATCCACCTCACGGATGCACATACAAGCAGTTCTTAGACTGCAAACCAGTTAACTTCGATGGCACAGGAGGTGCAGTTGCCTTTACCCGCTGGGCTGAGAAAACCGATTCCGTCTTACGCATGAGCAAGTGTGCAGAGGATCAGCAAGTCACATACATTTCAGGGCTGTTTTTAGACGGAGCCCTATCTTGGTGGAACTTACAAGTCCAAACACTAGGCGAAGCTACCGCCTACGCCCTGACTTGGGCCGAATTGAAAGAACTAATGCGCAAAAAGTACTGTTCACGCGCAGAAATTCAAAGGTTGGAGACTGAATTTTGGCACTTAAAGATGGATGGACCAAAGATTGCGGAATACGTCCAGAGGTTTCACGACTTATCTCAAGTGGTTCCCTACATGGTTACGCCAGAATACAAGCGAATCGAGCGCTTCATTTGGGGTTTGGCTCCCCAAATAATAAGCATGGTAACCTCCTCCAAACCAGCGACTATCACTGAAGCCATCGATTTGAGCGTGGCTCTCACCGAGGAGGCGATTCGTCTAAACAGGTTTGGTGATGTAAAGGCAAAGGAGAAAGAGACTCATGTTGAGTCGTCAGGAAGTAACAAAAGAAAGTTTTCAAACTTCAAACAAAGTGTTAGCGGTGATGGTAAGAGAGGAGCACCAAACACGCCAGCTCAGGGTACGACTGGCAGTGGAAGGAAAGGAAGGGGATATATGGGCACCCATCCCAGGTGTAATGCCTGCCAGCGTCACCATTCTGGTCAATGTGGGCTAAAAGTATGTGAAGCGTGTGGGAAACGTGGTCACTCTAAGGATACTTGTTGGGTCCCTGCCGGCCGCGGAGGCCAGGGAGGATATGGATATAGGAATGATAACCGTGGTGGAAATGGAAACCGCCTACCAGGAAACTTGGGAGGAAACAGAAACCGAGGCAACAATGCAAACCAGGCTGGCAATGCCAACCAGATCAACACCCCAGCTGGAAATGGGGATGGAAACGGGCAGAGACTCGGATGCTATAACTACGGGGAAATCGGGCATTTTAAGAAGAATTGCCCAACACTGAATCAAGCCCGTGGTAGAGTGTTCCAACTAGAAGCCAGGGAAGCACGCCAAGATCCAAATGTTGTTACGGGTACGTTCCCTATCAATCAACGCTATGCATCCGTTTTATTTGATACTGGTGCCGATTATAGCTTCGTATCGTTAGAATTTAAGAATATGCTTGGGTTAGCTGCTAATAAGTTAGACATTCCCTACTCGATCGAATTAGCTAATGGAAAGTTAGTTGGAGCCGACGAAGTAATCAGAGGTTGTGTGATAGAATTGGGAGAACGCGAGTTTACGTTGGATCTACTACCAGTCCAATTGGGAAGCTTCGACGTGGTGGTAGGAATGGATTGGTTATCTGGAAACAAGGCTGAGATAGTATGTCATGAGAAGGTCGTTCGTATCCCAACTGATGATGGTGAGACAATTGTGGTTCACGGAGAGAAGCGTGACACGCCGCTAAGATTTATCAGCTGCTTGAAGGCAAGGAAGTGTTTACAGAAAGGATGTGTTGCTTTTCTGGCACACATCGTAGACAAGAAGGCTGCCGAGCCAAGGATCGAAGACATCCCTGTCGTAAGGGAGTATCCCGAAGTCTTCCCAGAAGACTTACCCGGACTGCCACCTCAGAGGCAAGTGGAGTTTCACATTGACTTAGTTCCAGGCGCAGCGCCTGTAGCTAAGGCACCTTACAGACTTGCGCCGTCTGAGATGCAGGAACTGTCAACACAACTTCAGGAGTTGTTAGACAAGGGTTTTATCCGACCAAGCTTCTCGCCTTGGGGAGCTCCGGTCTTGTTTGTCAAGAAGAAGGACGGAAGTTTCCGCATGTGTATTGACTACAGAGAATTGAACAAGCTGACGATCAAGAACAGGTATCCTCTGCCAAGAATCGACGATCTGTTCGATCAACTTCAAGGTTCAAGCTGTTACTCTAAGATCGATCTTCGATCTGGATACCATCAACTAAGGATACAGGAGGAAAGTATCCCGAAAACAGCCTTCCGAACTCGTTATGGACACTACGAGTTCCTCGTTATGCCATTTGGTTTGACAAACGCGCCTGCGGTATTCATGGATCTAATGAATAGGGTTTGCAAGCCATACCTGGACAAGTTCGTGATTGTATTCATCGACGACATCTTGATTTACTCAAAGACGAAGGCTGAACACGAACAACATCTTAGAACCATATTGGAGCTGCTAAAGAAGGAACAGCTGTACGCCAAATTCTCCAAGTGCGAGTTTTGGCTACGCGAAGTCCAGTTTCTTGGACATGTGGTTAATGGGGATGGAATTCATGTTGATCCCACAAAGATCGAGGCAATCAAGAATTGGGAAACGCCTACAACGCCAACCGAGATTCGACAATTCTTGGGTTTGGCTGGTTACTATCGAAGGTTCATCGAGGATTTCTCGAAAATCGCTCAACCTTTGACGCTCCTCACGCAGAAGGACAAGACGTTTGATTGGGGAATCAAACAGGATGAAGCATTTCAGATACTGAAGGATAAGCTTTGTAACGCGCCAATCTTAGCTCTACCAGAAGGTACTGATGACTTTGTGGTATACTGCGACGCATCGCGTCAGGGATTGGGTTGTGTGTTGATGCAACGCCAAAAGGTCATTGCTTACGCATCACGCCAACTGAAGGTGCATGAAAAGAACTATACCACACACGATTTAGAGCTTGGCGCAGTGGTTTTCGCTTTAAAGATCTGGAGACACTACCTGTATGGTACGAAGTGCACAATCTTCACAGACCACAAAAGCCTACAACATATATTTAACCAGAAGGAGTTAAATATGAGGCAAAGACGATGGGTTGAATTGTTAAACGACTACGACTGCGAGATAAAGTATCACCCAGGGAAGGCGAATGTAGTTGCCGATGCCCTAAGTCGTAAAGAAAGAATCAAGCCCATAAGGGTCAGAGCTTTGGAAATGATTATACGAACCGATCTTTCCTTGCGCATTCGTGCTGCACAAAAGGAAGCTCTCAAGGAGGGAAACCTTGAGGAAGAATATCTCCGTGGAATGGAGAAGCTTTTGGTACCAAACGAGGAAGGGACGTTATGTTTTGAGAAAAGGATTTGGGTTCCTCTGTTTGGTGGATTAAGGGAAGTTATTTTCGATGAAGCGCACAAGTCACGGTACTCTATCCACCCTGGATCGGATAAGATGTACCAGGATCTCAAGGATTACTATTGGTGGCCTAGGATGAAAGGCGACGTTGCTGTTTACGTGAGCAAATGTTTAACGTGCGCTAAGGTCAAGGCGGAATACCAGAAGCCTTCGGGACTTCTGCAACAACCTGAGATTCCCAAGTGGAAATGGGAACAAATCTCAATGGATTTTGTTACAAAACTGCCAAGAACGCCAAGAGGTCATGATATGATTTGGGTGATTGTTGACCGCCTAACAAAATCCGCACACTTTCTGCCAATCAAGGAGAAAGACAGTACAAGTAAACTTGCGGAAATTTACATGAGAGAGATCGTAGCACGTCATGGAGTACCTCTCTCGATCATCTCTGATAGAGACGGAAGATTTGTGTCAAGAATATGGCAATCTTTCCAAGAATCTTTTGGCTCACAATTGAATCTGAGCACTGCGTTCCATCCGCAAACTGACGGCCAAAGCGAGCGAACGATACAAACCTTGGAAGACATGCTGAGGGCATGTGTTATGGATTTAGGCGGTAGCTGGGATAAACACTTACCTTTGGTCGAATTTTCATACAACAACAGCTACCACACCAGTATTGGTGTCGCGCCATTTGAGGCCCTATACGGACGCAAGTGCCGATCACCACTATGTTGGTCTGACGCAGGTGATAGGCAGCTTGCTGGTCCCGAGATCGTCCAAGAGACGACAGACAAGATCGCGCAAATTCTTAAACGCATCGAAGCCGCTCGCCACAGACAAAAGGGCCTACGCGGATCCAAACCGGAAGCATGTGGACTTCCAAGTTGGAGAAATGGTGTTATTAAAAGTTTCACCCTGGAAGGGGGTGGCACGCTTTGGAAAGCGTGGGAAGTTAAATCCGCGCTACATTGGTCCTTTCAGAATTCTGGAAAGAATTGGGACAGTAGCATACAAGTTGGAACTACCTGCTGAACTGAATGGTGTTCACGATACATTTCATGTATCCAATCTAAAGAAAAGTCCAACTCAAATTGACGTTGCCATTCCTATCGACGAGATTCATATTGACGACACGCTCCACTTTGTTGAAGAACCTGTTGAGGTCACGGATTGGAAAGTTAACAAGACCCGCCGGAGCAGTGTCAAACTCGTCAAAGTTCGTTGGAATGCCAGACATGGTCCTGAATTTACCTGGGAACGTGAGGACCGGATGAAAGAGAAATACCCCCACCTATTTCCTAAGAACTCTGCATCTACAAGCAGAACTTAAATTTCGGGACGAAATTTATTTAACGGGGGGAGAATGTGACAACCCGCACTAAACCAGGTATCCGTACAACTTAATTACTGATTAATTACTGCTAAATTACTGTGCTTGATTGAACTAGCTGATGAACTGCTACCTGCATACTGATACATGCACTTACTTGCATCATACTTTATTTGCTGTCACTACATTATTTACATACTGGACCCTAGTGACAAACATGATGCACAAAAAGCACAGTAGCACTAAACGGATACACAGTGAACATGCTGATATGACCAGCATCAGGCAGACACTGCCTCTAAGGCCTGTTAAGAGCCTCATATATTTTGGCTACACTGGTAGTGAGTGTAGGAATATAAGGGTTATGGTACCGCGTCTCTAGGGATAAGATACACTGATTCGGATGTGCCAAAAACGTACTTTAAGTACCAAACACAGCACTTTAATAATTAATCCAGCTTCTAGCTGACTAATAAAGTGCCAGAACATGAGAAAATAACACTAGACACTTTCTAAAGTGTCGGGAAAACAAAATGTGTCATTAAAAATGTTAATAACGACACTTTAAAGCTTTTTAACGCTTTAACGGATTACTATCCAACCGAACAACCGGACTTTACCCGGAACATGGACATATTGGTATTTTCACTATTTCTATTTTTCTGAGCCAGTTAGGGTCTCTGATTACCCTAACACCCGTCAAAACACACTACATACTACTAACTAAGTTAAACACCTATATTACTTAACTTAACCTAATCCTTATCTTAACCATCTAGTTGATTTCTAACCAAACCGCCCCCCCCCCCCTTGACCGAACTCGGTCACCTTGTGACCCCATGGTACAACACTTGATTATTTTAATCTAAGTGGTTTAATATCTAGTATACACATTTTCCATTGGTTAATACCCTAAAGATTGCCTATAAATAACACACTAACACTAGAGTTAATTATCACTTAACATCACAAACTCATACTCTCTCCCTCTTGCTCTCTACCTCTCGGCCGAACACCCCACCCCCCTTACCCACCATTTTCGATCTTGTTCACTCCATTCCATCATCATACAAACATCCAAGTCGCGTATTAGGAGCTCTTGTGCACTCGGAACGCGAAGGACCTCTACCGTTAGCTTTTATCCACCCACTTTCCGTCAAGATTCTTCCCTAGCCCCGAGCTAGAGGTATATTGTTTAAAACTTGTTCTTGAATGTATTTAAAGTGGTTAAAAGGAATATTGTCGGTTAAATATCGAAAACATAAGTTTTGATGCATTAAAGTCTAGTAAAATCACAAAAATGGTGGATAATAACATATAACTTGTGTAAAAGTCGTAGGACTTGAAATATGTGATTATTGAGGCCCGATCTATGATGTGGTAGCTCGGATCTCCGTTTAACCCGACTTTGTAAGATCATGTGTCTTCACATAAGCTCGTTTTTGACTAAATACAAGGGTTAAAGGTGAAACTCTACCACACAAGATACATGAACTTGTGTGAAAATATTTTACTTGTGTAAAAGTGGTTTAACCGGTAAAATGGTGTTTAAAACTAGCGGATCTACGTATCCGCAAGTGGTATTTTTGAAGGACCACACATTTAAGAAATCATGTATTTTAAAGAAGGATCTTACACTAATAAATATGGTTTTATAAACCACAAGTGTGTAAACACTTGTGAAACAAAGAGACCCGGCAAAGAAGTGAATTTGTCACTTGTTACTAGAAGTTGTAAAGACGGATTTCGCTAGTCACAAGGTTTTTACAAGATTAAAGTTACTTTATATAAAGATCTACAAGAAATAAGGTGATTTACACTATAGATTCGGAAAAACTACAAGTTCATGCGATTATGCAAATTTACATACTTGTCGACTAGTTTGATGTGACGGAAATTGTTTGTTTGAATAAAGAAGTTGTTGAAATGATTTGTTAAAAGAAAATGATACGCTTGAAAGCGTGGCCACCTCCAGTTACAGAGGAAACTCTGGCGAAATTTTCTAAAAACCTAACACTTAGACTTATTTACACAACAAGTGTTAGAACTATTTTCGACATATTTTCGAAACATAAATTTCGCCAGCACTATATTTTACTAAATATTCGGAGGTGGGATTTTCACAAAGATTAACGTGATAAATATATTTGTCACAACACTGTTTATGATTATTTTGTGAAATACATAAATATTATTTTAGAGTGAAAATAATATTTACAAGCGTTAATGATTCCAAAACTTTGCGAACGCTTCCACAAACATATAAGTTACACCGGTAATTACATTACCACAAGATTGATAAAACGTAACTTACGCACATGTATTGTATCCCCCATCCTTGGGAAGAAGAATAACTACCAAGTGTATACGGAACATAAACACGAAATAGTTGTCTAACTATTTCCCAAAAACTTAAACTATAAAGCTAAGGCACGGCCGTCCGTCTAATAAAATTAGCACTTGTAGGTCGTTGCACAGCTTACTGTATTGGAGACACTTGGTAGAGACGCGCATTCACTGTGAGTTCATGTCCCCCTTTTCTCTAACTGTTTTCAGTTTTCTTAACTGCGGGGGTGAAATACATGTTACTTTGTTTACAAGTACTTTATACACGGTATGAATTACGTAAGGAGGTTTAGATCATGTGAATGGGTAGTTAGAACACCGAGGGACTCGAGCGGTAGATCTATCTGGGTGTAGCGAGCCCAGCTCCCGGCCCAACAGAACAGGCCTCTCGGAGGACTAACAGAACGGACCTGGAGTGACTTGGTACCCAACGCAAAATCGGCTAGGGTTGTGTCTACCTACTTGCATTTCACGACATGCTAATGGCCTTGCAAACCATTGGTGATCACAAGTCCTCTTACACTGCTACATACCAGGAAACTTTTATACTTACAAGTGTTTTACTTACTCACTTGCACATGAACTCGCTCAACATTATTGTTGATTTTTCAACTCACATGTATTTCAGGAAATTAAACGGATCTGGCACGGTATGGAACGTTTTCCGCTGCGTATTGTCATGAAGTCATCAGGGTTTAGGGGATGTGTCTCTTACCTGGACAAGACACAGTCCCTAAATCACGTTTATGTTTATGTTATAAGTTGTTATGTCTTTTGAACAAGGTTATTGTTGTTGGAGTATGTTCTCGTCAAACAATGGTATTGTATGTTATTTTCAAACTTAATGGATGACTTGCATGGTTTTTAATTCATATAGCTTGTTATGATTAAGCTATGGTATTAAGAAGTCACACCAAAGTTAACCACGCTTCCGCAAAGCCAGGGTGTGACATTAGGTAGGTGTTAAACCCACAAAAAGGGCACCTCCTAATTACCACGTTTACTTAGTTAAATTGTCGGGTCAAATAAAAGTCAAACGGGTTAGTTTTAAATAAATTCATAACTATTAATATAAGAAACCATAAAATCAGTTTTCTCACTTTAATAACTTGGTAAATATTAGTTGAACATGTCTAAGTATGTTCAACCCGACAATTCTAAGTATAGGCTCGGTTCGGAACCGAAAGTCGCAAAAGTTGACTTTTGCTTTGACTTTCAGTTTTGACCCGATTTAGCTTAGTTTAGATATGCCTTAGGATTCCTTTAGGACCATGTTATAGATTGGTATAACCCTCTGAGGTTATACGACTTGGTTCCTTAGTTATCCGATTCATATGCATGTTTCCGTTATATGCCTAATTGTTGACTGTTATGCCCTTTTGACCTTAAAACGTGATTTTTGAAAATATAAAAGAATAGAAACATTTATTACTGATTTATAAACTTGTCCCTAAAATTTTACATCAGTTTGAGGTCTAGATTAGGAGTTATGCTCATTAGCGTAAATGAAAAGCTTTTTATTAATTAAACGACATAAATAGCATATAGCCTATTTAAACCCAAATTTTTATACCAAACTTTTTACCTACTGATATAAAATAATATTTTGGGATTTTTGAAGATTTTTATTTATTTTTAGGCTGAGCATAACTTAGAGTTCTAAGCTTTATTCGGTAATTGTCGATTTTGCCCTTTTGGCTATAAAATGAGTTTTACAAAACGTTTTGACCCCAAACCTTTTGCTACTGATTTCATATGATTAATAAAATATGTTAAGCTTTCTGGAATAATAAAAAATATCAGCTTTTCGTTAAAAACCCGGAAATCGCTTAAAACCGCCTTTATACGCGTTTTAAGCGCATAGTATGTATTAGAACTATTTTAAATATATAAGACTTGACACCTACTGATATTTTTAGTAAATTTTCATAATTTAACAGTAGGCAAAAGTTTTAAACTTAGAATTCTAATTTTGACCTTTAAACCATATGTGAAATTACCAAAATGCCCCTTCGGTGCATAGTTTGGTTATAAATGATAAAATTCACATATGTGTAATACCCTACTGATATAACTTATTAAATTAAGTATTTTTACTGAATAAATCAGACCTGAAACTCAGATTAATATATAATCTCTTTTATAACCTTTTAAATGACCAAAATGCCCTTGCGGGGCATAATTTGAGTTTAAATTCATTTGGGGCATAATAGAAGATATCTTACTGATGTCACAACATATTTAAGGCATATTAACTTAGGAAACTTGTGTATGACTCCTTATGGTTACCCGTTACGCACTTTTCGCGTTCGGATCGGCTTATGTAACTAGTTTGCATAAATTAGCCGAAACGGGTCAAACCATATCGTTTTTATCTCAAAATCCAGAATGTGTTTAGTTTACCCATATTAAACAAGTATACAAGCTAGTCGGGTCTAAACCACATTCTAATCCGGTTCTCGCTTAATCATGCGTTTTGAACCGTATCCTCCTTTAAAACTAACCGATCTAAGCATAGGCTTAATTAAGACCCGTTAGGAATCTAATAGGTTATTAAAAACCTTCGTTCCAGATTTAGGAGCCCAGTAAAAGCTATCTGTACTTGCTTGGTGGTATACGGCTAGGATAAATTGTATAAATTTGCTCAGGTAAATACTCTTAACTTATTTTCCCTATACGGGCTTGGGATACGGTATTATTATAATACCGCTTGGTCGGGTATGCAGTCATTTAAATCGGATTGTGATTAATGTAATTACATAACTCGTTTTATTCTGTATTATTTGGTGTATGGCCCTTGGGGGTTAAATGACCATGTCCCGGATATCCTTGGCATCATTCAAAGAAATGGCCACGACCTAAGCACGGGGTGTAGGCGTACACCTGACAGATGCATTATGTAAAAACTGGTAATCCACTTAAAGGAAATAATCCTTGTGGGCATTATACCTGTGGCTTGTCAGTTAATCTAGACCGGCCCTACAAACCGGCCCTGACGGACGACAAATAAGTAAAACTGTATACAAGATTATATACAAATAATTATCCCAAGTTATAAAAAGTTTTGTGCCATGTGCATTCAAATTAATTTTCAAACTCTTTTCAAAATGAGTCAGTTAAGTTGTATTTACCAGTGTAAATTGACGTATTTTCCAAAAAGGCTAAGTCCAGGTACTAGACGAAATAGGCTGGCTACTCCTGGCATCATTAATCAAGTCTCGCAAGCTCTAGATGTTAAAGTCTGTTGAACAGTGTTATCTTTCTATTTTAGATCCGCCTGTGGATCCATCTTACATTCCGTTGTAATATTTGATATTACTTTATATCGGATTGTAATATATTTATCTTTTGCTTCCGCTGTGCATTTAAAATTGTGTTGTTTGACTATGATGATATAAACTATGTCACGATACTCCCCACCGGGCCCACCGGTAATACGTGGAAATATCGGGGTGTGACACAAATAACGAAGACATTAGTGAAGAAGAGAGAACCCAAAACCAATATCTAATCGAATCAAGACAAATAAGTTCAAATCTTCGAGCTGATTTGGTAGAACATGTTTCGGCACTTCCTAGATTCGACTCCAATGAAGATGAAGATGAAAATGAAGATGAAGATGAAGATGATTGAATTTTTTTTGGTGATGTAATGTATTTTTTTATTGTAGTTATTTAATATAAATGTGTTTTTAAAATTATTTAGTAAATTCTACGAATAATATAAGAAAACCAAAAAAAAAAAAGAAATTTAGGTGCCACATGGCACCCCAATGCCACCTAGCCATGCCCCTTCCATATCCCACTTTTTTAGGTGTGGACTGGTGGAGCCCACATCTGCCACGTGTCGAGCAATGCCCCCAACCTAGGCCTCCCACACCCCGCAGCCTCACAATCCACTCACAAGTAGAGAAGCACAAAAAATTAAAATAAAAACTTGGTTGGAATTCAAAACCGGTTGCTAACCCCAACCTGATACCACACTTGAAATCGGTTTGACCCAATACGATTCTAACCCGATCCAAACCGTCAGTTTGTATATCGATTCCTACTCTTGTTACAAAACAAAGCCCGATGCAAGTTTTGTGGTTAATTATATGCAGAAGATGCAAAGACAACTTTGAAAAATCACATTGTCTTGAAATATTGTAAAGCCTTCTCTTGAAATATTAATAAAAAAAACCGTTTTCAGCTTTTGGAACCGAACCGATTTCAACCCTCGAAACCGATTTGTATAGGTTTTGAATATTTCCTCCATAACTCGTTTATGACCTGGACCGGTTTTAACTAAAATCGGTTTTGACCAAAGTTGACCGAACCGATTCGGTTTACAACCTGGAACGATTTAGCAAAAAAAAAAAAAAACTTAATGTACACAGCTCACAACTTGTGCAAGAACTAGAATGTTTATGCAAGCTTACTTATGTATCCAGAAACTCGTGTCCTCCCAATCATGTACACCTACATTAACGAATACGAGCAGTACCTTTACGAGATGCAGCATCAGAAGCTGTGCCCGTAACCTCTGGCTTCTAGTGAGCCACACCTTCAGCAACCGTCACCTTCTTCTTATTAACCCTCTTGGGTTTCTTCTCTTCCTGATCGATCCCCAAGTTATGCAGGACACCTGCAAACACGTCATGGGGAGGGTTTAACTCATGTTCTGATGAGGCTACTGACTCCTCTCTGGAAAGATATACAACTTCTTTCCCAGCAGGAGTTATAGCCCTACAAGGCCTAGGATTTGAAATGTGCGCACCTCCGGTCGCAACTGGGGGAGCAGTGAACAACTCAGCCCTCGCATACATGAAGATTGGTCGAATCTGCTCCGACCAATACTCTTCGCCCGCGCGCAAAGTCCTCATGCCCATAACACTAGCATGGGTCGGGAATGCACGATGGAAAAGCGCAACCTCTGCATTAAAAAAACAAGGAGTTAGCATCAGAAGAGTTAATCTTTAGAAACTTCTTAAAAAGGAAGTAATAAAACAAAGGGATTTACCTTGTCCCTCAAGCAGGAGAACATGCACGTTCTTGCTATCATGCAGCCATCTATCTCTCATACCTGTCGCGACCAACACCTGCTCACCAAACGCTTGGTTCGACAGCGCCATCAACTTCTCATACCATGCTGCGCCGCGCGGGATCTTCAGGTCTTCTTTGGGAATCGGCCCCATGTCCCGAAATTGCATAACCATGGGGATCACCTCCGCGCAGATGAAAAAGAACTTCATATTCCAGTCGTGAAAGCTCTTAGGAGGATTGATCAAAATTTTCTTCACATGACGAAGAGCAAAAGAAAAGAATCCAAAGTTGCTCTGCAACTGGTATATGCCCTAAACCTCTCGACGGTAGGCTGTTCTCCTTGTGATCGGCGCACAAACTCGAAATTCCGAATATGGACCATGCCCATAGGGCTCAGCTGAGAAATATGAAATGCATAGTATTGTAAGATATCGCCCAAGAAGTGGGTGGCCGGTAGTCGGAAGTTGCCTTCTCCGAAGAAGTCGGCATAAAGCGTGATGTACCCCGGCGGTGCATCAGCAGCCGGACCACCTGTTCAAACAAACCCTGATCCCATTTTAACGGTGGCAGACCACCACCGTCACTACGTCATCTGCAGTCAACATATTAAACTTGATTCAAGAACTCGAAGAAGATGTGAAGTACATCTAAAGATACCCTAAGAACAGGTTGAAGATTTGCAGAAAAATCTTGAAGGCTTGAAGATCTGCAAAAATCTCTTGAAGATGGGAAGAGAGAAAAGGAAGAGATTCGAAGGAAAAGTGCATCCTGATCTTTCCTCTTCACATATTTATACCCATCGCATTTAATGCGATGGGTAACCATGCCAAACAGCCGCAACGCTTGTCCAACCACAGATCGACACGTCAGGCGAGAAACCCAGAGTGACGGTTACCACACGCGCGTGAGCCTCACTTTCCTGACACTAGACGAAAAGGTGCACCTGACACAGTCACAGCATGATTGTTACTGTGCAGCGGTCAACTCAAACGTCGCTGTCACCACCAACTTGCACCAACCTGTCAGTTTATGCTTTTTCAAATTTCAATAATTTACCCATGCAAATACATAGGTTACTTCAGAAACAAGCTAGATAGCTGTGCCGCATGAATTGTGACACAATACACGCGCGCCAACTTTCCTAGCACATAAGATGCTTTATGAAGTGCTGGAGCAAGTGCAGACTTAATTTTTCTAGTCCAGAGCTCCAACCACTTGCGTCGCTACATGGGATATTCCCGGGGGTCGCGCGGAGGAAGGAAGCGCAGGTAAACCTACGACAAGTACCAAAGGTACAAGTGGCAGAACAATGGACCAATCAGCGTCCAACAGGCTGTATCCGATCATGCTGCACGATGAACAATCGTACAAGAGACAAAAAGGTACACAAGTACGCACACATGGCACCAATCAGCGTGCGCCGACCATTGCTCCACGATGCCCACTTAGCCGCTGATGACAGACCAGACAACAAGGACAACGATTGGGACACATGGATCCATTCAGCGTGCGCCAACTACCCTCTCGCCTAGACGCACCAACGTCGTGGCAGATGAGACAGAATTGATATTCCTTGTTGTCGACAACAGGCCCAAGGCCCATCACCCCATTTCCTTCACAAACCACCTAGACTATAAATAGTGAACTTCACCTCCAGGTTTAAGCATCGCTCTCTTAATCTCACTTTAACCACACACTGTTATCCTCAAAACATATAATTATTCTCATGCCGGAGGGTGGTTACAAGGAAAACCCCCCTATTCCCCTCCTTGTAACGAGCTTAACGGTGTGTTTAGTGTTTTGCAGGATCTCCACAGCAGCTCGGACGAGACAAAGAAGATTCACCCTTATTTGTTGAGGCACAAATCACAAACGAATCGCCAGATTAGTTTGGTGTTTCTTCATGCCCTATGACCACTCCAACGCTCAAGTCAGTCAGGTCCACATTGTGAGATCATATATGTGTGTATAATGCTTGTAAGAGTATATGTTTGCAGTAAAATAAATATAGAATATGGAGATAGAGAAAAAACATACCTCCTTTGTTCGAAAAAAAAGCTCATACTTATAGAACCCCTATAGGCCTAACCCTAATGGGCTAATATATGATTGAGCCCACTTGGGTTGTCTGACAAATTTGGCTTTAAGCTCAATTATGCAGATAACTCATCAAAAGATAATGGCGTTGGTGATAATTATGATGGCGACAAGGACGGCGATGGTGAGGGTCGGTTGATGATGGGGAGGAGGATGACGATGAAGACGACAAGGAGGAAAATGAGGACTGTGATGATCATGACAACAACAATGACAATGAGGAGGATGGCAACAATGATGTGGATAGTGATGAGAACGAGGACACTGTGGATAGACAATGACGACCATGACTATTATTATTACTATCATTAAATTTTCACGTCAACATCTATATCTAAAAGAATACATCAAAGCATCACAAAAATAACATGTTTAACATATTAAAGTAACTAGGTAGGGTTGCAAAAAGTATAATACCAAAAAACAGATCATACATATAACCTACATTGCTATTAGAAAACCTAGCATTTTTTGGAATGAAATGGGTGTAATTGATCTAACTAATACTACTAGCATGCTAAGTACAACTTTGTTTTTGCAATAGATAATATTATAGGTATTTGATAAAGAGTCCAAATAGCTAATTTGAAGAGGTAAAGATATACATTAGTTGTTATATTTAAACATAACGACCTCAAAGTAACTAATAAAAAAACTCAAACCCATCAGAGATCTAATTAAATATTAATTATTTTTTAATATAAGTTATTAATCAAATCTATAATTAAAAACATCAAATTGTAGTGTACTTGTTACTACGGTAGTGTACTCTATGTAGTATTTTATTAGTGAATGTGCCTTGAAAACCTGTTCATTGCATGACGTTAACGTGCGATTATATATATATACACGTATGTACATACAGGGTAAGGATAGTGTAAAAAGGGCCTAAAGTGTGAGAAGTGTATTATTACACTATATATAATACTATATAACACCATATAAACACCGTATAACAATATGTACACCATATAATACCATATAACACTATGTAACACTATATAACATTATATAACAAATATAACACTATACATCTATCATAGACATGCTATCAGACAACCTATAGTGTTATATTTGTTATATAATGATATATAGTGTTACATAGTGTTATATGGTATTATATAGTGTTAAATATTGTTATACGGTGTTTATATAGTGTTATATAGTATTATATATAGTGTTATAATACACTTCTCACACTTTGAGCACTTTTTACAGGATCCTCTACCTATATATATACACATACATACATCTATTTATTTAATATGATCATTGTTAATGTAGGGCTAGCTCATTTGATAAAGGTGGATGTCATAGGTTAAAACTTGGGTAATAGAGTAATTTAGATTATTGGTGTAAAGGGATAAGATTTACCGTTAAAAAAATTTGCATGATCATCACGAGAGATCTAATTAAATATTAATTATTTTTCAATATAAGTTATTAATCAAATCTATAATTAAAAACATCAAATTGTAATGTACTTGTTACTACGGTAGTGTACTCTATGTAATATTTTATTAGTGAATGTGCCTTGAAAACCTGTTTATTGCATGACGTTAACGTGCGATTATATATATACACGTATGTACATACATATACACATACATACATCTATTTATTTAATATGATCATTGTTAATGTAGGGTTAGCTCATTTGATAAAGGTGGATATCATAGGTTAAAACTTGGGCAATAGAGTAATGGGTGGAGATACAATAGGAAGTTAATTTGGCTAGGAAGGCTAGGAAGTGATCTTGACCATTCATTTAGTTAATCAAGGGCTAAGATTAAATCAGGGAAATTGAAAAGAAGAAAAGAGGCGCGTGAGTTTGTTCAAGGGCATTCTAGTCAATCCAAGCCAATAGTTTCTCTCTCCTCCAATTTCCCCCCATTTTTTAAACGTTAATAACTCTTTCATACGACATTATTTTTTTATAAAAATTGCACCAAAAAAACGAGTGTTTTTTTATCTTTAAAACGAGTATACTATTGCTATATTTAAAAAAAAATTTAAACCTAGTTGTGTAAAACGCAATAGAAAAACCACCAGTTACGTAAAACGCAATGAAAAAAAAACCTAAAAAATGACATTTTTCTAAAACGCAATGCACCAAAAACACAAAGAAATGACTTATTTGTAAAATGCAATGGCCAGAAAACACAAAGAAATGTCTTATTTCTAAAACGCAATAGACTGAAAACACATAAAAAAGTGTTTTACCTAAAACGCAATGCACAAAAAACACAAAGAAATGTCTTATTTGTAAAACGCAATGGCCAGAAAACACAAAGAAATGTTTTATTTGTAAAACGCAATGGCCAGAAAACACTTAAAAATGTCTCATTTCTAAAACGCAATGACCTAAAAAAACAAAAGAAAGTGTTCTCTGTAAAACGCAATGGACTGAAAACACCTAAAAATGTGTTTTACCTAAAACGCAATGACTAAAAACACTTCAAAAATGTGTTTTACCTAAAACGCAATGACTAAAGATACTTAAAAATGTGTTTTTTCTAAAACGCAATAGCCAGAAAACACATAAAACTCTCTTATTTCTAAAACGCAATGAACACATAAAACTGTTTCTGAACTGTTTGTGAATTGTCTGTGAACTGTCTGAATTGTCAACCCCAGCCAGGGGCTGCCGCCCCTGGGACCCCGCTACCGGGGGCTGCCGCCCCCGGACCTCCGCCAAGATCGTAAAACGCAATGACTAAATAAAAACCCAGATCGTGAAAATGAAATTAAAGAATTTCTTACATGGATCGAAGCCGGTTTCTTCATCAATTGACGAAATTTGAAATGATAGAAACACTTATCAGCGATTGAATCGAACAAATCGAGTGATTTCTTCAAAATCACCGGAAAAAACGATATTTTGTATGAAATTAAACTGGGTTTTCTTCAAAAAAAAACTGAAGAACACGTTGATCGTGGGTTTGAATCATTGATTGGTGATGAAAATCGCACTATAATGTAGTGATTATTGAGATAGAAAGTGAAGAAATGGTTGAAGATGGTGGGTTTTGAAAATGGTGGGTTTTGAAGTTACTGGGTTTTGAAAAAGGAAGAAGAAAGGGTTGGATTGACTAAAATACCCTTTTTCTTTATTTTAAATGTTGCCACATGTCATCCTCTTATTGCTTCCTATCCTTCCTAGCGAAATTAATCTTCCTATTTGATCTTTTCCCATAGAGTAATTTAGATTATTGGTGTAAAGGGATAAGATTTACCGTTAAAAAAAATTAGCATGATCATCACCACCTTTTAAATTTATAATTGTTGCAAATTTCTAATATAATATGGCATTAAAAAATTTAAGCCTATGCACAAACTAGTATGAGTGTGTATATGGCCCCAATGCACATAACAATAAAGATTCTAAAAACCCTTTTGAGGTGCCTACAATTACGGGTCAGTTTGATTAAAAAAAGAAGAAAAAAACATAAAGTAAATAGAGAAAAGAGGATAGCCATAGATGATGTTGTCCCAAAAACCAGATAACGTTAGTGATTTTGGGGCCTCAAAAAGACCAAAGTAATCCGTGAAACCCTACTCTTCCGGATAGCATTTGGCTTTGTTGGCCGTGAATTTTATAGGCCCAGCCTCTCCTGTGACTCTTTGCCGCATAAAGACAAACAGTTGGTGACAAAATGACAACAGAATTTTGTTCTTCAAACATTATTGCCACAACACTGTGTTCTCAGCTTCACATGTCAAACAATTTTATTATTTGGATCTTCAATGTGCTACATCGCTTTCCCCAAGCTAATTTTAGTGCACAATGTACAACCAGGGGCGGACCTACCTTGTAATAAGAGGTAACCTCCGTTATCCCTTGACGCTAGGGTTGACAATAGATATTTGTATAAGACACGATTAGACCTGTTTACTGAAAAAGTACACAACGTGATTTTTTTTTTACTTTTTAAAAAATATGTATAATTATGAGGTTAGGATCCATTATTTCATTTTCTTGGTACATAAAACGTAAAACTGTGTTATAAACATGAGATATAAAGTAGTTAAACGAGTTGTATTCATGTTTAATACTTGTGTTACAAGCGTCGTTAGAGACCTGTTAAACCCGATAAAACACGATTTGCCAGCCCTACTTGATGCTCTGGCAGTAGTGTAAATTTTGAAAAAATGTGACGTTTTTTCTATTTTGTTACCCCATTTTTTTTGAAACGTTCCTCCTATAAGGATTTTTTAGATTCGTCACTGTGTACAACTTGGCCATAATTGTTCTTACTGATAGTCAACAATGATGTTGTTTTAAGTTAAACATGTGATCATCTCGATCCACGATTAGACAGGCTTTTTTGTCCTTAGGAGGGGTTGAAATTTTAGGTAACTTGTCACATGTAAAAACAAGAGCGCAATAACTTTTGAATGTCCTTGAAAAACGTAAGGAACTTCTGTACGAATCCAAAATGTCTAGAAATTGTATTCACTTGTAAGATCATGTGTAGTGGTAGGGGAAGATAATGCCCCCACCTTAGGGCATTTTACGACATGTGGCGGTCCAGTCAGCAAAGGGGATTATTGGGCGTTTTCTAAAATGGGTGTAGTGGGGATGGGGCATTATTGGGGCATTAAATAAAATAAAGAAAATTTTACCTAAAAATCTTATTGGTTAACAATAAAGGAGATCAAAGATGATTGGACAAGGAGAATGGTGTTGGGCGTGCTTTAAACCACGCCAAGGGGGCTTTTTTTTGAATTTTTTTTTATAAAAAACACCCTATGTAATGGGTGTTGGGGCGTTTTTGGGCGTTTTTTGTGAATTTTTTTTTAAAAAAAGCCCCACTACACATGGTCTAAGTCAAGTTATGACTCCTACTTATGTTGACAATCCTGGACCCTCTATATACTTATCGGTCGGTTTATATTTGTTTTGGGTCGACGATATAAGCTATAAAGAAAACGAGTTACCTTTCGTTGTACATGTTAAAGGCATTTACAAATCATAAGAAATATATTATCATTGTAATAATATGTTTTGGAAGCATCTATAAGTCATATTTTTGCTTTCAATATACATTATAGAGTCTTGTGGTATGTTTGATCTTTACTTAAAGAGTTAATATAAGCTCTTAGTGTTTAACAAAGTGTAACACTTTTGATATATTTAACTAACTTGTGTTAAAAATCAATCAAATTCACTATCACCCTCTTACCAAACAACCCCAAAATAGTAATCCTCAATACCCCTTTTCTCGTCTCCTCCATAAAAATCTAGAAACATGTTTCTTTGGTCCCCTAACCGGTCCCCCTCAACGTAATAGCCGCCACATGGCCGCCCCTTTTGGCTACTTCAACAATGTTCTCAAACGACAAAAATCGAGGCAACAATTCTCATAACTTTGAATCAATACTAAGCAATTTTGAGAAATAGGTTTCTAGACTCGAAGCTCTAACGATAAACGGATGAATCAGAACTAGTTAGTAATCTCATGTTCTAATGTATAGAATTCACTTGATTCTTGTAAAATCAGGTTGCAATTTGATCTTAAAGCCTCGAAGGTGTGTAGGTGATGAAGAGGTGACAAGCATGTGAGGCACGATTTAATTTAGTTTTACCTTTTTAACTGAACGTATATCACAGTCATTTTATATGAATTTATCATGCGTTTAACTTCTTATAGTAGAAAAGCCCATGGTAGTATAGATAGGTAACAGTTGAGATAATATTCGGAACATGCGTTTAACGTCTTATGGTAGAAAAGGCCAATGGTATTATAGATAGGTAATAGCTGAGATCATGTTTGAAACTTTTAAGAAAACAAAAGACCAAAACTTACGATATGGACTTAGAACGTGGGGTATGGTGGGGCGGGGGTTTGGGGCATGGGTTGACACGTGGATTATGGGGCACCCAATACCGAAACCCAACTTCATAGGGGTATGGTGGGCGTGGCTGGGGTGGCGTGGCCAAGCCACATCATTTTTTTTTAATATATAGGGTAAGGTTCATGCGAGAACCACCTTTATTGCGAGAACCAATGTAAACACAACCTAAAATAGCTAAAAAAAAACATAACCCCCCCCCCCCCCCCCAAGCTAAATGCTAAAAACTAAAACCCCAAAAAAACCTAAGAAAAATCTAATTTTTTTTTAATATTTTGTTTATGTTAAAATCGCTACTTTTAGTAGCAAAAAAATGTAAAATTTTTTTTTTTTTGCTACTAAAAGTTGCGATTTTTTTATAAAAAATATTAAAAAAAAAAATTTGTTTGTTTTTTAGCTATTTTTAGGCATTTTTGGTTGTGTTCACATTGGTTCTCGCGGTTCTCGCAATAAAGGGTGGTTCCTAACGGATCTTTGTCCTATATATATATATATATATATATAGGGTGGGGTTCTAGAGTGAACACTAATGTATTTGCGAACTGAGTGAACAAATCTTGACCGTTGATTTACACACGTGGATGGCTAGGATTTCATCATCAAATCGTAAAATACACTAGTGTATTTTATCATAAAATCCTGGTCATTGATCTACACACATGTACGGCCAAGATTAGTTCGCTCAGTTTGCAAACTACACTAGTGTTCACTCTCGAACCTAATCCTATATATATATATATATATATATATATATATATATATATATAAACCATTAAAAACTACATAAACATAAATAATAATTACAAAAAACATAGTATCAAAATAAAAACAATCATTCTTCGTTTGAATCGTCGTCTTCGTCGGTTTCGAACCCAGGAATCGTTGAAACATGATCCCCCAAATCAGATCGAAGGTTGTGATGTATATCCCTTGACTTGATCAAAAATTCATTTGTTGATTTATCTTCGTCTGTAACTGTTACGTTATCTGATTGGGGGTCATCGTCATCATAGTAGGTAACGACCGCTCTACCTTCATCCTCCAAAATCATGTTGTGAAGAATGATAAATGTGTACATCACGTTTGTAGAAATATTTCCGCACCATCGTCAGATGATGATGACGATTCACTTGAACTTGAAGATTGTGTTTTATGTGTTTGATATTGTGTGAGAAAAATGTTAAATATGTTAGGGTATTTATATAGGAAAAAAGTTTTTTTTTTTTATAAAATTCATGCCCAACGGCTACTTGTCTTGGCCAATGAGATCCCGCCATGTCATGTTCGTAGCCCCGCCCAACGCCCGGGCTGAAACCCCCGCCAAAGGGGTCACGCCGAAACCCAAGCCCACCCGGGGTGGTGACTTGGTTTGTACCCAACCCACGCCCCATACCCCATAGTCTTAGAGTGGGGGTGGCTTCCCAAACTTTTCACACCCTATCTCTCTTCCACATCAGCATTACATCACCTTCCGTAATCTCTTCATTTCCCTTCCCTAAAGCATTGTAACAGTCCTATGACTATGCGTAATGGGCATTGTAGAGGTGTGCAAGATATTGATAACACCCCCAACACCGCTCCAGTAGGCATTATAGGGGAGGGGGGATTACAGTATAATGCCAAATTATGAGAAAAAAATTAGAAAGCAATGGTTTAAAAGGGCATTAAGGAGCGTTAATCATTACACAGGGGTGTTAAGATACTAATGTCAGAAAATGCCCTTTAGCGGACATTAACCATTACGGATGATCTAATTTTCCCTAATCTTTATTATAAACTAAAAAAGAAGAATTTTCAAACGATTGCATTTTGGTATACTCAGTGAAGGAACACCGCTCCCCCTCTTGAAACCGAACGCATGGGACAGTGTTTCCACATAGCTAAAATGCTAAATCAGCTCCTGCTCCCACAACCACACCACCCACCATGAATCGTTGTTGTAATGCTTTATTTTATATAACTAGATTATAGACCCGTGTACTACATGGGGTTGTACAATGAAAATGATATACTTATATAGTCTGTAAAATAACTTCATATAACTGATGTATTTTTATTACCATATGACAGTTCACACAACTAACTTGAATTTATCACCAAAAGCGTTCTATGTCAATTAGTAACACCGAAATACCAAAATAGCTCGTGTATTACACGAGTTGAATACTGAAAATGTAATACACAAATATATATTCTTCACATGACTGAAATTATGTATTGTATTACGTTACATATAACAATGTATATAAGTAATATTATTTTTATTATTGTATGTCTTTTAAGTATAACTTTTATATAAGATAAATGAAATTAATGCTATTGGTATGTCACATATTAGATTTGTTATTCTTATTAATAAAATAATTGTTATATGGTTATAATTAATATTTAGTTATTATAAAATTATGATCTAAGTTAATGGTTTGTATATGACAAATACAATATTTTCATAGTTAATGGTTAGTTTATTATGTCACAAATTAGTAACAGAAAGTTAATAATATTAAAATAGTATTAAGTTACTTTGTCTTTACATTATTCTTATTAGTAGTTGTTATGTGGTTATAATTAACAATTAGTTATTATAAAGTTATGATCTGAGTTAACGGTTTATATATGACAAATAAAATATTTTCATAATTAATAATTAATTTATTATATCATAAATGGGTAAAAAAGAAATTAATAATATTAAAATAGCATTAAGTTACGGTTTCCTATATTATAAAACAATTCCTTGTTGATGGTCAGGAAGGAATTTACGCAAGGGGAAATTTCGAGTTGGTAATAGATCATCTGTATAAGACACAATTAGACCTGTTAACGGTTTATATATGACAAATAAAATATTTTCATAACTAATAATTAATTTATTATGTCACACATGTGTAAAAAAGAAATTAATAATATTAAAATAGCATTAAGTTTGTTTTCCTACATTATAAAACAATTCTTTGTTGATGGTCACAGAGGAATTTAAGCAAAGGGAAATTTTGAGTTGGCAATAGATTACTTATATAAAACACGTTTATACATGTTTACTAAAAAGCACACTACGTGATTTTGTTTACTTTTCAAAAATAAATTAAATTTGTAGGCTAGAATCTATCATTTTTTCTTCTTGATACATACAATATACAACTATGTTATAAACATGAGATATAAAGTAATTAAACAAGATGTATTCATATTTAACATTTGTGTTATTCACGTCGTAAAAAACCTGTTAAACCTGATAAGACACGATTTATCAGGCTAGAGTAACATAAAAATATAATGATTACATATGTTCTAACTTTATATTTATTTGAATGAATTAATTTGGTAGTAGATTGATATGAGGGTAGATAAATGATGGATGACACGTAAGAATGCATAATTGATGGTGTTTTCAAAAATTGATTGGGCCCTGACAAGTCTAAGAGAGAAATAGGAAGGGTCACGAGAGGTCTTTAAGTTCATGACTTCTTCACGTGCATTTTTTCACAAAAGGACGCCTTAGAACATACTTCTCTTCATTGAGGACAAATTGGTAATTTCATTTTGCTAAATCCTTTTCAAAATCAGGTTTACAACATGTGTTAATATGTAGTTTCCAAAGCAGAAATTTACCATTAAAAAAAAGGCCATGTACTTTATGCATCGGAAGCTGTACCCTGTTTAAGCCGTTTCTTGTTTAGGACGGATTCAAAATCATTTCACCTACGCATAAGCGCTAATGCGACATACCTCTGTTCTAGTCATGCTAGACGTTAAGGGCCTCTTTAGCTGGTGACACGGCAAGTGTTTACATTCACTAAAGTGGACATGTGATACATGGTTCGAGTCTCACAAAGTAGGTAATAAGTAGATTTTAAAGACGTGTGCGTTCGTTGTAAAAAAATAAAATAAAATAAGAGTAATCGTACATCGTTTCTCTTAAAATTTTGCTAATTAAAAAGCATGTTGTATTTAAGAGCATATTGTATTTTAACTTAATATCATTGAAAATGTAATACACTTTCTAAATTTTATATAATAATTCATCTAAATGTAAAGCTACACAAACTACGTTAAGTGTACACAAACTTAGGGTAAAGTTATCGTACAAAGTCTCATAAATTTAACAAGTGTACAAAGACACAATAGATCGTAAAATATAACACAATGTCGAGCAAAATATATAACACAATGCCAAAAAATATAACACAATGTCTAGTAAAATAGACACAACGAGTCGCAAAAAAAACTCATGGCGCAAATATAGAAAAGACACATTGATATAAACAAAAATTCTAAAATCTGTAAGCTATAAATTTAAAAGTGAAAACCTAAAATCTTATATCTAAAGTTCGATTAGACGGTTTCAGTGTCATTAGAATGAGCTTTTCTTACGTCTTTTTTTTTATTTTGAGAGACTTTGTATTAGATTCTAACCTTACAAACTTATGAATTTTAGTCACAATCCGTTGATAACACATTTGACACATAGGCGGGTGATGAGTAGGCCATGTAAGGCTAATGGGTGTAGGGGACGGCACCGGCCCGTTGAAGCCCGTCCCAGATCGTCAACAACCCCCATGGGCCCATCGCGTCGCAAACGTCGCCCAACCCACGAGAGTTACGAGCCAATTTTGAAAGAGTAATGCCATTAATTTTGAAAGACAATGCCATTAATTTTGAACGAATAATGCTGTTAATTTTGAAAGAGTAATGTCTTTGTATTAACGGCTAGTTTATAAAAAAAACTATTTTCTTTATTATATAAACCATTTAACCTCTCATTTTTTTTAAATATACTCACCCAAACTCTCTAAAAAATCTCAAACTCTCTCAAAAAATCAAACAATGTCTTCTTCATTTTCGTGGTGTTCATCATCTTCAGGTGAAGCCGTGCAGTTTTTTTGTAAACGCTGTAATGCAGACGACTCAGATGATCATTCCGGAAGAAGAAGAGGAAGAAACCGCTTCACAACCACGAACTAGGCGATCGTCCATAAATAGAGATAGAGAACGTTAGTTTATATTTGTATTTATAGATTTTATATCGATATTATATTTTGTATTAATAATTTATTTTTACTATAACTTATTGTATCATTATTATATTTTTATTTGTAATGTGCGTGTAGGTGCCCACGATAGATTGGTGGCCGATTACTTTGCCGACGAACCCTTGTACACAGACGCGATGTTTAGATGTTGGTTCTGAATGAGTCGTCGACTATTCTTACATATAGCCGATGACGTGTCGAGTTTTGACCCCCTTTTTTACATTACGATTTGATGCTAGAGGCAAAAGGGGATTCAAATCCTTACAAAAATGCACAACGACAATTCGCCAATTGGCTTACTGGACAGGACAACCGATGCGGGACGAGTATTTAAAGTTGTCCGAAAGAACAACATGAGAATATTTGTACAAGTTTTGCAAATATGTGGTGAAGCTGTATGTCACACCCCTTCCTGCGGCGGGAGCACGAGGTGTGATCATGAAAGGTTCTCATTGCATACGAAAAGTAAACATACTACATGCTCATAAAAATAGCTTTAAATGCAACACATTACATAACTGAAATCGTAGTTTAAGTGTTTACAACACAAGACAGCATTTTGTCTGATAAGTTTACAACTTTATTCAAAGATAGACAAAAGCGACATCCAAGAGCATGAGTAAAACCGCGCGCACATCCACTAGTTACCTGAAATACATGTGAGTTTTGGAAAAACGTCAACATAATGTTGGTGTGAATTCATGCAGTATTTGTATTTCACGTTTGTATACTTTGTATGAAAAACATAATTTGTATCTTGTATAAATCAAGTATTTCTATATGTATCAAGTGTTAATGGGTTGCAAAGCCATTAACATGTGACACGACATAGGAAGTCACCAAACCATAGGCATTTTTCTGTAGTCGATTCACGACTGAGACACAAAAACACTACTCGGTACTAGTTGTCACCAAGAGTGGGGCTGCCCTGAAACCCATTAGATCTAACCTTTTGTTCTGCGGTCTTAGTATGTACACGATTAATGGTGCTTATGGTACCCTATTCGTGACACGATTTCTCGTATCATTCTTGTATCCATCATACCATTTGTAAACATTGTAATATTTGTAACATGTATTTCACCCCCGAAGTTATAAAACTGAAAACAGTTAAAAGAAAAGGGGGAGCATGAACTCACAACTTTGCGTTCCTTGCGTCGTAAACTTCACCGGATTTGCTTAATTAACGTCGTGACCTATACGTGTTTTCTTAACGTTAGTCACTAGACTTGTATCGTACAAGTACGAGTCACTGCCTTATATGTATATGTTTTCTTGTGTTAAAAATATTTCATGTTTTTAACTAAGTGTCTTACTTATATTATTTTCTCAAAAATAAATATAAGTTTCTTGTATTTTGCACTTTGCACCCGAGTTATGTATCTTGTATGTTGTATTTTTGTTACAAAAATTTTGGCGAGGTTTATATGAAAAGCATAGTTTAGAACACACTAGTAAACGTTTGTCTAGAAAATATTTACTAAGTGTTAGGATTTTCAGAAAGTTTCGCCATAGTCTCCTTTGTAAATGGAGGTGTCCATGCTTAATAGCATATCATTTTCTTTTATATATATCCCGTAGGTCGTTTTCAATAATCAAACCGACATTTAGACATACAAAGCATTACTTACTTTATTTCAGCTTCGTTACTCAAAGCTGGACTGTTTTCGAGGATTTTTATAAAATAGTTAACCTTTTCTAAAAATTCTCAAATTTTTACAGAGTGTCATATATAATCCAAAATTTATTGTGTAAAAATATCGGGGTCCAGTTCCTTACCAATATTTTATAGAAATTCATTTACCCGACTGCAATCAGATTTGTTACTTTCTGATTGCAGTTTACGGAAAAATTCACTAAAAATTAATCGTAAGTCCGATCGAAAAAATTCCAGTTGGAGGATCACGGAAACAACAGTGACCATCTACAGTAAAAATCCCATGAGCTGATTCTACTCAGGTTTCAGGTTATGACTCCGAATACAACACACTTTTTCAGCAGAAAAATCGCAGCTTGAGCTGCTGTCTAAAAACAGTTCTTTAAAAATAGTAAACGACCTCGAAAAATTACGATTCTAGTGCCATTTGATCGGGTGTTCAAAAATACATAATTTAGGGTTTAGAAATTTAGTTTTTCGATTTATTATGGTCCAGATACAGCCTGTTGAAGTTGGCCGGAAATTTCAATTAGCATATTTATTTTTAGTGTTTTAGCCTCTGTGTGTCATGAACATTATACATATCATAACAAAGAACAAGATGGAACAAGGGTGTGAAGGGACTTACTACTAGCACAAGGCTAGGGTAGAAATCTAGTGAAGATGATGGTGAGAAAAAGTATGCTGAAATGATTAGAACAAGCTCTCTTGAAGTTCCTTCAACCTTGCAACTTCCTTGGATCCTCTTGAAGCTTGAATGGACTTGTATAATGGGGAAGATGAAGATGGTTGAAGTGGGGAGGGGGTGTTCGGTTATATGAACCGAATGGGAGGGAGAGAGAGTGGGTTTGTGTGTAAGTTTAGTTAAAATGATGAAGTTTATTGGAGTTTTAAAGATACAAATCTCATATTCATCATTATAGTAGAGTTTGGCCCAATCAACACACACTAGGACCATGATTAAGTATCTAAATAAAATATTTAAGAGATTTTATAGATATGGTGGGCCCAAGGGGGCTGAATTCGGTTGGGGGGGTTATTTGTAAAAGTTGTGACTGAAAAGGTAAAGGGGTAGTTACATTGTAAGTATGGACTTGTATGTGTAGTGACATGATTTTTAATGGGTGTCATGGCAAACAGGGATCATGACTAGCCAAAAATAAATAAATAATGTGTTTGGCAAAAATTTGGTGTCCCGGGTAATGTCCGATTGTTCGGTTAAATACCGTTCCGTTAAAGTGTTAATTTGCACCGTTTAGTGTCTTTCTTGTGCTCTTTTTGCCCCCTTTCAATTCCCGACACTTAGGGAAATATTCTGGACGATAGAACATAAATTATGTATGATATTTTATTGTTTAAAAGCTGGTTATAGCTGAATTTAGAATAATTATGCACTTAAAGTGCGTTTCGGGTGCTTTTTAGTGCGTATTTTAGCTTTCGGAGCGTCTATATGCTAACCCTTGTATGTACTCTTGGGTTTTAATGTATTTTTGACGTTGGACCTACACCTAGGCCTCAGTTCTAATGTCTGACTGCTTTCTGCAGAGTTGTTGACATATTGTGTTTTACCGGTGAGTTTACTAGTATTTCTGGCGCAACGCTCTTGCTAAGGCATAAAGCAATATTTTGTAGTATTAAACGTGCATGAATTCAATTGTATATAATGTAATCAATCACTGTTGACGTTTTAGCACATAATTGCAGTCATTAAGTAATAATTAAAGCATACGGAAATTACCGGTTTTGTGCCAGTTGTCACACTGTATAGCAATAAATATTTGCAAAAACCAAACATCAATGAGGACCAAAAATTGTATCAATTCCACGAAGCAAGGCATGGTTTTCCAGGAATGCTTGGAAGCATTGATTGCAAGCATTGGTCGTAGCGGAATTGCCCTAATGCATGGCGAGGTTAATTTACGCGAGGCGATCATGGACATCCAACAATAGTACTAGAGGCTACTGTGTCACAAGATCTGTGGATTTGGCATGCTTTCTTTGGTGTTCCTGGTTCGAATAACGACCTTAACGTCTTCTATCAATGAGCGATCTTCAACGATGTCATAAAAGGAACCGGTCCAGATACCAGCTTTATGGTTTCGAGGTTGGAATATAGGTGCGGGTAATAACTTGTTGATCGAATATACCCATCCTACTCTACAATGGTTAGAATTATTTTACACCCGTCAGACGAGAAAAAAGAATTTTGCCAAGTATGAAGAGGTGGCAAGAAAGGACACTGAATGGTGTTTTGGGGTTCTACAACAAAAATGGCACATCATTGAAAACCCAGCACATGCTTTTACATCAAATAAATTTATGATACTGTATGTATGCTTGTATCTTATTGCGTAACATGATCACCAAACACGAAGGTAGAGGGATTTCTGAGTACAACAAAAATGCTGGTAACGAGAATTATGTTTTGGTAAGCAAAGAACAACAAGATTTAAAAAATTCAGTGAAGACAAAAATCAGATTTGATCCATAATTTGATGAGTCAACTATAATCGTTGACTCTTTGACCTCCATTAAGTCATTAACACTAGTAATTTCAGAACTTCATTTCGTCTCTTCGTTCAACTCCAACGAATCGTGGTGGAGTTCACCTTCTCATTAAATTTCTTTTTGGATTTCTCGTTGTTCTTCAAATTTCACGAACGTTTGTACGTCTTACCTGGAGAACAAGAATCATTGGTGCTAAGAGGATCAAAATAAATCAAGCAATTTGGATTATTTTTTGAAAAAATGAGGCTGAGAAAGTTTAATGCAATTTCGTGGGAAGACAACTCGTTAGTGATGGAAGCTGACGGAGGAAGGAAATGATGTGAAATCCAATGTGTGTTTCGATATGACAGTACTCGTAGTGTTAGCTTCATCGTCCTTAATATGAGGATCGAAATTGGATGATCGATAAGGTCCTTCGACCGAATATGAGGTGTCGACAAACGAGAATTCTTCAAGTGCGTTGTGGAATTTGATGTCTAGGTAAACGATTAACTAGTACTGGTGTTGTGGAAATTTGATTTTTGTTCAATTTCCTTTGAAATGAAACTCAAAGGTCATCTAGGGTTGAAGATTAGGGGAGAAGAAAGCGGTTTAAAAAGAGGATTGTACTGTTGTCAATTTTTTTTAATCCTCGATTACCCTTGATCATCAGGGTGTGTAGATATCCCATTTAGCTAGAAGTGCATCTTGCAACTTGTCATTTATTTCACCATATGTATAACCATCTATACCATAGTTTTTAGAGATTTTTACATATTTCACCTACCTAAGAAGGCTTATTACATATTTCCCCAACCCCTAAATTTAATTACATATTTCCCCTTCCTAAAGAAACCTTATTATATATTTACCAGATCTGTAAATTTAGTTACATATTTCCCCTTCCTAAAGAAACCATATTACATATTTCCCAGATCTCTAAATTTAATTACATATTTCACCTTCCTAAACCCCATATATTACATATATCATTAGAAATTCTCTTATAGAATTACTATTTTACCCTTAATCAAATATATAAGCAAATTATAATTTGAGTTCTTTTTCCTTGGCTCTAGCTTATTTTTTTCTTCTCTTTTTTAGGTATCTATTTTTTAACTATAGTATATTCATGCAAAAAACAACGAAAACATTAATTGCAACTAAAATGATATGTATTTTTCACTTCAAGATTCATGACAACGAATCTGAGGACTCCTCATCGGCTCATCTTCAATACTTGCTTCATAAATCATAAGCAGTGTCACTAAAAGCATCATCGTCATCATTTAAACATTCTACCATTCTATAGAAACACAGACATGATCCAATATGAAAAAATCCTTGCCGTCAAATGGTATTTCAAGCAACAAATATGTCAAAATGATAGACTCATCGAGAATAACAAATTAATATCATATTGGTACAAAACAACAATTTAATACCAACGTGAGACAAGCAACAAAAATCTGTGGCAACTGTGAAATTTTCATCGTCTTTAAGCAGTAATACACTTTGTATACTTAAAAACAAGCTAGAATACAAGTTTATGGCTTAAAATGTAACACTTCGACCGCGTAATACAACAAACTACGGCAGAAACGTCGGGAAGTCATGTCACAGAATCGTTGTTTCACAACACATGGTATTTAAAGTTTTGTTTTATATCATTAATAGACTCTTTGTTTTGATACAAACCAAATAAATACAAACAATTGTCTTTCGAGTTTTAAAGTCACTAAGGCACGAGTCCATCCTATGTGTAGCATGCGTCAACAATCGTCACATAATAGAACCTGAAACATATGTGAAAATAAAACGCCAACATAAAAATGCCTGTGAGTAACATAGGTTTTGTAAATTAGATTCATGGATTTGGATAATATAAGAAAAGATTATATGTTTACAAAAATAGCCATGAATCCTTGATAAAAGTTTGGTTTCTAAAACACTTTGCTTTGATAAAAAGGTTTGCAGTATATACAAAATATACTTTGGTTTTGAAATAATAGAATAGGTAGTATATCAAATATATTTTGGTTTTGAAATAGTTGAATTGATAGTATATCAAAATATACTTTGGTTCATGAAATAATAGATTTGAAAGTATATAAAAAAGATACCTTGATTTAGGAATAAAAGCATCAGTAGTATATCAAACTACACTTTGGTTTGAAAATAGCATGTCAAACTATGCTTTGGTAGTATATCAAAATATACTTTGGTTTAGGAAATATCGTAACGGTAGTATATCAAACTATACTTTGGTAAACAATATCACATTGATAACATGAAATATACTTAAACTTGTGATTTAGTAGTATATCAAACTATACTTTAGTAAACAATATCACATTGGTAGCATATCAACTATGATTTGGAGGTATATCGGAATATACTTAAATTGTGATTTGGTAGTATATCAAACTATACTTTAGTTTAGGAAAATCAATAAGATAAGTTTTATGGCTTAATTGGAAAACCTTTGTAATAACACATTGTGGACGTTTAGCAATGCATTCAAACCTAGTGTATCAAACTACACTTTGGTGACTATAGATTTACCACGAAGGCAAAATCTATTTGGTTTAAACTTTGGGTTCTGACATTCCGAACAACAGGAATGGGGTGTCAAGTCCTATAGAGCTATATCACACTACCAATCGGCTTGATCATTGTTAATGAATGTATAAGTATAAATACGCACCAACAAATAGTCTTACAAACTTTGAAAATTAGTATTTAAGCCATAGATAACAATTTCAATTCTTTAAAGGATAAGTACTATGCATGTGAAATCATATAGCTTGAAACCATGAAAATAGTGAATAGACACATATGAATCACCCCAAAACATTTGCAAAACGTAAAAGAGGGTACTATGTACTCACTTGAGATTGCAAAAAGTCCTCGAATGAATGAGTAAACAAAGCCAAAGGGATCAAGGAATCAAGTGTGTCCTAACATCGGGTAACTATGTTAAAGTAACGGTACATAATCGGGGGAATCAGATAGAATGAGGTCTTGTAAACCAAATGAGTGTTGGAACTCATATGAAATGGTTTAACAAAGTCTACATTCTGATTTGAAAGTAATCCTAAGTGCTTTTGACCTGTTATGACCCATTAAGGGAGTTTACGCTACTTTAACGTGTCACTTGCGTAACTACGCGTTCGGATGGTTAAACAAGTCCTATGATAAGTCTTAAATTCCCAAATATGTTTGAAAGTGTTATTACATCAGTTTATATGTCAAAAGTTTGATTTTACATATGTCTAAAACGGATTTATGTGCAAAAAGGGCATTTTGGTCATTTTCTAAGGGCATATTAACGACTTATCATATCACTAACCAAACGAAGTGACCATAAGGTATAATCTCAGGAGGTTATTCCCTATACAACTATGGTCACAAATATGTGTTTGGTCGGATCCTAAGATCTACCAAACGGGTCGGATTTGAAAGTCAAAGTGGTGGTCAAACCGCTCGACTTACGACCCTAAATAAGCACTAAACTAGAAGTGACGAGTTAAACATGTTAAAACATGTTTAACTAAGTTGAAAAACTGATTTGGTATTAAAACATAAATGTGCATATTGACCGAAACTTTGACTTGTCACTTCGACTAGTAAACGTGGTAATCAGTAGGTATAATTGCAATGGATTATAACCATGGTGATTACGATCACGTTGCAAAGTTCTATTGAACTTTGACTTGACCAATTCATGGTCAAAATTGAAAGTCAAACAATAAGTCAAACTGTTTGACTTTTAGCTTGAAATAGCTAAAATAAATAAATAAGACTAGGAAGAACACTTACTTGTGTTCAAGGATGAAGAATACTTAGATGGGAGGCATCCAATGATGGTAGCAAATCCACTTAGAGTGATTAGAGATAAGAAGAAAGGAATGAGCAAGAATTGAAGAAGTGAGGTATGCTGTTTATAGTATTCTTGGAACCACAAGATATTGCCATGTGTTTTGAGTATTGCCCAAGTATTAATAGGATTGCAACACGTGTCCAAGATCAGATTTTGTGATTGTATAACACTTATCTTGGTGATTAAGACTTGAAAACAATCAAACAAAACCAAGTGCAGCAAGCTGAATTAAAAAAAAAAAACATTCTGCCCAGGTCCTGCTGTCGCGCCCCGCGACCAAAGCATCCCCAGGGTGTCGCGCCTTACGAGCCCTCCTCATCTCAGTTTCAGTTTTTGGCGAAACAGACCTCTGCACCATTTTAATGCGTTTTTTACGCGTTCAACCCCCGTTCATCTCAAATTCAGGTTTTATAAGGACGTTAAAGTATAGGGGACTTGAAATATGTCTGGAAATATCGTGGATGTCGGTTCGTTCAGCTGTATAGTCGCGTTTTTCGCTTGATTACGACGAACGGTTTAACTAACGCGAAAACGACCGTAATTGTGTAATGAATGATATTTTTGCATTCCAATTACTAAAATACAATATTTTATTGATTACAAAAATTTTTTGGATGTGCGTACGTGTTCCGTATTAAGAAATACGCGAATCGGTAGACTTTCGCAGTTTGACGCAAATAGTCTCTGTGATCAAATAAACTTGTTTTTGCCATACCAAAGCCTTCAAAACTTATTTCTAAGTTATGTAAAGGATATTTAGGGTATGTTTAGCTTATGTCACTGTTCCGGAGTGTACATTGCGTTAAACTGATTACGTTTGCGTAACAGTTTACTTAAGACTTCCAAAAAAGCTTCTCGAGAGTTCGAAATCGTACGAGATTTGATATGTATCATTGTCACATGCAATTATACAATTCTGGATATGAAACACAAGATTTCATTAGATTCGTAATTGTTCGGAATTGTACAATGGTCGTAAAGGCACAAATGTCACATAAAACAACATCAAAACCAAGTCTAGGGGCCAAAGATGAAAAAAAGCAAATAAGTTTGGGAAAAACTCATCCTCGCGTCGCTCGGTGAGTGATAACTCTGGTGTCGCATGACCCGATGGCAGTTAATCTGCATAAACTTGTTTTATTGATCTGGGTTCGTCACTTTTGCATCTCCATTCACCTCCAATCACATTCTAACTCCATTAAAACAAAAACCCTAATCCACCACTATAAAACCAATCTTCCCACACCTTCATTTCACTTTTCGCAGACTCAAATCACTCTCTAAGCACTCTCAAACAAATCAGATTTCAACTTTAGGGCAGATTACTCCCAAGTACAAAAGTGAGCTTTTAACTCATTTTCTCTTCTCTTCTCTTCTTCATGAATTCTTGCTTCATTTCACTTGGATAAACCTCTAGGATTTTTACCACAAGTTTACCATGGTAAACTAAGTTGGTACATCACCATCTTGAGGTCCAAAGTTGAGTTTATTTTCTGTTTTGATTTAAAACCTTTCTAATAGTTACTTTGTACAATGTTTACTTGGATCTTATTGTACCAATCCAAGCTACCAACAAGTTCCATTGTTGGGAGCCTTGTGTTAACGTATGAATCCAGAAACTTTGAGGTTATACACCTCCTATACTATCAACCTAAGTCACTGACGTGCGCGGGTGTAGTTATATTTTTAAGATATATTTTAGCTCTTTTTACTCGCCGATTCAAGTTTTAAATTTATAAAACATGATATTCTACTATCACTCTACACGCACGTTAGGGCAAGTGCACCCATCGCGGACGTAGTATAGTGATGGCAAGATACCAAGGTTGTCCAAGGACACACGAGCTTTTAATACCGGCTTATCGTTAACATCTAATCTAATCAAATTTTGATGAAAAGGTTCTTAAAGCTATAAAAAGATAACTAAAAAAGCAAAAATAAAATATAATGAAAAACAAATATCCAACATTAGTACTGAAAAATGGTTGATTTTTGTCGCAACCCCCGATCCCTAATTCCCGGGAACGGGCGGCCGCGAGCCAGTTTCGGTGGTATCGCGTGTTTATTCAATTTTGGCAGCGGAATTTACATCAGGACCGTAGTTAGGAAATATTTTATCAGAGTAAAACACCACATTTTATATAAATAAACATACTGGGATAAAACCCAAGTTTTTATTACAAACTGATTTATAGGGATAAATCCCATTTTAATTGAATTAAAACGCCTTCTTTATTTAGGTAACTTTTATAGCCACTTTTCCAAGCCTTCAGTGCTGTCCAGCTGGCTTCTAATTGGCTTTCACATTGTGTTACCTGAAACGCGTTTTAAAAACAATTGTTAGTGGGAAATACTGGTGAGTGAATCCCAGTTTAATCAAGAAACATTAATTTAATTTAAACAGTATTGAAGGCGATTACAATGTTTATATCTACCCAATTACTCATTCAGTACTGTCAATCCTGACTGGTGGGTCATATTACACATTGGCTAACTCTTCGTCCAATGGTAATGTGTCTCACATTTTGTATACAAAACCCCAACATACCGGCAGTAATCGTAGAATTACAAAGACTCAATCACTGCTAAATTGCATTGTAAAATAGTTAAGGTTTTGTAAAAACTGTTAACAAAAAGGAGATTACTCACATTGCTGTCTTAGATTATCCTTTAGGGTTTACTGAGAATTATCTATAATTTACACAAATGCACACGTGTTAGTATAATAACCCATTTTAACATTAGTAATACCCTCCCCGAGACGGCATTCCAACGACTACGTCGGGCATAACCATGACAGCCGTTACGGAACCCTAGATCGATCGGGCAGAGTATCTAATACGTATCCAGGGGTTATGATACTTACAACGGAGCAGAACTTCGTTATTTAGGGGGGTATAATACCCGTGTATAATGCCTACACTTCAGATTTGAGAGAAAGAAAATAGTTGTGAACGATATCTGACTGATGGCCCGATGCATTCTTATATAGGGGCTGAGTTCGACTTTTACGCGGCCCGCGTAAAGAGAGACAAGGGCCTACGCGGCCCGCGTCAACTCTGGTCAACAGCATAGCTCGTCCGGGTCAGCAGGTAGGGTTGCCGGGTGTTGGGCCACGTGGCGGCCCAAGGTTTCGCCATATTTTACCTTGTCGCGTCCCGCGTAAGGGTGAGCCCAAGGGCTACGCGGCCCGCCTCAAGTCCAAAAATCAGATTTTTAATTATTTTTAATAATATTCAAGGTATTCGGGGTCCATTTTTACGTATGGGGTGTAATTTGGGACATATTGGGATATTTTAAAATATATTAGGGTGTCGGAAAATATTCGGGAGAGTGTCGGTTTAATTTAGGATTGTTATATCCTCCCCACCTTGTTTTAGAGCTCGTCCTCGAGATCTACTGGAATAAGTGTGGATATTTCCTTTGCATTTCTTATTCAAGCTCCCATGTGTACTCAGGTCCTCTTTTGGAGTCCCACTTCACTTTGACCAGAACTAATCTCTAATGCTTGAGGTTCTTGACTTTCCTATCTTCAATCTGTAGAGGCCTTTCTACAAACTTGAGTTGTTCATTTACCTCTATATCCTTAAGAGGTACCATCAGTGATTCATCAGCTAAGCATTTCTTGAGATTAGATACATGAAATACGTCATGTATTCCTGCCATTTCCTCTGGAAATTATAGCTGATAGGCTACAGGTCCTATTCTTCTAATAATCTCAAAAGGTCCAATATACCTGGGACTTAGCTTTCCTCGTTTGATGAATCTTACTATTCCTTTCCAAGGAGAGACTTTCAACAATACTTTGTCTCCTACTTGAAATTCCAAGGGTTTACGTCTGTTATCAGCGTAACTCTTCTGTCGATCACATGCTGCTTTCAGTCGTTCCTTGACTTGAATGATCTTGTCGGTTGTTTCTTGCACTATCTCAGGTCCAGATAGTTGTTTTTCCCCAATTTCTGCCCAACAGACTGGGGTTCGGCATTTTCGTCCATAAAGTGCTTCGAATGGTGCAGCGTTGATACTTGTGTGATAACTATTATTATAAGAAAATTCTATTAAAGGTAAGTGATCATCCCAATTACCTCCGAATTCAATTACACAAGCTCTAAGCATGTCTTCCATCGTCTGAATTGTTCTTTCGCTTTGTCCGTCCGTTTGAGGATGATAAGCTGTGCTTAGATTCAACTTGGTTCCCATTGCTTTTTGGAAACTTGACCAAAAATGAGAGGTAAAACGGCTATCTCTATCAGAAACAATTGATAAAGGAATTCCATGTAGTGAAACTATTTCATTTACATATAATTTAGCTAACTGTTCCATACTGAAAGTTTCCTTCATTGGTAGGAAATGAGCTGACTTGGTTAGCCTATCTACAATCACCCAGATTGTATTATTACCTTTCCTTGTTTTGGGTAATTTGGTAACAAAATCCATTGTTATCAATTCCCATTTCCACACTGGCATTTCTAGTTGTTGCAATAAACCTGAGGGTTTCTGGTGTTCAGCTTTAACTTGTGAACAAGTTAAACATTTAGAAACATAAGCTGCTATGTCCTTTTTCATTCCTATCCACCAAAAATTATTTCTTAAATCCTGATACATTTTATCACTTCCAGGATGCATCGTATATCTGGATTTATGGGCTTCTTCTAATATACGATGACGCAGGTTCCCTAATTTAGGTATCCACATTCACTTTTTATGGAATCTCCAAATTCCATCTGTTCCTTGTTCAAATTCTTTAATCATACCTTTTAGTTTTTCAGTATCACCCTTGATTACTGATTCTTGTGCTTTTCTAATTTGATCCTTTAAATCTACTTGTAGATTTAATTTAAGAGAACGTACCCCTTTTGGCTTCTCATGATATTTTCGACTTAAAGCATCTCACTACATTTGCTTTTCCTTCATGATACTGGATATCGCAATCATAACCGCTAAGCATTTCCATCCTGCGTCTTTGTCTCATATTTAATTCCTTTTGCCCGAAAACATACCTTAAACTCTTATGATCAGTAAATATGGTAAATTTACTACCATAAAGGTAATGTCTCCAAATCTTAAGGGAAAAAATTATAGCTCCTAATTCTAGATCATGGGTTGAATAATTCTCTTCATGATTCTTAAGTTGTCTAGACGCATATGCTCTAACCTTTTGGCGTTGCATTAATACACATCCATAACCTAGTTTGGAAGCGTCACAATAGACTATAAAGTCTTCAGTTCCTTTTGGTAACGCTAGTATGGGTGTATTAGTTAATCTTTGCTTAAGAATTCTAAATGCTTCTTCTTGTTTTAGTCCCCATTCAAACTTAATGGATTTACAGGTTAACTTAGTTAAAGGAATGGCTATTCTAGAGAAATCTCGAATAAATCTTCTATAATAACCGGCCAATACTAAGAAACTTCTAACCTCGGTTGGTGACTCAGGGGCTTTCCATTTGGTAATTGCCTCGATTTTTGTGGGATCCACATGAATTCCTTCATGACTGACTAAGTGTCCAAGAAATTGTACATGTTCTAACCAAAATTCGCACTTGGAAAATTTAGCATAAAGCTTTTCCTTTCTTAATAGACTTAAAAGTGCGTGTAAATGCTTTGTATGTTCCTCTTTACTTTTGGAGTAAATTAGAATATCATCTATAAAGAAAATTATGAATTTATCCAAATATGGCTTACATATTCGGTTCATCATGTCCATAAATGCGGCTGGGGCATTGGTTAAACCAAATGGCATGACAGTAAATTCATAATGACCATACCTGGTTCTAAATGCGGTTTTAGGAATATCCTCTTCCTGTACCTTTAATTGATGATATCCTGACCTTAAATCGATTTTAGAGAAAAATCGAGCTCCTTGCAGTTGATCGAACAGATCATCGATCCTTGGTAATGGGTACCGATTCTTAATCGTGACCTTGTTCAATTCACGGTAGTCAATGCACACACGCATTGATCCGTCCTTCTTTTTAACGAATAAAATTGGCGCTCCCCATGGCGATGAGCTTGGCTGTATGAATCCCTTCTCTAATAATTCATCTAACTGTTTCTTCAGTTCCTGCATTTCTGCGGGTGCCAAATGGTAAGGTGCTTTAGCAATTGGCGCTGTTCCTGGTAGCAGGTGAATTCTAAATTCAACTTCTCTGTCTGGCGGTATTCCTGGTAATTCTTCTGGAAATACATCTTAAAACTGAGACACTATAGAACCTTTTCTTATATAACTTGCAGTTTTCATCACAGAGATGAATTTCGTGGATCTAGAGGGTTTATCTCCTTTAATTGTGATCTTTTCACCTTTTGGTGAATTTACTTGGATTGACTTTTGATCACATAAAATACTGGCTTTATTGGCTATTAACCAATCCATTCCTAAAACGATATCAAATCCTGCCAGATTAATGGGATAAAGGTTTGCCATAAATTTTTGGTTTAAAAATTCTATTCTTGCTCCCTGCAAGATTTCAGAAATCCTAACTGTTTCTCCATTAGCTGTCTCTACTAGACATTCTTGTGGTAGTTTAGTTAATAACTGATTTAGAAGTTTGCAAAACGAAGTATTAATAAAACTTTGGTTTGCACCAGATTCAAATAATACTTTAGCAAAAATATCATTAACTAAAAACGTACCAGCTATCACGTCTGGAATCATCTTGGCTTCATCTGCAGTCAGAACGAATGCTCTAGCATTTTTAGTGTTCTTGTTATTTGTAGCTGGAGCTAATTTTGGACAGTTTGGCTTGATATGACCTTGTTCTCCGCAGTTGTAGCATATCCTGTTGTTGCCTTTTCTCCTGCAGTCTTCTTCCTTGTGACCTGATATTTTGCAGAAATTGCAATATATGGAGCATCTTCCAGAATGCTTCCTTTTGCAATACTTGCAATAAGGTGCAGATGTAGAACCTACAATTTTCCCTCGGTTGGAATTTCCAGATCGGAATTCCTGGGTAAGTCTTTGAGTTAGGTTTCTCCTCTGATCTTCCTCTTTACTACGGATTAATTCATCTGTCAAGGTGTTGGCTAGTTCTACAGCTTCTTCTATGGTTTCAGGTCTAGCTGCCTTGACTACATGTCTAATCTCCCCGATTAATCCCCAGATGTAACGGGAGATTAATACTGGTTCAGGTGATGCAAGGGTTGGTACTATTCTGGCATATTCAAAGAATGTGGTAGTATAACCCTTACTATCTACCCCGGTCATTCTAAGGTTCAGAAACTTATTTACTATCTGTTCCTTTTCATTGGGAGGGCAGAATTTCCTTTCTACCATATTTTTAAATTCCTCCAATTCCATGTTGTATACCCTATCACTTCCTCTTGATTGGAGGATAGTGTTCCACCATTCTAAGGCTGAGTTCTTAAATAGATTAGAAGCAAACATTATCTTGTCTTCTTCAGCACACTTACTTATTTTTAAGACTGCCTCAGTCTTTTCTATCCAGCGTAGAGTTGCAATGGGTCCTTCACTACCCGAGAATTCTATTGGTTTGCAGGACCAGAATTCTTTGTAAGAACAACCATAAGGCATGGTTCTTCTTCTTTTAGGAATGGTCACTTGAAGCACGGGTCCATTGTTTATGCTGTGTTCTGGTTCAATTGGTCGCTTACTGCTATGTTTACTTTTATTGTTTGCTTCCTGAACCGTTTGAATAATAAATGGCATTGCATCTATGATTCCTTGTGCCACTATGTGTTGGATAGCACTATTATCCACTTGATTTCCAATGTTTTTGATGCTTGGATTCTCATTAACCAAGTTAATGTTACTCTGGTTATCGTTATTCAGATTTTCCTGATTTCCTTCGTCGGCCATCTGAATTTTAAACATTTACCACACATTAATATCACAAAATAATATTTAATATAGTTAATCACATGACACGCATTTTGGTCAAAAGTGTCGATCATTGCGACTTTACTCTATTCATATAATATGCATCTATTACACACCAGTACTGAAATAAAAATTACAATACCAACTAAAATTAAAATCACACTAATAGTAGTAGGCATCCGTATTTTTTTTTCATACACATAAACACATATTTTATTATTATTATTATTACTATTACCGTTCCCACCATCACATTCATGGATATGGATTCATCCAGAAATCCATATTGCGCTCGTCATACTTCCAGACGAGTCGCTCTCCCACCTGTCTCATTCTTTCACTACTCTCTAAAATTTCCTCACCAAATGTCCTAAGTTCTTGTACGTTTTCTGCACTCAATGTGGGTGCAGGTTCTAGGGCTGGGTTCGGAATCTGGGGTGCGGGTTCCTGATATGGGGGTGTAGGGGCCTGGAATTGGTAAGGATTTTCTAAAATCTCCCTAATGTATTCATCGTGGTAATAGGGATCTAAAGGATCCAAACCTGGGTAGGCTCCTATGTTTGGCATGGGCATGTCTTCAAGTATCGGGTAACGTTGCACATAGTCCCTATTGTTGTCCCACCAGGGGTCGTAATTTGGGTCTAAGGGGTTTGGTACTGGTACCCTAGGTATTTCTTCCGGATTGAAGTCATGCATTTCTACTTGATTTTCAGAGTTTTCTATTTCCATCGGTTGATCAGGGATTGGTAGTTGTGGTTGGGGTGCTATTATTTGTTCCAGGTTAGGGTCAGCTGCAATGGTTGCTAGGATGTGGATGTTGGCTATACCCCTATTAATCATGTCCTGGCCATAGGCATCAGTTTCTCTTTTGGCTGCTGCTAGTGCTCTCTGGTCTTGTAACTTTTTCATACGCTTTCTACGCTCGTGTGCCCCTCGACTGAACCATCCCCTCTTTTTCTGAGGAAATGGCTCTTCTGACTGAGCCTTAAACACGAATATTCATTCTTCCGTATCAGCAGAGTACCCTGAGAGGGCAGGCTGAGAAGAGGAGGTGCCTTCGCTTTTAGGCGAACCAGAAAATTGACGATACGTGTCAGATGGTCCTTGGTCGCTCATATTGTAAACTAACAAATAGTCAAATAACACATAACAATAAAATACAACTATGCACGTATTTTCGTAATTTATTTCCTAACAATTTGAATTTTGATGTCAGCAGAACACTTCTGTGGCTGAATCAGTGGCTTAGCTCTGATACCACCTTCTGTCGCAACCCCCGATCGCTAATTCCCGGGAACGGGCGGCCGCGAGCCAGTTTCGGTGGTATCGCGTGTTTATTCAATTTTGGAAGCGGAATTTACATCAGGACCGTAGTTAGGAAATATTTTATTAGAGTAAAACACCACATTTTATATAAATAAACATACTGGGATAAAACCCAAGTTTTTATTACAAACTGATTTATAGGGATAAATCCCATTTTATTTGAATTAAAACGCCTTCTTTATTTAGGTAACTTTTATAGCCACTTTTCCAAGCCTTCAGTGCTGTCCAGCTGGCTTCTAATTGGCTTTCACATTGTGTTACTTGAAACGCGTTTTAAAAACATTTTTCAGTGGGAAATACTGGTGAGTGAATCCGAGTTTAATCAAGAAACATTAATTTAATTTAAACAGTATTGAGGGTGATTACAATGTTTATATCTACCCAATTACTCATTCAGTAGTGTCAATCCTGATTGGTGGGTCATATTACACATTGGCTAACTGTTCGTCCAATGGTAACGTATCTCACATTTTGTATACAAAACCCTAACATACCGGCAGTAATTGTAGAATTACAAAGACTCAATCACTGCTAAATTGCTTTGTAAAATAGTTAAGGTTTTGTAAAAACTGTTAACAAAAAGGAGATTACTCACATTGCTGTCTTAGATTATCCTTTAGGGTTTCCTGAGAATTATCTATAATTTACACAAATGCACACGTGTTAGTATAATAACCCATTTTAACATTAGTAATACCCTCCCCGAGACGGCATTCCAACGACTACGTCAGACAGAACCACGACAGCCGTTACGGAACCCTAGATCGATCGGGCAGAGTATCTAATACGTATCCAGGGGTTATGATACTTACAACAGAGCAGAACTTCGTTATTTGGGGGGGGGGGTATAATACCCGTGTATAATGCCTACATTTCAGATTTGAGAGAAAGAAAATAGTTGTGAACGATTTTTGACTGAAGGCCCGATGCATTCTTATATAGGGGCTGAGTTCGACTTTTACGCGGCCCACGTAAAGAGAGACAAGGGCCTACGCGGCCCGCGTCAACTCTGGTCAACAACATAGCTCGTCCGGGTCAGCAGGTACGGTTGCCGGGTGTTGGGCCACGTGGCGGCCCAAGGTTTCGCCACATTTTACCTTGTCGCGGCCCGCGTAAGGGTGAGCCCAAGGGCTACGCGGCTCGCCTCAAGCCCAAAAATCAGATTTTTAATTATTTTTAATAATATTCAAGGTATTCGGGGTCCGTTTTCACGTATGGGGTGTAATTTGGGACATATTGGGATATTTTAAAATATATTAGGGTGTCGAAAAATATTCGGGAGAGTGTCGGTTTAATTTAGGATTGTTATAATTTTACGCCGTATTTGATATAATTTATATGTTGTTTTTTAAGCACATCATCACCAAGTATCTTTCAAGTAATCAAACTGGACAAACTACACCAAGTCTCCAACCATTCCCATGTTGGAAGCATTCGTCTAGTTAAACCCACTTGGTTGCTTGGTGAGTTAGAGGTTTTACATTTTTGTCTTATATTCATATTCAAGACCATCCGAAGCATCCTTGTGATGCTTTGTGTATTGGTTAATTTCCAAGGTTAAAGGATTTATACTACCTTTGAATGACTATATACACATATCTATATAATCCAATACCAACCATGGTACTTGCCAAAATAATGGTAGGATATTATGTGTTAAGGTGAATAATATCTTACTTCTTGATTCCTCAATTTGGACTTCTAATGGTTAAATTGTGCCCATGAAAACACACTAAACATTGTGTCCAAATGAGTGCCTAGAAAAAGATTTGTTTTTGAATATATTTTCATACTTATAAAATTCCCAAATCCATTCCATCAATGAATCCATAGACTTATACACCTTTGTTTATCCTTTTAGGATAACCTCAGTGTTCCATCCTTCCAAACAATCAAGACTGACTTTGTGGAAAGCACTTGTAAATCGTGAGTATACTTGACATTCTTTCGTTTTAAACCACTTCTATGTGTAACATGTATAATCTATAAATTTTACAAGACACACACAACCAATCTTATGTAAACACTCAATCCATTAAAAACATGCTACTTGTTATACTTGACGTTTATACATTTTTGGACCTACAAAGAACAAATGATATCCAAAAGCCAAAGCATGATCCACTGATCAAGAAATAAGCAAAGATTGAACCAGTCTCTCCCCAAAGATAGTAAATCTTGAACACCTATTCAGAACATCGGTTCAAGAGCATGGATAACATTTGATGAAGACTTCGAACCGCTGTTCAAGAGTACCAACATTTGTTGAGTGCTAGCATGTATTGAAGACCAAAGCCCTGATCAAGCCAAATGTTTGATGAAGAAGACCAAACATCTGTTAGGCCAAACAGATGTTTTGACAAATGCAACCGAGAATAGCTTAGATAGTGTTTCTCAATGTAGCAGTACTTTATTTCATCAGTGTTTTAGTATAGTCTAGAACAGATGATAAGGTTGCTCAGATGTTTGCAAAATCGGAGAATCTTTTCTGTTAGTAATGTTAAATGTCACTATTAGGGTAACGTCAGCCAATCATTGAACAGAGCTTTCGTACTTGTATAAATAGATCACACCTGTTAGTGATCTATTAATCACACACACTCACATTTTCTCTTGTACGAACTGATTTATTTGTGTGATTTGCTGAGAGGGACTCTATAAAGTCAATCGTTTGTAAAACATTTGAATCCTTTGAATGATTAATGAAAAACAATCGTTGATGATGACTTCCAGTTTGTGAATATTATTGTGATAATCAATACTTGTTTGCAAACAAAGAAACTCAGTTTCTAACAACTGATATCAGTGCTTGGTCACGTTTAAACTTGATTTCCCAATCAGTTTATGACAAAAAGACCAGCTCATCAAAGATCCAATTTCAATTCATAGCTCAGGGTTGTTTAGTGCAGAACTGATAAAGTATCACTCACATACTTTGTTTTTCTTCAAACAAACTTGAGAAAATGGCACAATATGATTCCCACAACACCGGCTTTAGCAATAAACCGCCTATGCATGTCAGAACTAAATACAATATCTGGCAATGTAGAATGGGGCATATGCTATCTAAACAAAATACAGGGTGTTGGAGATCTGTGGTTTTTGGACCACATGTTCCAATGGTACCAAGTACCGAGAACACAAATGTATACGAGCCAAAGAAGCCTGAGAACTATTCTGAGCAAGACTATCAAAAATTCAAGTTAGATGCGATAGCCTTTAGTATTGTGGCTATAGCTCTACCGAATGATATCTATGTTGGCCTGTTGCATTGTAACAGTGCCAAGGAGTTGTGGGATGCACTAGAAGAACACTTCGGTGGGATAGAGGATGTTTTCGAGAACAATAGAGAAATCCCTAAGCAACAATATGAAACCTTCACACATGTCAAAAGGGAGACCCTGATACAACAGTTTGAATGTTTTTCTTATCTAATTAGTGAATTAAGTTGGTTAATAAAGAATTTATAAAGGCCACTTTAAGTCACCAATTTCTAAGATCTTTGCCTGAAAGTGGGACATTGTTGCGATAGTGATGAAAATATCCCTGATTTCAAGGACATAAGTCTGACCCAGCTACATGGAAAGCTCCTAACCTTTAAGAGGGAGCTTGTCCAAAAGAAAAAGCTCCAGGAAACTGGAAAAGTGTGTGATAGTTAGGTTTTCGGTAACACAAGACTTTTGAGTCAGGAAGGTTCATCATCTGGAATGGGAAATGATAGACTTTTGATCATTTTATTGATATATCAACTGGTATCAACTCTGAACAACATTTCACAAGCTATGCTTTTGCAGCAAATGATGAAACTCATGTTATTGATAATCAGTCGTTTGTCCTCGATGATCTAAAGCATATAGATCTAACTGATCTTAAGGAGATGGATATACTGCACCAGGTAGCCCTACTCAGTCTAAGAGCTAACAGTTTTTACAAAAGGACTGGTAGGACTTACCCAGGATTAAATGGTAGGTCCAAAGTAGGGTTGGATAAATCCAAAGTTAAATGTTTTAAGTGTAATAGGCTGGGACACTTTGCTACAGAATGCAAGGGTCAAACAAGTAACTCTGCACCAATGATTACATATCCTAGTCAAAGGACCCAATCTAATACACAACATCAGACTTATTCCTAAGCTACCCCTGGACCAAATGTGCAAAACACAGCTCACTTTGCACAGACAATGACTCCTATACCTGTACACTATGTCCATAAACTCCAAAGTCCTCAGGTCTTGTATGTTCAAATGCCAGTGGCACATGTTCAAGCATCACAAGCTACTCCTGTTCCCGCTACAACAGAGTCTAGTTAACAGAGTCTCCTTACATAGGGCTATGTTGACTGGAGTAGCTTGCCAAAGAATTTAACAGATGTAAGTTTTGCTTTAATAGCAAATGATAATGAGAAACATGTAAACTTTTGTTTTATGGCCATTGAGCATAATTCATGAGAAGTAAATCTAGTTCAAACTGCTGGTGGTGAAGAGATTGTTGGTAAACACGCTGAAAGCTCAAGTTAAGCACTTGTGGTTGACCAAGAGTGTGCAGGAAGGATGGATGAAAACAATCCCAAAAGTTCCACTGTTGTACTCAGTGCTGATCAAGTTGCTTTGGCTGCCTCAAAGGTATCTCCTCAAACTCTTAAAGAGCTGTGTTTAGAAAAGTGCATTATAGCCTTTGCTAATATAAAAGAGGTGAATGAAAATTTGAGAGAAAAGGTTCAAATCAGTGAACTTATTCTTGAAAAATTAAAAAGGAATTTTAAAACAAGAATAGCTGATAAAGACCTTGAATTAAGTAGCCTACAACATGAAGCATATGTAAACAAGGACCAACTACAGTCAACAATAGAAAATATCAAAACTATAATAAGGAGTTGGAATCCACACAGATCACCTGTGAAAATGGTTATGAGATGCTTCATGATAAACAGATTAAGAGCAATGTGAAGTTTGTGGTTGGTTTTAAAAAATATGACCAAAAACAAGAAACCCAAGCTTCTATTGATTGAAATGGTTAAGATTATACCAACTACATCAACTAGGGAAGAAATAAAAATCATTGAATCTTGTGGGAAGAAAATAATTCTTGAAAAACCACTAAGTTCCATTCAAGCTGATACACTTAGGTATAAGCTTAAACCTACTTGGTCAGATGAATGTGATGTTCAAGAAAATTTCAAACCCATTGATTTTACAAATCCAAATGGTATTGACCCACCCAAGATAAAAATCATTCCCCATACCAACTCTCAAACATATAATAAAACATCTGTACATGAAAAGAGAGAAAAAGGTAAGAAGAAAGATCAGGATCCAACACTAAAGTGTGATTTATGTGGAAGATCAAATCATATGACAAAACACTATTTTAAATTAAAAGCATATGATATTAATAGAACAAACAGTGTTTGTGTATGCTCTCCTGGCTGCATTTGTGGACAACTCAACCATTTGACTCAGCAATGATCTTTTCTCAAACCATTCGATGTAAATTAAAATAGGTCTAAAAAGAAAATGAACTTCAAAAGGGAAGATAGGCCTGGTAACAGGAATACCCAATCTATTTCCAAAAAAGTTGAGCATAATCAAACTGTTTATCCACAAAAGTCAAACCAACTTTCTGTATAGGGATCAGGTCAAACCTCTATTGCATCACAAAAGGCGCTACCTAGAGGTTATGGATAACCAGCCTGCAATAGACTGCCTTAGAGCTACATAGAACATGTACCGCAACCTCAAAAGCAAAGGGTAAATGTGCATCTTTATGGGCATCAACATCTTGTTGGGAATGGTCAACTTCCTACTGACCCAAGTGTGCCGCCATTTGCAGAGGGTCAAAAACATCTGTTGGAGATTGTCAAAAAATTCCTAGCAACCAAAGACCAATCCCAACAAGCTTTGGATCATCCACAAGATTGACCCATTCACCTTCATTTGTAGGGAACCACTGATGGTAATTTTAAAGTGCCAATAGAGGTTACCTGCACAACTACCCTTCCATCCCAATAACATAAAGAAAATTGTTATGCAAAAGCCAAAATTATGTCTCTTTTATTTACTTTATGTCTTAAAAAATCAGAAAACCAAAATTTATGTTTTAAAATCAAGAAAAGATTGACAAAATCATCCAAAAACTAAAACTCTGTTCAAAAGAGTTAAAAAAATTGTTGGAGTGGTTCAAAAGTCTATTCAAGTATGATAACCATTGTTTAAGGCAAAAAAGACCACTGTTTTCAAAACCACGGTTTGACTTTTAAAGGTCAAACAGCGCCACTGTTTCCATCCAAAACTCTGTTTAACTTAATAAAGGTTCCAAACAGAGGATTTTTAAAACTCTTTTGACCATAAGTCAAACAGATGTTTCAAAACATTGATCAAGTTATTCAAAAGTCTGTTGAGCACAACAAAGGTTTCAAATAGATATTTTGAAAAACAGATCTTTGGTATCTTCCTCAGAGGGTTTCCTATGTAGGACCCACTTTTTGAACAGAGGTTTGCTATGACAAATAACAACTGACCACGTGGACTAAAAGGTAACCGTTGTCCACGCTGGCATCCCTATTCCATTAACCCTATAAAACCTATGAGAAAATAAAGTTCACTTCTATCCTCCAATAATGAAATTTTTTAAAGCATTTCAAAAGAGAAAAACTTCTCTTTTGCTTTTACCAAACTCTGTTTCAATGAAAAGATCATCTGATTAAAATATTTTCAAAAGATTTGAACAATTAGTTCGTCATGGCTCTTGAAATCAAAACCCCTCACAATTAATTGCCGTCTCTTGTACAAGACATCAAGAATATGGACTTTCATCTCATCATTGACATCATCAATTTATTAAATATCTCTACATCCTCACCACCGACGCACCCATCCAGGTTTCCACACTTAGAGAATTTTGGGCAAATGCAAAATTATCCTTGCAAAACAAACAAAGCTCTTTCTCATTAAATCCACAGTCAACAAAGAACATGTGGAAATCACAGCGGAATCCATCTCCACCATGTTCCATCTAGAGGATTTGACAAGTATGAAAACTTACCCCAAAAATAACTTACAAGTTGAGTTCATAGAAAGGGGCTATGAAGGTCAGATGGTGGAAGCAACACTTTTTAAACCAAAGTTCCCACCTAAAATGAAATTCTTTTTCCATACTCTCTTGGTTTGCCTATCTACCAAAACCACTTCTTTTAATGAGATTCCCCTAAAAATTCAGTATCTAGGGTATGCTATTTAAAAAAATTTAAATCATATGCTATCCCAAACACTGTTTCTTGATTTGGTAGAAAATTTGAGGGCAATCAAGAGAGGAATTGGCTATCCTTTTCTTATATATATCCAAGGCTGTTGAGCTTCTACCTAAAAAATGTTTTAAGAAAAGAAATTTTGAAAAAGGTGAAGCATTACAAAGCAATAGTCTCTCACACGAAACTTTTACTCGCATGATGGCCAAAGGCCAAGAAAATGTGGCAATTGAAAACCTTTTAGAAAACCAAGCAATAGATGTTGCAACATCTGTTGCAGAGCCCACTGCTCCTGGTGACCATTGTGCAAATCCCAGCATTGTGGAACCCACACAAGACATTTCCAAACAAACCTCATCCATTCCTGTCCCTAAATCAAAAAGAAAAACCACAAAAAGGGTATCTCTGGGGGTTGAGATGCCAGAGATCCCTTTTGCAACACAAAAGCAACAAACTCAATCATCTATTGTTACTTCCTCACACAGATGCAAACATCTCCACCAAGCCGAACTCCTCACTCTTCCTCATAAAAGGAAGGTGTTGCAAGCACATGGGACATAAGTCAAGGGGGATATATATCATTTGATTATTTCTTCTCAAGCCCCCTCTCCAAGGGCTACTTCTCCTTGAATGAACTAACCACTTCAACAGTCCATTCACCCTTACAAAAATTTCTTGATGCAATTGACACATCTGACTTGTAGATACCTAGTCCCTCTTACCAACAAATCAAAGAGAGTTCACTTCAACAAGTGACTAGGGCAAGTTCTGGGATCATTGCTATCCCATAAGCAGAGGAGGCTACACCTCCTGTATCCAAAGAGATACATGTTGGTATCTCAAGTGGGGCAGTTACTACAACGGTTAAGAAAACAGTCTCATAGTTGGACAGTGGTTACATCTCTAACACCCCCTTGAAGGCAACAACTGTTGAGACACTAGTCTCTACACCAGTTGGAAATCCCCAGTACTAAGAACACGGGGCACTTGGTATAAAACCAAGTTTAACCACTTCTAGTGGGAATTCAGATGATCCTGTTAATTCAGGTGATGGATTAAACTCTCAAGAATTGAAGGAGAGAGTGACACAGTTGGAAACATCTGTTGGAGAGATCAAGGATATGATGAAAATCCTACTCAGAAACTCCACACCCAGACCTACCAATGCAGACATTGCAAAAGAAATGTGGGCTAATGTTCAACAATACCTACGTCTTCAAAAGCAAGCTGCTGAAGAAAGATATACCATGCAGATAGAACTTGTACACCAAATAGTGGATGCCAGATATCAAGATACACAGGCAGAAGTTAAAGCCATTAAAGACTTTATCTTTGAAAACATTGGTGAAGCTCTAACTCTCCCCAAATACGATGATACCAAGAAGGGGGAGATAGAAGAATGCATGAGGAAGCTCCCACCCTCAGTCAAAAAGGCTAGCAAAAAGCTTGACATTGTTGCACTTAAAAGGGCTAGGAAAAAAGAAATTAGTAAACAAATTGAGAAGAAAAAGAAAAGGGATACTAAGGAAGCAAATATGCAGATCACAGTGCAGGAGATCATCAAAAGAAAAGAAATCCAAGACACCCAAGGTTGTTCAACAGAGGTTCCAACATAGGTTAGTCAAAGCACTACTTCAACTATCCAAACCAGTGTTCCATCTATCACAACCCAAACCACTACTCCCACCTCCATTACTCTAATCACCACCACTTCCACTGCCCAAACATATATTGCCACTTCAAAAGTAACTTCCACACCCACTATCCTTGATCAACTAGAATTAGAAAATTTATCAAAAGAGATACAGTCTTTCTATTCCACAACTGACACTAGCCAACTTACCTTTCCATCCCTTAAAAGGTATCAAAAGCCCAAAAATGTACAAGAATACCTTGAGGTGAAAATTATGCAGGCTGAGAAGATAATTGCTTTCAAAAGGAAAGGTAAAAGTGATAAGGAGGCTTAGCAAATCATATCTGCAGAGTAGAAAACTCAATCCAGGTATCAAGCCCACTCTTCCCAACTGGACTGCAAGTAGAAAACCTGTTGGCATTAAAGTAGTTGAGCTTACAAGAATGAAAGAAGAGATGGTGGCTGCCAAATATGGCACTTTGAATCAATGGCAAAATGGGATGAGCCAACAATCAGGGCAACTTGTAAGAAACTTGAAGCTTTAAGAGCTAAAGACCCCTCCGTCCCAAGAGAGTCAAACTATGAAGACTTACCTATCAGTTCAAAGGCTGTTAGATCTGAAATTCCATCTGCAAGTCAAGCTTCTTCATTGGTGAGAAGCAATCTTAAAAAACGGAAGGATAGGTCTGCAGAGGATGTAAAAAGAATTGAAGAAGACATCATGAAGGAAGGGATAAAAAACATGATTATGTATGAACTTCCTGATGTAAATCAAGCTGATCCGAAAGGTCAGGTCATAGGAATGCAAATCTGATGTGTGCAAAATACAACATATAAATTACATCAAATGAGGCATAAAACTAACCCTTTTTAGTACTAATGTTGGAAAAGTGAGTTTTTGTCTTCCTTTTGAATTTACAGGACCGAATGAGCTTAAACGAGCAAAAGGAACAAATATACTGTGACATCTGTGCCTCTATGACCATCATACAAATACGACTCCAATGAAATCTTGTGTTTCACTCTTGGAATTTGTATAATTACATGTGACATTTACACATATCAATTCTTGTTCGATTTCGAGCTCTTAGTCGCTTTCTGGAAGTCATACGCAAACTGTTACAAAAATATAATCATTTTAACATGAAAAACACTCCGGAATAGTGACATAAGCTTAACATACCTTAAATAACCTTTACATAACTTAGAAATAAGTTTTGAAGGGTTTGGTATGGCAAAAACAAGTTTATTTGATCACAGGGACTATTTGCGACAAACTGCAAAAGTCTGCCAAATCGTATAGCAATGTACACTACGGAACAAGATCATACGCTAAACATACCCAAATACCCTTAACATAACTTAGAAATAAGTTTTGAGGGGTTCGGTATGCGAAAATACGTTTATTTGATCACAAGGATAAAAGCGTCAAAAAGTGCGTAAGTTTGCATATACGCGCATATCTTACATTCTGACCTTATCCGGACATCCAAAAATTTTTATAATCACTAAAATATTATATTATAGTGATAGGAATGCAAAAATATCATTCGTCTATTAATTTGGATCGTTTTCGCGTCCGTTCGAGTTTCGTCGTAATTAACCAAATAACGTGATTGTACGACCAAACGAACCGACATCCGAGATGTTTCCAAGAATATTTCAAGTCCCCTATGCTTTAACGTCCTTTAGAGCCTTGAAATTGGGTTAACGGGGGTTAAACACATCAAAAATCAAGTTTTTGGGCTGCAGGGACCTGTTTTGACAAAATTCGAAACTTCTAACCAGACTACTAGGCTGGGTGCGACAGCTGTTGCTGTTTCTTTCGCGGCCCGTGAGGCCTGGAGCTGGCAGATTCAATGAATCCTTCAAATCAGCTGCTGAATTGGTTTTTAATCCAAGTTTTTGCATACTATGGGCTGGTTTAAGTGTTCCCCAAGCCCCCAAATCAGTAGCTAGCATGTGTAGGGTCAAGATCATGCCTTGATCAATTCAAAAACACATGGCATTGATCCAAGGGCACTTGAAAATCTATAAATAGCAAGGGGTTTTTCCATTGTTCCTTGCTCATTTGCTTCATCTTCTCTAATCTGCTCTAAGTGGAGGCAATCACATTGTTGAAGGACACCTACCTGAGCATTCTTAGTCTTCTTCTCAAGCATTGGATTCTTGTAAGTATTCCTCCATGCCTTTCTTGTTATTTTAAGCAAGAAAGACAAACAATGTTTGACTTTCTACTTTGACCATGATTTGGTCAAGACAAATTTCGTTTGAACTTTGCAACGTGAGCGTAATCACGATAGTTATAGTCCCTTGTGACTATACCTACTGATTACCACGTTGATTAGTCGAAGTGACGAGTCAAATTTCCAGTCAAAATGCACGATTATGTGCATTTTGCAACGAAACTATTTTCGGGTATCAAAACACTTTGTTTTGATATCAAATTAGTTTTCTAACTTAGTTAAACATATTTTAACATGTTTAACTCGTCACTTTTAGTTTAGTGCTTATTTAGGGTCGTAAGTCAAGCGATCTTGACAACCGCTTAGACTTTCGAACCCGACCCCGACCCATTTGGCCGATCATTAGGATCCGACCAAACATATTTTGTGACCATAGTTGTATAGGGAATAACCTTCTGAGGTTATACCTTATGGTCACTTAGTTTGATAAGTTGTATGATAGGTAGTTTATATGGCTTAGTAAAATGACCAAAATGCCCTTTTTAGGCATAATTTGAATTTAAGCATATGTAACTTCAATTTTGACACTTAAACTGATTATGCAACAATATTAAACATGTTAGGGCATATAATACCTGTCATAGGACTAGTTAGGCTATTCGAATGCGCTTTTGCACAAATGACGCGCTAAAGTAGCATAGACTACCTTAACGGGTCATAACGGGTCGTAAGCACTTAGGATAGGTTCCAATTTAGAATGTAGGCTTTGTTAAACCATATTGTATGGGCTCCAATACTCATTTGGTTTACAAGACCTCATTCTACCCGATCTCCCGATTTAGGTGTCGAATTATTAACTTAGTGATCCGATACTAGGTGCCACTTGATTGCTTGATTTGCCCGTGGTTTTTAGTTTACTTAATCGAGGATCCTTAGCAATCTCAGGTGAGTACATAGTCCCCTCTTTTACCGTGTTCAACTGTTTTGGGGTGATACACATGTGCCTACTTGTTACTTTCATGCTTTCACGCTTTCATGACATATACTTGCTATGTTCATCTAATACACATATAGTACACGATTTCAATTATGTTTTGCTTCGTATGTTGAATTAGCTTGCTTTGCACAACGATTTCAAGGATCCATTTTGCTTCATATGTTGACTTAACATATCTAGAACCTTGATTTCATGAACACTCTACTGAGTACATGGTTTACAAAGGCATTTTACCTGACATGCTCACATTGATTATGACATTTTGGTATGTAAAACGAGATTAGATACATTCATTAACACTTATCCCACCGACAGGTAGTATGTATGGTTTACCATAGGTTTGCTAACCTCATTCCCGCTTCCTAGTTGGTTTGGAAGTATCCATCTGGGGAATGACAGAACCCGATGAACATTGATAAACCTTTGTCTTTATAAAGGTTATCTGACAGACGACCATGCTTGAATGTATTCGTTAACAAACCTTATAAATGTTTATATCGACAAAAGCAACTATTTTAAAACATAACTTGTGACATAAACTTTCATTCATTCAAAGACATTGTCTTGTACACGACATTTGGTTATACATATACATGAAATTATACACATGGTTTGAGTAAATACTCTTTATTCACCATACAAGACATTGATTATACGAGACATGGATTGTCCCGACATTATGACATGATACATTGTTTATACATGATTTTTGACATTGGTGATAAGACATTACTGGTGGTTAATTGGTAAGTGTTTTAAATAACGAGGCGTGTGTAATGTGATAAAAGCATGGTGGATATGCTGCTGGTACTTACTATATATACGTGCTTTTATGATATTACATATCCTAGCGTTTTCTAAATCACTTCGACAAAGACAAAGACATGATACACTTATACAAAGACATGACATATTGTTCACAAGACACTGTTTTACAAATGACACATTTTACACAAATTCATTTTTATTGGTTAATTATTTAACCATACATTTTTCTTTTATATCATCTGATTATCTTATTGATTTTCACATGATTTTATGAAAGAAAACATTTTACAAGATTCATGACTACTTCTCGTTAAACACTTCTTTTAACTTACAAGTCATGAATCCTTCAACAACAAAACCTATGTATCTCACATGCATTTTTATGCTAACGTAGCTATTTTCACATGTGTTTCAGGAGCTAATGTTTGGTGATGATCGTGACACACTTAGGCGGACTTGGGCCTTAGTGACTTAAAATCCAGCAAGACAAGTTTAAATTATGTTCCGTTTCCCTGTTTAAACTAAGACAACGTAAACACTTTATTTAATAAAACCAAACTTTAAGTTCCATGTGTTGTGAAACATTGATTTTGTTACGGCACTCCCCAACGTTTCTGCCGCGGTTTGTTGTTTTACGTGGTCGGGGTGTGACAGAAGAGTTGGTATCAGAGCTCATGGTTATAGGGAAATTAGGTTATTAGTAATGCTTTGACCTAGACTATAACCTTCGTAGGACCCTAACACAAGTTATCTTGTGTTTAGATCTTAAAACAAAACCGCCACCTATCTTTAGGTGGCAACCACAACAAGAACACAAATTAAATCAATAATCTATTCTTAGATGATTTGTTTTAGGCGTTTAGCCTTCAAAGTTTTCAAATCTTGTCAAAGTTTGGGTCTTTATAATGTGAACAAGTGCAATCTGGAAGGGTGGGTGGCTGTACCTCGAGTTTTCTGTCTAAGGCTAGAGTGCTCGTACAAATCCGCAGTATCGGACCAGTCACTCTTACCTGGGAACTCTTGGGGTGAGTGTCCACTTATAGGCTAAAGCATGTCTTCGCGATACATTATTATGACCTATTTACTTTGATCAGCCACTGTGCGTCGTTTGTTTGTTCGAGGTAATGAACGGATGATCGCCTTCCTTATGTTTCGTCAATATCTTCAATACCTCTTTGGTTTATTCAAATGTGAATCTCACTCGTTTCTTATGTTTCCTTGTTAGAATGCCTCCTAGACGCGATCAAACCCAGGATACTGTACTCGCAACCCTAGTCGCTCAGCAGATTGCTGCTGTGATTCCGAACCTTATTACTCAGATAAACCAAGCGAATAACAATAACAACAATAACAATGCTCAGTGTAGCTACAAAACGTTCAATTCAGCTAAACCACTGAAATTAATAGGGTCTCAAGGAGCAACTGCACTCCTACAATGGTTCGAGAGTCTAGAAAGCACATTCCGACATATTCAGTGTCCAAATGAGCGAAAGGTTGAATTCGCATCTAGTGTTTTTGAGAAACGAGCATTAACATGGTAGAACGGTGTGATGAGAGACAAGGGTGCCGATGTGGCATTGGCTCAAACCTGGGAAGAGCTTCGAGCTCTAATGATGAGGGAATTCTGTCCTCGTCATGAACTCAGGGCATTGGAAATGGAATTCGGTGATCTTAAGAAAGACAGTGGTGAACATCGAGGCTACACTGATCGTTATGAGGAACTAGGTTTGTTATGTCCTACCATGGTTATGCCTTTGGATAAGGCGATTGAAAAATACATTGATGGCCTCCCTGACCCAGTTCAGGACATTGTTACTGGAAGCAACCCTACCACAGTCAGACAGGTCATTGAACTATCTGCTACCCTGACTGAATCTCAAGTCAGGAAGGGTAAACTATTCCGAAAAGGTGAAAAGAAACCATCAGATGAGACAAAACCAAAGGATAAGCAGACTGAGTCCTCCAAGAGGACAAAGAAGCGTAAGGCTTCCCAGAATTTCGCTGTGGTTGCTCAAAACAATCAAGCTGTTCCTAACCAACCAGCTCAACCCCCTGCTAAGAAGCCATACAATGGAACTGCACTTCTGTGCAACCAATGTAACCTTCATCATCATGCTAATGTACATTGCCGTAAATGCTTAAATTATGGACTTGTTGGTCTTATAGCTAGGGTTTGCCAAGCTGCGACTACACAAAATCAAGTTGATAACAACCCTGCTCAAGCTCGTTTTCCACCTGGTTCTTGCTACAACTATGGCGAGATGGGCCATTTCAGAAACAATTGCCCAAGGCTTAATAATGCAAATCCAGCCCATGGATGAGCATTTGGCTAACTAGAAGCCGATGCTGCTATGAAAAAATCGAACTTTATGCGTTATTTCTTTTGTTATCCAAGACTTTAAAACGATTAGTTTGGTTTATAAATAAATTTTTATTTGCATTTCGATGTACGAAAACAAATGTGGTTACACGTATGAATGATATACCACTACGATACCGACACCAAGGAACCGTGTTCCTTGCAAGGCAAACTACTCACGTAGTTCTTTCATCTTTGAGATCGATCGCGATCTCAACACAAATCCTAAGTACGTGTTTCTTTTAAGAAACAAAGTACAAGGTACAAGTTACAACTCTGGACGAATACACTAAAGTACCACTTTAAATCCTTAATTTGATACCTAAGGGTACTTCCGTAAGTCCTTAATTGGTCTTACGCAATATACATATCATATCTTCCTGGTTTCACGATATTTTACACAACATATGAGTTCAAAAGATTATACATGTTTTCAAAAACGTCATACATGATTTCAAAATCATCTCACATGGTTTTAAAACATTTTATAAACATATTTACTTAGCAAACCTAGTACAAGGTCTCGAAACATTTCTCGCTACATGAATTCCAAATCCTTATAGGATCTTCCTATCTTCATAGTTAGATCCTTGTGGATGATTAAAGCGCAAAATCAAAGTCCTTAATTGGATTCTTTGTGTGCTTTAATACGTATGTTACGATTCAATGAAGACAAAACCGAATCCGTATAAGATCATCCTATCTTCATAGATAGATTCTTGAGGATGTATAAAGTACTAATTGAAGTCCATTGATTGGATTCCTGGTGTACTTTAAATGCATATGTACAAATCGACGACAAGTTAATAACAAGTAATAACAAACAAAATTAATAACAAGCTTATAACAAGTTGATAACCAAGTTGACAATTGTATGATTATGTGATTAGGTGTTTATGTGTTTGTGTGTTGACCTAATTAAAGAGACCCTATAAGTGATCTAGCCAAAGTTATCACAAGGTTGTTTGTTTGATTCTATCCCCTACACATTATAAAATAAACTATGCGGACTGTGCAAGGAATTATGTAATTATGGATGCATACATAATTATGGAATTCAATGCACAGAAACCACAGCAAGTTTCGTCATGTGTTAACTTAAACAAGAAACAAAGGCTATCTATTTTCATTTCCATTTCTAATAAAGCATCCACTGAGGAAAAATGAACTAGCTACTCATTTTTCGCTTCTGAAAGAGATATCCACTGGGAAATGAATAATCCATTCGAGAACCGTGTTCATTTTCGTTTCTAATGAAGTATCCATTGAGGAAAATGAATTATTCATTCATTTTAGCTTCTTAAGAAATACCCACTAAGGAAAAAGAATAAATTCATTCCGCTTCTGCTGAAGTATCCACTGAGGAAAATGAATTATCCATTCATTTTCACTTCTAAAGAAATATCCATTGGGGAATGAATAATCCTGTATCGATTATTTCATTTCCACTGCTGACGAAGTATCCACTGAGGAAAAATGAATTATCCATTCATTTTCGCTTCTAAAGAAATATCCATCGGGGAAATGAATATTCTTCACAATAATCCTTCATTTCCACTTCTGACGTAGTACCCACCGTGGAAAATGAATTATCCATTCATTTTCACTTCCAAAGAAATATCCATTGGGGAAATGAATAACTTATTTAACAATCCTTCATTTCTACTTCTGACGAAGTATCCATTGAGGAAAATGAATTATCCATTCATTTTCGCTTCTGAAGAAATAACCATTGAGAAATGAACAGCTTATACATTCCTTCATTTCCATTTCTGACAATAGTATCCATTGGAGAAAATGAATTATCTATTCATTTCCGCTTTTGAAGAAATATCCATTGGAAATGAATAACCTAATCACCTTTCATTTCTACTTTTGACGAAGAATCCATTGATGAAAATGAATTATCCATTCATTTTTGCTTCTGCAGAATAACCACTGGGGAAAATGAAATACAAATCCTTGTAGAATCTTCTTTAATAGTTAGATTCTTAAAGGGGCACTTAAAGTACTCCTTTTAAATCCGTGATTAGATTTCTAAGAATGCTTTACAAGACATTGAAACAAAGGGGCAAATCCTTAGAAGATCTTTCTATCCTAATAGTTAGACTCTAAAAGGATACTCACAGAACCATTGGTTGATTAGGATTTCTACGAATACAATCCTTAATTTGATACCTAAGGGTACTTTCGTAAGTCCTTAATTGGTCTTACGCAATATACATATCATATCTTCCTGGTTTCACGATATTTTACACGACATATGAGTTCAAAATATTATACATGTTTTCGAAAACCTCATACATGATTTCAAAATCATCTCACATGGTTCTAAAACATTTTATAAGCATATTTACTTAGCAAACCTAGTACAAGGTTTTGAAACATTTCTCGCTACACGAATTCCAAATCCTTATAGGATCTTCCTATCTTCAAAGTTAGATCCTTGTGGATGATTAAAGCGCAAAATCAAAGTCCTTAAATGGATTCTTTGTGTGCTTTAATACGTATGTTACTATTCAATGAGGACAAAACCGAATCCTTATAAGATCATCCTATCTTCATAGATAGATTCTTGAGGATGTATAAAGTACTAATAGAAGTCCATTGATTGGATTCCTGGTGTACTTTAAATTCATATGTACAAATCGATGACAAGTTAATAACAAGTAATAACAAACAAAATTAATAACAAGCTGATAACAAGTTGATAACCAAGTTGACAATTGTATGATTATGTGATTAGGTGTTTATGTGTTGACCTAATTAAAGAGACCCTATAGGTGATCTAGCCAAAGTTATCACAAGGTTGTTCGTTTGATTCTATCCCCTACACATTATAAAATAAACTGTGCGGACTGTGCAAGGAATTAGGTAATTATGGATGCATACATAATTATGGAATTCAATGCACAGAAACCACAGCAAGTTTCGTCATGTGTTAACTTAAACAAGAAACAAAGGCTATCTATTTTCATTTCCATTTCTGATTAAACATCCACTGAGGAAAAATGAACTAGCTACTCATTTTTCGCTTCTGAAAGAGATATCCACTAGGAAATGAATAATCCATTCGAGAAACGTGTTCATTTTCGTTTCTAATGAAGTATCCATTGAGGAAAATGAATTATCCATTCATTTTCGCTTCTGAAGAAATACCCACTGAGGAAAAAGAATAAATTCATTCCGCTTCTGCTGAAGTATCCACTGAGGAAAATGAATTATCCATTCATTTTCACTTCTAAAGAAATATACATTGGGGAATGAATAATCCGGTATCGATTCTTTCATTTCCACTTCTGACGAACTATCCACTGAGGAAAAATGAATTATCCATTCATTTTCGCTTCTAAAGAAATATCCATCGGGGAAACGAATATTCTTCACAATAATCCTTCATTTCCACTTCTGACACAGTACCCACCGAGAAAAATGAATTATCCATTCATTTTCGCTTCCAAAGAAATATCCATTGGGGAAATGAATAACTTATTTAACAATCCTTCATTTCTACTTCTGACGAAGTATCCATTGAGGAAAATGAATTATCCATTCATTTTTGCTTCTGAAGAAATAACCATTGAGAAATGAACAACTCATACATTCCTTCATTTCCGTTTCTGACAATAGTACCCATTGGAGAAAATGAATTATCTATTCATTTCCTCTTTTGAAGAAATATCCATTGGAAATGAATAACCTATTCACCTTTCATTTCTACTTCTAACGAAGAATCCATTGAGGAAAATGAATTATCCATTCATTTTCGCTTATGCAGAATAACCACTGGGGAAAATGAAATACAAATCCTTGTAGAATCTTCTTTAATAGTTAGATTCTTAAAGGGGCACTTAAAGTACTCCTTTTAAATCCTTGATTGGATTTCTAAGAATGCTTTACAAGACATTGAAACAAAGGGGCAAATCCTTACAAGATCTTTCTATCCTAATAGTTAGACTCTAAAAGGATACTCACCGAACCATTGGTTGATTTGGATTTCTACGAATACAATCCTTAATTTGATACCTAAGGGTACTTTCGTAAGTCCTTAATTGGTCTTACGCAATATACATATCATATCTTCCTGGTTTCACGATATTTTACCCAACATATGAGTTCAAAATATTATACATGTTTTCGAAAACCTCATACATGATTTCAAAATCATTTCACATGGTTTTAAAACATTTTATAAGCATATTTACTTAGCAAACCTAGTACAAGGTTTTGAAACATTTCTCGCTACACGAATTCCAAATCCTTATAAGATCTTCCTATCTTCAAAGTTAGATCCTTGTGGATGATTAAAGCGCAAAATCAAAGTCCTTAATTGGATTCTTTGTGTGCTTTAATACGTATGTTACTATTCAATGAGGACAAAACCGAATCCTTATACGATCATCCTATCTTCATAGATAGATTCTTGAGGATGTATAAAGTACTAATTGAAGTCCATTGATTGGATTCCTGGTGTACTTTAAATGCATATGTACAAATCGATGACAAGTTAATAACAAGTAATAACAAACAAAATTAATAACAAGCTGATAACAAGTTGATAACCAAGTTGACAGTTGTATGATTATGTGATTAGGTGTTTATGTGTTTGTGTGTTGACCTAATTAAAGAGACCCTATAGGTGATCTACCCAAAGTTATCACAAGGTTGTTCGTTTGATTCTATGCCCTACACATTATAAAATAAACTGTGCGGACTGTGCAAGGAATTATGTAATTATGGATGCATACATAATTATGGAATTCAATGCACAGAAACCACAGCAAGTTTCGTCATGTGTTAACTTAAACAAGAAACAAAGGCTATCTATTTTCATTTCCATTTCTGATAAAGCATCCACTGAGGAAAAATGAACTAGCTACTCATTTTTCGCTTCAGAAAGAGATATCCACTGGGAAATGAATAATCCATTCGAGAACCGTGTTCATTTTCGTTTCTAATGAAGTATCCATTGAGGAAAATGAATTATCCATTCATTTTCGCTTCTGAAGAAATACCCACTAAGGAAAAAGAATAAATTCATTCCGCTTCTGCTGAAGTATCCACTGAGGAAAATGAATTATCCATTCATTTTCACTTCTAAAGAAATATCCATTGGGGAATGAATAATCCGGTATCGATTCTTTCATTTCCACTTCTGACGAAGTATCCACTGAGGAAAAATGAATTATCCATTCATTTTCGCTTCTAAAGAAATATCCATCGGGGAAATGAATATTCTTCACAATAATCCTTCATTTCCACTTCTGACACAGTACCCACCGAGAAAAAGGAATTATCCATTCATTTTCGCTTCCAAAGAAATATCCATTGGGGAAATGAATAACTTATTTAACAATCCTTCATTTCTACTTCTGACGAAGTATCCATTGAGGAAAATGAATTATCCATTCATTTTTGCTTCTGAAGAAATAACCATTGAGAAATGAACAACTTATACATTCCTTCATTTCCGTTTCTGACAATAGTATCCATTGGAGAAAATGAATTATCTATTCATTTCCTCTTTTGAAGAAATATCCATTGGAAATGAATAACCTATTCACCTTTCATTTCTACTTCTAACGAAGAATCCATTGAGGAAAATGAATATCCATTCATTTTCGCTTATGCAGAATAACCACTGGGGAAAATGAAATACAAATCCTTGTAGAATCTTCTTTAATAGTTAGATTCTTAAAGGGGCACTTAAAGTACTCCTTTTAAATCCTTGATTGGATTTCTAAGAATGCTTTACAAGACATTGAAACAAAGGGGAAAATCCTTACAAGATCTTTCTATCCTAATAGTTAGACTCTAAAAGGATACTCACAGAACCATTTGTTGATTTGGATTTGTACGAATACAATCCTTAATTTGATACCTAAGGGTACTTTCGTAAGTCCTTAATTGGTCTTACGCAATATACATATCATATCTTCCTGGTTTCACGATATTTTACACAACATATGAGTTCAAAATATTATACATGTTTTCGAAAACCTCATACATGATTTCAAAATCATCTCACATGGTTTTAAAACATTTTATAAGCATATTTACTTAGCAAACCTAGTACAAGGTTTCGAAACATTTCTCGCTACACGAATTCCAAATCCTTATAAGATCTTCCTATCTTCAAAGTTAGATCCTTGTGGATGATTAAAGCGCAAAATCAAAGTCCTTAATTGGATTCTTTGTGTGCTTTAATACGTATGTTACTATTCAATGAGGACAAAACCGAATCCTTATAAGATCATCCTATCTTCATAGATAGATTATTGAGGATGTATAAAGTACTAATTGAAGTCCATTGATTGGATTCCTGGTGTACTTTAAATGCATATGTACAAATCGACGACAAGTTAATACAAGTAATAACAAACAAAATTAATAACAAGCTGATAACAAGTTGATAACCAGGTAGACAATTGTATGATTATGTGATTAGGTGTTTATGTGTTTGTGTGTTGACCTAATTAAAGAGACCCTATAGGTGATCTAGCCAAATTTATCACAAGGTTGTTCGTTTGATTCTATCCCCTACACATTATAAATTAAACTGTGCGGACTGTGCAAGGAATTATGTAATTATGGATGCAAACATAATTATGGAATTCAATGCACAGAAACCACAGCAAGTTTCGTCATGTGTTAACTTAAACAAGAAACAAAGGCTATCTATTTTCATTTCCATTTCTGGTAAAGCATCCACTGAGGAAAAATGAACTAGCTACTCATTTTTCGCTTCTGAAAGAGATATCCACTAGGAAATGAATAATCCATTCGAGAAACTTGTTCATTTTCGTTTCTAATGAAGTATCCATTGAGGAAAATGAATTATCCATTCATTTTCGCTTTTGAAGAAATACCCACTGAGGAAAAAGAATAAATTCATTCCGCTTCTGCTGAAGTATCCACTGAGGAAAATGAATTATCCATTCATTTTCACTTCTAAAGAAATATCCATTGGGGAATGAATATTCCGGTATCGATTCTTTCATTTCCACTTCTGACGAAGTATCCACAGAGGAAAAATGAATTATCCATTCATTTTCGCTTCTAAAGAAATATCCATCGGGGAAATGAATATTCTTCACAATAATCCTTCATTTTCACTTCTGACACAGTACCCACCGAGAAAAATGAATTATCCATTCATTTTCGCTTCCAAAGAAATATCCATTGGGGAAATGAATAACTTTTTTAACAATCCTTCCTTTCTACTTCTGACGAAGTATCCATTGAGGAAAATGAATTATCCATTCATTTTTGCTTCTGAAGAAATAACCATTGAGAAATGAACAACTTATACATTCCTTCATTTCCGTTTCTGACAATAGTATCCATTCGAGAAAATTAATTATCTATTCATTTCCTCTTTTGAAGAAATATCCATTGGAAATGAATAACCTATTCACCTTTCATTTCTACTTCTAACGAAGAATCCATTGAGGAAAATGAATTATCCATTCATTTTCGCTTATGCAGAATAACCACTGGGGAAATTGAAATACAAATCCTTGTAGAATCTTCTTTAATAGTTAGATTCTTAAAGGGGCACTTAAAGTACTCCTTTTAAATCCTTGATTGGATTTCTAAGAATGCTTTACAAGACATTGAAACAAAGGGGCAAATCCTTACAAGATCTTTCTATCCTAATAGTTAGACTCTTAAAGGATACTCACAGAACCATTGGTTGATTTGGTTTTACCATTAATCATATCCCTCATCTCCACTTCCTGCTTTAATCGAGGGAGTGTCCATTAGGGGATGAGCATCATAGGTATAATAACCTATTCCTACTTCCCGCATTACCTGAGGAAGCATCTACTAGGGAATGATAAAGTTATGCCTTACGTGGAGATCTTTGATGGGTTACTCTATGTAAATAGATAAAACTCTAGATTTCCGCGTAAGACAATTGTTTAACACAACTATACAGACAGACTCCTACGAATAAATTTCGGGAACGAATTTACTAAAGTAGGGGAGACTGTGACATCTGTGCCTCTACGACCATCATACAAATACGAATCCAATGAAATCTTGTGTTTCACTCTCGGTATTTGTACAATTACATGTGACATTTACACATATCAATTCTTGTTCGATTTCGAGCTCTTAGTCGCTTTCTAGAAAGTTATACGCAAACTGTTACAAAAACATAATTAGTTTAACGCGACAAACACTCAGGAATAGTGACATAAGCTTAACATACCGTAAATAACCTTTACATAACTTAGAAATAAGTTTTGAAAGGATTGGTATGGCAAAAACAAGTTTATTTGATCATAGGGACTATTTGCGACAAACTGCAAAAGTCTACCGATTCGTATAGCAACGTACACTCCGGAACAATATCATAAGCTAAAAATACCCCAAATACCCTTAACATAGCTTAGAAATAAGTTTTAAGGGGTTCGGTATGCGAAGATACACTTATTTGATCACAAGGACTCAAAGCATCAAAAAGTGCGTAAGTTTGCATATACGCGCATATCTTACGTTCTGACCATATCCGGACATTCAAAAATATTTTTAATCACTAAAATATCATATTTTAGTGATTGGAATGCAAAAATACCATTCGTCATTTAATTTGGATCGTTTTCGCATCCGTTCGAGTTTCGTCGTAATTAACCGAATAACGCGATCCTATGGCCAAACGAACCGACATCCGAGATGTTTCCAAGCATATTTCAAGTCCCCTATGCTTTAACATCCTTGTAGAGCCTTAAAATTGGGTTAACGGGGGTTAAACGCGTCAAAAATCAAGTGTTTAGGCTGCGGGGACCTGTTTTGACAAAATTCGAAACTTCTGACTAGACTACTAGGCTGGGCGCGACAACTGTTGCTGTTTCTTTCGTGGCCCGCGAGGCTTTGAGCTGGCAGATTCAATGAATCCTTCAAATCAGCTGCTGAATAGATTTTTAATCCTAGTTTTTGCATACTATGGGCTGGTTTAAGTGTTCCCCAAGCCCCCAAATCAGTAGCTAACATGTGTAGGGTCAAGATCATGCCTTGATCAATTCAAAAACACATGGCGTTGATCCAAGGGCACTTGAAAATCTATAAATAGCAAGGGGTTTTCCATTGTTCCTTGCTCATTTGCTTCATCTTCTCTAATCTGCTCTAAGTGGATGCAATCACATTGTTAAAGGCCACCTACCTGAGCATTCTTAGTCTTCTTCTCAAGCATTGGACTCTTGTAAGTGTTCCTTCATGCTTGTCTTGTTATTTTAAGCAAGAAAGTCAAACATTGTTTGACTTTCTGCTTTGACCATGATTTGGTCAAGACAAAATTCTTTTGAACTTTGCAACGTGAGCGTAATCACGATAGTTATAGTCCCTTGTGACTAAGCCTACTGATTTCCACGTTGATTAGTCGAAGTGACGAGTCAAAGTTTCGGTCAAAATGCACGATTATGTGCATTTTGCGACGAAACTATTTTCGGGTATCAAAATACTTTGTTTTTATATCAAATCAGTTTTCTAACTTACTTAAACATGTTTAACTCGTCACTTTTAGTTTAGTGCTTATTTAGGGTCGTATGTCAAGCGGTCTCGACAACCGCTTAGACTTTCGAACCCGACCCGTTTGGCCGATCATTAGGATCCGACCAAACATATTTTGTGACCATAGTTTTATAGGGAATAACCTTCTGAGGTTATACCTTATGATCACTTAGTTTGATTAGTTGTATGATAGGTAGTTTATATGCCTTAGTAAAATGACCAAAATGCCCTTTTTACGTATAATTTGAATTTAAGCATATGTAACTTAAATTTTGACACTTAAACTGATTATGCAACAATATTAAACAAGTTAGGGCATATAATACCTGTCATAGGACTAGTTAGGCTATTCGAATGCGCTTTTACGCAAATGACGCGTTAAAGTAGCATAGACTACCTTAACGGGTCATAACGGGTCGTAAGCACTTAGGATAGGTTCCAATTTAGAATGTAGGCTTTGTTAAACCATATTGTATGAGCTCCAATACTCATTTGGTTTACAAGACCTCATTCTACCCGATCTCCCGATTTAGGTGTCGAATTATTAACTTAGTGATCCGATACTAGGTGCCACTTGATTCCTTGATTTGCCCGTGGTTTTTAGTTTACTTAATCGAGGATCCTTAGCAATCTCAGGTGAGTACATAGTTCCCTGTTTTACCGTTTTCAAATGTTTTGGGGTGATACACATGTGCCTACTTGTTACTTTCATGCTTTCACGCTTTCATGACATATACTTGCTATGTTCATCTAATACACGTATAGTACACAATTTCAATTATGTTTTGCTTCGTATGTTGACTTAGCTTGCTTAGCACATTGATTTCAAGGATCCATTTTGCTTCATATGTTGATTTAACATATCTAGCACCTTGATTTCATGAACACTCTACTGAGTACATGGTTTACAAAGGCATTTTACCTGACATGCTCACATTGATTATGACATTTTGGTATGTAAAACGAGATTAGATACATTCATTAACATTTATCCCGCCGACCGGTAGTATGTATGGTTTACCATAGGTTTGCTAACCTCATTCCCGCTTGCTAGTTGGTTTGGAAGTATCCATCTAGGGAATGACAGAACCCGATGAAAGTTGATAAACCTTTGTCTTTATAAGGGTTATCTGACAGACGACAAGGCTTGAATGTATTCGTTAACAAACCTTATAAATGTTTATATCGACAAAAGCAACTATTTCAAAACATAACTTGTGACATAAACTTTCATTCATTTAAAGACATTGTTTTGTACACGACATTTGGTTATACATATACATGACATTATACATATGGTTTGAGTAAATACTCTTTATTCACCATACAAGACATTGATTATACGAGACATGGATTTTACCCGACATTGTGACATGATACATTGTTTATACACGATTTTTGACTTTGGTTGATAAGACATTATTGCTGGTTAATTGGTAAGTGATTTAAATAAGGAGGCGCGTGTAATGTGATAAAAGCATGGTGGATACGCTGCTGGTACTTCCTTTATATAAGTGCTTTTATGATATTACATATCGTAGCGTTATCTAAATCACTTCGACAAAGACAAAGACATGATACACTTATACAAAGACATGACATATTGTTCACAAGACACTGTTTTACAAATGATACATTTTATATACAAATTCTTTTTTATTGGTTAATTATTTAACCATACAATTTTCTTTTATATCATCGGATTATCTTATTGATTTTCACATGATTTTATGAAAGAAAACATTTTACAAGATTCATGACTACTTCTCGTTAAACATTTCTTTTAACTTACAAGTCATGAATCCTTCAACAACAAAGCCTATGTATCTCACAGACATTTTTATGCTGAGGTACCTATTTTCACATGTGTTTCAGGAGCTAATGTTTGATGATGATCGTGACACACTTAGGGGCTGTTTGCTAGCCTCTTAATGATCATTCAGATGATACCTCTTAATGGTTTAAAACCTCTGAATGAATAAGAGGTAACCTCAAGTCTGAATGGTTAAGAGGTAACCTCTGAATGGTAAATAATCACATGTCACATTCTTTTACATTCACATTGGTAAAATTCTTAATGGTTCCATTAAGAGGTAGCCTCTTAATGACCATTCAGAGGCTACCAAACAGCCCCTTAGGCGGACTTGGACCTTAGTGACTTAAAATCCAGCAAGACAAGTTTAAATTATATTCCGTTTCTCTGTTTAAACTAAGACAATGTAAACATTTTATTTAATAAAACCAAACTTTAAGCTCCATGTGTTGTGAAACAATGATTCTGTTACGACACTCCTCGACGTTTCCGCCGTGGTTTGTTGCTTTACGTGATCGGGGTGTGACATATACAGCAAAAACCAACATAAATACAAAGAAAAGGAATAAACGTGACATGCTCGACCTCTTGGCAGCATCCCCAAAAGCAAAAACAAGAAACAGAAGACTGACCATGGGCCGTGCCCACTGGACACGGGGGCGTGGTTAGGTGTCTGCAGAAAGGACAAAGCTGTGGAAGCTTCTATGCCCACCACGGGGGCGTGCCCAGCTCAGCACGGGGCATGGTCAACGCTAAGATACACAGAATCTTGCAAAATCTTGGTAGTACAGATACGCTTCTACCCACGGGGCCGTGCCCTGCGAGCACGGGCTGTGTGGAGCCCAATGCTGACAAATGCAATTAATGAAGGAAGAGAAAGGGATGGCGACGGGGGTGTGTCCGCTGGACACGGGGCCGTGGTGTCACACCCCTTTCTATGGCGGAAGCACGAGGTGTGATCATGAAAGGTTCTCATTGCATACGAAAGGTAAACATACTACATGCTCGTAAAAATAACATCAAATACCATACATTCCATAATTTGAAAACATAGGTTTAGTGTTTACATCGCGAGATAGCATAAAACATTGTCTTAAAAAGTTTACAACTTTATTTAAAGATAAACATAAGCGACATCCACAAGCATGAGTAAGGCCGCGCGCACATCCACTTCTAGTTACCTGAAATACATGTGAGTTTTGGAAAAACGTCAACATAATGTTGGTGTGAATTCATGCAGTTCTTGTATTAAACGTTTGTATACTAGTATGAAAAACATGGTATGTATCTTGTATTAGTCACGTATTCTTGTATAAATCATGTATTTCTGTATGTATCAAGTGTTAATGGGTTGCAAAGCCATTAACATGTGACACAACATAGGAGTCACCAAACCATACGAATTTTTCTAGTAGTCGATTCACGACTGAGACACAAAAACACTACTCGGTACTAGTTGTCACCAAGAGTGGGGTTGCCCTGAAACCCATTAGATCTAACCTTTTGTTCTGCGGTCTAAGTATGTACACGATTAATGGTGCTTATGGTACCCTATTCGTGACACGATTTCTCGTATCATTTCTCAAAACGCATCATACTTGGTACTAGTTATCACCAAGCGAGCCTCTTGTTTTTGTATCATACAATTTATAAATAATGTCGTATTTGTAACATGTATTTCACCCCCGAAGTTATAAAACTGAAAACAGTTAAGAGAAAAGGGGGAGCATGAACTCACAACTTTGCGTTCCTCGCGTCGTAAACTTCACCGGATTTGCTTATAATGCGTCGTGACCTAAACGTGTTTAATTATCGTCAGTCACTAGACTTGTTTCGTACAAGCACACGTCACTATCTTTTGTATTTGTATTTGTATTGTTGTGTTAAAAATATTTTATATTTTTAACTAAGTATCTTACTTATATTATTTTCTCAAAAATTAATATAAGTATCTTGTGTCTTGCACCCGAGTTATGTATCTTGTATGTTGTATGTGTATTTTTGTGTTTTTACATCTCAAGAGTTTCTAGTGTATTTTCAAGTCCTAATACACTATCAAGTATAATACATACTACATACACTTAGCACAAAGTTTGGTGATCAAATAATATATATATTTTTCTCAAAAATATACATACTTAATGTCAATTTTTAACTTTGAAGAAATCATCGTTTCTTAACTCAAAAATTAGGGAAACCTTGGTAAATACCTTGGTATACATTTTTAGGGAATAAGTTTCTCAAAACTTATATATTTTTTTTAGGTGTCAAAATTTATAAAAATTTTGGCAGAGTTTCCCCTAAAAATGGAGGTTTCCCATGTTTTCAAAACATGTGTTTATTTTCTTTTAAATCATCAACAATCAATTTCAACAACAATCATCAACAATATACATTAATTTCTCTATTTCATGAACTTGAAGATTACAAAAATGTGTAGTAACTTACTAGTGTATTTAGTAAGTCTTGTTACCTTCCAAAATGTGATTAGTTCTTTAAAAACTTTATTTTTAAAGAGTTTGAACATTTACAACTTCTAGTCATATTTTCTAAACTATTTCTTTGTGAAATTTTCTTTTTACACAAGTGTTTCTACACTTGTTTACCCACTAAAAATGTGTTTAGTTTATGTAAGATCCAAGTTTTAGTAAAACTCATACTTTTCACTTGGTTCCTTCGAAAAACCACTCATAGATCTTTAGATCTACAAGATTACATCTCATTTTGATCTTTATTTCTTCATGAAAACATGTATTTATTCAAGTTCATAGTTATGTGTGTGGATGATTTCGTCATCCTACACATTTTTAACTTTCACATCTTGCTAGTTCATGTCTTTAAGCATGATCTAGCAAGTCTATGTGATGAACCATATCATTTCAACTAGCATACAACAAACAATAATCATAACAACACAAGAACAACATGATTTCATCTCTATTTTAACACTACTTCATCTCATAGTTAGTTTATGTCAAGACTTTGTTTATGTTCTTAGAGTTTCTTGATATTTCACCATTCTTTTCACTATTAACCAACAAAAATATGAAGAGTATGAAGATCTAAGGCACTTACTACTAGCATAAGGCTAGGGGAGTTCAAGAGGGCAAATGAAGTGGATAAAAGCAAATGAAGAAGGTCCTTCAAGATCCGCTTGCACCGAGCTTCGTTAGTGACCTTCTAGCACCTTAGGTAAGCCTTGAAATGGGTGATCAATGGATGAAAATGGTGGTAGTGTGGTGGTGGGTGGTAGCCGTGAGGAAGAGAGGGAGAGAAGGGAAGATGAAGTGTGTTTTTGTGTGTGAGAGATGTAGGAGGATGGTAACCTTTTATAGATCCTTACTAGCATATGGCATCAAGTGTTGGAATATACCCCAACATAATCTTATAAAATATAAGAAAGAAATCCCATGTGGGATTTTGGTCTCCCAACCGTCCAACCATAGGGGGGGGGGTAAGTGTAACATTTCTAACTACTAGTTACATGTTTTAGTTGAAGTGTAATGGTATTAGTTAGGTAATTTGTGTATTTAGTGTTTAGGAGGTGTAATATGATGTTCGGTGACCATAACTAGCTTGGAAATATTAAAATGATGCTTCTAATATTATTTTGATGTTCCGGGTAATGTCCGGTTGTTCGGTTAGATACCGGTTCGTTAAAGTGCTAAACTGCACCGTTTAGTGTCTTTTAAGTATCCTTTTGCAATACTTTCAATTCCCGACACTTAGGGAAGTATTCTGGATGATAAAACGTAAATTCTGCATAATTTTTCAGTGTTAAAATGCTGAATTATGGCTGATTGTAGCTGAATTTGATAAAATTCTGCACTTAAAGTGCGTTTCGGGTGCTTTTTAGTGCGTATTTTAGCTTCCGTGATGTCTATATATATAAACCCTTGTATGTACTCTTGGGTTTTATTGCATTCTTGTGATTGGACCTACACCTAGGCCTCAGTTCTAATGTCTGACTGCTTTCTGCAGTTCTGTTGACGTATTGTGTCTTACCGGTGAGTTTACTAGTATTTCTGACGCAACGCTCTCGTTTATGCATAAAGCAATATTTTGTAGTATAAAACGTGCATGAATTCACTTGTATAGTATGAAATCAAACAATGTTGACATTTAAGCACATAATTGCAGTCATTAAATAATAATTAAAGTGTACGGAAATTACCGGTTTGGTGCCAGTTGTCACAGTCTCCCCCCGTTAAAAGAATTTCGTCCCGAAATTCAGGCTGAACCAGCTCTCGCAGGAGTCTTCTTGAACAGGTGGGGATACTTTTCTTTGAACTGGTCTTCATGTTCCCACGTATACTCGGGTCCGTGCTTAGAGTTCCAACGTACTTTGACAAGTTTCACACTGCTCCTCCTGGTCTTGTTGACTTTCCAGTCGGTAACCTCAACGGGTTGTTCTGTAAATCGGAGGGCATCATCAATATGCACTTCATCCGCTGGGATGATCACGTTTTCTTGTGTTGGACTCTTCTTGAGGTTGGATACATGAAACGTATCATGTACTCCATTAAGTTCTTCCAGTAACTCCAATTTGTATGCCACGGTACCAATTCTTTCTAGAATCTTGAATGGTCCGATGTACCGGGGATTCAGCTTCCCACGTTTTCCGAATCTGACTACGCCCTTCCAAGGTGAGACCTTTAACAACACTTTATCTCCAACCTCTAATTCTAATGGTTTTCGTCTTCGATCAGCATAGCTCTTTTGTCGATCTCGAGCCGCCTTAATGCGCTCTCGGATCTGCATAATCTTATCGGTTGTCTCTTGTACAAGTTCAGGACCAACCATTCGTTTGTCTCCAGCGTCTGCCCAACATAAGGGTGATCGGCACTTGCGGCCATACAGAGCTTCGAACGGTGCGGCTTTTATGCTTGTATGATAACTATTATTGTAGGAAAACTCAACTAAAGGTAGATGAGTATCCCAGCTGCCGCCTAGGTCCATAACACATGCGCGAAGCATATCTTCTAACGTTTGTATACTCCGTTCGCTCGGGCCGTCTGTTTGTGGATGGAATGCCGTGCTTAGATCTAGCTGAGATCTAAAGGCTTCCTGAAATGATTGCCAGATCCTCGAGACAAAACGTCCATCTCTATCTGAAATAATTGAGATTGGCACTCCATGGCGTGCCACAATTTCATTTAGGTATATTTCAGCAAGCTTTCCAGTGCTGTCTTTTTCTCGGATCAGTAGGAAGTGCGCAGACTTCGTTAAACGATCTACTATTACCCATATCATATCGTGCCCTCTAGGGGTCCTGGGTAACTTTGTTTTGAAGTCCATCGAGATTTGCTCCCACTTCCACATGGGTATCGCTGGTTGTTGTAGTAGGCCGGACGATTTATGATATTCAGCCTTAACCTTAGCACAGGTTAGGCATTTTCCAACACAAACAGCAACGTCGCTCTTGAGTCTCGGCCACCAATAGTATTCTTTTAAGTCTTGATACATCTTGTCCGATCCTGGGTGGATCGAGTATCTCGATTTATGCGCTTCATCAAGGATGACTTCTCGAATGCCGCCATAGAGCGGAACCCAAATACGCTTCTTAAAGTATAAGGTTCCCTCTTCGTTTGGTACCATGTATTTCAACATGCCCTGTAGGTATTCAGCTTTACGGTTTTCCATTTTAAGGGCTTCTTGTTGCACATCACGAATGCGTGCAGTGAGGTTCGTTCGAATCGTCATTTCTAATGCTCCAACCTTTTGGGTCTTAACCCTTTCTTTTCGACTTAACGCGTCTGCTACAACGTTCGCTTTTCCAGGATGGTACTTAATCTCATAGTCGTAATCGTTTAGTAGCTCGACCCATCGCCGCTAGCGCATATTCAATTCCTTCTGATCGAATATGTGTTGTAAGCTTTTGTGATATGTGAAGATTGTATATCGAGTACCATATAGATAATGTCGCCAGATTTTCAAGGCGAACACCACCGCGCCGAGTTCCAAGTCATGTGTGGTATAATTCCTTTCATGTACCTTTAATTGTCTTGAAGCATAAGCGATGACTTTTTGGCGTTGCATGAGCACACAACCCAAACCTTATCGTGAAGCCTCTCAGTATACCACGAAGTCTTCAGTGCCTTCGGGTAAAGATAGTATCAGTGCATCGCATAGCTTATTCTTGAGTAGTTGGAAGGCTTCTTCCTGCTTGTCACCCCAGTCGTATTTCTTATGTTTCTGCGTAAGGGCAGTTAGCGGTTGAGCTATCTTTGAGAAGTTCTCGATGAAACGTCGGTAATAGCCTGCTAAGCCCAAGAATTGTCGAACTTCAGTTGGGGTTTTGGGGGCTTCCCAATTCTTTATTGCTTCAATCTTGGATGGGTCTACATGAATGCCCTTCTCGTTCACAACGTGACCAAGAAACTGTACTTCGCGAATCCAAAATTCGCATTTTGATAACTTTGCATAAAGCTTCTCTTTCTTCAGTAGTTCCAGAATAGTTCTGAGGTGTTGCTCGTGTTCCGCTTTAGTTTGCGAGTAAATCAGGATATCATCGATAAATACAATCACAAATTTATCGAGATATGGTTTGCATACGCGGTTCATCAGATCCATAAACACTGCTGGTGCGTTCGTCAGTCCGAATGGCATCACAAGAAACTCGTAATGCCCATAGCGTGTTCTGAATGCAGTCTTTGGTACGCTTTCCTCTTGGATTCTTAGCTGATGGTATCCAGATCGAAGGTCGATCTTGGAATAGTAGCTTTATCCTTGTAATTGATCAAATAAGTCATCAATCCTCGGTAGCAGGTACCGATTCTTGATTGTGAGCTTGTCAATTCTCTGTAATCGATACACATCCGCAGAGTTCCATCCTTCTTCTTTACGAACAATACAGGAGCTTCCCAGGGCAAGAAGCTTGGCCTTATGAATCCTTTATCCAACAACTCCTGAAGTTGTGTAGATAACTCTTCCATTTCGGATGGTGCAAGCCGATAGGGTGCCTTGGCTACAGGAGCGGCTCTTGGAACCAAGTCTATACGGAATTCGACTTGTCGTTGCGGAGGTAGCCCTGGCAGATCTTCGGGAAAAACATCCGGGAATTCCTTCACCACAGGAATGTCTTCGAGTCCAGGCTCCTCAGCCTTCTTTTCTACAACGTGAGCTAGGAAAGCAACACATCCTTTCCTTAAGCACTTCTGTGCCTTCATGCAACTGATGATTCGCATAGGCGCGTCTCGTCTTTCTCCATGTACGATGAGAGTTTCATCATTTGCCAAAGGGATGCGAATGATTTTCTCATGACAGATAACTTCAGCTTTGTTCTTGGACAACCAGTCCATTCCGACCACTACATCGAAGCTACCCAATTTAATAGGTAAGAGGTCGATGCTAAATCTTCGTTCACCAAGTTCTAGTGTGCAGCCTCTAACAACTTCGCCCGATTCTACAAGTTTACCATTGGCTAGTTCTATGGAGTAAGGAATATCCAATCTACTAGACTCTATCCCAAGCATACGTTTAAATTCCACAGACATGAAACTATAATCGGCACCAGTGTCAAATAATATGGATGCAAAGCGATTGTTAACGAGAAACGTACCGGTGACCACGTTAGGGTCCTCACGTGCGTCCCTTGCTCCAATCACAAATGCTCGAGCCTGAACGTTGTTTCCCCCTGGGGAATCTTTCAGAAAATGATCCTTGCTTCCACAACTGAAGCATCCTTGGTTCCGCCCACCTCCATTCCCAGTTTGGTTACCATTGCCAATCCCATTTCACCCGTTGTTTCCAGCACCGCTATGGTTTCCATTCCCGTTCTTGTTTCCCTTACTCCAACAGTCTTCAGTGCGGTGACCCAATTTTCCATACTTATCGCATCTTGGAACTCGACACACCCCTTCGTGATGACGCTTGCAATGATTGCATTTGGGCAGAGTGCCCAGGTATCCTTTAGCTGGAGCGTCATTCATGGCTGCAAGAGATTTTGCCCCCTGGGGCGGGTTAGGGTCACGCTTCTTGTTGGAACCCTTGTTGTTACGAGTTGCTTGATTCAAGTTTGCATGTTTCCTTTTCTTGTCACCAGACGACTCAGCATGCGTCTCGGCATTTTCTGTTGGGTTCAGTGATAGCTTCTTCATACGAACACAATCTTCAGTAAGGCTGACAGCCAGAGTTACAGCCTCGGTGATTGTTTGAGGTTTGGCCGAAGTCACCATGCCACGGAATTCTGAGGCCAGTCCCCAAATGTAGCGTTCAACGCGCTTGAATTCGAGAGTCACCATATAGGGAAGCACTCTAGACAGATCGTGGAACCTTCGAGTATAACCATTGATGTCAGCACCTTCCATGGTCAAGTGCCAGAACTCCGTTTCCAGCCTTTGGAGTTCAGCACAGGAGCAATACTTTTCCCTTATTTTCTCTTTCAGTTCATCCCAAGTCATGCCATACGCGACATCATCACCCAAAGTTTGGACTTGTAAGTTCCACCAAGTCAGAGCTTCATCGACAAACAACCCAGTAGCAAAAGTAACTTGCTGATCTGCAGTACACTTGCTCATGCGGATAGTAGCTTCAGTCTTCTCCGTCCAATGCACAAACGCTACTGCACCTCCTGTGCCGTCGTAGTTCATTGGTTTGCAGTCGAGGAACTGCTTGAAAGTGCAGCCCTGAGCTGCGTTGCCTCCAGATGAATCTCCATTCCCATTACGCCTGGCATTGCTTGGTCCTCCACTGTCTTGAGTACGGTTCGCCTCGTAGTGGGCGATAGCAGCGGAGATCCTTTCTTCCAGTAGAGCGTTCAGCTCTTCAGCAGTTCTTGGCAGTGGGGGAGGAGGAGGTTGATCACGAGCGTTCACAGCTTTCCTGGGTGCCATGTTCTGACAGAACACCACACAATAGGTTTATGCATTTGTTTGATATCGTCATACTAGACAGTAGTAGTATATATATACACATGCATATACCACATAAGTGACATCAAACAATTATTACTTTAGCAGAGTATTTAATAAGCTGGTGTTCACGTTTAACCTTTTCTTGCACTGAGGGAATCTATACGTGACAAGACTTGCTGTGGTTTCTGTGCACTGAATTGCATAATTATGTATGCATCCATAATTACGCAACTCATTGCACAGTCTGCACAGTTCGTTTCATCCTCGTATTTCTTCCTTCAGATAGGCCATTGTTTTCAGGTAAAGTCATGTATACTAGTGGTATTCTATTTCTAGTATGTGTATATGCTAATTATCACACATAATTGCAAGTAATTTCTCAGTCAAAGACAAGTGCTACTCTTGTGCACCCTAAGTCTCGTAGTGTCTTTTCTTGACTCTTGTAAACCGTTTCAGGTAGTGGATGTCGCGGGACGTTTTATGCAATGAAAACTCTTTGAAAAATTGTTTTCGTGAAAGGATCCTAGAGATTGTATACTAGACTCGAGAAGGAATCCTGGTTCACTACAATCGCAGCTCTGATACCAATTTTTCACACCCCTTTCTGCGGCGGAAGCACGAGGTGTGATCACGAAAGGTTCTCATTGCATACGAAAGGTAAACATACTACATGCTCGTAAAAATAACATCAAATACCATACATTCCATAATTTGAAAACATAGGTTTAGCGTTTACATCGCGAGATAGCATAAAACATTGTCTTAAAAAGTTTACAACTTTATTTAAAGATAAACATAAGCGACATCCACAAGCATGAGTAAGGCCGCGCGCACATCCACTTCTAGTTACCTGAAATATATGTGAGTTTTGGAAAAACGTCAACATAATGTTGGTGTGAATTCATGCAGTTCTTGTATTAAACGTTTGTATACTTGTATGAAAAACATGGTATGTATCTTGTATTAGTCACGTATTCTTGTATAAAGCATGTATTTCTGTATGTATCAAGTGTTAATGGGTTGCAAAGCCATTAACATGTGACACGACATAGGAAGTCACCAAACCATACGCATTTTTCTAGTAGTCGATTCACGACTGAGACACAAAAACACTACTCGGTACTAGTTGTCACCAAGAGTGGGGCTGCCCTGAAACCCATTAGATCTAACCTTTTGTTCTGCGGTCTAAGTATGTACACGATTAATGGTGCTTATGGTACCCTATTCGTGACACGATTTCTCGTATCATTTCTCAAAACGCATCATACTTGGTACTAGTTATCACCAAGCGAGCCTCTTGTTTTTGTATCATACCATTCATAAATAATGTCGTATTTGTAACATGTATTTCACCCCCGAAGTTATAAAACTGAAAACAGTTAAGAGAAAAGGGGGAGCATGAACTCACAACTTTGCGTTCCTCGCGTCGTAAACTTCACCGGATTTGCTTATAATGCGTCGTGACCTAAACGTGTTTTATTATCGTCAGTCACTAGACTTGTTTCGTACAAGCATAAGTCACTATCTTTTGTATTTGTATTGTTGTGTTAAAAATATTTTATATTTTTAACTAAGTATCTTACTTATATTATTTTCTCAAAAATTAATATAAGTATCTTGTGTCTTGCACCCGAGTTATGTATCTTGTATGTTGTATGTGTATTTTTGTGTTTTTACATCTCAAGAGTTTCTAGTGTGTTTTCAAGTCCTAATACACAATCAAGTATAATACATACTACATACACTTAGCACAAAGTTTGGTGATCAAAAAAAAAATATACATACTTAATGTCAATTTTTAACTTTGAAGAAATCATCGTTTCTTAACTCAAAAATTAGGGAAACCTTGGTAAATACCTTGGTATACATTTTTAGGGAATAAGTTTCTCAAAACTTATATATATATATTTTTAGGTGTCAAAATTTATAAAAATTTTGGCAGAGTTTCCCCTAAAAATGGAGGTTTCCCATGTTTTCAAAACATGCGTTTATTTTCTTTTAAATCATCAACAATCAATTTCAACAACAATCATCAACAATATACATTAATTTCTCTATTTCATGAACTTGAACATTTACAAAAATGTGTAGTAACTTACTAGTGTATTTAGTAAGTCTTGTTACCTTCCAAAATGTGATTAGTTCTTTAAAAACTTTATTTTTAAAGAGTTTGAACATTTACAACTTCTAGTCATATTTTCTAAACTATTTCTTTGTGAAATTTTCTTTTTACACAAGTGTTTCTACACTTGTTTACCCACTAAAAATGTGTTTAGTTTATGTAAGATCCAAGTTTTAGCAAAACTCATACTTTTCACTTGGTTCTTTCGAAAAACCACTCATAGATCTTTAGATCTAAAAGATTACATCTCATTTTGATCTTTATTTTTCATGAAAACATGTATTTATTCAAGTTCATAGTTATGTGTGTGGATGATTTCGTCATCCTACACATTTTTAACTTTCACATCTTGCTAGTTCATGTCTTTAAGCATGATCTAGCAAGTCTATGTGATGAACCATATCATTTCAACTAGCATACAACAAACAATAATCATAACAACACAAGAACAACATGATTTCATCTCCATTTTAACACTACTTCATCTCATAGTTAGTTTATGTCAAGACTTTGTTTATGTTCTTAGAGTTTCTTGATATTTCACCATTCTTTTCACTATTAACCAACAAAAATATGAAGAGTATGAAGATCTAAGGCACTTACTACTAGCACAAGGCTAGGGGAGTTCAAGAGGGCAAATGAAGTGGATAAAAGCAAATAAAGAAGGTCCTTCAAGATCCACTTGCACCGAGCTTCGTTAGTGACCTTCTAGCACCTTAGGTAAGCCTTGAAATGGATGATCAATGGATGAAAATGGTGGTAGTGTGGTGGTGGGTGGTAGCCGTGAGGAAGAGAGGGAGAGAAGGGAAGATGGAATGTGTTTTTGTGTGTGAGAGATGTAGGAGGATGGTAACCTTTTATAGTTCCTTACTAGCAAATGGCATCAAGTGTTGGAATATACCCCAACATAATCTTATAAAATATAAGAAAGAAATCCCATGTGGGATTTTGGTCTCCCAATCGTCCAACCATAGGGGGGGGGGGGGGGGGGTAAGTGTAACATTTCTAACTACTAGTTACATGTTTCAGTTGAAGTGTAATGGTATTAGTTAGGTAATTTGTGTATTTAGTGTTTAGGAGGTGTAATATGATGTTCGGTGACCATAACTAGCTTGGAAATATTAAAATGATGCTTCTAATATTATTTTGATGTTCCGGGTAATGTCCGGTTGTTCGGTTAGATACCGGTTCGTTAAAGTGCTAAATTGCACCGTTTAGTGTCTTTTAAGTATCCTTTTGCAATACTTTCAATTCTCGACACTTAGGGAAGTATTCTGGATGATAAAACGTAAATTCTGCATAATTTTTCAGGGTTAAAATGCTGAATTATGGCTGATTGTAGCTGAATTTGATAAAATTCTGCACTTAAAGTGCGTTTCGGGTGCTTTTTAGTGCGTATTTTAGCTTCCGTGATGTCTATATATATAAACCCTTGTATGTACTCTTGGGTTTTATTGCATTCTTGTCATTGGACCTACACCTAGGCCTCGGTTCTAATGTCTGACTGCTTTCTGCAGTTCTGTTGACGTATTGTGTCTTACCAGTGAGTTTACTAGTATTTCTGAAGCAACGCTCTCGTTTATGCATAAAGCAATATTTTGTAGTATAAAACGTGCATGAATTCACTTGTATAGTATGTAATCAAACAATGTTGACATTTAAGCACATAATTACAGTCATTAAATAATAATTAAAGTGTACGGAAATTACCGGTTTGGTGCCAGTTGTCACACGTGGCCAGGCTTCTGTTCAGGCTATAAATACGGGTGCTTGGCTCACTTCAAAGGCATCCATTGGCAAACAACGACTCTCTCACTTCGCCACCACTCCACCACCAACACCCACCACCATCATCCATCATCCACCTTTAGAGTGTGTAGTAGTCTCGGGATCCAAGATTGATAGTAAGAGTTCTTGTCAATTGAAGGCCATGTTTGGCTAAGTCTCTTACATCACTTGGTGAAGACAAGTCTTTAATGTATTACCTTTGATTTTTAATCTTTTGCACTTTTTATTTGGTTTTGTATTAATGACTTTAATAACTAGTTTCATATGTTGAAGGTGAAACTTCTTTATCATTTGTCCGTGGTGTCTTGGCATTACTTTACTGTCTATATAAAGTAAAAGTTTTACACCATTTATATCTCTACGGTCTATATAGAGATATGTTGGCTACCTGGTCGAGGGTTAAGGGAATGGTTTAGTAAGGTTCTTGCCTTGTTCAGTGAATAGATCCTGCAAGGACCTGGGTCAAGCTTACTAGGACCTCCTTCAATACCCACTGGTATTGGATGGCAGGGGTGCGAATGGCATGATCCCCTCATATGTAAACTACTATTAATACATTAAACCGACTACTTGGGATTGTATCACTGCTGACTCAAACCTCTTAGCCGAGGGTAACGTCACCTTCAAAAGAGGGGCCTACCACTTTTCGCATTAATAAATTATTCAATTATCTTTCAATATTCCTACTCTTTGGGATTGTATCCTTGCTGACTCAAACCACAGGGTTGAGAGTAACGTCACCTTCAAAAGAGGGGCCTACTATAACTAAGATAATCTCTTAAAAAGTGTAAAAGTGCAGAAATCATCAAAGGATACATTAAAGGCGAGTCGGATCCAGGTGATTCATCTTGTCTATCTGTTTTTATTTTATTTTTATTTCTGCATTTTTAGTTTTATTTTTCATGTTTAAAACCTTTTCTTAAAAAAATTTTAGCTTGATTAGCTGTTGAGGATAAACCGGTACTAAAAGCTTTTGTGTCCTTGGACGACCTCGGTATCTTACCAATGCTATACTACGCTCACGATGGGTGCACTTGCCCAAATGTGTGTTTAGTGTTAGTAGAATACCGTGTTTTATAAATTTAAAACTTGACTAATGTGTAAAATGGGCTTAAAATATCAATAAAAACATATCATGCTTCGCACACACCAAAATCCCATCACCTCTTCCAATAACACCACTCCTAGTAAACCCTATTGCCTCAAAAATTCTAAAGTGGTCCTCAGACAGAGCCAGCCACGAATTGAAAATAGTCAGGGAAAATGGGGAAGTGCAAAAGACTTCAATGAATAACATTATGAGCTCAAGAATTGAAGATCTACAAGATCTATTTGATCTTCTACTTGAAAGGATGTTGATGATTCACTATTCAATGAATAATGTCGTATTTGTAACATGTATTTCACCCCCGAAGTTATAAAACTGAAAACAGTTAAGAGAAAAGGGGGAGCATGAACTCACAACTTTGCGTTCCTCGCGTCGTAAACTTCACCGGATTTGCTTATAATGCGTCGTGACCTAAACGTGTTTAATTATCGTCAGTCACTAGACTTGTTTCGTACAAGCACAAGTCACTATCTTTTGTATTTGTATTTGTATTGTTGTGTTAAAAATATTTTATATTTTTAACTAAGTATCTTACTTATATTATTTTCTCAAAAATTAATATAAGTATCTTGTGTCTTGCACCCGAGTTATTTATCTTGTATGTTGTATGTGTATTTTTGTGTTTTTACATCTCAAGAGTTTCTAGTGTATTTTCAAGTCCTAATACACTATCAAGTATAATACATACTACATACACTTAGCACAAAGTTTGGTGATCAAATAATATATATATTTTTCTCAAAAATATACATACTTAATGTCAATTTTTAACTTTGAAGAAATCATCGTTTCTTAACTCAAAAATTAGGGAAACCTTGGTAAATACCTTGGTATACATTTTTAGGGAATAAGTTTCTCAAAACTTATATATTTTTTTTAGGTGTCAAAATTTATAAAAATTTTGGCAGAGTTTCCCCTAAAAATGGAGGTTTCCCATGTTTTCAAAACATGTGTTTATTTTCTTTTAAATCATCAACAATCAATTTCAACAACAATCATCAACAATATACATTAATTTCTCTATTTCATGAACTTGAAGATTACAAAAATGTGTAGTAACTTACTAGTGTATTTAGTAAGTCTTGTTACCTTCCAAAATGTGATTAGTTCTTTAAAAACTTTATTTTTAAAGAGTTTGAACATTTACAACTTCTAGTCATATTTTCTAAACTATTTCTTTGTGAAATTTTCTTTTTACACAAGTGTTTCTACACTTGTTTACCCACTAAAAATGTGTTTAGTTTATGTAAGATCCAAGTTTTAGTAAAACTCATACTTTTCACTTGGTTCCTTCGAAAAACCACTCATAGATCTTTAGATCTACAAGATTACATCTCATTTTGATCTTTATTTCTTCATGAAAACATGTATTTATTCAAGTTCATAGTTATGTGTGTGGATGATTTCGTCATCCTACACATTTTTAACTTTCACATCTTGCTAGTTCATGTCTTTAAGCATGATCTAGCAAGTCTATGTGATGAACCATATCATTTCAACTAGCATACAACAAACAATAATCATAACAACACAAGAACAACATGATTTCATCTCTATTTTAACACTACTTCATCTCATAGTTAGTTTATGTCAAGACTTTGTTTATGTTCTTAGAGTTTCTTGATATTTCACCATTCTTTTCACTATTAACCAACAAAAATATGAAGAGTATGAAGATCTAAGGCACTTACTACTAGCACAAGGCTAGGGGAGTTCAAGAGGGCAAATGAAGTGGATAAAAGCAAATGAAGAAGGTCCTTCAAGATCCGCTTGCACCGAGCTTCGTTAGTGACCTTCTAGCACCTTAGGTAAGCCTTGAAATGGGTGATCAATGGATGAAAATGGTGGTAGTGTGGTGGTGGGTGGTAGCCGTGAGGAAGAGAGGGAGAGAAGGGAAGATGAAGTGTGTTTTTGTGTGTGAGAGATGTAGGAGGATGGTAACCTTTTATAGATCCTTACTAGCATATGGCATCAAGTGTTGGAATATACCCCAACATAATCTTATAAAATATAAGAAAGAAATCCCATGTGGGATTTTGGTCTCCCAACCGTCCAACCATAGGGGGGGGGGGGTAAGTGTAACATTTCTAACTACTAGTTACATGTTTTAGTTGAAGTGTAATGGTATTAGTTAGGTAATTTGTGTATTTAGTGTTTAGGAGGTGTAATATGATGTTCGGTGACCATAACTAGCTTGGAAATATTAAAATGATGCTTCTAATATTATTTTGATGTTCCGGGTAATGTCCGGTTGTTCGGTTAGATACCGGTTCATTAAAGTGCTAAACTGCACCGTTTAGTGTCTTTTAAGTATCCTTTTGCAATACTTTCAATTCCCGACACTTAGGGAAGTATTCTGGATGATAAAACGTAAATTCTGCATAATTTTTCAGTGTTAAAATGCTGAATTATGGCTGATTGTAGCTGAATTTGATAAAATTCTGCACTTAAAGTGCGTTTCGGGTGCTTTTTAGTGCGTATTTTAGCTTCCGTGATGTCTATATATATAAACCCTTGTATGTACTCTTGGGTTTTATTGCATTCTTGTGATTGGACCTACACCTAGGCCTCAGTTCTAATGTCTGACTGCTTTCTGCAGTTCTGTTGACGTATTGTGTCTTACCGGTGAGTTTACTAGTATTTCTGACGCAACGCTCTCGTTTATGCATAAAGCAATATTTTGTAGTATAAAACGTGCATGAATTCACTTGTATAGTATGAAATCAAACAATGTTGACATTTAAGCACATAATTGCAGTCATTAAATAATAATTAAAGTGTACGGAAATTACCGGTTTGGTGCCAGTTGTCACAGTCTCCCCCCGTTAAAAGAATTTCGTCCCGAAATTCAGGCTGAACCAGCTCTCGCAGGAGTCTTCTTGAACAGGTGGGGATACTTTTCTTTGAACTGGTCTTCATGTTCCCACGTATACTCGGGTCCGTGCTTAGAGTTCCAACGTACTTTGACAAGTTTCACACTGCTCCTCCTGGTCTTGTTGACTTTCCAGTCGGTAACCTCAACGGGTTGTTCTGTAAATCGGAGGGCATCATCAATATGCACTTCATCCGCTGGGATGATCACGTTTTCTTGTGTTGGACTCTTCTTGAGGTTGGATACATGAAACGTATCATGTACTCCATTAAGTTCTTCCAGTAACTCCAATTTGTATGCCACGGTACCAATTCTTTCTAGAATCTTGAATGGTCCGATGTATCGGGGATTCAGCTTCCCACGTTTTCCGAATCTGACTACGCCCTTCCAAGGTGAGACCTTTAACAACACTTTATCTCCAACCTCTAATTCTAATGGTTTTCGTCTTCGATCAGCATAGCTCTTTTGTCGATCTCGAGCCGCCTTAATGCGCTCTCGGATCTGCATAATCTTATCGGTTGTCTCTTGTACAAGTTCAGGACCAACCATTCGTTTGTCTCCAGCGTCTGCCCAACATAAGGGTGATCGGCACTTGCGGCCATACAGAGCTTCGAACGGTGCGGCTTTTATGCTTGTATGATAACTGTTATTGTAGGAAAACTCAACTAAAGGTAGATGAGTATCCCAGCTGCCGCCTAGGTCCATAACACATGCGCGAAGCATATCTTCTAACGTTTGTATACTCCGTTCGCTCGGGCCGTCTGTTTGTGGATGGAATGCCGTGCTTAGATCTAGCTGAGATCTAAAGGCTTCCTGAAATGATTGCCATATCCTCGAGACAAAACGTCCATCTCTATCTGAAATAATTGAGATTGGCACTCCATGGCGTGCCACAATTTCATTTAGGTATATTTCAGCAAGCTTTCCAGTGCTGTCTTTTTCTCGGATCAGTAGGAAGTGCGCAGACTTCGTTAAACGATCTACTATTACCCATATCATATCGTGCCCTCTAGGGGTCCTGGGTAACTTTGTTTTGAAGTCCATCGAGATTTGCTCCCACTTCCACATGGGTATCGCTGGTTGTTGTAGTAGGCCGGACGATTTATGATATTCAGCCTTAACCTTAGCACAGGTTAGGCATTTTCCAACACAAACAGCAACGTCGCTCTTGAGTCTCGGCCACCAATAGTATTCTTTTAAGTCTTGATACATCTTGTCCGATCCTGGGTGGATCGAGTATCTCGATTTATGCGCTTCATCAAGGATGACTTCTCGAATGCCGCCATAGAGCGGAACCCAAATACGCTTCTTAAAGTATAAGGTTCCCTCTTCGTTTGGTACCATGTATTTCAACATGCCCTGAAGGTATTCAGCTTTACGGTTTTCCATTTTAAGGGCTTCTTGTTGCACATCACGAATGCGTGCAGTGAGGTTCGTTCGAATCGTCATTTCTAATGCTCCAACCTTTTGGGTCTTAACCCTTTCTTTTCGACTTAACGCGTCTGCTACAACGTTCGCTTTTCCAGGATGGTACTTAATCTCATAGTCGTAATCGTTTAGTAGCTCGACCCATCGCCGCTAGCGCATATTCAATTCCTTCTGATCGAATATGTGTTGTAAGCTTTTGTGATATGTGAAGATTGTATATCGAGTACCATATAGATAATGTCGCCAGATTTTCAAGGCGAACACCACCGCGCCGAGTTCCAAGTCATGTGTGGTATAATTCCTTTCATGTACCTTTAATTGTCTTGAAGCATAAGCGATGACTTTTTGGCGTTGCATGAGCACACAACCCAAACCTTATCGTGAAGCCTCTCAGTATACCACGAAGTCTTCAGTGCCTTCGGGTAAAGATAGTATCAGTGCATCGCATAGCTTATTCTTGAGTAGTTGGAAGGCTTCTTCCTGCTTGTCACCCCAGTCGTATTTCTTATGTTTCTGCGTAAGGGCAGTTAGCGGTTAAGCTATCTTTGAGAAGTTCTCGATGAAACGTCGGTAATAGCCTGCTAAGCCCAAGAATTGTCGAACTTCAGTTGGGGTTTTGGGGGCTTCCCAATTCTTTATTGCTTCAATCTTGGATGGGTCTACATGAATGCCCTTCTCGTTCACAACGTGACCAAGAAACTGTACTTCGCGAATCCAAAATTCGCATTTTGATAACTTTGCATAAAGCTTCTCTTTCTTCAGTAGTTCCAGAATAGTTCTGAGGTGTTGCTCGTGTTCCGCTTTAGTTTGCGAGTAAATCAGGATATCATCGATAAATACAATCACAAATTTATCGAGATATGGTTTGCATACGCGGTTCATCAGATCCATAAACACTGCTGGTGCGTTCGTCAGTCCGAATGGCATCACAAGAAACTCGTAATGCCCATAGCGTGTTCTGAATGCAGTCTTTGGTACGCTTTCCTCTTGGATTCTTAGCTGATGGTATCCAGATCGAAGGTCGATCTTGGAATAGTAGCTTTATCCTTGTAATTGATCAAATAAGTCATCAATCCTCGGTAGCAGGTACCGATTCTTGATTGTGAGCTTGTCAATTCTCTGTAATCGATACACATCCGCAGAGTTCCATCCTTCTTCTTTACGAACAATACAGGAGCTTCCCAGGGCAAGAAGCTTGGCCTTATGAATCCTTTATCCAACAACTCCTGAAGTTGTGTAGATAACTCTTGCATTTCGGATGGTGCAAGCCGATAGGGTGCCTTGGCTACAGGAGCGGCTCCTGGAACCAAGTCTATACGGAATTCGACTTGTCGTTGCGGAGGTAGCCCTGGCAGATCTTCGGGAAAAACATCCGGGAATTCCTTCACCACAGGAATGTCTTCGAGTCCAGGCTCCTCAGCCTTCTTTTCTACAACGTGAGCTAGGAAAGCAACACATCCTTTCCTTAAGCACTTCTGTGCCTTCATGCAACTGATGATTCGCATAGGCGCGTCTCGTCTTTCTCCATGTACGATGAGAGTTTCATCATTTGCCAAAGGGATGCGAATGATTTTCTCATGACAGATAACTTCAGCTTTGTTCTTGGACAACCAGTCCATTCCGACCACTACATCGAAGCTACCCAATTTAATAGGTAAGAGGTCGATGCTAAATCTTCGTTCACCAAGTTCTAGTGTGCAGCCTCTAACAACTTCGCCCGATTCTACAAGTTTACCATTGGCTAGTTCTATGGAGTAAGGAATATCCAATCTACTAGACTCTATCCCAAGCATACGTTTAAATTCCACAGACATGAAACTATAATCGGCACCAGTGTCAAATAATATGGATGCAAAGTGATTGTTAACGAGAAACGTACCGGTGACCACGTTAGGGTCCTCACGTGCGTCCCTTGCTCCAATCACAAATGCTCGAGCCTGAACGTTGTTTCCCCCTGGGGAATCTTTCAGAAAATGATCCTTGCTTCCACAACTGAAGCATCCTTGGTTCCGCCCACCTCCATTCCCAGTTTGGTTACCATTGCCAATCCCATTTCCCTCGTTGTTTCCAGCACCGCTATGGTTTCCATTCCCGTTCTTGTTTCCCTTACTCCAACAGTCTTCAGTGCGGTGACCCAATTTTCCATACTTATCGCATCTTGGAACTCGACACACCCCTTCGTGATGACGCTTGCAATGATTGCATTTGGGCAGAGTGCCCAGGTATCCTTTAGCTGGAGCGTCATTCATGGCTGCAAGAGATTTTGCCCCCTGGGGCGGGTTAGGGTCACGCTTCTTGTTGGAACCCTTGTTGTTACGAGTTGCTTGATTCAAGTTTGCATGTTTCCTTTTCTTGTCACCAGACGACTCAGCATGCGTCTCGGCATTTTCTGTTGGGTTCAGTGATAGCTTCTTCATACGAACACAATCTTCAGTAAGGCTGACAGCCAGAGTTACAGCCTCGGTGATTGTTTGAGGTTTGGCCGAAGTCACCATGCCACGGAATTCTGAGGCCAGTCCCCAAATGTAGCGTTCAACGCGCTTGAATTCGAGAGTCACCATATAGGGAAACACTCTAGACAGATCGTGGAACCTTCGAGTATAACCATTGATGTCAGCACCTTCCATGGTCAAGTGCCAGAACTCCGTTTCCAGCCTTTGGAGTTCAGCACAGGAGCAATACTTTTCCCTTATTTTCTCTTTCAGTTCATCCCAAGTCATGCCATACGCGACATCATCACCCAAAGTTTGGACTTGTAAGTTCCACCAAGTCAGAGCTTCATCGACAAACAACCCAGTAGCAAAAGTAACTTGCTGATCTGCAGTACACTTGCTCATGCGGATAGTAGCTTCAGTCTTCTCCGTCCAATGCACAAACGCTACTGCACCTCCTGTGCCGTCGTAGTTCATTGGTTTGCAGTCGAGGAACTGCTTGAAAGTGCAGCCCTGAGCTGCGTTGCCTCCAGATGAATCTCCATTCCCATTACGCCTGGCATTGCTTGGTCCTCCACTGTCTTGAGTACGGTTCGCCTCGTAGTGGGCGATAGCAGCGGAGATCCTTTCTTCCAGTAGAGCGTTCAGCTCTTCAGCAGTTCTTGGCAGTGGGGGAGGAGGAGGTTGATCACGAGCGTTCACAGCTTTCCTGGGTGCCATGTTCTGACAGAACACCACACAATAGGTTTATGCATTTGTTTGATATCGTCATACTAGACAGTAGTAGTATATATATACACATGCATATACCACATAAGTGACATCAAACAATTATTACTTTAGCAGAGTATTTAATAAGCTGGTGTTCACGTTTAACCTTTTCTTGCACTGAGGGAATCTATACGTGACAAGACTTGCTGTGGTTTCTGTGCACTGAATTGCATAATTATGTATGCATCCATAATTACGCAACTCATTGCACAGTCTGCACAGTTCGTTTCATCCTCGTATTTCTTCCTTCAGATAGGCCATTGTTTTCAGGTAAAGTCATGTATACTAGTGGTATTCTATTTCTAGTATGTGTATATGCTAATTATCACACATAATTGCAAGTAATTTCTCAGTCAAAGACAAGTGCTACTCTTGTGCACCCTAAGTCTCGTAGTGTCTTTTCTTGACTCTTGTAAACCGTTTCAGGTAGTGGATGTCGCGGGACGTTTTATGCAATGAAAACTCTTTGAAAAATTGTTTTCGTGAAAGGATCCTAGAGATTGTATACTAGACTCGAGAAGGAATCCTGGTTCACTACAATCGCAGCTCTGATACCAATTTTTCACACCCCTTTCTGCGGCGGAAGCACGAGGTGTGATCACGAAAGGTTCTCATTGCATACGAAAGGTAAACATACTACATGCTCGTAAAAATAACATCAAATACCATACATTCCATAATTTGAAAACATAGGTTTAGCGTTTACATCGCGAGATAGCATAAAACATTGTCTTAAAAAGTTTACAACTTTATTTAAAGATAAACATAAGCGACATCCACAAGCATGAGTAAGGCCGCGCGCACATCCACTTCTAGTTACCTGAAATATATGTGAGTTTTGGAAAAACGTCAACATAATGTTGGTGTGAATTCATGCAGTTCTTGTATTAAACGTTTGTATACTTGTATGAAAAACATGGTATGTATCTTGTATTAGTCACGTATTCTTGTATAAAGCATGTATTTCTGTATGTATCAAGTGTTAATGGGTTGCAAAGCCATTAACATGTGACACGACATAGGAAGTCACCAAACCATACGCATTTTTCTAGTAGTCGATTCACGACTGAGACACAAAAACACTACTCGGTACTAGTTGTCACCAAGAGTGGGGCTGCCCTGAAACCCATTAGATCTAACCTTTTGTTCTGCGGTCTAAGTATGTACACGATTAATGGTGCTTATGGTACCCTATTCGTGACACGATTTCTCGTATCATTTCTCAAAACGCATCATACTTGGTACTAGTTATCACCAAGCGAGCCTCTTGTTTTTGTATCATACCATTCATAAATAATGTCGTATTTGTAACATGTATTTCACCCCCGAAGTTATAAAACTGAAAACAGTTAAGAGAAAAGGGGGAGCATGAACTCACAACTTTGCGTTCCTCGCGTCGTAAACTTCACCGGATTTGCTTATAATGCGTCGTGACCTAAACGTGTTTTATTATCGTCAGTCACTAGACTTGTTTCGTACAAGCACAAGTCACTATCTTTTGTATTTGTATTGTTGTGTTAAAAATATTTTATATTTTTAACTAAGTATCTTACTTATATTATTTTCTCAAAAATTAATATAAGTATCTTGTGTCTTGCACCCGAGTTATGTATCTTGTATGTTGTATGTGTATTTTTGTGTTTTTACATCTCAAGAGTTTCTAGTGTGTTTTCAAGTCCTAATACACAATCAAGTATAATACATACTACATACACTTAGCACAAAGTTTGGTGATCAAAAAAAAAAAATATACATACTTAATGTCAATTTTTAACTTTGAAGAAATCATCGTTTCTTAACTCAAAAATTAGGGAAACCTTGGTAAATACCTTGGTATACATTTTTAGGGAATAAGTTTCTCAAAACTTATATATATATATTTTTAGGTGTCAAAATTTATAAAAATTTTGGCAGAGTTTCCCCTAAAAATGGAGGTTTCCCATGTTTTCAAAACATGCGTTTATTTTCTTTTAAATCATCAACAATCAATTTCAACAACAATCATCAACAATATACATTAATTTCTCTATTTCATGAACTTGAACATTTACAAAAATGTGTAGTAACTTACTAGTGTATTTAGTAAGTCTTGTTACCTTCCAAAATGTGATTAGTTTTTTAAAAACTTTATTTTTAAAGAGTTTGAACATTTACAACTTCTAGTCATATTTTCTAAACTATTTCTTTGTGAAATTTTCTTTTTACACAAGTGTTTCTACACTTGTTTACCCACTAAAAATGTGTTTAGTTTATGTAAGATCCAAGTTTTAGCAAAACTCATACTTTTCACTTGGTTCTTTCGAAAAACCACTCATAGATCTTTAGATCTAAAAGATTACATCTCATTTTGATCTTTATTTTTCATGAAAACATGTATTTATTCAAGTTCATAGTTATGTGTGTGGATGATTTCGTCATCCTACACATTTTTAACTTTCACATCTTGCTAGTTCATGTCTTTAAGCATGATCTAGCAAGTCTATGTGATGAACCATATCATTTCAACTAGCATACAACAAACAATAATCATAACAACACAAGAACAACATGATTTCATCTCCATTTTAACACTACTTCATCTCATAGTTAGTTTATGTCAAGACTTTGTTTATGTTCTTAGAGTTTCTTGATATTTCACCATTCTTTTCACTATTAACCAACAAAAATATGAAGAGTATGAAGATCTAAGGCACTTACTACTAGCACAAGGCTAGGGGAGTTCAAGAGGGCAAATGAAGTGGATAAAAGCAAATAAAGAAGGTCCTTCAAGATCCACTTGCACCGAGCTTCGTTAGTGACCTTCTAGCACCTTAGGTAAGCCTTGAAATGGATGATCAATGGATGAAAATGGTGGTAGTGTGGTGGTGGGTGGTAGCCGTGAGGAAGAAAGGGAGAGAAGGGAAGATGGAATGTGTTTTTGTGTGTGAGAGATGTAGGAGGATGGTAACCTTTTATAGTTCCTTACTAGCAAATGGCATCAAGTGTTGGAATATACCCCAACATAATCTTATAAAATATAAGAAAGAAATCCCATGTGGGATTTTGGTCTACCAACAGTCCAACCATAGGGGGGGGGGGGTAAGTGTAACATTTCTAACTACTAGTTACATGTTTTAGTTGAAGTGTAATGGTATTAGTTAGGTAATTTGTGTATTTAGTGTTTAGGAGGTGTAATATGATGTTCGGTGACCATAACTAGCTTGGAAATATTAAAATGATGCTTCTAATATTATTTTGATGTTCCGGGTAATGTCCGGTTGTTCGGTTAGATACCGGTTCGTTAAAGTGCTAAATTGCACCGTTTAGTGTCTTTTAAGTATCCTTTTGCAATACTTTCAATTCTCGACACTTAGGGAAGTATTCTGGATGATAAAACGTAAATTCTGCATAATTTTTCAGGGTTAAAATGCTGAATTATGGCTGATTGTAGCTGAATTTGATAAAATTCTGCACTTAAAGTGCGTTTCGGGTGCTTTTTAGTGCGTATTTTAGCTTCCGTGATGTCTATATATATAAACCCTTGTATGTACTCTTGGGTTTTATTGCATTCTTGTCATTGGACCTACACCTAGGCCTTGGTTCTAATGTCTGACTGCTTTCTGCAGTTCTGTTGACGTATTGTGTCTTACCAGTGAGTTTACTAGTATTTCTGAAGCAACGCTCTCGTTTATGCATAAAGCAATATTTTGTAGTATAAAACGTGCATGAATTCACTTGTATAGTATGTAATCAAACAATGTTGACATTTAAGCACATAATTACAGTCATTAAATAATAATTAAAGTGTACGGAAATTACCGGTTTGGTGCCAGTTGTCACACGTGGCCAGGCTTCTGTTCAGGCTATAAATACGGGTGCTTGGCTCACTTCAAAGGCATCCATTGGCAAACAACGACTCTCTCACTTCGCCACCACTCCACCACCAACACCCACCACCATCATCCATCATCCACCTTTAGAGTGTGTAGTAGTCTCGGGATCCAAGATTGATAGTAAGAGTTCTTGTCAATTGAAGGCCATGTTTGGCTAAGTCTCTTACATCACTTGGTGAAGACAAGTCTTTAATGTATTACCTTTGATTTTTAATCTTTTGCACTTTTTATTTGGTTTTGTATTAATGACTTTAATAACTAGTTTCATATGTTGAAGGTGAAACTTCTTTATCATTTGTCCGTGGTGTCTTGGCATTACTTTACTGTCTATATAAAGTAAAAGTTTTACACCATTTATATCTCTACGGTCTATATAGAGATATGTTGGCTACCTGGTCGAGGGTTAAGGGAATGGTTTAGTAAGGTTCTTGCCTTGTTCAGTGAATAGATCCTGCAAGGACCTGGGTCAAGCTTACTAGGACCTCCTTCAATACCCACTGGTATTGGATGGCAGGGGTGCGAATGGCATGATCCCCTCATATGTAAACTACTATTAATACATTAAACCGACTACTTGGGATTGTATCACTGCTGACTCAAACCTCTTAGCCGAGGGTAACGTCACCTTCAAAAGAGGGGCCTACCACTTTTCGCATTAATAAATTATTCAATTATCTTTCAATATTCCTACTCTTTGGGATTGTATCCTTGCTGACTCAAACCACAGGGTTGAGAGTAACGTCACCTTCAAAAGAGGGGCCTACTACTATAACTAAGATAATCTCTTAAAAAGTGTAAAAGTGCAGAAATCATCAAAGGATACATTAAAGGCGAGTCGGATCCAGGTGATTCATCTTGTCTATCTGTTTTTATTTTATTTTTATTTCTGCATTTTTAGTTTTATTTTTCATGTTTAAAACCTTTTCTTAAAAAAATTTTAGCTTGATTAGCTGTTGAGGATAAACCGGTACTAAAAGCTTTTGTGTCCTTGGACGACCTCGGTATCTTACCAATGCTATACTACGCTCACGATGAGTGCACTTGCCCAAATGTGTGTTTAGTGTTAGTAGAATACCGTGTTTTATAAATTTAAAACTTGACTAATGTGTAAAATGGGCTTAAAATATCAATAAAAACATATCACGCTTCGCACACACCAAAATCCCATCACCTCTTCCAATAACACCACTCCTAGTAAACCCTATTGCCTCAAAAATTCTAAAGTGGTCCTCAGACAGAGCCAGCCACGAATTGAAAATAGTCAGGGAAAATGGGGAAGTGCAAAAGATTTCAATGAATAACATTATGAGCTCAAGAATTGAAGATCTACAAGATCTATTGGATCTTCTACTTGAAAGGATGCTGATGATTCACTATCTGAAAGATTTGAGAAGAATTTCAAAGCTCAAGTCAAAGGTATGATGAAGAAAAGAAATCAAAATTGATCCAATAAACATCTGTCTTGGCATCATTTGTTCTAGAGGGAGATTGTTGGACCTACAAAAGAATAGATGATATCCAAAAGCCAAAAGCCAAAGCATGATCCACTGATCAAGAATTAAGCAACGACTGAACCAGTCTCTCCCCAAAGATAGTGAATCTTGAATACCTATTCAGAACATCGGTTCAAAAGCATGGCTAACATCTGATGAAGACTTGGAACCGCTGTTCAAGAGTACCAACATCTGTTGAAGGATAGCATTTGTTGAAGACCAAAGCCCTGATCAAGCCAAAGGTCTGATGAAGAAGACCAAACATTTGTTAGGCCAAACAAATGTTTGGACAACTGCAAGAGAGGATAGCCTTGACAGTGTTTTCTCAATCTAACAGTACTTTATTTCATCATAGTTTTAGTATAGCCTACAACAGATGATAAGGTTGCTCAGATGTTTGCAAACATCTGAGAATATTTTTTGTTAGGAATGTTAGATGTCACTATCAGGGTTGTTCACCCCAAAAACTACGCAGCGGAAATACAAACGTGGCGATGGCGGAGTTGGTACCCATAAGTATCTTAGTGGACGATGCAATATAAATTTTGGACATCCAACTTAATTAAAACATAAGTTTAAAGTTTAAACGCAAACCACAACCACGACATAGTTGTTTAATCCTTGTGGATCTTAGTACACTTGGTCCCAAATAGTTTTAAAAGTTGTCCAAAATATTATTTAATAAACCATTGCATCAACTACCACAAGACAAGCCAAAATTCCGAAACCGAACTCATGTATCTGAAGAACACGTAAAAATCAAGTGTTAACACAAAAGCCGGTGAGTCCACAAATTCAAATTGTAAACAATTTGTTTAAGGAAAACTTTCTTATTTTGAATTTTATAATAAAACATCCATATATAATTAAGAAAGTCAATTTTATTTTCTTATAAAAAATCCAAGGGTCAGTTCTCTGATCGTAAGCGTTTTCTCTAAAAACCTTTGAAATAAATCATCTTCCCAAGATTTATTTATATATTAAATTTCTGCATCAAGTTTTCATATTCATAGGGTTGCAAGGCCTAAGAGCCATATATTAACAATAAGTGTATAATCAAAGCTAGACAATCACAAAAAATCAATTCGTCGTTTGGCTTGACACGGAGCTACCGGTCACGACGGGGTGGTCAACCCGATAGATCTATCAACAATTCTACGCATACCGGTATTAATAATTAAACGGCTAATTCACGCAAAGTGCCACATATTGGGTCACTTATGGTGCCTACCTTATGAACAATATATATATCCTACTAAAATGATAAATTTAATATTTTGTGTCGTACGAATTCTCCGAAGTCTCCACCAAAACGTAAGCCTATTCCGATATTTAATCTCTTGAGATCAAGCAAGTTTGTCACAACTTAGATTTAAAATTTATTAAATCCATACGGTCGTTACCCCAAACACTGTAATCCTCCCCTTTTCTCCCCGAAACATATTTTTAGTTCAATCACATTTCCAAAACCATGTTTTCCTCAAAAATATATTTAAATCATTCCAAACCATATTTTCCATGAAAATATATTTATAATATATTCAAAGGGATCTTTTATACAAAAACGTATAATTATCCTTTTTAAGGCGTGTTCTTCCCCAAAACGTTATATAAAATAGTAAAAAGAGGGGTTTGTGACACTCACCTTTGGTGCGTTATTATACTAGTGCAATCCCACAAATTGGTCTACACGTCCCAATTTCAAGTAGGAACGATTTAATAACCAATTATTCTATAAATACCCAAGTTTCTCCAATACTTAGAATTTTTCACATACCTTTGAGTTTTCCTCGAAAAAGTCTTTATTTTTTTATTATGTTGTCGTCTTTATATATATGTGTTCATACATATATAATTTAAGATTTTTTTCGATTTGAACGATTTTGTTGGTGACCCTCATTATGTTATATCCGTTATCACACCCATTTATATACAATATAACTACGATTTGCGCTTCATAACATATTTATATAAAAGTGAACACATCATCGAATTTTGTAATACACGTATCCCGTCAAATTATATATTTATCATAGCATTTATCTACGAAATAACTCATCAAGTTAACCTATGTATTATTCTCATGCTCGACAAATAAGTTGCATATTAACGTGACATTTTACGAAATTATCATTTTAACCGTACAAGTGTACATGCATACTCTTAACTCCTACTAGCATGTCAAGACTTAATATATCACATTACACATACTAATATTCACTTATCATATCATAGCATACAAATTTCACCCTTGAACAACCTGTTGTCGTGTACATTGAAATATGCGTATTTTAGTGTTTCGATAACGTTTTTGGGCATCGGAAGTCACATATGACTTGCCAAACACCTTGGATACTTAATATAAGTTAAAAAATACTTATATTTATCTTAAAAATATCAGTTTATGTCCTGATATAAAACATTTTTTCAAAAATCACTTTAAAAGCCGATTTTTACCGTTTTTAACGCTTAGTCTTGTACCGAACTTTACCTTAATCATCCCAAGTCGTCACGACTTCATATTTTAACATAACACATGTTATTTACTGAATAAAATGGTACTAATATCCACGTTAGTGCAGATTTCATGTAAGTCACATAAATCATGCAATTTCACCCATTTTACTACTTTTTAAGCTTCATGTACAACATGCAAAGCTACCAAACTTATGACATAACTTCATATCATCATAACATATCATATAACATCATTTATCATGTTCATATTCTGTTTTAACTTTACTTTTATGATATTATTTCAAGTTCACCAAGTTATGGTCATTTAATCATCACACATACTTATGTCCAAGCACCTAATGCATGCTTATCATATCATCACCATCATCCAAGAACTTAAATACATCTAACATACATTTATTTCATTTTCATATAATCCAAAAATCATCTTCATATAATCATCATCATTTCATTGCATGCATTCATCCTTCACATTATGAACATCCAAACAAAAACCCACATGTACATGCATATATATATATATACACACATCTACGCGACACACACATATATACATATATACTTCCAAAAACCCACTTTTCATATATTCACCATCCATCATATGAACTTTATTCAAAAACCCTCATTGACCATGCATGCATCAATCTTTCAAGAATAACATCAACTAAAAGTCAACTAACGATCAAAACACAAACTCAATCCCACATATACATACATTTCGGCCACACACACACACAGATATATATATATATATATATATATATATATATATATATATATATATATATATATATATATATATATATAGTTTTATTTTTATTTTGTTTAAAACGCATTTTTTTATTAGTTTTCAAGTTTGTGAAGAACTCCAAGTTTATGAGAAACCTTCCATCATCATCACCAAGAATCAAGAATCAGATTTTAAAAGTAAGTTTATACCTTTCAAGAAATTAGTGGGTTTTGATGAGATTTTGATGATATGGAGCTTGTACTTCTTGGAAATCACCTTGGAACTCCCTTGGATCTTCAAACCAACTTGAAACTAGCTTGAAATGGAGTTGAATCTTCAAAGAAAACTCAAAAATTGGAAATCGTGGCGTGTGTGTGTGTTTGGCCGAGATTGAGAGGAGGGAGAGAGATGGAACGTTTTTGGATGTTGGAATGTGTATTAAATGGAGTGTGGAAGGTTTTAATGATTAGTTTCTTTCCTAGGCCAAAACTTGTCAAGAGAGAGAAAGGGTAGACACCCCCCATGGCCGCCACCTACCATACACTCCAACATGCATGCATATACATACACATATATTATATATTTCTAGTTAAGTACAGGTATTTAACGAACTACCAGATATTTTATCTCGCGTTTTTATCGCGTTTTAAGGCGTTTTAAATAATTTTTTTTTATCATTCTATAAAAATTAACTCGCCTATTATTGCTAAAAAATATATTATTTGCCTCAACTGGCTGCGTTTTTTATATTTTGTAAGATACGCACGATATTGCGTAGTACGCGCTTAAATTCGCAAAACAAAGTTTTTAAGCGTTTTACTTAATTTTACCTCACGGATATGATTAAAAATAGAATTTTAATCATAATAGAATATTTTTAGGATTTTAACATTAATCGGGCGGTCACCGATGTTCGTTTCGCGTTTTGTTCGTTACGCGATAAGCGTTTATTTTATTTTTGACAACATAATTTTTAATAAAGTCTGGATTTACCAACATATCAAATACCATAAATTAAAACCAAATTCAATAAAACATTGCCTTTATTCATTGATAACACTTGTCGCACTAGTACGATATAGACTCAAAATAGCCGGGTGTCACAAGGGTGACGTCAGCCAATCACTGAACAGAGTTTTCATATTTGTATAAATATATCACACCTGTTAGTGATCTATTTATCACACACACTCACATTTTCTCTTGTATAAACTGATTTGTTTATGTAATCAGCTGAGGGGGAGTCTGTAAAGTAAATCATTTGTAAAACATTTGAATCTTTTAAATGATTAATGAAAAGCAACCGTAGATGATGACTTCCGGTTTGTGAATGTTATTCTGATAATCAATACTTGTTTGCAAAAAAGAAACTCAGTTTCTAACATACATGCTAGAATACATTCATGCAAACAACTTAACGTTAACTTCAAGAGCCTACCTTAACATGTATAGTGCTATAGGAGTAGCACACCACCTGTGTGGGGGGTCATTGTTAAGCTTTCTATCATAATGGTCTTGTTCATTTGTTGACGAGATTACGCTAGTGGACACTTTGGTTTGACACTTAGGTTATGCATGCTAGTATGATTGTTAAACTTAGTATAAAAAATTGCCAGGTTTGGATTTAAGACTTTATTCATATATGCTATGTAGACCAAACTTGTATGCTCACCGACCTATTTTGTGTTGGCGTTGATGACGAATACACGACCACTAGGGGCTTCCGGTTGTCCTTGAACATTGCGTTGAGGACATTGAGGGCTAATGTGGTTAGGATCGCCACACTTATAGCAAACACGACCGTTGTTGTAATGCTTTGCATTTTGTACTTTCCTTATTTGGAAAGTGTAATTGTATTTCTACTTTTGGAAACTTGTAATTGTATCGTATTTGTATTTCTTTTCCCAACATTGTAATCCGAGGCTTTGATCATAATAAAAATCCATTATTTTATACATACTTATGTTATACGTTGCAATCTTGAATACATGCTCATACGCAAAAACTTATACTTTGAATACTTGAAACATCAATTATACATGCATTATACTTACACATTACACTTTTATGCTTGAATTACTTAATACCGGCTTAAATACGCGAAACTAGCCCAACATAACTTTCTCATGCGAACTAGCTCCCTCACACGGATGAACCATTCATGCAAACTGACCATTCCTTCGTGTGACTAAACTCCATTTGTGCAAATTACCCATTCGCACGAACCACTCCATCTGCCCTATAAATAAGTTTCCACTACCACTTCCACCCCTTAACCCTTTCCAAGCACTTCAAACTCCCTCTAATTTCTCTAAAACATCCTACTTCGGGCAAAAAGTAGCAACACTTCTAAGTGAGTTCTAGCTCAATTCCATACTGATTTTCTTCTATTTTCTTCAATCCTCTTACTTATATGACCTCTTGGGTGGTTTTCACAAGCTTGCCTTGGCAAACTAAGGTGAAACCTCGCCACTTTGAGGCCTAAACTAAGAATTAAAATTTGGTTTTATGAAAGTTCTTGTACATTACTTTTCTGATCTGGAACTTGGTGAAATCTTGTACCCACGAGCTCACAACTAAGTCCATCGTTGTGGGTTTGTGTTGAGGTTGATTTCCACCAATAAGTGAGCTCAAAAACTGAGACTTTCGTACAAATCAGGACTCTCTCGCATGAACCAGTCCCTTCGTGTGGACTGACTTCACTCATACGAACTGAGTCCATTCGCACGAACTGGAAATCTGTTACTTTCTGTTCATACATAATTCCAAGTGTTGAAACCATCCAAGATTCACCATCATCAATATGGATGAACCTGTGTTTTGGTAAAAGTGTGAACTGTGGGAGCTCTAGCTTTCCAGACTAGTTCCACTATCTCACTTGTGTACTTTGTAAATGAACACCCAAGTAGTTTCCTAGAATCAAAGTAAGTTAACCCCGCCTCGCCTCCAACATTTGCCATGTTGGGTATGACATGCCCAGGTTGTTCTTATTTGGCTACTTAGAAAATTTATTTGTTAGTTATATTATTATTATTCATGACCAACTGGGTTTATCAACTATGTTGATAAACTTTGTGCTTTGGTGAATCATACAATGAGGCATTCATACCTCCATGCTTAACTTCCCTGATCTGACAACTGGCCCAAAACCGGTAATTTCCTTACTATTTTAATTAATATTTATGTGACAACTGGTACCAAACCGGTAATTTCCGTACTATTTATTTATTATTTATTATATGCAATTATGTGCTTAATCGTCAACATTGTGTGATTACTTGCCTTACATATGAATTCATGCATGTTTTATACTTCAAATATTACCTTGTGCATTACATTAAGCATTGCGTCAGAAAGACTAGTAAACTCACCGGTAAGACACACCGTGTCAGCAATTCTGCAGAAAGCAGTCAGACAATAGATTTAGGGCCTAGGAGTAGTTCTAACATCAAAACACATTAAAACCCAAGTGTGGATACAAGGGTTAACAAATACACTTTCCGGAAACTAAACTATGCACTAAAAAACACCCGAAACTCACTTTAAATGTTGAATTTTGCAGAATTCAGCATAAAATCAGCTAACTTAAACCTTCTAATTTACACTTTAAACCTCCAACTTTTAAGCTTTGACATAATACCCCCCTCATCCATAACCAGCCCAAAGTGGCCCCCACACCTTTCCAATAAACAATTCTCTAATGCTTGCTAGATATGGGACACTTTGACTTATGGTTAAAGTATGGATGGAAGACTTGAGATTATAAACCCCTAAACACTTCATTATCTTTCCAACATTCAAAACACTCCACACACTTCTCCTCCCTCCCTCTTGTTCTCGGCTCACCCACAACACACACACATCCATCATTTTCTATCAATTCCAAGGAAATCTAAGATTGTTCTAAGATGCATGGAGGCTATCTAAGAAGACTACAAGTGCTAGAAGTTGAAGGACCTCTTGGAGGAGCTTTTAACCACTTGATTTCATTATTCTTCATCTTCATCCTTCTTGTGCCACTTCCCTAGCCAATAGAGCTAGTTGTAAGCCTCCTAAACACTATTTTAGTTCATGTTTATGTTATGTACAAGTCACACCATCAGACAAACTAAACTTTAAAAGATGAAAATGTAATGATCTAACATAATCATGAAGAAAACAAGTGATTTTAGTGATTTCTGGTGTATGTGATGAAGATGTGATTGTTGAATCTTGTGTGTATGTTTAGATCTAGCATGTTAAGCTTGTTAGAAGCTTAGATCTAACAATTTTAAGCATGGATCTTGAAAGATCCATGGTTAAACTTGAAGATGAACTTGTGAAACATTTATGTGAACTTGAAAGATGATTTTGAAGCATGATCTTGTATTCTTGAAGTCACAAAGTCTATGTAAAATTAACTTTTGAAACTAAAATCCATGAAAAGTTTGTTAAAGGTTCACCATGAAGCTTTTTTATGAAAGATCTAAAGATGTTAAGTATGGATCTTGAAAGATCCATGATGAAACATGGTTTTAAACATGAAGATCTTTCTAATGAATATAAAAATGGTTTTAGAACATGATTTTCAAAACTTTGAGACCATAAAACTCATGGATGGTTTGGTTAGTAAATTAAATTTTCATAAAAAGTTTGTTTAACATTTACCAAAACACTTGATTTTGAAAGATCATGGTATGTAAAGTGTAGATCTAAAAGACTACACATTTTTAGCAAAAATCAAGTTCACTATAATGTTTTACATGAAGAGATTAGTGTTTGTTATTTGTGAAAATTGTTGGAAATTGTTTTTGGTGATGAAAAGAAAATAAACACATGTTTTGAAAACATGGGAAACCTCCTTTTTTAGGGGAAACTATGTGAAAATTTTTATAAAATTTTGACACTTAGAAAAATATAAGTTTTAGTGAAACTTAATCCCCAAAAATTCACCTAAAAATATTTATCAAGGTTTCCTAATTTTTTTATGAAATTTCAAGTTAAGAAATGATGATTTCCTCAAGTTAAAATTAATATTAAGTATGTATATTTTTTAGGAAAATATATATATATTTAGTGATCACCAAATTTTGTGCTAAGTGTATATTATGTGTATTATATGTAGTAGTGTATTAGGAACTTGAAAAAAATACACTAAATACTCCCATGGAGTATGAATACCAAAATACACATACAAATACATGAGAATACCTAAGTATACAAGCATACAAAAATCCTCACAAGAAGAGTATGTGGACAAATACAAGAAAATATATTTAAATAAATATATTCCACAAACATATGGACTTTGGACAATTTTTGGACATAACTATATATATTTGGACAAATATATAACTATTACCAAGTAATGGAAATTATACAAAAAATGAATGAATAACAAGAATATATATATATATATATATATATATATATATATATATATATATATATCTTCAAGCATGAAAAAATATATATATTTCATACAAGACTTAAAAATATTTTTTTTAAGAAATATAATTCTGAAAAGTAATAAAAATAAAAGTATTGATTTTTGACAAATAATGCAAAATACACAAGTATTTACATAGAAATACAAGTATACTTTCCTAAGTATACTTGCACAAAAATAATATTGAGAATATTACTTCACAAAATACTTATATTTATTTTTTAGAAAAATAATATAAGTAACATATATGGACAAGTTAAAAATAAAGTTTATTTTTAACACTTATTACTTTGACAAATTCTACATAGACAAATATAAATTTTTGAGAAGTAAAATATATATTTACAAGTAAACAATACAAATTCAAAGTCCAAAGACACGACGAACGGGCGAGACCCGACAAACAAGGGCACGACCCTCACAAAAGGTGAACATACAAAAGACAAATACATAAACCCAAGATGGTAACTTGTACTTGTGTGATACAAGTCTAGTGACTAACGTACATAGAATAATTATAGGTCACGACACTTACAAACGTAACCGGTGAAGTTTACGACGCGAGCTACGCAAAACTGTGAGTTCATGTCCCCACTTTTAAACGTTTTTACTGTTTTCTAAACATGGGGAAAATACATGTACAATGGTATGTGGAACACAAAACTAAGGAATGACACATAGATCATGCGACGAATAGGGTACCATAAGCACCATTAATCAACATATACATTTAGACCGGGGAACGAAAAGGTTAGATCTAATGGGTTTCAGGCAACCTCACTCTTGGCCTACTTATACCAAAGAGTGCTTTTGTGTCTCAGTCGATCTCGACAAAAATGCCTAGGTTTGGTGGCTTCCTATGTCTTGACATATGTTAATGTCGTAGCTAAACATTAGCGATCTCGTATTCCTTACATTTACAGAACTCAGTTCACAGATACGTTTTACAATTTATATACCATGTTTTCATACAAGTACACAAACATTCTATACAAAAACTGCATGAATTCACACCAACTTATGTTGACGATTTTCCAAATCTTACATGTATTTCAGGGAACTAAATGGATGTATGCGCGGTCTCCTTACTCAAGATGGTTCTTTATGTTTCAAGTTATTATGTATCGATGCTCCGATGCCTCTTTTGTAGGATTTGGTTGTTATATCCCACCTCGTGTGGCGATATAATGATCAAAACCTTGATATTTGTTTTTGGAATGGTGTTGTAAACTTTTCAAAAAATTATCTTATTTGGGATGTAAACTTAAAACTTAACTTTTGTTTTGGATGACAACTATCAATGGCAATATGGAGTTATTTTACATTCATGTAGTGTGTTTACTATTCGTGTGCAATGAGAACCTTTCAGATCACACCTCGTGTTTCTGCCTTATAAAGGGGTGTGACAGATTGGTATCAGAGCTGCGATTGTAGTGAACCAGGATTCCTTCTCGAGTCTAGTCTACAATCCTTAGGATCCTCTCACGAAAACAATTTTTCCAAAAGTTTTCATTGCACAAAAAACTTTTCACAACATCCACTACCTGAACTTGTTTTCAAAGAGTCAAGTAAGGACACTACGAGACTTAGGGTGCATAGGGTATCACTTAACTTCAACTAGGGACTACTTGCTTATTTGTGTGTAACTATATATATTAATTAAGTAGTAGTAATTAATATATGTACATATGTCATAACTTTTATGGAGCTGGGGTACATGTCATCATTGGAGAGCAGTGACATGATGGAGGAGTACGATCCCATCGCACTAGTATCTGACGACGAGGTAGCATCAGCTCCTGTGATCTTTACTTCTGACTCAGAGACCGATCCCGAGCTTATGCCCGATGACGACAACCCTGATGATTTCCAGCCTTTTGCTTTACGCGACTTTGATGACGACATTCCTTTCGTCGATGACGTTCTAGCCTTTCCCTTACCTATTCACGATCAGCTCATCATTGGATATCCCGATGGCGAGCATCTTGTCGAGCCCATTCCAATCCACTCTGTTCCCCTCGCTGCCATCCCTGCTGAGGTTTGGCCTTTTGTTGCTGAATTGGATGATGATATCGATGTTTTTATGATCGAGGTAGATCACATTGACGACGACCTAGGTGATGGTGAGGTATTCGACATCGCCATCCTAGACGTGGTATCACCTGTTGTATCTATCATTGCCATCTCTTCTGATTCTGACCATGATTCTGTTGCCGACTCTTTTGAGTCTGTGACTTCTTCAGCCCTTCTAGCTGCTGGACTAGGGGCTTTTCCCACTGATGATGATGATGATGTTATGTCCGTTGCACCATCATCACCCGTACATGTTCCTACACCTATTGTTACACCTCCACCACCATCTTCACCCCCACCATCTCCCACAACCGTTGGTGCCATGTTCTCCAAGAAGTATGATCACCCAGGAGAGTTGTGAACACTCGAGGTTCCGACCAACCACCTTCTCCACCGATGCCGAGGACTGCTAAGGAATTGAACTCTCTGCTAGAAGAAAGGATTTCTGAAGCTATCGCCCAGTACGAGGCGAACCGTGCTGAGCACAGTGGAGGCTCAGGCGGTACCGGGCGAAATGGACATGGAGATTCGTTTGGAGGAAACCCCAAGGTAACTTTAAGTTGATTTGCTATAATTTGATGAAACTCATGAACGGTCTTTGCTTCATTGTTTCATTGATTTGCTCATGTGTGAATTGGTTGGGTAAATTCCAGGCTGCACCTACAAGCAGTTTCTCGATTGCACTGGAGGTGCAATGGCTTTCATGCGCTGGATGGAGAAAACTGATTCCACGATCTGTATGAGCAAGTGCACCGCGGACCAGCAAGTCACTTTTGTTACTGGATTGTTCGTCGACGAAGCTTTGACTTGGTGGAATGTACAAGTCCAAACTCTGGGTGATGATGCCGCTTACGGTATGACTTGGGATGAGTTGAAGGAAAGGATGAGGGAAAACTATTGCTCGCGTGCTGAACTTCAAAAATTGAAGACGGAATTTTGGAATCTGTCCATGGTTGGTGCGGACATTGTTGGTTATACCCAGAGATTCCAAGATCTGTCAAAAGTGACCCCCTACTTGGTGACTCCTGAATTTAAGCGCATTGAGCGCTATATCTGGGGATTGGCTCCAGAATTTTTGCAGTTTGGTGACGGCGGCAGAACCCACAACGGTCACTCAGGCTGTAACCCTGGCTGTCAGCCTTACTGAAGGTGATGTTCTCATGAAGAAGTTATCATTGAAAACTACTGAGAAAACTGAGACGCATGCTGAATCGTCTGGTAACAAGAAGAGAAAACATTCAAATCTGAATCAAGTGACCCACGGCAACAACAAGGGTTCCAGCAACAAGAAATGCGACACCAATCCGCCTAAAGAGGCAAAAACATTTGCGGCGGCAAATGATTCGGGAACTAAGAAGTACCATGGCACTTTACCCTAATGTGACCGATGCAAGTTTCATCACGTGGGAAATTGTCGCATTGGGAGATGCGAGAAATGCGGGAAATCGGGTCACAGTACCGAGGATTGTTGGGGAAAAAGGATTGGAGGCCGTATTGGTAATGGAAATAGGAATGGAAATGGTGCTGGAAACGGGAATGGTAATCGTAATGACAACGGTGCTGGAAATCTAAACAGAAATGGGCAAAACCAAGGATGTTTTGGTTGTGGTAGTAAAGGGCACTTCAAGAAGGACTGCCTGAAAGAAGACAACGCTCAAGCTCGAGCATTCGTGATAGGAGCAAGGAACGTACGAGAGGACCCTAATGTGGTCACCGGAATGTTTCTCATTAACAATCACTTTGCATCCATATTATTTGACACCGGTGCCGATTATAGTTTCATGTCTGTGGAATTTAAACGTATGCTTGGAATAGAATCTAGTAGGTTAGATATTCCTTATTCCATAGAACTAGCTGATGGTAAACTTGTTGAATCCGGTGAGGTTGTTAGAGGATGTACACTGGAACTTGGTGAACGAAGATTTAGTATCGATCTTTTGCCTGTACAGTTGGGTAGCTTTGATGTTGTAGTCGGAATGGACTGGCTGTCCAAGAATAAAGCCGAAGTTGTTTGTCACTAGAAGATCATTCGCCTCCCTCTTGCGAATGATGAAATGCTCATAGTCCATGGAGAGAAAAGAGACACTCCCTTGCGGATCATCAACTATATGAATGCACAAATATGCTTGCGAAAAGGATGCGTAGCCTTTTTGGCATATGGTAGATGAGAAGGTCGGGGAACCAAAGCTTGAAGACATTCCTATAGTGAAGGAATTCCCTGATGTTTTTCCCAAAGACTTGCCAGGATTACCTCCGCAAAGACAAGTTGAGTTCCATATTGACTTGGTTCCAGGCGCCGCTCCTGTAGCCAAGGCACCATATCGACTTGCACCATCCGAGATGCAAGAATTGATCTTGTGTTTTTTGGATAATCAAACTTGAATGGCATGATGGAGTTTATTTTATATCATATAGCATGTTTACTTATCGTATGCAATGAGAACCACTCAGATCACACCCCGTGCTTCCGCCTTTGAAAGGGGTGTGACAGATTGGTATCAGAGCTTTGATTGTAGTGAACCAGAATTCCTTCTCGAGTCTAGTCTACAATCCTTAGGATCCTCTCACGAAAACAATTTTTACATAATTTTTTATTGCATAAAACTTTCCGCGACATCCACTACATGAACTTGTTTTTCAAAAGTCAAGCAAGGACACTACGTGACTTAGGGTGCACAGAAGTAGCACTTATCTTCTGATTCTGACCTCGGTTCTGACGCTGACTCCTTCGAGTCAGTGACCTCTTCTGCCCTTCGAGCCGCAGGACTAGAGGCTTACCCTACCGATGATGATGATGCAATATCGGTTGCACATGCTACCCCTACCCCTACCCCTACCCCTACCCCTGTTCCTACACCTACTGATACATCTCCTCATACTCCCACTCACGTTGCTAGTGACAACTTCTCACAGCCACCCGTCCCAGTGGACCATTCTAGTTGGATATGTCGTATCCGTTTTGCGTCAGCTTTTCCACACACAACCCGACTCTTGAGGGAGAGCCCTCAGGACACCCACATATACCACCACCTGAGTCGAGCCCATGTTTACAGACGTCCCGATCTTTCCCATCATTCCCTCTATATGGTATGCCATTATCCGATCTGTATCACCCTTCTCATCACTCTGGATATACCAGAGATGATCTCCTATTATCACTCCAGCTTCAGGTTAAGATCCTCTTGTTGGACTCGCTATGCCCAAGACACATATTAAATTGATGTGGCTAGTACGTTATGATCCAAGTTGGGTCATACCCAATAACAAGCTAGATAAACATCTATAATATTTATTTATGATATGATCAAACAAATAAATATTAACACTTAGAATATTTAGAAATTAGTTTTCTAAATAATTGCACTTGAGAAACTAATAAATTATATGGATAATTTATTTTGAGAGAATATTTTATTTTGTTATTTAATGGGTTAAATAACATTTTAAAAGGTTGTGAGATGTTGCATAAAGTCTTGTAACATGTTATGTTATATTTTATAAAAGTTATAAATAAACACAAGACTTAAATTAAAAGAAAATTTTGAATTTTTTTTTATAAAAAACCATATGTGGACGGCCCTATGGGGGTTTCCCAAGGAGGGTTTCCACCACTTGAAATGCATGCAACATATCTTAAAAGATAACACAAGATTGCTTGTCCTTGGACATACTTTCTCTCACTAATTTTCATGTGCAAGAACTCTTGTTCTTCTCTCTAATTTTCGGCCAAAGGAGGGGATCCAAGAGAGTTTTACAAGTGAAAATCCTTGCAACACCAAGGTGTTTGTTGGAGGCTTGGTATGCAAGGTTGAGGTCTTCACCTTTGAAGATTACCATTCAAGAATACTCATCTTTTTCAAGTCTTTTGCTCTTTGAAAGGTAGTATTCTAAAACACCCTATGGTTGTGTTTTGATAGCCTGCATGTTCATATATCGATCCGGGTTATTGGGTTTTACATATAAAAAAGGTTTTATATTTAGTATGTAACATGTTTTAAATAATTCTTCCGCTGCGTTTTCATTTTATATGGATAAAATGACTTTGATAAACATGTGAAAAACCCAACACCTCTGTCGTAGGGTCTATGAGCTGGAGAATGTGGCCGATGCTAGACGACCTCCTCCACCAGACTTCCCACCACCAGTCACACCATCACCACCATCTTCACCACCCCCAGCATCACCACTACCACCAGCATCTCCACCACTACCTGTTCTTGCACCTGTTGATGGTTATGTTGGTCGAGTCCTTACACTTAAGCAGCAGGTGACTTTCCTGATCCGTCAAGTCCATGAACTCGAGGATGAGGTAGCTCATCTTCGCAGTTTGGTTTTCCCTACACCCCCACCCTCTCCATCAGCCCATTAGGTTTTTCATTACAGGTACTTTTGGTTTGGAGTAGTATTTTTAGATATGAAGATTGAAGTCGAGTTTTGGGTACAACTTGAAGACAAATGACCGCCAGTGTGGAGAAATAAATTTTGCCTTTATATGTATTAAACTTGTACTGATTGGGTGATGTAACCCATATGCATTTTTGTTTTCTTCACAAACAATTATGTAACAAGTTGTCCTGATATATATAAAAACTCGGTGATTATCCTTGTGACACATTATTACTTATCTGTTTATGCATGCTTGTTGCTTGTATGAATCGATTGATATGTTTGGTGGATTGTTTGGTTGTGTGTATATATGTATACGTGTATATATATCCTTTTACTATCTAGTATGGTGGTATCAGACAAATGCCTAACCCTGTTGTCTTGTGTTTTGAAAGAAACATGCCACCCAGGAGAATGGTGAACACCCGAGGTTCTAACCCACCCCCACCGATGCCAAGGAATACTGAAGAATTGAACTCTCTTCTTAAGGAAAGGATCTCTGAAGCTATCACCCAGTACGAGGCGAACCGTGCTGAGCACAGTGGAGGCTTAGGAGGTACTGGTCGAAATGGTCATGGAGATTCATCTGGAGGAAACCCTAACCAAGGTAACATTGAGTTGGTTTGCTACAATTTTATGGAACTTATGAACGGTCATTGTTTGATTGTTTTCTCATTCACAAATCGGTTGAATAAATTCCAGGTTGCACGTACAAGCAGTTTCTAGACTACAAGCCACTGAATTATGACGGCACTGGAGGTGCAGTGGCTTTCGTGCGCTAGACTGAGAAAACAGATTCCACGATCCAAATGAGCAAGTGTACCACGGATCAACAAGTTACTTTTGTTACTGGGTTGTTTGTAGATGAAGCTTTGACTGGTGGAACCTGCAAGTTCAGACTCTGGGTGATGATGCAGCTTATGGTATGACTTGGGATGACTTGAAGGAACAGATGAGGGAGAAATATTGTTCACATGCTGAACTTCAGAAGTTGGAAACCGAGTTCTGGAACCTAGCTATGGTTGGTGCAGATATTGTAGGGTACACCCAAAGATTCCATGATCTCTCGAGAGTGATCCCCTACCTTGTGACTCCAGAATTTAAGCGTATCGAGCGCTACATTTGGGGATTGGCTCCAGAGATCCGAAGCATGGTGACTGCAGCAAACCCTACTACCATTACTCAGGCTGTAACTCTACCTTTCAGCCTTACGGAAGATGCTGTCAGGATGAAGATGTTATCAATAAAGATAACTGAGAAACTGGAAACTCATGTTGAGTCGTCTGGGGATAAAAGAGAAAACACTCGAGCCTTAATCAAGCAACCCATAACAACAACAAGAACTCCAATAAAAACAAGAAGCGTGAATCAAATCCTCCCCGTGAGGCAAAGACGTTCACTGCTGCAAATGAAACTGGAGTTAAGAAGTATCTGGACAACCTACACAAGTGTGATAAGTGCAAGTATCACAATTTGAGTGCTTGCCGTGGGCCGAAGTGTGAAAAGTGTGGTAAACTGGGTCATCGTATAGAGGATTATTGGGGAAGAGGAAACAGAGGTGGAAATGGTAATGGGAACCGCAATGCTAAAAGCGCTGGTAATGGAAATGGGAATGGAAACGGGAGTGGTAATGGCACTGGTAATCGGAATGGAAATGGATGTAATTAATGATGTTTTGGATGTGGTAGTAAGGAGCACTACAAGAACGATTGCCTGAAGGAGAACAACGCTCAAGCTCGAGCATTCGTCATTGGAGCAAGGAACTCCCGCGAAGACCCTAACGTGGTCACCGGTACGTTTCTCGTTAACAATCACTTTGCATCCATACTCTTTGACACTAGTGCCGATTATAGTTTCACGTCTATGGAATTTAAACGTATGCTTGGAGTTGAATCTAGTAGATTAGATATTCCTTATTCCATAGAACTAGCCGATGGTAAACTTGTTGAATCGAGTGAAGTTGTTAGAGGGTGTACATTGGAACTTGGTGAACGGAGATTTAGCATCGATCATCTGCCTGTCCAGTTGGGAAGTTTTGATGTTGTCGTTGGCATGGATTGGCTATCCAAGTATAGAGCCGAAGTCATTTGCCACGAGAAGATTATTCGCATCCCTCTTACAAATGATGAAATTCTCATAGTACATGGAGAGAAACGAGACACGCGCCTGCGAATCATCAACTGTATGAAAGCGCATAAATGTTTACGCAAAGGATGTATTGCCTTCTTGGCACATGTAGTAGGTAAGAAGGTTGAGGAGCCGAAGCTTGAAGATATCCCAGTAGCCAAGGCACCATATCGACTTGCACCATCCGAAATGCAAGAATTATCTACTCAACTCCAGGAGTTGTTGGATAAAGGATTCATAAGGCCGAGCGAGAAACGCGTCATTTGCTCAATAGCACGTTCGGATAGCCTAACTAGTCCTATGATAAGTATTATATGCCCAAACATGTTTAAATGTGTTGCATAATCAGTTTAAGTGTCAAAACATAGGTTACATAGGCTTAAATTCAAATTATGCATAAAAAGGGCATTTTGGTCATTTTCCTAAGGCATATAAACTACCTATCATACAACTAATTAAGCTAAGTGACCATAAGGTATAACCTCAGAAGGTTATTCCCTATACAACTATGGTCACAAAATATGTTTGGTCGGATCCTAATGATCGACCAAACAGGTCGGGTTCGAAAGTCTAAGCGGTTGTCGAGACCACTTGACTTTCGACCCTAAACAAGCACTGGGAGCTCTAGTGTTGTTCGTGAAGAAGAAGGATGGAACCCTACGGATGTGAATTGATTATAGAGAGTTGGATAAGCTCACCGTTAAGAATCGGTATCCCCAATCGAGGATTGACGAATTATTCGACTAGTTGCAAGGATCGAGCTATTACTCCAAGATCGACCTTCGATCTGGATATCATCAGTTGTGCATTCAGGAGGAGAGCATACCGAAGACAACGTTCAGGACTCGTTATGGACACTACGAGTTTCTATTCATGCCGTTTGGATTGACGAACGCGCCAGCAGTTTTTGTGGATCTGATGAATCGCGTATGCAAACCATATCGCGATAAATTTGTGATAGTATTTATCGACGATATTCTGATCTACTCACGGATGAGAGAAGAGCATGAGCAACATCTGAGAACCATTCTGGAACTGCTGAAGAAAGAGAAACTTTACGCGAAGTTCTCAAAATGCGAATTTTGGATTCGCGAGGTACAGTTCCTTGGTCATGTTGTGTACGAGAATGGTATTCATGTAGATCCTTCAAAGACCGAAGCAATCAAGAATTGGGAAGCGCCCAAAACTCTGACCGAAGTACGACAGTTTTTGGAATTAGCAGGCTACTATCGAAGATTTATTGAGAATTTTTCCAAAATTGCTCAACCGCTAACTTCCCTCACACAGAAAGATAGAAAATTTGTCTGGGAGACAAATAAGAAGAATCCTTTCAACTTCTTAAATATAAGGTATGTGACACGCCGATCTTGTCATTGCCCGAAGATTCTGAAGATTTTGTGGTGTACTTTGATGCTTCGCGTCAAGGCTTGGGTTGCGTGCTTATGCAACGACAGAAGGTCATTGCATATGCATCGTGACAGTTGAAGGTCCATGAAAAGAGTTATACCACCCACGACCTTGAATTAGGTGCGGTGGTGTTTGCTGTATGATACTCGGTGTACTATCATCATAGACCACAAGAGCTTGCAGCACATATTTAATCAAAAGGAATTGAATATGCGTCAGCGACGATGGGTTGAGTTGCTGAATGATTACGACTGTGAGATTAAGTACCACCCTGGAAAGGTGAATGTGGTAGCAGACTCCTTTAGTCGAAAGGAAAGGGTTAAAACTTTTAGGTTTCGAGCTTTGGAAATGACGATTCAGACGAACCTTACTACACGTATTCACGATGCCCAACAAGAAGCATTGAACGAAGAGAACCTTAAATCTGAACTTCTCCGAGGTATGGAGAAACAATTGGTGCCAAACGAGGAAGGAACCTTATACTTTATGGGACGCATTTGGGTTTTGCTCTTTGGCTGTATTCGGGAAGTTATCTTTGATAAAGCCCATAAGTCAAGATACTCGATCCACCCAGGATCGGACAAGATGTATCAAGACTTGAAGGAATACTATTGGTGGCCGAATCTCAAGAACGATGTTGCTACGTATGATGGAAAGTGCTTCACTTGCGCTAAAGTCAAGGCGGAGTACCAGAAGCTGTCAGGCCTGTTGCAGCAACCAGAAATTCCCGTATGGAAGTGGGAACAAATATCAATGGATTTTATAACGAAACTACCCAAGACCCCTAGAAGACATGATATTATATGGGTAATAGTTGATCGTTTGACCAAGTCTGCGCAATTCATGCCAATAAAGGAGAAGGATAGTACTGGAAAGCTTGCCAAATTCTATCTAAAGGAAATAGTGGCACGTCATGGAGTGCCTACTTCGATTATTTCTGACAGAGATGGACGCTTCGTATCGAGGATATGGAAATCTTTTCAAGAGGCCTTTGGATCTCAACTAGATCTAAGCACGACCTTTTATCCGCAAGCTGATGGTGAGAGCGAACAAACCATACAAACCCTAGAAGACATGCTCTGTGCATGTGTTATGGATTTAGGCGGCAGCTGGGATACTCACCTACCCTTGGTGGAGTTTTCCTATAATAACAGCTATCACATGAGCATAAAAGCCGCACTGTTTGAAGCTCTGTATGGTCGCAAATGTCGCCCACCTCTGTGTTGGGCAGAAGCCAGAGACAAACAACTAGTTGGTCCCGAACTAGTCCAAGAAACGACTGACAAGATCTTTCAGATCCGAGACCGGATCAAAGAGGCTTGTGATCATCAGAAAAGTTATGTTGACCGAAGACGAAAACCGTTAGCTTTCGAGGTAGGAGACATGGTTCTGTTAAAAGTCTCGCCTTGGAAGGGTGTATCAAGGTTCGGGAAACGTGGAAAGTTGAATCCATGATATATTGGGCCATTAAAGATTCTGGAGAAAATTGGTAACGTGGCGTACAAGTTGGAGTTATCGGAGGAACTAAATGGTGTAGACGATACGTTCCACGTGTCAAACCTCAAAAAGAGTCCAACTCAAGAGACTGTTGTCATCCCTGCGGATGAATTTCATATTGACGACAAGCTCCAATTCACAGAAGAGCCTATTGAGGTGATGGACTGGAAGGTCCAGAAAACCAGGAGATATCGTATTAGACTGGTTAAAGTACGTTGGAACTCTAAACACGGGCCCGAGTATACTTGGGAACGCGAGGACCAGTTCAAAGCCAAGTACCCCTACTTGTTCGAGGAAACTCCTATGAGAGATAACTCAGCATGAATTTCGGGACAAAATTCTTTTAACGGGGGGAGACTGTGACAACTGGCCCAAAATCAATAATTTCCTAACTATTTTAATTAATATTTATTACCTGCATTTATGTGTTTACACGTCAACATTATGTTCTTTTTTGATATGCAATTGAATTCATGCATGTTTCATATATTAACTGACACATTATACTACACTTTAAGCGTTGCGTCAAATTTATTCGTAAACTGACACATTATACTACACATGCAGAATTAAGATTTAAATGTCCAGAATAACTTGTAAAGTGTCGGGAATGAAAACTGTCGCAAAAGATACTTCATTTCTTGCAAAACTGCGCTATTTAGCACTTTAACGAACCGATAACCGAACGAATATCCGGACACTACCCAAAACACCAAAAATAGACTAGAAGCATTGTTTTAGTGATATAAAGCTAGTTATAATGCTAGAACAGCTTAAAAATCATAAAAACACATAAACACACTTAACCTCCCATTTAACACTTAAATTTACATCATCTACCTTCAACTTCCAAATTTTTACACTTTACCCCCCCCCCCCCTTATCTTGACCGGCCCCAAGGGTGGCCCACACCATTTCTCATTAAAATATTATGTATGTGTGCTTGATATGGGACATCTTAACTAGTGGTCAAAGACATGTTGGTGGATTATAAGTCTTAACCTAAAGACCATATTTTCATAATTCTCATTCAAAAACTTTCAACATTCTCTCTTCTTCTTCCTCCCCTACATACGGCCACCACACACCACCTATACACCTCCATTTTCTTCATTATTTAAGCCATTCCAAGGATATCCAAAGGTGTAAGAAGGTGAACTATGAAGGTGTGAAGCATTAGAAGTTCAAGGACCTTCTTGGAGAGCTTTTATCCACTCATTTTCTTCATTCTTCATCTTGATCTTGTTCTTGCCACTTCCCTAGCCACTAGAGTTAGTAGTAAGCTGTTGGTGCATACGTCTGTCGACTTTGTCTTGTATCGAGTCTTGTACTAGATTGTATAGATAAGGGCACGAAGTACGAGAAATTAGGATTTAGAGGTATTTCGCACGAAATAGCAAACAGCTATTTCGTACGAAATTAATTGGTCATTTCGCATGAAATCACTATTCCGTGTGAAATTGATTTTGCACCAACTGTTTCGTGCGAAATAGGTTAGCCTATAAATACCCGTTGTGCCATTTCGTTTGTAACTTTCCGATTCCAGAGCCGCAGTGCTGCTGAAGTGTCTACTCGCTGTAAAACGTTGTTATATCAATCAAAAGACAGTTTAAAGTGAATCTCAAGCTGAATTAACCCGATATGTTTGTTTCCGCCTCTCGTATTGAGCAAAAATCTCTTCTGAACGACTCGTTTGGTCATGAAAACGATCCTACAAGTGGTATCAGAGCTCAGGAGGAAGAGTTCTTACCGATTCAGCTAAAAATTCTGATTTCTACACCTTCTTTTTCAAAATTAACCAGTTTTCACGGATAAAATGGCTTGATTTTCACACATTATATGCGAAACACTGTTTTAACAAAGCCTTGAAAGAATTGAACATAAATTCAAACTAAAACCTGTTCAAATTGACAAAAATCTGATTGACATGATGACGTCAGCAGTATTTCGCACGGAATAGATCCTTTATTTCGCACGAAATCAGCATATAGTGTGAGCTATTTCGTACGAAATCACTATTTCATACGAAATCACTATTTCGTACCAAAGTGTTCTTATTTCGTGTGAAAGTCTGCTATTTCGCACGAAATCAGCTGAAATTTGGTTTATTTCGCACGAAACACCTTATTTCGTGTGAAAATATTTCATTTCGTACGAAAGCATCTTATTTCGTGTGAATCTATTTCGTTTGAAGTTATCTTGTAGGTCATTTCGTTTGAAAGTGGTATTTCGCTTGAAAAGATCATTTCGTGTGAAAGTTGATTTCGTTTGAAAGTGATTGTTTTGTAAAAAAAATATCTGAAACATGGAAGAGGAATTTTAAAACGCATTTGCTACTGCCCCGAGTACTCCTACTGCCATTGCTCAAAGCATGAACATGGAAAATGAAACTGGAACTTTGCAAAAACCCCCGAAGCTAATGGGCATTGAAGAATACTATGGTTGGAAAGACCGATTTGAAAACTGGGTTCAGGCTAATCATTTGAGGTCGTGGGAATGTATTGAGAAAAAAGTATGTACTACCACGTACAGACTTGGGAGTTGAAAAGAAGATTTTTGAATTTACGGATAAAGAACGAGACATGTACAAAGCAGAAAAGATGATGATTAGTTTACTCCAGCAAGCTATTAAAGAAGATATATGCATATTGCTTCAACATGATAAGACTTCACGTTCAATTTGGGAAGCACTTCGAATCAAGTTTGAGGGAAGTGAGAAAATGATCAAGAGTAAAAAATCATTGTTAAAGAAAGAATTTGATTTATTTACAAGTTTGCCAGGAGAAGATACAAAGAAATTGATTGAAAGATATTGTCACTTAGTATGATCAATGTCATTGTTAGATATCAACAAAGATCGTGAGGAATGGGTTGACAAATTAGCTGATGCTTTACCTCAGAAAGAATGGGGTACATATTTGATGATATTAAAGAATACTGGAGAATATGATGGCTTGACAATTTCTCAGTTCATCGAAAAGATTGAAGGACAAGATCTTGAGCAACAAAAGATTACTAGAATGAGCAATCCAAATGCACAACAAGATGTTAAGATGTATTTCAAAGGGAGTGTTCAAAATGTCGAAGCAAGTCCAAAAATCCAAACTGCTTTCAGTGCAGAAAACTCATCTGAATCAATCAATCAAAGTTCAAACAGCAGCGGTGGATTTTCATCATATCCAAATATGCATCCGAAAGGATCAACTTCAAGTCATCAGTTTCAAAGTTCAAACAGCAATAATGGTCAAATTTTACACTGCAACATTGCGTTGCATCTTCAGAATGGTCAAAATTTCTCTGAAGAGGTTGCTAAAAGTCATATGGCGTTACTTGCTACAGTGTTGGAATCATATGAAGGGTTGGTTGCAGGAAGAATCGGAAATCCTATGCTGACAAAAGAGGATTACGATCAGATAGATGCTGAGGAAATGGAGTTGATGGATATCAAGTGGTGTTTAGCGAGTGTTTTGAGAAGAGTTGAAAAATTCAAGATGATTACAGGAAGAAATGATTTTCTGGATGCAAATATTTCTACTTTGGGTTTTGATAAATCTAAAGTTACTTGTTTTCGATGCAGGGAGAAAGGACATTTCAAGAGGGAATGTACTAATCGAGAAGCAAGTGGAGCAAAGAATCCGTTTGGTGGTAATAATTATTATCAAAAAGCCATATATCAACAAGTTGCTCATCAATCTTATCAACAAAAAGAACCACAAACTGCACATGCTAAAATGATCGAAGAAGCAAATAAGAAAGCTTATTATGGCATAATTGATCAAGATGATGAAAAAGTGGCAGAAGGTTTTAGTTGGGACAAATATATTCCACCTGATTCAAAGACAGTGGCGTTAATTGCTCAGATAGTTCAAGAACCAGATTTGATGAAGGAATGGATGAAAGTGTTTGCTGATAATGAGAAGAATCAAGATGATGAATCTAATTCTTCAGATGATAGTTCAGAACAGATACAAGTGTTTGATCAATCTTCAACTGATGACAGTGATGATGAGGAAGAATTACATATTAATATTGCAAAAACTCATTTATCTCCTGAAAGTTTTCAATTTTATTTTGCAGATCGTTTGGAAAAGCTAAAGGAGAAACGTGCAGCAAAGAATCAGAAACAGGTAAAAAGCGAGATTGTTGCACAGGAAGAGAAGTCTGAACAGAGTAAAGGAATTGAGATTGCTGTAAAGGAAATTGAAGTTGAAAAGATTGTTGAAGTCATCAAACCTTGTCTAAAGTGTTTGGATTCTTGCAAACAATGTGAAGAAAAAGATGAGAAGTTGAGTGAGCAAGATAAGATGAAAGTAAAATTATTATTCGATCTCAATTCTGTGAAAGAATCGTATGATGTGTTGAATCGAACAGTGAATGGATTACAAAAGACAAATTCTGAAAGAGAATATGCTTTAACCATGATGAATGCTGTGATGATGTCCAAGCAAAAAGCCATAAATCATTATATTGAGGAGTGTGCAAAGTTGAAGCAAGAATTGGAAACAGAAAGGATTGAAAATGAAAGAATTAGAAGATTGTTGCAAAGTTATTCTAGTTCTGATTATTTGATTGATGGAATTTATCCAACTGTTGCAGGTTTAGAAGCATTCCAAGATGAGAAGCCAAAAGAGAAGGATATTGGTAAGAAACAGAGTGTTAGTTATAACAAGTGTCCGCCTCCGATCTGGGAAGGTTATTCTCCCAGAAAACCAAATGAAGAGCAAGTCAAAAAGGCTGTCAATATAAAGTTAAAGTCTGAAACAACTGATGATTTACCAGAAAACATTGATGTCACATTCACATCGTCTGACACTGATCATGAGTCTGAGTTAATAAAGAAAGTGGCCGATCAGGTGTTGGATAAGGATGAAGAGTCAGAGTCAAATTCTGAGTCAGAAAGTTCGAGTTCGTTGGTCAACAGTTCAAAACCATCGGTTAAAAGAGTTTACAATAAAGAATTCTTGTTATCAAAATCTAATTTGAATGACGAACTAATCAAACTGGCATATACTTTGAATGATTTAGACAAATTATATTCTGATGAGGAATTTCCAATAAGAGGTGTGAAACCAGAAATGATAAAAAAGGTTTTCAAACTAACAGAAATTAATATTTCTGAAATAAAAGATGTAAATCTTTCTGAAAAACCAAAAACTTACACCTTAAGAGATCAACAAAGGTTAAACAAGAAAAAGGGTTACAGTTCTGGTTCAGGTTATCGAAAGAAACCAAACCATAACGGTAATTTTAAAAAGAAAGGACTTGGTTTTATTCCACCGAAAAATTATAAAAATGAGAAAACTTATAAATCAAAAACTGTATTTGTTTCAGGAACAAGTTCAGAGGAAGAAGAAAAGAGCTCATTCTGGAAGCAATCAAACAGAGAATTTCTTGCTAAGAAGCAAGAGAGAATGAAAAATGGAGCTTATCAAAGAAAGGAAACAAGAACCTGTTTCAGGTGTCAAGAAGTTGGTCACATTGCTTGGAACTGTCCTAAAGCAACCAACATCAAACAGGAAGTTGTTTCTAAACTTAAAGAAAAGATTGTTGAGAAAAATGAACCATCAACTGAAAAATTCAAAGTTTTTAAAAATTCAACATATGAAGTTGGTGAATGTTCGAAGAAAAGATTTTACAAAAGAAGAGTTAATCTTGACAATCAAATGTGGGTTGTTAAGAAATCTGAGTTTAAATCTGGCGATGAATCTGATTCCACAAAGTCAGAAGAGCCACAAGTTGAGGTTAAAAGAGAAAATCCAGTTCCTCCAATGGATGATGTCAACTTTCCACCATTGAGGACTGAAAATTTTAAACAAAAAGTTGGTAAAGTGGAAATTTCGAATCAATTCTATTCTGAGAAGAAGGAATTCGATGTCGAAAAGGTTTTTAATGGAAATGTGAAAAAGATTTTTGGGAAAATGGTCGATGGGAAGGCCAAAGGGGTTAAAGAATTTTATGAATCAAAGAAAGCAACTTACACCCCAATTGAAACTGAAGAGGTCACATCCAAGTTTGGTCAGGCTGGATGTCGGTATTTCATATGTAAAAGTCTGACTTGCCGGAGCTCCCAGGTTGGTAAGAGTGGAGCATGAATCGGCATCTTTCTTGAGAAATTCACTTCGGTGATATTTCGACCTACAAGATTAATCAGGTACATTAAGTTGTACTTGATTTATATTTCTTACAAGTGTGTTTTTGTTAGAACCTAAAAATGTTAAATTTTTCAAAGAGGTTTGTGGAGAACAATGTGATGATAACCCCCAACCTACAAGTGATTTTATGAAATCAACAAAACTTATTTTCCGGAAAAACCATTTTGATTAAAACAAACTTAAGTGTTTTGAAATCTTAATGGGAAAATAGTTTGTTGTAAGGGGGAGTTCTGATTGTTTATGCCAAGTGGATGGCGATTTGAAGCAATTCACAACAGTTGTCACTTTATTTGTATAGTTTGTTTTCAAATTTTTCTTTAAATGATTTTGAATTTTAGGGGGAGTAAGAAATTTCAGAAAAATCCATAAACATTAGAAAATTTGATAAAGTCAAAAACATGATAAAATCAAAAATGAGTTTTGTTGTGAAAAAGAGGAAATGATAGTACATCAGTAGACTATCACAGCATGCTAAAGAATTGGAAAGTTAAAAAGTAATAAACGGTCTCACTGATGATGTGTCAGTAGGTTTTTACACATTTAGTAGATTGTATCGAGATATAAACTTAAATTTCAAACTTACTTATCTCGTGGGGAACATCTCTCGGATATATGGGTAACCCCTGAAATTTTGTTTGAAAGGTCCCTCTTTCTGAGATATTAGGTCTTTATACTCAGTGATATCTGGGGTAATATCCCGGGACTTCTGATTTTGCGGAAGCAATGGCCTAGTCCCCGTATAATACGTTTCGCTTGCTTGAAATATAGCACCCCCCTCAGCATAAAAATGATGAAACATTGAAAAATGCTAATCATGTGCTGTTGAAGAAAAGATTCTCTAAAGGGAACACACCTAAAGTCGAAGCCATCATCTCTCTGATTTTGCGGAAGCAATAGCCTAAGCTCTCATGGCCCTCGCATTTAACCCTTTACAGATATCATCTAGGTATACTCACCTGTAAGACTGAATATTGGGATCTGGATACGGGAGTATATTCTGAGGTGGGACACGCGTATAAGTTTAAGTCTCTAAAACCTTAATCTCGTATCTCGAAACAGTTGAACTTTGTGTGAAAATTTAAGTGGATCAGTATACTGACAATCTAAGTGAATCGTTTAGAACTTAAAATGTCTTAAGCTTAACGGTGTTGGTGATTTGTCTCAGAAACTGATATGATCCTCTTACACAGACTCAGAAAAATATTGTTTGTAAATATCTCTTTACTGTTTTTCTTTAAATGAAAAAAATCCAAAAAAGATTTTCAGTGTGTTTTAGCATAAATTTTTGAAAAATACAAAAAGATTTTCGACAACTGTTGTTGAAAAACTGATTTTCAAAATTACAAGTGCTAAACATGATGAACAAAAGGTTTGGGTGAGTTTGTTTGAGATATTTGAGATGAAAATTGTTTGAAAAGAAAAATGGTATTTCTAATAGTGGTTCATCAGAGATTTACATTGTAAAAATCATTTGATGATTGTTTAATATCTGCAAGTGGTATATAAATTTGTCAAATTTTAAATTTGTGAATTTATTGTGAGGTAGAGATGTGTGCAGGTTAGCCAGATTCTTGATCCTGAACAAAATGTGAACCAGATTACGATCTTAGTATTGCTGATGCTGATGAACTTAAGAAATCAAGAGAACTGATCAAGAGAAGATGGAGTCAGATTGGGATCCAGGTAGAGAGAAGACTGAGGATGTTTTACACTGTCAGATACTTCAGAAAGAGCAGAAAGACTGATAAAGACTGAAGATATTGAAGACTCGACACTAAAGACTTCGTCAACATCCGAGGCGGAGTCTGTTGGTGCATACGTCTGTCGACTTTGTCTTGTATCGAGTCTTGTACTAGATTTGTAACGCCCTAAATCGTTTTCATCAAATTTAACGCAGCGGAAAAATACATACTAAAAATTTCTTTTATGATATTCTTTCTTTCACTTAAATACATTAATCCCTTTTCATAAATTAATTAAAAACTATCATAGGTATATCGAATTAGGTGACCACATACACACCCACGTACAATCCATGTCTTGACTCGATCTTCAATCGCGTACACATCTTGAGCAATCATTCATAAACCTGTACAACCTGCAGTCACCACAACCAATTAGTTCATTAGAAACCAGTGACATAATATATATACTCTAAAAGGTGCATCATCAAGCATCAACGTCTCTTATTCTCGTTCATATAAGTCCATTCGTCCATCCATTCGGACACTCTCGTCTGACCTCCATACTTAACCTTCATTCTCCATTATTAGTTTACCTGCACTTCCATTTCATTTCTAACAGAAAACAATTAGCATCATTATACTTTCCTATCACATTCGACTCCTTTTTCCGTAAACTTACCTATTTACTTCCATTGTTTAATGCTTTCTCACATGTATCACAATAATCATCATACTACAGTATATTTTACATCTAAGTGTAAGTCCGGGATTTACTTACCTTATGCGTCCGTATTTGCATCCGCTTACTTGAGTCTTCTTGTCCCGTTAGCCTTCCACGCTCCCATCCATCTTGACATGATTCCTATACTTTCATGTCATTACATTTATATCCTTATTAGCATACATGATTATTCATATCAAGTTCATATCTCACATATGTATTTCATTAGCCGATTCAAACAAGCATATAACATACTCAACATCAACCTAACATAATCTTCACATGAACTATATCTAAAATACATTCCTCATGATTGTTTACTATCAATTTCATTAATACCACATTCTATACATGTTTACCCATTAATTGCATACAATTTCACATATTATTGTCATTTAGACATTTCATCAAACACTTGGTGTGCGTACTACTTCCTAAGCATAATGTACAAGTATTTCATGTGTTTCTTCCTAATTATCACCTTCATTTATCAACACAAGTAAACATCATACAAATTCCATACCATAATCACTCTATATACGAATACCCATCACATACTACACATATCCCTAATCAAGTTCATACCATTTCATGGATTAAACATAAACCCACTTAACTAAGTGTGGTAATTCATCCAAACACCTAAATTCTAGCAATTTACTCAGAGTCTTCGCTTAGGGTTTGTTCCTAAACGTGCATACATCACTAATTTGGGCATAACCTTCATGATTCATACATAATTCACCACTAGTGATGATTATCCAGATTTCTCAACTTCATTAAACATCAAAATTCGACATACCTTATGATCCCCTAGCTTGGGTGATCGTTAATTCATGTTCCTTCTTGAATTTAAGCCCCGATTCCTCCTTCAATTGGGTGATATATGATGAACTAGGGTTTGGCTCTCTAGAGCCTTCCCCTGATCACGCACAGAACACACACGAAGTGTGTGTGTGTGTGTTATTTTCATTTATTAAAACCACTTTCAAGTTATCCCACTTTGGTCCCTCTTGTTTCGTTTTAATTAAATAGGGCTACAACTCTCCGTTTGATACCAACGATATTAAAATCAACTAGGTTAATTATTCCTAGTTATTATTCATTTACGGGTTTACTTTTACCCCTAATGGTATTTTTACCCGTTCCTTTATATTAACCGGGTTTAAATTACCAAACCCATTTTTGGGGTGTTACAAGATTGTATAGATCAAGGCACGAAGTACGAGAAATTAGGATTTAGAGGTATTTCGTACGAAATAGCAAACAGCTATTTCGTACGAAATCAGTTGGTCATTTCTCACGAAATCACTATTTCGTGTGAAATTGATTTCGCACCAACTGTTTCGTGCGAAATAGGTTAGCCTATAAATACCCGTTGTGCCATTTCGTTTGTAACTTTCCGATTCCAGAGCCGAAGTGCTGCTGAAGTGTCTACTCGCTGTAAAACGTTGTTATATCAATCAAAAGACAGTTTAAAGTGAATCTCAAGCTGAATTAACTCGATACGTTTGTTTCCGCCTCTCGTATTGAGCAAAAACTCTTCTGAACGACTCGTTTGGTCGTGAAAACGATCCTACATAAGCTTCATAATCTCTATTTTACTTCATGTTAAGCTTTTGTACAAGTTACACTTTCAAAGAACATAAACTTTTAAAGATGGTAACTTAAAGATCTAACATAATCTAAGTGAAAACAAGTTGTTTTGAAGTTGTTTGATGTATGTGATGAAGTTGTGAACATTGATCTTGTGTTTTTGGTTAGATCCATCATGTGTAAGCTTGTTAGAAGCTTAGATCTAACAAGTTTAAGCATGGATCTTGGAAGATCCATGATGAAACTTGATGATGAACATAAAGATCTTTTAAATGAACATAAAAATGGTTTTAGAATATGTTTTCATGGTTTTGAAACCCTAAAACTCATGGATGGTTTACTTAGTAAGTTAAAGTTTCATAAAAAGTTTGTTTAAATTGAACAAGAACACTTGTTTTTGGAAGATCCATGTATGTAAAGTGTAGATCTAAAAGACTAAATTTTTTTAACAAAAATGAAGTTCATCATAAGGTTTTTCATGGTGATTTTAGTGTATGTTTTGTGAAATGTGTTGGAAATTGATTTTGATGATGAAAAGAAAATAAACACATATTTTAAAAACATGGAAAACCTCCATTTTTTGGGGAAACTATGTCAAAAAGTTTATAAAATTTTGACACTTAGAAAAATATAAGTTGTGGTGAAACTTATTCCCCAAAAATTCACCTAAAAATATTTATCAAGGTTTCCTAATTTTTATACAAAAATTATAAGTAAGAAATAGGGATTTCTTCAAGTATAAAAACAATATTAAGTATGTATATTTTTAGGGAAAATATATATATTTAGTGGTCATAAGATTATGTGCTAAGTGTATATTATGTGTATTATATGTATTAGTAAGATTAGGAACTTGAAAAATACATCAAATACTCCCAAGGAGTATACTACAAAAATACGCATACAAATACTTAAGAAATACTCAATGATACACGTATACAAAATTACATATAAAAAGGATACATGGAGAAATACAAAAATATATGTATCAATATACATATATCTCCTACAAAATTAAGGACTTGGATAATTATTGGACTATTTTGGACAATTTTATATATTTATGGACTTATACAAAAATTACTATAAGTAATGGAACAATTATAAAAATGTGACAAGTGACAAAAGTAAGTAAATATATATATTTAACAAAGTGTGACAATATATATATATATATATATATAGCCAATAAACCTTAAAAATATTATTATTTTTAAGAAATAAAATTCTGGAAAGTAATAAAAATCAAAGAATTGATTTTTGGTTAATTAATAGAAATATACAAGTATTTACACTAAAATACAAGTATACTTTCCTAAGTATACTTACACCCAAAAATAATATTGGGAATATTATTTAACAAATTACTTACATTTATTTTTGGAAAAACAATATAAGTAACCTATATTTGAAAAGGTTATGAATATATTATTTTTGACATATAATGTTTTCAAATCCTACTTACACAAATATATATTTTTAGGATAAAAATATATATAACAAATACAATATTAAATATAATGTGACAAGGATACAAGAACATATACATGTAAGACACATTAAATCCAAATAGTAACTTGTACTTAGGGATTTACAAGTTAGGTGATTAACATACTTTGAACGTCTATAGGTCACGACATTCAAGTAGCAGAAGCCAGTTCAGTTAGATGCTCAAGACGCAAAGCTGTGAGTTCATGTCCCCACTTTTAACCGTTTTTACTGTTTTCTATACTTGGGAAAAATACATGTACAAATTGGCATGTTTAAACAAAGGAATCATACATAAATCATGTCACGAATAGGGTATACGTAAACACCATCAATCTAGTTTAGACCGAAAGAACAAGGGTTAGATCTAACAAGTCCGGGCAGCCTCACTCTCTTAACAACACATAGTCATGGAGTGTCTTGGGTCACAGTCGTAGGGTAAACGATGTCAAAAACCACCTAGGTTTGGATGCTTCTTATGTCGTCACATATGTTAATGTCCTAGCTAAACATTAGCGATCTCAATTCCATTTCATTACAATTTACAAGCTTACATTTTACAATTACATACCACGCTTTTATTCAATTACAAATGTTACATTTTACACAAACTGCATGAATTCACGCCAACTTTTGTTGATGATTTTTAAACTTACATGTATTTCAGGGAATTAGTGGATAATGCTCGCGGGCTCCTTGTCAAGATGTTTAGTGTCTAACCTCCGTCGCCATATTTTGTGGATTTGTTTACTATATACCATCCGCTGTGGTGATATAGGAAACAAAACCTTGATCTTTGTTTTGAAATCGTGTTGTGAACTTTCAAACAATTATCTTTTATTTCTGATGTAAACTTTAAACTAATTTCTGTATTTTGGATAATCAAACTTGAATGGCGTGATGGAGTTTATTTTATATCATATAGCATGTTTACTTATCGTATGCAATGAGAACCACTCAGATCACACCTCGTGATTCCGCCTTTGAAAGGGGTGTGACACCTGAAATCTATGAGAATACTGACTAATAATACTATGTACTATAAGATGTAAAATATATGTATATTAGACGAAATCATAATGTTAACCTTTTTATGGTTAAGTTTCATGAAAGGACCCTCCATTCGCACGAACAGGCACCTTTTCACACAAACTGGCACCCACTATTCGCATGAACTGACACCCTTTCACAAGAAATGGCATCCTTTCGCACGAACGGACCCCCATTCGCATGATTAGTGTTATGAACTTCGGTTACCTTTTTATCTCTGTTATAAACTCTCGTTTCTGATTCTAATGGGCAAGTTAGGATCCATGAAATAACATACAACTTAGTGTCGAAACGAGTACTTATACAAGATATATTTTTATGAATACATACTTTTCTGTACTTAAAGTCCAATCTGAATCCTCCGTCAAATTCGAATAACTCACACACATTCGTTTCCCCCCTTTGTTGGGTAACTCCAGTGTTCCAACCCTCTCGTTCCTAAACTCACAGATTTAAAAGGAAAGCTTTGCAAAACTGTGAGTATAGTCGACACCCTTTTTACCTTTTACACTTTTGGGTGCATTACCTTTTATGCTATAAAAACTCACAATCACATACTTTATGCTTAAAATCACAAACAAACATTTCAACATACATGATTATACGTTATACGTGAACTCATATATACTAGATTATTCTTATGCTTTATACTTGTCATTAACTTCGTACAAGCCTCCCTTAACATGTATAACGCCATAGGAATAACGCACCGCCCATATTCTTGAGATGGTGTTAAGTAAACAAAACTGTCTATTCATTGCTATGATTAGATTACGCTAGCATGAATCTTTGGTTTGGCTTGTATAGTTGCATGCTAGTATAATATGTTAGTTTAAGTTAACGATTTTGCCATGTGGATTGTTGAAACTTTTTATGCTTATGGTAGTAGTTAAACTTGTGTACTCGCCAATACTTTTGTATTGAACTATACTTTAAAACGTGTTGTAGGAATTTGATGACGAACGGAATCTAGTAGGATAAACTAGAAACCCACTTTGATTTTAGAACTTATGTTGTATTTGCCTATTTGATCATGTTGTTGTACTTTGTTTCAAATGTTGTACTTGAATATTTAGCAATGAATTGAAATTTGATTTTTTTAATATTATCGCAAAATAGTGTTATGAAGTATCTTGCAATCTCATTTTCGTCTCACTCCGATGTTTCCACCATTGGTTGGCGTGTGACAGTTGTTTACCAGTTGTTGTTGTTGGCGATTTTGGTGTTGGGGTTGGGCTTGGTTACCTTGTGGTCGAGGACCACTTCGGCAAGCGATGTTGAAGTGACCATACAGATTGCTTGTAGTGCAATGGCGACAAGCGGTTATGGTTGGGTGGTGGTATTGGCACGTGTTATACTTGTGAAAAATCACGGTGTAAGCCTTCTTGTTGGGTTCGGGTTTGTTGGGGTTGGTTTTGTGGATTTACCACAGCGTATTATGACTTTGAGACTCTCGTTTCTTGTCGCTGGAGTTGGTTTTGGGCGACGGTTTGGGTGATTAAGTTCGGCGATAGGTTCAGTGGTGGCTTGGTGAACAGTCTTGGTGGAGCCCTTGGGTAACAAGGATCCATCCTCGACTTGGTTGTCGGAGAATTTGGCAGCTAAACACAAGTTTTCTCAATGGTTTCAGGTTCGGGGCATCCACAGTATCGCGGATGACCTGTAGAAGTCCCCTAATGTACTTCTCTATGGCTCGCTTTGGTGGTATAGACTTGATGGAGGCATAGGATACTAAGTTGCTTGAACCTAGTGGTGTAGGTTAAGTTGCCACCCTCTATTTACTTGAGGTGCCAAAATTCCTCCTCGAGTTTTTGCAACTCGTGGGGAGGGCAAAATTCAGTAATCATAAGTTGCTTTACCGCTTCCCAAGGTAAGGCGAAAGCGGCATCATTCCCACGTGTGTTCCGCTTTTCGATTCACTAATCAAGGGCCCTTGATTGGAAAACATCGGTGGCGTTGTGGGTTTGTAGCTACTCAGGACACTCATTGTGAATGAAAGTGACCTCAATGGAGTCAAACCATTGGAGCATCTTTGTCGCCCCATCTTCACCCGTAAAAGGAGCAGGTTTACGAGCATTGAATTGCTTGTAGGTGAAATTGGTTTTAGGAGGATCGACCTTGGAGTAAACCGAGGCATTTGGGCTCATTTTAGTTTAGATTTGGTTCACAATGTCGGGTATAACCTTGGTCATTTGCTTGGCTATGAACGCTAGCATTTTTTTGTTGAGCCTAGCTTGGAGCTATTCTTAGAGTTTGAGAAACGGCTACAAGAAATCTACAAGTTCGGTTAAAGGTAGAGAGATGAGACTTGATCAAATGGTTTTAAAATAGTTTGCACAAATCTTAAGCATAGTAGTATGTCACATAACACGTAAATTTTCAACTTGTTCACATAAGCATAGCATGTATATATTCGAATATAACCAAACAATAATGAAACGATTGTAAATTTCATTTGTTCTCGAATATTATTATTGTTTTACATTGCGGGAATATAGCACGATTCGGAATTTCCAATTCTTGAATTGAAGTAGGGATTAAGTGTAAAACACATTAAAATTGATAGGACATAAAAAAGATTCAATGTAAAATAAGGAGTGTTCCGGAACAAAACTAAGACTAATCCCAAGTGATAACAATTCTTTTGATTTCGACATTCATGCTTTGGCCTAATACTCTAACAGGTATAATACTCTGACTGAAAATTTTGGTTCACGATATTCACCCTTCCAGTTACTACATGTACCTAGTCATTCGAAAGTTTGAGACTTTGGTGGGATCGAAAATCGAGAAGTGGGATTAGTTATCAAGATGTGGATATCACTCCTAACTTGATAATGTCGTTCCCTAAATGTGGTTGGTACTTACCCATCGAGTCAAGGAAATAATTCCGACTCATCAATAAGGGTCCACAAGGGTTTGAGGTTGAAATTATCATTCAGCTAAGGAATTCAGTCCAAACTTAATGGTAATTTTCGTAAAGATGTAAATGTGGATTGAAAGTCATCACCAAAGTAACGTTTCACACCTATTTTGGTGATGTCGTTTCATTTGTGTGATAATAGTGTCTTCGTGTATTCGTATGTAGCATAATTTGCCATAGGAAAGGCGGGTATGTTGAGTCAAAATAATAAGATGAGAGGCAAAATTGGAAGAATTCAAGTATTTTTAAGCATGAAATCAAGAATGGTCAAGTAGGGATTTCTTAACAATAGACTTGGTCAAATCATGACAAATTTTCCTAATTCCCTATAGTTATGGCTCTGATAGCAATCTGTCACACCCCAACTGATGGCGGAAACATCAGAGTGATACGAACGAGATTGCCCAAAACATCATAACGTATTAAAATGACAATTATTTAATAAACCGTTGTTAGGATCTGAGTTTCTTTTGATTGTATTGTTTAACAGAAATGGAAGATGAAACAGAGAATGATGTGCAGCAGAAATGGAAATAAACTTTATAATACAATCAAAGAATAATAGTTTTCATCATACATGATTTCATTAGTCAAAAGATTGTATGAATTACAAAAGTTTAACTATGCATGCATGAACACTAAACTCCCCCTCAACCTGAGCTCACTAGTTTGTTCATACAAGATGATTGGTGCAAAAGAGCTAATAGAACAGTACATGTACTATTCTATTTATAGTAAAATCCTAACCACTGAGCATCTAATGTTGACGTCACCTAGACAGTGACATCTAACAGACTAACAAACTCTAACTACTAATACATGCAAAACACTGATACAATAAACAACTGATTATATAAACACTGATGCAGCTTCCCACTGTTGTTGCCTAAGCACTGATGTTGGAGATCAATGCTTTCTTCAAAGGGTGATCAGACCTTGAGTCAGCAGTGCTTTAGTCTTCATCAGTACTTGAGAAACATCAGTTGTTAGGACTTAAGTCTTTATACCTCAGCAGTTCTTTGATTAACAGTTGTTGTGAAGATCAGCACTTAGAATCATCTGTTGATAGAAGACACTGTCATTGGGGAGAATCTAGGACATGCACTGCTTATTGTGATCAACTGTTGAGAACCAGTTTTGGCTTTTCATATCATATGTTCTTCTGGGCTTGATTACATGGGCCAACAATCTCCCCCTAGAACAGATGGTGCCAAAACACTTCCTTATTCTTGATCTTTATTCTCTCATCAGTTTTTCCCTAACTTGCCCTTTGAATTGCAGCTCAAAGTTAAGGGAATCTTCATCATCTTCATCCCTGTAGAGTTGAAGTTCTAAAAGATCTAAGAGCTCAGGTGCATTCAGACCTAATGCATCCTCTCTTGAAATATGTTCAACTCTTCCATTGGACTTGAGAAAAGTCAATACATGGGTCTTTTTATCAGACTTCCACTTTAGTATTTTTGAGTTCAATGGATTTCTTGGGTGAGACTTTATTTGTGATGAGTTTGGTGATGGAGGCCTGCTCATTAACCTTTTGGCAGTTTCTTGTTTCTTTAGTGGGACAAGATCCTCTCCAATCATTTGCTTGATGGCCTCTTTCATGATATCAGCTTCTCTCTTTGCATCTTACTCATCTATCTACTTTTGTCTTTTTCTTTGATCTAAGACAATGGTGGATAAGTCAGATGATGTGAACAGTGTTTTTAGAGAGAGGGTCTGCTGCTTTGGCTCATCAGTGGTTTTGCTCTTGTATGCTGGTTTCTTTGATGCTGTAGGATCTATTTCTCTTAGTTTCTCCAGCTTATTATAAGTTTAATCAATGTACTGCCTTGACCATTTTGATATGACCTTTGCTGATCCATACTTAGCTATAACCAACTCAGCTCTCTTCCTCTTGTATTCTAAAGTGAGTTCTGCACTGGATTTCTTGAACTTGCTCCAGTTTGGTGTAGATCTCTTCATCTGAGGATCATTCTTTACTCTTTCAATTCTGTTAATTTCAGCTTTGAGTGCAGTGAGTGGCCAGTCTTTAAATTGTTCTACCTTGGCAGGATAGAATTTGTCTCTCATAATAAGCTCTAAGTTAGATATCTCTTTGCTTAAGTCTCTTGCATAGTCTTCCAATTTCTTGACTTTACTAAGCCCATGCTGTATTCGACTTGAGATGTTGTTATCACCTTGCCCTTTACCGTCATACTTAGCAGCATATTCAGCTTACCTGACTTTGAGTTTCAGATACTCATCCATGTTCTTTGGAGGTCTAAAACCATGAAGGGATGGGAACATTCTTTTAGATGGATCATCCTCTGTATAGAATTGCCTCATTTCATCTTTCACTGCATGCAATTCCAAAGGATAATTTACTGCTAATGGAATAGTTCTTGAAGGATCTTGCCCTTCAAGTGTTTTGGTTGAACAAGTGGATTTGATGTTGGTGATGGTGGAGGAATGAATGGTTCAGGGTTAGTTTGAATGAAAGGTGAAGATGATAAAGGAGTAGGTGCAGTGATATCATCATCATTCACTTGAAACTTTCTTTTTCTTGTGTAAACATTTTTAGGAGGAGGGGTTTGTTAGGATCTGAGTTTCTTATGATTGTGTTTTTGTTTGAGAATTAAGAAGATGAATGATTAATTGCAGTGGAAACTAAATGGAAACAAACTTTCACACACAATCAAATAGGAGAATTGCTTTCAACACACATGTTTAACATTGAACCGAATGATTAAATTTATTTCAATCTTCAGTTACAACTTTGCATGCATTTATTACAAACTCCCCTCAGCCTAAGCTCACAATGAATTGTTCGTGCAGGAAGACAAGTGATGAAAGAGCTAATAGAACAGTACAGGGTGCTGTTCTATTTATAGGCACGAGCAAACCACTGAAGCATCTTGGCTGACGTCACCATGAAAGTGACATCTAACCTCCTAACAACCTGTAACTACTGATCTAATACAACTATTGCTATCAAAATACTAATTACATTACAATACAATAAGTAAAGAAACTACTACTTCTCATTCCACTGTTGTGACTCCAGCAGTACTTTATGTCTTCAGAAGTGCTTCACCCAGATCAGTAGATTGAGCATCAGTGTTAGTCTTCAACAGTCTTTAATCATCAACAGTTCTTGAAGAACAATTGTTGTAGACGAGCAGTAGATAGAGACCATCAGTTGTTTAGCCACTTTCAAGGGGAGAGAATGAATACAAACATCTGCTTATTTTGGATCCACTGCTCTGATCCAGTTTTGGCTTTAATCAACTGTTCCTTTGGTAGGGTTCAATCCCAACAATCTCCCCCTGGAACAGATGATGCCAAAACCCTTCATTATTATGGATCTTTATTACCTCATCAACAATTCCTTGAATTGCCCTTTGAATTGTAATTCAAAGTTCAAGGAATCTATATCATCCTCATCCCTGCACAGTGTAAGATCAAGGAGATCTTGCAGATCTTCAACACCCAGGCCCAGTGTTTGTTCCCTTGATATTTTCTTCACTTCACCACTGGATTTGATCAGAGTCAATACGTGGGTCTGTTTGTCAGATTTCCACTTTAGTATTTTTTAATCCAGTGGGTTTCTTGGGAGAGGCTTTATTGATGATGAGTTTGGAGATGGTGGCCTGGTGATAACTGATTGAGCAGTGCCTTGAGCTTTTACAAGTTCAGGATTTTCAGCTATCATCTGCTTGAGGACCGATTTTATAATCTCATCCCCTGCTGCTGTATCCTCTGCTGTTTCTTCATCCATCTGCTTTTGTTTCCTTCTTTGATAAATGATGCCAGCAGGAGGAGCAGTGGATTTCCTGACTTGTAGCTTTTGTGGTCTAGCTGGAACCACTGCTTCAGGGTAAACAGGCTTTTGAGGGATTTTAGGATTCTTCTTTCTCAATTCTTCCAGCCTTTTGTAAGAGGCCAACACTTTATCCTCTGACCACCTTGTCACTTGGTTCCTTGACCCAAAATCTGTTGTAATCAGCTCTTCTTTCATTCTCTTCAGTTTTAAGGTCCTTTCAGGTACATTATTCTTATAATTGGACCAAACAGGAGGAGTGTGTCTTATTTTTTCTTTGTTCATTTTTTCAATTCTTTCTATCTCCTCTTTAAGCTCACCAACTGTCCATTCTTTATATTGAGCTTTTTCACCATTGTATTTCTTGAAGGCAATAATGTGCTCAATGTAATATTTTCTTAGAGTTTCATCATCTCTTTCTGAAAGCTTCTGACACAAGTCTTTTGAAAACTGCTCCAAAGTTCTGACTTGTGTGAGCAGATATTGATAGTATCTTTGAATTTCTTTGTCTGGTTTGCCTTCAGTATTTCTTTTAGAGATATCCTCTGCTTGTTGACCTTTTAACTTCAAGTATTCTTCAATGTTGTTAGGTCTTGGATATCCTTAAAGAGATGGTAAGTTCCTTTTTGCAGGGTGATGTGTAGTAAATTACACATATTTGTCCAGTGTGAAATGTATAATTATTGTATAGTTTTTATTTTTTTCTATTTAATTTTTAGTGTTATATTATATTCTTGTGTGTTTTGCCAGGTCCTTGTGCAAATGGAGCAAAAACAAGTAATAAGGAAATAACCAGCCAGTTGGGAATAGTAGAATGCCAGAGACCGAATTAAAATTGCTACTATTTTCCTTGATTTGGCCGAACCCACTTATCTCATATATTAAAAGGAAAAAGGAAAATATTATACTATTAGTAAAAGGGAACAACGAATTATCAAAAGAAAAGAGAAAGAATATATATTATATTATATATTTGTGAAGGCAATTAATAAAGACAGAACACAACACAAAATAAAAGGCTGCTATCATTATTAGTTTGTTGTGGGAGTTGGGTTGGAAAGGGAACAAAAGAATTTAAAAGAAAGAATTTTATTCTTTCAAGCCACATGGGCCGCCAAAAGCAATGCCAGCCAACCTGCTTCGTGAAAAGGGAGTTATTGAGCCATGTGAGCCACAATCATAAATTATATTTAATTTTATGAGGGGTTCGTATAAGTAGAGGCATTCAGGAGCATTTGTGGAGAGAAGGAAAAGGTGGGAATCAACGGGAGAAGCTGGGAGCAATCGGGATTGAAGAATTAAGGGTTGTATTTTCCTATTTCATTCTTGTTTCCTTTGTTTTCCATATTTTGCCATGAATTCTGTTTTTAAGATTAATGTTTTAATTTGCATAATTATGATTGTCGGCTAATCACTTAAAACTATCTAGGTTATGATGAACACTTGTTAAAAATGTAGTTTTATACCGGTTATTGTGTGATTATGGTTTGTTCTAGTTAAGTAAATAATTTAAGTTTCTAGTTTGGTGTATATGCATATTTTAACTTGGTTAATATTTTTATAATCTATTTCACATAAATTCCGTTGAATGTCTTTCATAAAAAGAATTAATGTTGATTTTCAAGTCTTCGCGGGTTTGGGTAATCTTATGGTAAAATGGCCAATAAACCATAGAAATAATGATCAAGAATTAGTCCGGTTTTAATGTTCTACTATCCTTAGCGCCGAAAGGTATAAAGATATTAATAGGTATAGTTTGGTAAATTACTAGGATTGTGTTTTGAAAGAAACCCGGGTTTAGTTTCATTATCATTACTTGTCTATTAAACCAAATCAAGTTTCTTAAATTGCTTTAGATTTCTAACCGAGAGGTAGTTAGTCTTTCCAAGCACTTTTCTAGAACACTAGATAACCGAAAGGAAGTCTAGTCAACCGGTAATAAAAATAAATCTTTAGAGTTACATAGGTGTCTTCCCGAGAAGGATTGGGAATCCTATACGTTTTCCCTTAGGATTTAATATCTAAAGATCCCGGTTTCATATCACACAATTATCCAGTAGAAAATATGTTATTAACAAGTGGGATTCCAACCTAGATAGTCCTGTATCACCATAAAATCAAACATTTGCCTTAATTTGTTTTTAGCTCATCATTATTAAATAGATTTTAATTAATTTGCAAATCTTTATTTTAAAAGCAAACCCCCCCCCCCCCTTTCAAACAAAAATACAAAAATATAAAAATGTTTATTGTTGTGTAATTTTTAGTGTAAATAAATTAATTAACGTAATTAAATAGTGACCTGTGGGTTCGACATCCGGACTTCCTTTAACTATATTATACTGATCGGTACACTTGCCGGTTGTGTGGTGTAGTTTTAAGATCGAGTCCAGTTTATAAATTTAAAACTTAGATTGTCTAGTTTAAAGTTATTTTTAAAGTTGTCTTTTTGTATTTTATTTGTAAAAATGCGTTTTTGTGCCAGACATGTAGTAACTGGAAGGGTTAAGTACCGGTAGTTGAGAACTCCTGTCTAGGCTGGCATTCGTACAAATCCAAATAAACGGACCCGTTGCCTACCTGGGGACTATCAATGAGAGTACCGATACCTATTAGGCCAAAGCATGTCTAAAGTTTATTTTTGAGTCATATTTTATTTAACCATTTTTTTACAAGTTTTTAACATACCGCTTCCTGCACATCAAGTTTTTGGCGCCGTTGCCGGGGCCGCTTTGGCGATTGCGTTAATTATTTTGTTTACATTTAATTGACATCTACGTGCTATTTGTTTTATGTGAGTCATAGGAGTCTAAATATCATTAGTGTATTTTGTATTTTCGTTTTATTTGCATTTTTAATTTTTATTGAATCATTTGTTAGAGTGTGTTTACTTGTTTCTTTCAGATTCCTGGTTAAAATTTCCTTAGTTTGTGCGACACACGCGCTCCCGTGGAGCACCTGAATTCGAGCCACGAGACGACTCTGAACTTATGTTCAGCCGACAAACAATCAATCAGGAAGGAGATTCAGGTAACACAAGTAGATACCAAGTTTTAAAAAATCCTTACTTTGAAACCGAAACAGAAAGAGAGTCTGATTCCTTAGAAATCTCCGGCTCTTCAAGTCCGCCACCCTATTTCGAAATGGCTAATAATCAAACCGTACACCAGCGTTCTACTGCCGGTTTCACTGGAGCAAATTCACCAATCCACATTCCTGAAATAAACAATGATAAATCTTGGCAAATTCCGTCTTATATCATGACTGCAATAACCAATTCATGCCAATTCCATGGTCGTGATGACGAGGACGCTCTAGCGCATATAAACCGCCTTACACGCCTTTGCAGCACTTTCAACCTTGAAGGTGCTGGAAATGACGTTCGTTACCTTCAAGTATTTCCTTTTTCATTAGCCGGACGCGGAGCCACCTGGCTTGATTCACAACCACGGAACACGTTCACCACTTGGGCCGGTCTTCGAGATACTTTCCTTGCGAAATATTTTCCACCTGCCAAAGCATCCCACCTTCGTGATCAAATTCACTCATTCAGAATGGAGCCCGACGAGCCATATCATCTTGCTTGGTTGAGATTCCAAACTTTGCTTTCTCGTTATTCTTAACACGGTCTGTCCGACTGGGCACTTGTAGAAAAATTTTACAACGGTCTCACTCCAGAAACTCGCGCACAATTTGACACTGTTGGGATTGAACCCTATCAGAGGAATAGATAATGTAAAGCCAAAACTGGATCTAAGCAGTGGATTCAGAATAAGCAGACGTTTACAGTTGGTTCATGCAAATCTCTCCCCTTGAAAGTGGTTTCATATCTGCTGACCTCCTATCTGCTGATCATACTAAGTGCTGACTTACAACTGCTGCTTTATATCTACTGACCAATGTAAAAGACTGATGGAAGACCAAAGCTCTGTTGACTCAATCTACTGCCTTGGGTCAAGTACTGTTGATCCGGACAAGCACTGCTGGGTTCACAGCAGTGGAAAGATGCAGCAGCAGTTTAAGTGTCTTTTATGTAATATAATGTAATAGCAGTAGTTTAGTACATCAGTGTTTATAGATCAGTAGTTAGAGTTTGTTAGGAGGTTAGATGTCACTTTCATGGTGACGTCAGCTAAGATGCTCAGTGGTTTGCAAGTGCCTATAAATAGTTCAGTACTTTGTACTGTTCTATCAGCTCTTTCATCACATCGTCTTCTTTGCATGAACAAACTACTGAGCTCTGGCTGAGGGGGAGTTTGCATTCTTACATCAATCATTGTAATCGTTATTGAAACAAATTCAATCTTTCGATTCTATGTGTAAAGATGTTTGATTAAAGTATTACTCTCATTTGATTGTATACAAAGTTTGTTTCCATCTTAATTCCGCTGCACAACTCTTTCATTTCCATTCTAATTTCAAACGAAAATACAAGAAAAAAGAAACTCAGATCCAACAATTGGTATCAGAGCCTGGACAGTCAAATTTGATTTAACAATCATTTTGACGTAAATAGTTCGGCTCATTACAGTTGATACTGATCGTTTGTTCGTCCGTTGAAAAACAGAGCAAGGATTAATCACCATTAAAGTTGATTTCTCAGTGTCTGTAAAACAACAAGAATGACGTCACAATCTCAGGACGATAAAAACAACATCGGCTCGCTTTTTAAACCACCTATGCTAAAAAGAAATGAGTATAACATCTGGCAGAGGAGGATGGGTCACATCCTCGCTCAACAAAGCACAGGTTGTTGGAGGTCTGTCACCTTTGGTCCTCATGTTCCTTCAGTGCCAAGCGCTGAAGATGTTAAAAAGTTCGTTCCAAAACCAGTTGAAAATTACACCGAAACCGATTTTCAAAAGATCGAACTAGATGCTAAAGCGTTTAGCATCATAGCATCAGCGCTGCCCAATGAAATATATGCTGGACTGTTACACTGTAACAGTGCCAAAGAATTGTGGGACGCACTTAAGGAACCGTTTGGAGGTACTGAAGAAGTCATAGAAAACAATAGGGAAATCCTGAACCAACAGTATGAAACATTTTGTCACGTTAGAGGTGAATCACTGACTCAACAATTTGAGCGGTTTAGTTGTCTCATCAGTGAACTGAGGCTTGTTAATACCACCTTTACAAACTCGACTCAAAACAGCAGGTTCCTCAGGTCACTGCCCGAAAAATGGGACACTATAGCCTTTGTCACCAGAAATTCACCTGAGTTCAAGGATCTGACCTTGACCCAACTCCATGGTCGACTCCTGACCTACGAAAGGGAGTTGAACCAGAAAAGGAAGTTACAAGAGTCAGGAAAAGCCGTTGATGATTACACATTCGGTAATACTGCTCTTCTGGGTCAAGAAGAATCTGGGAGCAGTGGTAAGGACCAGGGTTATGATCACTTCATTGACATAACTGCTGGTGCAAATTTTAACAACCCTGATCCTCACTCTGCAAGTTATGCATTCACTGCTAACGAAAACCAGATGTCAGACAATTTAAGCTTTGAACTAAATGATTTACAACATTTTGATCCCACTGATTTAGAGGAAATGGACATCCTGCACCAACTGGCTTTGCTAAGTGTTAGAACTAGCAAGTTCTACAAAAGAACAGGGAGAAAATTCCCAGGTTTGCATGGGAATCTAAGGGTTGGGTTGGATAAATCGAAAATCAAGTGCTATAAGTGTAATAGGTTGGGACATTTCGCTAGGGAATGTAGGAGTCAAACCGCTGGTCCCATAATTACTCATCCTAGCTCAAATCCTCGACCTCAAAACCAAAACACTGTGCACTATGCCCAATATGCCCCAGCAGCACAAGTGAACACTGCTCACTATGCTGCTGCCCCTGTGCCAGTACATTATGTCCAAACTACTGTTCCACAAATCCAATATGTTCAAACCCCTGTTCCACAGGTACAAGTGCAACCTGTTGCACCTCAAACCACTGCTCCAGCAGCAGCACAACCAGATCAACAAAGTTTTTTCACTCAAGGGTTTGTTGACTGGAGCAGTATGCCTGAAGACCTTAATGATGAAAATTTTGCACTTTATGCTTCTAATGATTCTTCTCATGATGAGTTTTGTTTAATGGTATTAGAGTCAATACAGGAGGGGGTTGAAACTGAGGAGGAACAGCAGTGCTTTGAAACAGTGAAAGAGGTGACTGAAGCAGTGGTTACTGCTGTGGCTGATGAATTACTGTTGGGAGAAAGTTCAGGTACCCTGATTGAACCAATGACAGATACATGGTCCATAGAGGACAAAGAAGAAGAGAAAGAAGAAAAGGCTGGTGAAAAGAAGGTAAGAGCTGATGATGATGAAAATCATCAATGTGATTGTGCAATGATGGCAGCTGCCAAGGTATCTCCTCAAGTTCTTGAAAAACTGTGTTCAGATAATTGCATAATTGCTTTTGCTAACATCAAAGAGGTGAATGAAAACCTTCGGGATAAAATCTTAACTGATGAGGTCAAATTTGAAAGCTCTTTAAAAGAACTTAAAAACAAATTGACTGAAAAGGAAAAAGAAATCAGCTGTTTAAAAGAAGAGCAAAGTATAACCAAAACCCAACTTCAAACTATGGTAGAAAAATACCAAGTTTGCAAAAAGGAGTTGGAGTCTGCCCAGATTACTTGTGAAAGATGGGTGGAATCCTGCAAAGGATATGAGGTTATGCTTGAAAAACAGAGAAAAAGCAATGTGAAGTTTGGGGTTGGGTATAGAAAATATGATGATGAGAACACTGCTTTTGAAAAATCTGTTCAAACCACTGATGAAGCTACTGAGCTTATCCCCACAAACAAGAATGGCCAAGAAGTGAAAATCACTGACAAACTTGGTAACAAAATCACACTTAACAGACCAATGGGTTCCTCCACTTTCAAGGAGCTTGAAGATCATCAGTTTAAACCAAAATGGTCTGATGAGTGTGATATTCTTGAAAATTTCAAGCCTATGGAATTTACATCAATTGATGGTGCTAAAGCTCCAAAAGCTAAAGTCATACCTCTCAAAGATATCCCAGCAGTGGTTAAAACCTCTGCTACAAAGGAATCTGAAAAGAGAAAGAAGAAAGAAAAAATTGATAACTTGTTTTGTGAATTCTGTGAGAAAAGGAATCATCTAACAAAAGACTGTTTCCACTTAAAAGCTTATGATCTAAACAAAACAAGTGTCATTGTTTCAGCAGAAAGCTGCATTGTCTGTGGGAAAACAAACCACAAAACTCAAGCATGTGTGTACCTCAAAAACTTTGATGTGAAAAAGAATGAGTACATTGCTAAAACATCCTTGAGTCCATCATCATCATCAACATCTGTTAAATTCACCAAGAAACAACCACTGTTTGTGCCAGTACAAACAGCTGTTACAAAACAGCTGAACCAAACATCTATCAAAAGAGATGTTCAGGTTACTGATGCACCCCCTGCCAATCAGTTCAGAAAAGGCAGAGAAAAACAGTCTTACCAAAGGATTCCTCACGTTTATGAGGCCTACAAAAGGCCCTCTAAACCCAAAGTGAACAAGCATCCTTTTGGTTACCAGCAGATGATTGGTCAGGACCCACAACAGTGGTTAGAGAAACACTGTCCTAAAGCGTTTCAAATCCCTGACTTAACCACTGTCCATCATCTTGCATCCATCCCAGACACTATTGAGACCCCATCCAAAGCCTTGTTGGCTTTGGAGACCTTAATGAACTAATCTTTTACTTCATGTGCAGGGAGCTTCTGCATGCTTTGATAGTCTTTGGTATGTAGATAGTGGAGGCTCCAGGCACATGACAGGATGTAAAGCCCTCCTCAAAGACTTTAAAATCCATGGTGGGGGTGATATATCCTTTGGGAATAATAGTAAAGGGAAGGTTCTGGGGTCTGGTACAGTGCAATCTGGAAATATAAAATTTGAAAATGTCAATCTAATAGACAATCTAAAATTCAACCTTCTGAGTGTGTCCCAAATGAGTGACAAGGGATTTGGGTCATTCTTCACAAAAGACTGTTGTAGGATTGTTGGACCAGAAATGGTCAAAAAGATTGAAGCAATAATCAAAACTGGTCAGACTAAACTTGTTGCTCAAAGAAGTGGCAATGTTTATGTTTATGTTGTTGACATGTCAAAAGAGTGTCCCAGAGCTGATGCCTGTCTTTTCTCAGCTGCCTCTAACAAAGAGACAGAACTTTGGCACAGACGGCTGGGACACACAAATCTTAAGACAATCACAGAAATTTCAAGAAATGGTTTGGTGAGAGGCCTACCACAAAAATTGTTTTCATGTCCTGAACATTGCATTTCCTGTTTAAAAGGAAAACAACATAAAAGTTCTTATAAGTCCATTGAAGAGTCCAAAACAACCCAGTGTTTGCAAATGCTACACATGGATCTGTTTGGCCCAGTTCAAATCATGAGCCTTAGAAAGAAAAGATATTGTTTGGTTATTGTTGATGACTTTTCTAGGTTCACATGGACTTTCTTTTTGCACTCAAAAGATGAGACTGCAGGCATTTTGCAAGACTTTGTAATACAGGTTGAAAAGCAATTTGACCTTCCAGTGAAAAGCTTTAGGAGTGACAATGGCACAGAATTCAAAAATAGGGAGTTGGATGCCTTCTGTGTGAAGAAAGGGATTGTAAGGCAGTACAGCATCCCAAGAACACCAGAACAGAATGGGGTAGTGGAAAGGAAGAACAGAACTCTGATTGAGGCTGCCAGAACCATGCTTGCAGATTCAGGTTTGCCTTTAACTTTCTGGGCAGAGGCAGTAAACACTGCTTGCTATGTTCAGAACAGAGTTTTAATAAACCCCAGGCACAAAAAGACTGCCTATGAAATTCTGTATAAAATTAAACCACTGATCTCATATTTCAAAGTGTTTGGCTGCCCATGCTTTATTTTGAACTTAAAAGATTCAATTTCAAAATTTGCAGCCAAAATTGATTGTGGTTATCATCTGGGATACTCAACCACTGCCAAGGCCTACAAAGTGTTTAATACACGGACCAAGGCAGTGGAGGAGACTTTGAATGTAAAGTTCAATGAACTTTCATCAATGAAAATCCCAGCAAACCCTGCAGATCTGTTTGATCTTGAAAAATTCACCTTTGAAAATACTGCTATCAAGACTAACAGTGCAGGTCCATCAGAGGATACAACACCAGACTATGGGTATGAAATCATCATCCCTCAAAGGTCTGCCACAAAGGGAAAAGCACCAGCTGTTCAAAACAGTTGTCAAAGCTCAACCACTGCTACCTCAACAGTTGTTGACCAAAGTAGCCCATCAACCACTGCTTCCACATCCTCAAACACTGCTGACAAAAGTCCTAAAACAGTGGATAAAAGTCAGCAGTTGTCCACCTCATTACCTCCAATTCCACCACCTTTTGAAGCCACTGCTGGATCATCAAAATCCCCAGCAGTGGTTAGCTCAGATGATACACATTTGCAGCCTTCACCAACCAATGCCATCATACCATACCAAGGAGATTTAATCTTCTTGAGATCTCATCCACCTGATCAAATCATTGGCAACATAAATGAAGGGGTGCTCACAAGAAGCCAAACCCAAAACATTTGTCTTTTTGCTGGTTTTCTATCACTCCATCAGCCAGTCAAGTACCAAGAGGCACTGAAAGACAACAGCTGGGTAGAAGCTATGCAAGAGGAGCTCCAACAGTTTAAAAGACAACAAGTATGGGAGCTTGTACCACTGCCAGAAGAGGTTAGTCCCATTGGCACAAAGTGGGTCTTCAAGAACAAAACTGATGAAAGGGGTATTGTTGTCAAGAATAAAGCCAGGCTTGTGGTTCAAGGTTACAGACAGGAAGAGGGGATTGATTATGATGAAACATTTGCCCCTGTTGCAAGATTAGAAGCAATTAGACTGTTCCTGGCCTTTGCTGTCAACCACAATATGAAGGTGTTTCAAATGGATATCAAAAGTGCTTTCCTCTATGGTACAATTCAAGAAGAGGTGTATGTTTGTCAACCTCCAGGTTTTGAGGATCCATTTTATCCAGATCATGTCTACAGGCTAAACAAAGCCTTGTATGGCTTGAAACAAGCACCAAGGGCCTGGTATGAAACTCTTTCCAACTTGCTACTCTCAAATGGTTTCAAAAGAGGTACCATTGATAAAACACTGTTTTTAAAATGGAGAGGGAAGGATTTAATGATTGTCCAGATTTATGTGGATGACATTATTTTTGGAATCACATGTAACTCAATGTGTGAAGAGTTTAGAGAACTCATGACAGCTGAGTTTGAAATGAGTGCTATGGGTGAGCTGCAATGCTTCCTTGGTCTCCAAGTACAGCAATTGCAAAATGGAACTTTCATTCATCAAAGCAAATATGCTAAAGAACTTTTAACCAAATTTGATATGAATGATTGTAAACCATGCAGCACACCCATGGCAACAAATAAGCTGGTCATGTCTGATGAAAAAGATGAGCTGATTGACCAAACACTTTATCGAAGCATGATTGGGTCTCTATTGTACCTAACTGCATCTAGACCAGACATCATGTTTGCAACATGTGTCTGTGCAAGAAGTCAATCAGCTCCCAGAAAATCAAATCTCATTGCTGTAAAAAGGATCTTCAGATACATAAAAGGTGCTCCCACACTTGGTATCTGGTATCCAGCTAATGGGAACATCAAGCTTTCAGGTTTCTCAGACAGTGACTTTGCTGGGTGTCACACCACAAGGAAGTCCACATCAGGAGGGTGCCAGTTTCTAGGTGACTGCTTAGTTTCTTGGCAAAGCAAAAAGCAAGCAGCTGTTTCAACATCCACTGCTGAAGCTGAATACATTGCTGCTGCAAGCTGTACAGCCCAACTCCTGTGGCTTCAAAATCAGTTACTGGATTTTGGTATCACTGCCTTAAAGACACCACTCATGTTGGACAGTCAGGCAGCAGAAAATATCATCAAAAATCCAGTTTCCCACTCAACCACCAAACATATCGACATCAGACATCACTTTGTGAGGGACTGCTATGAAAAAGGTTTGATTTCTCTGCATCATGTCCCAACTAAAGACCAGCTGGCTGATGTGCTCACAAAAGCACTTGATACAGCCACTTTTGAAAGTCTGGTCTCTAGGATTGGGATGCTGAACATGGAATAACAAGCAACATCTTGTTTTTCTATGAATAAAAGCAACAAAATGTTTTCAGAAAATCAAAACTCCATCCTTAAAAATAGTTAAAAATGAAATTGTTCATTAAGTCCTTAAAAGTCTACCATTAACCACTGTTTGTTCAAAAGTCTGCTATACTTCAAACGTCTGTCCACTGCTGAAAGTCAACCCCTGCTCTCTCATTATTTTGATAAACTCTGTTGTTCAAAAGCAGTGTCTTATCCACTGATATGCTATCCACTGATAGTAAAAATCATCCACTGCTTTCATACCACTGCCTTCATCAGTCACTTTCAACAAAAGTACTGTCCTTCACTTTCAACAGGGGTTGTCACGTGGACAGTACATATTGGTCAGACCTTTTGTAACGGCTGCCACCTCAGCATTCACTTTCTTCCCTATAAAATCCCCCACTCACCATCAACACAGGGTTTTACTGTCGAATTGAATTCTTAAAAATTCTCTTCTCAAAGCAGTTTTTCATCTCATTTCTTCACAAATTTCTTCGATCAATCATCCTCAAAATGACAAAATCAAAGAAATCTTCAAAACCCTCATCCAAATCATCATCGAAAACAGCCTCCCAAAAGGCAATCTCCACTGAAATTCCACATAAACCATCTCACAATCTCCTGGGTCTTCTCACAAAACCAGGAACCACCAACGTTTTCGATTCCATCATTGATCTCATGGCAAAATCAAAGTACAAAACTTTGATCACTGCCGATGCCCCAATCTATTTGGCGACCCAAAGGGAGTTATGGAAAAATGCAACCCCTGAAAAACAAGGCGACACTGTAACCACCATAAACTCTTCTCTAAAGGGTAAAGCTGTCCAAATCACGCCACAAACCATTTCAGAGGTCTTTCAACTCGGTGATCAGGAAGGTAAAATTTCTTTCACTAAAAACGAGTTAAAAATTGACTTCATTGAGAGAGGGTATGAAGCCACAATGATGAAGAAAATTACCTTAGAAAAAGGTTATTTTCCTTCTGCAACCAGATTTTTATTTCATACCCTCCTACTATGTGTTTCAAACAAAACCACTTCTTTCAATGAAATCCCTTTAAAAATTCAAAATCTGGGATATGCAATTCTTCAAGGAGAAAATTTTAATTATTCTCGAGAAATTTTTAAAGATTTGGTTAACATGGTTGAAACAAAATCATTCTTACTGTTTCCAAGGTTTTTAAGTTACTATTTTTCAAAGAAATTCAGTAAGGATGATTTAGCTGTAATAAACCAAGGTGATCCTACTCAAATAAACAGTTTAACCACTGAAACTTTTTCAAGGATGTTAGCACCTTGCAAAACACAAGCAGAGGTGCCTGAGCAGATTTTAGCAGTTACAACTGCTCCTCAGGTATCTGCTGCTGAGCCCACTGCTCTAGGTGATCAAAGTAGCAGCACAACTGCTTTGAAACCCACACCTATTATCTCCAAAAAGCCAAAAAGAAATACTCAAAAACCCACAAAACCCATCAAAAAGGCATCTCTGGAGGATGAGATACCAGAGCTCCTGCCAGTGACAACACAAAAGTCACACGAAACCACTGCTGCTACTTCCTCACAGCAGTTGGTACAAATATCTCAACCCATACCCAAAACTCCTCCTGCTTCTTCACAAAAAGAACAGGTTGTACAAATAGGGTCTCCACATCATGATGCTCTGGAAACACTCGTTTCTATCATCCACAGTCCAATGCCCGGGACACATCCTATTTCTACACCACTCATCACATCCAAATTTCCTTCACCAATAAAACCACTGTTGGATGCAATTGATTTGAACCAGGCATTATCCAGTCCTTCTCAATCACCTATTAATGAGAATATACTTCAACAACTAACTGGGTCTGATGTATCAATCTTTGCTAACCCACCAACACAACCTGAGGAGGTTGCACCCCTTGAGTTACAAGTAACTCTTGTTGGTAATCCAAGTGAAGCAGCCACTACAACTGTTACACCCACTGGGTTACATTTGGACAGTGGTTACATTCATAAGACTTCCTTGGAGGCAATTCCTTTTATAGCACCTCTGCCAACCACCAGTGGATTTATATATCCTACTGGCAACATCAAAAGGTTGTCAAGTGTTGAAGGAAGAAGACCCCAGTACCAAGAAAAAGGGGCATCAGTGGTTAATGTTTGAAGTATATACCCTACATCTACCACTGATAAAACCACTGCTAGTGGGAAATCAGATGATCCCATTAACTTGGGTGATGGTTTAAAGTACCAGAAATTGACGGATCGAATTGCAAACCTTGATAACTCTGTTGCAGAACTCAAAGATATGTTACAACAGGTGTTACAAGTTCAGAAGGTACAATCAACTGCTGTTCCACCTCAAGCATCTGCTCCACAAAGGACACCTGCTACAAATGAGCTCTGGAATCAATTTCAATCCTTTCTCCAACAACAAGCACAATTAGCAGATCAGCAACATGAAAAACATGTCCAACAGCTGAGAAATGCAATGGAGTTAAGGTTCAAGCACACTCAGGCTGATTTAAAGGCTCTCAAAACTCAGATCTTGTAAACCACTGGCACTGCTCCTCCAAAAGTCCGCTTTATTTATCAACTCCCAGAAGATAATGCCAAAAAGGGGGAGAAAATTAAGGAGTGGAAAAGGAAGGGTATAGAGGATGGTCTCTATCTTGAACCAGAAAATTCAAACATGACCAAAAAGATCCCTTTGCCAGATGGCAGCAAGAAGATTGATGTGACAACAAATGCACTAGCAGAAGCAGTTGCAAGTGTGAAAAGAGATAGAGAGGCCAAAAGGAAAGCCAGGGTGGACAGGATGGATCATCCTGAACAGGGTACTTCTGGGTCAAGGGATCATGAAAATCCTGTTGAGGAAAAGAAGAGGCCTACTAGAAAAGTAAGGCAACCAAAATCCATTCCTATCAGACGTTCAAAGTCTGCTAAAAAACCACCATACAAAACAGCTGATGCAACAGGAGTTATAAAAACTACTGCTTGCCAAACAACTGTTCCATCAACACACACCACTTCAACACACACAACATCCACCGCTTTACCATCATCACCACCAAAAACAACACCTGCTGACATACAGCAGAAGACAGCAGATGTTATAACATCTGTTGTAATGACAACAGTGGTTAAAACACCAGTTGTTTCAACAGCTGTTAGTCAATCACAATCCACTGCCACAACATCTACCATCACTGTCCAATTCAAAACATCATCAGTCTCTCCTAAACCAAAAAGGAGAAGGCTAATTTTAAAAGATGATGACACACCACCATCACCAACATCTTCAAAATCCCTATCACTTGTCACTATTCCTAAACCCATACTTTCCTCTTCAGCTCAAATTGTAAAACCACTACCTCCTGCTGGTGTCTCATTTCCTCTGGAACTCATTGCAGTAAGAGAAGAAATCAAATCATTTTATTATGAAGATGACCCAGCCAAAAGGAGTTTGCCATCAATTGCAAATTATCCCAGGCCTAACAACATTGAAGAATATTTGAAGCTCAAAGCCAAACAAGCAGAGGATATTGCAATCAAAAACAGAAAAGGGAAATCTGATAGAGAATTTCAACAAAACTATCAGTTTTTACTCTCCCAGGTCAATGCTATGGAGCGTTTTGCTAAACATGTATGTCAGAAAATTTCAGAAAGGGCAGATGAGTCCTTAAGAAAAGACTACATTGAAAACATCATGACCTACAAGAAATACAAGGGGGAGAAACACATGTACAAGAACTGGACCATCCCTGAGCTTGAAAAAGAAGCAGCCAGGATTCAAGACATGATCAAAAATAAGGTCAAGCAGACTCCTCCTGAAAAATTCAAACAATTTGAAGCTGAAAAGATGGTAGAGCTGAGGAGAATGAAAGAGGAGCTGATTATAGCTGATTATGGGTCAAAGAACTCTGTGACAAAGTGGGGAGAAGATAGAGTCAGGGCAACCTATAAAAGATTAGAGGAACTTAGAAAGAAAGATCCAAGAGTTCCACAAAAGCCTGACTATTCCAAAGCAGCGGTTTCAAAAAGACCACCAAAGCTGCAAGTCAAAAGAACCACTGCTCCAGCTGGTGCTGCCATCTACAAAAGAAGGAGCAAAAACCAGTTTAGCATGGAAACAATTCAAGATCTTTTAGCTGGAGATGCCATTGTAAAAGCTGGCACAGAAGTAATGATAAAGGAAGATCTTGAATTGGAACAATCTGCAACCGCTGCTCAGCCAGCTATGAACAGGCCAGCCTCTCCAAATACTTCTGCAAATAAACATCTCCCAAGAAACCCACTAGGCTCAAAAATACAAAAGTGGGAAACTGACAAACAGACCTGCGTATTGACTTTGCTCAGGTCTGGCGGAGGAGTGGAGAAAATATCAAGGGAACAAGCTCTTGGCCTGAGTCTTGAAGATTTGCAGGATCTCCTTGATCTTCCACTCAGCAGGGATGATGAAGATACAGATACCCTGGACTTTGAATTACAATTTAAAGGTCAGATAAGGGAGCTGTTGTTGAGGCAATAAAGATTTCCACAAATAACGAAGAGTTTTGGCATTATCTGTTCCAGGGGGAGATTGTTGGGATTGAACCCTATCAGAGGAACAGATAATGTAAAGCCAAAACTGGATCTAAGCAGTGGATTCAGAATAAGCAGACGTTTACAGTTGGTTCATGCAAATCTCTCCCCTTGAAAGTGGTTTCATATCTGCTGACCTCCTATCTGCTGATCATACTAAGTGCTGACTTACAACTGCTGCTTTATATCTACTGACCAATGTAAAAGACTGATGGAAGACCAAAGCTCTGTTGACTCAATCTACTGCCTTGGGTCAAGTACTGCTGATCCGGACAAGCACTGCTGGGTTCACAGCAGTGGAAAGATGCAGCAGCAGTTTAAGTGTCTTTTATGTAATATAATGTAATAGCAGTAGTTTAGTACATCAGTGTTTATAGATCAGTAGTTAGAGTTTGTTAGGAGGTTAGATGTCACTTTCATGGTGACGTCAGCTAAGATGCTCAGTGGTTTGCAAGTGCCTATAAATAGTTCAGTACTTTGTACTGTTCTATCAGCTCTTTCATCACATCGTCTTCTTTGCACGAACAAACTACTGAGCTCTGGCTGAGGGGGAGTTTGCATTCTTACATCAATCATTGTAATCGTTATTGAAACAAATTCAATCTTTCGATTCTATGTGTAAAGATGTTTGATTAAAGTATTACTCTCATTTGATTGTATACAAAGTTTGTTTCCATCTTAATTCCGCTGCACAACTCTTTCATTTCCATTCTAATTTCAAACGAAAATACAATCAAAAAGAAACTCAGATCCAACAGACACTTCAGTAGGAGGCCATCTCATGGGAAAGAAGACAGTTGCCGACTGTAACGATCTTTTTGAAAGTTTCGCACACTCTGATATCGATCATCGATCTACCGTTAGGACTTCCGTTCCGGTGACGAGTACACCCACTCCCACTGCCGCCCGAGGAATACACCAAATTAGCTTGGAAACAACGGTAGCTGCTGCTCTTGAGAACTTCAAAAGAGAAATCGACATGATTAAAGCTAAGGTAGATAGGTGTGAGGTCTGCAGAGGAGGTCATGATACAATTGAATGTCCAACGCTCACTGTTGAGCAAGTTGAATTCATAACAGGTCAAACCCGAGGTCCAACAAATCTTTTCAATAATAACTCCAACTTTAGTTCAAATTGGCGTAACAACAATAATACGTTTCGTTCTTCTGGTAACCCCCTGGTTTCCAAGCAAATTCAAATCAAAACATGGGGCAGGGTCAATTCTATAGTGGGGGTTTAAACAATCAAGGTCAGTTCTCTGGTGGGGATTCACAGGTTCAGTTTGGATCAGGAGGATCAAATAGGCAATATCAAAGTGGGGGTTCAAACAGTCAAGGTTCAAACAACCAAGACTTGGGTAGTGGTCTAGACGAGATTAAATCCATGTTGTCCCAGTTACTTGTTAAAGACCAATCCACACAAAGAATCGTAGAAGACCATGCTGCTCTCCTCAAGAATAATCATTCAAACTTCTTAGATCTTCAGAGGAAAATCAGAGATATTTCCCGTCAATTGCAAGAAAGACCTCCCGGTCAATTCTCAGGCAATACCCAACAAAACCCATCTGGCCAATTGAAAGCTATTTCCACTCAAAGTGGCTGAACCTTAGGAGAGGTAATCAGGAACAAGAGAGTTGAGGAAGAGGAGGAGCCTGTAGATGAAGAAATCGAGATGGAAGCCCCCGGTAAGGTGCAAAACAGGTTAAACCCAGCAAGTACCGCACACACCGAGGAACCTCAAGTCGAAATGAGCAAGGAAAAGCAACCCATGGAGGTTAAGCAACCACCCGTCGTAGATCTTTCACGTATCCCATATCCCGCTCGTCTTAAGAGTCAGAAGTATACCAAAGAATACGAGCAATTTCTCGACATGTTCAAGCAGTTAAAAATCAATCTTCCTTTCATTGAAGCTCTTCAATCCATGCCCAAATACGCAAAATTCTTAAAAGATCTTTTGAAACGCAAAGATAGGCTTGGAGAGCTTTCTAACATCCCTTTTAATGGGGGGTGTTCAGCTGTAGTCTTGAATAAGGTGCCGGAAAAATTGACGGACCCGGGCCTTTTCACCATTCCATGTCTTTTCGGGAGTGACACCGAGTGTAGAGCTTTAGCCGATCTAGGTGCGAGTATAAACCTTATGCCCTTTTCAATGTACGCTAGATTAGGCCTAGGAGAGTTATCACCTACCCGCATGTCCTTATCTTTAGCCGATCGATCAGTCAAATATCCACATGGCATAGTTGAAAATCTCTTAGTTAAGGTTGATAAATTCGTCTTTCCTGTAGACTTTGTCATCATTGATATGGAAGCTGATGAAAGAGTTCCTATCATTTTAGGACGTCCATTCTTGTGTACCGCAAAAGCCATCATTGATGTTTTCAACGGTAAAATCACTCTTCAAGTTGGTGAGGAAAAGGTAACATTCGAGGTAGCCCATTCCATGCAACACCCTAGTGGTTTCGATGATTTTAGTCCATGTCATTCAGTCTATTTCATCGAATCATTCTTATCGTACGTTGACCATTGTTTCGAATTCATTAGTGGAGCCGATTTGGTGGAAGAAAAGATAGTTATAGAAGCTGAGGAAGTTGTTGAAGAAAGTGAAGACGAGGAAGGGACCGACTGGGTTCCTGAAATTTTCGATTTAAGAGAAGTTGGGGAAGAGTGCGAGAAAATTCTCATTGAAACACCCGCCCCACTTGAGCTTAAAGTCCTTCCTTCCCATTTGGAATACGTATTTCTAGGTGACGAGTCAAACTTTCCCGTCATTATTTCATCAAAATTAGTGGAGGCAGAAAAATCTCGGTTAATAGAGGTGTTGAAAGAGAATAAGGAGGCCATTGCTTGGAGACTTTCAGATATCAAGGGCATAAGTCCGACATATTGTACCCACCGGATACTCATGGAAGAAGATTACAAACCAGTGGTACAACCACAAAGACGTCTCAATCCAAATATGCAAGAAGTTGTCAAGAAAGAAGTCATGAAGTTGTTAGATGCAGGTCTGATCTACCCCATCTCTGATTCACCATGGGTTAGTCCCACTCAAGTTGTCCCAAAGAAAGGTGGAATGACGGTAATCATGAACGAAAAGAATGAGCTTATTCCATCTAGAACCGTTACCGGCTGGCGTGTGTGCATTGACTACCGAAAATTGAATGACGCCACCCGAAAAGATCACTTCCCTCTACCGTTCATTGATCAAATGTTGGAATGTTAAGCGGGTCAACAGTTTTACTGTTTTCTCGACGGATTTTCAGGATACTTCCAAATCCCAATTGCACCCGAGGATCAGGAAAAGACAACATTCACATGCCCTTACGGCACTTATGCATACCGACGTATGCCTTTCGGGTTATGTAACGCTCCTGCAACCTTTCAGCGCTGCATGGTTGCCATATTCCAAGACATGCTTGAAACTTCTATGGAAGTTTTCATGGATGACTTCTTGGTTTATGGTACCACTTTCGATCAATGCCTTCTAAATCTTGATAAAATGTTGAAGAGATGTGTAGAGACAAATTTAATGCTCAATTGGGAGAAATGTCACTTCATGGTGACAGAAGGAATAGTATTGGGTCACAGAATTTCAAAAGCTGGAATAGAGGTAGATAAAGCTAAGATTGATACCATAAGTAGACTTCCTCCACCCACAAATGTGAAATCCATTCACAGTTTTCTCGGTCATGCGGGCTTTTATAGACGCTTCATTAAAGATTTTTCAAAAATCACACGACCAATGACCCGTCTTCTCGAGAAAGACGTTCCTTTTGCCTTTAATGAGGAGTGTCTTAAAGCATTTGAATTTTTGAAGGAAAAACTTGTGAGTGCACCCATTCTTATCTCACCCAATTGGAGTTTACCTTTTGAACTCATGTGCGATGCTAGTGATTACGCCGTAGGAGCAGTTATAGGACAAAGGATCGACAAACACTTTCATCCGATCTACTACGCGAGTAAAACTCTTAATGATGCACAAGAGAACTATACCACCACCGAAAAGGAACTTCTCGCCGTAGTATTCGCATTCGATAAATTTCGTTCCTACCTCGTTCTTTCCAAAACCATTGTTTTCACCGATCATGCAACTTTGTGTTATCTTTTCAAAAAGAAAGACGCAAAACCCCGTCTCATTCGATGGATTCTCATACTCTCCGAATTCGATATAGAAATCAAGGACAAGAAGGGAGCGGAGAACATGGCCGCAGATCACTTGTCACGTTTGGAGGATCCTGAAAGAGAGGAAATTCGTGAGGAAGCAATTGGGGATAAGTTCCCTCACGAGCATATAGATTTTGTTGCAGCTGAAAAAGAAGGTATGCCATGGTTCACTGATTTGGCAAATTACCTAGCAAATGGAGTTGTGTTGAGGGGTATGACAACCCAACAAAAGAAGAAGTTTTTTCGAGATGCAAGAAAATATATTTGGGATGATCCCTATCTCTTCAGGATAGGACGTGATAGAATTTTGAGAAGATGTGTGAGTAAAGAGGAAGGTTTGGAAATTCTAAAGCACATACATGAAGGTCTAACAGGAGGTCACCATGGTCCACACACTACTTCACAAAAAGTCTTTGATTGTGGTTTCTATTGGCCTTCGGTAGTGAAGGATGCTCTAGAGTTTGTAAAGACTTGTGATCGTTGCTAACGTACCGGCAATATCTCATCCAAGGATGAGATGCCTCAAAATCCAATTCAAGTTGTTGAAATCTTTGATGTATGGGGCATCGATTTCATGGGGCCATTTCCCTCTTCTAGTGGGAATAGGTACATTCTTGTAGCAATCGACTATGTTTCAAAGTGGGTAGAAGCTCAAGCGTTACCCACAAATGACGCAAGAGTAGTGGTAAAGTTCCTTAAGAAACTCTTCACTCATTTCGGTACACCTAAAGCGATAATCAGTGATCGTGGTACTCATTTTTGTAACACCCTCATGGAAAAGACATTGGCACGCTACGGTGTAACTCATCGATTGTCCACTGCATACCACCCACAAACGAGCGATCAAGTTGAAAATGCCAACCGCGGAATTAAACGAATCCTAGAAAAAACCGTTGGAAATAGTAGAAAGGATTGGTCGGATAAACTTGACAATGCATTGTGGGCGTTTCGAACCGCTTACAAAACACTTCTGGGTACAACTCCATTCATGATAGTCTATGGTAAAGCTTGCCATCTTCCGGTTGAATTAGAGCACCGAGTGCTTTGGGCTCTTAAAACGGTTAATCTCGATCTCACGGAAGCAGCTAGAAAACGTTACTTTCAAATTCATGAATTGAAAGCACTTAGAGACGCCGCTTATGAACGATCATGGAGCATTAAGGAGAAAACAAAAGCATTACACGATAGGAAGTTGAAGAAGTTGAAGGAGTTTAAAGTCGGAGATAAGGTACTTGTGTATAACTCAAGGTTAAAATTGTTTGCAGGCAAGTTAAAATCAAAGTGGACGGGACCATACATAGTGAACGGAGTTTTTCCATACGGAACAATTGAGTTAAGGAATGAAGCGGATGGAGGCACTTGGAAGGTGAATGGACATAGGTTGAAACATTACCTAGGAGGACCAATTAACACCACCGAGACGGAGGTAACTCGTCTCAATGTCCCACCAATCACCATCGTTTAGGATCTTGAGTGAAAACTCAATATTAGAGTAGATAATTAGTTTTATGTATGTTTTGAGTCACTGTTTATGAGTCTAATTTAGTAGTTTTTGAGTCATTTTTTTTCGGTACTGCTTTGGTTTTTGCTTGTTTTTGTTTATGCAGGTTTGAATCACAGCACCAGTACTCAATCTCCATTCGGGTGATTTCGGAGCTGTACACCAAATTTCAAGGAATTTACAAAGAGTACTAGTCAGAGTCAAAGCCGATCGCGACCGAAATGCTATACGATCGAGTTGGATTGGACAAGAGTATGGAGTTTATACATCATATAACCAGCTAAGTCCTTTCCAATTTGCCCTTTGTCTTTTATTTCTTATTTATTTTAGTTTTTGAGTTGTTTTCCATCTTACATTGAGGGCAATGTAGAGTTTAAGTGTGGGGATGGGAAACTATCATTTAAGTCTTAGAATTTGTGTATCATTTAAGTCTTAGAATTAACTATCATTTAAGTCTTAGAATTTGTGTATCGTTTCAGTCTTAGAATTTTTGTGAAATAAATAAATTGTATAATTATTGTTTTATTTTTGTGCATATTTGACTTATTTTATCTAATAATTGTACATATGAGAAAATGTTAAAGTGTTTTTCATAAATAGAAATTTTTCTAATTATTCATAAATTTGCATCTAAAATACACACCCAATTTTAGTGAGTTTTGAGCCTTTCTCGAGCATTCATCATATGCTTAAGACTTTATTTGATTGAGTGTGCCGCATAATAGTATACATTTCAGAACTTGTCTTGGATATACTTGTCAAAATCATTAACTATAAAATTGTATAAAGATGATAGAGGCAATAGGATTAACCCAGTTGTTTACCCTTTTCTTTTAAACCTCTAAAAAAATAAAAAAAATAAAAAATAAATTATCCAATAGTAAACCATGTTGAGCCTTCTCCTGTTCAGTTGTTTTAAACCCATGTGTGAATTCCGGTTTAGTTTAATTTTCCTTTCATTAGAATTTAGTTTTGGTCTTTTACCGGCAGACTTTAAAGAACTGGAGATGCATTCATTCGATTTAAATTTGCTTTGTTGTCTACAATTCGCGAAACCAAGATTACCTGAAGAACTAAGAGAGAAAATATTTCACTTAAGTAATGAAGTTAGAAAAAAGTGGCGACAAAAAGAACAAATGCCACCATTTTGTGGGACATCCAAAAGTGCTATGAAAAGAAGAGCTAAACGATACGACAAATGTATTGGTTGTGGAAATTGGTCTCACACAGGAAGATGTAGAAGAAGTCAAACTGAATCCCAACATGAATACACGCTTCTAATGAGGGTGGGGGCTATTAGGCTGGATGCCGAACGATCCATTAGAGTTGGAAGTAATGTTCACTACAGGATTAAGGAAGATTTGATTCACATCTTGGATAAAACCGGTCTTGATGAACTGACCTTAAAAGAGTCACTTGGTTTGTGAGTATGTGTGTAAAAAAAAATTTGTGTAAGGTTTGTTAGGATAATTTGCTAGACCGGATTGAAACACTTCACCCAGTAAATAGCCATATATTCCTACCTTTAAACCCTATCCACGTTACAACCCACAATAAAAGTCCTCTTGATTTATATGATTTTTATATGTTAATTGGTAAAGATGAGATTTCATTACAAGCTTATGATAATGTTACTATATGGCCCGGCTTTTGAGTGATCACAGAAAATTACTAGTGCACCATTCACTAGTTTACACAAGTGAGCCGAGGGAAGCAAATCAAAGATGCAAGTAAGTGAGTAATTGATGATAAAACTCTATTTTTGAAAAATCACATTTAGTTTTCTCATCTCTATCATTATTAGCTAATTTTAAATCATTTATGTACATTAATTTTTATGTGTTTAATTTTCCATTTTGAAATAACCGTTTAAATGTCAGTTTGTACAGTTGTTTAAGACTTTGCTTGGGGACAAGCAAAAGGTTAAGTGTGGGGATATATGATGTATAGTAAATTACACATATTTGTCCAGTGTGAAATGTATAATTATTGTATAGTTTTTATTTGTTTTTATTTAATTTTTAGTGTTATATTATATTCTTGTGTGTTTTGCCAGGTCCTGGTGCAAATGGAGCAAAAACAAGTAATAAGGAAATAACCAGCCAGTTGGGCATAGTAGAATGCCAGAGACCGAATTAATATTGCTACTATTTTCCTTGATTGGGCCGAACCCACTTATCTCATATATTAAAAGGAAAAAGTAAAATATTATACTATTTGTGAAAGGGAACAACGAATTATCAAAAGAAAAGAGAAAGAATATATATTATATTATATATTTGTGAATGCAATTAATAAAGACAGAACACAACACAAAATAAAAGGCTGCTATCATTATTAGTTTGTTGTGGGAGTTGGGTTGGGAAGGGAACAAAAGAATTTAAAAGAAAGAATTTTATTCTTTCAAGCCACATGGGCCGCCAAAAGCAATGCCAGCAAACCTGCTTCGTGAAAAGGGAGTTATTGAGCCATGTGAGCCACAGTCATAAATTATATTTAATTTTCTGAGGAGTTCGTATAAGTAGAGGCATTCAGGAGCATTTGTGGAGAGAACGAAAAGGTGGGAATCAACGGGAGAAGCTGGGAGCAATCGGGATTGAAGAATTAAGGGTTGTATTTTCCTATTTCATTCTTGTTTCCTTTGTTTTCCATATTTTGCCATGAATTCTGTTTTTAAGATTAATGTTTTAATTTGCATAATTATGATTGTCGGCTAATCACTTAAAACTATCTAGGTTATGATGAACACTTGTTAAAAATGTAGTTTTTTACCGGTTATTGTGTGATTATGGTTTGTTCTAGTTAAGTAAATAATTTAAGTTTCTAGTTTGGTGTATATGCATATTTTAACTTGGTTAATATTTTGATAATTTATTTCACATAAATTCCGTTGAATGTCTTTCATAAAAAGAATTAATGTTGATTTTCAAGTCTTCGCGGGTTTGGGTAATCTTATGGTAAAATGGCCAATAAACCATAGAAATAATGATCAAGAATTAGTCCGGTTTTAATGTTCTACTATCCTTAGCGCCGAAATGTATAAAGATATTAATAGGTTTAGTTTGGTAAATTACTAGGATTGTGTTTTGAAAGAAACCCGGGTTTAGTTTCATTATCATTACTTGTCTATTAAACCAAATCAAGTTTCTTAAATTGCTTTAGATTTCTAACCGAGAGGTAGTTAGTCTTTCCAAGCACTTTTCTAGAACACTAGATAACCGAAAGGAAGTCCAGTCAACCGGTAATAAAAATAAATCTTTAGAGTTACATAGGTGTCTTCCCGAGAAGGATTGGGAATCCTATACGTTTTCTCTTAGGATTTAATATTTAAAGATCCCGGTTTCATATCACACAATTATCCGGTAGAAAATATGTTATTAACAAGTGGGATTCTGTAACATCCCGAAATTTCAAAACTTTATATTAGAATTATAAAGTGTATAGTAAACAAGAATAAACTAACTAGGATAAATAACCCAGTTAGTTAGAAGTCTTGTAGTAACACAAGGATGAGTTAAAAAGGTCAAAGATGTAAACTAAATAAGAATGGAGGGACCAAGGTTGTCAAAATTGAAACTTGAATTACTAATAATTAGTAAAACAAAAACCCAAACACTCCATTTTGGAGTCCTGGTCGATCAAAGAAACACAGGGGCGACACCCACTTCTTCACAACCCTAAACTCTACTAAAATCTCAAATTGAAGGCTCAAATCATGTCATAAACGAAATCTGAGCATAGAATCGTGATCTCCTCGTCAAGGAGGTCATAAGGTATGTCAAATTAGGTTGTTTTGATACAACTCAAATTCTTGCATGTGATTGAAATCAAAGATTGAGCTTGATTATGTGTTGTAAAACATGAAATAGGAAGTAATGTGAAGTCTAGGGACAAACCCTAGATGATTTCTTGTCAAAATCTTGCATGTTAGTTGTAAGGATCAACTATCACTTAGTGGGTGATTAGTAAGTTAGTAGAACTTGATAAACACTAGGATTAAGATTCTTGTTCTAGTGAAAACTGAAATTTTGAGATAATCTCTGAAATTGTTGATGTTAAAATATGTGTATATTGTCTAATTGAAGTTGATTTGGGTAATAATTTCAAGTTATGAACTTGGTGTAGATCATGTAGAAATCTGACCCACAAGGTGTTTGATAAAACGCCTAAGTGAGGGTTAAAATGTTAAAGATGGCTAAAAACGCAGATTTGCATATGTTATGAATGAATGCGTTAAAGCTTATGAAAGAGAGTTCTAATCTTGTTATGAATTGAACTCTTTAGGCAAGGAATCCGGAACGTCAAGTGGACACGCCGGAAGTGATACCCGTGGAAAAGGTGTGCTTTAAAGGTACGTGACTTTAGTCTCGTTGTATTATGTAATAATGTTTAGTTTTAAAGTACAAACGATGTCGGATTGTAATTGATGCGTTTGATGTATCGTTAAAGTGGCGAAGTTCACTAGATCACCAAACGGGTCAAAATAAACATTAGAAATCTGGTTTGGTATGTTAATAAAGTGATGGTTTTCACTAGATAGCCAAACGGGTCAAAATGTTGCTTGAAAACGAATCACATGGGTAAAGACTTAAAAGTTTCATATCATGCTAGGTGATAGATGGTAATACATCAATGAATTGGTTATGATATTGATCTAAGTATAAGAACCCGGAATAAGGGTCAAACAATAAATGTTAAATGAAAAAGGGTTGTTGAAACGGAAAGCTTGAATTCCGAGGAAACAAGTATTAGCCCTTGATGAATTGCAAAGCCATGGAATTGGCGTGAATACACCAAATATATGAACCCGGAAATTTGGGTAATTATGTCTAAAAAAGCTTTAAGAATGGAGAAGAGGTGCTATGCACTTACACTAAAGGATTGGATAATGGAAATAAGGAAATCATGAACCGATTGTCGGTATCTCGGTTTCCATGATGTAAAATTTACAATGTTGGATCCGTAATTTTATTACGGACTCATAGGAAAAAGAATCGGCTAAAACGGATAAGCGAGTGAAAAGTTATGATCTTTACAAGTTGGAAAATAGGCAAAGGGTAATATTGCAGAGTCCACCGTAAATTACGGTTCCACCGTAATTTACGGTGGAGATCAAAACCTTACGGTGAAAAGCTCCTGGTTTACGGCAGCACCAGAATCATTCCAGGTTCACCGTAATTTACGGTGACACCGTAAATTACGGTGGAACCCAGGAAATTTATATTTTGTTCGTTTCTTTGCATCGTTTAAATTCGTTTATATGTCATGTATTAATGTCAAAACTAATATCTTAGTGTTTGACCCTAGGTATGTATGAAGCCCTCTCGGATGGTGATCAAGTACAACGTCAAGAACCGAACACGTATTTTGAAGCTTCCGCAATAATCTTAATCTTGTCTAGACATAATCATGTTGTAAACTCTTTTGTTAATCATGTTTTAAAACCCCTTAAACTAGTGGTTAGTTTATTAACAAGGGTTAACTTTTAAACTTGTTATGGATGTATTTAGCACTATCTCAAGTGTGAATGGTTTAAACACGAAAAGTTTTTTGTAAACTCTGATTTTTAATTATTAGTTATATTCCGTCAAAAAAATTAGGGTGTTACAAGTTGGTAATCAGAGCTCAAGGTTGTCAACAAGTGTTCGGTTCAAGCTTGATCAAGCATCCGGTAAGAGTTAATAGTTTAAGTAGAAATTAGAGAATATAGAAATAAATCATGAACGAATGTGCATGAAAAGAGTGTGTAAGCTCACTCAAATATAAGAAATGCATGAAACAAGAATGATGGAATCAAGTTGTGAACTTGATCGAATCAAAACAAGAATGATGGAATCAAGTTGTGAACTTGATCGAATCAAAACAAGAATGATGGAATCAAGTTGTGAACTTGATCGAATCAAAACAAGAATGATGGAATCAAGTTGTGAACTTGATCGAATCAAAACAAGAATGATGGGATCAAGTTGTGAACTTGATCGAATCAAAACAAGAACGATTGAATCAAGTTATGAACTTGACTGAATCAAAACAAGTAAAGCATGTGTTATAAATGAGATGTTTAACAATCGATGTAAACATTTCAGTTTCAAGACATCCGGTAAGAATTAATTGCTTTAATAGAATTACTAGAATACTAAAAAAAAAAGAGGAAATTTGATTTGATATGCACGGGAAGTGCGTGTTTACACACTCAAACCCAGAAAAGTGCACTAAACATGAATGGTTTAAGCAAGTGGTGAGCTTGGCTAGATCAAAATAAATGACGCATATGTCATAGATGAAATGTTTAACAATTAGTGTAAACATTTCAGTTTCAAGATGACGTAAAGATGTGGGGGGTGTATAAATACGCTCGAACCCGGGAAAATACACTAAGTAAGAAAGGTAAGGCAAGATATACACTTGACCAAACCAAAAAAAAAAAAAAAGAAGAATAACACATTATTCATGACTGAGTGAGAATAATATAAATTTCCGTATAATAAGATGGAAACGAATGAAATAATTATCGATAAATCGTGATGGATGTTTCAGTTAAAGAAATGTCTGGAGTAACTGGAGACGAGTCGACATCTCAATTGACTGAACAAATGAAAGCTAAGATTTCCGAGACGGTCGGAAAAGCTCTAGAAAATAGTCTATCACAGTATATTGATAGATTACAAACCACAATCGTGCCGGTGGTGAACGATATGATGGTTGAATTGAAAGACAACATACTGCAAGAAATAGAAGAAAGGAGGGTGTTGGATATGAATCCAAAATCCGTAAAGAAGTCCAAGTATAATAAAGCTCCCAGGAAGGGGGTTACAAAAAGTGTGTTACATCAGTGCAGAGTTTGTAGAAAAATTCACAAGGGCACATGTGGTAAGCCAAGATATAAAAAGTCTAATTGTCCAGAGAGGCTCAGAACCAAGGACACAGCTGACACAAGGTCTGATGCCCAGAAATCAAGGACAAAGTTGTTTTATATAACAGCCACGGAGGCTAAAGCTGAACCTGATGTCGTTTCAGGTATACTCTTGTAGATTAAATTTCATTATGAATTTTTAATTATTATGAGTGCAAATAAATCGTTGTTTTACATCGATTTATTCAACATCCTACATTCGTGTTAACGAAATTACCTATGCTTTGAGAAATAAGGAATAGGTAGTAATAAAAAAAAAATTCTAATTGTTTATAAGAGGTGCTGAAACTGTACATTTCAGAGGTAAAAGTAATCTCGATAGATATTGCAACGGGAAGGAGTGCATCCACACTCGAACCCAGAAATTGCAATAATAATAAATAGCGAAGGCAAGGATATAGACTTGGCCAAACTAAATAAAATGTGTAAAAGCATTATTTACATCAACAAACGATGTGGATAAATTTCATGCAACAATAAGGAATAATAAAATTAAACGAATTAATTTTGTTACAATTACCGTTGGACCGAGGATAAGAATGAGAAATCAAGACTTGGGCGGAAAATATCCTCAAGGAAAATCAAATAAACGATACATATTATTCGCCACTACGAATAAGGAAGTATCGTTAAATGCATACTTAGAAACTTGGGTATGGGTAACCATCCAAGTAACATATTATTAATCAAATCCTTATGAGGAACAACGATGATCACAGTGATGGAAGTGATTATATAAAAGATTAGTAAATAAATGTTATGAAGGTATTAGAATGAGAACGGGTAAACCCCAAAAGCCGTATAACCACAGTAGTGGTTTTACCAAATAAGACTTAAGAAATGGGCCTTCGGGACATTAGTGAAAAGAAACAGACCTAAGGGTCGCTAACAAAAGGAAGGTGATGTTCGGATCAAATACGTATAATACTTGATATTCCAAGTAAGCGCAATTCGAATAATGAAAGTGCGAAATATTGCTGAATCTATGCGTTATGAAGTAAAAGAGTATAGAAAGGAAAACGCAGATCAATAAAACCGGAGCATTAAAAACATTAAGATAAAGAACCCGGTAACGAGTTGAAAGGAAATAGAGGCGTAACCCAAATAACGGCATGAGTAAAATAAACCGACGCGAAGGACACGCATAAGAAGTCATAAAGTCGGAAAGATAATTCGAAAGAAAATGAGTGCAACCTTAGACTAAGGTCAAAAAAAAAAAAAAAAAAAAAAAAAAAAAACTAAACATGGCGTGATGTGATCACGGACACAACAGTAATATAGAATGTAATCACGTCATAGTGTGAATGACTAGATATGGTAGTATAAACATGCAAAAGGGGCCGATGACGGCAATATTGCATACCCGAACGACGAGGTATGAGGTAAGATGGTGACCAATTAGTTTAGGCAATAAAACAAGTTGTAGCCTAAATAACACTGTGGCCTAGGTAGAGCGCTTGTTAATATAAAACTAGTGTCAAGTAAGTATGGCTTACACTAGTTTTATATTTTAAAATATTCTCTATCACGGTAAATTGGTCACGCGTCGACCACAACTATTGGCTTTAAAAGACACTTATGAAGTAAGCCTTAATAGGCCGAAAAGTGTTAAGAAAAGAATTATAAGTAAAACGACCGCACGATGTAAATCGGAGCGAGTCATATAGTCTAGATAAAAATACATGTCATCTCGCTAATAAAATCGGTCATTTAGACCAAACAAGTCAAAGGGTGAAGATACCACCTTTGATAATAGCGACTAATGACTCTTGTCGAGTTATATGATTTCAGGAATAAATGTAGAAATGATATTTGCATCGCTATTATTTAGTGAATATTATAGCAATGCATTAAAACAGGTCAATACATTGACCCGAGCCAGGTATGTGTAATAGAGTAATTACTCATTTAGAACGTAAGGTTCAATGAGTATTAAATGAAGTCTTAGACAGACAATGGGTTACTTAAATGGGTAAACCGAATGTTTAAAAAAAAAAAAAAAGAGGGTCGTGGCGTTTCGAAAAGCGTGATGGCTTTTCAAACAAGATCATAACTTGAAAGAAGAATTACGGGTCAAACATGCTTTCAAAAGACCTTGTTGTAATTGAAAGACTAAAAGGGACTAAAACGCCCTTGTTAGCTAATTCGAACAAACAACCTTTAAAGGTTGTTTGGAAACGAGTTTTATGATTAGGTAAATACTTAGAATAAGTATAGAAGCTGAAGGATGTATTATATTAGTCAAATGGCACTATGTGAGTTTTGCTGTAAAATAATGATTCGAGAGGTAAAAATTTGGTTTATATAGATCACCACATTAAACCCACCATAAAAACAGTTGTGGTGGGAGATTATAGGATAAGAAATGTGGTGATGGAATCCTAGAAGCAAATGCAAAACAAACAAATTGATCAAGTGAAGATCAAATGGGAACATAGAAAGGGTTCGGACATTACATGGGAGTCCGAAAAAGAGATGAGACGTCTCTACCCTACACTATTTGGTACGTACTTTGGTTTCGGGGACGAAACCCTTTTTAAGGGGGGTGGACTTGTAACATCCCGAAATTTCAAAACTTTATATTAGAATTATAAAGTGTATAATAAACAAGAATAAACTAACTAGGATAAATAACCCAGTTAGTTAGAAGTCTTGTAGTAACACAAGGATGAGTTAAAAAGGTCAAAGATGTAAACTAAATAAGAATGGAGGGACCAAGGTTGTCAAAATTGAAACTTGAGTTACTAATAATTAGTAAAACAAAAACCCAAACACTCCATTTTGGAGTCCTGGTCGATCAAAGAAACACAGGGGCGACACCCACTTCTTCACAACCCTAAACTCTACTAAAATCTCAAATTGAAGGCTCAAATCATGTCATAAACGAAATCTGAGCATAGAATCGTGATCTCCTCGTCAAGGAGGTCATAAGGTATGTCAAATTAGGTTGTTTTGATACAACTCAAATTCTTGCATGTGATTGAAATCAAAGATTGAGCTTGATTATGTGTTGTAAAACATGAAATAGGAAGTAATGTGAAGTCTAGGGACAAACCCTAGATGATTTCTTGTCAAAATCTTGCATGTTAGTTGTAAGGATCAACTATCACTTAGTGGGTGATTAGTAAGTTAGTAGAACTTGATAAACACTAGGATTAAGATTCTTGTTCTAGTGAAAACTGAAATTTTGAGATAATCTCTGAAATTGTTGATGTTAAAATATGTGTATATTGTCTAATTGAAGTTGATTTGGGTAATAATTTCAAGTTATGAACTTGGTGTAGATCATGTAGAAATCTGACCCACAAGGTGTTTGATAAAACGCCTAAGTGAGGGTTAAAATGTTAAAGATGGCTAAAAACGCAGATTTGCATATGTTATGAATGAATGCGTTAAAGCTTATGAAAGAGAGTTCTAATCTTGTTATGAATTGAACTCTTTAGGCAAGGAATCCGGAACGTCAAGTGGACACGCCGGAAGTGATACCCGTGGAAAAGGTGTGCTTTAAAGGTACGTGACTTTAGTCTCGTTGTATTATGTAATAATGTTTAGTTTTAAAGTACAAACGATGTCGGATTGTAATTGATGCGTTTGATGTATCGTTAAAGTGGCGAAGTTCACTAGATCACCAAACGGGTCAAAATAAACATTAGAAATCTGGTTTGGTATGTTAATAAAGTGATGGTTTTCACTAGATAGCCAAACGGGTCAAAATGTTGCTTGAAAACGAATCACATGGGTAAAGACTTAAAAGTTTCATATCATGCTAGGTGATAGATGGTAATACATCAATGAATTGGTTATGATATTGATCTAAGTATAAGAACCCGGAATAAGGGTCAAACAATAAATGTTAAATGAAAAAGGGTTGTTGAAACGGAAAGCTTGAATTCCGAGGAAACAAGTATTAGCCCTTGATGAATTGCAAAGCCATGGAATTGGCGTGAATACACCAAATATATGAACCCGGAAATTTGGGTAATTATGTCTAAAAAAGCTTTAAGAATGGAGAAGAGGTGCTATGCACTTACACTAAAGGATTGGATAATGGAAATAAGGAAATCATGAACCGATTGTCGGTATCTCGGTTTCCATGATGTAAAATTTACAATGTTGGATCCGTAATTTTATTACGGACTCATAGGAAAAAGAATCGGCTAAAACGGATAAGCGAGTGAAAAGTTATGATCTTTACAAGTTGGAAAATAGGCAAAGGGTAATATTGCAGAGTCCACCGTAAATTACGGTTCCACCGTAATTTACGGTGGAGATCAAAACCTTACGGTGAAAAGCTCCTGGTTTACGGCAGCACCAGAATCATTCCAGGTTCACCGTAATTTACGGTGACACCGTAAATTACGGTGGAACCCAGGAAATTTATATTTTGTTCGTTTCTTTGCATCGTTTAAATTCGTTTATATGTCATGTATTAATGTCAAAACTAATATCTTAGTGTTTGACCCTAGGTATGTATGAAGCCCTCTCGGATGGTGATCAAGTACAACGTCAAGAACCGAACACGTATTTTGAAGCTTCCGCAATAATCTTAATCTTGTCTAGACATAATCATGTTGTAAACTCTTTTGTTAATCATGTTTTAAAACCCCTTAAACTAGTGGTTAGTTTATTAACAAGGGTTAACTTTTAAACTTGTTATGGATGTATTTAGCACTATCTCAAGTGTGAATGGTTTAAACACGAAAAGTTTTTTGTAAACTCTGATTTTTAATTATTAGTTATATTCCGTCAAAAAAATTAGGGTGTTACAAGTTGGTAATCAGAGCTCAAGGTTGTCAACAAGTGTTCGGTTCAAGCTTGATCAAGCATCCGGTAAGAGTTAATAGTTTAAGTAGAAATTAGAGAATATAGAAATAAATCATGAACGAATGTGCATGAAAAGAGTGTGTAAGCTCACTCAAATATAAGAAATGCATGAAACAAGAATGATGGAATCAAGTTGTGAACTTGATCGAATCAAAACAAGAATGATGGAATCAAGTTGTGAACTTGATCGAATCAAAACAAGAATGATGGAATCAAGTTGTGAACTTGATCGAATCAAAACAAGAATGATGGGATCAAGTTGTGAACTTGATCGAATCAAAACAAGAACGATTGAATCAAGTTATGAACTTGACTGAATCAAAACAAGTAAAGCATGTGTTATAAATGAGATGTTTAACAATCGATGTAAACATTTCAGTTTCAAGACATCCGGTAAGAATTAATTGCTTTAATAGAATTACTAGAATACTAAAAAAAAAAAAGAGGAAATTTGATTTGATATGCACGGGAAGTGCGTGTTTACACACTCAAACCCAGAAAAGTGCACTAAACATGAATGGTTTAAGCAAGTGGTGAGCTTGGCTAGATCAAAATAAATGACGCATATGTCATAGATGAAATGTTTAACAATTAGTGTAAACATTTCAGTTTCAAGATGACGTAAAGATGTGGGGGGTGTATAAATACGCTCGAACCCGGGAAAATACACTAAGTAAGAAAGGTAAGGCAAGATATACACTTGACCAAACCAAAAAAAAAAAAAAGAAGAATAACACATTATTCATGACTGAGTGAGAATAATATAAATTTCCGTATAATAAGATGGAAACGAATGAAATAATTATCGATAAATCGTGATGGATATTTCAGTTAAAGAAATGTCTGGAGTAACTGGAGACGAGTCGACATCTCAATTGACTGAACAAATGAAAGCTAAGATTTCCGAGACGGTCGGAAAAGCTCTAGAAAATAGTCTATCACAGTATATTGATAGATTACAAACCACAATCGTGCCGGTGGTGAACGATATGATGGTTGAATTGAAAGACAACATACTGCAAGAAATAGAAGAAAGGAGGGTGTTGGATATGAATCCAAAATCCGTAAAGAAGTCCAAGTATAATAAAGCTCCCAGGAAGGGGGTTACAAAAAGTGTGTTACATCAGTGCAGAGTTTGTAGAAAAATTCACAAGGGCACATGTGGTAAGCCAAGATATAAAAAGTCTAATTGTCCAGAGAGGCTCAGAACCAAGGACACAGCTGACACAAGGTCTGATGCCCAGAAATCAAGGACAAAGTTGTTTTATATAACAGCCACGGAGGCTAAAGCTGAACCTGATGTCGTTTCAGGTATACTCTTGTAGATTAAATTTCATTATGAATTTTTAATTATTATGAGTGCAAATAAATCGTTGTTTTACATCGATTTATTCAACATCCTACATTCGTGTTAACGAAATTACCTATGCTTTGAGAAATAAGGAATAGGTAGTAATAAAAAAAAAATTCTAATTGTTTATAAGAGGTGCTGAAACTGTACATTTCAGAGGTAAAAGTAATCTCGATAGATATTGCAACGGGAAGGAGTGCATCCACACTCGAACCCAGAAATTGCAATAATAATAAATAGCGAAGGCAAGGATATAGACTTGGCCAAACTAAATAAAATGTGTAAAAGCATTATTTACATCAACAAACGATGTGGATAAATTTCATGCAACAATAAGGAATAATAAAATTAAACGAATTAATTTTGTTACAATTACCGTTGGACCGAGGATAAGAATGAGAAATCAAGACTTGGGCGGAAAATATCCTCAAGGAAAATCAAATAAACGATACATATTATTCGCCACTACGAATAAGGAAGTATCGTTAAATGCATACTTAGAAACTTGGGTATGGGTAACCATCCAAGTAACATATTATTAATCAAATCCTTATGAGGAACAACGATGATCACAGTGATGGAAGTGATTATATAAAAGATTAGTAAATAAATGTTATGAAGGTATTAGAATGAGAACGGGTAAACCCCAAAAGCCGTATAACCACAGTAGTGGTTTTACCAAATAAGACTTAAGAAATGGGCCTTCGGGACATTAGTGAAAAGAAACAGACCTAAGGGTCGCTAACAAAAGGAAGGTGATGTTCGGATCAAATACGTATAATACTTGATATTCCAAGTAAGCGCAATTCGAATAATGAAAGTGCGAAATATTGCTGAATCTATGCGTTATGAAGTAAAAGAGTATAGAAAGGAAAACGCAGATCAATAAAACCGGAGCATTAAAAACATTAAGATAAAGAACCCGGTAACGAGTTGAAAGGAAATAGAGGCGTAACCCAAATAACGGCATGAGTAAAATAAACCGACGCGAAGGACACGCATAAGAAGTCATAAAGTCGGAAAGATAATTCGAAAGAAAATGAGTGCAACCTTAGACTAAGGTCAAAAAAAAAAAAAAAAAAAAAAAAAAACTAAACATGGCGTGATGTGATCACGGACACAACAGTAATATAGAATGTAATCACGTCATAGTGTGAATGACTAGATATGGTAGTATAAACATGCAAAAGGGGCCGATGACGGCAATATTGCATACCCGAACGACGAGGTATGAGGTAAGATGGTGACCAATTAGTTTAGGCAATAAAACAAGTTGTAGCCTAAATAACACTGTGGCCTAGGTAGAGCGCTTGTTAATATAAAACTAGTGTCAAGTAAGTATGGCTTACACTAGTTTTATATTTTAAAATATTCTCTATCACGGTAAATTGGTCACGCGTCGACCACAACTATTGGCTTTAAAAGACACTTATGAAGTAAGCCTTAATAGGCCGAAAAGTGTTAAGAAAAGAATTATAAGTAAAACGACCGCACGATGTAAATCGGAGCGAGTCATATAGTCTAGATAAAAATACATGTCATCTCGCTAATAAAATCGGTCATTTAGACCAAACAAGTCAAAGGGTGAAGATACCACCTTTGATAATAGCGACTAATGACTCTTGTCGAGTTATATGATTTCAGGAATAAATGTAGAAATGATATTTGCATCGCTATTATTTAGTGAATATTATAGCAATGCATTAAAACAGGTCAATACATTGACCCGAGCCAGGTATGTGTAATAGAGTAATTACTCATTTAGAACGTAAGGTTCAATGAGTATTAAATGAAGTCTTAGACAGACAATGGGTTACTTAAATGGGTAAACCGAATGTTTAAAAAAAAAAAAAAAAGAGGGTCGTGGCGTTTCGAAAAGCGTGATGGCTTTTCAAACAAGATCATAACTTGAAAGAAGAATTACGGGTCAAACATGCTTTCAAAAGACCTTGTTGTAATTGAAAGACTAAAAGGGACTAAAACGCCCTTGTTAGCTAATTCGAACAAACAACCTTTAAAGGTTGTTTGGAAACGAGTTTTATGATTAGGTAAATACTTAGAATAAGTATAGAAGCTGAAGGATGTATTATATTAGTCAAATGGCACTATGTGAGTTTTGCTGTAAAATAATGATTCGAGAGGTAAAAATTTGGTTTATATAGATCACCACATTAAACCCACCATAAAAACAGTTGTGGTGGGAGATTATAGGATAAGAAATGTGGTGATGGAATCCTAGAAGCAAATGCAAAACAAACAAATTGATCAAGTGAAGATCAAATGGGAACATAGAAAGGGTTCGGACATTACATGGGAGTCCGAAAAAGAGATGAGACGTCTCTACCCTACACTATTTGGTACGTACTTTGGTTTCGGGGACGAAACCCTTTTTAAGGGGGGTGGACTTGTAACATCCCGAAATTTCAAAACTTTATATTAGAATTATAAAGTGTATAATAAACAAGAATAAACTAACTAGGATAAATAACCCAGTTAGTTAGAAGTCTTGTAGTAACACAAGGATGAGTTAAAAAGGTCAAAGATGTAAACTAAATAAGAATGGAGGGACCAAGGTTGTCAAAATTGAAACTTGAGTTACTAATAATTAGTAAAACAAAAACCCAAACACTCCATTTTGGAGTCCTGGTCGATCAAAGAAACACAGGGGCGACACCCACTTCTTCACAACCCTAAACTCTACTAAAATCTCAAATTGAAGGCTCAAATCATGTCATAAACGAAATCTGAGCATAGAATCGTGATCTCCTCGTCAAGGAGGTCATAAGGTATGTCAAATTAGGTTGTTTTGATACAACTCAAATTCTTGCATGTGATTGAAATCAAAGATTGAGCTTGATTATGTGTTGTAAAACATGAAATAGGAAGTAATGTGAAGTCTAGGGACAAACCCTAGATGATTTCTTGTCAAAATCTTGCATGTTAGTTGTAAGGATCAACTATCACTTAGTGGGTGATTAGTAAGTTAGTAGAACTTGATAAACACTAGGATTAAGATTCTTGTTCTAGTGAAAACTGAAATTTTGAGATAATCTCTGAAATTGTTGATGTTAAAATATGTGTATATTGTCTAATTGAAGTTGATTTGGGTAATAATTTCAAGTTATGAACTTGGTGTAGATCATGTAGAAATCTGACCCACAAGGTGTTTGATAAAACGCCTAAGTGAGGGTTAAAATGTTAAAGATGGCTAAAAACGCAGATTTGCATATGTTATGAATGAATGCGTTAAAGCTTATGAAAGAGAGTTCTAATCTTGTTATTAATTGAACTCTTTAGGCAAGGAATCCGGAACGTCAAGTGGACACGCCGGAAGTGATACCCGTGGAAAAGGTGTGCTTTAAAGGTACGTGACTTTAGTCTCGTTGTATTATGTAATAATGTTTAGTTTTAAAGTACAAACGATGTCGGATTGTAATTGATGCGTTTGATGTATCGTTAAAGTGGCGAAGTTCACTAGATCACCAAACGGGTCAAAATAAACATTAGAAATCTGGTTTGGTATGTTAATAAAGTGATGGTTTTCACTAGATAGCCAAACGGGTCAAAATGTTGCTTGAAAACGAATCACATGGGTAAAGACTTAAAAGTTTCATATCATGCTAGGTGATAGATGGTAATACATCAATGAATTGGTTATGATATTGATCTAAGTATAAGAACCCGGAATAAGGGTCAAACAATAAATGTTAAATGAAAAAGGGTTGTTGAAACGGAAAGCTTGAATTCCGAGGAAACAAGTATTAGCCCTTGATGAATTGCAAAGCCATGGAATTGGCGTGAATACACCAAATATATGAACCCGGAAATTTGGGTAATTATGTCTAAAAAAGCTTTAAGAATGGAGAAGAGGTGCTATGCACTTACACTAAAGGATTGGATAATGGAAATAAGGAAATCATGAACCGATTGTCGGTATCTCGGTTTCCATGATGTAAAATTTACAATGTTGGATCCGTAATTTTATTACGGACTCATAGGAAAAAGAATCGGCTAAAACGGATAAGCGAGTGAAAAGTTATGATCTTTACAAGTTGGAAAATAGGCAAAGGGTAATATTGCAGAGTCCACCGTAAATTACGGTTCCACCGTAATTTACGGTGGAGATCAAAACCTTACGGTGAAAAGCTCCTGGTTTACGGCAGCACCAGAATCATTCCAGGTTCACCGTAATTTACGGTGACACCGTAAATTACGGTGGAACCCAGGAAATTTATATTTTGTTCGTTTCTTTGCATCGTTTAAATTCGTTTATATGTCATGTATTAATGTCAAAACTAATATCTTAGTGTTTGACCCTAGGTATGTATGAAGCCCTCTCGGATGGTGATCAAGTACAACGTCAAGAACCGAACACGTATTTTGAAGCTTCCGCAATAATCTTAATCTTGTCTAGACATAATCATGTTGTAAACTCTTTTGTTAATCATGTTTTAAAACCCCTTAAACTAGTGGTTAGTTTATTAACAAGGGTTAACTTTTAAACTTGTTATGGATGTATTTAGCACTATCTCAAGTGTGAATGGTTTAAACACGAAAAGTTTTTTGTAAACTCTGATTTTTAATTATTAGTTATATTCCGTCAAAAAAATTAGGGTGTTACAGATTCCAACCTAGATAGTCCTTTATCACCATAAAATCAAACCTTTGCCTTAATTTGTTTTTAGCTCATCATTATTAAATAGATTTTAATTAATTTGCAAATCTTTATTTTAAAAGCAAACCCCCCCCCCCCCTTTCAAACAAAAATACATAAATATAAAAATGTTTATTGTTGTGTATTTTTTAGTGTAAATAAATTAATTAACGTAATTAAATAGTGTCATGTGGGTTCGACATCCGGACTTCCTTTAACTATATTATACTGATCGGTACACTTGCCGGTTGTGTGGTGTAGTTTTAAGATCGAGTCCAGTTTATAAATTTAAAACTTAGATTGTCTAGTTTAAAGTTATTTTTAAAGTTGTCTTTTTGTATTTTATTTGTAAAAATGCGTTTTTGTGCCGGACATGTAGTAACTGGAAGGGTTAAGTACCGTTAGTTGAGAACTCCTGTCTAGGCTGGCATTCGTACAAATCCAAATAAACGGACCCGTTGCCTACCTGGGGACTATCAATGAGAGTACCGATACCTATTAGGCCAAAGCATGTCTAAAGTTTATTTTTGAGTCATCTTTTATTTAACCATTTTTTTACAAGTTTTTAACATACCGCTTCCTGCACATCACAGGGTCATCTTCAGAGTAGAAGGATTTTATCTCCTCTATAACTGCTTGAAGCTCTAATAGATATTGAACAGCTGCAGGAACAATGGCAGTGGTTGGATTTTGAGCTTTCACTGAAGAAAGTGGATCAGGGTTAGGAATTATAGCAAGGGTCAGTGGTTATGAGGAAGTTTGAGGTGGTGGAGAATCATCATCTTTCAAGATTATCCTTCTCCTTTTTGGTTTAGGAGAGGTTAGTGGTGTTTTGGTGGGTTGAGAAGTGGTGACTTGAGTGGTGGTGATTGAAGTGGAAGGTGGCTGACTAACAGCTGTTGAAACAACTGGTGTTTCAACCACTGTTGTCATTACAACTGATGATGTGTCATCAGCTGTCTTCTGCTTTTTGGCAGGAGGCTTTTGTGGTGGTGAGGATGTTTTTGGTGATGATGAGATTTTTGGTGGGGCATTGGTTGAAGTGTGTGTTGAAGTAGTGGTGGCAGTTGTTGGTGTAACAGCTGTTGAAACCACTGATGTACCAACAACAAATGATACAACAGAAGTTTAAACATCTGCTGGTTTGGAAGTTTGATGTGAGGAGTTTTTGGGAGTTTGAGAGGCATGTTTTGTAAGTCTGGAAGGTGTGGTTTTGGGTTGCCTCACTTTTCTAGTGGGCTGCCTTCTTTGGGGCTTAGGATTTTCTTCATCCTTGGGCTCTGAAGTACCCTGAACTTCCATTTCCATAAACATTTTCTTCTCCTCTTCAAACCTTGACTTGCCCTTTGCCTCCACATCCTTTTTCAGCCTTATCTTTTCATCAGCTAAGGCATTTAAGGTTACATTAACCTTTTTAGTACCATCTGGCTTAGGGATGTCTGCAAGAATACTAGAATTGTCTGCTGCAATGTACAACCCATTTCATATCCCTTTTTCTTTAACTGCTTCATTTCTCCCCCTTTTTGGCATCAGCTGGTGGTGGGTTGTCCACAAAAATGATAGAGGGAGGAGCAGTGCCAGTGGTGTTCAGCAAGTGGGCCTTGATTGCCTTAATATCTGCTTGTGTGTCTTTGAACCGAGCTTCCATGATATTTTTGATCTTTTGAACTTGAATTTCATGTTGCTGATCAGCAAATTGTCTATGTTGGATAAGCATAGGTTGGAATAAACTCCAGAGCTCATTTGGAGTAAGAGCAGGTGGTGGTGCAGGTGTGACAACTGTGTTCTGTAATCGATGTACAATGATGATTAACAATAAAACAATGTGCTTTGGTGTTATAATATGTGTTTTGGTGTTATTATGTGTGTATTTGTGTTTGGTGATTTTACAATTCGATTCGATTCCGATTTCAAGCTTTAAATCGCTTTCTGGAAGGTTATACGCGCACTGATGCGTAAATATAACCAGTTTAATGAAACGAACACTCTGGAATAGTGAAATAGGCTTAACATACCTTAAATAACCTCCACATAACTTAGAAATAAGCTTTGGATGGTTTGGTGTGTTGAAATCAAGTTTGTTCGATCGTAGGGACTTTTTGTGTCAAACTACGAAACTATACCGATTTGTATGGTATCGAACAATCCGGAACTTGATCATAAGCTAAACATACCATAACTAACCTAAACATAGCTTAGAAATAATCTTTGAGGGGTTCGGTGTGCAAAAACATGCTTATTTGATTTTACAGGGACTAAAAACGTCAAAAAGTGCACAAGTTTGCATTTTCACGCATATCTTACGTTTTGAATATATCCGGACATCCAAAAAATTATGTAATCATTAAAATATTTTTATTGATTGGCATGATAAAATTCCATTCAACGCTTAATTTGGATCGTTTTTGCGTCTGTTACGACTTCCATCGTAATTAACCGAACAACGCAACCGTACGACCAAACAAATCGACACCCGAGATATTTTTGAGCACATTTTGAGTTCCCTATACTTTAACTTCATTTTAGAGCTTTGAAATGGGGTTAACGGGGCTTAAACGTGTAAAAAACGCATCAAAAACCAAGTTTTGGGGCTGTAGGGGCCTGTTCTGCCAAATATCAAACTTTGCTGACCTGCATGGTCCTTACGGACCGTATGCCCTTCCTCCTGCGGTCCGTAAGCAGGTTCCAGAACAGCAGAAACTTGTTTCCAGCTTGTTCCAACTGTTATACACATTTGCAGACAACTACAGAAGTTCGTTCTTTTCTTGGTCTTGCTGGTTATTATCGATGGTTTATTTCTAACTTTTCAAAGATCGCGGTTCCACTCACTGCTTTGACTCAGAAGAATAGGCCTTTTGAGTGGGGACCTAAGCAAGAAGAAGCATTCCAAACGCTGAAACGGAAGCTCTGTGATGCTCCTGTTCTATCTCTACCTGAGGGAAACGATGATTTCGTTGTCTATTGTGACACGTCGAATCTAGGACTTGGTTGCGTTCTTATGCAACGTGGTAAAGTTATAGCTTATGTGTCACACCCCCAAAATCCACCTGCGGAATACTACCGCTTGGAGGCGTGACTGACCAGGATCCAGCCACCAATCATATTGAGCAAGCATGTAAGTGATTATAAAATCCAACCAATGCAATTGGTGTCCAAACAAAAACATAGTTTAAGTTGCAAGCGGAAGCATAACGTTTAAAACCAAAACATAAGTTTAATTGTTTCAACGCTTAACATGGCACACAGCTGTCCATGTCCCACAATGACTCTCTTCCATGCAAGCTCCAGCTAAGTACCTATAGACTTGCAAAGCATGTAGTAACGAGTCAACAACAAGTTGAGTGAGTTCACAGTTGGGTGTTCGTTTTAAGTTGTTTCGAAAACAGTTTCCTTTATCTGGCATCCTGCCGTGGGGGTTACCCCATAGTTGAAAAACGTGACTTGTTTATTCACGGTTACTCTGGCAATCCAGCCGTGGGGGCTACCCCTTGTTAGTTATCTGGCATTTCGGCCGTGGGGGCTACCCCATGTATACACTAGACTCGTTACCATATCAACTACTGACGTTAGTCATGTTTATGTGCCCTTAGCGTCAGTGTCTATCATCACCGACGTGCCATAGTCCATTAGTTCATGCCCGTCCTCTGCGGCACGGTGTGAGGTTTGTCAAACCTAAATAGCGCTATCTAACTAATGACCCGCTCGCCATTGGCCCGGCGATTAAGTCGATATAAAAAGGAGGGACTTCGTGATAGAGTTTTGGTCTCGTACGAGTTATCTGTCCATGAGGACGAGGAATTATATTCCTGAACCAATGCTGTCCTACCCAAGAAAGGACGAGGAATCCATGTTCCTTAACCCCATTCCCAACCCCTGGGAATCCTATGCTTTGTAGAGGGTGTGAACTCACCTTGGTTTGCTCGGCAGATACACAGAAAGTTGGTCACGTTATAAGTGGTCAACCACGTCCTAGTATGGTTACCACACAAGTCAGATACAAACCAAGTAACGCATGTACATTTTCTACATGTATCCTAGCACGTTGCAAACCAGTGTTTCTCATGGCAGTCCAATTACATTGCACATCATACACATGTAACAGTAACACATAAAGCCCAACAGCCCAGCCCAATCACCTAAGCCCGTAACAGTGTACAAGTCCAACTCAGTGAATATGTGTACGTGGTCTCGAGTCGAGATTAGAGGTCTCGAGTCGAGACTGTGCGGTCTCGAGTTATACGTGCACTGGTCGAGACTAGACGGTCTCGAGTCGCAACCGGACCCGAAACCGTGGTCTCGAGTTGTGCTGCTTTGTGTGAGGGAGCTGTGGTCTCGAGTCGAGACTAAGGGTTCTCGACTCGCAACCTGTGTCGCAATCGTGTTCTCGAGCTGTCACATATAAGGTCTCGAGTTGTGACTTAATGGTCTCGAGTCGAGACTGGAGGTTTCGGCTGGAACATCTGCTGATTGCCAGCATTTGTACTAGCCAATGGGATTCCGATTTCATGCAACATCTTGTACTATCCATACAAACATGTTTTCTTGTCTAACAATCAATTAAAATGGATCAAACAACTAGTTTTCAAATATTCAAGACACATTCATATCATGTTCATGTTGTTCTTCATATATTCAAGTAGTTCATCAAATATTCATAACACAATCAACCCTTATTCATTCATTTCATCATTTACAACCATGTTCATTCAAGTCAACCTAAATCTCTAAACAAATGCAAATCCGATTTTATGAATAATAACTTCCTCATTCAACCTAAACATGACCAAACCTTTCGGATCCAACCATATAGAGCCGATTACCAACATTCATGATCAATCACGTATTATCTCTACCAAACCGACCTTACATCATCATATAACAACAATCTTAGTACCGTATATTCAAGAGAGATATATTCAATATGCATAAACTTAACAAGTAAGCACATTATCAAATAACTTCATCATACATAACCATCAACCGAAACACATCATTATCAACCGAAATATAACACATAACATAAATCACTAACCGGTTAGGTTTTTAAGGGAGATCTTAAGCTTGAACCGAGAGCTCTTGTGTTGCCGGTTGGATCCGAGAGAAGGATGAGAGGAGAGGTGATGTTTGATCTCTAGGGTTTTAGTGAGAGAGAATGTGGGAGTGTGTGTGTAGGAGAGTGTGTGTTGTCCAAAGAATGGCAAAGTTGGCTAGGAGTATAAGTTATATACTAGCTCTTAAGTTGGTTCACCCTAGTGGGTTTTCGAGTGGGGTGAAGAGGGACATGGCCCAACCGGCCCAAATAGTTACACTATTCACTCGAGACCGAGTGGTCTCGAGTTGGGTTCCTGTGTTTCGGGTCACATACATACACGCATACAATAAACACAACACATAATCACATAGAATGTTCACTTATATCATTAATCAAACAAACATGTCAACTAGTTACATATCGTTCAACGTGTTGCATCGAGGTACAAGAAAGGGTTCGAAATTACGAGTTGTCACATTATCCCCAAGTTGAAAGAAATTTCGTCCCGAAATTTGGTAAGTACTCACTGAGGAAGCTAGTTAAGTTGTACGGTTTTCCTGGTTTTCCCGGGGTGTCACATCCACCCCCCGTTGATCTGGAATTTCATCCCGAAATTCCGTAGCTTCAGCCTCAGTAGTGGTTGTACCGTTCGTGAACAGTTGGGGATACTTTTGTTTCATCTGATCTTCGCGCTCCCAGGTAAACTCTGGACCGCGACGTGAGTTCCAACAAACTCGAACGAGAGGTATTCTGGTGCTCTTGAAGACCTTAACATCCTGGTCCATGATTTCAACTGTTTCCTCGACGAATCGTAACTGTTCGGCGATGGTGAGCTCCTTCAAAGGAACTACGAGGGTCTCATCTGACAGACACTTCTTCAGATTCGACACATGGAAAACGTTGTGAACTGCGCTGAGTTCTGCTGGTAAGTTCAGTCTGTAGGCCACCCTGCCTATTTTCTCGATGATTTCAAAAGGTCCGACGTATCGTGGGTTAAGTTTGCCTCGTTTACCAAAACGAACCACACCCTTCCAGGGTGAAACTTTGAGTAGTACCCGCTCCCCAACCTGGATCTCTAGTGGTTTCCTGCCCTTATCGGCGTAGACTTTCTGACGGTCACGAGCTGCCGCCATGCGTTGTCGTATTTGAGCAGTTCGCTCGGTTGTGTCTACCACAAGTTCTGGACCAGTGATCTGACTATCTCCCACCTCTGCCCAACAAAGAGGTGACCGGCATTTACGCCCGTACAATGCCTCAAACGGAACAGCTTTAATGCTGGTGTGGTAGCTGTTATTATACGAGAATTCCACGAGTGGCAGATGCTTTTCCCAGCTGTTGCCAAAGTCGATTACACATGCTCGAAGCATGTCTTCTAAGGTTTGGATAGTGCGCTCAGACTGCCCATCCGTCTGAGGGTGATATGCTGTGCTCATGTCTAACCGTGAGCCAAAGGATTTGTGCATTGCTTGCCACAGTTCTGAAGTAAAACGCGCATCTCGATCCGAGATAATAGAGGTGGGCACCCCGTGCCTCGAGACAACTTCTTTTAGGTATACGTCTGCTAGAGTGGAGAACTTATCCGTTTCCTTGATCGCCAGGAAGTGTGCAGACTTTGTGAGTCGATCCACGATCACCCAAATAGTATCGTTTCCGCGTTGAGATCTAGGCAGGCCAGTAACGAAATCCATGGAAATTTGCTCCCATTTCCATTGTGGTATCTCTGGTTGTTGGAGTAGGCCTGAGGGTTTCAGGTATTCAGTCTTGACTCTCGCACAAGTCAAACACTTGCTGACGTAAGTTGCTATGTGGGCCTTCATGCTAGGCCACCAATATGTAGTTTTGATATCGTGGTACATCTTATCCGAGCCAGGATGTACCGAGTAGCGAGATTTGTGTGCTTCATCCATCACAAGCTCTCGTAAGTTGCCATAGAGTGGGACCCAAATGCGTCCCGTTACGTAGTGAGCACCGTCTTCCTTCTGTTCTAAGCGTTGCCTTGAGCCGCGTAGGGCTTCATCCCTGACGTTTTCTGGTTTCAATGCTTCTATCTGAGCAGCTCGTATCTGAGAAGGAAGACTAGATTGGATAGTGAGTTGCAATGCTCGCACGCGCTTAGGCGTAGTGTCCTTTCGACTAAGGGCATCAGCCACCACATTGGCTTTGCCAGGATGGTACTTGATTGCACATTCGTAATCATTCAGTAGCTCGACCCATCGTTGTTGTCGCATATTCAGTTCCTTCTGTTTGAAGATGTGCTCAAGACTCCTGTGATCAGTGTAAATGGTACACTTTGTACCGTACAGGTAATGTCGCCATATCTTAAGTGCAAAAACAACAGCTCCCAGCTCTAAATCGTGTGTAGTGTAGTTCTTTTCATGAACTTTGAGTTGGCGTGAGGCATACGCAATAACTTTATCTTGTTGCATCAATACACAACCAAGACCCTGGATTGATGCGTCGCAGTAAACCACAAAGTCGTCTGTGCCCTCTGGCAATGAAAGGATAGGTGCACTGCAAAGTCTATCCTTTAAATGCTGAAACGCTAGATCCTGTGCATTCCCCCATCGATAAACAACGCCCTTCCGCGTTAAGGAGGTGAGAGGCTGTGCAATCTTGGAAAAATCCTTAATGAACCTCCTGTAGTAACCTGCCAAACCCAAGAATTGGCGAATTTCCGTTGGTGTACGAGGTGCAGGCCAGTTCTTAATCGAGTCTACCTTGGATGGATCAACGTGAATCCCATCCTTGTTTACCACATGGCCTAGGAAATGGACTTCACGAAGCCAGAAGTCGCATTTCGAGAACTTTGCATAAAGCTGTTCTGTTCGAAGGAGTTCCAAAATAAGTCGTAGATGTTGCCCGTGTTCCTCCTGACTCTTGGAATAGATCAGGATGTCGTCGATGAAGACTATAACGAACTTGTCCAGATAAAGCTTGCACACTCGATTCATCAAGTCCATGAAAACCGCAGGTGCGTTTGTCAGCCCAAAAGGCATGACCAAAAACTCATAGTGCCCATAGCGAGTTCTAAAGGCTGTTTTAGAGACATCCTCTTCTCGGACTCTCAACTGGTGATATCCCGATCTCAAATCAATCTTTGAATAGTAGCTCGACCCCTGCAGCTGGTCGAACAAGTCGTCAATACGTGGTAGAGGACAACGATTCTTTACCGTCACTTTGTTGAGTTCACGATAGTCGATACACATCCTAAAGGTACCGTCTTTCTTCTTCACAAATAGCACTGGAGCTCCCCAGGGCGATGAGCTAGGACGAATAAAACCCTTATCCAAGAGTTCTTGTAGTTGCGTAGAGAGTTCTTCCAACTCTGATGGAGCTAAACGATAAGGTGCACGAGCTATAGGCGCAGCTCCAGGAGCTAGTTCAATCTGAAACTCGACCTGGCGATGAGGCGGAAGACCAGGTAATTCCTCAGGAAATACCTCAGGATAGTCGCGTACAATTGGAAAATCTTCTAGCTTCTTCTCTTCCTTCGAGGTGTCAGTAACGAGCGCCAAAATGGCAGTGTGGCCCTTTCGCAAGCACTTCTGGGCCTTAAGGAAAGAGATGATGTTCTCAACAGCACCCTTCTTGTCGCCACGAATCATGAGAGGTTCACTACCGGAACTAGGAATACGAACAATCTTCTCGTTGCAAAGGATCTCTGCCCGGTGTTGGGATAACCAATCCATCCCAATGACAACGTCGAAACTACCCAAGACGATAGGAATAAGGTCGATAGAGAAGCTCTGGTTAGCAAGAACAAGTTTACAACCCTGGACTACGTGAGTGGCCTCTAAACTCTTACCATTTGCTACCTCTACAGTGTGCTTGTTGTTCAAGGGTGTTGGAATACGCTTAAGCATTTGACTAACTTCTAGTGACATGTAGCTAGTATCGGCGCCCGAATCAAATAAAACGGTAACATAAAAGTCGTCGAGAAGGAACTTACCCGCCACAACATTGGGGTCATTCCTTGCTTCACCTTGACCGATCACGAACGCCCGTCCCCTGGCACCATTGTTGTTGTTGTTCCCGTTGTTACCATTCCCCTGATTGTTGTTTTTGTTGTTGTTGTTCTGGTTCCTGTTCAGTTGGGGGCAATCCCTCTTGAAATGGCCTTCAGCTCCACACTGAAAGCACCCTTTGTTATCACCTTGCTGCTGCTGCTGGCGTTGGTTCTGTTGAGCTTGCTGATGATTCTGATTGGCGGGATATAAGCTCCTGCAATCCTTTGCAGCATGACCTGGCTTGTTGCACCGATGACAGTTACCCCTGGTGCATGGCCCGCTGTGGTGTAGGCTGCAGCGATTGCATTTGGGGTGATTCCCTTTGTACCCGCCATGACTTTGACCACCAGATGTTTGCTGACTAGGGCTCTTGTAGTCTTCAGTCTTTCTCTGCTGAGACTGAACAGAAGTCGACCCCTTACTTGAAGGTCCATCCCATTTCCGTTTGTTGTCATTAAGAGCACCCGAAGTAGCTGTAGCACTTATGCGCTTGGGTAACCTGTTCTGCTCCACCGCCTGATCAGTAAGATGGTGAGCCAACTGAACAACCTGCTGGATAGTGGAGAGGTTTGCTGAAGTCACATGACTTTGGATTTCTGGCACTAAGCCCTTGAGAAAGAGTTCAATTCGCTTAATTGGAGGGTCCACCATAGTAGGACACAATAGTGCAAGCTCATTTGATCTCTTGGTATACGCCTCAATTTCTGACCCCGTCATCTTGAGGTTGAAGAACTCGACTTCCAGCTTATGAATGTCATCCCGACTGCAGTATTCTTCCTTGATCATCTCTTTAAAATTTTCCCATGGGGTGGCGTTGGCAGCAACCAACCCCAGCATTTGGACCTGAGCGTTCCACCATGTGAGGGCTAAACCCTCGAGAGTACCGGTAGCATACTTCACCCTGCGTGCCTCAGGGCATTCGCACATTTCGAACACAGATTCTAGCTTCTCAAACCAATGGAGGAGACCTACGGCTCCTTCAGTGCCACTAAAAGTAGTTGGTCGGCAGTCCATAAAAGTTTTAAAGGTGCACACAGGTGGCTGAGCATGTTGACCTGTCGTGGGTGTAAGAAAGGACAGAGTTTAACACAAAGGTTGGTTCACGAGAGTAGGATCTAAAGATCCCAGAATGAGTTTGGACTGCAGGATATACCTCCTGCGTGTGCAGCTGCCAATGCCGCAGCAACTCGTTCGTTAATCAGAGCCGTCAACTGGGCTTGTGTCATGTTAACGCGTCCAGACATGATCTTCATATCAAGAGGAACGTGAGTGAGAGGGGTTCGCGAAAATGCGATGACAGAAGTGAGTAAGCACACACGTGTTCAAGCAACAGTAGTTATACTAACCAAGCATACCATGAGCAATGTACTATGTAACTAACAAGTAGGCAATATATACATAGATCATATCACCTAGAATGTCGAGCCTTGCATGTGGAGTGAAGCGTCGTTGTGGATCGTAGAGCACTGTACAGGTTATAGTCTGATTTTAATAAAACTTTTTTTACCTTATTAAAACCAAGTTCACTATAACCAATGGCTCTGATACCAATCTGTCACACCCCCAAAATCCACCTGCGGAATACTACCGCTTGGAGGCGTGACTGACCAGGATCCAGGCACCAATCATATTGAGCAAGCATGTAAGTGATTATAAAAGCCAACCAATGCAATTGGTGTCCAAACAAAAACATAGTTTAAGTTGCAAGCGGAAGCATAACGTTTAAAACCAAAACATAAGTTTAATTGTTTCAAAGTTTAACATGGCACACAGCTGTCCATGTCCCACAACGACTCTCTTCCATGCAAGCTCCAACTAAGTACCTATAGACCTGCAAAGCATGTAGTAACGAGTCAACAACAAGTTGAGTGAGTTCACAGTTGGGTGTTCGTTTTAAGTTGTTTCGAAAACAGTTTCCTTTATCTGGCATCCTGCCGTGGGGGTTACCCCATAGTTGAAAAACGTGACTTGTTTATTCCCGGTTACTCTGGCAATCCAGCCGTGGGGGCTACCCCTTGTTAGTTATCTGGCATTTCGGCCGTGGGGGCTACCCCATGTATACACTAGACTCGTTACCATATCGACTACTGACGTTAGTCATGTTTATGTGCCCTTAGCGTCGGTGTCTATCATCACCGACGTGCCATAGTCCATTAGTTCACGCCCGTCCTCTGCGGCACGGTGTGAGGTTTGTCAAACCTAAATAGCGCTATCTAACTAATGACCCGCTCGCCATTGGCCCGGCGATTAAGTCGATATAAAAAGGAGGGACTTCGTGATAGAGTTTTGGTCTAGTACGAGTTATCTGTCCATGAGGACGAGGAATTATATTCCTGAACCAATGCTGTCCTACCCAAGAAAGGACGAGGAATCCATGTTCCTTAACCCCATTCCCAACCCCTGGGAATCCCATGCTTTGTAGAGGGTGTGAACTCCCCTTGGTTTGCTCGGCAGATACACAGAAAGTTGGTCACGTTATAAGTGGTCAACCACGTCCTAGTATGGTTACCACACAAGTCGGATACAAACCAAGTAACGCATCTACATTTTCTACATGTATCCTAGCACGTTGCAAACCAGTGTTTCTCATGGCAGTCCAATTACATTGCACATCATACACATGTAACAGTAACACATAAAGCCCAACAGCCCAGCCCAATCACCTAAGCCCGTAACAGTGTACAAGTCCAACTCAGTGAATATGTGTACGTGGTCTCGAGTCGAGATTAGAGGTCTCGAGTCGAGACTGTGCGGTCTCGAGTTATACGTGCACTGGTCGAGACTAGACGGTCTCGAGTCGCAACCGGACCCGAAACCGTGGTCTCGAGTTATGCTGCTTTGTGTGAGGGAGCTGTGGTCTCGAGTCGAGACTAAGGGTTCTCGACTCGCAACCTGTGTCGCAATCGTGTTCTCGAGCTGTCACATATAAGGTCTCGAGTTGTGACTTAATGGTCTCGAGTCGAGACTGGAGGTTTCGGCTGGAACATCTGCTGATTGCCAGCATTTGTACTAGCCAATGGGATTCCGATTTCATGCAACATCTTGTACTATCCATACAAACATGTTTTCTTGTCTAACAATCAATTAAAATGGATCAAACAACTAGTTTTCAAATATTCAAGACACATTCATATCATGTTCATGTTGTTCTTCATATATTCAAGTAGTTCATCAAATATTCATAACACAATCAACCCTTATTCATTCATTTCATCATTTACAACCATGTTCATTCAAGTCAACCTAAATCTCTAAACAAATGCAAATCCGATTTTATGAATAATAACTTCCTCATTCAACCTAAACATGACCAAACCTTTCGGATCCAACCATATAGAGCTGATTACCAACATTCATGATCAATCACGTATTATCTCTACCAAACCGACCTTACATCATCATATAACAACAATCTTAGTACCGTATATTCAAGAGAGATATATTCAATATGCATAAACTTAACAAGTAAGCACATTATCAAATAACTTCATCATACATAACCATCAACCGAAACACATCATTATCAACCGAAATATAACACATAACATAAATCACTAACCGGTTAGGTTTTCAAGGGAGATCTTAAGCTTGAACCGAGAGCTCTTGTGTTGCCGGTTGGATCCGAGAGAAGGATGAGAGGAGAGGTGATGTTAGATCGCTAGGGTTTTAGTGAGAGAGAATGTGGGAGTGTGTGTGTAGGAGAGTGTGTGTTGTCCAAAGAATGGCAAAGTTGGCTAGGAGTATAAGTTATATACTAGCTCTTAAGTTGGTTCACCCTAGTGGGTTTTCGAGTGGGGTGAAGAGGGACATGGCCCAACCGGCCCAAATAGTTACACTATTCACTCGAGACCGAGTGGTCTCGAGTTGGGTTCCTGTGTTTCGGGTCACATACATACACGCATACAATAAACACAACACATAATCACATAGAATGTTCACTTATATCATTAATCAAACAAACATGTCAACTAGTTACATATCGTTCAACGTGTTGCATCGAGGTACAAGAAAGGGTTCGAAATTATGAGTTGTCACATTATGCGTCCAGACAACTGAAAATTCACTAGAAGAACTATATGACTCATGATCTTGAGTTAGGAGCTGTGGTCTTTGCGCTTAAAATCTGGAGACACTACCTCTATGGAACGAAGTGTGTGGTTTTCACAGACCATAAAAGTCTCCAGCATATTCTCAATCAGAAGGAGCTGAACATGAGGCAACGACGTTGGGTTGAACTCTTAAACGATTATGATTGCGATATCCCCTACCACCATGGTAAGGAGAATGTCGTAGCCGATGCGCTTATTCGAAAGGAACGAGTCAAGCTTCATTCTGTTCAAACTCTATCTGATATTCAATCTCGTGTTCTTCAAACTCAACGATCTTGTGTGATCAATGACTTATTGAAATATGAGCTACCGCTTCAACTTGAGCTTAAACTCGAAAGGAAAGACGATGGTTTACTCTATTTTGAGAATCGCTTGTGGATTCTGAATCAGGACGATCTTCGCACCTTAGTAATGGACGAATCTCACAAGTCTCGATATTCTATCCATCCTGGTGCTGATAAAATGTACAAGGATCTTCGTACTCGGTATTGGTGGCCTGGTATGAAGAAGGATGTTGCCTTGTATGTATCGAAATGCCTAACTTGTCTCAAAGTCAAGGCTGAACATCAACGACCTTCTGGTTTGCTTGTACAACCAGAGATACCGGTTTGGAAATGGGAGAACATTGCAATGGATCTCATTACTAAGTTACCGCGTACGTCTAAAGGTCACGATGCTATTTGGGTTGTAGTTGATCGTTTGACAAAATCTGCTCACTTCTTACCAATCCGTGAGGATTTCTCTGCTGAAAAGCTTGCCAAGATCTATGTAGACGAGATTGTATCACGACATGGTGTTCCTCTAGATATCATTTCCGATCGTGATGCTCGATTTTCATCTCATTTTTGGAAGACCATGCAATCTGCTTTGGGAACCCAACTGAATCTAAGCACTGTGTGACAACCCGCACTAAACCAGGTATCCGTACGACTTAACTAATGATTAATTACTGCTTAATTACTGTGCTTGTTTGAACTAGCTGATGAACTGCTACTTGATATCTGACACATGTACTTACTTGCATCATACTTTACTTATCGTCACTACATTATTTACGTGCTGAACCCTAGTGACAACCATGATGCACAAAAAACACAGTAGCACTATAACGGATAACCCATTGAACATGCTGATAAAGCCAGCATCAGGCAAACACTGCCTCTAAGGCCTGTAAGAGCCTGAAATGTTTTGCTACACTAGTAGTGAGTGTAGGGATATAAGGGTTGTGGAACTGCGTCTCTAGGGATAAGTCACTATGACTGGATGTGCCTAAAACGTACTCTAAGTACAAAACTCAGCACTTTAACTAATAATTCAGCTTTTAGCTAACTAATAAAGTACCAAAATATGAGAAAAATAACACTAGACACTTTCCAAAGTGTCAGGAATAAGCTGTGTCACTAAAGAGAGTAATAACGACACTTTAAAGCTTTAGTAACGCTTTAACGGATTACTATCCAACCAAACAACCGGACGTTACCCGGAACATGAAAATATTGTTATTTTCATTACTTATCTTTTTCTGAGCCAGTTAGGGCCCCTGAATACCCTAACACCCGACATAACATGCTACACGTTAGTAACCGGGTTAATTACTTAACTTAACCTAACTATCTAACTAATGCTTAATGATTAGTTGAAATGGAACCAAACTACCCCCCCCCCCCTTTAACCGAAACCGTCCCCAAGGGGACACACCTTGTACTTGATAGATTGCCATAATCTAATCATGTTTAATATCTTGGTTACACATTAACCATTGGGTAAAACACACTTGGTTTGTCTATAAGATGCAAGAGTTACACACATGATCATAATCACTTTCCTAAATCACAAACACACTCTCTCCCTCTCTTGCTCATTCTCGGCCGAACACCCCCTCCCCACACATCCATTTTCGGCTTCCATCTTCACATCACAAGATCATACAAGTGTCGAGGGTCGTATACAAGGAGTCTTGGTGCACTCGGAGTTCGAAGGACCTCTTTATCTTGCTTTTATCCACGCCATTTTCGTCAAGATTCTTCCCTAGCCTCGAGCTAGAGGTATAATGCTTAAAACACCTTCTTGAACTAATCTAAAGTGGTTAAAAGGATTTTTATCGGTTAAAACTCGGAATCTTGCATTTTGAAGCATTAAAGTTTACTAAAAACACTAATAATGGTGGTTAATAGCTCATAAGTTGTGTAAATGTAGTAGTATTCGAAATGTATGTTTATTTAGACCCGATCTATGATGTGGTAGCTCGGATCATCGTTTAACCCGGTTTGGTAAGATCATGGATCTTAACATAAGCTTGTTTTGAATAATACAAGGGTTAAAAGGTGAAACTCTACCACACGCGAATCATGAACTTGTGTAAAAGAGTTCTACTGGTTAAAGTTATGTTTAAAACTAGCAGATCTACACATCTGCAAGTGGTAGTTTCAAAGAACCACGTATCAAAGAAATCATGTATTTTAAAAGATGGATTTTATACTAACAAGCATGATTTTTATAAACCACAAGTGTGTAAACACTTGTGAAATAAAAAGATTCGACAAAATAACGGTTTTAGTAAAAGATGACGGGAAGTTGTAAAGATGGATTTTCTCTAAAAACGAGGTTTTTACAAGATCAAATTATATTATATGAAGATCTACAAAATTTAAAGGGATTTATACCACAGTTTTGGGAAAACTACAAGTTCATGTAATTTTTGGCAATTTACACACATGTTGATTTGTTGTTGCGATGAAAGTTGTTCTGATCAAGTAAAGAAAATTGTTGAGTTGATTTGTTAAAGAAAATGATACGCTTGAAAGCGTGGCCACCTCCAGTTACAGAGGAAACTCTGGCGAAATTTTTCTAAAAACCTAACACTTAGAACTATTTACACTACAAGTGTTAGGATTATTTTTGACATGTCTTCGAAACATAAATTTCGCCAGGACCTTATTTACTAAATATTCGGAGGTGGGATTTTCACAAAAGTTAACGTGATAAATATACATTTTTCACACACTGTTTATGATTATTTTGTGAAAATACATAAATATTATTTTTAGAGTAAAAATAATATTTACGAACGTTAACGAATCCAAAATAATATGAACGCTTTCACCATGAATATATAAGTTACACCGGTAATTATATTACCACTCAATTGTTAAAACGTAACTTACGCACTTACAGAAATATTTATGAACGCGTATTTTAACAACGTATTATTGGAGAAAAATTATGTGAAATGAAAATATATTATTTTTGAGAAAAATACTTATATTTTGGAATTGGAAATATATATACATTAAGTGAGACTTAATGATATAATTTGAACGCACGTGTATTGAATCCCCCATCCTTGGGAAGGAGATTAACTACCAAGTATATACAGAATGTAAACACGAAATAGTTGTCTAACTATTTCCCAAAGACTTAAACTATAAAGCTAAGGCACGGCCGTCCGTCTAATAGAAATTAGCACCTGTAGGTCGTCGCACAGCTGCGTGAGCAGGAGATAGTTGGTAGAGACGCTTCACTGTGAGTTCATGTCCCCCTTTTCTATAACTGTTTTTCAGTTTTCTTAACTGCGGGGGTGAAATACATGTTACTTTGTTTACAAGTACTTTATACACGGTATGGTTAGCGTAAGGAGGCTTACTACTTAGATCATGTGAGTGGGTAGGCAGAAACACCGAGGGACGTAAGAGGTAGATCTATCTAGGTGTAGCGAGCCCAACTCTAGGCCCAACAGAACGGACCTCTGAGAGGCCCAACAGAACGGACCTTGGAGTGACTTTGTACCCAACGCGAAATCTGCTAGGTTTGAGTCTTCCTACTTGCACTTCACACATACTAATGGCCTTGCAAACCATTGGTGATCTCTTTTCCTTACACTGCTACATACCAGGGAACTTTTATACTTACAAGTGTTTTACATACTCACTTACACATGAACTCGCTCAACATTATTGTTGATTTTTCAACTTACATGTATTTCAGGAAATTAACAGGACCTGGCACGGTATGACGTGTTTTCCCGCTGCACATTGGGTTCCAAGGTCATCCCAGTTTAGGAAATGTGACTCTTTCCTGGACAAGTCACATATCTTAAACTGCGTTTATCTCATGTTGATGTTTACGTTTATTAAGACAATGTTTTATGTTGTGGTGTTGTAAGTCTCTAAGACAACGTTATGTTACTCTGGTTTTTAAAACTTAATCTACGGATGATCTTGCATGATTTTATTTCATATAGCTTTGTTATGGTTAAGCTATGGTATTAAGAAGTCACACCAAATTAACCACGCTTCCGCAAAGCCAGGGTGTGACAGCTTGGTATCAGAGCTCTGATCATAGCGAACTAGGATTCTTTCTCGAGTCTAGACTATGATCACTATGGCTCTCACGAAAACATTTTTCTGCATACCACTTAAGTCCAGATCCAAAACTTTTTACAAACAAATGTTGAGCACATTTTATTATTTATAGGCTCAGTCCGGAAGGGCTGAGGCTCGGTCTGAGAGGCCGAGGCTCGGTCTGAGAGATCGAGGTTAGTTGGCTAGTGGGACTAGGAGAATTGGCTAGTGGGACTAGGAGGATTGGCTAGTGGGACTAGGAAGAGTAGGCTCAGTTTGGAGACTGAGGCTCGGTGTTGGAGACCGAGGCTCGATCTGAGAGGTCGAGGTAGTTGATAGAGCAGTCTAGGAGACTGGGAGGCTAGTGGGACTAGGGGAATTATGTGATATCTTACTTGGTGACTTATGTGATTATCTGATTGTATGACTGATTATTTGAGCATATTTGTGTTTATGTTACAGACTCATGGATTCAGCCGGTACTGGCGATTCGGACACCACTGGACCCATACCTATCGTATCTGATGACCTCACTTTCTCCGAGCACGAGGTGCACACATCTGACTATACCAGTACTGACGAGGATGATTTCCAGCCCTTCGCACTACCCGATGGTGCTGATGAGCCTGCAGATGACCCTCCCGCTGAGTACCTACCCCTAGTAGAGATTCCGGCTCCTATACCCTTAGCCGTTTATCCAGCATATGATTTTCTTCTTGACGCCGAGGCTGACGGCGATGTTGACCTGTTTGAGGAGGAGATCCAGGGCGAGGCCCTTCTTCCTGCGGACGATCTTCTGATGATCGCTGACGTTCCCGCTGAGGATTCGCCTGCACATTCTCCTGTCCCAGACTCCTTCGAGTCTGTGGCATCCGCACCTTCTCACACATTGAGCGCACAGCACTTTGCGCATGATTCTGATCCTGACCAGGCATCCTCTGTTGCACCTATTCCCAGCTTTGCGTTTGACCATGATGACAAAGAGGATTCTGATCCTATCTTTCCCCCGGGATTCGGCCCGGATCATGATATCGAGTTTATACCTATGGACCAGCCCATGGAGGATCTCGCTGACCCAGTAGATCCGATCGACCCCGAGTTTGACTTCGAGATGGCTTTTGATGATCCCGAGCCTGCCGTCGCCCCTGAGCAGGCAGCCGCTCTAGACCCCATACTTGAGCATGACCCCGTACATGCTGGCATCCCTATTGAGCCTGTTATAGTAGACCCACCTGTTGATGATCTCCCCGTGGATGTTCCTTTGTTAGAGGGCGATCATGTCGTTCCTCTACCTGTTGTTGATATACCTGTTGACCATCCTGTTGAGCACATTGCACCTGTTCACCCTTTTGTTGCACCTGATCCCATCCCACTAGAGCCCGAGCATGCACTGTTCGCGGCACACATGGATCCACCAGATGAGCATGCACAGCACGGTTGGATACCTGCTGATGAGGATGTTCCACCTTTTCCCCCTCAGATCCCTGATACACGACGTGTTGATTTTTCTTTTCAGGTTCCTCAGTTTGTACCTCCAGCGAGGCCTGGAGAGGGTTCTTCAGCCCATCCTATTGGGCATGTACCGGTATCTATCCCCTTCATGCCCCAGATGTCATCTGTTCCACCCTCTGTTGCTCCATTTCACGTGGCACCTTTTGATCCCACCAGTGAGCCGTTCCTGTGGGCACCAGACTCTGCTATGCCACCTACTGACCCCTACCATTCTTTCCACAGGGGGTATACTATCGAGGAAGTTTTGATGTCTTTTGTCGCCCAACACGAGTCACACACGCAGCGCATCCAGGAGCTTGAGAGAGCTCAGCTGCCGCCATGTCCGTGCCATGGTCAGACACACTCTCCTCTGCAGCCATTTCGACCCTTACCTCCAGATTATGCTGCCCGTCTCTTTACACTAGAGCAGCAGGTTGCTTCTATCATTCGTACTCAGCGAGCCATGGAGGAGGACTGGCTCCAGTTACGTCGTTTGTTTTACACCCACTTTCCCCCTCCTCCACCACCATCTGTATAGAGCTCATCAGTGCTGTCTGGGTAGACGAGGGTGAGAAGACGGCGATTGTTGGACTGCACAGCATTTTTGGAGACTACTTGATGATCCTGACTTTTGTTGACATATATTTGATGTTGTATTTAACACTGACATGATATAGTTTTTGGACAGGGGTGATGTAGCCCCTAGTTGATTGATGATTGTATGACACAGGGATGTATTGATACACTTACTATGTAGTCTCGATATATGGCAATCGCAGTATTCTCACCATATCTGATTCGCTTGATTGCTTATTTATATTTTTATGACATGGGATGTTGTGTGATTAGTATTTGTGATGTATTGATAACATGAGATGTTACGTGTTTTTACTATTACTATCGTTATATACGTACGCTACATTATGACTGACTTACGTATTATAACATGGGAGCTTTACTATGGCCTGACCAACTTAAACCATCTTTTAGAAGATGCCGCCAAGACGTGAAACACGCATGCCTACTAATGAGGCAGAACTACAACAAGTCATTGCTGCTGCCATAGCACAGTATGCAGCATCTCAGCCAGGAACGAGCGGAAGTATTAACTAAGGCAATAACAATCCACCTCACGGTAATACTAAGTCATTAAGACATACCGTGACCTAATTGGATATCTCTAGCAAGGATGCTAATGCCATTCATATGATATAACGTATGTGCAGGGTGCACCTTCAAGCAGTTTTTAGACTGCAAACCGGTCAACTTTGATGGCACTGGAGGTGCTGTCGCCTTTGTTCGTTGGGTTGAGAAAACCGAATCTGTTCTTCGCATGAGCAAGTGCGCGCTGGATCAACAAGTCACCTATATCTCAGGGCTATTCTTGGATGGAGCCCTCTCTTGGTGGAATCTGCAAGTACAGACACTTGGCGAAGCTGCTGCCTACGCGCTGACCTGGACCGAACTGAAAGAACTTATGCGCAAAAAGTACTGTTCCCGCGCAGAAATCCAACGATTGGAGACCGAGTTCTGGCACTTGAAAATGGACGGTCCAAAGATAGCAGAATACGTTCAAAGGTTCCATGACTTATCGCATGTGGTACCCTAAATGGTCACTCCTGAGTTCAAGAGAATTGAACGTTTCATTTGGGGACTAGCTCCTCAAATCATAAGCATGGTAACCTCATCCAAGCCTGCGACCATTACTGAGGCGATTGATTTGAGCATAGCTCTCACTGAGGAGGCTATTCGTTTGAACAAGTTTGATGAGATCAAGACGAAGAAGGCAGAGACTCATGTCGAGTCATCAGGAGGTAACAAACGGAAGTTCTCAAACTTCAAGCAGAGCGCCAGTGTGGCGGTTAAGAAAGGAGGATCAGACACGCCAGCTCAGGTTACAGCTGGTAGAGGGAAGAAAGGAAAAGGGTACATGGGCACCCAACCCAAGTGCAACGATTGCCAACGCCACCATTCTGGTCATTGTGGGCCAAAAGTATGCGAAGCATGTGGGAAACGTGGCCACTCGAAGGACACTTGTTGGGCCACTGCTGGTCAGGGAGGCCAGGGAGGACTTGGGAATAGGAATAATAATCGTGGTGGTAATCGCTCACAAGGAAACTATGGAGGAAACGGGAATCGAGGCAACTTTGCGAACCAAGCTGGCAATGCAAACCAAAACAACAACCAAGCTGGAAATGGAGGTAGAAACGGGCAAAGACTTGGGTGCTTTCACTGCGGTGATATCGGGCATTTTAAGAAGAACTGCCCAGACTTAAACCAAGCCCATGGAAGAGTGTTCCAACTCGAAGCAAGGGAAGCGCGCCAGGATCCCAATGTCGTTACTGGTACGTTCCCTGTGAACCAACGCTATGCATCCGTTTTATTTGATACTGGTGTCGATTATAGCTTCGTATCGTTAGAATTTAAGAGTATGCTTGGGTTAGCCGCTAATAAGTTAGATGTTCCGTACTCGATCGAATTAGCTAATGGGAAGTTAGTAGAAGCCAATGAAGTTATCAGAGGCTGTGTGATCGAATTAGGAGAACGTGAGTTTGCTCTGGATCTGCTACCAGTCCAGTTGGGAAGCTTCGACGTGGTAGTAGGAATGGATTGGTTATCAGGCAACAAGGCTGAGATAGTATGTCACGAAAAGGTTGTTCGTATCCCAACCAATGATGGTGAGACCATTGTTGTTCATGGAGAGAAGCGTGAGACGCCGTTGAGGATTATCAGCTGCTTGAAAGCAAGGAAGTGTTTGCAGAAAGGATGTGTTGCTTTTCTGGCACACATTGTGGATAAGAAGGCTGCTGAGCCAAAGATCGAAGACATCCCCGTCGTGAGGGAGTATTCAGAAGTCTTCCCAGAAGACTTGCCGGGACTGCCACCTCAGAGGCAAGTAGAGTTCCACATCGACTTAGTTCCAGGCGCCGCGCCTGTGGCTAAGGCACCTTATAGACTTGCTCCGTCTGAAATGCAAGAATTGTCGACACAACTTCAAGAGTTGTTAGACAAGGGTTTTATCCGACCAAGCTTCTCGCCTTGGGGAGCTCCGGTCCTGTTCGTCAAGAAGAAGGACGGTAGTTTTCGAATGTGCATTGACTACCGGGAGTTAAACAAGCTGACGATCAAGAATAGATATCCTCTGCCAAGAATTGATGATCTGTTTGATCAACTGCAAGGTTCAAGCTTTTATTCAAAGATCGATCTTCGATCTGGATACCATCAGTTAAGGATACAAGAGGAAAGTATCCCAAAGACAGCCTTCAGAACTCGTTATGGGCACTACGAGTTCCTAGTTATGCCGTTTGGTTTGACAAACGCACCTGCAGTCTTTATGGATTTGATGAATAGAGTTTGCAAGCCGTACTTGGACAAGTTCGTGATTGTATTCATCGATGACATTTTAATTTATTCAAAGACGAAGGCTGAACACGAGCAGCATCTTAGAGCCATTCTAGAGCTGCTGAAGAAGGAACAACTGTATGCCAAATTCTCCAAGTGCGAATTTTGGCTACGTGAAGTCCAATTCCTTGGGCACGTGGTAAATGGAGATGGAATCCACGTGGATCCAACCAAGATCGAGGCAATCAAGGATTGGGAAACGCCAAAGACGCCAACCGAGATTCGACAATTCTTGGGTTTGGCTGGCTACTATCGAAGATTCATTGAGAATTTTTCAAAGATCGCTCAACCATTGACGCTCCTCACGCAGAAGGATAAGAAGTTTGATTGGGAAATCAAACAGGAGGAGGCCTTCCAGATACTGAAGGATAAGCTCTGCAATGCGCCTATCTTAGCTCTACCAGAAGGTACTGATGATTTTGTGGTATACTGTGACGCTTCGCGTCAAGGATTAGGTTGCGTGTTGATGCAACGCCAGAAGGTTATTGCTTACGCATCGCGTCAATTGAAAGTGCACGAAAAGAACTATAGCACACATGATTTGGAACTTGGCGCAGTGGTATTTGCATTAAAGATCTGGAGACACTACCTTTATGGTACAAAGTGTACAATTTTTACAGATCACAAGAGCCTACAGCACATATTCAACCAGAAGGAGCTGAATATGAGGCAAAGGCGATGGGTTGAGTTGTTGAACGACTACGACTGCGAGATAAAGTACCATCCAGGGAAGGCGAACGTGGTCGCCGATGCCCTAAGTCGTAAAGAGAGAATCAAGCCCATAAGGGTTAGGGCTTTGGAAATGATTATACGAACCGATCTTTCCTTGCGCATTCGTGCCGCGCAGAAAGAAGCTCTCAAGGAAGGAAACCTTGAAGAAGAATATCTCCGTGGAATGGAGAAGCTACTGGTACCAAACGAGGAAGGAACGTTATGTTTTGAGAAAAGGATTTGGGTTCCTCTGTTTGGTGGTTTAATGGAAGTTATTTTTGATGAAGCTCACAAGTCGCGGTACTCTATCCATCCGGGAGCGGATAAGATGTACCAGGATCTCAAGGATTACTATTGGTGGCCTAGGATGAAAGGCGAAGTTGCTGTTTACGTGAGCAAATGTTTAACGTGCGCTAAGGTTAAAGCGGAATACCAGAAGCCTTCAGGACTTCTGCAACAACCTGAGATTCCCAAGTGGAAATGGGAACAAATCTCAATGGATTTTATTACGAAATTGCCAAGAACGCCAAGAGGCCATGATATGATTTGGGTGATAGTTGACCGCCTAACAAAGTCCGCACACTTTCTGCCAATCAAAGAGAAAGACAGTACTAGTAAACTTGCGGAAATTTACATGAGAGAGATCGTCGCGCGCCATGGAGTGCCTCTCTCAATCATCTCTGATAGAGACGGAAGGTTTGTGTCAAGGATATGGCAATCCTTCCAAGAAGCCTTTGGCTCACAATTGAATCTGAGCACTGCGTTTCATCCGCAAACTGACGGACAGAGCGAGCGAACGATACAGACTTTGGAAGACATGCTGAGAGCGTGTGTTATGGATTTGGGCGGTAGCTGGGACAAACATTTGCCTTTGGTCGAATTTTCATACAACAACAGCTACCACACCAGTATTGGTGTCGCGCCATTTGAAGCCCTTTACGGACGCAAGTGCCGATCACCCTTATGTTGGGCTGACGCAGGTGATAGGCAGCTTGCTGGTCCCGAAATCGTCCAAGAGACGACAGACAAGATCGCGCAGATTCTTAAACGCATCGAAGCAGCTCGCCACAGACAGAAGGCCTATGCGGATCCAAACCAGAAACATGTGGATTTCCAAGTTGGAGAAATGGTGTTATTGAAAGTCTCACCCTGGAAGGGTGTGGCACGCTTTGGAAAGCGTGGGAAGTTAAATCCGCGCTACATTGGTCCTTTCAGAATTCTGGAAAGAATAGGACTAGTAGCATACAAGTTGGACCTACCTGCTGAACTGAATGGTGTTCACGACACCTTTCACGTATCCAATCTAAAGAAAAGTCCAACTCAAGTCACCGTTGCCATTCCCACCGACGAAATTCATGTTGACGACACGCTCCACTTCGTTGAAGAACCTGTTGAGGTCACAGATTTGAAAGTTAACAAGACCCGCCGGAGCAGTGTCAAGCTCGTCAAAGTTCGTTGGAATGCCAGACATGGTCCTGAGTTCACCTGGGAGCGTGAGGACCGGATGAAAGAGAAATACCCCCACCTATTTCCTAAGAACCCTGCATCTACAAGCAGAACTTAAATTTCGGGACGAAATTTATTTAACGGGGGGAGAATGTGACAACCCGCACTAAACCAGGTATCCGTACGACTTAACTAATGATTAATTACTGCTTAATTACTGTGCTTGTTTGAACTAGCTGATGAACTGCTACTTGATATCTAACACATGTACTTACTTGCATCATACTTTACTTATCGTCACTACATTATTTACGTGCTGAACCCTAGTGACAACCATGATGCACAAAAAGCACAGTAGCACTATAACGGATAACCCATTGAACATGCTGATAAAGCCAGCATCAGGCAAACACTGCCTCTAAGGCCTGTAAGAGCCTGAAATGTTTTGCTACACTAGTAGTGAGTGTAGGGATATAAGGGTTGTGGAACTGCGTCTCTAGGGATAAGTCACTATGACTGGATGTGCCTAAAACGTACTCTAAGTACAAAACTCAGCACTTTAACTAATAATTCAGCTTTTAGCTAACTAATAAAGTACCAAAATATGAGAAAAATAACACTAGACACTTTCCAAAGTGTCAGGAATAAGCTGTGTCACTAAAGAGAGTAATAACGACACTTTAAAGCTTTAGTAACGCTTTAACGGATTACTATCGAACCAAACAACCGGACTTTACCCGGAACTTGAAAATATTGTTATTTTCATTACTTATCTTTTTCTGAGCCAGTTAGGGCCCCTGAATACCCTAACACCCGACATAACATGCTACACGTTAGTAACCGGGTTAATTACTTAACTTAACCTAACTATCTAACTAATGCTTAATGATTAGTTGAAATGGAACCAAACTACCCCCCCCCCGCCCTTAACCGAAACCGTCCCCAAGGGGACACACCTTGTACTTGATAGATTGCCATAATCTAATCATGTTTAATATCTTGGTTACACATTAACCATTGGGTAAAACACACTTGGTTTGTCTATAAGATGCAAGAGTTACACACATGATCATAATCACTTTCCTAAATCACAAACACACTCTCTCCCTCTCTTGCTCATTCTCGGCCGAACACCCCCCTCCCCACACATCCATTTTCGGCTTCCATCTTCACATCACAAGATCATACAAGTGTCGAGGGTCGTATACAAGGAGTCTTGGTGCACTCGGAGTTCGAAGGACCTCTTTATCTTGCTTTTATCCACGCCATTTTCGTCAAGATTCTTCCCTAGCCTCGAGCTAGAGGTATAATGCTTAAAACACCTTCTTGAACTAATCTAAAGTGGTTAAAAGGATTTTTATCGGTTAAAACTCGGAATCTTGCATTTTGAAGCATTAAAGTTTACTAAAAACACTAATAATGGTGGTTAATAGCTCATAAGTTGTGTAAATGTAGTAGTATTCGAAATGTATGTTTATTTAGACCCGATCTATGATGTGGTAGCTCGGATCATCGTTTAACCCGGTTTGGTAAGATCATGGATCTTAACATAAGCTTGTTTTGAATAATACAAGGGTTAAAAGGTGAAACTCTACCACACGCGAATCATGAACTTGTGTAAAAGAGTTCTACTTGTTAAAGTTATGTTTAAAACTAGCAGATCTACACATCTGCAAGTGGTAGTTTCAAAGAACCACGTATCAAAGAAATCATGTATTTTAAAAGATGGATTTTATACTAACAAGCATGATTTTTATAAACCACAAGTGTGTAAACACTTGTGAAATAAAAAGATTCGACAAAATAACGGTTTTAGTAAAAGATGACGGGAAGTTGTAAAGATGGATTTTCTCTAAAAACGAGGTTTTTACAAGATCAAATTATATTATATGAAGATCTACAAAATTTAAAGGGATTTATACCACAGTTTTGGGAAAACTACAAGTTCATGTAATTTTTGGCAATTTACACACATGTTGATTTGTTGTTGCGATGAAAGTTGTTCTGATCAAGTAAAGAAAATTGTTGAGTTGATTTGTTAAAGAAAATGATACGCTTGAAAGCGTGGCCACCTCCAGTTACAGAGGAAACTCTGGCGAAATTTTTCTAAAAACCTAACACTTAGAACTATTTACACTACAAGTGTTAGGATTATTTTTGACATGTCTTCGAAACATAAATTTCGCCAGGACCTTATTTACTAAATATTCGGAGGTGGGATTTTCACAAAAGTTAACGTGATAAATATACATTTTTCACACACTGTTTATGATTATTTTGTGAAAATACATAAATATTATTTTTAGAGTAAAAATAATATTTACGAACGTTAACGAATCCAAAATAATACGAACGCTTTCACCATGAATTTATAAGTTACACCGGTAATTATATTACCACTCAATTGTTAAAACGTAACTTACGCACTTACAGAAATATTTATGAACGCGTATTTTAACAACGTATTATTGGAGAAAAATTATGTGAAATGAAAATATAATATTTTTGAGAAAAATACTTATATTTTGGAATTGGAAATATATATACATTAAGTGAGACTTAATGATATAATTTGAACGCACGTGTATTGAATCCCCCATCCTTGGGAAGGAGATTAACTACCAAGTATATACAGAATGTAAACACGAAATAGTTGTCTAACTATTTCCCAAAGACTTAAACTATAAAGCTAAGGCACGGCCGTCCGTCTAATAGAAATTAGCACCTGTAGGTCGTCGCACAGCTGCGTGAGCAGGAGATACTTGGTAGAGACGCTTCACTGTGAGTTCATGTCCCCCTTTTCTCTAACTGTTTTTCAGTTTTCTTAACTGCGGGGGTGAAATACATGTTACTTTGTTTACAAGTACTTTATACACGGTATGGTTAGCGTAAGGAAGCTTACTACTTAGATCATGTGAGTGGGTAGGCAGAAACACCGAGGGACGTAAGCGGTAGATCTATCTGGGTGTAGCGAGCCCAACTCTAGGCCCAACAGAACGGACCTCTGAGAGGCCCAACAGAACGGACCTTGGAGTGACTTTGTACCCAACGCGAAATCTGCTAGGTTTGAGTCTTCCTACTTGCACTTCACACATACTAATGGCCTTGCAAACCATTGGTGATCTCTTTTCCTTACACTGCTACATACCAGGGAACTTTTATACTTACAAGTGTTTTACATACTCACTTACACATGAACTCGCTCAACATTATTGTTGATTTTTCAACTTACATGTATTTCAGGAAATTAACAGGATCTGGCACGGTATGACGTGTTTTCCCGCTGCACATTGGGTTCCAAGGTCATCCCAGTTTAGGAAATGTGACTCTTTCCTGGACAAGTCACATATCTTAAACTGCGTTTATCTCATGTTGATGTTTACGTTTATTAAGACAATGTTTTATGTTGTGGTGTTGTAAGTCTCTAAGACAACGTTATGTTACTCTGGTTTTTAAAACTTAATCTACGGATGATCTTGCATGATTTTATTTCATATAGCTTTGTTATGGTTAAGCTATGGTATTAAGAAGTCACACCAAATTAACCACGCTTCCGCAAAGCCAGGGTGTGACACACTGCTTATCATCCCCAAACAGATGGTCAATCTGAGAGGACGATTCAAACTTTGGAGGATATGCTTAGAACATGCGTGATAGACTTTGGTGGTAATTGGGATTCTCATTTGCCATTGATCGAGTTCTCATACAATAATAGTTATCATGCTAGCATTAAGATGGCACCATTCAAAGCTCTCTACGGTCGAAAATGTCGTTCACCTGTCTGTTGGAATGAGATCGGTGAAGCTCAGCTTACTGGACCTGAGCTCATTCTGGAAACAACAGACAAAATCAAGAAAATCCGCGATAATCTTGTGACCGCTAGAATTCGTCAAAAGAGTTATGCAGATTTGGGACGCAAGCCCATGGAATTTCAAATCGGAGATCGTGTCCTACTCAAGGTGTCACCTTGGAAGGGAGTGGTGAGATTTGGAAAGAAAGGAAAACTTGCACCATGATATGTTGGACCATTTAAGATTGTTGAAAGAATTGGAAAAGTTGCCTATCGACTAGAGCTACCTCCAGAGCTTGGAAATGTTCATCCGACTTTTCACGTGTCCAATTTGTGAAAGTGTTTAGCTGACGCTGATCTTCACATTCCTCTCGATGAGATTCAAATTGATGAAACGATGCACTTTGTCGAGAAACCTGTGGAGATAGTGGAACGTACATACAAACAGTTGAAGAACAAACGGATTCATTTGGTCAAAGTTCGCTGGGAATCCAAACGTGGCCCCGAGTTTACTTGGGAACATAAGGACCAGATGAAGGCGAAATATCCGCATTTGTTTTCACAAGATTCCTCTAAATAAAATTTCGGGACGAAATTTCCTAAAGTAGGGGAGACTGTGAAAACTGTGTTCTGTAATCATCGTATTATGTAAAACAATGTCAGTTATCAATGAAACAATATGCTTTGGTGTTATTATATGTGTTTTGGTGCTATTATGTGTGCAAATGTGTTTAATGATTTTATAATTTGATTCGACACCGATTTCAAGCTTTAAATCACTTTCTGGAAGGTTATACGCAAACTGGTGCATAAACGCAATCAGTTTAACGCGACATACACTCCAGAACTGTGACGTAAGCCAAACATACCCTAAATATCCTTTACATAACTTAGAAATAAGTTTCGAAGGATTCGGTATGGCGAAAACATGTTTATTTGAACTAAAGAACTAATTACGACAAAACTGCGAAACGAACGTTGGTGACCGCCCGGATAATATTTAAATCCCACAAATATTCTGTTATGATTAAAATCTTATTTTAATCAGGTTCGTGTTGAGAAATAAAATTAAAACGCTTAAAAACGTTATTTTTCAAGTTTAAGCGCGTACCGCGTGTTTCTGCGCGACACAGTGCTTTTACTGCGAGACGCGGACAACGCAGCCAGTCTTGGCAACTGAAATTTATTTCAGTAATATTTTGGCGAGTTTATTTTTATAGAATAATAAAAATAATTTAGAACGCCATAAATCGGGATTTGAACGCTAGATAAAATACCCGGTACATAATTAAACACTTTAACGGGAAGATACCCAACCGAACAACCGGACTTTTTTCCCGGAACACAAAAATATTGTCAAACATATTGTTCTTACTTTTCTGAGCTAGTTAGGGTCCCCGAATACCCTAACCCACTTTATATTATAACACACATATTATACACTAATTATGCACTTAAAACCTAACCAAATTACTAACTAGTATTTACATCCCAACCCCTAATACCCCCTCCCCCATTACGGTCATGAGAGTGGGGGACACCCCCATGATTTTCATTATTATTTTAATGGATCTTGTTGGGGATAATGAGGCACTTTATACAATGGTTAACAAGAATTAGGGGATTATAAGTAAACCCTTGAGTCCATCATTTTCTTTATTCACCACTAACATCACCAAACTTGCTTCCTCCCTTCTTCTCCCCTTGTGTTCGGCAGCCACATCCACCCATCATACACCCCCCATCAAGTCACTTTCTAGCCATTTTCCATCCATACAAAGGTGCAAGAGGTTTAACAACTAAGCTTGGTGTGTTCGGAAGCTCAAGGACCTCTCTAGTTTTCTTTTATCCACCACTTTTCTACACTCGAACTCCCCTAGCCTTGTGATAGTGGTAAGCACTTAGATCCTTGCATTTTACAAGATTGTTGTGTGGTTAATGATGTTTAAAGATCAAAAAGATAGAAAGTCTAAAAGAACCTTAAACAAAGTTTTGAACATTAACTAACACATGATAAAGTAGTGTTAAAATGATGATGAAATATGATAATGCATGATGAATCTGAGATATATGAACTATAATCTGCTGTAAATAACTTAGGACCTGTTGTCAATCGTTATTAGAAAGTATGGTGGTCGTATGTGTGCGTTTTAGTAACCTTTAAACTAAAAACAGCATGCTGAGTTGTATTTTCAGCCGACTTTAACTGGATGTAACAGGACCTTAATGAAACAAAAAAACTGATTTTCTTGAAGTCTATAACATGTTATTATGAAATACGGTTCTAATGGCACCGGAATCATAATTTTTGGACTCCGTTTACTATTTTTAAAGTCTCTTTTCGTAACAGCAGCTAGAGCTTCATTTTTGCTGTTGAAAATGTGCGTCCTGTTTTCTATCATAACTTGTATTTTGTGTGGAGTCTGATCACGAAATTTATACCATAGTTGACCACTGATGTATTTGTAATTCTCCCACTGGAATTTCGTAAATCGGACTCACGATGAATTTTTAATGAAATATTTCGTAAACTGCAAATCAGAAAGCGACAAATCTGATTGCAGTCGGGAAAATGAATTTTTATAAAATATTGGTAATAAACTGGACCCCGATATTTTTACACAATAATATTTGGATCGTTTAAGACGTTCTGTAAAAATTTGGGAATTTTTGGAATAAGTTAACCATTTTATTTAAATGTCCGAAAACAGTCCAGTTTCATGTATATTAAAACAGAAATGACATAAGTAGTATTTTGCATGTCAAAGTGTGGGTCTTTGCTTATTAAAATCATTCTTATTTAATTTAGGGCGGATAAACAATTGAGGGATTTTGTTAACCTTTAAAAACGCACCCGAAGGTGAGTACATAGATCCCCTCTTTTTACGGTTTTCGATTGTTTTGGGGTGATTCATATGTATCAAAAGGATTTCAATATTCTAACGGTGGTTTCAAAACGATTGAGATGGTTTATACAAAACTAATAACGATTTCGATAATGTGAACGAACTTGTTGGTTGTAGTTACATAACGAATGACATTCATTAGCAATGATCAAGCCGACCAGTATTAGGTTATGGTACTATAGGATCCGACAAATCCCGTTATCAGACCGGACCCGTGGTTATGTGTGGGTTAGGTGGGTAACGACCGAATCTGATGATTGTTAACTTACCCTTTGGAGGTTTGTTAATGCGAAAACGAGTTGAACAATATACGAGTCACACAGGTTTGAATGTCATTAGCGAGACGACCAAAAGTAGTTTCACGATTCAAAACGAGAATGATTTAAACGACTAAAGCGATTATTAACGAATTAAACGAGTTGGGTTAACAATTGGAAGTGATGTCACACAAACGAGGTTTACGAAATGATATAAACCATACGAGTATTATTACGAGAATGATTTACGATTTGGTTTACGAAAACAAATGTTTTGGGTTAAGATTCATGGCATCGAGGTTTATAAAATTATAATCAATCTGTTTCGACTTTGTTATTCATTTTACAATATAAACATTTTACAAAACAAGGTTTCTAATATCAGTTATCGAAGTCATACGAAATATTTCAATATGTAAACGAGCCATGAATCTGACACTCTCACAAAACCTATGTACTCGCCAGCATTTCTTTGCTGACTTTGTTTTTACATATGTTTCAGGTGAAGTTGCTTAATGTTGATTGCGAATAGGATGCATGCTCATTTAGGACCAGACGAGGCCTTAGTGATTTAATAATGATGATAGTCTATGTTTGATTTGCTTGTTTAACTCTAAGACAATGTTTAATATTGAAATAAAACGAGACTCTTTGTATCCATGGTTTGAAACGTTAATTCTGTTACAGCACTCCCCGACGTTTCCGCCAAGATTTATTGTTTTACGTGGTCGGGGTGTGACAGTATAACCCTCTGAGGTTATATTACATGGTCCCTTAGTAATCTGAGTTTATTTACTCGATTCCGTTATTATGCTTAATGTTGACTAAAATGCCCTTTTTGTCAAAAATGAGATTTTTAACATAAACGACCATGCAAATGAATTACATTCTGATTAGTAATGTTATTTAACATATTTTGACATTTATCTTCTGGTCACAAACTGAGATTATATAATAAATCGTTAAACATGCTTTTAAAAGGACTAAAATACCCTTTTGCATGCAAATGAAGTTTAAACATAATTTTGACATAAAAATTCATTACTCACTATTATGATATCATATTTAGGATTAATTGGGATTCCAAGTCAGATTACTTACTAAGTTTATGCATGAGTTTCGTATTATATTAATAAATGACGATTATGCCCTTTTCACACATAAATTAGGTTTTAAATAAGACTAACATGAAAGAACCTTTTGTTACTGATATGATATGATAAATAAATTATTTTGACCATTCAAAGCTGGTCATAACCTCAGAATTTCCTAAACATCGAAGTAATCGTCATTTATCGATTTTTATGACATTAAGGTGCACAGTATGGTTTTAAACCATACTTAGCACCCAAAACTTGTTACCTACTGATTTTATAAACCATTTCTAATATTATTACAATAGGTACAAGTCAGGAACTTAGAATCCCAAATAAGTCCTTAAAATTATGTGTGAAATGACCAAAATGCCCTTTCGGGGAATAGTTTGGCCATAAATGGTAAACCACACATATATATGATATCCTACTGTTAATATAACATAAATTAAATATTTGTACAGAAGGTTTATGACCAGAACCTCAGTTTGCATGTAAACCTCTTTTATAAACCATAAGATGACCAAAATGCCCTTATGAGGCTTAATTCGGTTTTAAGATCTTGTTGGGCATATTTGTTGATATCCTACTGATATCATAACATATTTTAAGCATAATAACTTATGGAACTTGTTGGTGCATACGTCTTTCGACTTCGTCTTGTATCGAGTCTTGTACTAGATTGTTTAGATCAGGGCACGGAAAACGAGAAATATGGTTTTATAGGTAATTCCGCTTGAAATGACACAGGGTCATTTCAAACGAAATTAGCTGGTCATTTCAAACGGAATCATAATGTTAATTCCGTTTCAGGTGATTTCTCTTGAAATGTGATTCCGCTTGAGCATGTTCAAGCGGAATCAGATGCTTATAAATACCATTCGTACGAAATCATTTGTAACCTTTTATGTTTCCGACGCCGAAGTGCTGTCGAAGTGTCTCCGTGCTGTAAATTGTTATCAGATCAATAAACAAGACAGTTAATAGTGATTCTAGTGTTATACAAGCTGAACGAAGACCGAATCAATGAATTCCGCCTCTGATTCTGTCTAAGAACTCTTCTGATCGACTCATTTGGGTCACAAAACGATCCTACATGTGGTATCAGAGCTCAGGAGGAAGAGTTCTTACCGTTTAGCTCGTTTTCGCTTGAAAATTCTGATTTCTACACCTTCTTTCAAAATTAATCAAGATTTCACGGTCAAAATGGACTGAGTTTTTGATATTATGTGTAAAATACAGTTTTAACAAACCCTTGAAAGAATCAGACCTAAATTCAAACGAAAAGTGACAAAAATTGGCCAAAAGGTTAATTCCGTTTGAATGAACACCTTATTCCGTTTGAAAAATTGAGGTAATTTCAAATGGAATCAGCGATTTCGTTTGAATTACACCTGATTTCGTTTGAAAACTGATTCCATTTGAAACATTTCAAGCGAAATCAGTGATTTCGCACCAAATCGGTATTCCGTGTGAAGGTGATTCCGTGTGAAGCTGGTATTTCGTTTGAACTGGTAATTCCGTGTGAAGTGTGATTTTGTTTGAGAGTGCTATTTCGTTCCAAAGAGGTATTCCGTTTGAAAGAGGAATTTCGTTTGATAGTTGGATATTGTGTGAAATTTGTCAAGATTGGTTGAAAAACAACAATTGATAAAAATGTTTGATGACCAAGAAAATGATTATCTTGTAAGGTTAAATGATTGGTATATGGGGTATTTGAATAGTAGTTATAGAAGTGAAAATGTGGATATTTGGGTTAAACGATTTGAACATTTTTTGTGTCAAAAGAATGAAACATTAGATGAGTTGGAAAATCGGTTTGAAAGTTTAATAGACAATTTGAGGAAAAAGGGTATAAGAGTGTCAAATGATGAACAGATATCAAAATTGGCAGATGCATTACCTGATAAATGGGATGAATTCTTGATTGAACTAAAAAAGAAGCCTATTTTTCCAAAACTTTATCCAAAACTGTTCATCAATGAGGTTAAAGCAGAGTTTCGTAAGGAATGTTTGAAAAAGAAGGAATTGATAAATGAAATGGAAAAGAATTTACAAAAAATGAATTTGGATGTAATTGTTGAAATAGACAGAAGAGTTTGTGTATGTCTTGCAGCAAAAAGTGTCATGAAATATGACATTAAGAGGGGTTGTTACATTAATGAAAATATGAATCCTCTTGATTTTGTTAAAAATTTTTGTGGTACATACAAAACAGAAACAAAGCAAATTCCAAAAAATGAAGAATCTGTGAAACTTGAATCTTCGAATTCTGAACCAGTATCAAAGAAAAAGATTGAAGAAAATGCACCTATCTTTGATCATTCATCAGATGAAGAGAGTGATGATGAAAGTGTTCAAGTTGAGAAGAAACAGGTTGAAAAAATTCCAACTTTGAAGGTTGAGAAGAAAGTTGATGATGAACAGATTCTTGAAATGCGCGTAACTGATGAAAAATTAAAATTTGAAAATGTCAAACTCTTAACAGAAGTGGAGAGTTTGACATTGGAAAACAAAATGTTGAAAGAAAAAGAAAAAGATTTTGAAAATAAAATAAAAATGTTTGAAAATGAAAAAGTAAAAATTGAAAAATATGTCCAGAATCAAATAAAGATTTTAGAAGATGAAAAATCTGTGTTTAGTAAAACTAATATTGAAAAACAGATTGCGATAAATTCTCATCTCCAGAAAATCATTCGGCTTGAAAATGAAGCTGAAATTGCTAGAAATAAAATTAAGGAGTTAGAGAATAAATTGAAAGGTTTTGAGACTTCTTCATCAGAATCAGATTATATTTGTTCAAAACCGATCAATTCTGTCCCAATAAGTGACAATGTCACAAATTTTGACAATGTCAAAATTGAAGATTGTGATGATAAAACTGATGATGAAAATGAGAAAAATGAGAAAAAAAATTGTTTCTGAAATTAAAAGAAAAATTTCAAGAAACTGTTCTACAGTCTACTGAAAAAGGCGAATGTTTAACGCAAAAACCTTTGAAGAAGAATGTGGAACAAAAACAAAAGGGTAAAAATTCAAAAAGTTTTCAAAAAGAAAATAAAAGGTCATCAGTTCAATCATCCAATCTTGATAAAAAATCACAAAAATTTGAAAATCAAATCTCAAAAACAGTTGGTAATAAGTGGTGCAGGTTTGACCACAGTACTCAAAGGCCAAATCCAGTTTTCAAGAGAAGCAATGATTACCACAGAGCCAAACAATGTTATGATCTAAGTGTGTGGTGTGGTACGATAACAGAGTGTGTTACACATGTGGTGTTCAAGGACACATTGCTGTTAACTGCCAAAGTTGGAGGTTTGAGACAAGAAGATGCTTTGAATGCCAAATAAAAGGTCACATTGCCAGAGAATGCCCAATGAGATCAAAGGGTAGATCGAGGGCTAAATCTCAGAAAACGGCAAAGAAACCAGTCAATGTCATTGAAAAGCCCAGAGAACAGAAAGTGAAGCTTTCACAAGGGCAGAAAGATAGACTGAGGAAGAAAAGGAAGAAAGCAAGGGAGTATCTTGAAAAGATTTTATCCTCGGATACAACAGGAAAATCAGTTAGTAGTTCTGATAAATCGTCTTGTTCACCAAAGAATGACAAATCAACCAAAACGAATTCATCAGATACAAATCTGAGGACGAAAGGGATTTTAAAGAAAGAAAATGCAGTTAATCAAGAGATTAACAAATCAAAGAAAGTGAAATTTTCACTTTCTAGCGATGAATCTGATTTATCAAAGTCAGACAAGCCACAATCAGGTAATGAATCTGGTTCGTCAAAGCCAGTAGAGCCATCTGTTGAGGTAAAAAGTGATAATTCTGTTAAGACAATTGATGATGCAAATTTTCCATCATTGTCAAACGGAAATTTAAAACAAAACTTTGAAAAGAAAACGAGTGATGATCACTCAAAGACACCCAAGGTTCGTCAGGCTTGGGTGGATCTGTTTAAATAAAAAACCTGACTTGCCGGAGCTCCCAGGTTGGTATAAGTGGAGCAGGAATCGGCATCTTTCTTGAGAAATTCACATTTGTGATATTTCGTCTTACAAGTGGTAAATCAGGGACATTAAATTGTACTTGATTTTCTACAAGTGATGTTTGTTGATTAAACTTAAAAATGTTAAACTTTTCAAATGTTTGTAGAAAGAACAAGGTGATGAAGTGATCCCCTAACCTACAAGTGGTTTTATGAAATCAACAAAACGTATTTTCCAGAAAAACCATTTTTGATTAAAACAAACTTAAGTGTTTTGAGATCATAATGGGAAAATGTTTTGTTGTGAGGGGGAGTTCTGATTGTTTATGCCAAGTGGATGGCGAATTGAAGTGATTTGATATCAGTTCTCACTTTACATTGTACAGTTTGTTTTCAAATTTTCCTAGAAAATAAAAATTGAGACATATTTTGATTTTAGGGGGAGTAAAAATTTAAAAAAAATTTGAAAATTTGAAAATTCCAAAAAACATTGAAAATTGCAAAAATGAGTTTTGTCGTAAAAAGAGGAAATGATAGTAGATCAGTTGGACTGTCATAGCATGCTAAAGAAATGGAGAGATAATATGTGATAAACGGTCTCACTAAAGAGATGATGGTAGGCTCAGCTAAACTAGTAGATTTGCGATAACGATACAAACTTAAATGAAAAAGCCTAGTTCTAGTGGGAAACGCAGTTGAAAGCATAGTACTTAGTTTTGTCCTTCTTGATTGTGTGCCTACTCGGTAATCGCTGATTGTCGAAAGACATAAAACTAGTTAAGTTTGTGAACTTTCACAACTTTGCTGAAAAGTCGCCGTGATTGTGCATTTCATTTTGCAAAAATTTAAACTTGTTTTATTTCTTTATTTTGTTTAAGCATTGGACATCCTCTGCGTATACGTGAGTATCGACCTGGATGTTATTGCCTAAACGTTCTGCTTTATTTTCTTTATTGTTTCATTTAAGCTTTGGATCACCTCTGCGTATACGGGAGTATCGACCTGGTGGTTAAAGCCTAAACAACTTCAACTTGTTTTATTTTTCTTATTTTGTTTAAACATTGGACTTTCTATGCGTATGCGGAAGTATCGACCTGATTGTTAATGTTTAAACATTTTGCGTTGTTTTCACACAAATCACAGTTGATAAAAGTTTAAAGGCATTATTTGAGTTAGTGTATTGCATGATGAGGGGATATGCTGAGATCGTGGGGTCCATAAGAATTTAGTGCAAAATTAATATATCTTAACGTATCGGTAAGCATTTCGAAAGTTTTTAGATTGAGTTTAAGTGGACAAAAATATCGTCAATCAATGTGAATCGTTTAGAACTTAAAATGTTAAAAGCTTAACGGTGCTTGTGATTGGTCAGAAACTGATATGATCCTCTTACACAAACTCACAAAAATATTGTTTGTAAATATTTTTTTATTGCATTCTTATTCTGTTAAAAATTCAAAAATATTTTCAGGGTGTTTTAGCATAAAATTTTGAAAAATTCAAAAAGATTTTTTACAACTGATGTTGGAGAGCTGATTTTCAAAATTTCAAGTGCTGAACATGATGAACAGGGATGGGAGTGTGTGTTTAAATGAAGAAATTTGTTTTTGAAGAAAGAAAGTTTGATTGGTTAATCAAGGTCGTTAATTTGAACTTGATGTAACTATTGTAAAATCTTATATGGTTGTGAGAATGTTGTGCATGAAATGTTGAACAAAGCAAAGTTTCGATTCCTGATGTAGAATTCCAGGCTTTCTTTACTATGCTACAGATAAAGAATTCCAGACTGCGATCCCAGCTGAGTGAAAGGGGGAGTCTAAAGACAAAGAAGCCAAGTTTCTGATCCTGTTGCTATGGAAAACCAGGAGAAGTCGTTGAAAGAGCCCGAAGACCGGTAAAGACTGAAGAATGAGAAGACTCGATACTTCAGACTCGTCAACATCCGAGGGGGAGTCTGTTGGTGCATACGTCTGTCGACTTCGTCTTGTATCGAGTCTTGTACTAGATTGTTTAAATCAGGGCACGGAAAACGAGAAATATGGTTTTATAGGTAATTCCGCTTGAAATGACACAGGGTCATTTCAAACGAAATTAGCTGGTCATTTTAGACGGAATCATAATGTTAATTCTGTTTCAGGTGATTTCGCTTGAAATGTGATTCCGCTTGAGCATGTTCAAGCGGAATCAGATGCCTATAAATACCATTCATATGAAATCATTTGTAACCTTTCATGTTTCCGACGTCGAAGTGCTGTCGAAGTGTCTCCGTGCTGTACATTGTTATCAGATCAATAAACAAGACAGTTAATAGTGATTCTAGTGTTATACAAGCTGAATGAAGACCGAGTCAATGAATTCCGCCCCTGATTCTGTCTAAGAACTCTTCTGATCGACTCATTCGGGTCACAAAACGATCCTACAGAACTTGTATATGGCTCATCTGGTTACCCGTTTATGCTTATACGCGTTCGGTATAGTTTATGTAACTAGTTTGCATAAATTAGCCGAAACGGATTTAACCTTATCAAATTTAACTTCAAAATCTAGAATGTATTTAGTTTACCCATATTATACAAGCCTCCATACTTGTTGGGTCTAAATTACATTCCAATCCGGTCAACGCTTAATCTAGCGTTTTATACCGTAAATCCTACTTTAAACTAACCGGTCTAAGTCCACACCTTAAATAAGACTCGTTAGTAATCTAATAGGTTAATAAAACCTTCGTTCTAGATTAGGAAGCCCCGGTAAAAGCTAACTTCATGAGTTTAATTAGATTATACGGCTGAGTAGATAGATCTCGCATTTAGAATCTCAGGTAAATACTTCTAACTTATTTTCCCATATACGGGCTTGGGATAGGGTAAAATATTACCGCTTGGTCCGGTATGGAATCATTTAATCGGATTGTGATTAATAAATTACATAACCGGTTTTAATCCATTTTGTTTGATAACATAAACATTGGGGGTTAATGCGACCGTGTCCTGGATATCCTTGGCTCGTTTAATTGTAAATGGCCACGACTTAAGCATGGGGTGTAGGCATACACCTGACAGTTGCGTATGTAAAAAGATATACCCACATTGTTGGGGATAACTCCTTGTGGGTTTATATTAGTGGTGTGTCGGTTAATCATGTCTCGGCTTCTATATCGGGCCCTAAATGTTTGGCAAACATGTAAATCTGTATACAAGATTATTATATAATTGTCCCAAGTTATAAAAGAATATTTGTGCCTTGTGCATCTAAACCAATTTTCATAAATATTTTCAAAAAGAGTCGGTTAATTTTATTTAGCAGTGTAAACTAGCGTATTTTCAAAAGACAAAGTGACAGGTACTACAAGTACTATGTTGGGAGCTTCTGGGCGTTAAATAGAGAATCTTGCAAGTTCATAATGCCTTAAGTCTGTTGAACATGTTTTGTATTATATTTAGATCCTCCTGTGGATCCTTTTCTTTACAACCGTCTGTATATTATTTTATCCGTACTTTGAACTTTCGGTTTGTAATAGTAATTTCTAACAAGCCTCTCGCTGTGCTATAAATTGTGTATATTTGACTATGATGATATCAACTACGTCACGATACTCCCCACCGGGCCCACCGGTTTGTGGTTAAAATATCGGGGTGTGACAGGTTAGGTACAATAAGGACCCAATCATGCTTCTATATAAAGTTTGATCAACCAAATCATCCTTTTCATCAGTCAGGACTAACTTGGTAGTTGCCATGGGTGTACTACATGGCTTGCAATCATTCATCTCAATTTTTGTTAAAAGTTCTTTTTCATATTTGCTTTGATGAATAAAGTGCCATTATGTAGTTGCTTAACTTGGAGACCAAGAAAGCACTGATGTTCACCCATTGCACTCATCTCAAACTCAGTTGTCATCAGTTTTCTGAACTCTTCACACATTTTATTACATGTGCTTCCAAAAATGATGTCATCCACATAAATTTGGACAGTTATCAAATCTTTTCCACTTCATTTTAAAAACAGTGTTTTATCAATTTTACCTCTTGTGAAGCCAATATAGATTAGAAAAGTGGAAAGAGTTTCATACCAGGCCCTTGGTGCTTGTTTCAGGCCATACAAAGCTTTGTTTAACTTGTAGACATGATTTGGATTAAATGGATCCTCAAAACCAGGAGGTTGACAAACATATACCTCTTCCTGAATCTTACCATAGAGGAATGCACATTTGATATCCATTTGAAACACCTTAATGTTGTGGTTGACAGCAAAGGCTAAGAATAGTCTGATAGCTTCTAATCTTGCTACAGGGGCAAAAGTTTCATCATAGTCAATGCCCTATTCCTGTCTAAAGCCTTGAACCACATGCCTTGCTTTATTTTTGACAACAATGCCCCTTTCATCATTTTTGTTTTTGAAGACCCACTTTGTGCCAATAGGACTCACACCCTCTGGCAGTGGTACAAGTTCCCATACTTGTTGTCTCTTAAACTACTAGAGCTCTTCTTGCATAGCTTCTGCCCAACTGTTGTCTTTTAATGCCTCTTGGTACATGACTGGTTGATGGAGTGATAGAAAGCGAGCAAAAAGACAAATGTTTTGGGATTGACTTCTAGTGAGAACCCCTTCATTCATGTTGCCAATGATTTGATCTGCTGGATGAGACATCAAGAAGATTAGATCTCCCTTGTATGGAACAATGGCATTAAAGGGTGAAGGCTGCAGATGTGAATCATCTGAGCTAACAACTGTTGGTGACTTTGATGACCCAACAATTGTTTGAAATAGAGGTGGAGGGATAGGAGGAATGGGTGTGGCACAATGTTGATTTTTATCCGCTGTTGGTTGATTTTTATCAACAGTGGTTATGGATGAAGTGGTGGCAGAGGTTGAAGGGCTACTTTGATCAATAACTGTTGATGCAGCAGTGGTTGAGCTTTGACAGCTGTTTTGAACATCTGTTGTGGATGTGAATTTGTGTTGTGGAATTACAACTTCTTATCCATAATATTGTGATGGAGATTATGGTGTACCTGCAGGGTTAGTCTTGACAGACACATCTTCAAAAGTAAATTTATCAAGATCAAACAATTCAGTAGGGTTTGCTGGGATTTTCAGTGATGAAAGTTCATTGAACTTTACATTCAAAGTCTCTTCCACACACATAGTCCTTGTGTTAAACACTTTGTAGGCCTTGGTAGTGGTTGAGTATCCCAAGTGATAACCACAATCTACTTTGGCTGCAAATTTTGAAACTGAATCTTTTAGGTTTAATATAAAACATGGGCAGCCAAAGATTTTGAAGTATGAGATCAGTGGTTTGATTTTGAACAGAGTTTCATAGGTAGTCTTTTGATGCCTGGGGTTGATCAAAACTCTGTTCTGCACATAGCAAGCAGTGTTTACAGCCTCAGCCCAAAAAGTTAAGGGTAAACCTGAATTTGTAAGCATTGTTCTAGCAGCTTCAATCAAAGTTCTGTTTTTTCTTTCAACCACCCCATTTTTCTCTGGTGTTCTTGGGATGCTGTACTGCCTTACAATCCCTTTTGACACACAGAACTCATCCAACTCCTTGTTTCTAAACTCTGTTCCATTATCACTTCTAAAGATTTTTACTGGCAGCTCAAATTGCTTTTCAACCTGTTTGACAAAGTCTTGCAACATGCATGCAGTCTCATCTTTAGAATGTAAAAAGTAAGTCCATGTAAACCTAGAAAAATCATCTACAATAACCAAACAATATCTTTTCTTTTTCAAGCTCGTGATTTTTACTGGGCCAAACAAATCCATGTGAAGCATTTGCAAACACTTGGTTGTTTTGGACTGTTCAATTGACTTGTATGAGCTTTTATGTTGTTTACCTTTTAAACAGGAAACACAATGCTCAGAACAAGAAAACAATTTATGTGGAAGACCTCTTACAAGGCCTTGTTTGGATAAGGCAGTGATTGTCTTGAGATTTGTGTGCCCTAATCTTCTGTGCCATAATTCTGTCTCTTTGTTAGAGGCAGCTGAGAACAGACAGGCATCAGTCATTGGGCTCTCTATTGACAAATCAACTACATATACATTGCCACTCCTTTGAGCAACAAGTTGTGTTTTTCCTTTGGCTATTATTTCTTCAATCATTTTGACCATTTCTAGTCCAACAATCTTGCAACTCTCCTTAGTAAAGAATGACCCATAGCATTTGTCACTCATTTGTGAAACACTAAGGAGGTTGAACTTTAGATTGTCAATGAGATTGACATTTTCAAACTTGATTTTTCCTGACTCAACTGTTCCAGACCCCAACACCTTTCCCTTAGAATTGTTACCAAAAGATATATCACCCCTCCATGATTTTTGAACAATGTTTTTCTAACCACTGTTGTGGACCATTTCCTATCAGATGTTGAAATCCAAAATGATGCATGTTCACTTTTGGTTTAGAAGGCCTTTTGTAAGCCTCATAAACATGTGGGACCCTTTGGTATGGAGGTTGGCCTCTTGCTCTTTGGAATTGGTTGGCAGGAGGTGCATCTGTTACTTGAACATCACTTAGAGCAGAGTTTTTGTTCAACTATTTTGTAACAGCTATTTGAACAGACACAAATGGTTGTTGTTTCATGATGGGTTGTTTTGATGAACTCACAGGTGTTTTTGATGTGTACTCTTTTCTTTTAACCTCAAAAGTTTTGAGGTACACACACTCATGAGTAACATGATTGGTTTTTCCACAGATGGTTCAACTTTGTGCAGGCTCAATTATGCTTGTTTTATTAATGTCAAAAGCTTTTAAGTGAAAACAATCCTTTGTTGAATGATTTTTCTTTTCACAAACGTCACAAAACAAATTTTTAACTTTTTCTCTCTTCTTCCTCTTTTTCAACTTCCTTTGCAACAGAGTTTTGAACCACTGTTGGGATGTCTTTGAGAGGAATGACCTTGGCCTTAGGTGCTTGCACACCTTCAACTGTGGAAATTCTCATGGATGTCACACTCTGGGATGTCACACTCATCTGACCAAGTGGGTTTGAATTGATATTTTTCAATCTCCTCAAAGGTTGATGACCCTTCTGGTCTTTCCAAAAATGATTTTGTTACCATTTTTATCAGTTATTTTAATTTCTTGACCATCCTTGTTTGTTGGAATTATCTCAACAGACCCAGACTCATTTACAGCAGTGTTTTCAACTTGGTCATTTTTCCTGAAACCCATGCCAAATTTTACATTGTTTTTGATCTGTTTCTCTAACATCAGTTCATAACCTTTGCAGGATTCTATAACAACCATCCTTAAAATATTTTAGACACCCATAAAATGTCCTAAAATACACCCCGTATGTGAAAAACGGACCTGAATAACACCTATATTAATAATAACAAATAAAAACAAAAATAAGAGAATGTCACGGGGCACGACCGAGCAACAAGTGGAGGTGCCACAGCCCGCCACGTGGCATGACACCCGGCAAAGCTAGTTCATGACTCAGCACGCCTACACGAGACATGTGGTCTCTGGCGGGGCGCGAAGACCCGCCTTGTCTACGTCGCGGGGGCGAGAAAGGGGCGTATCATCCCTATAAATGAGGAGTTCGAGCATTCATTCCAAAACTGTTCAAAATCAAAATCCCTCTCAAAATCTCTGAATAGTAGAAATAATTTCCGGGCATAATACCCCCAAAATACTGAAACTCTGCCTCGTTGTAAGTATTATAACCCACGGTTACGTATTAGTTACGCTACCCGATTGATCTAGTGCTCCGTAACGCATGTCAAGGCTCTGCCTGACTCAGTCGTTGGAGTTCTGTCTCGGGGATGGTATCACTAATGTAAATTGGGTTATTATACTAACACATGTGCATTGTCTAAATTAATAGATTATAACCAGGAAGTCACAGGGAAATACCTAAAGTAGCAATGTGAGTGATTCCTCTTTTCACAAAGTGCTTTTACAAAACCTCAATTGTTTTAAATTATAATTAACAGTGATTGAGTATTTGTATTCTACAATTATCATCGGTATGTTGGGGTTTTGTATACAAAATTTGTTACTACACTGTGAGTAGTAACATGACCACCAGTCATGGATTGACAGTACCATGGATGGTAATTAAAGTAGAAATATAAGCAAATGTAATTGCGAGATCGCCATCAATGCTGTAAAATGATAAAACCTGTTTTGATTAAATTGGGATTTACTCGCCAGTATTTCTTGCTGATAAAATGTTTTAAACACATGTTTCAAGTAACTTAGTGTGTAACACCTGTGTCACTGCGACCATCAAACAAATACCAAAAACCAATGAAATATTGTATTTCATACTTTGGACTTGTATAAATATGGGTATCTTTTGCACATATCAACTCTTGTTCGATTTCTAGCTTTAAATCGCTTTCTGGAAGGTTATACGCGCACTGATGCGTAAATATAACCAGTTTAATGCAACGAACACTCCGGAATAGTGAAATAGGCTTAACATACCTTAAGTAACCTTTACATAACTTAGAAATAAGTTTTGAAGGCTCTGGTATGGCAAAATCTAGTTTATTCGCTTGCAGGGAGTAAACTTGACAAACTGCGAAAGTATGCCAATTTGAACTGTAACGAACATTCCGGAACATGACCATAAGTTAAACACACCTCAAAAATCCTTGACATAGCTTAGAAATAGGCTTTGAGGGGTTCGGTGTGCTAAAATAAACTTTTGGGTGTCGTTTGTTTGCCTCATGGTTCAAACAAATGACCACTACCCTTGCTTTCATCAGATTTGTTTCATCTCATTCTTTTCGTCTAATTCTCTCATTCGTTTCCTTTCATGTTCTTCTCTTTTAGAATGCCTCCACGACTAGAAAATCCGGTATCTATTGACGATCTGGCAGCTGTCATTACACAGCAAATAACTGCTGCAATCCCGACCATCGTTGCCCAATGTCACCAAGCTATCAACAACAATAATGCCCTCTGCAACTTCAAGACGTTCAACTCGGCCAAGCCATCAAAGTTTTCTGGGTCTCAAGGAGCGACTGCACTTCTGCAATGGTTCGAGAGTCTAGAAAGCACCTTCAGGCATGTTCAATGTCCAAACGAGCGAAAGGTAGATTTCGCATCTAGTGTCTTTGAGAAACGAGCTCTGACATGGTGGAACGGTGTGGTGAGAGATAGGGGTGCCGAAGTGGCACTGGCTCAAACGTGGGAAGAACTTAGAGCACTGATGATGAAGGAATTTTGTCCTCGTCACGAGATCAGGGCCTTGGAAAGGGAATTCGACGATCTTAAGCAAGACAGCGATGAACATCGAGCATACACTGATCGATATGAGGAGCTGAGCCTGTTGTGTCCTACCATGGTTACGCCTTTGGATAAGGCGATCGAAAAATACATTGATGGTCTCCCTGACTCAGTTCAGGACATTGTTACTGGTAGTAACCCCACTACGGTTAGGCAGGCCATTGAGCTATCTGCAACCTTGACTGAATCTCAGATCAGGAAACGTAAGCTTTTCCGAAAGGGTGACAAGAAACCGGTCGAGGAATCGAAACCAATCGAGGAATCAAAGACCATGGATGAACAGACTGGATCCCTTGAGCGGTCAAAGAAGCAAAAGGCTTCTCAGAACTTCGCCATGGTTACTCACAATGGTCAAGCCATCCCCAAACAACCAGCTCAACCCCGTGCTAGGAAGCCATACAATGGAACTTCACCTTTGTGCAACCGATGTAACCTTTATCATCATGTTAATGTGAAGTGCCGCGAATGCCAAATTTGTGGACGTAAAGGTCATACAGCAAAAGTTTGCGTAGCAGCAGTTGCACCAAATCAAGCTGACAACAAACCTACTCGAGCTCGCTTTCCACCAGGTTCTTGCTACAAGTGTGGCGAGATGGGACATTTCCGAAGAAATTGCCCAAAGCGTGCTAATGCTAATCCAGCACAGAGATGAGCATCTGATCGACTAGAAGACAACACTCTTTAGAAATAATCACATCTTATGTATTATTTTCTTTTGTTGTCAAGATCCATGAAACAGTCATTATCATTGTTTATAAATAAATCCTTTATTTACATTGCAATGTATTTATGTGATTGTATGTATAAACAACAAATCCCCTATATTACCGACAATCAAGGAATCGTATTCCTTAAAAAGCAAACTACCCCCAAAATTCTTCCATTTTACAATCTCTTGCGTTTTCCACAAAGATCCTAAGTACCCGTCTCTTGCAAAGAAACGAAGTACAAGGTTCAAGTTATAACTCTGTACGAATACCCCAAGTACCACTATAAATTCTTAATAGAGTACCTAAGGGTATTTCCGTATGTCCTAAATTATTGTGTATCTTAATTCGAATATTGCGTTTTCCTGAAAACGAAAATCGAATTTTTGGTAGATCATCCTATCTTCATGGATGGATTCTTGAAATGATTAAAGTGCCAAATGAAATCCACGAATTGGATTCCTGGTGTGCTTTAAGTATCCGCGTCCAAAGATAACGAATTAATAACCAAGTTAAACAACTATGTGATTATGTGCTTATGTGTTTTCTTTTATGTTTTTGTGTAATCCAAGTTTTTGTTATCCAAATCCTCGTAGAATCTTCCATATCTTCGTATAAGGGATTCATAGTAGGATATCCAAAGGTGCTATACTAAATCCTCAATGGGCTTGTACGTAATAGTAAAGACCCTTGGATTATATTGTACCATTCCATAATTAGACCCCTGAGTGGTCTAGGTAAACAGATTGATCCAAAAATCTGGTTAGGAATATCATGTGATGATATAGCTGAAAGGACTCCTTGGTGGCCTAATTAAAAGGATCCTTTGTCGATCTAATTAAAAGGACCCTATGGTAGTCTAGTCACACTCATCACAGGTTTGATTTTTCCTCCCCTTCACATTACAAACAAATTGTGCGGACTATGCAAGGAATTGCGTAATTATGGATGCATACATAATTATGGAATTCAGTGCACGGAAACCACAGCTAGTTTGGTCGTGTGTATAGAAAATGACTCATTTCGTTCATTTTCGGTTCTGAAGAAGTTGTGGAAAATGACTCATTTCGTTCATGTTCGGTTCTGAAGAAGTTGTGGAAAATGACTCATCTCGTTCATTTTCGGTTCTGAAGAAGTTGTGGAAAATGACTCATCTCGTTCATTTTCGGTTCTGAAGAAGTTGTGGAAAATGACTCATTTCGTTCATTTTCGGTTCTGATGAAGTTGTGGAAAATGACTCATTTCGTTCATTTTCGGTTCTGAAGAAGTTGTGGAAAATGACTCATTTCGTTCATTTTCGGTTCTGAAGAAGTTATGGAAAATGACTCATTTCGTTCATTTTCGGTTCTGAAGAAGTTGTGGAAAATGACTCATTTCGTTCATTTTCGGTTCTGATGAAGTTGTGGAAAATGACTCATTTCGTTCATTTTCGGTTCTGAAGAAGTTGTGGAAAATGACTCATTTCGTTCATTTTCGGTTCTGAAGAAGTTGTGGAAAATGACTCATTTCGTTCATTTTCGTTTCTGAAGAGGTTGTGGAAAATGACTCATTTCGTTATTTTTCGTTTCTGAAGAATGCCTGTTGAAAATAACTCCGTTCATTTTTCATTTCTGAAAAATGTCCGTTAAAGAGGAATAACAGGATTATGCCTTGCTTATCTTTGATGGTTACTTAACACAAAGCCACAGATAGACTCCTACGAATTAATTTCGGGACGAAATTTCCTAAAGTAGGGGAGACTGTAACACCTGTGTCACTGCGACCATCAAACAAATACCAAAAACCAATGAAATATTGTATTTCATACTTTGGACTTGTATAAATATGGGTATCTTTTGCACATATCAACTCTTGTTCGATTTCTAGCTTTAAATCACTTTCTGGAAGGTTATACGCGTACTGATGCGTAAATATAACCAGTTTAATGCAACGAACACTCCGGAATAGTGAAATAGGCTTAACATACCTTAAGTAACCTTTACATAACTTAGAAATAAGTTTTGAAGGCTCTGGTATGGCAAAATCTAGTTTATTCGCTTGCAGGGACTAAACTTGACAAACTGCGAAAGTATGCCAATTTGAACTGTAACGAACATTCCGGAACATGACCATAAGTTAAACACACCTCAAAAATCCTTGACATAGCTTAGAAATAGGCTTTGAGGGGTTCGGTGTGCTAAAATAACTTTTGGGTCATTCAGGGACTAAAAGTGTCAAAAAGTGCACAAGTTTGCACTTTCGCGCATAACTCCCGTTCTGAATACATCCGAACATCCAAAAATTTATGTAAGCACTAAAATATTTTATTTTAGTGTTTGGCATAAGAAAAATCCATTCGTCGCGTCATTTGGATCGTTTTTCGCGCTTATGCGCATTCCGTCGTAATTAACCGAACAACGCGATTGTACCGCTAAACGAACCGACATCCGATATATTTTTGAGCACATTTTAAGTTCCCTATACTTTAACTTCATTTTAGAGCTTTGAAATGGGGTTAACGGGGCTTAAACGTGTCAAAAATGCATCGAAAACCAAGTTAGGGGGCTGCAGGGACCAAAACTGACATTCTGCCAAACTTCATTTGTTGCGGACCGTAAGGGTTATTTGTTACGGTGCGCAACAAATGCCCAGATGCAGCAAATCGCTTCTTGGCTGCTGTTTTCAGCTCTTAACCCCTCCAAAAGCCAAGTACAAGTGTCAAAACCCTATGGTGAGTGCCCAATTAGTTACCACAACATCTTGACAAGTGTACGGGCTAGATCATTCCCTCTTTTCCAAGAAACGATCCTAACGGTGGACCGAAAACTATAAATACCCAACCCACTTCACTTCATTTCTCACAAGAATCTGATCATTTGTGCTCTAAGTTGAAACCTTTGTTTCATACCTGAGCTATTTTGATCTAGATTAGCATTCGGGGACCCTTCGTAAGTGTTCCTTCGTTCTTTTATTGCTTTTCGAGTCCGAAAGTCAAACTTTGTTTGACTTTCTGCATTGACCAGTTTATGGTCGATGCGAAGTTCGTTTGAACTTCATAACGTGAGCGTGATCACGATGGTTATAGTCCCTAGTGACTATACCTACTGATTACCACGTTATCTAGGCTCAGTGACGAGCCGTAGTTTCGGTCAGAATACGTATTCTTGCGTATTTTGTAACCAAACTACTCTTAGGTATCACAACCGTTTGTTGTGATACCAAACCTGTTTTCTAAACTTAGTTAAGCATGATTTAACATGCTTAGCTCGTCACTTTTAGTTTAGTGCTTATATAGGGTCGTAAGGTAAGCGATCTAAACAATCGCTTATACTTTCGAACCCGACCCGTTTGGTCGATCATTAGGATCCGACCAAACACTTTAGGTGACCATAGTATATAGGGAATAACCTTCCGAGGTTATACCTTATGGTCGCTTCGTTTAAGTAGTTGTATGATAGATAGTTTATATGCCTTAGGTAAATTACCAAAATACCCCTTTGATGCCAAAATTCATTTTAAACATATGTAACATAACTTTTGACATCTAAACTGATTTGACAACAATATTAGACATGTTAAGGCATATATTACTTGTCATAGGACTAGTTAGGCGTTCCGAACGCGTTTTACGCGAACGACGCGTTAAAGTAGCATAAGCTACCTAAACGGGTCGTAATGGGTCGTAAGCACTTAGGTTAGGTTTCATTATAGTATGTAGGCTTTGTTAAACCATACTACATGAGTTCCCATACTCATTTGGTTTACGATCCCTCATTCTATCCAATCCTCCGATTTAGGTCCGGGTTATTAACATAGTTACCTATATTAGGTGCCGTTTGATATCCGTGATCTCTAGCATTGTTTGGTTGTTACTCAAGGACTACTAAGCAATCTCAAGTGAGTACATAGACCCCTCTTTTACTGTTTTCCAAACGTTTTGGGGTGAAACACATGTGCCTACTTGTTACTTTCATGTTTTCCTGTTTTCACATCATATGCTTGCTATGTTTATTAGTACATTTATAGTACATAATTTCATTACATTTTATGTTATGTATGTCCATTGTGTGCATACTTAGTACATTGTTTTACTTTACATTTCTGCTATGTATGTTGACTGATAGCATGCTAGCACATTGATTTACATGACTTTTCTACTTTGTATGTTAACTTAGCATACTTAGTACATTTCTTATTCATCATATGCTACATTTTGGTATGACATTTGGTTTGTTTAAACTATACTATACATATTCTTTTGATAACCCATTTTTACATGGTTATCCGACTGTCGCAAGGCTTGGATGTATGAATTTTCACAATACCGCATAAATGTCTAATATCAGTATAGCATACATTTACTACACAAAACATAACTTTGATTTAAACCAAGTTTTACTTCAATACTTTGTTTTGTGCATTTCACATATGGTTTAGTTGATGCATTTCACTAAGCCATACATATCATTTTGGTTACACATTACATGATTTACATTTGACAAATAAGCATTTTCAACATTGGTTATACGTTGCATGATTTACATCTTGACATAGACATTTTGACATATTATTCAATACATTTGGCAATTGGTTTAAACATAGACATCTTACATTGTTGGTTTGATTAAGTGATTAAGTAACGAGGCGTGTGTAATATGATACAAGCATGGTGGATACGCCACTGGTACTTCCTATATATAAGTGTTTGTATGGTATTACATGTCGTAGCGTTATTTGAATCATTTCAGTTTGAGACATATAACATTTTATACAAATAACATACTTTTCACAAGACATTGATTTACAAACAACTTATCTTATACAAACTCATTTTACAATGGTTATTCGTTTAACCATACATTATTCTCTTATTTATACATATCATCTGATCTTATCGTTTTTCAAATGATTTACAAAACAAAGCAAATTACAAGGTTCATGACTAAACATTTTCTCAAACATAAGTCATGAAACCTATTTTCACAAAACCTATGTATCTCACAGGCATTTTTATGCTGACGTACCTATTTTCACATGTGTTTTCAGGAGATGATGCATAGGACTTAACGAGACATACTTAGGCGGGACTGTGCCTTAGTGACTTAAAACGAGACAAGAACTAGTTAATTTTTGTTATGTACTCTTTGGTTCTTGTTTAAAACAATGTAAACTTTCATGTTTGATTAATAAAAAGAAACTTCAATTGCCATGGATTTGAAACATTTATTTCTGTTACAACACTCCCCGACGTTTCCGCCACGTTTTGTATGTTCTACGTGGTCGGGGTGTGACAGAAAAGATGGTATCAGAGCCAATGGTTATAGGGAATTAGGTTATTAGTAATGCTTTGACCTAGTCTATAACCTTCTTAGGACCCTAACGCGAGTTTACTTGCGTTTAGTCATAAAACAATACCGTCACCTATCCTTAGGCGACGACCACAACAAGAACATAAATTTCAAAACCTCTTTGAAAACTAATCATCTGTTCTAGGATGATTGATTACTAGGTTTTGAACCCTCTATTGTAAGGTTTTGAACCCCTTTGAGTTTTCAAAATCTCGTCAAGGTTTTGGGTTTTAATAATGTGAACACGTGCAAACTGGAAGGGTGAATGCCTGTATTCTAGGTTTTCTGTCTAGGCAAGCACTTCGTATACATCTCATCAGACGCGAGACCAGTTGTGCTTACCTGGGAATTCTTGGGATGAGTGTTCACTTATAGGCGAGCATGTCTTCGCGATACATTATGAGGACCTATTTGCTTTGATTCAGCCCTTGTGTGTCGTTTGTTTGCCTCATGGTTCAAACAAATGACCACTACCCTTGCTTTCATCAGATTTGTTTCATCTCATTCTTTTCGTCTAATTCTCTCATTCGTTTCCTTTCATGTTCTTCTCTTTTAGAATGCCTCCACGACTTGAAAATCCGGTATCTATTGACGATCTGGCAGCTGTCATTACACAGCAAATAACTGCTGCAATCCCGACCATCGTTGCCCAATGTCACCAAGCTATCAACAACAATAATGCCCTCTGCAACTTCAAGACGTTCAACTCGGCCAAGCCATCAAAGTTTTCTGGGTCTCAAGGAGCGACTGCACTTCTGCAATGGTTCGAGAGTCTAGAAAGCACCTTCAGGCATGTTCAATGTCCAAACGAGCGAAAGGTAGATTTCGCATCTAGTGTCTTTGAGAAACGAGCTCTGACATGGTGGAACGGTGTGGTGAGAGATAGGGGTGCCGAAGTGGCACTGGCTCAAACGTGGGAAGAACTTAGAGCACTGATGATGAAGGAATTTTGTCCTCGTCACGAGATCAGGGCCTTGGAAAGGGAATTCGACGATCTTAAGCAAGACAGCGGTGAACATCGAGCATACACTGATCGATATGAGGAGCTGAGCCTGTTGTGTCCTACCATGGTTACGCCTTTGGATAAGGCGATCGAAAAATACATTGATGGTCTCCCTGACTCAGTTCAGGACATTGTTACTGGTAGTAACCCCAATACGGTTAGGCAGGCCATTGAGCTATCTGCAACCTTGACTGAATCTCAGATCAGGAAACGTAAGCTTTTCCGAAAGGGTGACAAGAAACCGGTCGAGGAATCGAAACCAATCGAGGAATCAAAGACCATGGATGAACAGACTGGATCCCTTGAGCGGTCAAAGAAGCAAAAGGCTTCTCAGAACTTCGCCATGGTTACTCACAATGGTCAAGCCGTCCCCAAACAACCAGCTCAACCCCGTGCTAGGAAGCCATACAATGGAACTTCACCTTTGTGCAACCGATGTAACCTTTATCATCATGTTAATGTGAAGTGCCGCGAATGCCAAATTTGTGGACGTAAAGGTCATACAGCAAAAGTTTGCGTAGCAGCAGTTGCACCAAATCAAGCTGACAACAAACCTGCTCGAGCTCGCTTTCCACCAGGTTCTTGCTACAAGTGTGGCGAGATGGGACATTTCCGAAGAAATTGCCCAAAGCGTGCTAATGCTAATCCAGCACAGAGATGAGCATCTGATCGACTAGAAGACAACACTCTTTAGAAATAATCACATCTTATGTATTATTTTCTTTTGTTGCCAAGATCCATGAAACAATCATTATCATTGTTTATAAATAAATCCTTTATTTACATTGCAATGTATTTATGTGATTGTATGTATAAACAACATATCCCCTATATTACTGACAATCAAGGAATCGTATTCCTTAAAAAGCAAACTACCCCCAAAATTCTTCCATTTTACAATCTCTTGCGTTTTCCGCAAAGATCCTAAGTACCCGTCTCTTGCAAAGAAACGAAGTACAAGGTTCAAGTTATAACTCTGTACGAATACCCCAAGTACCACTATAAATTCTTAATAGAGTACCTAAGGGTATTTCCGTATGTCCTAAATTATTGTGTATCTTAATTCGAATATTGCGTTTTCCTGAAAACGAAAATCGAATTTTTGGTAGATCATCCTATCTTCATGGATGGATTCTTGAAATGATTAAAGTGCCAAATGAAATCCACGAATTGGATTCCTGGTGTGCTTTAAGTATCCGCATCCAAAGATAACGAATTAATAACCAAGTTAAACAACTATGTGATTATGTGCTTATGTGTTTTCTTTTATGTTTTTGTGTAATCCAAGTTTTTGTTATCCAAATCCTCGTAGAATCTTCCATATATTCGTATAAGGGATTCATAGTAGGATATCCAAAGGTGCTATACTAAATCCTCAATGGGCTTGTACGTAATAGTAAAGACCCTTGGATTATATTGTACCATTCCATAATTAGACCCCTGAGTGGTCTAGGTAAACAGATTGATCCAAAAATCTGGTTAGGAATATCATGTGATGATATAGCTGAAAGTACTCCTTGGTGGCCTAATTAAAAGGATCCTTTGTCGATCTAATTAAAAGGACCCTATGGTAGTCTAGTCACACTCATCACAGGTTTGATTTTTCCTCCCCTTCACATTACAAACAAATTGTGCGGACTATGCAAGGAATTGCGTAATTATGGATGCATACATAATTATGGAATTCAGTGCACGGAAACCACAGCTAGTTTGGTCGTGTGTATAGAAAGTGACTCATTTCGTTCATTTTCGGTTCTGAAGAAGTTGTGGAAAATGACTCATTTCGTTCATTTTCGGTTCTGAAGAAGTTGTGGAAAATGACTCATTTCGTTCATTTTCGGTTCTGAAGAAGTTGTGGAAAATGACTCATTTCGTTCATTTTTGGTTCTGAAGAAGTTGTGGAAAATGACTCATTTCGTTCATTTTCGGTTCTGATGAAGTTGTGGAAAATGACTCATTTCGTTCATTTTCGGTTCTGAAGAAGTTGTGGAAAATGACTCATTTCGTTCATTTTCGTTTCTGAAGAGGTTGTGGAAAATGACTCATTTCGTTATTTTTCGTTTCTAAAGAATGCCTGTTGAAAATAACTCCGTTCATTTTTCATTTCTGAAAAATGTCCGTTAAAGAGGAATAACAGGATTATGCCTTGCTTATCTTTGATGGTTACTTAACACAAAGCCACAGATAGACTCCTACGAATTAATTTCGGGACGAAATTTCCTAAAGTAGGGGAGACTGTAACACCTGTGTCACTGCGACCATCAAACAAATACCAAAAGCCAATGAAATATTGTATTTCATACTTTGGACTTGTATAAATATGGGTATCTTTTGCACATATCAACTCTTGTTCGATTTCTAGCTTTAAATCACTTTCTGGAAGGTTATACGCGCACTGATGCGTAAATATAACCAGTTTAATGCAACGAACACTCCGGAATAGTGAAATAGGCTTAACATACCTTAAGTAACCTTTACATAACTTAGAAATAAGTTTTGAAGGCTCTGGTATGGCAAAATCTAGTTTATTCGCTTGCAGGGACTAAACTTGACAAACTGCGAAAGTATGCCAATTTGAACTGTAACGAACATTCCGGAACATGACCATAAGTTAAACACACCTCAAAAATCCTTGACATAGCTTAGAAATAGGCTTTGAGGGGTTCGGTGTGCTAAAATAACTTTTGGGTCATTCAAGGACTAAAAGTGTCAAAAAGTGCACAAGTTTGCACTTTCGCGCATAACTCCCATTCTGAATACATCCGAACATCCAAAAATTTATGTAAGCACTAAAATATTTTATTTTAGTGTTTGGCATAAGAAAAATCCATTCGTCGCGTCATTTGGATCGTTTTTCGCGCTTATGCGCATTCCGTCGTAATTAACCGAACAACGCGATTGTACCGCTAAACGAACCGACATCCGATATATTTTTGAGCACATTTTAAGTTCCCTATACTTTAACTTCATTTTAGAGCTTTGAAATGGGGTTAACGGGGCTTAAACGTGTCAAAAATGCATCGAAAACCAAGTTAGGGGGCTGCAGGGACCAAAACTGACATTCTGCAAAACTTCATTTGTTGCGGACCGTAAGGGTTATTTGTTACGGTGCCCAACAAATTCCCAGATGCAGCAAATCGCTTCTTGGCTGCTGTTTTCAGCTCTTAACCCCTCCAAAAGCCAAGTACAAGTGTCAAAACCCTATGGTGAGTGCCCAATTAGTTACCACAACATCTTGACAAGTGTACGGGCTAGATCATTCCCTCTTTTCCAAGAAACGATCCTAACGGTGGACCGAAAACTATAAATACCCAACCCACTTCACTTCATTTCTCACAAGAATCTGATCATTTGTGCTCTAAGTTGAAACCTTTGTTTCATACCTGAGCTATTTTGATCTAGATTAGCATTCGGGGACCCTTCGTAAGTGTTCCTTCGTTCTTTTATTGCTTTTCGAGTCCGAAAGTCAAACTTTGTTTGACTTTCTGCATTGACCAGTTTATGGTCGATGCGAAGTTCGTTTGAACTTCATAACGTGAGCGTGATCACGATGGTTATAGTCCCTAGTGACTATACCTACTGATTACCACGTTATCTAGGCTCAGTGACGAGCCGTAGTTTCGGTCAGAATACGTATTCTTGCGTATTTTGTAACCAAACTACTCTTAGGTATCACAACCGTTTGTTGTGATACCAAACCTGTTTTCTAAACTTAGTTAAGCATGATTTAACATGCTTAGCTCGTCACTTTTAGTTTAGTGCTTATATAGGGTCGTAAGGTAAGCGATCTAAACAATCGCTTATACTTTCGAACCCGACCCGTTTGGTCGATCATTAGGATCCGACCAAACACTTTAGGTGACCATAGTATATAGGGAATAACCTTCCGAGGTTATACCTTATGGTCGCTTCGTTTAAGTAGTTGTATGATAGATAGTTTATATGCCTTAGGTAAATTACCAAAATACCCCTTTGATGCCAAAATTCATTTTAAACATATGTAACATAACTTTTGACATCTAAACTGATTTGACAACAATATTAGACATGTTAAGGCATATATTACTTGTCATAGGACTAGTTAGGCGTTCCGAACGCGTTTTACGCGAACGACGCGTTAAAGTAGCATAAGCTACCTAAACGGGTCGTAATGGGTCGTAAGCACTTAGGTTAGGTTTCATTATAGTATGTAGGCTTTGTTAAACCATACTACATGAGTTCCCATACTCATTTGGTTTACGATCCCTCATTCTATCCAATCCTCCGATTTAGGTCCGGGTTATTAACATAGTTACCTATATTAGGTGCCGTTTGATATCCGTGATCTCTAGCATTGTTTGGTTGTTACTCAAGGACTACTAAGCAATCTCAAGTGAGTACATAGACCCCTCTTTTACTGTTTTCCAAACGTTTTGGGGTGAAACACATGTGCCTACTTGTTACTTTCATGTTTTCCTGTTTTCACATCATATGCTTGCTATGTTTATTAGTACATTTATAGTACATAATTTCATTACATTTTATGTTATGTATGTCCATTGTGTGCATACTTAGTACATTGTTTTACTTTACATTTCTGCTATGTATGTTGACTGATAGCATGCTAGCACATTGATTTACATGACTTTTCTACTTTGTATGTTAACTTAGCATACTTAGTACATTTCTTATTCATCATATGCTACATTTTGGTATGACATTTGGTTTGTTTAAACTATACTATACATATTCTTTTGATAACCCATTTTTACATGGTTATCCGACTGTCGCAAGGCTTGGATGTATGAATTTTCACAATACCGCATAAATGTCTAATATCAGTATAGCATACATTTACTACACAAAACATAACTTTGATTTAAACCAAGTTTTACTTCAATACTTTGTTTTGTGCATTTCACATATGGTTTAGTTGATGCATTTCACTAAGCCATACATATCATTTTGGTTACACATTACATGATTTACATTTGACAAATAAGCATTTTCAACATTGGTTATACGTTGCATGATTTACATCTTGACATAGACATTTTGACATATTATTCAATACATTTGGCAATTGGTTTAAACATAGACATCTTACATTGTTGGTTTGATTAAGTGATTAAGTAACGAGGCATGTGTAATATGATACAAGCATGGTGGATACGCCGCTGGTACTTCCTATATATAAGTGTTTGTATGGTATTACATGTCGTAGCGTTATTTGAATCATTTCAGTTTGAGACATATAACATTTTATACAAATAACATACTTTTCACAAGACATTGATTTACAAACAACTTATCTTATACAAACTCATTTTACAATGGTTATTTGTTTAACCATACATTATTCTCTTATTTATACATATCATCTGATCTTGTCGTTTTTCAAATGATTTACAAAACAAAGCAAATTACAAGGTTCATGACTAAACATTTTCTCAAACATAAGTCATGAAACCTATTTTCACAAAACCTATGTATCTCACAGGCATTTTTATGCTGACGTACCTATTTTCACATGTGTTTTCAGGAGATGATGCATAGGACTTAACGAGACATACTTAGGCGGGACTGTGCCTTAGTGACTTAAAACGAGACAAGAACTAGTTAATTTTTGTTATGTACTCTTTGGTTCTTGTTTAAAACAATGTAAACTTTCATGTTTGATTAATAAAACGAAACTTCAATTGCCATGGATTTGAAACATTTATTTCTGTTACAACACTCCCCGACGTTTCCGCCACGTTTTGTATGTTCTACGTGGTCGGGGTGTGACAGAAAAGATGGTATCAGAGCCAATGGTTATAGGGAATTAGGTTATTAGTAATGCTTTGACCTAGTCTATAACCTTCTTAGGACCCTAACGCGAGTTTACTTGCGTTTAGTCATAAAACAATACCGTCACCTATCCTTAGGCGACGACCACAACAAGAACATAAATTTCAAAACCTCTTTGAAAACTAATCATCTGTTCTAGGATGATTGATTACTAGGTTTTGAACCCTCTATTGTAAGGTTTTGAACCCCTTTGAGTTTTCAAAATCTCGTCAAGGTTTTGGGTTTTAATAATGTGAACACGTGCAAACTGGAAGGGTGAATGCCTGTATTCTAGGTTTTCTGTCTAGGCAAGCACTTCGTATACATCTCATCAGACGCGAGACCAGTTGTGCTTACCTGGGAATTCTTGGGATGAGTGTTCACTTATAGGCGAGCATGTCTTCGCGATATATTATGAGGACCTATTTGCTTTGATTCAGCCCTTGTGTGTCGTTTGTTTGCCTCATGGTTCAAACAAATGACCACTACCCTTGCTTTCATCAGATTTGTTTCATCTCATTATTTTCGTCTAATTCTCTCATTCGTTTCCTTTCATGTTCTTCTCTTTTAGAATGCCTCCACGACGAGAAAATCCGGTATCTATTGACGATCTGGCAGCTGTCATTACACAGCAAATAACTGCTGCAATCCCGACCATCGTTACCCAATGTCACCAAGCTATCAACAACAATAATGCCCTCTGCAACTTCAAGACGTTCAACTCGGCCAAGCCATCAAAGTTTTCTGGGTCTCAAGGAGCGACTGCACTTCTGCAATGGTTCGAGAGTCTAGAAAGCACCTTCAGGCATGTTCAATGTCCAAACGAGCGAAAGGTAGATTTCACATCTAGTGTCTTTGAGAAACGAGCTCTGACGTGGTGGAACGGTGTGGTGAGAGATAGGGGTGCCGAAGTGGCACTGGCTCAAACGTGGGAAGAACTTAGAGCACTGATGATGAAGGAATTTTGTCCTCGTCACGAGATCAGGGCCTTGGAAAGGGAATTCGACGATCTTAAGCAAGACAGCGGTGAACATCGAGCATACACTGATCGATATGAGGAGCTGAGCCTGTTGTGTCCTACCATGGTTACGCCTTTGGATAAGGCGATCGAAAAATACATTGATGGTCTCCCTGACTCAGTTCAGGACATTGTTACTGGTAGTAACCCCAATACGGTTAGGCAGGCCATTGAGCTATCTGCAACCTTGACTAAATCTCAGATCAGGAAACGTAAGCTTTTCCGAAAGGGTGACAAGAAACCGGTCGAGGAATCGAAACCAATCGAGGAATCAAAGACCATGGATGAATAGACTGGATCCCTTGAGCGGTCAAAGAAGCAAAAGGCTTCTCAGAACTTCGCCATGGTTACTCACAATGGTCAAGCCGTCCCCAAACAACCAGCTCAACCCCGTGCTAGGAAGCCATACAATGGAACTTCACCTTTGTGCAACCGATGTAACCTTTATCATCATGTTAATGTGAAGTGCCGCGAATGCCAAATTTGTGGACGTAAAGGTCATACAGCAAAAGTTTTCGTAGCAGCAGTTGCACCAAATCAAGCTGACAACAAACCTGCTCGAGCTCGCTTTCCACCAGGTTCTTGCTACAAGTGTGGCGAGATGGGACATTTCCGAAGAAATTGCCCAAAGCGTGCTAATGCTAATCCAGCACAGAGATGAGCATCTGATCGACTAGAAGACAACACTCTTTAGAAATAATCACATCTTATGTATTATTTTCTTTTGTTGTCAAGATCCATGAAACAGTCATTATCATTGTTTATAAATAAATCCTTTATTTACATTGCAATGTATTTATGTGAGTGTATGTATAAACAACATATCCCCTATATTACTGACAATCAAGGAATCGTATTCCTTAAAAAGCAAACTACCCCCAAAATTCTTCCATTTTACAATCTCTTGCGTTTTCCACAAAGATCCTAAGTACCCGTCTCTTGCAAAGAAACGAAGTACAAGGTTCAAGTTATAACTCTGTACGAATACCCCAAGTACCACTATAAATTCTTAATAGAGTACCTAAGGGTATTTCCGTATGTCCTAAATTATTGTGTATCTTAATTCGAATATTGCGTTTTCCTGAAAACGAAAATCGAATTTTTGGTAGATCATCCTATCTTCATGGATGGATTCTTGAAATGATTAAAGTGCCAAATGAAATCCACGAATTGGATTCCTGGTGTGCTTTAAGTATCCGCGTCCAAAGATAACGAATTAATAACCAAGTTAAACAACTATGTGATTATGTGCTTATGTGTTTTCTTTTATGTTTTTGTGTAATCCAAGTTTTTGTTATCCAAATCCTCGTAGAATCTTCCATATATTCGTATAAGGGATTCATAGTAGGATATCCAAAGGTGCTATACTAAATCCTCAATGGGCTTGTACGTAATAGTAAAGACCCTTGGATTATATTGTACCATTCCATAATTAGACCCCTGAGTGGTCTAGGTAAACAGATTGATCCAAAAATCTGGTTAGGAATATCATGTGATGATATAGCTGAAAGGACTCCTTGGTGGCCTAATTAAAAGGATCCTTTGTCGATCTAATTAAAAGGACCCTATGGTAGTCTAGTCACACTCATCACAGGTTTGATTTTTCCTCCCCTTCACATTACAAACAAATTGTGCGGACTATGCAAGGAATTGCGTAATTATGGATGCATACATAATTATGGAATTCAGTGCACGGAAACCACAGCTAGTTTGGTCGTGTGTATAGAAAATGACTCATTTCGTTCATTTTCGGTTCTGAAGAAGTTGTGGAAAATGACTCATTTCGTTCATTTTCGGTTCTGAAGAAGTTGTGGAAAATGACTCATTTCGTTCATTTTTGGTTCTGAAGAAGTTGTGGAAAATGACTCATTTCGTTCATTTTCGGTTCTGATGAAGTTGTGGAAAATGACTCATTTCGTTCATTTTCGGTTCTGAAGAAGTTGTGGAAAATGACTCATTTCGTTCATTTTCGTTTCTGAAGAGGTTGTGGAAAATGACTCATTTCGTTATTTTTCGTTTCTGAAGAATGCCTGTTGAAAATAACTCCGTTCATTTTTCATTTCTGAAAAATGTCCGTTAAAGAGGAATAACAGGATTATGCCTTGCTTATCTTTGATGGTTACTTAACACAAAGCCACAGATAGACTCCTACGAATTAATTTCGGGACGAAATTTCCTAAAGTAGGGGAGACTGTAACACCTGTGTCACTGCGACCATCAAACAAATACCAAAAGCCAATGAAATATTGTATTTCATACTTTGGACTTGTATAAATATGGGTATCTTTTGCACATATCAACTCTTGTTCGATTTCTAGCTTTAAATCACTTTCTGGAACGTTATACGCGCACTGATGCGTAAATATAACCAGTTTAATGCAACGAACACTCCGGAATAGTGAAATAGGCTTAACATACCTTAAGTAACCTTTACATAACTTAGAAATAAGTTTTGAAGGCTCTGGTATGGCAAAATCTAGTTTATTCGCTTGCAGGGACTAAACTTGACAAACTGCGAAAGTATGCCAATTTGAACTGTAACGAACATTCCGGAACATGACCATAAGTTAAACACACCTCAAAAATCCTTGACATAGCTTAGAAATAGGCTTTGAGGGGTTCGGTGTGCTAAAATAACTTTTGGGTCATTCAGTGACTAAAAGTGTCAAAAAGTGCACAAGTTTGCACTTTCGCGCATAACTCCCGTTCTGAATACATCCGAACATCCAAAAATTTATGTAAGCACTAAAATATTTTATTTTAGTGTTTGGCATAAGAAAAATCCATTCGTCGCGTCATTTGGATCGTTTTTCGAGCTTATGCGCATTCCGTCGTAATTAACCGAACAACGCGATTGTACCGCTAAACGAACCGACATCCGATATATTTTTGAGCACATTTTAAGTTCCCTATACTTTCACTTCATTTTAGAGCTTTGAAATGGGGTTAACGGGGCTTAAACGTGTCAAAAATGCATCGAAAACCAAGTTAGGGGGCTGCAGGGACCAAAACTGACATTCTGCCAAACTTCATTTGTTGCGGACCGTAAGGGTTATTTGTTACGGTGCCCAAAAAATACCCAGATGCAGCAAATCGCTTCTTGGCTGCTGTTTTCAGCTCTTAACCCCTCCAAAAGCCAAGTACAAGTGTCAAAACCCTATGGTGAGTGCTCAATTAGTTACCACAACATCTTGACAAGTGTACGGGCTAGATCATTCCCTCTTTTCCAAGAAACGATCCTAACGGTGGACCGAAAACTATAAATACCCAACCCACTTCACTTCATTTCTCACAAGAATCTGATCATTTGTGCTCTAAGTTGAAACCTTTGTTTCATACCTGAGCTATTTTGATCTAGATTAGCATTCGGGGACCCTTCGTAAGTGTTCCTTCGTTCTTTTATTGCTTTTCGAGTCCGAAAGTCAAACTTTGTTTGACTTTCTGCATTGACCAGTTTATGGTCGATGCGAAGTTCGTTTAAACTTCATAACGTGAGCGTGATCACGATGGTTATAGTCCCTAGTGACTATACCTACTGATTACCACGTTATCTAGGCTCAGTGACGAGCCGTAGTTTCGGTCAGAATACGTATTTTTGCGTATTTTGTAACCAAACTACTCTTAGGTATCACAACCGTTTGTTGTGATACCAAACCTGTTTTCTAAACTTAGTTAAGCATGATTTAACATGCTTAGCTCATCACTTTTAGTTTAGTGCTTATATAGGGTCGTAAGGTAAGCGATCTAAACAATCGCTTATACTTTCGAACCCGACCCGTTTGGTCGATCATTAGGATCCGACCAAACACTTTAGGTGACCATAGTATATAGGGAATAACCTTCCGAGGTTATACCTTATGGTCGCTTCGTTTAAGTAGTTGTATGATAGATAGTTTATATGCCTTAGGTAAATTACCAAAATACCCCTTTGATGCCAAAATTCATTTTAAACATATGTAACATAACTTTTGACATCTAAACTGATTTGACAACAATATTAGACATGTTAAGGCATATATTACTTGTCATAGGACTAGTTAGGCGTTCCGAACGCGTTTTACGCGAACGACGCGTTAAAGTAGCATAAGCTACCTAAACGGGTCGTAATGGGTCGTAAGCACTTAGGTTAGGTTTCATTATAGTATGTAGGCTTTGTTAAACCATACTACATGAGTTCCCATACTCATTTGGTTTACGATCCCTCATTCTATCCAATCCTCCGATTTAGGTCCGGGTTATTAACATAGTTACCTATATTAGGTGCCGTTTGATATCCGTGATCTCTAGCATTGTTTGGTTGTTACTCAAGGACTACTAAGCAATCTCAAGTGAGTACATAGACCCCTCTTTTACTGTTTTCCAAACGTTTTGGGGTGAAACACATGTGCCTACTTGTTACTTTCATGTTTTCCTGTTTTCACATCATATGCTTGCTATGTTTATTAGTACATTTATAGTACATAATTTCATTACATTTTATGCTATGTATGTCCATTGTGTGAATACTTAGTACATTGTTTTACTTTACATTTCTGCTATGTATGTTGACTGATAGCATGCTAGCACATTGATTTACATGACTTTTCTACTTTGTATGTTAACTTAGCATACTTAGTACATTTCTTATTCATCATATGCTACATTTTGGTATGACATTTGGTTTGTTTAAACTATACTATACATATTCTTTTGATAACCCATTTTTACATGGTTATCCGACTGTCGCAAGGCTTGGATGTATGAATTTTCACAATACCGCATAAATGTCTAATATCAGTATAGCATACATTTACTACACAAAACATAACTTTGATTTAAACCAAGTTTTACTTCAATACTTTGTTTTGTGCATTTCACATATGGTTTAGTTGATGCATTTCACTAAGCCATACATATCATTTTGGTTACACATTACATGATTTACATTTGACAAATAAGCATTTTCAACATTGGTTATACGTTGCATGATTTACATCTTGACATAGACATTTTGACATATTATTCAATACATTTGGCAATTGGTTTAAACATAGACATCTTACATTGTTGGTTTGATTAAGTGATTAAGTAACGAGGCGTGTGTAATATGATACAAGCATGGTGGATACGCCACTGGTACTTCCTATATATAAGTGTTTGTATGGTATTACATGTCGTAGCGTTATTTGAATCATTTCAGTTTGAGACATATAACATTTTATACAAATAACATATTTTTCACAAGACATTGATTTACAAACAACTTATCTTATACAAACTCATTTTACAATGGTTATTCGTTTAACCATACATTATTCTCTTATTTATACATATCATCTGATCTTATCGTTTTTCAAATGATTTACAAAACAAAGCAAATTACAAGGTTCATGACTAAACATTTTCTCAAACATAAGTCATGAAACCTATTTTCACAAAACCTATGTATCTCACAGGCATTTTTATGCTGACGTACCTATTTTCACATGTGTTTTCAGGAGATGATGCATAGGACTTAACGAGACATACTTAGGCGGGACTGTGCCTTAGTGACTTAAAACGAGACAAGAACTAGTTAATTTTTGTTATGTACTCTTTGGTTCTTGTTTAAAACAATGTAAACTTTCATGTTTGATTAATAAAAAGAAACTTCAATTGCCATGGATTTGAAACATTTATTTCTGTTACAACACTCCCCGACGTTTCCGCCACGTTTTGTATGTTCTACGTGGTCGGGGTGTGACAGAAAAGATGGTATCAGAGCCAATGGTTATAGGGAATTAGGTTATTAGTAATGCTTTGACCTAGTCTATAACCTTCTTAGGACCCTAACGCGAATTTACTTGCGTTTAGTCATAAAACAATACCGTCACCTATCCTTAGGCGACGACCACAACAAGAACATAAATTTCAAAACCTCTTTGAAAACTAATCATCTGTTCTAGGATGATTGATTACTAGGTTTTGAACCCTCTATTGTAAGGTTTTGAACCCCTTTGAGTTTTCAAAATCTCGTCAAGGTTTTGGGTTTTAATAATGTGAACACGTGCAAACTGGAAGGGTGAATGCCTGTATTCTAGGTTTTCTGTCTAGGCAAGCACTTCGTATACATCTCATCAGACGCGAGACCAGTTGTGCTTACCTGGGAATTCTTGGGATGAGTGTTCACTTATAGGCGAGCATGTCTTCGCGATACATTATGAGGACCTATTTGCTTTGATTCAGCCCTTGTGTGTCGTTTGTTTGCCTCATGGTTCAAACAAATGACCACTACCCTTGCTTTCATCAGATTTGTTTCATCTCATTCTTTTCGTCTAATTCTCTCATTCGTTTCCTTTCATGTTCTTCTCTTTTAGAATGCCTCCACGATGAGAAAATCCGGTATCTATTGACGATCTGGCAGCTGTCATTACACAGCAAATAACTGCTGCAATCCCGACCATCGTTGCCCAATGTCACCAAGCTATCAACAACAATAATGCCCTCTGCAACTTCAAGAAGTTCAACTCGGCCAAGCCATCAAAGTTTTCTGGGTCTCAAGGAGCGACTGCACTTCTGCAATGGTTCGAGAGTCTAGAAAGCACCTTCAGGCATGTTCAATGTCCAAACGAGCGAAAGGTAGATTTCACATCTAGTGTCTTTGAGAAACGAGCTCTGACGTGGTGGAACGGTGTGGTGAGAGATAGGGGTGCCGAAGTGGCACTGGCTCAAACGTGGGAAGAACTTAGAGCACTGATGATGAAGGAATTTTGTCCTCGTCACGAGATCAGGGCCTTGGAAAGGGAATTCGACGATCTTAAGCAAGACAGCGGTGAACATCGAGCATACACTGATCGATATGAGGAGCTGAGCCTGTTGTGTCCTACCATGGTTACGCCTTTGGATAAGGCGATCGAAAAATACATTGATGGTCTCCCTGACTCAGTTCAGGACATTGTTGGTCGAGGAATCGAAACCAATCGAGGAATCAAAGACCATGGATGAACAGACTGGATCCCTTGAGCGGTCAAAGAAGCAAAAGGCTTCTCAGAACTTCGCCATGGTTACTCACAATGGTCAAGCCGTCCCCAAACAACCAGCTCAACCCCGTGCTAGGAAGCCATACAATGGAACTTCACCTTTGTGCAACCGATGTAACCTTTATCATCATGTTAATGTGAAGTGCCGCGAATGCCAAATTTGTGGACGTAAAGGTCATACAGCTAAAGTTTGCGTAGCAGCAGTTGCACCAAATCAAGCTGACAACAAACCTGCTCGAGCTCGCTTTCCAGCAGGTTCTTGCTACAAGTGTGGCGAGATGGGACATTTCCGAAGAAATTGCCCAAAGCGTGCTAATGCTAATCCAGCACAGAGATGAGCATCTGATCGACTAGAAGACAACACTCTTTAGAAATAATCACATCTTATGTATTATTTTCTTTTGTTGTCAAGATCCATGAAACAATCATTATCATTGTTTATAAATAAATCCTTTATTTACATTGCAATGTATTTATGTGATTGTATGTATAAACAACATATCCCCTATATTACTGACAATCAAGGAATCGTATTCCTTAAAAAGCAAACTACCCCCAAAATTCTTCCATTTTACAATCTCTTGCGTTTTCCACAAAGATCCTAAGTACCCGTCTCTTGCAAAGAAACGAAGTACAAGGTTCAAGTTATAACTCTGTACGAATACCCCAAGTACCACTATAAATTCTTAATAGAGTACCTAAGGGTATTTCCGTATGTCCTAAATTATTGTGTATCTTAATTCGAATATTGCGTTTTCCTGAAAACGAAAATCGAATTTTTGGTAGATCATCCTATCTTCATGGATGGATTCTTGAAATGATTAAAGTGCCAAATGAAATCCACGAATTGGATTCCTGGTGTGCTTTAAGTATCCACGTCCAAAGATAACGAATTAATAACCAAGTTAAACAACTATGTGATTATGTGCTTATGTGTTTTCTTTTATGTTTTTGTGTAATCCAAGTTTTTGTTATCCAAATCCTCGTAGAATCTTCCATATCTTCGTATAAGGGATTCATAGTAGGATATCCAAAGGTGCTATACTAAATCCTCAATGGGCTTGTACGTAATAGTAAAGACCCTTGGATTATATTGTACCATTCCATAATTAGACCCCTGAGTGGTCTAGGTAAACAGATTGATCCAAAAATCTGGTTAGGAATATCATGTGATGATATAGCTGAAAGGACTCCTTGGTGGCCTAATTAAAAGGATCCTTTGTCGATCTAATTAAAAGGACCCTATGGTAGTCTAGTCACACTCATCACAGGTTTGATTTTTCCTCCCCTTCACATTACAAACAAATTGTGCGGACTATGCAAGGAATTGCGTAATTATGGATGCATACATAATTATGGAATTCAGTGCACGGAAACCACAGCTAGTTTGGTCGTGTGTATAGAAAATGACTCATTTCGTTCATTTTCGGTTCTGAAGAAGTTGTGGAAAATGACTCATTTCGTTCATTTTCGGTTCTGAAGAAGTTGTGGAAAATGACTCATTTCGTTCATTTTCGGTTCTGAAGAAGTTGTGGAAAATGACTCATTTCGTTCATTTTTGGTTCTGGAGAAGTTGTGGAAAATGACTCATTTCGTTCATTTTCGGTTCTGATGAAGTTGTGGAAAATGACTCATTTCGTTCATTTTCGGTTCTGAAGAAGTTGTGGAAAATGACTCATTTCGTTCATTTTCGGTTCTGAAGAAGTTATGGAAAATGACTCATTTCGTTCATTTTCGGTTCTGAAGAAGTTGTGGAAAATGACTCATTTCGTTCATTTTCAGTTCTGATGAAGTTGTGGAAAATGACTCATTTCGTTCATTTTCGGTTCTGAAGAAGTTGTGGAAAATGACTCATTTCGTTCATTTTCGGTTCTGAAGAAGTTGTGGAAAATGACTCATTTCGTTCATTTTCGTTTCTGAAGAGGTTGTGGAAAATGACTCATTTCGTTCTTTTTCGTTTCTGAAGAATGCCTGTTGAAAATAACTCCGTTCATTTTTCATTTCTGAAAAATGTCCGTTAAAGAGAAATAACAGGATTATGCCTTGCTTATCTTTGATGGTTACTTAACACAAAGCCACAAATAGACTCCTACGAATTAATTTCGGGACGAAATTTCCTAAAGTAGGGGAGACTGTAACACCTGTGTCACTGCGACCATCAAAAAAATACCAAAATCCAATGAAATATTGTATTTCATACTTTGGACTTGTATAAATATGGGTATCTTTTGCACATATCAACTCTTGTTCGATTTCTAGCTTTAAATCGCTTTCTGGAAGGTTATACGCGCACTGATGCGTAAATATAACCAGTTTAATGCAACGAACACTCCGGAATAGTGAAATAGGCTTAACATACCTTAAGTAACCTTTACATAACTTAGAAATAAGTTTTGAAGGCTCTGGTATGGCAAAATCTAGTTTATTCGCTTGCAGGGACTAAACTTGACAAACTGCGAAAGTATGCCAATTTGAACTGTAACGAACATTCCGGAACATGACCATAAGTTAAACACACCTCAAAAATCCTTGACATAGCTTAGAAATAGGCTTTGAGGGGTTCGGTGTGCTAAAATAAATTTTGGGTCATTCAGGGACTAAAAGTGTCAAAAAGTGCACAAGTTTGCACTTTCGCGCATAACTCCCGTTCTGAATACATCCGGACATCCAAAAATTTATGTAAGCACTAAAATATTTTATTTTAGTGTTTGGCATAAGAAAAATCCATTCGTCGCGTCATTTGGATCGTTTTTCGCGCTTATGCGCATTCCGTCGTAATTAACCGAACAACGCGATTGTACGGCTAAACGAACCGACATCCGATATATTTTTGAGCACATTTTAAGTTCCCTATACTTTAACTTCATTTTAGAGCTTTGAAATGGGGTTAACGGGGCTTAAACGTGTCAAAAATGCATCGAAAACCAAGTTAGGGGGCTGCAGGGACCAAAACTGACATTCTGCCAAACTTCATTTGTTGCGGACCGTAAGGGTTATTTGTTACGGTGCGCAACAAATGCCCAGATGCAGCAAATCATTTCTTGGCTGCTGTTTTCAGCTCTTAACCCCTCCAAAAGCCAAGTACAAGTGTTAAAACCCTATGGTGGGTGCCCAATTAGTTACCACAACATCTTGACAAGTGTACGGGCTAGATCATTCCCTCTTTTCCAAGAAACGATCCTAACGGTGGACCGAAAACTATAAATACCCAACCCACTTCACTTCATTTCTCACAAGAATCTGATCATTTGTGCTCTAAGTTGAAACCTTTGTTTCATACCTGAGCTATTTTGATCTAGATTAGCATTCGGGGACCCTTCGTAAGTGTTCCTTCGTTCTTTTATTGCTTTTCGAGTCCGAAAGTCAAACTTTGTTTGACTTTCTGCATTGACCAGTTTATGGTCGATGCGAAGTTCGTTTGAACTTCATAACGTGAGCGTGATCACGATGGTTATAGTCCCTAGTGACTATACCTACTGATTACCACGTTATCTAGGCTCAGTGACGAGCCGTAGTTTCAGTCAGAATACGTATTCTTGCGTATTTTGTAACCAAACTACTCTTAGGTATCACAACCGTTTGTTGTGATACCAAACCTGTTTTCTAAACTTAGTTAAGCATGATTTAACATGCTTAGCTCGTCACTTTTAGTTTAGTGCTTATATTGGGTCGTAAGGTAAGCGATCTAAACAATCGCTTATACTTTCAAACCCGACCCGTTTGGTCGATCATTAGGATCCGACCAAACACTTTAGGTGACCATAGTATATAGGGAATAACCTTCCGAGGTTATACCTTATGGTCGCTTCGTTTAAGTAGTTGTATGATAGATAGTTTATATGCCTTAGGTAAATTACCAAAATACCCCTTTGATGCCAAAATTCATTTTAAACATATGTAACATAACTTTTGACATCTAAACTGATTTGACAACAATATTAGACATGTTAAGGTATATATTACTTGTCATAGGACTAGTTAGGCGTTCCGAACGCGTTTTACGCGAACGACGCGTTAAAGTAGCATAAGCTACCTAAACGGGTCGTAATGGGTCGTAAGCACTTAGGTTAGGTTTCATTATAGTATGTAGGCTTTGTTAAACCATACTACATGAGTTCCCATACTCATTTGGTTTACGATCCCTCATTCTATCCAATCCTCCGATTTAGGTCCGGGTTATTAACATAGTTACCTATATTAGGTGCCGTTTGATATCCGTGATCTCTAGCATTGTTTGGTTGTTACTCAAGGACTACTAAGCAATCTCAAGTGAGTACATAGACCCCTCTTTTACTGTTTTCCAAACGTTTTGGGGTGAAACACATGTGCCTACTTGTTACTTTCATGTTTTCCTGTTTTCACATCATATGCTTGCTATGTTTATTAGTACATTTATAGTACATAATTTCATTACATTTTATGCTATGTATGTCCATTGTGTGCATACTTAGTACATTGTTTTACTTTACATTTCTGCTATGTATGTTGACTGATAGCATGCTAGCACATTGATTTACATGACTTTTCTACTTTGTATGTTAACTTAGCATACTTAGTACATTTCTTATTCATCATATGCTACATTTTGGTATGACATTTGGTTTGTTTAAACTATACTATACATATTCTTTTGATAACCCATTTTTACATGGTTATCCGACTGTCGCAAGGCTTGGATGTATGAATTTTCACAATACCGCATAAATGTCTAATATCAGTATAGCATACATTTACTACACAAAACATAACTTTGATTTAAACCAAGTTTTACTTCAATACTTTGTTTTGTGCATTTCACATATGGTTTAGTTGATGCATTTCACTAAGCCATACATATCATTTTGGTTACACATTACATGATTTACATTTGACAAATAAGCATTTTCAACATTGGTTATACGTTGCATGATTTACATCTTGACATAGACATTTTGACATATTATTCAATACATTTAGCAATTGGTTTAAACATAGACATCTTACATTGTTGGTTTGATTAAGTGATTAAGTAACGAGGCGTGTGTAATATGATACAAGCATGGTGGATACACCGCTGGTACTTCCTATATATAAGTGTTTGTATGGTATTACATGTCGTAGCGTTATTTGAATCATTTCAGTTTGAGACATACAACATTTTATACAAATAATATACTTTTCACAAGACATTGATTTACAAACAACTTATCTTATACAAACTCATTTTACAATGGTTATTCGTTTAACCATACATTATTCTCTTATTTATACATATCATCTGATCTTATCGTTTTTCAAATGATTTACAAAACAAAGCAAATTACAAGGTTCATGACTAAACATTTTCTCAAACATCAGTCATGAAACCTATTTTCACAAAACCTATGTATCTCACAGGCATTTTTATGCTGACGTACCTATTTTCACATGTGTTTTCAGGAGATGATGCATATGACTTAACGAGACATACTTAGGCGGGACTGTGCCTTAGTGACTTAAAACGAGACAAGAACTAGTTAATTTTTGTTATGTACTCTTTGGTTCTTGTTTAAAACAATGTAAACTTTCATGTTTGATTAATAAAACGAAACTTCAATTGCCATGGATTTGAAACATTTATTTCTGTTACAACACTCCCCGACGTTTCCGCCACGTTTTGTATGTTCTACGTGGTCGGGGTATGACATAGTGTGAAGCCAATAAAAGCCAGCTGGAGAGCACTGAAGGCTTAGAAAAATGGCCATAAAAGTTACCTAATTAAAAAGGAGAATTGTTTTCAATCATTAGGGTTATTCCCTATAAAAATGAAAATCGGGTTTTGTCCCACTTGTTATTATAAACATATTATCAGAAAAGCTTGGGTTTTATCCCATTTATCTATTTTAAACGTTTTTGGTGTTTAACTCTGATAACAATATTTCCTAACTACGGTCCTGAGGAAAACTTTCCGCTACCAAATTAATAAACACCAATACCATCTGACTGGCTCACGGCTCCCGCTCCCAGGGTGAGTCGGGGGCTGTGACAGGAGGTGGTATCAGAGATATGCCACTGGATTAAGCCCTTTAGGTGTTCTTCCAATAGCTAAACCTTAAACATTTGTGTTAGGAAATTAATATCTTATGTGTTATTCTGTAAACATAAAATCTTATGATTTTTATGTCATTCAACAAATTTTGAATTCCCAATATGTCTTACCCATATTTGTATCTTACAGTTATGCTGTATTATATATAAATAATATATATTAATAATAACATGTCTTAGTAAATTTTGTGATATCTTATATATCTATCATATCCTTATGTATATGTAGGAACATAATGCAATATAAATTTTATAACAATAATACAATGTTAATATTAATATTTTAATATTAATATAAGATAAATACAATTCAGAGATGATACTTTGAAAATGTCATAATATAAATATTTAGATAATATATATTATACCTAAATGATTTTATATCATTTAAAATTCTCATTCGTATCTTACAGTATGTTAGGCTATAAAAAAATAAAAAGGGGATATATTCATAATATAATATTCAATCTTGTGATATATATCATATCCACAAATTTATGTGAATGAAATTCAAAATAAATTATAATAATATTATGATATTGATATTAATATCTTAATCAAAGATATAAAATAACACCCTTAGATATGATATCACTGATAATTAACATACTAGAGAAAATTTGATAAGTTACGTAATATTCAGTCAATATTGATGATAATTAACATACTAGAGAAAACTTTTATACACAAACGCTTTCTAATAAAAGTCTTTAATATATAATGTTATTATATATATATATATATATATATATCATTAATATTAATATAATACACTAAACTAAAATATTATTAAATTCTGTTTTAAAATTTAAAACTAATAATAATAATTATTTTGGAAGAATAAAATATTCTCAGTAACAAAATAGAAATTTTTGGCTCTTGAATAAAGTTATGTTAAAAGGATTTTATAAAACATAATTTTTAATTTAATTTATACAGTTAATGAACAAGAATTATTACAGTTCGCAATCCATAAGTTTGACGATTCTAAAATTTAAGCTCATATACATATACAATGGAAGATATAAAATATTTTACAAAAAACAAACTGTACCTATGAAACAGGAATATGTACACCAACTTAGTATTGTGTAATTAAAGGAATTTAATACATAATACCCATATATCAACAGGAAATAGCTTAAACCTATTTCTTAAATTATATGTAAGTCAGATATATATATATATATATATATATATATATATATATATTATATATATATATAATTTGTATTAATGATATTTCATCCATAAAATACAAATATGTACTTACTATATGGTTTAAAATATGTACATATATATGTCAAGAAGAAACAATTTTTATCACTTGATAAATTTAATTCATTTCTTAAACTATATTTAAAGTCATATGTATATGTATATGTATTCTGATATGAGAACGATACTTAATATATTAAGAATAAAAAACTCTAGACTTTGTATTATCTATTTTGATTCTTTAATAAATAGTTATAATAAATTAAGAATTTGAATCAAGTTCTAAGTATGTTATAACCAAAATGAGTCAACCTATCAGTTAAAGATTAAATTGTCCTAAAAGAATCCAGAAAATTTAATTCATTCCTTTTGACGAATTTCTTTCCTCTCCAAGATATTATGTTCAATAAATTTAAATTTATTTTGTTAATATAAAGGAATAAACAAAGTTATGGGAATAAACAGGATAACTAATACAATTAGTTATGTAAACTGGATTCTTATAAATTAGTATTGTATGTATATTACAGAAAATTTTAAAATTTTATATTTATACGCGAGATACAAATTTCTTGATAATATATACAATATAATAATCAAATACCTTCTGCATAAAAATAAACTTTTATATATGACTGAAGGAACAAATCTACGTGTTTACCCAGAATCTCTCCAAATGATTTTTCGAACCATTAACCGCATTTAACCCAAAAGAAACTCTAAAGACACCCATATTAGCACCAAGGGAACGATGGCAAAACCAATAACGGAGAATCTCATAATTTTCTATAAACCTTTAATTCTAGCCACAGTCACAACCACAACCACAACTTCCACCAAACATCCCGAATGTTTATCCAATTAAGAGCCCTAAGAATATAAGCTAAGCTGAGAAAATATAAAGCTATTATTAGTAAAACACCGAGCCCATAATCCAGAATAACAGCTCGTCTGTAACTACGATAAACGAAAATAACACATAATATATTATATGTATATATATACTTCCCTTATATTTTGCTGAAACATATATAGTGAAGGAGGATGCTGAATATATATATATATATATAGAAAAAGTATATCGTACATTACGGCTTAACGTACTTCACGTACAACAACATGCGTAATTTGTTCAATAACACGCGTGATTAATGTTTTCAATATGCGTGATTATTGTGTTTCAACATGCATGATTTTAGATTTTTGAGTTATAACGTGCGTTATTTTAAAATGAACGTGCGTTATTTTAAAATGAACGTGCGTAATTACCTGTCGTACGTGATGTATGTTAAGCCGTAATGTACGTTAACCTTCCTCTATATATATATATATATATATCAGCTAACGCATAATAATAATAGATATAATTATAAGTGTGCTAATGTAATGTGAGCAACAAAACATATCTGAATGATTGTTTAGTTCTGTGACATTAATATCTGGAAATAATTGTAATTCAGATGTCAAAGGAAACCGCATGTAATCGGGAAATACATGCTAGTAATGAAAATTCTTTGGATAGGAACACTATAGAAAATATAATAGCTCAAGGAATATCGAATGCCATACCTTCGATCATTGAGGCTATTAAGATTTCTGTGCCTATAAACGAGAATCCTACTATACACTGTAGGCATACTCATCACTTCAAACCTAACCCTAGTATCAAGGGAGGTCATGATATTCGTATCAGAACTCCATCTTCCAAACGAAAGAAAACCACAACCTATAGCTACTCTTATAAGGAATTCCACTCCGACAAATCATGTAAGGACAAAAGAATGGAATCAGCAATCGCACAGCCTACCTGCAATAACAAGAAGCACGCAAGAAAACACCATTCTAAGAAGACACTTCGCTGTAACTTCTGTAAGAAGACTGGACATACAGAGGAAGAATGTAGAAGGAAAACTAATGTGTGTTACAAATGCAGAGGACCAGGTCACATCCGTCCCTACTGCCCGAAACTATTTAAGGCAACCGACAACGAGGATAGAAACCTAAATAAAGTTAAGGAGAACACATAAATACAACACCGGAGACAACCGCGAACTTTTAAAATAAGCACCCTTATATTTAAGTACTAGTTGACTTTTGTTTCCAATCAAAATTTCATCAATAAAAGGTCTTTAATTTTTTATATAGAGCCAACTCTCATTTGTCTCATCTCTTGACAAATTCCTGTGTCATACGTGCATTGCTTGTCAGACATATGAATTCACTTCAAAAGATCATTTATTCATGAGGTTTAATAAATATTTCGTAATACTCATTCTGATAATCTATATGATTACATAATGTTGACTTTTGATAATCAAGTCAACAAAATTCTTAGAAAACTCCTTTTTCTTTTCAAAAGTTACTTACCGGATTTTTATTGAAACCATTTCTTGTCAATACATATGTCCATTGTTGGAATATGTCCAAATCAAGCTCAATTTTTTGAACTTGTTCACAATATACATTCATTTCAAAATCCCATATGATAAATTGAAATCATCATATTCAAGGTAATGTCATTGTTGAAATCATAGTAAACTTGTTTAAAGTCTTCGATTTCGATGTTTCATTTGTTAAAACACGACACCTTGCGGTGGCAATTTCTTTAAAACTTGGACTCATTTCATTTTCACACATGAGGTACGAATTTATCTATTTATTGATTCATTTTCCTAAACCAGTCTTAATACAATTTTGTGTTAAGATAAAGGTACCTAAATTCTTATTCCAACGTACCTCCAACATTTCTTTCATCTTTGAATTGATCATACAATATTCATTTCTTTCTTCATTATTGAACATCCTATCTTTTGAATATCCAGATTCATTCATTTGAAACTTTCAGCTAATTTCGAGAATGGTGAATTCATTCGGTCACCGCAATCATTGAATTCTTTCAATCATTCCAACACCTTGCGGTGTTTGTATAAATTGATAGCCTGTAGTAAACCCTAATCATATCAATTCATACGTCATTCGTTTGACTCATCATTCAAGTAGACAATTATGTATTAAGACCATGATATACTAACTTCTATTGTATTGTCCGGTGTATCCTTTCCATTTAAATAAATGTCACTGATTTCTGGTTTGATTATTGACAAATCATTTTTTCATACTTCTATCTTCAATTGAGATTATTGACTCAGAGTTCTTTTTAAACGAACAAAGTAAGTTCTCTTTTGGCATTGAATCCTATTGTCCCTAAAAGTCGTTTACATTCGATTCATATGTTAGGCTATAAAAAATAAAAAGGGGATATATTCATAATATAATATTCAATCTTGTGATATATATCATATCCACATATTTATGTGAATGCAATTCAAAATAAATTATAATAATATTATGATATTGATATTAATATCTTAATCAAAGATATAAAATAACACCCTTAGTATGATATCACTGATAATTAACATACTAGAGAAAATTTGATAAGTTACGTAATATTCAGTCAATATTGATGATAATTAACATACTACATAAATCTTTTATACACAAACGCTTTCTAAGAAAAGTCTTTAATATATACTGTTATATATATATATATATCATCATTAATATTAATATAATACACTAAACTAAAATATTATTAAATTCTGTTGTAAAATTTAAAACTAATAATTATAATTATTTTGGAAGAATAAAATATTCTCAGTAACAAAATAGAAATTTTTGGCTCTTGAATAAAGTTATGTTAAAAGGATTTTATAAAACATAATTCTTAATTTAATTTATACAGTTAATGAACAAGAATTTTTACAGTTCGTAATCCATAAGTTTGACGATTCTAAAATTTAAGCTCATATACATATACAATGGAAGATATAAAATATTTTACAAAAAAAAAAAAACTGTACCTATGAAACAGGAATATGTACACCAACTTAGTATTGTGTAATTAAATGAATTTAATACATAATACCCATATATCAATTGGAAATAGCTTAAACCTATTTCTTAAATTATATGTAAGTCAGATATATATATATATATATATATAATTTGTATTAATGATATTTCATCCATAAGATACAAATATGTACTTACTATATGGTTTAAAATATGTACATACATATCTCAAGAAGAAACAATTTTTATCACTTGATAAATTTAATTCATTTCTTAAACTATATTTAAAGTCATATGTGTGACAACCCTCAAAATTACAGGTACTGTAATTAATTTTAATTACGTACTTAATGACTGTGCTTGATTACAACTGACAATTTAAACTGCTCTATGATTTTTATATCGTACATACACATGCATCATATTTTATACAGTCACTCCATTTATTACACACAAGCTTTAGTGATAAAATTGATGCACAAAACACAGTTAGCACAGTGAACGGATAACTCAGAAACATGCTGACAATGCTAACACATAGACAAACAATAGGTTGAGGGACCTATTCGACATTCTTTGAAACTTGCTTAAAGTTATTACTTTAATTTCGAGGACTAAAACCGTCATTATTTGAAAGTACAAAGTTTAGGGACTAAATTATCATTTCCGAAACTATATAAATAAGAGGGTTAAAGTGCAATTATTTCAAACTACAAGTTTAGGGTTCTTTTGGTAATTTTTGAAACTTATTTATAAAGAAAATTAATATATATATTTTGTTTTAAAAGTACAAGGTTCAATTGGTCATTCTTTCAAACTTAAACTATAGGGACTAAAGTTGATCTTCTTAAACTCCTTTTAACTAAATATCCTAACCTAGTTAAAGGATTTCTTCTTTAAAGCTTAACTCAGTTAACTCATTTAACTGAAATATGTTAACTGAGTTAGTTCTCATATAATGAATCCTTCTTCAAAACTTAACCCAGTTAGTTAAACTAACTGACTATTACAGGGACTATTTGTGACATTTTCTGAAACTTCAGGGACCATAGTTGCATATTTTCAAAACTTCAGGGTCTGTTTTGAATCTTTTTCGAAAGTTCAGGGGCTGATTTTGTAAATTTCTGAAACTTGAGGGACTGTTTTTGTATAAAATGAAACTTGAGGGGCCAAAGTGTAAATATTTCTAAATTAATCAAAAAAATGACCTTTGACCCGGTCATAGATGAGACTCGAACCCGGGTACACCCAATCAACAAACAACAAGACAACCAACTGGGCTGCATGACTGATGTGTTATGTTTTAGATTGTTTAATATACATATTGACTTTAGAATAAACCTGAATTATATATACAGCTACGGGATTTCGCCAAAAACATACCAAAACTCGATTTTAATCCATTATTTCCACCTGTAAAGCTACCCACATGATTCCTAACCTAACCCAACAAATCCCAATAATTCAAACGACACAAAATCGTGCATTAACCACTATAAACGGAACTTTTTATAAAGAATTTTTATAAAAATTAAAGTGGATCTAAACCACTATTATATGTCGAATTCAGTTGGAATTGATGTATTATTTAAAGTCCCTGAACCCATACGAAACTCTCACACCTTTCAAACTACACAAAACACTTTCTGGTTCATGTCTGTAAGTTGTCGCCGGAGCTAATCGCCGGATTTAGCCGGAACCGCACCTCCGATCGATACCGGATCGATTTTAGTTGTCCAATCGGTATGGTATTACTCTTTTAACATTCCTGTAAATTTAATTTGAATATGGTTCAGTTTTGATCGAGAAATCGGGCCTGTTGACTTTCGTTGACCAGTTTTGAGGAAGAAGATGAATAGTAGTTTTATTTAATTCCTTTTATTTAACATATTTTTCAATAATTCATATTAAATTGATTTTAATCAGTTTAAGTCCGAAAATTTTATCTGATATACTTTAATTACTGATTCATTTATTAAAAATATTTTGTTAGTCAAAATGTTTATAAAACTATTTTTTATAAATTAAAAATAGTTTAATCTTTGCAAAATTATAATAAATCGATTTTTATGAGTTAATTACTGAAATTTTTACACAAATTATTTCAAGAAATAATCTTTACAAAAATAATACTGTTGCTCGTATTTTATATAAATTTGATATTTATATAAATAAATCAGTATTTATACTTATTTATATAGTTTAATTTAATGTAATTAAATTATATAACTATATGATTTTGATCCAAAATTATTCTTATGACAAAATATGCATTATTCTGAATTTATATAAATTTAGAATCTGAATTTTTATTATGTTTAATTATTTAGATAATTAAACTTATATAAACTTATTTATTGTTATCATAATCATTTTAATTCATTTTATTTATTTAAAATGATTCAAAGGCCATAATAATTATTTTAAATCAGTAATATTCAAGTTCAAATAATTAAAAATGTGATTTTAATTATTCTGATTTAAATTAATTATTTTTGATAATTAGTTATATAATTATCACATTATTTCTTTTAGACAAAACACTACCGAATCCTATAGATTTAGGATCTCCGCTCATTCGATTAAACATTATTGTTGATACATATTCCATATTATTGCATGTTCAATCAATTAGAGTGACGTGGAATATTATTCCCAAGAACTCTCACATTAGCATATTTATTTGGACTTACTCAAAATCAAGGTGAGTTCATGTCCCCCTTTTCTCTTAACTGTTTTCAGTTTTATACTTCGGGGGTGGAATACATGTTACAAATATTACAATGTTTACAAATGATATAATAACAAGAAACACTCTTGGTGAGAACGAGTACCAAGTATGATGAAATTTGAGAATACAAAAATACAAAAAGCACTCTTGGTGAGAACGAGTACCAAGTATGTTACAACTATTACAGACATTTTTATACATGGTATGGTTAGCTTAAGGAGGGTTAGGACGTACAGATCATGTGAGTGGGTAGGCGGGAACTTGAGGCCATTAATCCTCATTGTAGGACCGAGGGACAGGAGCGATAGATCTATTTGGGTGTAGCGAGCCCATCTCCTGAGTCCACAGTACGGACCATGGGGTGACTTTGAGCCCGACGCACAAATTTGCTAGGTTTGAGTCTTCCTACTGCATTTCACACATATCAATGGCCTTGCAAACCATTGGTGATCTCTTTATTTCCTTATTGCTACATACCAGGGACTTTCATACACTGTTTACAAAGGATTATACACACATCGTTACAAAGGGACATTTATACACACAAGACATATTTTAAAGGCTTATACACACAGACTTACACATGAACTCGCTCAACAATTTTTGTTGATTTTTCCAACTTACATGTATTTCAGGGAACTAGCAGGATCTGGCAGGGTATGCATGTGTCTAGCTGCGTTGGATAAATAGATGTCATCCAAAGTTGTGAAGTTTGAGAAGTGTAACCTATTCCTGGACGGGTTACATATCTCTAAACCTCGTCTTATTTAAAGTCTTTTGGTGTCCTATGAAAATGTTTTAAATAATTTGTGGTTTGTAACTTATTTCAAATGTCGATGTTTCTAAACAATGATATTGTGGTATTTTCTCACTACTTTTAATGGATGAACATCTCGTATTCTTATCATATAGCATTGTTGTGATTGTTGCTATGGTATTAAGAAGTCACACCAAATAAACCCACGCTTCCGCAAAAGCCAGGGTGTGACAGCTTGGTATCAGAGCCTCGATCATAGCGAACTAGGATTCATTCTCGAGTCTAGACTATGATCACTAGGGCTCTCACGAAAATGTTTTCAAACATTTTTTTTTACAATTGCATACACTAAACGTCCAGATCCAGGGCACAAACATTTTTACAAACAAAAGGCACAGATACACATTTCCAAAAATTTATATTTCAGTCTTAGAGACTGAGGGAGTACAGCCTTAGAGGCTGGGGAGGTTCAGTCTTAGAGACTGAGGGATTCAATCTTAGAGATTGGGGATGTTTAGTCTTAGAGACTGGGAGGTTTGGTCTTAGAGGCCAGGGAGCTAGTTTGAGAAACTAGGGAGTTAGTCTTAGAGACTGGGTGGGATAATCTTGGGAAGACTAGGATGATTACTTACTTACATTGATTGTGACTTACATGCGTTGTTGGATTATTTTATGCTATGACATGGGATGTTATGAGTTATTGTGTTCTTACATACGCATATTACCTACTTACTATACTATGCTATGACACTGGTGTCGATTATAGTTTTGTATCACTAGAATTTAAGAAAATACTTAGGTTAACTGCTAGTAAGTTAGACATTCCGTACTCAATTGAACTGGCTAATGAGAAGCTAGTGGAAACGAATGAAGTCATCAGAGGATGCGTGATAAAGCTGGGAGAAAACGAGCTTACATTAGACCTACTGCCAGTCAAGTTAGGAAGCCTCGATGTGGTAGTAGGGATGGATTGGTTGTCAAGCAACAGATCCATGGTTATAGGGATTTAGGTTATTAGAAATTACTTTTGACCTAGACTATAACTACCTAGGACAATTTTCCATTAGCAAACTCTTCCGTTATCTTTGCTTTTGACTATCCTTATCTTTTGTAAACAATGCCTTGTCACCACAGACCTCATCTTTAGACTTTGCAAATGCTCATCACCAATCCTTAGGTGGTTATTTTCAAAATCTCTTCTGATTTTTAAATTCTCATCAAAGTCTTGGGCTCTAATAACGAACTCGTGCAATCTGGAAGGGTGGATGCCTGTATTCTGAGTTTTCTGTCTAGGCAAGCACTTCGTATAAATCTCATCAGACACGAGACCAGTTGTTCTTACCTGGGGATTCTTGGGATAAGTATCCACTTATAGGCTAAAGCATGACTTCATCAAGTTATAAGAACCCAACTACTTGTCATTGATGTCATTTATTCGTGGAATAAATGATATCCATCTTGTTACGTGTTTTTCTTTGATCCTCATTGATTTTATGAAACTACATTACCCCATTATGAAATCACTATAATCTTTCCTTCAGAAAATGCCTCCATGACGAAACACACGTTTGCTTACCTGGGAACTACCGATGAGAGTACAGTATGCCTATCGGCTCAAGGCATGTTACCCTAATTCAAAAGGATTTTTTTTTCTTTTCTCCGTTTCAGAACAATCCAAGTTTTTATCGATCTACGTTGTACTACTATCAATTTATTACGATACGATTCCCTCTTTTTCAAAGTTTCAAAATTTTCTCGAGACCATACCTGTCAGATTCAAATTTTCAAACTAGCTGCAGAACGTAGCATGGAAGCACTAACCGATCACATGGTGTGATCCGGAATCTCCTTATCTATATAAGAAACTCACTACACGAGCTAATCTACACAAGAACTACAAACTTCTGATATAACTCAACTCATACCCAAACCTTTCTTAGTTCAACAAAACCCCATATCCAAATGACAAATCTCCCAACAGCATATGCTGAATCTTCAAATGCAGCAAAAATTCATCCTTTCCTTCAGTTTACTACTTTACACTATCAAGAGAGGTATCAAAAACTCAAGTATAAAGAAGTTCTTGCTATTAGCAGTATTGATTGGCAACGAATAGGAATGTATGATTTCAGTGGGTTGCTGGCAAGATCACTACAACCTAATACACCTTGGCGCCGTTTCTTCGACATCCTAGAACCATCATATGATGAATTAGTGTATGAGTTCTCGTCCACTTTCTATTACAAATCTAATGAAAATCTTACCAATGAATCCATTCATTTTCAACTTTGTGGGCAACTTCATACTATGTCATTAACAGAATTCGCAGTTCATCTGGGCATATATACAGATGAAGAAGTCAAACAACCCATTTTTACGGAGGCATCAACATCTGGTTCCTCCGTGAATATGGTAAATTATTGGCAATACCATTCATTAAAAGAATGGTGTATCAACAATAATTCTACAAGCTTCATAGACCCTTGTTATCAATATATGCACCGTGTTTTAGCCCACACTATCACGGGGCGCAAACATAATCTACACAGGGTTAAAACAATCGAACTTTTCTATTTGTATAGTATTTTTGAGCAAGTTCCCTGTAATATTGCCCACGAACTTGCTGAATATTTTTCTAGTCAACATTCAAATCCTCTGAGAAGTCTCATGGGAGGGTCTTACATTACAAAAATAGCACAATCATTAGGTGTCTTAAGTGATCAGATTATCCAGGGATTATCTCCACCAAAGGCACATGGGATTGTAAATCCTTACACCATGAGGCTAACCTCTTTTCATATTGGTACACTAACACAATCATCACAGTTGGAGGGAGCTCCAGTTATCTTAGAGAATACCTTCCCACAAAATTTACAACAATCATTTTTGCAGTTTCCTCAACCGTCTTTTTATCGGTTTGATATGCAACCACTGCTGCCATACATACAAGAACCTATTGCAACTAACTTACCCCAACCTTTAATACCGAACGTCTTACCAAGCTTCCCACCGTTACCTTTCGAGGAAAATTCAATGATACAAGGAACTTGGTTTGATGAAAACATGGTGACTCGAGAGCAGTTAGAATCAGAACCCTTTTTGCAAGCACCATTAATGCCACATTCTTTCCAGTCACTGTTGAACGAAGTAGAACAACTGCCACCAACTGATATGGCAGGCCCAAGTACAATGCCTCAAATGAATCTACCTCCAGATTCATTGGGAGACGAAGTGACTAGGTTAAACAATCAAGTTCAAAATTTGTCTCAACAAATAAGATGGTTGACAGAAAGAAATCAATGGTTGGAAAGCATGCTGATACAAATAACTAATCATATGCAACTGCCTCTACCACTTCCACCACCTTATAATCCTGAATTTGATCCATTACATAATTTATTTCAAATGTAAATTTGTTCAATAGATTGTCAAACAAACAATGCTATCATTGCTAATGTGAAATACGTTTTGATTAAGTTGATGTTATGTTATATTGATGCTTGTTTGATTTAAACAAATTTTATTTGTTTCCTCACTTAACTAGAAGTGCTATGTGGACCATGCAACGAAACGCGTAATTTTGGGTGCACACTTAATTACGGGGTTCGATGCATGAGAATCATAGTAAGCCTTGTTAAGTAAGGTGGCATATAAAAACATTATGTGGTTATGTGATTATCCATTATCTGCTCATTTGTACACACGATTGTTTGCATAATGTTTACATTACAAATCCAGCATAACATAGTGCCATGCAAAATAATTTCTATACAATGATAATTTCCTCAAAATTATCAGCACCAAACAATGACTTGCTTATATTGTTAATCATTACAATTCCATTCTATGATCTCTTTCGAATAAATTTCGGGACGAAATTTTCTTAACGGGGGGAGAATGTGACAACCCTCATAATTACAGGTACTGTAATTAATTTTAATTACGTACTTAATGACTGTGCTTGATTACAACTGACAATTTAAACTGCTCTATGATTTTTATATCGTACATACACATGCATCATATTTTATACAGTCACTCCATTTATTACACACAAGCTTTAGTGATAAAATTGACGCACAAAACACAGTTAGCACAGTGAACGGATAACTCAGAAACATGCTGACAATGCTAACACATAGACAAACAATAGGTTGAGGGACCTATTCGACATTCTTTGAAACTTGCTTAAAGTTATTACTTTAATTTCGAGGACTAAAACCGTCATTATTTGAAAGTACAAAGTTTAGGGACTAAATTGTCATTTCCGAAACTATATAAATAAGAGGGTTAAAGTGCAATTATTTCAAACTACAAGTTTAGGGTTCTTTTGGTAATTTTTGAAACTTATTTATAAAGAAAATTAATATATATATTTTGTTTTAAAAGTACAAGGTTCAATTGGTCATTCTTTCAAACTTAAACTATAGGGACTAAAGTTGATCTTCTTAAACTCCTTTTAACTAAATATCCTAACCTAGTTAAAGGATTTCTTCTTTAAAGCTTAACTCAGTTAACTCATTTAACTGAAATATGTTAACTGAGTTAGTTCTCATATAATGAATCCTTCTTCAAAACTTAACCCAGTTAGTTAAACTAACTGACTATTACAGGGACTATTTGTGACATTTTCTGAAACTTTAGGGACCATAGTTGCATATTTTCAAAACTTCAGGGTCTGTTTTGAATCTTTTTCGAAAGTTCAGGGGCTGATTTTGTAAATTTCTGAAACTTGAGGGACTGTTTTTGTATAAAATGAAACTTGAGGGGCTAAAGTGTAAATATTTCAAAAATTAATCAAAAAATGACCTTTGAACCGGTCATAGATGAGACTCGAACCCGGGTACACCCAATCAACAAACAACAAGACAACCAACTGGGCTGCATGACTGATGTGTTATGTTTTAGATTGTTTAATATACATATTGACTTTAGAATAAACCTGAATTATATATACAGCAACAGCAGCTACGGGATTTCGCCAAAAACATACCAAAACTCGATTTTAATCCATTATTTCCACCTGTAAAGCTACCCACATGATTCCTAACCTAACCCAACAAATCCCAATAATTCAAACGACACAAAATCGTGCATTAACCACTATAAACGGAACTTTTTATAAAGAATTTTTATAAAAATTAAAGTGGATCTAAACCACTATTATATGTCGAATTCAGTTGGAATTGATGTATTATTTAAAGTCCCTGAACCCATACGAAACTCTCACACCTTTCAAACTACACAAAACACTTTCTGGTTCATGTCTGTAAGTTGTCGCCGGAGCTAATCCCCGGATTTAGCCGGAACCGCACCTCCGATCGATACCGGATCGATTTTAGTTGTCCAATCGGTATGGTATTACTCTTTTAACATTCCTGTAAATTTAATTTGAATATGGTTCAGTTTTGATCGAGAAATCGGGCCTGTTGACTTTCGTTGACCAGTTTTGAGGAAGAAGATGAATAGTAGTTTTATTTAATTCCTTTTATTTAACATATTTTTCAATAATTCATATTAAATTGATTTTAATCAGTTTAAGTCTGAAAATTTTATCTGATATACTTTAATTACTGATTCATTTATTAAAAATATTTTGTTAGTCAAAATGTTTATAAAACTATTTTTTATAAATTAAAAATAGTTTAATCTTTGCAAAATTATAATAAATCGATTTTTATGAGTTAATTACTGAAATTTTTACACAAATTATTTCAAGAAATAATCTTTACAAAAATAATACTGTTGCTCGTATTTTATATAAATTTGATATTTATATAAATAAATCAGTATTTATACTTATTTATATAGTTTAATTTAATGTAATTAAATTATATAACTATATGATTTTGATCCAAAATTATTCTTATGACAAAATATGCATTATTCTGAATTTATATAAATTTAGAATCTGAATTTTTATTATGTTTAATTATTTAGATAATTAAACTTATATAAACTTATTTATTGTTATCATAATCATTTTAATTCATTTTATTTATTTAAAATGATTCAAAGGCCATAATAATTATTTTAAATCAGTAATATTCAAGTTCAAATAATTAAAAATGTGATTTTAATTATTCTGATTTAAATTAATTATTTTTGATAATTAGTTATATAATTATCACATTATTTCTTTTAGACAAAACACTACCGAATCCTATAGATTTAGGATCTCCGCTCATTCGATTAAACATTATTGTTGATACATATTCCATATTATTGCATGTTCAATCAATTAGAGTGACGTGGAATATTATTCCCAAGAACTCTCACATTAGCATATTTATTTGGACTTACTCAAAATCAAGGTGAGTTCATGTCCCCCTTTTCTCTTAACTGTTTTCAGTTTTATACTTCGGGGGTGGAATACATGTTAAAAATATTACAATGTTTACAAATGATATAATAACAAGAAACACTCTTGGTGAGAACGAGTACCAAGTATGATGAAATTTGAGAATACAAAAAGCACTCTTGGTGAGAACGAGTACCAAGTATGTTACAACTATTACAGACATTTTTATACATGGTATGGTTAGCTTAAGGAGGGTTAGGACGTACAGATCATGTGAGTGGGTAGGCGGGAACTTGAGGCCATTAATCCTCATTGTAGGACCGAGGGACAGGAGCGATAGATCTATTTGGGTGTAGCGAGCCCAGCTCCTGAGTCCACAGTACGGACCATGGGGTGACTTTGAGCCCGACGCACAAATTTGCTAGGTTTGAGTCTTCCTACTGCATTTCACACATATCAATGGCCTTGCAAACCATTGGTGATCTCTTTATTTCCTTATTGCTACATACCAGGGACTTTCATACACTGTTTACAAAGGATTATACACACATCGTTACAAAGGGACATTTATACACACAAGACATATTTTAAAGGCTTATACACACAGACTTACACATGAACTCGCTCAACAATTTTTGTTGATTTTTCCAACTTACATGTATTTCAGGGAACTAGCAGGATCTGGCAGGGTATGCATGTGTCTAGCTGCGTTGGATAAATAGATGTCATCCAAAGTTGTGAAGTTTGAGAAGTGTAACCTATTCCTGGACGGGTTACATATCTCTAAACCTCGTCTTATTTAAAGTCTTTTGGTGTCCTAAGAAAATGTTTTAAATAATTTGTGGTTTGTAACTTATTTCAAATGTCGATGTTTCTAAACAATGATATTGTGGTATTTTCTCACTACTTTTAATGGATGAACATCTCGTATTCTTATCATATAGCATTGTTGTGATTGTTGCTATGGTATTAAGAAGTCACACCAAATAAAACCACGCTTCCGCAAAAGCCAGGGTGTGACAATATGTATATGTATATGTATTCTGATATGAGAACGATACTTAATATATTATGAATAAAAAACGCTAGACTTTGTATTATCTATTTTGATTCTTTAATAAATAGATATAATAAATTAAGAATTTGAATCAAGTTCTAAGTATGTTATAACCAAAATGAGTCAACCTGTCAGTTAAAGATTAAATTGTCCTAAAAGAATTCATAAATTTTAATTTATTCCTTTTGACGAATTTCTTTCCTCTCCAAGATATTATGTTCAATAAATTTAAATTTATTTTGTTAATATAAAGGAATAAACAAAGTTATGGAAATAAACAGGATAACTAATACAATTAATTATGTAAACTAGATTCTTATAAATTAGTATTGTATGTATATTACAGAAAATTTTAAAATTTTATATTTATACGCTAGATACAAATTTCTTGATAAAAATAAACTTTTATATATTTATATATGACTGATGGAACAAACCTACGTGTTTACCCAGAATCTCTCCAAATGATTTTTCGAACCATTAACCGCATTTAACCCAAAAGAAACTCTAAAGAAACCCATATTAGCACCAAGGGAACGATGGCAAAACCAATAACGGAGAATCTCAGAATTTTATATAAACCTTTAATTCTAGCCACAGTCACAACCACAGCTTCCACCAAACATCCCGAATGTTTATCCAATTAAGAGCACTGAGAATATAAGCTAAGCTGAGAAAATATAAAGCTATTATTAGTAAAACACCGAGTCCATAATCCAGAATAACAGCTCGTCCGTAACTACGATAAACGAAAATAACACATAATATATTATATGTATATATATATTTCCCTTATATTTTGCTGAAACATATATAGTGAAGGAGGATGTTGAATATATATATATATATATAAGTTAACGCATAATACTAATAGATATAATTATGAGTGTGCTAATGTAATGTGAGTAACAAAACATATCCGAATGATTGTTAGTTCTGTGACATTAATATCTGGAAATAATTGTAATTCAGATGTCAAAGGAAACCGCATGTAATCGGGAAATACATGTTAGTAATGAAAATTATTTGGATAGGAACACTATAGAAAATATAATAGCTCAAGGAATATCGAATGCCATACCTTCGATCATTGAGGCTATTAAGATTTCTGTGCCTATAAACGAGAATCCTACTATACACTGTAGGCATACTCATCACTTCAAACCTAACCCTAGTATCAAGGGTGGTCATGATATTCGTATCAAAACTCCATCTTCCAAACGAAAGAAAACCACAACCTATAGCTACCCTTATAAGGAATTCCACTCCGACAAATCATGTAAGGACAAAAGAATGGAATCAGCAATCGCGCAGCCTACCTGCAATAACAAGAAGCACGCAAGAAAACACCATTCTAAGTAGACACTCCGCTGTAACTTCTGTAAGAAGACTGGACATACAGAGGAAGAATGTAGAAGGAAAACTAATGTATGTTACAAATGCAGAGGACCAGGTCACATCCGTCCCTACTGCCCGAAACTATTTAAGGCACCCGACAACGAGGATAGAAACCTAAATGAAGTTAAGGAGAACGCATAAATACAACACCGGAGACAACCGCGAAATTTTAAAATAAGGACCCTTATATTTAAGTACTAGTTGACTTTTGTTTCCAATCAAAATTTCATCAATAAAAGGTCTTTAATTTTTTATATAGAGCCAACTCTCATTTGTCTCATCTCTTGACAAATTCCTATGTCATACGTGCATTGCTTGTCATACATATGAATTCACTTCAAAAGATCATTTATTCATGAGTTTTAATAAATATTTTGTTATACTCATTCTGATAATCTATATGATTACATAATGTTGACTTTTGATAATCAAGTCAACAGAATTCTTAGAAAACTCCTTTTTCTTTTCAAAAGATACTTACCGGATTTTTATTGAAACCATTTCTTGTCAATACATATGTCCATTGTTGGAATATGTCCAAATCAAGCTCAATTTTTGGAACTTGTTCACAATATACATTCATTTCAAAATCCCATATGATAAATTGAAATCATCATATTCAAGGTAATCTCATTGTTGGAATCATAGTAAACTTGTTTAAAGTCTTCGATTTCGATGTTTCATTTGTTAAAAACACGACACCTTGCGGTGGCAATTTCTTTTAAACTTGGACTCATTTCATTTTCACACATGAGGTACGAATTTATCTATTTATTGATTCATTTTCCTAAACCAGTCTTAATACAATTTTGTGTTAAGATAAAGGTACCTAAATTCTTATTCCAACGTACCTCCAACATTTCTTTCATCTTTGAATTGATCCTACAATATTCATTTCTTTCTTCATTATTAAACATCCTATCTTTTGAATATCCAGATTCATTCATTTGAAACTTTCAGCTAATTTCGAGAATGGTGAATTCATTCGGTCACCGCAATCATTGAATTCTTTCAATCATTCCAACACCTTGCGGTGTTTGTATAAATGGGTAGCCTGTAGTAAACCCTAATCATATCAATTCATACGTCATTCGTTTGACTCATCATTCAAGTAGACAATTATGTATTAAGACCATGATACACTAATTTCTATTGTATTGTCCGGTGTATCCTTGCCATTTAAATAAACGTCACTGATTTTTGGAACTAATCGAAACATTTATGTTCTCAATTTCTTCTATGTCCTTAGAAAAAAAATCTCACCAAGGATTCATCTGCTAAGCGTTTTTGTAAGATTTCATACATACATCATTTCTGTCAGTTGTATCTTGTCTATTGTTTCTTGCACTATCTCAAGTCCAGATAAGTTGCTTTTCTCCAAATTTCTGCACACCAGACAGGAGTTCGAAACTTCCGTCCATTAACGCTTTGACACTGTTTTTACTAACTACAAGACTTGATATAACCAAGGGAATATAGTAGCTCGAATCTCGAGGACGAGATTTAAAACAAGGTGGGGAGGATATAACAACCCTCCTTAAAATATTTTATACACCCCTAAAATGTCCTAAAATACACCCCGTATGTGAAAAACGGACATGAATAACACCTATATTAATAAATAACAAATAAAAACAAAAATAAGAGGTTGTCGCGGGAGGCGACAGACCCCTCTTCGGCTGTCACGGGGCGTGACCGAGCAACAAGTGGCGGAGCCACAGCCCGCCACGTGGCATGACACCCGGCAAAGCTAGTTCGTGCCTCAGCATTCCTACATGAGACACGTGGTCTCTGGCGGGGCACAACAGCCCGCCTTGTCTACGTCGTGGGGGCGAGAAAGGGGCGTATCAGCCCTATAAATGAGGTGTTCGAGCATTCATTCCAAAACCATTCAAAATTAAAATCCCTCTCAAAATCTCTGAATAGTAGAAATAATTTATGGGCATAATACCCCCCTAAATAGCGAAGCTCTGCCTCGTTGTAAGTATCATAACCCCCGGTTACGTATTAGTTACGCTACCCGATTGATCTAGTGCTCCGTAACGCATGTCAAGGCTCTGCCTGACTCAGTCGTTGGAGTTCTATCTCGGGGAGGGTATCACTAATGTAAATTGGGTTATTATACTAACACATGTGCATTGTCTAAATTAATAGATTATAACCAGTAAGTCACAGGGAAATACCTAAAGTAGCAATGTGAGTGATTCCTCTTTTCACAAAGTGTTTTTACAAAACCTCAATTGTTTTAAATTATAATTATACAATTATCGTCGGTATGTTGGGGTTTTGTATACAAAATTTGTTACTACACTATGAGTAGTAACATAACCACCAGTCATGGATTGACAGTACTGTGGGTGGTAATTAAAGTAGAAATATAAGCAAATGTAATTGCGAGATCGCCCTCAATGCTGTTGTCACACCCCAATATTTCCACATATTACTGGTGGGCCCAGTGGGGAGTATCGTAATGTAGTTGATATCATCATAGTCAATATACATAATAATATAGCACAGCGGAAGGTTTTGTAGAATATTACTATTACAGACCTTAGTGTCCTAGTGTCCAAATAAAAGAATATACAGACTGGTTGTAATAGAGATCCACAAGAAGATCATAAAACAAAATACAAGAAAACTGAAATAACAGACTTCAGGCATCTAAGGATTTGCAAGATCCTCTTATTTGACACCAAGTAGCTCCAGCCTAGTTACGAGAGGTACCTGTCACTTAGTCTTTGGAAAATACGTCAGTTTTCACTGGTAAATACAATTAACCGACTCATTTGAAAAGAGTTTATGAAAATTTATTTAAGTGCACAAGGCACAAACCATTTATAACTTGGGATAATTTTTATATAAAATCTTGTATACAGATTTACATGTTTGTCATACATATGGAGCCGGTTTGGAAGTCGGTCATGATTAACCGACTCACCACTTATAGAACCCACAAAGGAGTTATCCCCAACATGTGGGTTATTTAGAATTTGCATCTGTCAGGTGTATGCCTACACCCCGTGCATAGGTCGTGGCCATTTTCAAATGAAATGAGTCGAGGATATCCAGGACAAGGTCGTATTAACCCCCAATGGTTATGTTATCAAACAATACAGATTAAAACAGGTTATGCAATTTATTATTCACAATCCGATTAGATGATTCCATACCCGACCAAGCTGTATTATTATTATATCGTATTCCAAGCCCATATAAGGGAAAATAAGTTAAAAGTATTTACCTGAGCTAGATGTGTAAGAAGTAACTCAGCCGTATGTTTCCTAAAGCCTTATGTAAATACCTTCTACCGAAGCTACTCAATCTGTATGGAAGGTTTATTAACCTATTAGGATACTAACGGGTCTTTATTTAAGTCAAAGACTTAGACCGGTTAGTTTGAAAGATACTTTACGGTTCGAAACGCTAGATTAAGCGGAGACCAGAATGGAACGTGATTTAGAACCGACAAGTTTGGATACTTGTATAAAATGGGTAAACTAAACACATTCTGGATTTTAAAGACTTAATGATAAGGTTAACCCGTTTCGGCTAATTTATGTAAACTAGCTACATAAACTGAACCAAACGCATAAATGCATAACAGGTAAGAAAATGAATTATATGCAGGTCTCATATGTTATTATGCTTAAAATATGATAATACATCAGTAGGATGTTAACTTATATGCCCAAAAAGTATCTAAAACCAATTTATGTCTTGAAAGGGGCATTTTGGTCATTTTAACATTTATAAAAGAGGTTTTATAGTAAACTGATATTTTGGTCTTAGGTAATCAGTAAAAATATTTAGTTTATGTTGTTATAACAGTAAGATGTCATACATGTGTGTGATTTACCATTTATGGCCAAACTATGCCCCGAAAGGGTATTTTGGTCATTTCACATATGCTTATAAGGACATAATTGGAAGTCTGAGTTCATGAAACCTACTGTGACAATATTAAAATTTATTTATAAAATCAGTAGATAATAAGTCTTAGGTGTTTAGTATGGTTTTAAACCATACTATGCGCTTAATTAGCGTAAAAGTCGATAATTGACGATAATTAAGATGTTTATGAAAATCTGAGATTTTGATCAGTTTTAAATGTTCAAAATATTTTATTTAATATATATAATTATCAGTAGGAAAAGATTTGGTATGCAAATCATATGTTAATCTCATTTTATGAACAAAAATGGTATTATCGTCATTTACCGAATTATATGAGAACTCAATGATATGGTCAGTTTATAATCTGACCAAAAATCCCTAAAAATAATATCTTAACAGTAGGTAATGAGTTTTGGGTCAAATTCTATGTTTAAACCTGTGTTATGCTAAAAATGTAATTTCATTAATAAAAAGTTTCATTTTACGATATCTGGCATAACTTTAATTTGAGACTAGAAACTGATGTCAAATTTATTTGACATACTTATATATCAGTAATAAAGCTTTTTATCCTCTCACATTTTCAAAATTCACGTTTTTATGATATAAGGGCATAACGGTCAAATATAAGCATAATAACGGAAACTAGCATATAATTCAAAATACTAATGACCAGGTAGTATAACCTCAGAGGGTTATTCTACAACATAATGTGGTCCTAATGGAAGCTTAAAACATAGAAGAATTAAGCTTAATCGTGTCAGAATTGAAAGTCAAAGCAAAAGTCAAGCTTTCGCGACTTTCGGTTGCGAACCAACCCTAAACTCAGAATTGTCGGGTTGAACATGCTTAAACATGTTCTAATAATAATTACCAAGTTATTAAAGTGATAAAACATAGTTTATAACCTCTGCATTATTAGTTTTGATTATTATTTAAAAATCTGTCCAGTTTGACTTTTTAATTAATTGTTTGACCCGACAATTAACTAAGCAAACGAGATAATTAGGAGGTGCCCTTATAAGGGATTAACACCTACCTAATTATGGTCACATAGCCATATTCGCCTCGAACAATGGTTGGACCATTTGAGTTTAAACCGAGAGTCAAAGCTATTTTACGTAACTTTGACTTTTCGATTTTTAAATAAGAAAACTGAACTAAAGAGGGGGCTACAAAGGGTCCTAGCAATCTTTTCTACTAAAAATGAGCTTCCTTATGACTAGGAATCCCAGAATGATTAAGAAAACACTTGAACTAGAGAGATGAGAGTGAAATGTGATTGTGCAAGTGAATTGGCTGCACAATTGGACCTATTTATAGTGAATGAAGGTTGCCCAAGATCATCACAGGTGTTTAGGGGTGTTGTAGGATGGCTCTAGGTGTCTTGGTGGTAATTTAAAACCATTAACAAGGCCATAGTTTCGATTTACTTTGGTTTGGAGCACAAGGAAGGAGATAACCAGCACCTGGCGTCAACAATCTGTCGAAACATGGCCGTTGCGTCGCGCGACGGCATAGGGTGTTCATGGTCGCGCAACGCGACCCCCTCCATTACCAACCAAACAAGTTTCAACTTTGACATATTCAGCCCCTGTATTCTTATAAGCTCAATATCTTTCATTTTAGGCACAATAGGCACTTGTAGTTAGTTTGTGGATGATCTAGGGAGTATAACCAAACATCGTTAGTGTAACACCCCAATCGCGTAATACAACAACAAGCGGCGGAAATATCGGGGATTCACGTTACAAATTGCTCACAACTACTGGTATTAAATTGTTTCAATATTATTAACATCGATTTACAAACAAAGAATACATGTATATGTCTTTTGATTAAAGAAGTCTAAGGTCCGAATGCAGTCCTATGCGTTGTATGCTTGAATAGTAGAAAACCTGAAACATATGTGAAAAACAGTCAGCATAAAAATGCCGGCGAATACATAGGTTTTGTTAGCCAAATAAATGGCAAAATTTGATATTGCAATACTTTGACAACTACAAGAGTTGTCGATTGAAAATGAATCTTGAAGCCAAAGAATGGCAAAAGTTTAGTATTGCAATACGAAATTTTGATTGTGAAAACTTGTGGCAAAAGTATTGTATATGGCAATATGATTATTACTAAGTAATTTTTATGCCATTTGAAATTGTATATTGTAATCTCGTTTAAATCATTGTAAAACTCATTAATGTGTTATTAGAAATTCTATCAAGGATTAATAATAACTGTTTTGAAATAAATCAAAACTTGTGTGAGTATTATATAAATCAAGTCAATGATTCATAATAATACTTTAGATATCCTTCTAGAATCTAACATATAAAGATATGGGAGATTCTACAAGGATTTGGATAGTCGAATATTGAATCAATTGTACACAAAATCCTAATGTGATTCGGATAACGCTACAAGAATAATAAAATAAGAACACTTATATATAGGAAGTACCAGCAGCGTATCCACCATGTTCTTATTTTATTATACCCGTTTCGTTATCTAAATCACAACTACCACATAAACACATAAGTCGTCAACTTGTACCAACTCGTAAACATGCATTAAAGTACACAATGAATCCAAACAAGGACTCCAGTATTAGTACTCTAAACATCCCATATATGTCTAGCTATGAAGATAGATAGATACTACAGGGATCAGGTTCTCGTCACATCGTCTAATCAACACGCATTAAAGTACACAATGAATCCAAACTAGGACTCCAATATTAGTACTCTAAACATCCTATAAGTATCAATCTATAAGGATAAATTGATGCTAAAAGGATTGAGTCTTGGTCACATTGAATCATTGTACCACAACATCCTAAATCCTAATAGTGATTCGGGATAACGCCACAAAGGGTAATACAATAAGCACAGTTATATATAGGAAGTATCAGCGGCGTATCCACCATGTTCTTATTGTATTACTCTAGTTCCGTTATCTAAATCACCAACAATCTACACATAAACCACAACCATCAAGTCGTAAAGTACTTCTTAAAAATCTCACTATGAAGATAGGAAGATCTAAGGCTGTACTTCAAATATCCTATGAGAATCTAACTATGAAGATATATAGATCTTTTAAGGATTTTGATAAACATTGTATTTGCATAATCGGAATAATACACATAAAAGCACTTAGTAAACACATATATGCCATACATTTGGAAAACAAATCAGTTACACATATGAATCACCGCAAAACATTTGAAAACGGTAAAATAGGGGAACTATGTACTCGCCTGGGATTGCGTATAGTTCTTGTTCAAAAGATATAACAAATCTCAAAAGACTGAGAGTTCAAGTGTCGAAGTGGTTCCTAGTGTAATGGATACTATGTTAGTGTAACGGGACACGAATCGAAGAAACAGATAGAATGAGGTATTGTAAACCAAATGAGTGTTGGAACTCATATAATATGGTTTAACAAAGCCTGCATTCTAAAACGAAACTGGTGTGTGTGTAGCGTGATATGTTTTTAGTTATATTTTTCGCCCTTTTTAACACTTTGGTCAAGTTTTAAATTTATAAAATACGATATTTTACTAACACTAAACACACATATGGGCAAGTACACCCATCGTGAGCGTAGTATAGCTTTGGTAAGATACCGAGGTCGTCCAAGGACACAAGAGCTTTTAGTACAGGTTTATCCTCAACGTCTAATCAAATCAAAATTTAGGAAAAAGATTTTAAACAAGAAAACAAAAACTAACTAAAAATGCTGAAAAATAAAAATAAAAATAGAACAGATAGACAAGATGAATCACTGGGATCCGACTCGCATTTAGTGTAACCTTTGATGTTTTCCGCACTTTTGCACTTTTTAAGAGATTATTTTAGTTATAGTAGTAGGCCCCTCTTTTGAATGTGACGTTACCCTCAACCCAGTAGTTTGAGTCAGCAAGGATACAATCCTAAATGGTTGGATTATTGGAAGATAATTAATTAAGTTATTAATGCGTAATATGGTAGGCCCCTCTTTGAAGGTGATGTTACCCTCGGCTAAGTGGTTTGAGTCAGCAGGGATACAATCCCAAGTAGACGGGTTAATGTATTAATAGTAGTTTACATATGAGGGGATCAAGAAATTCGGACCCCCGCCATCCAATACCAGTGGGTATTGAAGGAGGTCCTACTAAGCTTGACCCAGGTCCTTGCAGGATCTATACACTGAACAAGGCAAGAACCTTACCAAACCATTCCCTTAACCCCCGACTAGGTAGCCAACATATCTCCATATAGACCGTGGAGATATGAATGGTGTAAATCTTTTATTTTATATAGACAGTAAAATAACGCCAAGACACCACGGACAAATGATAAGGAAGTTTCACCTTCAACATAAGAAACTAGTTATTAAAGTCATTAATACAAAACCAAATAAAAAGTGCGAAAAGATTAAAAAACAAAAGTATTACACTAAGTGCTTGTCTTCACCAAGTGATGTAAGAGACTTAGGCAAACATGGCCTTTGATTGTCAAGAACTCTTACTATCAATCTTAGATCCAGAGACTACTACACACACTCTATGATGGATGATGGTGGTGGATGTGGGTTGTTATGGTGGTGGTGGGTGGGTGAAGTGTGAGAGAGGTGGTTTGTCAAGGAATGATTTGCAAGTGAGCCAAGCACCCCTATTTATAGCCTGCACAGAAGCCCGGACACAGCCCCGTGTCCACCCATTTTCTCTTTCTTCATTAATTGCAGTTTGGCTGTATCAGTTGACCACGCCCCCGTGTCCGCTGGGCACGGCCCCGTGTGCAGAAGCGTATCTGTACTATCAAGATTTGCTCAGATTCTGCGAATCTTTGCGTTGACCACAGCCCCGTGTCCGCTGGACACGTCCCCGTGTTGGGAAATAGAAGCTTCTACACTTTGTCTTTTCTGCAGACACTTGGGCACGCCCTCGTGTCCGCTAGACACGGGGCGTGTTCAGCCTTCTGTTGTCTTGTTTTTTCTTGGGAAGATGCTGTCGAGGGGTCGGGCATGCCACGTTTATTCCTTTTCTTGTATTTATGTTAGATTTAGCTGCATTTTTGCTTCTTTTTTTCATTTGAGCTTATTTAATTCTGAAAATGCAAAAGGAAGACAAAAGCACACTTTTTCCAACATTAGTACTAACAAGGGTTAGTTTTATGCCTCATTTGATGTAATTTATATGTTGCATTTTACACACATCAAATACCCCCACACTTGAATCTTTGCTTTTCCTCAAGCAAAACTCTTTATTTTGTGGCTTACACACCCAAATGGAATGGGTAGAAAAGAAGGTTTTGGGCTTGTCATAGAGTGTCGTGATTCCAAGATTCTTTATTAGGTTTTATTTTTATGTTATTTACAATCCTATTCGTTATGATTTATTTGGAACATTACATAAGAGAAATTACTTATTTGGGCATAACATGCCTCTTTAAAATTCTATTTATATACAAGTTCACATACCTTACTGGAGATCACTCAACACTCGGTCGAAGATGTATTTTTGTGAAACACTCGAGAGCGGCATGGAACTTACTTCTACCATATACTTGCCAAGCAATCAATCCTCCTCCTTTTTAACTATAAACCTTTGTAAATATCAAGAGGACTTTAGGGAAGGGTTAGGCTTGGGTTAAAGGTAGGTGGTTTTGGGTTAGTGGTTAGTAGAAAAGGGCGAAAAGGCGTAAAAAGCGTCAGTTTTCGTAAAACATTTTGTTTTTGTGACTTTTTATTCTAGTGAAGCATTTTTCAAACAAGGTTTCGTTTAATGAGCATGTTTGTTTATTGCTAACTTCATTTTTCTTTTCTTCTCTATCATCATTTTTTTAAGATAAGGATGTCACAAGAAAACCGAGCTTTGTTACTAAAATAAGGGTTTAAAATGAAAATGGTTTTGGTGGGTGAAGGGTGTTTGTTTTGGGTATAGAAATGAAAAGGTTTAGGCTCAAAGGGGTTAACTATGGGGATTTTGGGTAGGTGGTAAAAAAAAAAGAAAAATAATGGTGTTGAAAGAAAAAAGGGTTAGTCCTAATGCCTCCATCATTTACTTACTCGGGTTTAAGTTGGTAAGGACCTGGAATGTATCGTCAAGGCAAGTTCTAGAGTCGTAAGAAACCAAGCAGCTATTCACACAAGAAACGAAAGATGAGCATTTAGTCTAAAGATGTGTATTTGCATGCTCAATAAAGGCTCAAAACTCACTTTTTGTGGGAATGGGTTTTTAATGTGATCAAATATATAATCAAATTTTAACTAGATTTGTCATGCTGTTTCATAATTTTCTTATGTTGGTTCTTTTTATCACGACGCTATCAGTTGTAAATTTGTAAAAATATAACCTTTTAGAACTTGTTATTCCCAATTTAAACCAAGACAAGTAAAAAAAATGAAAAGTTTTTGAAAAAATTTGGGGTGTTTAGCGGTTCCAATAGAGTTTTGTGTAAGGCTTGTAATTAGGACTTGCAAAATTCAATGTTTTAGCAACCCCCCCCCCCCACACACTTAAATTACACATTGTCCTCAATGTGTCCCAAAAATAAGTTTTTAGGTTGATTGAATGCGTAAAAAGGTGTGTTTAAACAAAAATTTTCTGTTACTGGGCACCTGGACACGGGTCTTGGTGACCGGGCACGGCCCCATGTTCAGATTGCCAGTAACAAAAGTTAATAAAATGTAACAGAAGGCTGGGCACGGGGGCGTGTTCAATGAACACGCCCCGTGTCCAGTTACCTGAACTGGTCATTTTTCTGCAGACCCTCGAGCACGGGGTCGTGTTGGCTGGGCACGGCCCGTGTCGAACTTGCTGTAATGAAGAAAAATTATCGAGAGGCTCTGTTTTTGTGCATGGGGTGTTGGTTCAAGCTTCCCTTAGTATCCTTCACCATCCAAGTGTGTTTTATCCATTACAACATCAACCAAACACCAAAATTTTTGAAAACCATCATTCATTAAATAGAGAGAATTACATAAAACTCCTAATAAAAACATAAACTAAACTTAGATAAGTAGGTCAAGAAACGCAAGAAGTCTAAAACCGAAACTAAGTTCTAGCCTAATAATTATTTTAATAGCAAAATTTTTGAAAAGATAATTTTCTCGGTTGAGTGCGGCTTGAAGAACTTCTCCTCCGGATATGGTCCCTCACACGTCGGCGAGCCACTCTTCTATCTCCCTAGGGAGAAGAAAGGCGGGCTCATTGGCATCATCATTTTGAGGGGGTGTAACTTTCACCAGAACTTCTTGCAAGTTGTCAAGAGGGGGCTCCATGGGGATGTCGTCCCATCCGGTGGGGTTGTTGACTCCTAGTGCTAGGTTCCAATCTTCTTGGGGAAGGATTGGTTCCAAGGGAGGTGTCACAAGAATATTCAGCCTCTGGTGCAAGTGGTTGATTTCTTGGAAACTATTTTCCAGCCCCACCGTAAGATAATTTATACGGTCAATCAGGACCTCTTCTACGGATGTCCTTTCGTCGAGAGCTTCTCGTAGTGCCATTACATAGCGTACAAGAGTGGCTTCGATTGAAGGCCTTCGTTCCCTTCGACTGTTTCTGTAATGTGCTGAAGAGGTTCCACTGTTTTGGCTTGACATTCTATGAAAATAAACCGAAAAGAGTTCATTTTAGAGAAACAGTACTTCGAACACGGCCCCGTGCTCACTGAGCACGACCCCGTGTTCACCTATCTGCAGATTTTTGAAACAAAGAATCTTGGAGTTTTAAATTATTTTTCTGACTTTTGGGACATTTTTAAGCAGAAATAACTTAAAACAGTGTTGTAAAACTTATTTTTAACAAGATTCCTTGAATAAAAATCCAACAAACATCTCAATAAAGCTTGAAACCATGGTGATTTTAAGCTTTAATGGAGGTGTTGAGGTAAAAATGGAAGAAGAAAGCAATAGACAAAAGTAGAAAAGTCAAGATGGTTGTTGGAAACCTTCTTTAGAATATACCTAGGATGGTATGTGTGAAGATCCCACCAAATCTCTGTCTTTGGAGTGGTCCAAATGTGAAGGAATCTTGGCTGCATTTATAGAAAATGACAGCACGCTGCACACGGCCCCATGTCGGCTGGACACGACCCCGTGTGCAGACAAGATTCTGACACAGTTTGTCCTTATTCTGACCGAAAGTCAGACGGGAATCTTTTGGTGGACACGGGGGCGTGCTGACCTGGACACGGCCCCGTGTCTAGAGGCTGTTTAGGAAGTTTCATCTATTTTTAAGCAATTTTTCCGGATCGGGCGGTTCCTTACTGGACGGAATAACATCGAAGTGCCTGAGATACCTAAGTTGCCCTAGACTTAGACGAGAACGCAAGAGGTTATCGGTGAGGATGATTCCTATGCTAATTGTAGGTGGACAAGTCCAACCCTTTCCCGGGCTCTCGTAAAAGAAGGTGTATGTCGAATTGCTCAGGTCTATGTATGCATCGACGGAAGTCGATGGGGAGTCCTTCATGGCACAATCGACACATGGACGACTATCGCTCAAGTCTTCACAAGAGTTAGAGGTGATTTCGTGTCACACCCCGACCACGTAAAACAACAAAACGTGGCGGAAATGTCGGGGAGTGTTGTAACAGAATCATTGTTTCACAACCATGGAATAAATAATTTCGTTTTATTGAATTAATGAACTCATTGTTTTAATACAATCAAATATGTACAACTATTATCTTTCAAATTTTAAAGTCGCTAAGGCTCGAGTCCATCCTATGTATAGCATGCATCAATAATCACATAACAGCACCTGAAACATGTGTAAAAATAGGTACGTCAGCATAAAAATGCATGTGAGATACATAGGTTTTATTGTAATTAGGATTCATGACTTATAAGTTTAAAGAAAATGTTTAAGAAAAATAGTCATGATCCTTAAAAAAATGGTTTTCTTTTTTATAAATCATACTAAAATATACTTTGGTTTTAAGAAAGTCGAATAAGTAATATATTAAAATATATTTTAGTTCCAAAATCGTTAACCCAAGTGTACTAAATAACGCCACGGTATGTAATGTGATGAAAACACTTATATATAAGAAGTACCAGTGGCGTATCTACCATGTTTTCATCATATTACACCCGTCTCATTATCTAAACACTAACCCAAAACCCAATTGTAAAACAAACAGTATATTAAATATACTTTAGTTGTTAAAAGTAATAATCATCAGTAGTATATTAAAAGTATACTTTGGATTTATAAATAACATATTAAACTATGCTTTGGTTTTGTAAATAACATATTAAACTATGTTTTGGTTATTAACAAAAATATATGTTGGTTTTGTACAATATCACATATGAGAGCATATCAAAATATACAAAAATAATGTGATTTAAGAATTCATTCAGACCTAGTGCATCAAAATACACCTTTGAGACTATAGGAATACCACAAAGGCAATCCCTATTTGGATGGAGAAACAAATTGGTTTCAGACATTCCATGACAACAGGAATGGGGTGTCAAATCCTATAGCGCTATATCATACTACCAACCAGTCTGGTGAACATAAAATAAGTACTATCCAACAATTTATTTTTATAATCTTTGGAAAAATTAGTGTTTAAACCATAAATAATCATTCAGTTTGTAAAAAGATAAGTATTAATATGTATAATCAAATTATACTTTTGAAAACATGAACATAACAAATAGGTACACATATTTCACCCCAAAACATTGAAAACAGTAAAAGAGAGGACTATGTACTCACTTGAGAGTGCTTAGAAGTCTTGAACAACTACCAAGCAAGCTAGAGGAGTCCCGGAAATCAAATGGTACCTAATATAGGTAACTACATAAATAAACCGGACCTAAATCGGAAGATCGGATAGAATGAGGTCTTGTAAACCAAATGAGTGTTGGAACTCTTGTGATATGGTTTAACAAAGTCTACATTCTAGATCGAAACTGTTGGACCGTGTGCGACCCTAAATAGTCAGTAAAAGGTAGTTCATCTTTGAATACAAAGGCGGAATCAGAGTATACAAAGTCACAACAGCTCGGATCCTTTTAACTTCTTTCTATTACTGATTGTCAATCTTTACAAGTGTTTCTGAATGAATTTTGACAGCAATTCAACACCTACACCATGAACTGATCTCGCTCCAAACATTACAAATGAACTCAACCAATACCTATTTATAGTGTCTCTGATTTCGCTCCAAACTACATAAACATTACGAGCGGAATCACCTAACTATCTATTTGGAGCGGAATCACCTACTTACCTAGTTGGAGCGAAATCACCTACTTTACTGTTTGGAGCGAAATTACAAGTTAACATGAAAACCTGATTTCGCTTCTAATGACATGAATGTCATTTGGAGCGAAATTACAATCTAAATCCACTTTTCATGATTTCCAACTCCGAACAATCTATCTAGACCTAAGACTCATAAAGACGTAGTCATCAGACATTCAGTGCACCAACAGACTCCCCCTTGGATGTTGACGAAGTCTTCAGCATTGAGTTTTCAGTCTTGGCCTCTTTCCAACTTTGTCTTCTCATTGCAAAAACTCTTTCTTCACACAGTTTCATAAACTCAATTTGGCTCCATCTTCAATCTCCCCTTTGATTGTTGATCCAGAAATCTGACTCCCCCTTTCACAGACTCCCCCTCTCGGTAGACTAGGGCTCTAATTCTGGTTCAAACTTTGACCTTTTCATTGCCATGGGGATTCCTGAAACATGCATATACTCTACCCAAATATAAGATATATGACAATAATACTTTCAATCCAAACTTACCTTTTAACCTACAGTGTTAGAAATCCACTTAAGTATTCAGGTCCAAATTAATGACCCTGATTACTCAATTTATCTACCAAGTCCAATTTAATGACCTTGGTTGATCTGAGACAAATCACACTGACATTTAAAAACAAATAAGTTCAAACATTTCTGAAAATTACAAGTTTCAAATTAATGAACTTGCTTTAACTTTTCAACTTCTCAAACTTATCAAGATTTAGCTCACGACTCATCCTCCAGTCCAGAAATCTCCTGCATCTGCTTTCAATCTTTCGAATCCGAAGATCAACTCTCCACTTTGGTTTGTCAAAAATAAAGCAAAAGTGAAAAATCTTTTTGAATTTTTAATAAAGTTTCTAAACTAGAAATGAAATGCAGAACTAAAATGCAGTAAAAGTAAACTATTTACAAACATATTTTTGTTTAAGCGTGTTAGGGAATCATATCAGCTATTCGACAAGTCACAAGTACCGTTAAGCTTTGATTACATATTCAGAATTAAACAATTCGCTTAGATTGTCGATATACTGATCCACTTAAATTTTCACACAATTTTCAATCTGTCCAGGATACGAATTTAGTGTTTTAAAAACTTAAACTTATACGTGTGTCCCACCTCTTGAATATACTCCCGTATCCAGATCCCAATATTCAGTCTTACAGGTAAGTATAACACAAATGATATCTGTAAGGGGTTAATAATTTATGAAGAATCATGAGAGCTCAGGTCAGAACTACCGTTCAGCAGAGAGATCATGACTCAACTTTTGGGTGTGTCCCCTTTAGAGGATCTTTTTTACAACAGCATTGCTAAGCAATTTTATTGTCTTATCATATATGCTGAGGGTGATGCTATGTTTCAAACATTGCGGAAAGTATTATTCGAGGACTAGGTCAGAACTTCCATTCAGCAGAAGTCCCGGAATAATACCCCATATATCACTGAATATAAAAACCTAGTATATCAGAAAAAGGAATCTTTCAAACAAGATTTCAGGGGTTACCTATATATCCAAGTAGTGTTCCCCATGAAATAAGCAAGTAAAGATTTAGGTTTATATCCCAAACAAACCTACTAAATGTGTAAAAACCTACCGGCATATCATCAGCGAGACTGTTTAACGCATTTAAACATTCCATTTCTTTAGCATACCGTGACTGTCAAGCCGGTGTACTATCATTTTCCTTTTTACACAAGCTCTTTTCTGGTTTTATATTGTTTTTGGATTTTTAAAAAATATCTCATGTTTTTGTATTTTTTTCATTTTTATTGTTTTTGTATTTTCTGAAATATTTACCCTATACCTCCCCCTAAATACCAAAACAGGTAAAAAATCGACAAACCATTGCAGATTGCTTCTCAACATCATCTACAATGTCTCCTTCATCAACGCCAATGATCTCTTCCAACACCGATAAAAGCTTCATACCATTCAATTTTAACAAATATTGAAAACGTGTTTTATCAAATGCTTTGGTATGTAAATCAGCTTTTTGTTCGTCAGTGTGGATTTTCTCAAGTCGTATCAACTTCTTCTCGAAACAATCTCGAATGAAGTGATGACGAATCTCTATGTGTTTCGTTTTAGCGTGATGAACTGGATTTTTAGTAATATTAATCGCTGCCTCATTATCAACAAAGATAGGGGTGCTTAGAAATTGCAAACCGTAGTCGCGCATATGTTGCTGGATCCACAAGATCTGTGAGCAGCAACTGCTAGCAGATACATACTCCGCTTCACATGTGGATAAAGCCACATAGGTTTGCTTTTTGCATTGCCAGGTGACCAATTGTGATCCGAAAAACTGGCACCCTGCTGTTGTTGATTTAGCATTAACTTTGCAGCATCCGAAATCTGAATCGGAATACCCTTTGAGCATGAAATCGCCTTCTCTTGGATACCACAACCCTAATGATGGAGTTCCTTTCAGGTAGCGTAATATCCTTTTCACAATAACCATATGCGAAGCTCTCGGGTTAGATTGAAATATTGCTGCGAGGCAGGTTGGGTACATAATATCAGGTCTTGAAGCTGTCAAATACATCAGCGATCCGATCATGGAACGATACATCGTTTCATCTACCTTCTCTCCGGTGAGATCAGGGTTTATCCCATGATTCGTTGCTAATGGGGTGGAAGCTGGAGTAGAACCTGACATCCCAAATTTCTCCAAGATATCATGAACATACTTCGTTTGATGTATGAAAATTCCTTTGGGTAGTTGATCAACCTGCAATCCCAAAAAGAATTTCATCTCACCCATTGATGACATTTCGAATTTTTGCTTCATAACTCGTTCAAAATCGTTGCATAAATCCTCATTTGTTGACCCAAATATAATGTCGTCCACGTATATCTGAACAATCAGAAGATGACCATCGACCTCTTTGGTGAAGAGAGTGGCATCCACTTTTCCACGGATGAAACTATTGGTTAGTAGGTGTTGAGACAATGTCTCGTACCAAGCTCTCGGGGCTTGGTGTAAACCATACAGCGCTTTGTCTAGCAAGTAGACCTTGTCATTGTGGAGTGGATCGGTGAAGCCCGGTGGATGACCGACATATACCTCCTCCTTTACCTTCCCGTAAAGAAACGCCGATTTTACATCTAACTGATATACTTTGAAGTTTTTCCAAGATGCAAATGCTAGGAAGATTATGATCGCTTCTAGTCGAGCTACAGGAGCATACACTTCAGTAAAATCTATACCCTCCTGTTGACTGAAACCCTGGACTACGAGTCGAGCTTTGTTGCGAACTACAACTCCTCTATCGTTTCTCTTACACTTGAACACCCACTTGGTGTTTATCTTCCTCTGACCATCAGGCAAGTCCACTAACTTCCACACTCCCAACTTTTCGAATTGGCTTAGTTCCTCATGCATGGCATTGACCCAAGAATCTTCTGTAAGCGCCTCTTTGTAAGTCCTTGGTTCAACCTGCAAGATAAAACAACTTAATGAGAATTTAGTTTGCAAAGGAGCAACTTTTGTATAAAAGCATGTAAGCCCTTTATCAATCTGTCTTCGAGTGCGGACGCCTGTCTGCAATTCTCCAATGACCAATTCCTCTGGATGATATGAAAGAGTTTGTGGCATTACTTCGCCTGGAACATCTACATCACCTTCCAGATTAGTAACATTCTGATTTGCATCTTGTTCACTGACTGGGTTTGTTTGACTTGAGATCTGAATTTGCTCCCCCTCAGAATCTGAATCACCACGATCAAATACTGGCATGTTATCAGATTCTTGATTATCATTCTGTGCCGACTGATTATCTTGAGCAACTTCATTTTGTTGAACATCATCATGTTCACCAGCATTGCTTGGACCTGCTTCATCATCATTTGAAGCTCGTTGCAGTCTTATTGAATACTCAGCTGGAAACCTTTCTTGCGATTCTTCATACTCTCTTAGAATATCCAACTCATTAAAGAAATCTTCTTCTTCTTCCTTTTCTTCTTCCATGTCAAACGAATCCCACAATTTATCATAATTAAAACGCTATGAGTCACCGGGATTTTGAGGCGGCATAGTATACCCCTGACACTCAACCTGTTGTGCTTCGATGATCTGCTTCAGACTTGGAACAAAGACACATCTTTGTGGACTTGAGTATCCCACAAATATTCCTTCAATACACTTTGGACCAAACTTACCAAAAGGCTCTAGAACTGTACAAGGAGACCCAAACGGTTCTAAAAACTTCAGGTTCGGTTTGCGGTTATTGATCAACTCAAAGCATGTCTTGTTAAATTTCTTGACAGTGAGAACCCGGTTGAGTGTATAGCATGCGGCGGAAACTGCTTCTGCCCAAAAATTTATCGGTAGCTTTGAATCAGCAAGCATCGTTCTGGCCGTTTCGATTAGCGTCCTGTTTTTACGTTCTGCAACTCCATTCTGCTGCGGAGTGTACGGAGCACTAAACTCATGCAATATACCTCTTTCATCACAATATTCTTCCATCTTGTTGTTCTTGAACTCAGTACCATTATCACTTCTAATTCTTTTGATACGCCTTTGGTACAGATTTTCAATCTTTCTGAACAACGCCATCAAACTATCAAACGTTTCATCTTTCGACTTCAAGAATGATACCCACGAAAATCTGGAATAATCATCAGTAACCACAAGACAGTAGAGATCCCCTGTAATACTTTTGACATTTACTGGACCAAACAAATCCATATGTAGTCTCTCTAACGGTCTGGAAACTGAATTGACTTGCTTTTTAGGGTGTGACTTTTTCTTCTGCTTGCCTTTAATGCAACTAATGCACTCCCCTTCCAGATGAAAACCTTTAATATTAACACCCAGAACCAAATCATTATGCACCAAGTGATTCATTTTTCTAAGATGTATAATCCCCATCTTCCGGTGCCACAACTTCGATTCTTTCTCTGTTGCTCTAGACACAAAACAATGAGCCTGACCCGTGGTTGTAGTAGCTACACTTATATCCAACACGTACAGATCATTGACTCTTGGTGCCCTCATGATAATCCATTCTTCAGGGATAACAAATCCTGGTTTCAAGATCAAACATTCTTTGTCTGTGAAGTGAGTAGTATACATCCTGTCATAAATCTGCGAAATGCTCAGCAGATTATTCTCCAACTCAGCAATGTAATTAACTCTCTCAAACGTAACAATCCCATTGGATAACATTCCTTCACCGACAATTCTACCACCTTGATTTCCTGCGAATCCCACGTAACCTCCATTGAAATTTCTAACATCATACAACAATGCAGTCTTTCCTGTCATATGTCGAGACGCTCCACTATCCATAATCCATCGTGAAATAGCTTTCGAAAGTTCCTGCACATATCACAAACAATTCAATAAAGATGCCGATTCATGCTTCACAATTACCAACTAGGAAGCTCCGGCAAGTCCAAAATCTTTAGTGAGATTTTGATGCTACCCAAGCCTCTTTCGACTCAGGTAACTGAACTTTAATGTGAGTTTTAGCAGTGTAAAGAGGCGGAAAATTTTTATCATTCATTTTCAAGCTTTCATCTGATCCAACCTCAACCTTTTTGTATAAGAAAAACTCATCTATTTTAAGTTGACCGGTTGGTTGATTTTTCTTTTGAACATTCTTCTTCTCTGGTGGAGTAGAAGATTGTTTCTCCAACTTTTCATAATAATCCAAAGGAACATCCATCTTTACCGGTGTGTTAGAAGATGATTGTTTTTCCGACACTGAAACCTTTGGTTTATCAACAACTTTTGGCTTCCATGTTTGTTGAGATGATGCAACCCGTTTATAAAATTTGTCATTTTTAGTTACCACATTCTTAACAGGTTCAATTTTGACTTTTGTTTTCTCATTTTTCAAAATTTTCTCAACAACCATTGGAGCTTTTCCTATTGAATCAACCTTCTTCTTTTGATTCTCAACAACTTCAGTCTTAGGCTTGGAGTTGGTGCAATTTCTTGCAATGTGACCAACTTTGTTGCATCTAAAACATGTACGAGTATCAACTACCCTACTTGTGCCTTCAGACTGATGTTGTGAGGCCCTCTTCTCAAAAAATTCTTCATTTGATTTTGAAAAAATTTCATTTTCCTCATCAGAAAGTGAACTTGAACCGTTCACAAACACCTTCTTTTCAGCAAACCTTTTGTTTTGAAAATTCATTTTCTGATAACTCTTACCACCCTGATATCCACCCGACCAATTGTTTCGATTGTTGTTATAAAAACGTGGTGTAACTACAGGTTTCTTGTAGTAAGCTTTATCTTTCTCAAAATTCATTTGCGTTTTTGTTTGTTTTAAACTCTTTACTTCAGACAAATCAATTTCAACCATTTTGAACACATTTGGAAATTTTGAAACATTTACATTCTCCAGAGGAAACTCAGAATCCGAATACAACTTATCAGATCCAGCCATCTTGTACATCACAAGACCCGGTTCATCAGCTAAGTTGTTTTTGGACTTTTGTTTCGGAATGTATTTGTTCAAGAAACATTCATCATCTCCAGCTGAATCATTCTCAGACATCAAAACACTTTCAGCTGTGCTTTTAACAATCTCTGTCTGAACACTATCATCAGATGATGATGAAGAAAATGTCACATCAATTGAATCAGGAAGTTTCACTTCATTTTCTTCCTCAAGATTAACCAACCCAGATTGCTTTTTCGAATAATTGTCTAGAACTGGTGGTGGAACTTGATGAAAACCCACCCCGGTTCCATCACAGTATACATCTTCGCCTGCTTTGTCTTTCCCGATGGGTTTGGGAATAATGTGTTGCAAAACAAAGCTTGCAGAGTTGTAATTGTTCAATTTCAAATTGATTCGCTCATTCTCAATCTTAGCTTCTTCAAATTGAAGCTTCAATTTAGCAATCTCATCCAATTGTTTGTTGATTAATTCTTCTTTTATTCTCAAAACACATTGCAATTGGCAATTTTCTTTATATGTTTTACCGTTTCTATCATCATTATCTTTAACCGTGCTTTTAAGCTTCTCAAATTTTTCAATAATCTGATGATTTTCAAGAACTAACCTCTCATTTTCTTTCCTAACCTTCTCTTGATCAATTTTATCAGTTTAAATTTTGTTAGTTAATTCTTTTAATCGTTCAGTTGAAGCTTTCACCATTTTGTCACGATCAAGGATTTGATCCTCAACACTTCTGACTTTAGCAGTCAGATCCTCAATCTTCTTACCTTTGAGATAAGTGTTTGTACTACAAACCTTGCATTCTTTGATGCAATTTTTGCAGTCAACATCACCACTGACCTTCTTACCTGACTCAGTCGTTGACGCGTTTGAACTGACCTGGCTTTTAGACTCAGAGACGGATTTAGAATCTACCTCAAGTGCCTTAGCAGCCAGCACCTTGTCAGCCATCTTTCCCATGTTTTCAGCATTCAACTTTTGAGTCGTGTCAATGATTCCAGTATCAATCTTCTTTGATTTCTCTATCTCTTCTTTCTCCTTCTTCTCTTTTTCTTCTTCTTCTTCTCCGCTTCCCCACCATTTCTTCTGCCAATAATCATCTTCAACTTTATACTCTTTGATTATGGTTTCCACATCAAGAGTGTTATGATCAATAGCAATGTTTCCGTAGGGGTCAAGATAACATTCTCTGTCTGGATCCCATCTTTTTGCCTCAGAAAAGATACCAGATATTCTGATCAATTTGTTCGTGGCTAACAGCTTTCTGTGATTATACTTCTGTTCTTCAGTTCTGTTATCTTTCCAAGGAATAGGTTCAGTTTTTGCCATAAAAGCATATCCAACCGCATCCTCTTCAGGTAACAACTCACTCCAGTCATAACCTTCATCGTCGTGAATCACCGCAAGAGCTCTAGATTTTTCTTTGTTATCCTCAAGCTGCTTCATCCTTGGCAGTTCTGATTTATTCTGATGATAAATCACTTTCTTGTAGTAATCTTCTCTGAACGGGTTTTCAGACTCATCAGCATACGCGTTTCTGCATTCACGCTTAAAGTGACCTTTCTGTTTGCACTTGAAACACGTCACTTTAGACTTGTCAAAGCCCAACTTGGTAGATGGTCCACCAATTGACTTCCTCCCGGTTATCTCCATGAAACGCTGTGCTCGACGAACTGCACTAGCCATACACCACCTTATGTTGATCAGTTCCATCTCCTCAGGATCTATTTGATCATAGTCCTCTTTTGTTAAGTTGGTGTTGCCAATCTTCCCTGCTACAAGGCTTTCATACGATTCCAGTACCGATGCTAGGAAAACCATCTGTTGTTTGGCAGACTCCTCGCTGAAGTTCTGAGCGTTCTTTAAGTCTACAGCGATGTTGCATTGAAATAAGTTCTTTGCATCAGACTGGTTTGAATTTGATGAAGACCCACTGTGATATCCACTGTGATATCCACTGCTTTGACTTTCTTTGCTCGTTGTGAAAACATTCTCAGCAGAAAACGCAGTCTTGGGAGATGTGTTCTTTGGCATCATGCTCTTTGGATAATACAAATCCAAGTTCTGCTGGTATGATGAGTGATTGACTTTGTGCGTCTTCTTTAACTCCAACTCGTGACTTTCTAGTCTCTCAATCAGCAAGTCTACTGTCAACGCTTCTGGTGGCTTGATAGTATTCTTTAGCATCAACGCATAATATTGCCAATCCATCTCATCTGGCAATGCATCAAACAATTTGTCGACTAGCTCTTCTCGAGAATAAGAAATTTCATGTCTTGCCAGTTCCAACTTCAGATGCCCAAACCTCTCAATCATTTTACAAACTGATTCATTCTTTAAACACCCAAACAAATCAAACTCTTTTCTAAGTAGTTTCTTTTTGTTTTTCACAATTTCTTTGCTTCCTAAACATTTGGTTTTCAACTTATTCCAGAGATCTTGAGCACTAGAGTATTCGAACAAATTGAAACAGCAACGCAACACATTTCTGCTCAGCAACAAACGATTCTATCTCCTCATGTGAAGTTAAGCTTTCACCTTTTTTGCCTCCATCATGGTATCCATTTTTTAGACTCTTCCAGCTAGGAAAAGCAAAAGCCATCAACCAATCTTCAAACTTCTTGGCCCACCGACTGTATTCTTCGATAGCCATCAACTTCGAGGGTTTGTTATAGGTTCCGAAAGCACTTTCAACCTCTAATGCATCCGATAGCTTTTTCTTTGGATTCGGCGTATTCTCATTGGTGTTACTAGAAGATGTATCATTTCCACCGTCTCCAGCAAACGCAAAGACATCATAAAACGGATTGAAATCATCCATCTTGCACGTACCTAAAAAAAATCAGCAAAACACTTAGAAAATTTTCGAAATTTTGAAAAACAACTAATTCGAGCGAAATCAGCTTTCGATCGAAATCACAGAAGATGTTTGAGCGAAATCAGATATATTCTGATTTCGAGCGGAATCAGATGATACGTTTCGGGCGGAATCAGAAAAGTTTGATTTCGAGCGGAATCGGAGAATAAGTTTCGAGCGAAATCAGAAAAATTCTGATTTCGAGCGGAATCAGAAGGTGTCGCACGAGCGGAATCAGACTTTTCTTACTTTACGAGCGAAATCAGCTATTTCGCTCCTAATGACCAAGTGATTTTCGAGCGGAATTAACTTTTTATAGCATAATCTTCGATGAACTTTACTAGCGGAATTAGGTTTTTATGTAATTTTTACCATTTTTAATCCGAGTTTTAAACAGATTCTTTGTAGGCTTTGTTAAAACTATGTTTTACACAATATACTCAAAAATCAGACCATTCCGACCGTTGAAACTAGTTCAGTTCAGAAAAGTATGAGAAGAAGTGAGTAGAAATAAGAAAATCCAGTAGAATCAAGCTGCTATGGTATGAACTCCTCGTCCTGAGCTCTGATACCACTTGTTGGACCGTGTGCGACCCTAAATAGTCAGTAAAAGGTAGTTCATCTTTGAATACAAAGGCGGAATCAGAGTATACAAAGTCACAACAGCTCGGATCCTTTTAACTTCTTTCTATTACTGATTGTCAATCTTTACAAGTGTTTCTGAATGAATTTTGACAGCAATTCAACACCTGCACCATGAACTGATCTCGCTCCAAACATTACAAATGAACTCAACCAATACCTATTTATAGTGTCTCTGATTTCGCTCCAAACTACATAAACATTACGAGCGGAATCACCTAACTATCTATTTGGAGCGGAATCACCTACTTACCTAGTTGGAGCGAAATCACCTACTTTACTGTTTGGAGCGAAATTACAAGTTAACATGAAAACCTGATTTCGCTTCTAATGACATGAATGCCATTTGGAGCGAAATTACAATCTAAATCCACTTTTCATGATTTCCAACTCCGAACAATCTATCTAGACCTAAGACTCATAAAGACGTAGTCATCAGACATTCAGTGCACCAATAGAAACCTAACCTAAGTGCTTTCGACCCATCGCGACCCATTAAGGTAGCTTACGCTACATTAACGCGTCGTGCGCGCAAATGCGCATTCGAGACGTCTAACTAGTCCTATGACAAGTATTATATGCCAAAACATGTTTAAATATGTTATATAATCAGTTACGTGACAAAAGTTTTGGTTACATATGCGTAATTACCAATTATGTATGAAAAGGGCATTTTGGTCATTTACCTAAGGCATATAAACTACCTATCATACAACTAATTAAACCTAAGTGACCATAAGGTATAACCTCGGAAGGTTATTCCCTATACAACTATGGTCACTAAGCATGTTTGGTCGGATCCTAATGATCGACCAAACGGGCCGGGTTCGAAAGTCTAAGCGGGTGTTTAGTCCGCTTGACTTACGACTCTACACAAGCACTAAACTAAAAAGTGACGAGCTAAACATGCTAGAACATGTTTAGTTAAGTTAGAAAACAGGTTTGGTATCAAAACAAACGGTTTTGATACCTATAAGTAGTTTGGTTACAAAATACGCAAGAATGCGCATTTTGGCCGAAACTACGACTCGTCACTACACCTAGATAACGTGGTAATCAGTAGGTATGGTCACTAGGGACTATAACCATCGTGATTACACTCACGTTATGAAGTTCAAATGAACTTCGCATTGACCATAAACTGGTCAATGTAGAAAGTCAAACGCAGTTTATCTTTCAGACTCGAAAAGCGATAAAAGAATGAAAGAATACTTATAGAAGGTCCCCGCAAGCTCTTGATCCGATTTACTCTCAGGTATGAAGCATAAACTTCAACTTAGAGAGCCAGAAATCAGATCAAGTGTGAGTTGGGGGAATGAATGGGGTGGGCTATATATAGTTTGTATACAACCGTTAGGATCGTTCATCAAATAACGTGCTTCGATCTAGGCCATACAAGTGGGCACATGGTATTTGGATACCATGGGCACTTAAAAACCATCAAAATTGGCCCATAGATTGACCAAAACCAGGTGCAAAGGGTGTGGAACAGCTGCTCACAGCTGGAAATCAGTTTTGCTGATCTGGGAGGCTCACACGGCCTGCGTAAGCCAACCACAGAAACTCACGCGGCCCGCCTGGGCAATCTTTCCAGAATTGACAGAAATGGCCCCTGCACTTCAGAAACTTGGATTTGATGCATTTTTGGCACGTTTAAGCGCTGTTAACCTCATTTCAAGGCTCTAAAATGAAGTTAAAGTATAGGTAACTCAAAACATGCTCACAACTATCTCGGATGTCAGCTCGTATGGTCGTACGGTTGCGTTGTTTGGTTAATTACGACGGAAGTCGTAACGAACGCAAAAACGAACCAATTTAAGCGACGAATGAAATTTTATCATGCCAAACATTAAAATAAAATATTTTAATGCTTACATAAATTTTTGGATGTCCGGATGTATTCAGAACGTAAGATATGCGCGAAAATGCAAACTTGTGCACTTTTTGACGCTTTTAGTCCCTATTGATCAATAAAGTTTATTTTAGCATACCGAACCCCTCAAATCCTATTTATAAGCTATGTAAAGGATATTTAGGGTATGTTTAACTTATGATCAAGTTCCGTAATGTTCGTTACCATACAAATCGGTATAGTTTCGCAGTTTGACACAATTAGTCCCTGCGATCGAACAAACTTGATTTCAACACACCAAACCATCCAAAACTTATTTCTAAATTATGTGAAGGTTATTTAAGGTATGTTAAGCCTATTTCACTATTCCGGAGCATTTGTTGCATTAAACTGGTTATATTTACGCATCAGTGCGCGTATAACCTTCTAGAAAGCGATTTAAAGCTTGAAATCGAACAAGAATTGATATGTGCAAACGATACACATATTTTAACAAATCCCAAGTATGAAATACAATATTTCATTGGTTTGGCATTTGTTTTATGGTTGAGTTGACACAGGTGTCACATTTCGGGACCGACGATGTTGTTTTTATCCGAATGCGATCTCAATAATTCTTCTTGGGCATCGTCTTGAGATGAATTAGTTATGTCCATCTCAAGTTCTTTTATCCATCGAAGAATTAGTTCTTCTAGCTGAAAAAATTCTTCAAGAAGCATTTCATTTCGAAGGGACGATTGAGAGCATTCGAGGGAGAGATAAGGATTATTTTTACTTTCACCCCTCTTAAGGCTACAGAAAAACAATGGGTCTATATAGTGGGGCTTGTAATTTAAAAAGTAACATTTTAAATCTTCATGAGGGCCTCCACATAATTGACACCACATACCATAAGAGGATTGAGAGTAAAAATTATCAGTATCACTCATGATTGTGTCAGAAATTACCAGCCGTCGGGATCTTACGGCTCTGTTTTCAGTATCTGAATACCTGGGCACGGGGCATGTTGGTTGGGCACGACCCGTGTTCAGCTACTGTCTGACTTAAAACGGGATTGCCAGTACCAAAGATTGGGCACGGGGCCGTGTTCAACGGGCACGGCCCGTGCTGAGCTCTGCAGAAGCTGAAAATCTAAGAAAAGTCCTAAAAAACAGAAAAATAAAAAAAAACGATTAGGCCGTTGATTCCTAACTTTATTAAAATCCGTGTGTCCCCGCCAACGGCGCCAAAAACTTGGTGTGTGTATGTAGCGTGATATGTTTTTAGTTATATTTTTCGCCATTTTTAACACTTTAGTCAAGTTTTAAATTTATAAAACACGATATTTTACTAACACTAAACACACATATGGGCAAGTGCACCCATCGTGAGCGTAGTACAGCGTTGGTAAGATACCGAGGTCGTCCAAGGACACAAGAGCTTTTAGTACCGGTTTATCCTCAACGTCTAATCAAATCAAAATTTAGGAAAAAGGTTTTAAACAAGAAAATAAAAACTAACTAAAAATGCTGAAAAATAAAAATAAAAATAGAATAGATAGACAAGATGAATCACTGGGATCGGACTCGCCTTTAGTGTAACCTTTGATGTTTTCCACACTTTTGCACTTTTTAAGAGATTATCGTAGTTATAGTAGTAGGCCCCTCTTTTGAAGGTGACGTACCCTCAACCCAGTAGTTTGAGTCAGCAAGGATACAATCCAGAAGGGTTGGATTATTGGAAGATAAATAATTAAGTTTTTAATGCGTAATGTGGTAGGCCCCTCTTTTGAAGGTGGCGTTACCCTCAGCTAAGTGGTTTGAGTCAGCAGGGATACAATCGCAAGTAGCTGGGTTAATGTATTAATAGTAGTTTACATATGAGGGTATCACGAAATTCGGACCCCCGCCATCCAATACCAGTGGGTATTGAAGGAGGTCCTACTAAGCTTGACCCAGGTCCTTGCAGGATCTATACACTGAATAAGGCAAGAACCTTACCAAACCATTCCCTTAACCCCCGACCAGGTAGCCAACATATCTCCATATAGACCGTGGAGATATGAATGGCGTAAATCTTTTATTTTATATAGACAGTAAAATAACTCCAAGACACCACGGACAAATGATAAGGAAGTTTCACCTTCAACATAAGAAACTAGTTATTAAAGTCATTAATACAAAACCAAATAAAAAGTGCGAAAAGATTAAAAAACAAAAGTATTACACTAAGTGCTTGTCTTACCAAGTGACGTAAGAGACTTAGGCAAACATGGCCTTTGATTTTCAAGAACTCTTACTATCAATCTTGGATCCCGAGACTACTACACACACTCTATGATGGATGATGGATGATGGTGGTGGATGTGGGTTGTGATGGTGGTGGTGGGTGGGTGAAGTGTGAGAGAGGAAGGGATGATTTGCAAGTGAACCAAGCACCCCTATTTATAGCCTGCACAGAAGCCCGGACACGGCCCCGTGTCCGCTGGGCACAGCCCCATGTCCACCCATCTTCTCTTTCTTCATTAATTGCAGTTTGGCTGTATTAGTTGACCACGCCCCCGTGTCCGCTGGGCACGGCCCCGTGTGCAGAAGTGTATCTATACTATCTAGAGTTGCTCAGATTCTGCGAATCTTTGCGTTGACCACGGCCCCATGTCCGCTGGACACGCCCCCGTGTTGGGAAATAGAAGCTTCTACACTTTGTCTTTTCTGCAAACACTTGGGCACGCCCCCGTGTCCGCTAGACACGGGGCGTCTTCCGCCTTCTGTTGTCTTGTTTTTGCTTAGGAAGATGCTGTCAAGGGGTCGGGCATGCCACGTTTATTCCTTTTCTTGTGTTTATGTTAGATTTAGCTGCATTTTTGCTTCTTTTGTTCATTTGAGCTCATTTAATCCTGAAAATACAAAAGGAAGACAAAAGCACACTTTTTCCAACATTAGTACTAAAAAAGGGTTAGTTTTAGGCCTCATTTGATGTAATTTATATGTTGCATTTTACACACATCAGAAACCTAGCCTAAGTGCTTACGACCCGTTATGACCCATTAAGGTAGCTTACGCTACTTTAACGCGTCCTTCACGCAAAAGCGCGTTCGGACCGCCTAACTAGTCCTATGACAAGTATTATATGCCTTAACATATCTAACTATGTTATATAATCAGTTTAGATGTCAAAATATTGGTTACATATGCTTAAAATGAAATTATACGCATAAAGGGAATTTTGGTCATTTTCCTAAGGCATATAAACTACTTATCATACAACTAACTAAACGATGTGACCATAAGGTATAACCTCGGAAGGTTATTCCCTATACAACTATGGTCACAAAATATGTTTGGTCAGATCCTAACGATCGACCAAACGGGTCGGGTTAGAAAGTCTAAGCGGTTGTTTAGACCGCTTATCTTACGACCCTTATACAAGCACTAAACTAAGAGTGACGAGGTAAACATGTTAAAACATGTTTAACTAAGTTAGAAAACAAGTTTGATATCAAAACAAAGTGTTTTGATACCCAAAGATAGTTTCGTTGCAAAATACACATAAACACGTACTTTGACCGAAACTATGACTCGTCACTGTGCCTAATTAACGTGGTAATCAGTATGTATAGTCACAAGAGACTAGAACCATCGTGATTACGCTCACATTACAAAGTTCAAACGAACTTTGTGTTGACCATTGACTGGTCAAAGCAGAAAGTCAAACACTGTTTGACTTTCAAGCTTGAAATACAAGAACAAGCATGAAGGAGACTTACGAAAGGTCCAAGCCTTGAAGATTTGAACTCAAAATACTCAGGTATGAAGCTTCACAAGGGAGAGCTTCAACTTAGAGCAATATTGAGAGAAAATGTGTGAAGAATGCAAATGAATCATGTGGGTATTTATACGAAGTATGGATCAAGGAGATCATTCCAAGTGTTTAGAAGGTGAAATCTTGACCCTACATGTGTGGAACATGGTTTCTAATACCATGGGAACTTGAAAACCACCTCCATGTATTGCAAAAGTTACAAAAAGGACCCTGAACTTCGAGTCGGTTGCAGAAAACAGGCCTGGTGTTGCTGAAACAAGATTTATGCCCCAGCTATAGGCTTCGTGTCGCGCCACAACAAAGGCCTTTTGTTGTCTCCGGACGCCACGACATAGGCTGAAGTTTCAGAATTGGCAGAACAGGCCCCTGCACACATTTTAATGCATTTTCGACGTGTTTAAGCCCCATTAACCCATTTTCAAGGCTCAATAATGAAGTTCAAGTATAGGGGACATGAAACATGCTTGAAATTATCACGGATGTCTGTTCATTTGGTCGTACAGTTGCGTTGTTCGGTTAATTACGATGAAAACTCGAACGAATGCGAAAACGATCCAAATTGCGCGACGAATGGTATTTTTGCTTTCGAAACACTAAAGTAAAATATTTTAATGATTACAAAAATTTTTGGATTTCCGGATATGTTCAGAACGTAAGATATGTGCGAAAAGGAAAACATATGCGGTTTTTTGACGCTTTTAGTCGCTAGTGATCAAATAAGCATATTTTCGCATAACGAACCCCTCAAAGCCTATTTCTAAGCTATGTAAAGGATATTTAGGGTACATTTATCTTATGATCAAGTTCCGGAATGTTCGTTACTATACGAATCAGCAGACTTTCATAGTTTGATGCAAATAGTCCCTGAGAGTGAATAAACTTGTTTTTGACACGCCAAAGCCTTCAAAACTTATTTCTAAGTTATATAAAAGTTATTTAAGGTATGTTAAGCCTATGTCACTGTTCCAGAGTGTTTTCTGCATTAAACTGATTACGTTTACGCGTTAGTTCGCGTATAACTTTCCAGAAAGCGATTTAAAGCTTGAAATTGAACTAGAATCAAAATGTGAAATTGTCAAACGCAAATAAACAAATTTTGAGACCAAAACACATTGTTTCTTTGATAAAAGATATTATCCTACATCGTGCGGTGTTTACGGAGCACAAGTGTCACAGTCTCCCTACTTTAGGAAATTTAGTCCCGAAATTTTATTCGAAGGAGATCGTAGAGTGTAATTGAAACAACTGATGGATAAGCAAATTGCTAGATCCCAAAGATGCGAAGCATCATTTGGTGTTGGAAATTTTAGGGGAATCAAAATATGATTTGGGATATTCAAAGTATCTCAAGGTATTGAACCTTTTGAAACTTGTGAATTTAAAAGAAAAAGTTGATCGGTGTTCAAAAAAAATGTTTGGGTATGGCACTATGTTATACTAAGCTCTTAGTGTAATTCCTAGGAAACAAAGGGGTGTACATTCAAGCCCTACACGTACATGGTTTCTAACGTCCCACGAGGTACATCCAATGCACCATGAGCATCTCATGCATAGGAGACGGGTTAACATACCTTATGGCATCAAGATCGTCATCTTTAACACCATAATATACTCCCGGTCAGCTCGATTTCAGTTAATGAATGTACTTGTTTTTTTGTTTATTGTAAATAACCACACAAATAACAAACAAGCACAAAATCACATAATGGTTCAAGATAACATAAAATCACCAAGTGATCTCAGCAACGTTCTGAAGAATAACACAATAAGAACACTTATATATAGGAAGTACCATCGGTGTATCCACCATGTTCTTATCACATCATACTCCTCCCGTTACCTTAATCACTCTAGATCTTATGCCACCATACTTAACAAGGCTTACTATGATTCTCATGCGTCGAATCTCATAATTAAGTGTGCACCAATAATTACTCTTTTCGTCGCATGGTCCACATAGCTCCTCTTGTTAAGTGAGGGTAAACAAATAATAAGGTCTAACTATCGTCTAAATCAAACAAACATCGTTACAACATAACACCTGTCAAATCGGATCGTGTTTTATACTAGCAATGATAGCACTACTTGTTTTGCATACAACAAATTTAGTAGTAGGTATTTTATTCTAGTACAAATGTTTATATATGTTTCATACTAACCAATCAGGTAGAATGCAACATATACTAATCATGCATTATCATCATAATGTAAGCATGTCGAGAAAATGTTTTCAAATCATGCGCTAGGTATGCTAAGTTAACACTAAGCAAATTGTATTTGAAAATTAGTGTACTAAGTATGTTAAATCAACATACGAAGCAAATTGTATTTATAATCATGTACTTATACATATTAGATAATTAAATCATGTATGTAATGTTATGATCACAAAAATAGTATTAACTTGTTCATAGTGTTCGTATTGATCGTGTTGCCAAGTTCGTATGAATGCACTAGAGTGCAATCATGGTATGCTAATTTACAAGACTTAGTTCCTAAAGAACGGAATCCTCAAAGTCAGCATGTAGTTGTAATCACACATTGTGTAATCAAATTAGAGTTTGTAATTTGGAAAATGAATAACAAGGATAAAGATAAACTGCTTGAAATTTATATTGTCATTACAAACATAGTTGAAATATGTACATTGTTTTCGAAAATAAACAGAAAATATAGAGTTTCAAATGACCATAAGTGCTTGATCATTAGTTTGAGCCTCATTGACGTTGAATACTCGTCCATTAGCATTTGCAAGCTTGGGGCAGTTTCGCTTGAAATGGTTTAAATCACCACAATTGAAACATGCTCTAGGGCTAGTCTGAGTAGGGGCTGCTCGGTTCTGGATACGACAGGTCACAGCTAAATGTCCAAATAGACCACAGATTGTACACTGGCGACAAGGAGAATTTGTTGCGTGATGATAGTTGCAATAATTGCACCGAGGTTGCTTTCCACGATATAAATCCCTTAAAGGGTACTGAGTTTAATGGAACTGGTGCAGGAATTGCAAAATTCCTTGAAGTCTTGCGCTTCCTAGAATTTTTAGAAGATTCGGCCTTTGTCCTTTTCGAATTCTCATTAACAGATTCAGTGTTTTGTTTCTTGTCTCCTTTTCGAAATAGTTTACCTTTTCTAACCTGGGAGTCGGTTAAGATAGCAGCTAATTCCTTAGCCTCCCTGAGCGTTGCAGGTTGGCTGCCAGTGACAATGTCTTGGACAAGATCAGGTAGGCCATCAATGTATTTCTCAATGGCCCGATCCAAAGGTGTGACCATAGTGGGGCAAAGTAGGCTTAACTGTTCAAATCGGTCAGTGTAGGCACGGTTTTCTCCACTATCTTGTATTAGATAATAGAAATCGTTTTCAAGTGCCCTTATTTCGCTTCGTGGGCAGAATTCTTTCTTCATAAGATCCTTAAATTCTTCCCACGTCAGTGCCATTGCCATATCGGCACCTCGGTCTCTCATAATACCATTCCACCAAGTGAGTGCCCTCCTTTGAAAGACACTCGAGGCGAAATCTACCTTGCGCTCATTGGGACAGTGAACATGCCGGAATGTGCTTTCTATACTTTCAAACCATTGTAGGAGTGCAGTTGCCCCTTTAGACCCATTAAACCTGAGTGGTTTAGCTAATTTGAATTGTTTATAGTTACATGGCGATAAAACATTGTTGTTATTGTTTTGGATTTGGTTGAGTTGAGTCACACTACCAGGGAGTAAAGTATCTAGCTGCTGAGAAATCATTGCTGCTAATTCAGCGTTCCGAGTGGCGTCGCGGCGAGGAGGCATCTTAAAGGTATAGCTATAGTGAAAACCAAATAAGTTAGATTTATCAAATTGTTATGAGTTTGTAACATAATTGTATTGTGAAAACTTTGATCTAGTAAAATCTCGTTCATTGGTCTCGTTCTTGTATTTAGAATATATGGTGTTGTGGATCTTGTTTTGAGACAGGAGTTATTTGAAAATAAACTTTTGTAAGATTTTTGGATGAGAGAATACAAACCAAGTTAATGGTTTGTATTATAAATTCTTTACCTGTTAAAAATTTATTGCTTTTAAGACAAAATGTTTTAAATTAAGATTTAAAATAAAGAAACTTTGTGTTTGAAATTTTGAAAATTCTCATCCAAATGGTAAAAATATGAAATTTTGAAAGACAAAGGTAGTGTTTCGAAAATGAAATAGGATCTCATAGTGTCGTGATATGAAATGAAATTCACTTCAATTGTCTCGAATCAAACATATCACCGAAGGTAATATGATGAAATAGTATTGGGAAAGGAAAGTTGTTTTCGATTGTCTTGAATACCAAACATATTACCGAGAGCAATATGAATGAGTAGTGATACAAAGGTCGTTTATAAATTGTTCGGCATGGTCCAGATGGATAAGTTTTTATAATGCTTCACGAAGACATGCTTTAGCCTATAAGTGGACACTCTACCTAAGAGTTCCCAGGTAAGAGTGACTGGTCCGATAAATGCGGATTTGTACGAACACTCTAGCCTTAGATAGAAAACTCGGGGTACAGGCATCCACCCTTCCAGATTGCATGTGTTCACATTATTAAAAACCCGAGATTTCGATGATAAACGTTTGAGAAAAACATTTGAGAAATCTTTTGATAAAAATTGTTTAAGATAAACATGTTTGCGAAATATTTTGACGAAAACGTTTGAGAAAACATTTTGAGAAATATTTCAATGAAAAATGTTTTGAGAAAACATTTTGAGGAACACCTCAGGGCATGAAGCCTAAGGTTTAGGATAAATCATCTAGGGCTAGATGATTTGTAAACCATAGAGTAGTTATGGCACGAATAAGGATGAGGATTTAGGAAGGAGTTCCTAAGTCTACTCATGTTTGGGTCCTAGGAAGGTTATAGACTAGGTTTAAGGCATGCTAATAACCTAATTCCATATAACCAGTGCTCTGATACCAATCTGTAACACCCCAATCACATAATACAACAACACGCGGTAGAAATATCGGGGAGTCACGTTACAAATTGCTCACAACTACTGGTATTAAATTGTTTCAATATTATTAACATCGTTTTACAAACAAAGAATACATGTATATGTCTTTTGATTAAAGAAGTCTAAGGTCCGAATGCAGTCCTATGCGTTGTATGCTTGAATAGTAGAAAACCTGAAACATATGTGAAAAACAGTCAACATAAAAATGCCGGCGAATACATAGGTTTTGTTAGCCAAATAAATGGCAAAAGTTGATATTGCAATACTTTCACAACTACTAGAGTTGTCGATTGAAAATGAATCTTGAAGCCAAAGAATGGCAAAAGTTTAGTATTGCAATACGAAATTTTGATTGTGAAAACTTGTGGCAAAAGTATTGTCTATGGAAATATGATTATTACTAAATAATTTTTATGCCATTTGAAATTGTATATCGTAATCTCGTTTAAATCATTGTAAAACTCGTTAATGTGTTATTAGAAATTCTATCAACGATTAATAATAACTATTTTAAAATAAATCAAAACTTGTGTGAGTATTATATAAATCAAGTCAATGATTCATAATAATACTTTAGATATCCTTCTAGAATCTAACATATAAACATATGGGAGATTCTACAAGGATTTGGATAGTCGAATATTGAATCAATTGTACACAAAATCCTAATGTGATTCGGATAACGCTACAAGAAAAATAAAATAAGAAAACTTATATATAAGAAGTACCAGCGGCGTATCCACCATGTTCTTATTTTATTATACCTGTTTCGTTATCTAAATCACAACTACCACATAAACACATAAGTCGTCAACTTGTACCAACTCGTAAACATGCATTAAAGTACACAATGAATCCAAACAAGGACTCCAGTATTAGTACTCTAAACATCCCATATATGTCTAGCTATGAAGATATATAGATAGATATTGCAGGGATCAGGTTCTCGTCACATCGTCTAGTCAACACGCATTAAAGTACACAATGAATCCAAACAAGGACTCCAGTATTAGTACTCTAAACATCCTATAAGTATCAATCTATAAGGATAAATTGATGCTAAAAGGATTGAGTCTTGATCACATTGAATCATTTTACCACAACATCCTAAATCCAAATTGTGATTCGGGATAACGCCACGAAGGGTAATACAATAAGCACACTTATATATAGGAAGTATCAGCGGCGTATCCACCATGTTCTTATTGTATTACTCTAGTTTCGTTATCTAAATCACCAACAATCTACACATAAACCACAACCATCGAGTCGTAAAGTACTTCTTAAAAATCTCACTATGAAGATAGGAAGATCTAAGGTTGTACTTCAAATATCCTATGAGAATCTAACTATGAAGATAGATAGATCTTTTAAGGATTTTGATAAACATCGTATTTGCATAATCGGAATAATACACATCAAAGCACTTAGTAAACACATATATGCCATACATTTGGAAAACAAATCAGTTACACATATGAATCACCCCAAAACATTTGAAAACGGTAAAAGAGGGGAACTATGTGCTCGCCTGGGATTGCGTATAGTTCTTGTTCAAAAGATATAACAAAGCTCAAAAGACCAAGAGTTCAAGTGTCGAAGTGGTTCCTAGTGTAATGGATACTATGTTAGTGTATCGGGACACGAATCGAAGAAACGGATAGAATGAGGTATTGTAAACCAAATGAGTGTTGGAACTCATATAATATGGTTTAACAAAGTTTGCATTCTAAAACGAAACCTAGCCTAAGTGCTTACGACCCGTTAAGACCCATTAAGGTAGCTTACGCTTCTTTAACGCGTCGTTCGTGCAAAAGCGCGTTCGGACCGCCTAACTAGTCCTATGACAAGTATTATATGCCTTAACATATCTAATTATGTTATATAATCAGTTTAGATGTCAAAATATTGGTTACATATGCTTAAAATGAAATTATGCGCATAAAGGGCATTTTGGTCATTTTCCTAAGGCATATAAACTACTTATCATACAACTAACTAAACGATGTGACCATAACTAACTACTTATCGAAAGTCTAAGCGGTTGTTTAGACCGCTTATCTTACGACCCTTATACAAGCACTAAACTAAGAATGACGAGGTAAACATGTTAAAACATGTTTAACTAAGTTAGAAAACAAGTTTGATATTAAAACAAAGTGTTTTGATACCCAAAGATAGTTTCGTTGCAAAATACACATAAACACGTACTTTTACCGAAACTATGACTCGTCACTACGCCTAATTAACATGGTAATCAGTAGGTATAGTCACAAGAGACTATAACCATCGTGATTACGCTCACGTTACAAAGTTCAAACGAACTTTGTGTTGACCATTGATTGGTCAAAGCAGAAAGTCAAACACTGTTTGACTTTCATACTTGAAATACAAGAACAAGCATGAAGGAGTCTTACAAAAGGTCCAAGCCTTGAAGATTTGAACTCAAAATACTCAGGTATGAAGCTTCACAAGGGAGAGCTTCAACTTAGAGCAATATTGAGAGCAAATGTGTGAAGAATGCAAATGAATCAAGTGGGTATTTATAGGAAGTATGGATCAAGGAGATCATTCCAAGTGTTTAGAAGGTGAAATCTTGACCCTACATATGTGGAACATGGTTTCTAAGACCATGGGAACTTGAAAACCAGCTCCATGTATTGCAAAAGTTACAAAAAGGACCCTGAACTTCGAGTAGGTTGCAGAAAACAGGCCTGCTTTTGCTGAAACAAGATTTCAGCCCAGCTATAGGCGTCGCATCGCACCACAGCAAAGGCCTTTTGCTGTCACCGGACGCCACGGCATAGGCTGAAGTTTCAGAATTGGCAGAACAGGCCCCTGCACACATTTTAATGCATTTTCGACGTGTTTAAGCCCCATTAACCCATTTTCAAGAATCAATTATGAAGTTCAAGTATAGGGGAAATGAAACATGCTTGAAATTATCACGGATGTCGGTTCGTTTGGTCGTACGGTTGCGTTGTTCGGTTAATTACGACAAAAACTCGAACGGACGCGAAAACGATCCAAATTGCGCGACGAGTGGTATTTTTGCTTTCCAAACACTAAAGTAAAATATTTTAGTGATTACAAAAATTTTTGGATGTCCGGATATGTTCAGAACGTAAGATATGCGCGAAAAGGCAAACTTATGCGCTTTTTGATGCTTTTAGTCCCTATTGATCTAATAAGCATATTTTCGCATAACGAACCCCTAAAAGCCTATTTCTAAGCTATGTAAAGGATATTTAGGGTACGTTTAGCTTATGATCAAGTTTCGGAATGTTCGTTACTATACGAATCAGCAGACCTTCGCAGTTTGACGCAAATAGTCCCTGAGAGTGAATAAACTTGTTTTTGACACACCAAAGCCTTCAAAACTTATTTCTAAGTTATATAAAAGTTATTTAAGGTATGTTAAGCCTATGTCACTGTTCCGGAGTGTTTTCCGCATTAAAATGATTATGTTTACGCATCAGTTCGCGTACAACTTTCCAGAAAGCGATTTAAAGCTTGAAATTGAACTAGAATCAAAACGTGAAATTGTCAAACGCAAATAGACAAATTTTGAGACCAAAACACATTGTTTCTTTGATAAAATATATTATCCTACATCATGCGGTGTTTTCGGAGCACAAGTGTCACAGTTAGGTCCGGTTTCGTTAGACGGTCACCGAAAACATAAGTTTCGCCTCGTTGACGCTTTTAACCCTAATTCTTGGGAATTCGCGTAAATAACACATAACGATCTCGAAACCTCGTGAATTTGATATCACTTATTCTTGAAAGTATATTTGAATATTATGAAGCCCCGGGTTCATTAAAAGGTCACTCAGAGGTAAGAATTAACATGTTGACATGTTTAACCCCTGTAGTTTATAATCTTTCGATTATTTTCACAAACGGCTTCTTATATTCGAATAATTACTCGTTTAAGAATATTTTCTTTGTGTGTGGTCATTCAGAGGCACAAGTTTGGCATGTTGACACTTTTAGTCCCTTCGCATATATAATTTCATCGTTTTACAACTTTAGTCCTTCAAACTCAATCTTTCATACGATTAGGGTTTAGGAGACGTGTCTTCACATAATTTGACACGTTTTTACGAGGTGTTACATCCTCACCCCTTTAAAAGAAATCTCAAACCCGAGATTTACTGAAACAAGTGAGGGTACTTTTGTCGCATAGTGGACTCAACCTCCCACGTATATTATGGGCCTCTATGGGCATCCCATTTAACTTTCACTATAGGCACGTGCTTCCTTCGGAGCTTTTTAACCTGTAGATCCTCGATCGATATAGGTCTTTCAACAAACCTCGGGCTTTCATCAATTTGTACGTCTTTATGATACATTGCTAGCGATTCATCAGCTAGACATTTCTTTAATTTACAGATGTGGAACACATTGTGAATTCCACTAAGCTCCTCATGCAAGTTTAGCTTATAAGCTACACTGCCGACACATTCGATGATCTCGAATGGTCCGATATACCTTGGGCTTAGCATGCCTTTCTTACCAAAATGCATCACACATTTCCAGGGTGATACTTTCAGTAAGACTTTGTCGCCTACTTCAAACTTTAGAGGTTTTCGCCTCTTATCAGCATAACTTTTCTGCCTATCCCTGGCAGCTTTTAGGCGATCACGAATTTGGACAATCTTGTCTGTTGTTTCAAGAACCATATCAGGTTCTGATAACTGAGCTTCTCCTACTTCCGCCCAACAAACAGGCGTTCTGCCTTTCCTCCCATACAATGCCTCAAAAGGCGCAGCCTGAATGCTAGTATGGTAACTATTATTGTAGGAAAACTCGATCAAAGGTAGGTGGTCATCCCAGCTACCACCCAAATCAATAACACATGCACGAAACATGTCTTCTAAGGTTTGAATTGTTCGCTCACTTTGTCCATCTGTTTGAGGATGGTAAGCAGTACTAAAATTCAAACGAGTGCCTAATGATTGTTGGAAGCTTTTCCAAAAGTGAGAGGTGTATCTAGTATCTCTATCGGATATAATAGATATGGGCACTCCGTGGAGAGATACAATCTCATCCACGTATAACTGAGCTAGCTTGTCAGAGCTATGAGTCTCCTTAATGGGTAAGAAATGTGTTGACTTCGTCAGTTTATCGACTATGACCCATATAGTATCATTTACATGCCTTGTTTTAGGTAACTTGGTTATAAATTCCATAGTTACCATTTCCCATTTCCATGTGGGAAGTTCTGGCTGTTGTAGCAAACCTGACGGCTTTTGATGTTCAGCTTTTATCTGAGCGCATGTCAGACATTTAGCTACATGTTTGGCTATAGATTTCTTCAAACCTATCCACCAAGAATTGGCTTTCAAATCTTGATACATTTTGTCACCTCCAGGGTGAACTGAGTATTTGGAATTGTGAGCTTCATGGAGGATTATTCCCTAAGTCCTCCATGTATAGGAACCCAGATTCTACTATTCAATCTGAGGATTCCATCCTTGCCAGGTAACAACTGATCAGCTGTTATACCTAACTTTTCACTTGGAAAGTTAGTTTCCAGTATAGCTTCCTTTTGAGCAGCTAACAGCCTTTCATTGAAGCTGTTTTTGAGTTCAATACTCTTGGCATTAATTCTTATAGGTTTAATCCTTTCTTTTCTGCTCAATGCATCTGCAACTACATTCTCTTTACCAGGATGGTAGCGAATTTCACAATCATAGTCATTTAGAGTCTCCATCTAACGGCGCTGCCTCATATTGAGATCCTTTTGGTTGAATAAGTGTTGGAGACTTTTGTGATCCGTAGATCACACATTTAGTTCCATATAAGTAATGTCTCCACAACTTTAGTGCAAATACAACGGCACCCAACTACAAATCGTGGGTGGTGTAATTTCTTTCATGCACCTTTAGTTGTTGTGACGCATAGGCAATCACCTTGCCTCTCTGCATAAGCACACAACCCATACCGGTGTGTGAGGCATCACAGTACACGAAAAATTCTTCTATCCCCTCAGGCAATGTTAATACAGGAGCATTGCTCAATTTCTATTTAAGAATCTCAAAAGACTTTTGTTGTTTGGGACCCCAATCAAACTTTACATTCTTGCGGGTCAGAGAAGTTAATGGTGCAGCTATCCTCGAGAAGTTCTCAATGAACCTTCTATAATAACCAGCTAATCCCAGAAAGCTGTGAATCTCCGTAGGTGTCTTAGGTGCTTCCCAATTCATAATGGATTCTTATTTAGCGGGATCTACTTGGATACCACGCTCGCTCACAACATGTCCAAGGAATTGGACTTCGCGAAGCCAGAACTCACACTTGGAGAATTTAGCATACAACTTCTCCTATCGTAGCAATCCTAAGATACATCGAAGGTGCTTCTCGTGTTCTGCTTGACTACGAGAATACATAAGTATGTCTTCTATAAAGACAATGACAAACTTGTCTAAGTATGGCTTGCAGACTCGATTCATGAGATCCATGAATGCTGCAGGTGCATTAGTGAGCCCAAAAGGCATCACCAAGAATTTATAGTGGCCATACCTCGTTCTAAACACTGTTTTAGGTACATCTTCTGTTCTAACCTTGAGTTGATGATACCAAGATCTTAAATCAATTTTTGAGAAGAAGCTTGCCCCTTGGAGTTGGTCGAACAAATCGTCGATCCTGGACAATGGATAACGATTCTTGATTGTTACCTTATTTAACTCACGATAATCAATGCATAGACGCATTGAACCATCCTTCTTCTTCACAAACAATATAGGAGCTCCCCAAGGCGAAGAGCTGGGTTGTATGAAACCCTTTTCCAGTAAGTCATCCAATTGAGTCCTTAGCTCTTTCATTTCTGTAGGCGCTAGACGGTAAGGAGCTTGTGCAATTGGTGCAGATCCTGGCAGAATGTCTATCCTGAATTCGACTTGTCTCTCAGGAGGTAATCCAGGTAGTTCATCAGGAAAGACATCAGGATACTCAGAAATGATCGGAATGTCTTCAATCTTGGGTTTCGGTTCATCAACTGTTACTTGTGCCATATAGATGACACATCCGTTCCTCAGACACTTGGATGCTTTGAGTATAGACACATTGTCGGGCAAACCATATTGTGTATCTCCCTGAATGGTGACCAACTCACCAGATGGGGTTTTGATGTTAACTAGTTTCTTATCGTAGGCAATTTGGGCTTGGTTATGCGATAACCAATCCATGCCTAAAATTACATCAAACCCAGCCAATTTCATTGGCAAAAGATATAGTGGGATGGAATGATTCTTAATGGATATAAAGCATCAATCAAGAAGAGTTGAAGCGGTTTCTAAGGTACCATTTGCGAGCTCTACCTCATATTTTATGTCTAGAGTTTTAATAGGCAGATTCAGTAACTTACTAAATTTATGGTCTACAAAAGACTTATCCGTAGTTGAATCAAATAAAACTCTAGCATAAATATCATTAATGAGGAAGGTACCTGTTATAACGTTATTGTCATTCACCGCCTCCCTGGCGTTCATCTGAAAAACCCTTGCATTGGTTTTCTTTGCCTCATCGGGCTTCTTAACATTTTTAGGGCAATTGGTTTTAATGTGCCCCTTTTCATTGCAACCATAGCAAGTTGCATCCTTGATATTTCGGCACTCAACAGTCTTGTGCCCTTTCTTTTTGCAGATTCCACAAGGTTTAGCTTGTGGATCCTGATTGCACTTTCCAAAGTGCCTTTTATCACAAACCTTACACCTGGGCTTATCACCTGACTGCCCTTTCTTGAAACCAGAGTTCCTTTCTTCTTTTTGTTCGATTGGTGGGACTGGTCATCCTCCCTCTTCCTCTTCCTCTTCCTCTTCCCTTCTTCGGTGGCTTTCTTTGACCTACTCCTTACAATATCGAGAGTAAGAGACAATGATAGATCTACAGCCGATCTATATGTAGCAGGCTTAGAAGCCTTGACATTTCCTTTAACCTCAGGGGCTAAACCACCGATAAAACGAGCAATACGTTTGGGCTCAGGGGTGACCAGATACGGGACGAGTCATGACATTGAATTAAAACTGGTCACGTAAGACCTGCAATCCAAATCTTTCATCACTAGAGTGAGGAAATCAGTCTCCACTCTTTCAACTTCATGCTGCGGACAATAAGTGTCCTTTACAAGATCAACAAATTGATTCCAAGAAAGGTTATACAAAGGAACCTTTCCAGTGGATTGCAACAAGGGTTTCCACCATGTTAGGGCGTCGCCCTTGAAGGACTGAGATACAAACTTAACGATGTCCTCCTTAGCACACCCACTGATATCAATCACCGTTTCCATTTCATCCAACCACTTCATACAGTCGATAGCTCCCTTTTCTCCCGTGAAATCTCTTGGTTTACAAGAGATGAAATATTTATAGGTACAACCTTTGTTGTACCTGGGAGTCTGATCGAGGACAATTTGCCTATGTGGTTCACTTTTCTGATTGGATGAGTGTCGAGACTCATCCTTTTTCAATGTATGCGAATGTGATAGGGACTATGTATGAGTTTTCGATCGCACATTACTCGGCTCCTTAAACATATTATCCACAGCTTGAGCAACTATCATGTTTATCATTTCCTGTAATTCAGCACCAGTAACATTTATCCTGGTATTATTGTTTCCTTCTACAGGATGACTATTAGCTTCGTCAGAGCCAGCCATGATTTAAATACCAAAATCAAACAATAATGATTTATTTAGATTATATAATGAATCATCGTATCTGATGATTAGATGGTCATGGTATTAATAAACCATATAGACCATTTTTAGATAACAAGTCAAAATTTATTCCATCATGATTTGCCTAGGCTACGAATGAACCATTATTGGCAATCAAGTAGGATATAATCCTTTACATTTATCAGACAGGGGACATAATTCACAACTATCAATGTCATAAAGACATTTTCGGATAGCACAAAAGGCTCATCTCGAAGGACATTTAAATGGCACAAAGGCCTTGTCACAAGGACAATTAAAATATAATCAACGATCTCTTAAATCAGTGATTTTTAAGGGTCGAACATAGTTCATTGCCTTTTTGACAAGAAGTTTATAAAATAAAACTATCATTTTCATGAATACACCTTCTCCCGTAGGCATACACCTCAAATGGATGTTTTTGATGTATACATCATATTTGATGTTTAATAGCCATGATTCGCATTGATCATATAGGCCATGAGGGTGACTTGGAAAGACCCAAGTACTTTTGGAAGCTAGTGTGGTTTCTCAAGTCACACTGCCAGGAATGTTAACATGTTTTAAGATGTTAACAGAGAATCATTGTTCTTAAAAGGTTATACCATCATGGCCATTAATATTTTGGCTAGGTTATACCTTTAACAACTTCTTTTGAAATTTCTAGGGCAGATCAATTAAAAATTGAAATGAAATATGCTTGGTGATGTATTAAAATACATATATAAAAATTTCAAAAGAAATTCCATTAAATTACTAAGCGATTACAGGAAATGCCCTAAACGGGTCTTGAAATAAACAAACTGTCCACGCAGGGACTACAGAAAAGAAACAAGTCCACGCAGGGACTAAATACAAAAATAAAATGTCCTCGCAGGGACTTGATTGAAATTACAATACAAAATAAAATTAAACAAACTTCTACTTCTTTTTGCCCTTTATGAAGTTCGCAAGGCCTTTAAGAAATTTGCTATGTTTTTTATCTCGTTCCTCCGCTTTTTGTTCAACCTGGTCCAACCTCTGCAGGATTTGTTGCGTTTGCAGTTGTGAAGGTGGGGGTTGTGGTTGATAAGGAGGGTATTGATACCCTTGCACAGGATACCCAGTTGGGTATACTGGAGAAAATGGTGAGGGATAAAGTGCATTAAATTGAGCTGCCTCAAGATATGGATCTTGGGCAGGGGCCTGATATCCATAATCCGTAGGAGTTGGATATTCAAATGGGTTATACCCAGATGAACCTGGGTAAGTCGGAATTGGGTTTTCATAACCTATTGGCAGTGGCGGTGGTGCAAAAGTAACTGGCGGGGGATCATTTTCCGGCACCGCGTGAGAAGGTCCACCCATTTGTGGATCTTCGGGGATAGGAGGGTATGTACTTGAAGCTTGTGGGGAACTGAATCTCGGTCCCCCTCGCACGGACATCCATGCATTCCTCCTCCGCCTTGGTGGCTCAGGAGGTGGTTGTGGTGGTTGTGGTGGTTGTTGAGGTGGTTCCTCAACGGGCAATAGCGGTGGAGTAACCGCCTGAAGGTACGGTTCCTCCAATGGAGGTTGTGGAGGAGAGTTATGAAAATAAGGGGTGAATTCCCAAGTATAAGTGTTCCACCTTTCGGCCCATGAATCGGGACCTTGATATGGCGATCCTTCATAAGGAGAACCGCTGGAGATACTGATGGGACGTGATGGCGTCCCAGTTGGTGGCAATTCTGGATCTGGATCGTCGTCCATCTCCATATCTTGAGAGAAGTGGTCCTCGTGTCCAAGAGGGTTATAACCTGGTGGTTCGTTAATATAGTCATTTGGGTTAAATTGACCAGGTGAGTAAAGATCGTGAGCAACAGAATGGTGAAAAGAATGAGAATGTAGAGAGTGATGTGAATGATGTGAGTGGTGAGAATGGTATGAATGTTGGGGCTCGTCTTGAATAGGCGGCCCGAAAGGAGGGTGATCTGAAGGTGAAGAACCTAACGAAACGGAATGTCTCGTAGGCTCGAAAGAATGTCTCCAATTATCTCTCAAATCGAAGCTAGAAAAATACGCTGATGGCGTGCGTCTGTGTGAGGGTCCAGCATTGCTAGATGGTCCACCCCTCATATGACCTTTTCCTTTTCCTCGAACGCGTGGTGGCATTTTAATTGACCTGTCAAAACAATAAAACAACATATAAACGACAAAAGGAAAGTTAAGAATAAATCCTAGGTCATATGCCTAGACTCGGAAGTCTAAGGAATGTGCTTATTGTGTCATTGAGATTAAACACAAAAGGTTAGTGTTAAATTCACTCAATGTTGGCTCTGATACCAACCTGTCACACCCCGATATTTCCACATATTACTGGTGGGCCCGGTGGGGAGTATCGTGACGTAGTTGATATCATCATAGTCAATATACACAAAAATATAGCACAGCGGAAGGCTTGGTAGAATATTACTATTACAAACCATAGTGTCTGAGTGTCCAAATAAAAGAATATACAGACTGGTTGTAATAGAGATCCACAGGCGGATCATAAAACAAAATACAAGAAAACTGAAATAACAGACTTCAGGCATCTAAGGATTTGCAAGATCCTCTTATTTGACACCAAGTAGCTCCAGCCTAGTTACGAGAGGTACCTATCACTTAGTCTTTGGAAAATACATTAGTTTTCACTGGTAAATACAATTAACCGACTCATTTGAAAAGAATTTATGAAAATTGATTTAAGTGCACAAGGCACAAACCATTTATAACTTGGGACAATTTTTTTATAAAATCTTGTATACAGATTTACATGTTTGTCATACATATGGGGCCGGTTTGGAAGCCGGTCATGATTAACCGACTCATCACTTATAGAACCCACAAAGGAGTTATCCCCAACATGTGGGTTATTTTGCATTTGCATCTGTCAGGTGTATGCCTACACCCCGTGCATAGGTCATGGCCATTTTCAAATGAAATGAGCTGAGGATATCCAGGACACGATCGTATTAACCCCCAATGTTTACGTTATCAAACAATACAGATTAAAACGTGTTATGCAATTTATTAATCACAATCCGATTAGATGATTCCATACCCAACCAAGCGGTATTATTATTATACCGTATCCCTAGCCCATATAAGGGAAAATAAGTTAAAAGTATTTACCTGAGCTAGATGTGTAAGAAGTAACTCAGCCGTATGTTTCCTAAAGCCTTATGTAAATACCTTCTACCGAAGCTACTCAATCTGTATGGAAGGTTTATTAACCTATTAAGATACTAACGGGTCTTTATTTAAGTCAAAGACTTAGACCGGTTAGTTTGAAAGATACTTTACGGTTCGAAACGCTAGATTAAGCGGAGACCAGAATGGAACGTGATTTAGACTCGAAAAGTTTAGATACTTGTATAAAATGGGTAAACTAAACACATTCTGGATTTTGAAGACTTAATGATAAGGTTAAACCCGTTTCGGTTAATTTATGTAAACTAGCTACATAAACCGAACCGAACGCATAAATGCATAACGGGTAACCAAATGAATTATATACAGGTCTCATATGTTATTATGCTTCAAATATGATAATACATCAGTAGAATGTTAACTTATATGCCCAAAAAGTAATTAAAACCAATTTAAGTCCCGAAGGGGCATTTTGGTCATTTTAACATTTATAAAAGAGGTTTTATAGTAAACTGATATTCTGGTCTTAAGTAATCAGAAAAAATATTTATTTTATGTTGTTATAACAGTAAGATATCATACATATGTGTGATACCATTTATGGCCAAACTATGCCCCGAAAGGGTATTTTGGTCATTTCACATATGCTTTTAAGGACATAATTGGAAGTCTGAGTTCATGACTTATACCTACTGTGATAATATTAAAATTTATTTACAAAATCAGTAGATAATAAGTCTTAGGTGTTTAGTATGGTTTTAAACCATACTATGCGCTTAATTAGCGTAAAAGTCGATAATTGACGATAATTAAGATGTTTATGGAAATCTGAGATTTTGATCAGTTTTAAATGTTCAAAATATTTTATTTAATATATATAACTATCAGTAGGAAAAGGTTTGGTATGCAAATCATATGTTAATCTCATTTTATGAATAAAAGGGTATTATCGTCATTTACCGAATTATATGAGAACTCAATGATATGGTCAGTTTATAATCTGACCAAAAATTCCAAAAATCCCTAAAAATAATATCTTAACAGTTGGTAATCAGTTTGGGGTCAAATTCTATGTTTAAACTTGTGTTATGCTAAAAATTTAATTTAATTAATAAAAAGTTTCATTTTACGATATTTGGCATAACTTTAATTTGAGACCAAAAACTGATGTCAAATTTATTTGACATACTTATATATCAGTAATAAAGCTTTCTGTCCTCTCACATTTTCAAAATTCTCGTTTTTATGATATAAGGGCATAACGGTCAAATATAAGCATAATAACGGAAACTAGCATATAATTCAAAATACTAATGACCAGGTAGTATAACCTCAGAGGGTTATACTACAACATAATGTGGTCCTAATGGAAGCTTAAAACATAGAAGAATTAAGCTTAATCGGGTCAGAACTGAAAGTCAAAGCAAAAGTCAAGCTTTTGCGACTTTCGGTTGCGAACCGACCCTAAACTCAGAATTGTCGGGTTGAACATGCTTAAACATGTTCTAATAATAATTACCAAGTTATTAAAGTGATAAAACATAGTTTATAACCTCTACATTATTAGTTTTGATTATTATTTAAAAATCTGTCCAGTTTGACTTTTTAATTAATAGTTTGACCCGACAATTAACTAAGCAAACGAGATAATTAGGAGGTGCCCTTATAAGGGATTAACACCTACCTAATTATGGTCACATATCCATATTCTCCTCGAACAATGGCTGGACCATTTGAGTTTAAACCGAGAGTCAAAGCTATTTTACGTAACTTTGACTTTTCGGTTTTTAAATAAGAAAACTGAACTAAAGAGGGGGCTAAGACACTTACAAAGGGGTCCTAACAATCTTTTCTACTAAAAATAAGCTTCCTTATGACCAGGAATCCCTGAATGCTCAAGAAAACACTTGAACTAGAGAGATGAGAGTGAAATGTGATTGTGCAAGTGAATTGGCTGCACAATTGGACCTATTTATAGTGAATGAAGGTTGCCCAAGATCATCACAGGTGTTTAGGGGTGTTGTAGGATGGCTCCAGGTGTCTTGGTGGTAATTTAAAACCATCAACAAGGCCATAGTTTCAATTTACTTTGGTTTGGAGCACAAGGAAGGAGATAACCAGCACCTGGCATCAACAATCTGTCGAAACAGGGCCGTCGCGTCGCGCGACGGCATAGGGCCTTCATGGTCGCGCAGCGCGACCCCTTCCATTACCAGCCAAACAAGTTTCAACTTTGACATATTCAGCCCCTGTACCTTTATAAGCTCAATATCTTTCATTTTAGGCATAATAGGCCCTTGTAGTTAGTTTGTGGATGATCTAGGGAGTATAACCAAACATCGTTAGGTCCGGTTTCGTTAGACGGTCACCGAAAACATAAGTTTCGCCTCGTTGATGCTTTTAACCCTAATTCTTGGGAATTCGCGTAAATAACACATAACGATCTCGAAACCTCGTGAATTTGATATCACTTATTCTTGAGAGTATATTTGAATATTACGAAGCCTCGGGTTCGTTAAAAGGTCACTCAGAGGTAAGAATTAACATGTTGACATGTTTAACCCCTGTAGTTTATAATCTTTCGATTATTTTCACAAACGGCTTCTTATATTCGAATAATTACTCGTTTAAGAATATTTTCTTCGTGTGTGGTCATTCAGAGGCACAAGTTTGGCATGTTGACACTTTTAGTCCCTTTGAATACATAATTTCATCGTTTTACAACTTTACTCCTTCAAACTCAATCTTTCATACGATTAGGGTTTAGGACGCGTGTCTTCACATAATTGGACACGTTTTTACGAGGTGTTACAGCTGTAAAATGATAAAACCTGTTTTGATTAAATTGGGATTTACTCGCCGGTATTTCTTGCTGATAAAATGTTTTAAAAACGTGTTTCAGGTAACTTAGTGTGAAGCCAATAAAAGCCAGCTGGAGAGCACTGAAGGCTTAGAAAAGTGGCCATAAAAGTTACTTAATTAAAAAGGAGAATTGTTTTCAATCATTAGGGTTATTCCCTATAAAAATGAAAATCGGGTTTTGTCCCCCTTGTTATTATAAACATATTATCAGAAAAGCTTGGGTTTTATCCCATTTATCTATTTTAAACGTTTTTGGTGTTTAAATCTGATAACAATATTTCATAACTACGGTCCTAATGAAAACTTTCTGCTGCCAAATTAATAAACGCCGATACCATCTGATTGGCTCACAGCTCCCGCTCCTAGGGTGGGGTAGGGGGCTGTGACAGATTCCACCCATTTTTCACAAGTGATTTGGATGGATTCCAACTCCTTTTTACAGGCTTGATATTTTTCTTTCAAGGCTTGGAGTTGGTCCTTGGTTATGTTGTGTTCATGTTTACGACTACACATCTCATTATCTTTTTCACATAATTTGTTTTTCAGTTCTTTAACAGACTTTTCAAATTGTACTTCATCTTTTAAAATTTTGTCCCTAAGGTTTTCATTCACCTCTTTAACATTAGAAAATGCTATGATGCATTTGTCTGAACATAGGTTTTTCATGACCTGAGGTGATACCTTAGCTGCAGCCATCATGGCACAGTCACAGACATTCACACAAGCATTGGTGTTCTTCTCCACTTCATCCTTACACCATGGGTCAGCAAGAGGTTCTAACAGTGGTTTGGGTTCCTTGTTCACCAACAACAATAGTAACCACTGCTTCAGCAATTTCATCCACTATTTCAGCACTGGATTCTCCCTTTTCAGTTTCCAACCCTTCTAGAATTGACTCTAAAGCTACAAAACAAAATGCATCACAAAGAGCATCATTCTTAGCAAATAGAGCAAAGTTTTCATCAGATAATTCATCGGGCATGCTACTCCAATCAACAAAGCCTTGGGTAAAGAAGCTTTGCTGACTGGCCTCTGCTGGAGCAGATGTTTGTGCAGCATGTTGTGGTGCAGGTTGTTGCACTTGGACCTGAGAGAGTGGGGCTTGGACATATTGCACTGGAACAGGTGTTACAGGGTGTGCATAATGAGCAGTGTTTACATGAGCAGCAGGGGTATATTGGGAATAGTGCACAGTGTTTTGTGTGTTTTGAGGTCTAGGGCTAGGATGTGTTATGATTGGTCCACTATTTTGGCTTCTACATTCTCTAGCAAGATGTCCTAGCCTGTTACACTCGTAGCACTTTAGTTTTGATTTATCCAACCCCACTTTTAGATTCCCATGTAACCCTGGAAATTCTCTTCCTGTTCTCTTATAAAACTTGTTGGTTCTTACACTCAGAAGTGCCAGTTGATGCAATATGTCCATTTCCTCCAGATCAGTGGGATCAAAATGCTGGAGATCATTAAGTTCAAAGGATACGTTGTCAGAATTCTGGTTTTCTCCACTTGCTGTAAAAGCATAGTTGGGTGAGTAAGAATCAGAGTTGTTAAAAGCTCCACCAGCAGTTATGTCAATGTAATGATCATAACTCTGATCCTTACTACTACCAGATTCTTCTTGACCCAAAAGTGTTGTGTTACCAAAGGTGTAATCATCAGCAACCTTCCCAGATTCTTGTAACTTCTTTTTCTGGTTCAACTCTCTCTCATAAGTGAGGAGTCGACCATGAAGTTGGGTCAGACTTAATTCTTTGAATCCAACAGAGTTTCTAGTCACAAAAGCAATAGTGTCCCATTTGTCAGGTAGTGATCTAAGAAACCTACTATTTAGAGTTGATTTTGCAAATTCAACATTAACAAGTTTAAGTTCACTGATGAGACAACCAAAATGTTCAAACTGTTGTGTTAGTGATTCTCCTTTTACATGGCAAAACGTTTCATACTGTTGATTCAAAACCTCCCTGTTATTTTCTATAACCTCTTCTGTTCCACCGAACTGCTCTTTTAGTGCATCCCACAGCTCTTTGGCACTGTTACAATGTAACAGTCCAGCATAAATGTCATTTGGAAGAGCTGATGCTACTATGCTAAAAACCTTTGCATCTAATTCAATTTTTTGAAAATCTTGTTCAAAGTAATTTTCAAGGCTTTTAGGCACAAAGCCTTTGGGATCTTCAGTACTAGGCACCATTGGAACATGTGGTCCAAAGATGACTGACTTCCAGCAGCCGGTGTTTTGCTGAGCTAACACATGGCCCATTCTACGTTGCCAGATATTGTACTCGGATCTGACAAGCATAGGTGGCTTGAATAGTGTCCCAGTGTTGTGAGGGTCGTGTGAATGTGATGTCATCTTGGTTGTGTTGGACCGTTCTATGACCCTAAAATGTCAGTCAAGGACGTTCATCTTCATGTGTAAAGGCGGAATCAATGCACATAAAGTCATAACAGCTCTAATCCTTTTAATCTTTCTTTTCTGATTGATTTGAGTGCTTGTACAACGTTTTCTGATACAAATCCGGCAGCACTTCGTGTTTCACACTATGACCTCTCAATTCAAGAATCTGTTTAATATCAGATTCTTTCTCATCCTTCAAGCTTTTGATTTCCCCTGTCAAATTCTCCACATCTTTCAAGAGATTGAAATTTTCTGCTTCGGATTTTTCGCATTTTGAGCACACAACTTCACTTTTCGAAGTTTCACCCTTCTTTGATTCTTCATTCTTTATCATTCCTTCTTTAATCCTTTTGATTAATTCACTAAACTCAACCAAACTCATATTTTCTGAGTTTCTTTCAATTTCATCTAGTAACTCTTTCTTTTTCTTTTTCTCTTCTTCATCTCCCCACCATTTCTTTTGCCAATAATCATCCTCTTCTTTATACTGCTGAATTATGGCCTCAATATCAAGCGTACTATCATCAATCGCAATATTTCCATACTCATCAAGATAACACTCTCTGTTCGGATCCCATCTATTTGCTCTCCTTGCTTCCAGATAGATACGAGAAAGTCTGATAATCTTGGTTTCAGCAACCATCTTCCGGTATTGATACTTCTGTTCTTCAGTACGATCATCTTTCCACGGAATAGGTTCGGAATTTGCCATTTTTTTATGTCCTTGAATAACCTCGAAAACACCTGCAAACAAAACAAACAAGCAAACACTTAGTAAAATTTTAGATTTTGAAAAATCAGCAAGTTCAAGCGAAATTCTATGAAATGAAATGATCTCAAGCGAAATCAGCACTATGATACTGTTCAAGCGAAATCTGCTAACAATATTGATTCAAGCGAAATCTGCTAACAATATTGATTCAAGCGAAATTCACTATTTCGCTTCAACTGATCAGATCCTTCAAGCGAAATTCCAAATGATCTATTTCGCTTCAACTAATCAGATCCTTCAAGCGAAATTCCAAATGATCTATTTCGCTTCAACTAATCAGACCTTCAAGCGAAACAGAAATAACAGTTTCGCTTCAGCTGTTCAAGCGAAAACCACTATTTCGCTTCAGGAAGTCTCAAGCGAAATTGTCTGATTTCAAGTCAAATTGACTGTTTTCAAGCGACATCAACCTGTAATCATCAAATATTTTCAAGCGAAATCCAGTTTTAGGTCAATTTTAACATGTTTTAGTCTGAATTTTAGTCCGAAACTTTGTAGGCTTTGTTAATACTACGTTTTACACGTTATACTCGAAAATTAGACCATTTCGACCGTTGGAACTTGTTCAGATCTGAAAAATGTAAAAAGAAATGAGTAGAAAGAAGATAATCCGGTAGAATTAAGCTGCTATGGTATGAACTCCTCGTCCTGAGCTCTGATACCACTTGTTGGATCGTTGTTTGACCCGACTGAGTCGTTCAGAAGAGTTTTACATCCAGTTTAAAGGCGGAATCAGTAAACCGGACACGAAAACAGCTTGTACTCTTTAATCTGTTGCTTGTATTGATAATAACAATGTTTACAACCTGACAGAAAACCGGCAGCACTTCGTTACACTTTCAGAAGTCGCGTACCGAATGAAATGACATGTGCACTATATATAGAGTTGAAGATTTCGCTTGAAGGTGACCAGAATAGGTTGAAGCGAAATCTATTGTGTCAATTTCGCTTGAACTTATCACAAGTCCATTTCAAGCGAAATCATCACTTAAACCTCATTTCTCAGTTTCTCGAACCTCGTGCACTAGATATCCTATCCTATCTCATGATACAAGACGAAGTCAATAGACGTAGTGCACTAACAGGTTGTTTTACAGATATTCTTGAATAATCAACTTTTTTATACGTGATTACCCTTTACTCTGTTTTTCAACTAAATATGAACAACTGAAGTATCAATGAATTTGAGCTGAACTTTTATGTCAAATTGATTATTAGATCGAATTTGACTGTCCTATGCTCTGATACCAATTGTTAGGATCTGAGTTTCTTTTGATTGTATTGTTTAACAGAAATGGAAGATGAAACAGAGAATGATGTGCAACGGAAATGGAAATAAACTTTATAATACAATCAAAGAAGAATAGTTTTCATCATACATGATTTCATTAGTCAAAAGATTGTATGAATTACAAAAGTTTAACTATGCATGCGTGAACACTAAACTCTCCCTCAGCCTGAGCTCACTAGTTTGTTCGTACAAGATGATTGGTGCAAAAGAGCTAATAGAACAGTACAGGTACTGTTCTATTTATAGTACAATCCTAACCACTGAGCATCTAATGTTGACGTCACCTAGACAGTGACATCTAATAGACTAACAAACTCTAACTACTGATACATGCAAAACACTGATACAATAAACATCTGATTACATAAACACTAATGCAGCTTCCCACTGTTGTTGCCTAAGCACTGATGTTGGAGATCAGTGCTTTCTTCAAAGGGTTATCAGACCTTGAGTCAGCAGTGCTTTAGTCTTCTTCAGTACTTGAGAAACATTAGTTGTTAGGACTTCAGTCTTTATATCTCAACAGTTCTTTGATTAACAGTTGTTGTGAAGATCAGCACTTAGAATCATCAGTTGATAGAAGACACTGTCATTGGGGAGAATCTAGAACATGCACAGCTTGTTGTGATCAACTGTTGAGAACCAGTTTTGGCTTTTCATATCATCTGTTCTTCTGGGCTTGATTACATGGGCCAACAACCATATTTAATTTCATTTCATACTAAAAAAGAAATACATTGTTTCAAATGAGGAAGTACAACAACTTGGATTCTATTCATCACTAAACATAAAAAATACATAAACGAAACACTTCGTTCATTTCTAGTACACCCTAATAGTTTTCTTGCGAATTTATCATCAATTTCCTGCAACATGTATTAAAGTATATGTCAACATAAAAAGGTCGGTGGGCATACAGGTTTGTTTTACATAACATACATATAAACTCTCGAATTCAACATGGCAATTTGTATACTAATTATATGTCATACTAGCATGCAAAAAGACCTATATGCCAAACCAAAGTGTCTACTAGCGTAATCTCATCAACAAGTGAACAAGACCGTTATGATAGAATGCTTAAAAATGACCCCTAAATGGGTGTTGTGCTACTCCTGTAGCGTTATGCATGTTAAGGTAGGCTTTTGAAGTTAATGAAAAGTAGTTTGCATGAATGTATTCTAGCATGTATAAACGTCAAGTATAACAAGTATCATGTTTTAGTGGATTGAGTGTTTGCATAAGACTGATTGTGTGTGATTTGTGAATTTATTAAACTATAAATGTTACACCTAAAAGTGGTTAAAAAGAAAATGGGTCAAGTATACTCACGGTTTGCAAATGTTTTCCACAAAGTGAGTCTTGATGGTTTGGAAGGATGAAACACCGAGATTATCCTAAAAGGATAAACAAAGGTGTGTAAGTCTATGGATTCGTTGATGGAATAGATTCAGGAATTTTAAAGGTATGAAAATATGCGAAAATACAACTTTGTCTAAACACTCATTTGGACACTATGTTTAGTGTGCTTTTCATGGGCACAAAATCACCTATTAGAAGTCTAAATTGAGTAATCAAGAACCAAGATATCATTCACCTTAACACATAATATCCTACCATTATTTTGGCAAGTACCATGGTTTGGTTTTGGATTATATATATATATATACACATATATATATATGTGTGTGTGTGTGTGTAGTCATAATTCTAAGTCTAAGTCATAGATTGTCATGCAAAGGTAGGATAAATCCTTTAACCTTGGAAATTCACCAATACACAAAGCATCTCAATGATGCTTCAGATGGTCTTGAATACGAATATAAGAACAAAATGTAAAACCTCTAATTCACCAGGCAAACAAGTGGATTTAAATAGACGAGTGCTTCCAACATGGGAATGGTTGGAGATTTGGTGTAGTTTGTCCACTTTGATTACTTGAAAGCTACTTGGTGAGTTAGGTTGATAGTATAGGAGTTGTATAACCTCGAAGTTTATGGATTCATACCTTAACACAAGGCTCCCAACAAGTAAACATTGTACAAAGTAACTATTACAAAGGGTTTCAATGAAAACAGAAAATAAACTCAACTTTGGACCTCAAAATGGTGATGCACCAACTTAGTTTACCATGGTAAACTTGTGGTAACAATCCTAGAGGTTTATCCAAGTGAGAAGCAATAATTCATGAAGAAAAGAAGACAAAGTGAGTTGAAAGCTCACTTTTGTACTTGGGAGTAATCTGCCTAAAGTTGAAATCTGATTGTTTAAGAGTGCTTAGAGAGTTATTTGAGGGTAGGGAAATTGAAATGAAGGTGTGGGAAGCTTGGTTTTATACTAGTGGATTAGGGTTTGTGTTTTAATGGAGTTAGAAGGTGATTAGAGGTGAATGGAGGTGCAAAAGTCACCAACCCGGATCAGTAAAACAACTTTCTATCGATTAAGCCTCGTCGCGTCGTGCAACGCCAGGGTTACCACTAACAGCGTGACGATAGGATGAGTTTTTCCCAAACTTATTTGCTTATTGTTCAACTTTGGCCCCGGGACTTGGTTTTGATGTAGTTTTAAGCCATAAACTTGTATTCTAGCTTATTTTTAAGTATGCAAAGTGTATTAGAGTATAGTATAAGTGTGACGTGTATATAAATGATATTACAAATGTATAATATGTCTCGGTTTCACACATAAACAAGTATTTGATGATTGATCATATAACAGATACGTATGAATCTAACATGATAGTTCTAAAATATAAATTTCCATTATGATCGAAGTCTCGGATTAAAATGATTGAAAATGGAATACAATTACGAGTTTCCAAAGTTAGAAAGTACAAAATTACAGAACGTTACACTTACCATCACACACTCACACCATATCCCTTCAAAATTGATGATCTATATTTGATTTTCGTGAGTCCGTTTGCTTTTGGTTTCACATCCTTTCTTTGGTATGGTCATTGTAAGACCCTTCTCAAATTAACACGATTATACTATTAAACACGCATTTTATACGAAAATGCAAGCTTTCAAAAACTTTTCCAAGTTAAACTTCTTACATGATTAAAAACATTCCAAATTATAATTCTAATGTTTACAACTTTCATTTTTAAACTAAACAAAGGAAAGACATCGCGGAAGCTTCATTTGATATGCGTTCGGTTCACTTCATTGCTTGATCGACATCCGGTTGGTAGCTACATTCACCTAACATCAAAAACCAACTTAAAGGTTAGTTTTGATAACTTATAAACAAGTTCCATAGTCAAACAAACAAAATAAAATGTTTTCCTTTTCATCGAGCTATTATATAATCACATTCGTTAATGTGATCGCTACTTTTCTCAACAGTATTAAATTGAGAGTTTTTCCACTTAGATAATTACTCCCATCCTAGTTTCCACATAAACTAACTCTATTATTGTCTCGTTATTCACAATCGTGAATAACGCATATTTCTACTAAATTTTCTCTTGGAAACATCATCCTGAATAGGTGCCATATTCAGGTTTTCCAACTTTTATTCTATGTATACAACAGTTATTCTCTACGTGTTTGTTGCATATTGCTATTTGTACGATTAATTTAAGGCGTGCACCTGGAAATGCTTGCCCTAACGGGCTTTCCTTGCCATTAATCTTGTTCGCGGTCGTTACACGATTTAGGTCCTTAGTGAGCATACTCTACTTGTTATGCTTCGGACTGTTCCTATGTTATATACGTCACTTGTTACACTCACTCCATCTTCAGGTGCGAGTATCTTTCAATTAAAACATTTACAAGGATTAGTAATGTCAACTTCAAAAAAACGCCCGTATCATAATACAAGGCTTTTTTTTACTATACGTGTCAACGCACGTAATTTCGTTAACTATATCTATCATTTAGTTGAGGTAACGTACACTACACGATAACCTTATGTGTTGTTCGCAACACTTTAATCATGCTTAACCATTAATATACGTGTACTTACCGGATTTGCGATCAAGCCTTGAACCGAACACACTTTACTCTTTAACCATGAGCTCTGATTACCAACTTGTAAGACCCATCTCAAATTAACACGGTAATACTATTAAACACGCATTTTATACGAAAATGCAAGCTTTTAAAAACTTTTCCAAGTTAAACTTCTTACATGATTAAAACATTCCAAATTATAATTCTACTGTTTACAACTTTCATTTTTAAACTAAACAAAGGAAAGACATCGCGGAAGCTTCATTTGATATGTGTTCGGTTTACTTCATTGCTTGATCGACATCCGGTTGGTAGCTACATTAACCTAACATTAAAAACCAACTTAAAGGTTAGTTTTGATAACTTATAAACAAGTTCCATAGTCAAACAAACAAAATAAAATAAAATTTCTCGGTTTTACATCTCTCGCGCTACGCGAGAGACTACCTTTGATCATTCGCGGGCCGCGACAGCGCCCGCGTGTCGCGCCCGGTTGAGGGTTTCCCTTCGCGTGCCGCGGGGAAGACGCGAAAGACCAATTTCCAGCAGGTCCGTATCTGGACCTGCATTTTCTGCCCAGCTTTAATTTTCTCAAAATTTCAAACTTCTAAGGACCATAACTTTTTATCTACAGGTCCGTTTCGCGTAATTCTTTTTCCCACGCGTCCGTAATAAAATTACGAATTCATTTATCACCTCGGTTTGCATAAAAATATAATTTATAAGCAAAAGACTTAAAAATCCTTTATGCGATTATTTGACCCGTTACTTTTAACATCATACTACAAGTTTATTAACAATATTCATTGCTTATCATTTTTTTTACCCATTCCGGGTTTGCAAAAATTAGCATTTTCACTTCCATTAAAAGGTTTGTATGCGTGTTTACATTCACCGGTTTATTTTGAAATTTTCCAACACTTAGCCAATCTTAATCACTTGCTTTATTTTGACCCGTTTAACGGTTTTTATGCATTTAAGTATCAATTTCACTCATCTCTTTTCGCACTACGCATTACCATATTAAGATAACTACTTATATTCCACCACAAATATTTTTGTGGTGGATTATCTTAATAAACCCATTACCCCAAAATTTATTCTTCGACTAGTCATTTTTCGCAAATGACCATTTTTAAGCATTCGACCCACAAATGTTTTTGCCTAAAACTTTTATATGTATCTAAGGATTTCAAAATCAATATACAAGTTCCTAAGCAACCTCTAAGGGTCGTTTATCCTGTTCACCCGTCAAGGGATTTTTGGTCAACTTTTAGTCCTTCATTTTACTACGAAGGACTCACTAATTATTTGACCAAAACTCACTCTTAACTATAAACCTATTTATGCGAACCTGGCTCGGGTCATAGAATTGACCCGTTTAAGTACCTTTTTTGTTTTTAAACTTTCTAGTTTAAAGCAACGCAAGCCATAAGTTATTTCCTGTGATCACAAAACTCAACAAACGGTCATCAGTTATTATTGTCAAATGATTTTACCAATTTCATTTGACCCGTTTAGTCCGAACGACCACTTTCTATTATGAGATGATATCTAGTTACCATCTCGCCCTTTTACCCATTCCAATTTTCTCCTTGAACTCTTTTTACTTAAAAACCGTTTCTTGTTTTGTTTGACCCGTTATTACTTTCGCCATATGGTATCTATTTGAATCTCTTTTCCCATCCGTCCACTCATGTCCGGATTACCATTTACCACTTTACCCATCACGGTTTACATCATAACGTAATGTTTCAAAATTTCTTATTTATCCATCACCACATGACTAATTTACCCTTTTACCCATTTTACCATATCTCATGGTTTCTTACCATTTCTCCATTGTTCCGACTCGCATTATATCGTGCCGGAACATCATATATCTTTTACTTAATAAAATTCATATACAATACTTGCAAATAAGTATTTCGTAAATAATATAAAGGAGCGTAAGCTTTACTTACCTCGCATCCAAATTACGCTTTTCTTTTCCTTCTTAATTCGTTTGACCTGCTTCCTTCCCCAAGCTTCCACCTAGCTTGTTACGCGTCAAACTATCATCATCGTATACAAGGCGGTTAGTCAAATCATAATTTAATACGATTATTCCACCTTACGCATTTTATACCCAAAATTATCATTCATCGTATTCTAGGTCAGTTTGACTTTTTAAAAGTCAAATGCCCATTAGTATATGAAATGCATAATCAAATCCATCAACTAGTTTAGGCATTCCTTAATTATCTGGTAGGCGTTATCTCTTGGCCACCGTTTTAACCAATGTTCTAACCAAAATTATTATATTTCCAACACTCTAACTAGTTCAAGCGATTATCATGACTAGTTTATTCATTCATTTTTGCAAGAACTAAGGGTTCTCCTTTATAAGTGAGACCCGTTTCATCATACTATTTAGCATTCATCTGAACCCTTAATAAAATCAAGTTCTTCATATGATCTAGTGTATAACACGATTTCATTCATCTATTTACATGAACAAAATTACTAATTTCATCACAACATTCAAGACCCATTTTGAATCATGTATGGTTAAGTTCTCAAACTTGAAATTTGTTTAAGTACCTTGCCTTTACTATCAAATATGATAATTCTAATCACTAGTTAGGAACTAACATCATCATATTACAACAACCCACTTAGTTCATGCTTGATTAGTTGACTAATCACTAGTTTTTGGCACAAATTCAACAAGTTTGCACCTAGGGTTTTGTTTCTAGACTTAAGCTCACATCAATTTCACTAAAACATTAAATTTTCATACAAGAATTTCATTCATGCATAATTATCAAAATTTCAAAATATCACCAAATCATAAATTTCGACATACCTTACGATCCCCTTGACTTGGTGATCGTTTATATATATTTAAATCCGAATTTGGCCTTCAATTGATCCTTCAATTTGAATATTTGGTTGAGTTAGGGTTTCACCCTTTTCTTGCCTCCTGTTGATCGATCCAAAACACACACTGTGTGTGTGTGTTTTGTTTTAAATTTTCTTTTAATAATTAACTTCCAAGTTTTTCCCACTTTGGCCCCTCATGTTTTGTTAATTAATAAGTAGGCTATAACCTACTTATTTTCAACAATACCTTGTCTTGTTAACTAGGTTAAACATTCCTAGTTAACTTAGTGAGTTCGGGGAGGTTATAACCCGTTTTATTTAATTCCGTTAACTCGGGCTTCTTGTAATCCTTAAAGATTATATATATATATATATATATATATATATATATATATCGTTAGATTTGGTTTATTTATTTTAAATTTTAATATTTACTGGGTTTACCTTTACCACTAACGGTATTTTACCCGTTTATTTTTGGTTAATTTAATATAATTAACTAGCCCGTTTTTTGAGTGTTACAGTCTTTCAAGTGGTAGCACATGAGTGTGTTAGCCTCTATGAGTCCACATATATTTAGCCCTTATGGTCAATATTCTGCCTCTATGAATATTCTAATAAGAGATTGATAGATGGAATTCAAGGGATTGGCACATTCGAATTTCTAGTCAACTTGAATTTTTTTAGTTGATGATTTATATTTGATTTTATGAATGACAAACGAACCTACTTCTAAATACTCCTATACCCGTATCTTAAAGAATTTGAACTCTCTCTCTCTCTCTCTCTCTCTCTCTCTCTCTCATGTATAAAGGGGAGGAACCGTACCACCACACCATGTTATTTGAGGACTAATTATCCATATATGATCTTCGTGAGTCCGTATCTTGTTGGTTTTACATCCTTTTGTGTGTACGGTCTTTCAAGTGGTAGTTCATGAGTGTGTATCCCTCTATGAGTCCATAAGAATATAACTTTAAGCATATAATTAGTATGGTACATGCAACATAGGAAATTTGTATGTTATTAACCAGCTAAAACATGAGAGTGATTTGAAGCATCTCACTAACTTTATCTTGATCTTAATTCTAAAACTTATATGTCTATTCTTTTCAAAAAAATTATGTGTTCGCAAAATATTAGTAAAATTTCACAAACTCTAATCTTCTATGACGACTAGTAATCTGGCTATGAATACTATATGAGTTTTGAAACTATATAATTCAGTCGTGTCTATAACTTGAACTCAAGTGCTACCGACTTTTGATAATTAGCTTCGAATATTTGACAAGAAGGCCATCTTTTGATATATCTATATTAAAACCCTCTAAAAAAATACACGGTAAACTCTTACTAGGGGTGTGCATGGGTTGGTTTGGTTCGGATTTTACCATTAACCAAAACCGCTAGCTTCGGTTAGGGAATTCCATAGCCATAGCCATAGCTGTAACCTAACTTCGGTTATGGTTATTTGGTTATGAAATCAGTTATGGTTCGGTTTTGGTTAATTTCGGTTATTTAACCAAGCAAGGTTTGAAATAAATAGGGGTGTGCATTAGGGGCGTATACGGTTTGGACTTAGCTTGAGCATTCTTTTATAAGATAACAAAGACTACACTTTTTTATTACTAACATACTTTTATCTTAGTAAAAAAACATCTATATGGTTAATATAAAACATAAATCCATTATGTAGAGTTAACATTACAAGTTCGGTTCGGTTTCGGTTATTTCAGTTAACCAAAACTTCATAACCGTTATCATAACCGATTGGTTGGTTAATCAAAGTTTCATAACCATAACCATCGGTTATATCGGTTATCAGTTAATAGCGGTTCAATTAAATCGGTTATCGGTTATGGCAGTTAATTTGCTCACCCCTAACTCTTACAAAACATAATATTTTTCAATGTCAACTTAGAATTCAAATTTCAATTGCTGATAGCCATATTTCAAAGTTTAAAAGGCCAGGTCATATTAAAAAGTCCACATCTAATTACATTTGTTTATGAACATAGTTTTATAAGCTTAACCTAGATTCAAGAATGAATGCACCTTATACTTATTTGGACCTCATTCACATAATCCATCAAAGAATGCCCAAATTTAATAGAGATACCATATAATTATGTCACACCATTGATTATTGAATGCTTAAGATTATAGTTAACGGTCTATATATAAAGTTTATATAGATCATCAAAACTCATTGAGTCTATAGCTAGTCATTACCGGTTCATCCAATCTAGGAGCAAAGGAATATACAAGGTTAGCTAATCTTGACATGAAGGCAATCTACTATATGTAATGTCACGTAAGTAACCAAACTATTTAATCTATAACTAGGTCTTACTAGAGGATGTTCTTAAAAGTTGCATATTTGTCAAGGAAACACTTAAAGTTATGACACGACTCACAGTTGGTGGTGTTGTTGTTGCTATTGTTGTTGTGGTGGTTGTTGTTGCTACTGTTGTTGCGGTGGTTGTTGGTGTTATTGTTGTTGTTGTCGATGTTTTTTTATTTCATTATTATGTGTTGGTGCACATTGTGACAACAACTTAACACTTAAGTCTTTGGATATCTTGTAAATGGTTAAACGGTGCTAGAAGATTTATCGATTAGCGGGTTTAGCATTGTATAGAGAGTTTAACTTTGTATGGGCAGAACTAAACCCACTTGTTAGTCTTAATGTAGTTACGAGTTATGGTAATGGGTTTAGCCCATGTCGCATACTTGGGCATTACTTAAACATATGCATGTAGGGTTTAGGGTTGGCGGTTCAAGAAGACATTCTATTAGATAGAGAAAGAGAGTAGTGCAAAGATAAAGAGATACAAGAGAGAGAGAGTTGGTGAGGTCATGGATTGATTGTAAAACACTCAGTTAGATAATCTATAAAAGACCAGGTTGTTTATGTTTGTGATTGCATCAAATGCTTGTTTCTGTATTCATTTGATCAAGAGGATTTCACACTCCTGATTGGGTTATCAGTCTTGTTAAGATCCACGTGAAAGGGGTCAGCTCTAAATTGTCTTGTTCGGGATTTTTTTTTCAGAAAAAAAACTATTATTTTTGGACGGTTTAAGTGTATCGCAGGCTGTTAGGGTTCTATTCGAGCCTTTCAAATCAATTTTTTGGTATTGTGTTTATGTTTTGGTGTTTTGTTTTACTGGTTCTTGGCTTGAAGTTTGTTGAAAATTGAAGAACATCTAGAAAATTCTCGTTTGTGTTCTTCGGGTATTCATAAGTTTCATCGGATCTTCAACAAGTTTGCAAGAATAGTGTTATAATCTACTTTGGTGATTCTATGGCTAGGTGTTAAAGGATATTGTACAATATTTTTTAATTAATAAGGATTTAGATTTGATAAGATTATAAGATATACAAAGGATTCTAAAAATATCAGTATATCAGGCTTAAATTCTTAATAGGTTTCCGAGTTTTTCTTAACACGGGATCTTTGGGTTTGCGACTTTGGTGGTTTACAAAGTTACAGCTTCTCGAGATCTAGGAGTTATGGCAGTATTTGAGATTGGTGAGTTCTAGGGATTCATTAAGATGTTGCATTTTTTAGAAAACAAGTGTTCACGAGTTTCAAAGTTCATGAGTATTAGAGTTTACGGGTTTTAAATGTTATCTGAAAAACAATTTGAGATCTCTTGGTTTTCGGAAACTGTGGTTCTCTAGATCTACAAGGTTCATGAGGGTTCACGAGTCTTGGTGTTTATGACATTAGAAAGTTCACGACTTTGATTATTCGGTCTTTGACATTTGCGGGTTTACAGTTCACGTGATTAACTGGTTCACGGGCTTGTTTAACTTGTGTGACTTGGGTGTTCACGAGAATAACTGTATTCAAGATAACTATTTGCGGGTTCCCTTGAGTTCACGGATTTAAGGATTGTTTGGACTTGGATTGTTACAGTTTGGACTGATTAATCTTAACAGTTAATAACGACTTGGGAACCACAAATAAACTACCTAAATTGCTTAAAGTTTCACAATATGTGGCATGGAAAGACAGGTTTGAATCAATTGCCCATGATGCTCGAATGTGGATTTGTATTAGGGATGGCTATGTGATTCCCACTCAGGATTTTGAAGGAAGCCAACGGGTGACTTCCTATACTGCAATGTCAGACCAAGAAAAGAAAATGGAAGCAGAAAATAAAGCCTTAGCTGCCATCAACATGGATCTACCTCATGAAATTAAGCATACATTTCATAGGCATACTACTTCTAAGGAACTTTGGGATGCCTTGGAGAAAAGGTATGAAGGCAATGTTGATATTAAGAAAAAAAACAAGGTAGATTTATTGAAAAAAAAAGCTTATTGTGTTTAAGTGCATGAAGAATGAGTCTCTTGAGGAGTTTATTACAAGATTCTATCATATATTAACTAAAATTAAAAACTAGGGATTTTTACATACTTCCCCCTCCTAGGAAGTCTTGTTACATATTCCCCAACCACTAAATTTAATTACATATTTCCCCTTCCTAAAGAAGCCTTATTACACATTTCCCTAATCCCTAAATTTAATTACATATTTCATCTTCCTAAACCCCATATATTACATATGTATCATTTTCATTAAATATTCTCTTATAGAATTACTATTTTACCCTTAAACAAATATGTAAGCAAATAGAATTACTATAATTTGAGTTCTTTTCCCTTAGCTCCTACTCATTTTTTTCTTCTCTTTTTTAGGTGTGTTTTTTTTTGTAATTATTATATATTCATGCAAAAAAAACTATGAAAATATCAATTGCAACCAAAATGATATGTATTTTGCTCTTCAAAGTTCATGACAGCGAATCTGAGGACTCCTCATCGGTTCATCTTTAATACTTGCTTCATAAATCATATGTAGTGTCACTAAAAGCATCCTCGTCGTCATTTAAGTATGACTCCATTTTACCATTCTATAGAAACACACACATGATCCAACATGAAAAATCCTTGCCGTCAAATGGTAATTCAAGCAACAAATATGTCAAAATAATAGACTTTTTGAGAATAGTAAATTAATATCATATTTGATACAAAACAACAATTTAATACCAACGTGAGAAAAGCAACAAAATTATGTGGTACTGTGATATTTTCATCGTCTTTAAGCGGTGATATCACCCAACAACAAAAACAAAAAATTAATTTAAGCGGTGATATCAACTTTATTTTAACATAAAAAAGTTGTGATATCAAACGGGGATCTCAAAATATTAAATGGTGATATATTGATATCAACATGAGTTATTTAGTTACATACCTTCAATTGATTTTGAGTTGCGTCTTCGATTTTGAGTTTAAGTTACATATGTCGCTTCGTTCTTTTCTTGTCTTGTTTCATTTGATCGTTCTTATTCTTGATATTTCGTTTCATCTGCTAGGGTTTATGTAACGTTTCGTAATTTTGTACTTTCTAATTTTGGAAACTCGTAATCGTATTCCATTTTCAATCATTGTAATTCGAGACTTCGATCATAATGGAAATTCATATTTTATAACTATCATGTTAGATTCATACGTATTTGTTATACAATCAATCATCAAATACATGTTTATATGTGAAACCTAGACATATTATACATTCTTAATATCATTTATATACACGTCACACTTATACTATAATCTAATACACTTTACATACTTAAAAACAAACTAGAATACAAGTTTGTGGCTTAAAACAACCTCAAAACCAAGTCCTGGGGCAAAAGTTAAACAAAAAGCAAATAAGTTTGGGAAAAACTCATCCTCGTGTCGCGCGGTGAGTGATAACCCTGGCGTTCGGGCGACGTGACGTGGCTTAATCGACAAAAAGTTGTTTTATTGATCCAGGTTTATCACTTTTGCACCTCCAATCACCTTCGACCTCCATTAAAATACAAACCCTAATCCACCACTATAAAACCAAGCTTCTCACACCTTCATTTCACTTTTCCCACACCCAAATCACACTCTAAGCACTCTCAAACAATCAGATTTCAACTTTAGGGCAGATTACTCCCAAGTTCAAAAGTGAGCTTTCAACTCACTTTCTCTTCTCTTCTTCATGAATTCTTGATTCATCTCACTTGGATAAACCTCTAGGATTGTTACCACAAGTTTACCATGGTAAACTAAGTTGGTACATCACCATTTTGAGGTCCAAAGTTGAGTTTATTTTCTATTTTGAGTTAAAACCTTTGTAATAGTTACTTTGTACAATGTTTACTTGGATCTCATTACACCAAACCAACCTACGAACAAGTTGCATTGTTGGGAGCCTTGTGTTAAGGTATGAATCCAAAAACTTCGAGGTTATACACCTCCTATACTATCAACCTAAGTCACAAAGTAGCTTTCAAGTAATCAAAGTAGACAAACTACACCAAGTCTCATATAATTCCCATGTTGGAAGCACTCATCTAGTGAATTAGAGGATTTACATTTTGTTCTTATATTCATATTCAAGACCATTCGACGCATCCTTGTGATGCTTTGTGTATTGGTGAATTTCTGAGGTTCAAGGATTTATTCTACCTTTGCATGAACCATGGTACTTTCCAAAATAATGGTAGGATATTATGTGTTAAGGTGGATAATATTTTAGTTCTTGATTCATTAATTTGGACTTCTAATGGGTAAATTTGTGCCCATGAAAAACACACTAAACATAGTGTCCAAATGAGTGTCTAGACAAAGATGTAGTTTTTTTCATACTTATTAAATTCCCGAATCCATTCCATCAACGAATCCATAGACTCACACACATTTGTCTATCCTTTTAGGATAACCTCGGTGTTCCATCATTCCAAACAATCAAGACTCACTTTGTGGAAAGCACTTGCAAAACGTGAGTAGACTTGACCCTCTTTCGTTTTAAACCACTTTTGGGTGTAACATGTATAAACTATCAAATTCACAAGACACACACAACCAATCTTATGCAAACACTCAATCTATTAAAAACATGCTACTTGTTATACTTGACGTTTATACATGCTAGAATGCATTCATGCAAACTACTTGTCATTAACTTCGTGAAGCTACCTTAACATGTATAGTGCTATAGGAGTAGCACACTGCCCGTTTGGGGGTCATCGTTAAGAATTCTATCATAACGGTCGTGTTCACTTGTTAGCGAGATTATGCCAGTGGACACTTTGGTTTGACATTTAGATTATGCATGCTAGTATGATGTTAAACTTAGTATAAAAAATTGTCATGTTTGGATTTGAGACTTTATTCATATATGTTATGTAGACGAAACTTGTATGCTCACATACCTATTTTGTGTTAACGGATACTTAATACATGTTGCAAGAAATTGATGATGAAATCTCGAGAAAACTATTACGGTGGACTAGAAATGCACCAAATAATTTTCGCTTGTGTATTTCTTTATGTTTAGTCATGATTAGATCCAAGTTGTTGTACTTTCTCTTTCGAAACAATGCATTTCTTTTAAGTATGAAATGAAATGAAATATATTTTATTAAATTTATTGTAATTTTAGTATGTTATGATGTTTTGAGCAATCTCGTTCATCTTACTCGGATGTCTTCGACATCGGTTGGGGTGTGACAGTAAGGTACCCTTTATTCATAAGGGAGAAAGTTCAAATTCTGCAAGATGTAGGCATAAGAGTATTTAAAGTATGTTAGTTATCGTTCATTAAATCACATACAAATAATCAACTAAAAAGTTCAAGCTGAGATATTCAAATATGCCAATCCAATGAGTTTCATCTATCAAGTTCTATTAGAATATTAATAGAGACAGACAGACACTATATCGACCATTAATCGAACGATTATTAGGTTTATCATTCACAGTGTGTTACATTTATATGATTTATTTGACACAGAATCTGTTTCTTCAATTCCGTTACACAAAGTGTAATTTTGTAATCATCATCAATGATAATTATGTAACTTTTTCAATATATTTTAAAACAAGCATCACCATAAACATAACGTGAACAAGTATAATAAAACAAAGGCGAATTGGAAATAAATAATCTTACCTAACTCAATTTGGCCGATAATAATCCCAAGTCAGTTATTGGCCGATAATAATCCGAACTGGTTAATTTTTTTTGTAAAATAGTCCGCCGTTAAAATAGCTTAACGGAGTTAAGTTTTTTTTTTCCGAAGTACAAACCGATGTTTTAGGACTTTTGATCAGAACGGGGATACGAGTCGATTGATGTAAAACTTACCTCGGAATTGTGCTCGAAATGGCTTGATTTTTGTTAATTGGAAGTTTAAACACCCGAATTGAAGCACCGTTTTCGTGGGTTGGGGCAGTATTTTGAGGTAAGTTTTACATCAATCGACTCGTATCCTCATTCTGATCAAAAGTTCTAAAACATCGGTTTGTAATTCGGAATAAAAACTTAACTCCGTTAAGCTATTTTAACGGCAGACTATTTAAAAAAATGATCAGTTCGGATTATTATCGGCCAATAACTGACTTGGAATTATTATCCGCCAAATTGAGTTAGGTGGGATTATTTATTTCCAATTTGCCTAAAACAAATAGTTAACGTTGATAATAAGGAAAATAAATCATTTAATGAAATAGTGATCCATTGGAAAAAACAAAGTCTTTAAACACTTGTGTTTGAGAGGGGGAGGTCTTGGGCCAAGTCTTAGAGACGATGTGGTTTAAAAAAATTGTCGTTAAAACTTTGAAGTCTTATATAACTTTTGGAAATCCTAGGGTTTAACCATTGGGGTTTGTGACCCAACGAGACAAGCAAAACTTATAGAAACATCTAAATTTGAGAGATCATGAGTTCAAGCCTCACAATACGTAAAAAAATGAAATTTTGCTGTTAAAAAATAAAATTCTAAGCTTTAGAATGAATCGTATTAGTATCTAAGATCTTTAATTTCATATAACCGGAGTTCTGAAACTTTCGTATATCCGCAAAATAGTATAAATAAAACATTCATCTATCTACTATAATAAAAGAAACCAATTTTTGGACACGTGTCACTCATTGAAGGTATCCTCAAATCTATACTTATCTTATATTAATTAACTAAATAAATAATAAATTAATATTAAATCTTATCAAACTTTAATAAAATATTATCCTCAAATCTAAATAGTTAATTTAATATATTTTTAAAACAAATACCTCTCTTTCCTACTTATCTTATATTAAATATATAAATAATAAATTAATATTAAATGTTATCCAAATTTATTAAAAATATAACTTTTTTTTATTATTTGGTATACAAAATTTTATTTATTCAACTCGTGTAAAACGCGGGGTTTTTAAAAAAATATTTTTTTTATTATTTTATATAACCCGTGTAATACACGGAGTTTCTAAATATATAACTTTTTATCATTTTCTATGTAAAATTAGATTTATTCAACACGTGTAATACACGGAGTTTTAAGGATATATTTTTTTATTATTTGGTAGATTTTTCAACCCGACTATACATGGGGTTTTTAAAGATACGATGTTTTTAGTATTTAATATACAAAATTACATTTATTTAATCTGTGTATGTCGCACCCCGACCACGTAAAACAACAAAACGTGGCGGAAACGTCGGGGAGTGTTGTAACAGAATCATTGTTTCATAACACATGGAAATTGAAATATTGTTTTATTGATTAAAAGAGTTACAATGTCTTGACAATCAAAGAAATATAACATAAATAACTAGTCTTGCATCTTTTATTGTCACTAAGGCCCAAGTCCGCCTAAGTGTATCTTGTTAAATCCTATGCATCATATCCTGAAACACATGTGAAAATAGGTACGTCAGCATAAAAATGCCTGTGAGATACATAGGTTTTGTGAAAATAGAATTCATGACTTAGGTTTAAGATAATGTTTAGTCATGAACCTTGTAATTTGCTTTGTCTTGTAAATCATTTGAAAAGTGATAAATAAACCAAATGATATATATGTATAAAAGAATAATACATGGTTAAGTAAATAACCAAGTAAAAATGAGTTTGTATTAGATAAGTTGTTTGTAAAACAATGTATTGTGAAAAGTATGTTATTTGTATGAAATGTTATATGTCTAAATAGAAATGATTCAAATAACGCTACGATATGTAATACCATACAAGCACTTATATATAGGAAGTACCAGCGGCGTATCCACCATGCTTGTATCATATTACACACGCCTCGTTACTTAAATTACTTACTCAACCCAAACCACCAAGATGTAATGTTTAACAATTGTAGAAATGTTTATGTATAGTCTAATGTCTATTGTCAAATGTAAATCATGTCAACAGATACAAAAGGTTCACACGGTTCAACAGTTACAAACAGTTCATATAATCAAATGGTTACGACGGTTCACATAGTCAAATGGTTACAACGGTTCAAAATGTAATATAATGTGTTCATATGCTGGATGAGCATATGCAACAGAAATGCAATGTAAAACAATGTCTAGTGTGCTAAGTAAACATACATAGCAGAAATGTAAAGTAATGTACTAAGTATGCACTAAATGGACATACATAGCATAAAATGAATTGTAAAGTAATGTACTAAGTATGCACTAAATGGACATACATAGCATAAAATGTATTGTAAAGTAATGTACTAAGTATGCACTAAATGGACATACATAGCATAAAATGTATTGAAATCATGTACTATAAATGTACTAATGACCATAGCAAGTATATGATGTGAAAACATGGAAAGCATGAAAGTAACAAGTAGGCACATGTGTTTCACCCCAAAATGTTTGGAAAACAGTAAAAGAGGGGTCTATGTACTCACTTGAGATTGCTTAGTAGTCCTTGAGTAACAACCAAACAATGCTAGGGATCACGGATATCAAACGGCTTCTAATATAGGTAACTATGTTAATATACCGGACCTAAATCGGAGGATTTGATAGAATGAGGGTTCGTAAACCAAACGAGTATGGAGACTCGTGTAATATGGTTTAACAAAGCCCACATACTAAAATGAAACCTAACCTAAGTGCTTACGACCCATTACGACCCGTTTAGGTAGCTTATGCTACTTTAACGCGTCGTTCGCGTGAAACGCGTTCGGAATGCTTAACTAGCCCTATGATAAGTAAAATATGCCTTAACTTGTCTAATATTGTTGCCAAATCAGTTTAGATGTCAAAAGTTATGTTACATATGTTCAAAATGAATTTTGGCGTCAAAGGGGTATTTTGGTAATTTACCTAAGGCATATAAACTACCTATCATACAACTAACTAAACGATGTGACCATAAGGTATAACCTCGGAAGGTTATTCCCTATACAACTATGGTCACCTAATGTGTTTGGTCGGATCCTAACGATCGACCAAACGGGTCGGGTTCGAAAGTATAAGCGATTGTTTAGATCGCTTACCTTACGACCCTATATAAGCACTAAACTAAAAGTGACGAGCTAAGTATGTTTTAACATGCTTAACTAATTTTAGAAAACAGGTTTGGTATCAAAACAAACGGTTTTGATACCTAAGAGTAGTTTGGTTACAAAACACGCAAGAATACGCATTCTGGCCGAAACTACGACTCGTCACTGAGCCTAGATAACGTGGTAATCGGTAGGTATAGTCGCTAGGGACTATAACCATCGTGATCACGCTCACGTTATGAAGTTCAAACGAACTTCGCATTGACCATAAACTGGTCAATGCAGAAAGTCAAATAAAGTTTGACTTTTAACGCTAAAAGAATAAAAGAACGAAGGAACACTTACAAAGGGTCCCCGAAAGCTAATCTTGATCCAAGTAGCTCAGGTATGAAGTAATGGCTTCAACTTAGAGCTTTTAGATCAGATTTTGTGGGTTTTGCAAATGAATGGGGTTGGGTATTTATAGATGTGGTAGAACCGTTAGGATCGTTTATCGAATAACGTGCTTTGATCTTGTCCATACACTTGTTGAAACCTTGTGGTGACTCAAAATGGCCCCTCATGAACTGAAAGGGCAAGTGTGGGTGAGTTTTGAGTGGTTAACAGCTGTAATCTGCTGTTAAAACTGATTATTCTGATCTGGGAAGCTGACACGGGCCGCGTAAAGGATCACCCAGGGATTACGCGGGCCGCCTGGTCCTTCTGATCAGAAACAACTTTGCTGAATTGACAGTTTAGGTCCCTGTTGGTGTTTAAGCTCATTTCCGACACTTCTAAGGCCCGTCAAGCCAACTTTAAGGCCCTAAAATGATGCCTAAACATTGTGGACATGAAACATGCTCAAAAATATGCCGGATGTTGGTTCATTTGGTCGTATGATCGCGATGTTCGGTTAATTACGACGGAATGCGCATAAGCGCGAAAGACGATCCAAATTGCGTGACGAATGGATTTTTCTTATGCCAAACACTAAAATAAAATATTTTAGTGCTTACATAAATTTTTGGATGTCCGGATGTATTCAGAATGTAAGTTATGCGCGAAAATGCAAACATATGCACTTTTTGACGCTTTTAGTCCCTGAATGACCCAAAAGTTTATTTTAGCACACCGAACTATTCAAGGCCTATTTCTAAGCTATGTAAAGGATATTTATGGTATGTTTAACTTATGTTCATGTTCCGGAATGTCTGTTACAGTTCAAATTGGCATACTTTCGCAGTTTGTCAAATTTAGTCCCTGTAAGCGATTAAACTTGATTTTGCCATACCAAAGCCTTCGAAACTTATTTCTAACTTATGTAAAGGTTATTTAAGGTATGTTAAGCCTATTTCACTATTCCAGAGTGTTCGTTGCATTAAACTGGTTATATTTACGCATCAGTGCGCGTATAACCTTCCAGAAAGTGATTTAAAGCTTGAAATCGAACAAAAATTTATATGTGCAAAAGATACACATATTTATACAGATCCTAAGTATGAAATACAATATTTCATTGGTTTGGTATTTGTTTGATGGTCGCAGTGACCCAGGTGTCACAGTGTAATATACGTGGTTTTTAAAGATATAACTCTTTTTAGATCTATTTAACACGTGTAACATATGGGGTTTTTAAGGAAGTAATTTTTTTTATTATTTGGTAGATTTATTCATCCCAATTATACATGGGTTTTTTAAAGATATGATGTTTTTAGTATTTAGTATACAAAATTGCATTTATTTAATCTGTGTAATACACATAGTTTTTAAAGATATAACTTTTTTTATTATTTGCTATATATAATTACATTTATTTAACCCGTACAATATACGGGGTTCATAAGGATCTAACTTTTTATTCTTTAATATATAAAATTACATTTAATCAAACCGTGTAATACACGAGGTTCTAACCTAGTATTATATAAAAAATAACAATCCTGTAATAATCAAACCCTGAAAATTTTAATTCTTTATATCTAGCGTTTTTTGTGGGATTGTGTGTTTCCGAAAAAAATATATATAGTTGTTTGGAATTATATAACACTTATCAAAAAAAATATATCATTAGTTGTTTGGAATTATATAATACTTATTCAAATTTAAACAAAAAAGATAATTGTTTAAATCACATATACATATAATACTTATTTAAATTTAAACGGGAAATTGGATTTAAATAATCCGAACTTTCACCTGTTGGCCAATAACACTCCGAACTTTCAGTTTGGCCAGCAGCACTCTCAACTTTCATCATATTTTCCCAAAACACTCCCAAACTAACATATCACTAACCAAGTTAGTTTTTAAGTTTTATTTATTACACAAACAGTCCATATAGTTATAATTTACTAGTTTTAAGTTTTATTTATTACACAAACAGTCCCTGTAGTTATAAAAAAAATCATAAAAATAAAAAAAAAATCTAAAAATTCAAAAAAATTCAAAAAAATCATAAAAATTCAAAAAAAAATCAAAAAAATTCTAAAACAATCTAAAAAAATAAAAAAAATCATAGAAAATCATAAAAATTCTAAAAAATATCAAAAAAATTCTAAAAAAATCATAAAAAACCGTTTCGACCCGTACCGTTTCGACGCGAACTGTTTCGACGCGTACCGTTTCGACCCGGACCGTTTCGACCCGTACCGTTTCCACCCGGACCGTTTCGAACCGTACCGTTTCGACCCGGACCGTTTCGACCCGTACCGTTTTCGACCCGTACCGTTTCGAACCGTACCGTTTCGACCCGGACCGTTTCGACCCGTACCGTTTTCGACCCGGACCGTTTCGACGCGTACCGTTTCGACCCGTACCGTTTTCGACCCGTACCGTTTCAACGGTACGCGTCGAAACGGTCCGGGTCGAAACGGTACGGTTCGAAACGGTCCGGGTCGAAACGGTACGGTTCGAAACGGTCCGGGTGGAAACGGTACGGGTCGAAACGGTCCGGGTCGAAACGGTACGCGTCGAAACAGTTCGCGTCGAAACGGTACGGGTCGAAAAGGTTTTTTATGATTTTTTTAGAATTTTTTTGATATTTTTTAGAATTTTTATGATTTTTTATGATTTTTTTTTATTTTTTTAGATTTTTTTTTATTTTTTTAGAATTTTTTTGATTTTTTTTTTGAATTTTTATGATTTTTTTGAATTTTTTTGAATTTTTTTGAATTTTTAGATTTTTTTTTTATTTTTATGATTTTTTTTATAACTACAGGGACTGTTTGTGTAATAAATAAAACTTAAAACTGGTAAATTATAACTATAGGGACTGTTTGTGTAATAAATAAAACTTAAAAACTAACTTGGTTAGTGATATGTTAGTTTGGGAGTGTTTTGGGAAAATAGGATGAAAGTTGAGAGTGCTGCTGGCCAAACTGAAAGTTCGGAGTGTTATTGGCCAACAGGTGAAAGTTCGGATTATTTAAATCCAATTTCCCAATTTAAACAAAAAAAGATAATTGTTTAAATCGCGTATAAAAAGAACTATTTTAATGTTTGTTTCCTTGTATCATTTTACCTTTTAACCTTTTTGTTGTTTAAAAAAGAACCACCAAGTACACTTTGTGAAACTGTGGGTGCATATCATTTTCATGGAACCTTTTGTGCAGGCTGGTATTGTTATATACCTTTTGCTGTACAACCCCTCCCTCAAAAAATCATCCTTGTGGGATCATCAATCACATACAATATTCTCACTCCTTTTTTTCTAATCATGTTTACTATATAAATATTTTAACAAATAATATTTTTTATCATGTGAATATATTTATCATTTGTATTACATGATTCTATTATCAAAACAATAAACTCATTTCTTGATTATATGTAACTATGTATACATTAACAATTGTGTTAGAAATGTAATTATATTATTCAAACATAACATTAACAATAACATAACTTAAATAATAAAACAAAGTCAAATTGGATTTTTAATAATTCAAACTATGATCATTAGGCTAATAATAATACACACCGACAATTTTTTTTTAAGTGTAATAGTCAGGTCTTTATATCCTGCTCTTTCTATATTCCTAAATCAATATACGATTTTTATTTATATATAAAATACTGGCCGAGTTACATCAATATCGCAGGTAAGCGAGCAACAAGCTGCGCCGACAATTTAACCAACAACATTCCTAACTTATACTTTCGTTACCAAGGGTAACGCTATTCTTACGAAGTTGTAACTCTGTCTACTTTTCTTGAGTGAGATTGTTCTTGGCAACGAAAGTGATAGTCAGGAGTAACATTGGTCAAATTATATGTATGGATTATTATTAGCTAGTGAGTCATATTTTAGATTATTAAACTCCTGTATGCCTAAAAAATAAGTTATTATAGACAACCGCAGTTCAAAACTGAGATATGGTCTGCGTCTATCGGTTAACGCTTGTTGAGGCAGGTGGTCCACATATCAGAAATCCTGGGGTGAGACTACATTCTAAGAATAAAAAGGTAAAATAAAGGAGAAAAAATGAAGAAGAAGAAGAAGAGGGTAATTAATAATGATGATGATGAATAATATTATGAAGGAAGTTGTGTGGTGGTTTGAGCGATTGATCGGGATTGAGTTGGGTCGACAAAAGTACAAAAGTGGTAACCGGAGCTCGTGAATGGTTGCATGTGAGCCTTCTTACATTGACCCACACACCCACTCACGTGTCCTTACTCATTTTGGCCTTTTTTACACTCTTGGTTAGTGGCTAAATTGTTATTACAACTTGTGCTATACGTGGTAAAAAATAATACTCCTTTATGTATCACCAAAAATTATATTATTATTTTTTTAATATTTTTGTGGTTGATCTAGAAGCATAATATTTTTTTTATAACGAGTGCCAAAGAGAACGAGTTTATTTGTTTTTTTGTGAGAAGGTTAAAAAAAAGCAACATGATTAACAAGAAATAGGTGGTTCTTAAACGTGCAATGAAAATGATTTGTTACATAATTTCATTTTAAAACTATTGGACACTTTATTGGTTCAGTTTGCTAAAAGAAGAGACATAATTCACTAGTCATATTACCTTAATCTGAATTATTATATTAAAAGAAGCAAATTAATAATCGGTAGAAATGTGAAAATATTATTCTATTAAACAAATATATAAACTTCTCTAAACTTCGTGTTTTATCTAGCGGACGATCATATAAGATGGTTAAAGGAATAATTAAGGTCTAAGACAAACCAATAAAGGAATAATTAAGGTCTAAGACAAACCCATATAGTTTCTTGGTCTCAAGAGGTTTGTTTTTGCTTTCATCATTAAATTTTGAAGTGTTTTTATTTGATTGATTTGGGATTTTTCTTTTTTTACCTTTCAAGAAGATGATATATTGGGATTTGTCTTTTTTTTTTTTTACCTTTCATGAAGAATAGGTAACTAATATTACATAAAAAAGTTGTTTTTTGTTTACCATTTGCATACGAGCTGTATAATCTTATGTTTATAGCTTACTTTTATTAATGATACGAAGAGTTGATACCGTTAAGTGGGCCAGCGGAAATCGATGAGGATTCATCATGAACAGGTAACTATTAGTTCGAAAGGAACCTAACATGAATACCAATAATGTAAACCAGTTTTACGCATGTTGGATTATTGTTATAGGTTTATCACATAGTCCTTAGTATAAATGAGTTTATTAATAGTCATGTTTTGATTTCTATATGCAGATGATTATGAGTATGTTAAATTGATAATTTTTATTTAGGTAGGCATGTAGAATAGTGATGTTTTGATTTTTATATGTCGTTCGAAGACCTGTGAAAGGTAAAAAAAAAATCAACTCGCATTGACCCATTTTCAATTAAATTCGTCAAAGAGGCCACCTCCAGTGACGAAGCTTGATATTTCCGACCAGGGGGTCGAAAACGTATATACCAAAAATTTCTATAAAACCGGGGGGTAAAAACGTATATACCCAAAAATTTATATACGAAAACTACATACTCTCCACTAACGAGCGAAAAGTTCGAGGGGTCGGCCGCCCCCACAAAGCTACGCCCTTGGCCACCTCAAAGAATCAGTTGTTAGCTTAGTGAAATAGCAAAATAAGATGGAGCGGGACTGCAGGACCTTGCATAAGAATCAGTTGTTAACTAAAAACAAACACTTTATAAAGAATGTGTGGCTGAAATTGCAACTTTTAAAAAATCAATTCATTTAGGCTATAGAGAAAAATTAAGGCAGCCAACACAAATATGCAGTCATCTTAAAACCTTTAAAAATTGAGGTTATACACTATCTTGAGATTATAAGTCTAAAATTATTGCTCTTTATTTGTAGCTTTTATCAAAGGAATCCACTCACTATTAGTATCAATGTGAATTATAAAATGGTTGGTAAGTTGCTTCTTTTTTATATACGTTTACTTATGTGTATGACTCTATGTGTTTGGTGATATTCGTCCAGGTATCAAGAGGTTGTGATGAGTTAAGTGGAAACTATGTCTTGACAGTTGGAAATGGTTGTTTAGCGCAACCTCATTTATATATAGTTAGCTGGAAATAGTTGTTTGGCGCAACCTTGTCGGCTCCTTTTTATTAATGTGTGACGTGTGTGGTTATTTTGGTGTTTTCAGCATATATCTGCGGGTGAGACTTTAAAATTTTTGGGTCTGTTGTTGGTGATTTAAGCACTGAAGAGGGTGCAGGAAGGCACACACACGTCTTTACCCTTGGTCGCCAAAAGTTAAGATAATGTGTCATATTTTTGTTTGTGTTAACAAATTTAGCTTTATTATTGATTGATATTAAATGTAAAATCATTCATTGTTTAATAAAATGCGGTATATATGGTTTTCTAAAAACTATCCATGTTTGCACACAGATTTTATATCTAGTATAAAACTAATAGCAGCACTAGTGAGAATTAGAATTAGAGGTGTAAAATTGGAGGGGGTAGTGAGGATGAAGAATATATGAGGGGATAATATGAAAGTGAAGTGACACTCAAAAAGATGCTCTATGTTTTGTTTTTCCCTTTTTTTTTTAAATATGATTTCATACTAAAAAATAAAATAAGATAATCAAAATTCTAAAGCATGCTTATTTTAAAATTAAAAAGGATTATTTTAATACAGAAAAGGGAAATAATACGTGCCCTTTGATGAAGCCGTTTGGTAATAAAAATTGGAATATTATTGTTAGAAGAATAAAACAGAATTTTGTCACTATTAACTCATCTATATTTTCTTAAGTACAACTACAATACTAGGATATAAGCTGTCAACTACCACAATACTCCAGGAAACTTGAGTTTATCAAGTGGCAATTTAAATTATTTAGTATAAAAATATGTATATAATAATTGTTGTACAAACTTACGATCTCCTAAATATTTCTATAATTTAAAAGGCAAATAATTCATATTAGATATGATTAGTGTAATAAGGTGACAAAAAATGTTACAACAATACTAATCATGATGGGTTAGTGGCTTAAATTGTTAAACATGCATTTTACCTCTATATTTATTGGTATCAAATATACTAAACTAAGGGTTGTTTGTTTAGCTCTTAATGAGCCTCTTAATAGTTTAGATCTAGCCAATGAGGTGGTGGTGGAGTGGTAAGGGAGAGACTTGGTGTTCTAAGGGACTCAAGTTTGATTCCTGCTCTCCCCGTTATTTTCTGCGGCACCTGGTGATGATGGGATACTAGGCGAGTAGGCGGAGATCGCTAGTTCGATCCTTGAACAGAGCAGATTTTATTTCACCGCACTGTTGTGCCTTCGGGCGAGTGTTCACGGGCTTCGGCCCTAGGTTAGGGTTTTCCCTGGTTCGAAGGCAAGTGTATCCCGATATGGTGAATTTCGGCAGTAACCTATTTGGAGGATTCGTTGGCCGTTAAAAAAAATGGTTCAGACCTCATACTGGTTAAGCAGTTAATAGTTCAGATTGTTTGTTTCGTGAGTAGATGTCTGAATGATTTAGACATTTGCCTCTAAATGGTTAACTGAGTCTGAATGGTTAAGACCTCTTATCTGAATTGGTCAGACATTTGCCTCTGAATGGTTAAGCATTATACTCGCTTTTAATGGTTCAGATTCAGACTTCTTGTTGGTTCAATACTTAATAATTCAAACTGTAACAACCCGACTTCCGAGTCAGAGTCGAAGTCAAGTAAAAGTCAAAGTCAAAGTCAGGTCATTAATTAGATCTGTTATTTCTTGCTTAATTGACTTGTACTCTTGAGATTTCGAATTATCTCTATGGGTCGACTATTTTAAACAATATTTTAAAACTATGTTTTACAAACGCAGTTATCGCATTTAACGCAGTTTATAACGCATACTATTTGAACGCATTTTCTCGCCTATTACCTCGCATATTTATGCTAAACGCTATCACAACGCAACGCAACGCAACGCAAACTCAAAACGCAGTTATTGGTATTGATCTATGTGTGTGTTATTATGTGCCTTATTTGTGTGTGCCTTATATATGTTTTGGGATGTTATTCGCAAACGCAATCACAACTCTATCGCAACGCAATCTCATCGCAACTCGAAACGCAGATTTACTTTTATGCATATTATGTGTTATGTTATTTGTGTAACTACTTGTTTAAAATGTTATGTGGTTATCTCGTCGCAACGCACACTCGCAACTCGCTTAAACGCAACGCAACACTCAACGCATGAAATTAAAGTCGGAAACCAACAAAACGCAACTCAGCTGATCGAATGACCACCCGATCGAATGATCATCCGACCGGATGACCATCCGATCGGATGGCCATTCAATCGACTAGCCATCCGACCCTCTCACTCACTTGCACCGCCTTATCTCTACTCTCACACTATAAATACCCGTACACTCCACTGTTCACTTGATGTGACAGCTCCATTCGACCCAACTCGCTCCCAGTCCATTCTCAGCACTATTTCACTCGATCCAAGGCTATTTCGTAAGTATTTCCCCTAAATCTCGTACTTCCATCATCACTACACACTTTCTCATCATCTTCTCCATCAAAATCACAAGTTTTCACCATGAAATCTCCTTGTTTGGACTACTTAAAGGTGACGTCATCACGGTTTCTTATGCAAACTGTGGTATGGCGTCATCTCATCAAGATTTGTTCAGATCTAAAGGATTTCTACACGATTTAACATAAATCCCAACTAGATTTCAACACTACTTCACGGATTCAAACTTTCTTTCAACTCTTTTACACTCTTCTACTCAAAACCGATGGAATTTGGACTCAATCTGACTTTAGACTCATTCCTTAGGCTAGAGCCGGCTTGAAAACGGACTTCCACCGGAGAGACGACCGATTCACAGGTTGAACATGAAACTTCATCGGGAACAGTTAGTCTGATCGAATGGGGTGATTCCCATCCGATCGACTGAGCTGAACCATGATGTGTTTCCATTGTTTGATACGTCATCATGCCGTCTCCGTTAAAAATTTTAACTTAGAAAACTTTTGAAGTTTCCAAAGAAACAGATCACTCAGTCGAATGATCATCCGATCGGCTGACCATCCGATCGAATGATCATCCGACCAAGTGGCCTGCCCTTTTATAACTTTCAACACTCAAACAATTTAACCAAACTTCAAACCACAAGGTTTTGGATCGAATAGCCATCCGATCGAATGGCCATCCGTCTGGATGACCATCCGACCGGATGATTTGACATCTAGAGATACATCTCATTTTCCAAAATGCTACAACGAAGACTTCAAAGTTTCAAAACGATTTACAAACACACTCACCCAATCAAATTACCAATCGTCCGAATGGTCATCCGTCCGGATGGCCATCCGATCGACTCACCATTCGACGCTCAACTCGTCCAACGCACTGTTTACACGCTGATCAACGCTTACGTTACTGTTCTATACTCAGGCTAAACTCCACGTGCTCCCTTCAATCCAAGTATTGTGTTTACTAGCTAAACACACACTGTGAGTATACTCGAACCATTTTTCTTTAAACGCACTTTGAGTGTTACATACGTTCTCTATATCAAATCACATCAAACACACAATGCAAAAGCTTTAACGCTAACCGCCCTCGCATGTTAGACGTGACTCGATGAATACTTGTATGTTATGTTTACACAGTGATTGTTTGCCTGACACCTTAGCAACGATAGTACTATAGTTTGGAATCAGCACCTGTGGTGGACAAGGGTTGTTAAGGGCTTTACTTCACATGGTCACAGTGGTGATAATGTGTTGCGCATTCTACAACTCGCAGTCACATCGGCTGCATACGTCATTGTCGATAGCTTACTTGATTCACATTTCTACGTGTTACATGCTGGTTATGCGTAAACGTTTTCGCTATACTATATACTATGCAAACTTGTGTACTCACCTTTACACTCTGTGTATTGACTTTATTTAAACGTATGTGATAAGTTGATTAGGATGCTATGCTTACTATGCGTTGGTGAATCAAGTAGGAGGTCTAGAAACCCACTAAATAAGAAATCTGAGTTGTCAGAACAATTTACTTGTTTTTGAGAAACTCTGTCTGTAGTAATTGTTTTTACCTTATATGTTATTGGTATGGGACTTTAACGCTAAATATATCGTTATTAATAGTTGTTATGGATTCTCTTGAACAATCTGTTTCGCTCAGTGCCACGCCCCGATGATCCTGCCATCGGTTGGGGTGTGATACAAACCTCTTACTAGTTCATCACTTAACTATTCAGAAGTTTTCAAACAACTCCTAAATGTGTTAAACACGTTATAGCGATGTTGGATCGTTGTTTGACCCGATTGAGTCGCGTAGAAGAGTTTAAGTCCGGTTCAAAGGCGGAATCAGACAAACCGAGTACAATTCAGCAAGTATACATACTAAACTGTCGATATTATTGATCTGGACAATGTTTACAACCTGTCGACACTTCGGCAGCACTTCGTGGCTCACCGGAAGACAACACCTAGAACTCCTCTTAGATTCCGCTTTTATGACACTATATATAGTAGACATGATCTCGCTTATGTGTACATGACTAAAAAGCGAAATCAATTAATACCAAATAAGCGAAATCCACCAAGGACAAATGAGCGGAATCACGTTTTGACATATGAGCGGAATTACGTTTTGACCGAAATCCAATCTTTATCATCCTAAACCTTTTTGTCTCATGTGGGATGATGTCATGATTACTTCACCAATATGATGTCATTATCCAATATGATGACATCATCTTCTTTCGGATCCGCACCAAGACTGAGACTCGATATAAGACGAAGTTGACAGATGAATGCACTAACAAGCGAGTACACCTAAACCTTATTTCTTTTAGAGTAAACTGCAATTTTACCCCTAGGGTTAGAGCCAATTGGCACTCTGACCCCCTCCCAGAAAAATATCGCATTCTGACCCCCCCCCCCCCCCCAACTAATGATAAACCTTGAAAATTACCCCCTTCCATCAAAAAGTGTTTAAAGTCCACCTAACTTATAAACGGTCAAAGGGTATTATTGTCATTTCCACTTGGTTTTTATGCCTTACTCAACAAAACACCCTATATATTAACTTATTAAACATCTTACCCCCTAAGCTTCCCACCACTCCACACATCTTCCACCACCACCGGCGCCGGCGATCAGACTCAGGCGAGCTTCCACCACCACCGGCGATCAGACCTCGGCGACCTTCCTTCCACCACCGGCGATCAGCTCAGCTCGCGACCTTCCTTCCACCACCGGCGATCAGCTCAGCTCCAACAAAATGCCGATCACATCCACCATCAGAGAACTCTTCTCGCACATGTCAGGTAAAATCGAACAAATAATGTCGTTATTGAACAAGTAATGTCAGGTTATTGAACAAGGGTTATTGAAAGAAACAGGGGAAAGGGGAATCACTGTGTAGGAACATTGAACACAGAGTGTTTTGGAGTTGATCATTTATGGAACATTGAGCACACACTGTTTTGGAGTTGATCATTTTCATGTATGTGTTTCTTTCTGAGTTTGCAGTGGACATGAGGATTCGTGTTTCACTACGATCGATTGTGTTCTCGATGGTGGTGAAAGTGCGAGGCCGCCCTTTGAAGTACTTCTAGTTTCCCCCTCAGCAGGAAATGGTTGCCTAGTTGAACTGTAATATATAATATATTTATGTAGTCTGACTTTAGGATTTTTTGGTTTAATATGTATGATAACTGTATATATATGGTTGCCTAGTTGAACTCTAATGGTATAATGTTTGATAACTGATAATGTTGAACTCTAATGCCTAGTTGGATGTTTTTTTTTTAAACCATGAGTTTGATGTGATGATATCAAATTAATCTAGTCATGAGTGTTTGATAACTGATAATGTTGAGCTCAATACCACTGGGTCAGCACAGGATGGGAGTTATGGAGCAATTCACAAGTTGACTTTAAGGAACAGTTAATTTCAGTTCTTGTTTTATTAGCAGGCTACGTTTGGTATCATTAGCTGCAAAACACATATTTGCATGTTTGGTATCATTGGATACCAAAAGGATCCATGTTTGTAGTAGGTTTGCATGTTTAGAAAGGTTTGCAGCAGGTTTGCATGTTTAGAAAGGTAGAAACTTTCCCATGTTTACAAATTGATGTTTGCAGCAGGTTTCCATGTTTGCATGTTTGCTGGTGGAGACTGATGTTTGCAGCAGGTATGCATTGCATCAGTTTGCATCAGTTTAGAAGTTTAGAAAGCTAGAAAGTGATGCTTGTTTAGAAATTGATGTTAACTGATAGGCAACAATTTGCAGCAGACATTTGCAACAGGTATGTGTTTTCATATATGTGTTTTGCAGCAGGTGTTTAGGCGGGAAAATATTTTGTTTCCTGCAGGGGGTAATGTTTGGAACAATCTATAACACTAGGGGGTAATATTGTAGAATACAGAGAACCATAGGGGGTTAGAAGAAAGGGTAATATAGTCATTTTACGTAGGGGGTAATATTGCAGAGTAGAACAAATCATAGGGGGTAAGAAGAAAGGGTAATATAGTCATTTTACATACCATTTAACAGAACTGTTAAGTTCTTTAACGACAAGGGGTAATTTTGCAAGGTTTCTCGTTAGTTGGGGGGGTCAGAATGTGATATTTCCCTGGGAGAAGGTCAGAGTGCCAATTGACTCTAACCCCAAAAGGTAAAATTATAGTTTATTCTTTCTTTTATTTTCTTCACATTCAAGGAGGGATATGATGGTGACGTAATTAGTTACGATATATACAAATATATTTATTTAAGTAATTTTTGTTAACATCTGAAATAAAACCAGCATAAAAATAAATAATGAGCTACATTACTTTTGCTTATATAAATACCATAATTCATTCCACTCTGAGTCATCTTGAACGCTCACACAACCAGCAGCCTCAGTGGAGCAATGGGTTGTTCAACTTTCAAAAGCTTCACATTTACAATTCTGATCACCATATTATTATGGACCTCAACAACTGACCATCACACATGCAATGCAAGAAAAGATTGGCACACTAGAACCATTTCAACTTCACTCTCCAAAAAGAAATCCACCAACCACCACCAGCACCACCACAATGGAGGAAAATCCAAGTCCAAAGCGTCGTCGCATAAAGCGCCTTCGTCGCCATTGACGCCACCAAAAGTTAAGGCTCCACCAGCTCCACCGAAAGTTAAGACTCCGTTAGCTCCTCCGATAGGCAAGGCTCCGGCAGCTCCACCGGAAAATGATAACGGCGGTGGCCCTGTTACGGACGCTGCCGCAACGTATAATGTGTTGGATTTTGGTGCCAAAGGGGATGGTAGTTCTGATGATACAAAGGTAACTTGTTTGCATTCTTCTAAGTTTCATAATGCCTATACACCAAAGGAGAAACCCAATAAATATGAAAAAACTCGTTTGTCGGAATCAAACTCAGACCTATTGGTCTCAAAACTTTATCCCACCCCTAAAATGTCACTAAGCTATAAAGCCATGAGCATAAATTTTGATGGTTAATTGCATTTATCAAATATTCATGATGTCTTTGTGCGGGCCCTACTAATCCTACGCCACCCCAAACTCATACGGTCGTTCATTGAAAAACTTAAACAGTTGTTTAAATGGGTTAAGGCGCAAGTCATAATTTTCAAACGATAGTTTGAATACAGTATGAGATTAGATTGTCAGTGACATGTGTATAGGTAGATTGCGTTATATTTGTATCTAGTTCTAAGTTGGGAGAGAATAATTCTCACGAATTTTATTAGATATTATATAATATTATAAATAAGTTATTTTGAAATCAAGTATAGTGTAGGCTCTTTTTTTAATTGTTAAGGATTTATAAGATCAAAATTCTGTATAATCATAAGATTTTGAAAACTAATTTGGAATTTAGCAAACATTGTTTCTATCTAACTTTTATTAATTTAAATATGAAAATGGAAAAGTTTCGTTGGTGGATGTCCAGCGGATCATAAACCGTAAATAAAAACAAAAAAAAACAGGTAAATGATTATGTAATTTTAATTACAACTTACGATTTGTTGGCCCCAAAATGGATCTTTGATCTCTAGAAAATCGAATAACTTGAATATAAACTGAATATCTGAATACATGAATGAATTACAATTGAAATCTAAAGCCCTATTTATAGTTTCTAATGGGTGCGAGTGAATGGACGCGTCTCTTCGTGAACGGGTGTGTCTCTAGATTGTGTGGATGAGAATGAATCTTGAAGAGGTGTGTTCATAAGCCAAAAGTCGCGTCCCTCCTTGTCTCCTTCCTGCCGTCGATCTGGAGATGTGTCTCCAAGGGACCGCACCCCTTGAGGGTGGCCGTTTCCATCTTCTGAGATGTCACATTCAGTCCCTATACTTTGTAACCGCCAATATTTACACTAATTACCATATAACCCATGTATTTTAAGGATGTGTAGGGATTGTAACTTTCACGATTAATTCCAAACCAACATCAGGGAATTGGGTAGCATAGGTTAGAGGTTTGGCGCAGCTTCTACTGGTTTTCGATAGGTGTTACTAATATTCACACACTCCTCCCCTCTATCTCTCTCTATATATACATAGATATGTATAGAGTGAAAAAAAGTGTGTGAATAAGATGAGCCTTTCCGAATCTTAATTCTGTTTAATTCTTTGAATGTCATCATTGCAATATAGACTGTTTTTTTAATCTTATTGGTTGTATAAAAAAAACACATAAGTAAATTGTGAATGCACATTGACATTATTATATGTACAAGTAAGTTCACAAGGCTGTAAAGTTTTATTTAATATGTTAAAAGTTTTGTTAATATAATTCCCCATGTGTGTTAGAAACAGCAGAATCCATATGGTATTTTGTAATCCCTTTTGGGGAAAGAAAAAAGTTCTCATAGCCGATGAAGTGTGGTTTGTTTTTTATTCTTAACTTTTAAAAATAGCATCAGTTAAACTTTGGTAAATAAGATTTATTTTTCTAGATCAAGTGGTGGAAGGTTTGTATTTTTCTTAGGAGATGCAAGTTCAATTTTCATTTGGTGAAAAGTGAGGCACTGGTGGGCAATGATAGGAGATCCAGGTAAACCTGGATTTGTTCCTTGAGCCAAACGGGTTTTACTGGTAATTTCACCGTCGTGCCTATAGATGGATGGGTTACCGGGTTTTCCCCGGAATTGGTGGTGGACTCGGGTTACTTTCGGAGTACTCCGTTTGGTCCAGTGGGTGCCTCGAGAGTGCTCGGGATTGATTCTGTTGGCCGTTCAAAATAAAAAGATTTATTTCTTGAGTTAGGTTTCGATACAAATAAGTATTAACATACAAATTGGGCTTAAAGTGATAACTAAGAAGTGAAAGAGGAAAAAAAATATTTTTTGTCTCATCTTGTGAAACACGTATTTTAGTCCTAAAACATTAAAAAAAATCGTGTTTTTACATTGGTAGAGTAATTATATTTACTCTAAGGTAATTATACATCACGAAACTTTTTGTTATAAATCACGAAACTTTTTGTTATAATTTCTTTAGAGTAATTACATAATTACTCTACCAGAGTAAATTCACGATTTATTTTTTACATTTTGCAATTAAACATCATATTTAAGTAGATGGAAAAAAAACATTCTAAAAAGAAAACAAAAGTTTCCTTCACTTCTCATGTTAAGGTCATTTTGTATGTTAACACCCATTTCTATTTGATCAATACACTTATTTTATTAAACGAATATAACAGTAATTATGATATGTATTTTTTTTTTACTTTTTGTTACAAATTATTTTAGGTATTCAATAATCAGTTTTTTTTACAGGCATTCAATAATTAGTTAAAAACCTTTTTAGTAATTTTCTACATAAAGATTTGTTTTTGCATGTTTTTAACAATTATCTATTACATAAAAACAAGTGTATTTCATTTCTTTCCGAAAGGTTTCTTATTTTATTCCTATTTTCATAACACTCTAGACATCTAATCAACAGGATTATTTTTTGAAAAAATAATCAAATATATCGATTTATTTATTGTATTAATTATTAAATTTAAAATTTTGTTATTGTAATAGGCGTTTGAAGGGGCTTGGGCAGCTGCATGTAAAGTCACAGGGTCAAAAATTATTGTACCATCACCATACAAGTTCCTTTTGGGACCCATTACATTCTCTGGGCCATATTGCCAACATAATATTATTTTTCAGGTAATTTTGTGAACTCAACTTTCACTTTCTACCCTTCTAGTTTTATACAAATCACAAATGCACAAAACTTATTATTAATCTTTGATTTGTTGTGGTCACATTGAATATGGACAGATTGATGGAACCATAATTGCACCCTCAAGTTTCAAACCATATGGATCAGGGCTGTTTCAGTGGATCTTGTTCACAAAACTAGTAGGGTTGACCATTCAAGGGGGAGGAACCATCGATGGCAGTGGCTCGATATGGTGGAAAGACTCGCGGTTAAATGATCCTCTAGACGATGAACTAAAACTAATAATACCCATCAATGGCACAACCAAACAAACCAACAATTCATCGGTAACTAAATCTTCTAACCACATATTATAGCCATAAAATGGACAGGTCAACCGGGCTGGCCCACAAACACTTTCCGATGAAAAAAAATGTCACTTTGAACGACTCTTGACCCTTTAAACATGTTTTCTTTATATTTATCTTTTGTCTTGCCCATTATCTGGTTCACGAAAAAACATAACCCAAATCGACTCATTTAAATGGCAGATAACTAGCTCACTTGGAGGCAATATGCCGAGCATAAAACCGACTGTAAGTACCCTTTTACGTACCTAAAAGAGTTAATTGCTAAATTCGTCCCCGAGGTTTTACACAAATTGCTAGATCAGTCCAAAATCAAGATTTGCTGCTAAAACAGTCCAAAATCAAGATTTGTTTTGCTAATACAGTCCAAAAAACAGACGCCGTTAAATATAGCAGTTGGACTGTATTAGCAACAAATCTTGATTTGGACTGTTTTAGCAGCAAATCTTGATTTTGGACTGATCTAGCAATTTGTGTAAAACCTCATGGACGAATTTAGCAATTTTCTCAAAAAAAAGTGTTTTTTTTAACTGTTTTTTATATTTAATTTGATATTAATACACCATTAATGAATTTCAATAAAAAAAAAGTTCTAGTAATTTCTTCAAATATAATAAGTGATTTTTTATTTGTTAGTTATTTTTTTCCATGTAATTGTATTATCGTTATGTCATCTTAAACTTTAATTATGATACATATAATGCATTTCGAATTTATGAAGTTTTTTTTGGTAATTAATATGATATTAATACACCATAATGGAATTTTAACAAAAAAAGACTATTCATTTTTTCAACATCATAAGAAATTTTTTTTTTTTGAACGGCCAACAAATCAATCCCGAGCATTCTCGGGGCACCCACTGGACAAACGGAGTACTCCGAGGGTAACCCAAGTGGTCCACCACCAATTCCGGGGAAAACCCGGTAACCCACCCGCCCGTAGGCACGACGGTAAAATTACCGGTAAATACATTTTTTTCTTAAATATCGTGGTTTAGTGTGAAAAGAAAAAGCTAAGAAACCAAATTAAATTTCTTATGATGTTGCCAATGACCTCTAGCTCAAGTGGTAGGAGGACTTGAGTTATTCTTTGAAGACTCAGGTTCAATTCTCATTTAGTGCAAAAAATGAGTGAGGCACTGGTAAGCAGTGATAGGAGACCCAGGGAAACCTGGGTTCGATCCTTGAGCCAAACGGGTTTTACCGGTAATTTTACCATCTTGCCTACGGGCGGGTGGGTTACTGGGTTTTTCCCGGAATTGGTGGTGGACGACTCGGGTTACCCTCGGAGTAGAGGTCATTGGCAACATCATAAGAAATTTAATTTGGTTTTTTAGCTTTTTCTTTTCAAACTAAACCACGATATTTAAGAAAAAATGTATTTACCGGTAATTTTACTGTCGTGCCTACGGGCGAGTGGGTTACCGGGTTTTCCCCGGAATTGATGGTGGACGACTCGGCTTCGATCCTTGAGCCAAACGGGTTTTCCCCGTTAATCTTATGATGTTGAAAAAATGAATAGTTTTTTTTTTTAATTCCATTATGGTGTATTAATATCATATTAATTACCAAAAAAACTTGATAAATTCGAATGCATTATATGTATCATAATTAAAGTTTAAGATGACATCACTTATTATATTTGAAGAAATTACTAGAACTTTTTTTTATTGAAATTCATTAATGGTGTATTAATATCAAATTAAATATCAAAAACAGTTAAAAATCACTTTTTTTTAGAAAATTGTTAAATTCGTCCCTGAGGTTTTACACAAATTGCTAGATCAGTCCAAAATCAAGATTTGCTGCTAAAACAGTCCAAATCAAGATTTGTTGCTAAAACAGTCCAACTGCTATATTTAACGGCGTCTGTTTTTTGGACTGTATTAGCAAAACAAATCTTGATTTTGGACTGATCTAGCAATTTGTTTAAAAACCTCAGGGACGAATTTAGCAATTTTCTCTACCTAAAATAAGAACTTTTATATAGATTTACAGATCATTGAGGGCATGTTTGGCTAAGCTTATTATAGTTAAAAAGGACTTTTGGAAAAGGACTTTTGGGAAAAGGACATTTTGAAAAGGAGTTTTTAAAAAAAGTGTTTGGATTAGCTTATTGATGTAAAATGACTAAAATGGGCATTCTTTTAGATATAGGGGGGTAAAGAAGGGGTATATTGTTAATTTATAGTTTGAAAAGTTAAAAGCTGGCCAAGAAGTCACAATATTGTGACTTCTTGAAACCTCCTTTTTCTTCTTTGCAAAAAGTCATTTCTAAAAGGACTTTTGGCTTAGCCAAACACAAAAACAACTTATTCGCTTTTTGATAAGTCAATAAGTTGTTTTGAAAAGCTTAGCCAAACATGCCCTGAGATGTGTTACGGTGTTGAAACAGGCGATTCGGTTTTACGGAAGCTTTGATGTAACTGTGACCGGCATAACTGTCCAAAACAGCCCTCAATGTCACCTGAAATTCGATAATTGCGTGGGAGTTTCGGTATACAACTTCCACGTCTCGTCTCCTGCTGATAGCCCGAACACCGATGGAATTCATTTACAAAACTCTAAGGATGTTTTGATCCACACTACTGATCTCTCGTGTGGTAATTACTTCAAGTATCTTGATGGTTTCGGGTGTAGCGCTATCAAAGTGGACGGGTTGGGTAACATGTTAAAATGGGTCCGGGTCAAAACACTTTTTTGTTCAAATCTTTTGACATACTTCTTATTGGTGCAGGAGATGATTGTGTATCGATACAAACCGGGTGTTCAAACGTATACATACATAACGTAAATTGTGGACCGGGTCATGGTATCAGTATTGGAAGTCTAGGAAAAGATAACACGAAAGCGTGTGTCTCGAATATCACTGTTCGAGACGTCATGATGCATAACACCATGAATGGTGTAAGAATCAAAACGTGGCAGGTAAAGTAACTATTTTTACCCACTTTGTCATGAAATGGAACACAAGCATAAGTGGCTCTAGTTTTGACTTTTGAGGTCAAACGTAATTATGCAGGGTGGATCAGGGTCAGTGCAGAATGTACAGTTCTCAAACATTCAAGTTTCTGAAGTTCAATTCCCGATAGTAATCGATCAATTCTACTGCGACAAAAGCACTTGTAAAAACCAATCATCGGCTGTTGCACTATCGGGAATCAACTACGAGCGTATAAGAGGAACGTACACCGTAAAACCAGTGCATTTCGCGTGTAGCGACAGCATGCCATGCACGGATGTGCATCTAAATGGTATAAATCTAAAACCGATTCAAGAACGATACCATCTTTACGACGCGTTTTGCTGGAAGACTTTCGGCCAGCTTCTATCACCCGCGGTGCCGCCAGTCGAGTGTCTGCAAGTCGGGAAGCCATCCAGCAGTCATGTTCAAGCTGATCATGATACATGCTAGTGAAGGGATTGTGTAAAATGAGATAAAATGTGTGTGGTCAGTTTGACTATCTGCCCCGGCCCCTTGAAGTCGGACTTTTAGAAAGTCAACAAATGCATATTCTTTGTAGTAATAGATTATATTTATACAGATAATAGTAGTGTTGGTAGTAGCCAAGATACCCATGAGTCTTAGTCTATTGAGACAGATTTGGTGTCATATAGAGTTAAGTGTTTGTTTTTATTGGGTCAGATAAATAAACCATGATTTCCTCAATGTATATATAAGAAAGGTTTGGGTTGTTTAACATGTCAAGGTGTTTCATTTCTATGAAATAAACATACTTAAAAACTGGCAACAAAACCGGCACTAAATCCGCCACATTTCTATTTTGAGCAAAATCTGCAAATATTCATGGTCCATCCATCTTCAGAACCAATATAAGTTGACCAAATTCTTGAATTTGCCTTTTGATTCTTTCTAAATCAGGTAAGAATCCATACATTTGCAAAAAAAGGTTTCCCCCTTCAGAAACACCCCAATTCACCATCATCATTCCCCATTGTGTCCCAATCCTCTTCTTCCCCTATCATATTTGTCACCATTGAATGTTTCAATATTCACAGCTCAAATTTTGTTTTGAGGTCATTCGGGGTCTTTCATTCGAAAGGGCATTCGGGTCTTGCTCTTTTGTGTTTCTGAATATAGAAATTTTACAATAATTGTCTACCTTGTTTGTTATATATGCTGTGTATATTCTGTACATATATGATATATGATTAACTATTATATCCAAGAAATTTAAAAAAGAAAAAAAGAGATTAAAAATTGTGAAAAAAAAAATTGGCGGGAATTCATACAATGTCAATTGTTGACGTTGCTTTGACTCCGGTTTTGAAGAAGTCCGGCTCCGGGTGCTTCGGGAGCAGCGAATCGATTGTTATTTATATCACGGTTGGCGGTTTGGTTATACCGATGAGGGTTATGGAGTCGGATTCGATTGGTACGGTTAAACATAGGATTCAAACGTGTAACGGGTTTGTGGTGAAGAAACAGAAGTTGGTTTTTGGCGGGAGAGAGTTGTCGAGGAATAATTCGCTTGTTCGAGATTATGGTGTGTGTAGCGGTGATGTGCTTCATCTGATTATTGGGGTCTCGGATTTGCTTGTGATAACGGTTGAGACCGCGGTTGGGGAGGAGTTTGAGTTTGAGGTTGATAGGTTTAGGAATGTGAAGTTTTTGAAACAGTTGGTGTTGGAAAAGGCTAAAGGGGTTGGATTGATTATTGATGTTGAAGATCATGAGATTTTGTGCAATGGTGAGAAGCTTGATGATCATAGGTTGATTGATGATATATGTAACAATCATGATGCTGTGGTTCATTTGGTGGTTGAAAGGTCAAGAGATGTTGTGTATAATTCAGATGATAGGAATCTTGTTGAGGAGGAGATGAATTTGAAGAAGCCCCCGGATATCGATTCGCCGTTGCAGGCGGTTACTGTCGGCCCGAGTCGTGAACTATCTTCGATTATATCGAGTATGGTGGATTCGGCGTTTGAGGGACTGCGAAAAGGGAGAAAACCGATTAGATCATCGGAGGGGACCGGAGGGACATACTTTATGCAGCATCCGTCAGGGAATCGGTATGCTGCGGTTTTCAAGCCGATAGATGAAGAACCGATGGCGGTGAATAACCCTCAAGGGCTGCCCGTGTCGAAAAACGGTGAAGGGTTAAAACGGGGGACGAAAGTAGGTGAGGGCGCATTGCGGGAAGTTGCAGCATACATACTAGACCACCCAAAGGGCGGGCCACGGGGTTCTGGGGATACGGAGACGGGTTTTGCGGGTGTGCCTCCTACGGTCATGGCAAAATGCTTAAACGGAGAATTTAATCATCCGAAAGGTTATGATGGTGGACCGGGGAATGTCAAGCTCGGGTCGTTACAAATGTTTATGAAAAACTGTGGAAGTTGCGAGGATATGGGTCCTCGCGATTTTCCAGTGGAAGAGGTTCATAAGATCGCGGTGTTTGATATAAGGACCGCGAATGCTGATAGGCATGCTGGGAACATTTTGATGAACCGCGAAGATGATCACGTGGTGCTAATTCCTATTGACCATGGTTACTGCTTGCCTGAAAACGTAAGTAACACGATCATCATCAAAACGGCCACAAATCCAAAACCAAAACCGAACCACAATTTTTGGTTGATTCGGTTATTTGCTCACCGCTAGACTAACACTGCTCTTGTGGTCTCATGCAGTTTGAAGATTGCACATTTGATTGGCTCTACTGGCCACAAGCGCGCGAACCATTCTCGCGTGAAACCGTGGACTACATCCAAACACTGGACGCTGAGCAAGACTTGGCGGTCCTGAGCTCAAACGGATGGGACCTGTCGCATGAGTGTGCACGTACTTTACGCGTCTCTACTATGCTTCTAAAGAAAGGTGCAAGCAGAGGACTGAGTCCTTACACCATAGGGCAGATTCTATGTCGAGAGACTCTTAACGAGGAATCCATTATTGAAAAAATTCTCCAGAAGGCTTCCAGTATTAGGCTCCCCGGAACAACCGAAGCCGAGTTCCTTGCAATCGTTTCGGACCTCTTAGATTTTGAGCTTGACAAGGTTTCAGGGAAACATGATCTTTAAGGTCTTGGGTTTGGTTTGTGTAGGTTGTATGTACGATGTAAGGTGTGGATGATTGATTACTTTGTTGTCAAAGTTGCGACATTTTTACTACGATCTATCTCTGTCTAGACATGAGATTACGTAACTATATCAATAAACTTTGATTTTTAGCGTAATTTATGTACTGCGCTACGCCATTTAACAACTTCAAACAAATTCAATATTTTGTTTATTATATGATATATTTAGTTTCGATACATGTAAACGAGCAAGCATGATACTATACTTGTAATGAATGCGGGTAAATGTAAAAGCTACAACTGAAGATATACCAAACATATATATGTAATTAGTTAACCTGAAGATCGATAATATAACATGTACTAGAAACTATACCACTTAACATGAAGGGAAAATATAAACATCTTAACTATTTCCACTTTTTTCTCTATAAAACTTTGTTCTACATTTCCTAGGTGTAAGCAAATGAAAACCACCAAAAGCATACCATATGACCGTTTATTCACCGTTTATTCATTCACTTTGTTTCTTTGGTTTGGGTCGGGTTGATAACCGTATGGGTTCTTGCTTGCCCAGTTCCATTGATCTCTACACATCTCCTCTATTCCATACTTTGCCCTACAATTACAACCCAATATTGTTTTCCCATTATTATTTTTTTATAAGATTAATAATCTATTATTAAAGTATCATTCTATGTTTGTTAATAAACTGATTTTCTATCCACTAAAAAATAATCGGTTAAACACTTACTTCCAATTCAACTCACGTTCTGCCTTTGCTGTTGATGCATAAATAATCTCAGCATCGCCATGTCGTCGCCCAGTCTTTACTAACGGGATTTTCTGGAGAACCAATATCAAAGCTTATAGTTGTTATATAGCGATAAATAATCAAAATACACAACAGTTGACTTTCAGATAGTCAAAATCAACCGTTTGACTATTTGTCAACATCAGTCTAAAAACACTCCAACAAAGTTAAATAAAGGAATCTTCACAAATGCAGTACCTTTCCGGAAGCCTTTTCAAATGCTGATACCATCTCCATAACGGACGTCCCTTTACCCGTCCCCAAGTTATAAACTTCACAACCTAAAAAAACGATAAAACCAGAGAAATTTGTGTCAAAAATTTGAAACAAAATTACTGTCATCAACCCGCCATTTATGCAGTGACGCGTGTACCTTAAGTTTTCTTATCAGCCATAAAAAATGACTAAAAAGACCAACCTATTTTAGGATCAGAAAGTTTTGTCAATGCAGCCTTATGACCATCTGCTAGATCTACAACATGGATGTAATCGCGTACCTAATAATTATTAAAAAAAATATGGTAGAAAGATTAGAATTGCATCAAGGAAACCATCACATGTAATAAATAATTCATCACCTTTTAAGTTAAAAAATAAAAGCTACAATGGAAACTATAGCATACCCCGGTTCCATCATTTGTGGAGTAATCAGTTCCGTAAACTTGGAGTGTGGGTTGCCTACCAACAGCGACATGTTGAATATAAGGCATAAGATTATTTGGGATTCCATGAGGATCTTCACCAATTCGGCCACTAGGATGTGCTCCAACAGGGTTGAAATACCTTAACAATACAAATTTCCACTCGGGATCTGACGCATATATATCACGGCATATCTCCTCGATCATGAGCTGAAGGGATTTAATTCATTACTTAAAACGTGACATTTTTGACCAATTTATGTATAAATAATATAATACCTTGGTTTGTCCATATGGGTTGGCCGCAGACAAGGGGAACTCTTCTGTGCATGGTAACTCCTTTGGCCAACCATATACCGTAGCCGATGATGAAAACACAAGCTGAAAAGTTTAAAAAAACATACAACCATGCTTCGTCAACATACTTTTTAGTCTTAAATGGTATGCAATAACTGAAGATGCGATTGTGGGTCCAATTTAGTAGAAACTGGACAGGACCCACAAAAGGGGGGGTGGGGGGATTTCGCGAATGCAAGTTCCATGAGCAAGTAAGAATAAATGAGATACCTTCTTGCATCCATAGGCAACCATAACTTCCAAGAGAGTTATAGTACCGATAATATTATTGTTATAATACATCAAAGGCTTCTCCACACTTTCACCAACTGCCTTTAATCCAGCAAAATGTATAACTGCGTCAATCCTATATTGCAACGAGAATCGGTAGAGATACAAAATTTAGTAATACCATCCAAAAAGAAAAATCATAATAAAGCCAGAAGTTGGTAAATTCTGTTTTCTATATATATAAAGAAAACATGACTGTGGGCATGTGAAGAGGAGGCAGTTGACAGAACCAGTTAGAGCAAGAGAAACCATGACTGTGGAAGGAAGGAGGAGTAGAGGCAGGCCCAAGTTGACTTGGGATGAAAGACTTAGACAAGATTTGTTAGAATTGCACCTCTCTGAGGACATGGTTCATGATAGGAGTTCGTGGAGACGTAGGATTAAGGTTAAGGACTAGTAGGTGAGGGTATAGACGTGTCCAACCTGTGCCTTGGGAGGGGGGGTTAGATTCTTTTACAATTTAGGTAGACCAACATATGATGATTTTCTTGTATATATGCATATATGCTGCTTACTGATGACTTATCTGCCTACTGCTACGTGATTTACTAACCCGTTTTTCGTCTATCTGTCTGTTGGTTGTTTTGGAGCCGGGGGTCTCTCAGGAAGCAGCCTCTCTATTCTTGAATAGAGGAAAGGTTTGCCTACATCCCACCTCCCCCAGACCCTACCAATAGTTCTGCTATTTGTGGGATTTACTGGGTATGGTTGTTGTTGTATATATATAAAGAAACTATGAAACAATGAAGACAACATAAAGGTTTCCTATAGAAGAATGCCTACATAAGAATTGAAGGACAAAAACATGTTATCGAAATACTCGATGTGTTTTCACATTTTGAATTTATGTAACAGTCTTGCCAAAGTCATCTACAAATCATCAGAAAACAAGAATCACAACAATAGTAGTGAAGAGATATGCATACTTTGTAGTAGCAAAAAGCTGCTCTAATGCAGGCTTATCCCGGATGTCCGTCTGCAGTGAAGCACAAGAGTTGAGAATTCTAGTGTTACTTGTTATAACATTAAAAAAATAAACAGATCCAATCAAACAAATAATAATAATCATGAAAAATGATTCAACATATTGACAGTAGCAAACACCCTGATGCATTTGATTTCAAGCAAATCCATTTCCCTACAAGACATGGTTGTAAAAATCCCGCCTAGGCTTTGATTAGTCGCTAATCAATCACTAATCGGAGGTTCACCTAGTAATGACCGATTAATTGCTAGGCGGTCAACAGTGGTCCTATTTCGGCCAAATTTCAACCAAATATTATAAATTCCCCCAGATTACTTAAAAAATGGGTCAACGAGTGGTTAAAACATGTCTACTTAAAAAAATTACATATAAAAATATGTATGTAAATATATAACTAAAAATTATATGCAAAAGTCCCAATCCAATTAATCCCGATTAATCGCTAGTCGGTACCTCGCCGACCGCCTAGCGCCTACCGGAATTTACAACACTGCTACAAGAAAATAACCCTATAGGACAACACATCTCATCTCTATGGATCAACCTATAGGCCTATAGGGACGACACAGGTGAAATTTTCTTTTGTTTTTTTATTCTAATTTGATAAGTTAGAAACCCTAAAACAACGTTTCAACTTGTAGAAACAACATATCGTCTCTAACCTTTAAATACTGTGTTTTTAATTTTCTTTTAGTAATGAAAAAAAGACAAGAAAATAAAAAATAAAAAAAAATTCACCATATAGGGACGACATGTGTCTCTACAAAATATGTTTTTAATTTAAGTTTATTGAGACGACATGACGACTTTAAAAGTTAATCTACGAGGACGCCACCTATAGGCACGGGCTTCTAGAGACAAAACCTGTAGAGACTATGTTATCCCTACTAGTAAAAAATCTAGTCCCCCATAGGTACTTTTTCTTATCAGACTAGTTATACAATTATCATATCAATATCAAGAAGGTATTTGATTGTAATATTATTTAACTATTTACATGATAGGTATGCAATCTGGACAGTTGAAGGAGCTACATACATATAATATTACAATTGTTTTTTATACCGAACGACACCTTGTGAAAAGATAGGTTATGCGCACGATCTCCGGCGAGTTGTCGAACTCGAGTGATAGCTTCTTCGGACGAGTTATCTAAATTGTCGAGCACCACCGTGTTGTAACCGTCTAGGAGCAGCTGCAACACGGTGTGACTCCCTATATAACCGGCACCACCGGTCACCAATATGCACAAGGGCGCCGCCATGCGTAGTTCTGTAGTCGGTGGGATTAAAAACTCAGCGGTGGAACTTGGAAGAGAGATGACCGACGACAGGGGAACAAAGCCTGAAATCATGTGGGGAATGTTGAGGCTGGCTGTGTGTATTTATAAGCATGTATAAAAAAAAATAGGATTTTTAGTTAAGACAAAAATGGGAGGATATTTGGTTTGCTCCGTTTTCATCTATAGTCTCTACACTTTTAAAATTACAGTTACAGTCTTCAATTTTTTGTATATTTGTTCTCGAATAGTTCCTAGCGTGATGAGAGTTAGTTTTTTTTGTTAAATGAGTGTAAAATGACTAAAATTTCATTGATTAACAAATAACATTAATTTGACCATATATAAACATACTAGTCTAAGTACTCGTGTAATACACGGGTGGCTTAACACCAACTAAACACATACAAATTCTAAACGTTTAATCGTTAAACTGTTATTTCGAAACCATAATATTTTAAGATTGTTGACAAAGTGCCAATACTACATCTCCCTAATGTTCGTTAGATATTAAGTTTTTGTTAACGAAATCTTCATGATGTTTTCATGCCTTTTGGCGAATAAGACTTGAACCGGCAGTGTTGACATCTAAATTTACATTAACACATGAAAGTAGAGTCATAGATAACACACGCCAATACATGTTAGTAAAGCTACTAAAGAACATTGTGCAAAAAAGTTGTACGTGAGCCGAATCCACAAAGTAAACAGTATCAGGGCGAAATCAAAACAATCTTGGCAATAATAAGACTTACACCATTGAAATATGATACCATATAAACAAACTGTTCCAAAAACGTAGATAACAAAATACATAGAAGGATCATAATAATGTCGAAACATTGTACGATGACAAAAAAAAAGTTGAACATCATTACTACAGGGAGATAATTGTTTACCACATGTATTAACCACAACACAAACATTCCTTAAAAGTTGTGGTTAGAGATGAGCAACCTATTCAGAATTCTATTGTAACGAAGATCAAACCGACCACCATCCGCCAAACCAGCTTGCCGCATAAAGTTCTGCCATCCTCTTAATGCATACCGAATGCTGCCACGTGCAGTTTCCTCCCGCATCTCCAAAGTCATTGAAAATCCGTCTTCAGTTTCAACTGTCATTTCATCAAGGACGGATAAATCAACGTTCATGGCAAAGGGCTTCGGAAAACGCTGCATTACAATTGCATAAAAGTACATAATTAAATGGTTAATCAGAATTCAAAGTTTAAAAAAAATCCATAATATTAAGTTAACACATGTAGAAAATGAGAGACTTACAAAACGAAAGGTGAGACACCATGTCAGTTCGTAATCATTGGCTTGATCAACAACTGGTGGAACATCTAAAATGTCTTGTTCTAATGGAGGCTCCGCTTCTTCAACCAGGAAATCAGGGAGACCATTTACCACATTATCTTCCAAAACAACTTCTTGTTCAAAGGACACAACATCATTACCATGATCCTCAATCTTAACCATTTGGACAACTGGTAAAGGACGGTCCGGAGTTAGTGACTGCAGATCGTTAGGACGGAACAGTAACATTCTAAATACCCGATCGTCAATCAGCTCAAAAACCAAAAAATCACCAGTTACTAAACAGAGATCCTTTGCAATTTGAGAAAAATCAACAATGTAATGGTTAATATCCCAAAGTCTACTTATGCTAACATTCCACTTATTATCCTCGCCAAACAGGATAAGAAAATCATCAAACAAATTATCACAATTGAAATGATGTTGCATAAACTCCCTGGGTAACCACTGCAGTATATTGAACAGATATTAATAATTATAAGATGTAAAGGTTTTTCAAACATAATAGACAGCGTTTAAAGCTTACCAGATTGCTTAACTGAGGATGTAACATAACAATATGGAACTTTGAAGAATTCACCGTGTGTAGATAACTTTTGAAGTAAGTTATTCTAAATGATGATGCATCCATATTTTGGAAAACAACAAAATCTCCGTCTTCTATACCAAGTACACTGACGACAGTTGGCCACCCGTTCGAAATACAAAAACCGTTTGTAGACTCCTTGATATTAACATCAAACATTACAGATTCATCTGTAAACAAAAGAACATTACCGGTCGGGTAGCCCTTTAAATCATCCAATCTGTTGTACCAAGTTGGCAGGAGCTGTAAAGGTCAATGAGAATAGTAAAATCGTCAAAACAACCAACATGTAAGATAGACTTCACATCAGTTAATTTATTAGGTAAGTTATGAAAATTAAACATATAACCTGTTCTATTTTAGTCCTGTCTTCTATATAAACAACAAAACCACGCTCCATAACTGTGAACAGAACAAAAATAACATTAAGATAACGATAATCCGGTAAAAAACGAAATTAACATTAATGATTCAATTATAAAAAACAGAGTAAGGATGTGTGAAACAACAAACAACAGTGATATGTAAGTTTATGATATCCATTATATAAAGTTAAATTATCACAGTTAAAGCAAAGATTCCCAAAAAACAAAGGACAACGATTAAATTCAGAACTTATACTTTTGCTATTATATAGAAAACAAAGTAACAAAGATTATAAATAAAGGTATTAAAAAAAAGTTTTGAAGAACAGATAAAAAAATCATGTATAAAAAAACAAAAATTTTGTGTCTAGGGTTTAATTATTACTTGAACACACAAAAATATAGTTACATTTATTGTGTTTGAATCGGTTAAATCTATGCTAATATAGTAACACAATGAAAAATCACAAACAATCTAAAGAAAATTACATTGAACATTAGAAGAGCGGACCCACCTTCCTCTCCCCTTCATCTTTCTTAACCCCCAACTGTAAGAACATATCTGACTTTTTCATCAGATTCACGCAAAATAATCCATTAAGAAGATTGGCCACTCTTGTTGCTCAGATCTTCTATGACAAATATGTATTCATCTCCTCCATATTCAGTGTAATTTTCACCCTGAAGACGAATGGACTTCCTACAACTCCATGCAACTTCACCTCGACCGCCAATATATTAGTGATACCCGAACAGATCGGCATATGCTAGATCAGTTGGTCTATGTACTGGCCAACAAATTATAAGTTAAAATTGAACAAATGATAAAGGAGATGGTTTGTGGTGGCTGGTGATCAGAAACGAAGGAGGGATCTTGTAACACCCTTCTTTTTCGTACTTTCCATAATTAGAAAGTCTTGTTCGTATTTCTATTTTTCGAAAGTCTTGTGTTCTGTAATCGTCCATTCATTGTAATCGTTGTAGATTCGGGACTTGAATCATAAATAAAACTCGTATTTCTTTAAATTCGTGTTATACATACTTCTTACATGTTCATACGTTTAATTTCGTGAAACATTTGTTACATATTCGTAATTCTTGAAAACTATGTGTTAATCTTGCAAATACATGAAACTTACAATTAATATGCATTTTGAATGCATACGATACATGATTACGACATTCATACACCTAATCATGCACCACTATGTTTTCTTAATGTTAATTATACTTGATGGACCCTTAAACTATGTTTATATGTCATAAAAGACCCTAAAACTCAACTAAACCTAACTTAGTTAAACATCAGGGGGCTAAATTGCCAACTTTGGAACTTATTTCTAGAATATTTAGTTATCACATCGCGCCACAGGTACCCCCCACCCCACCCCTCGTCGTCGCCGCCTATAAAACCCAACTCACTTCCACACTTCTCCCACTTCAATCCGTCAAAATGGGTTACCAGCTCTTGGATTGGTCAAGTTTGTGTTTGTTTATTGTGTATTCTTCATTTATTAGCAACCTAACTAACCCTAATCACCTCCTATAAAACCCAACTCACTTCCACACTTCTCCCACTTTACAAACACTTCATCCTCACTCTCTAAACACCTCAAATCAGTTGCAAAACAGTAGCAAAAGTCAGATTCAAGGCAGAATCATTTAAGTGAAAAAGTGAGCATATCTCACTCATTTCTCAACCTTTTTCCTTGATTCTTTTTCCTACTTGCTTGGAACAACCTTAGGTATGTTTCCAACAGGTTTTCCATGGAAAACCAAGGCTGGAACACCACCAAATAAGGCTCCAAACTTCTGTTTTGCTTAAACATTTACTATACTCACTTAACTTGAGGTTTCTTATACACATTCCTATGTCCTTATGCTCATAATCACTTCTATGGTTAGTTGGGCTTAAAAACAAGGTTGTGACACTTAAAATCAGAGGTTAAAACCTCATAAACTTTCTGTTTTGGTTAGGGTTTAACCCACAAGTGATGAACAAGCTTCAAGCTTGTTGTTTGTGTGATTATAGGACTAGCTTGGGCTATCCTACTTGAAAAAAATCCACATATTACTTGATGATTTCTTAGATTAGTTGTAGTTAACTTATTCTTATTTGTATGTTCATGACCCTCCTTGTTGTTCATAACAACAAGTGTAGTGGTGAACAATAGAGGTACCTAAATGGAAGACTTGATTCTTCCTACCTCATGTATGAATTATATGACACTAAGAGGTGCCTAAATAGGGACTTTAATCTCCTACCTCATGCTTGATCCATATGACATTGTTATATTTATATAATACTCCTATATTATCTATATAAACCATATATATATATATATAGGGGAAGGTTCATTTGAGAAGAAAATTTAATTAAGAAGAAAAAGAACAAAGGGTAATTTTGTAAAACATTAAATAGTTTTTTCACTTATCTCATTTATTATCATTTTTGACTAATTAATTTGTCATAAAGACTATTATCCTCCACACTAACTTTTTTTGCCTACACACATCAAAAGTTATCTTACATATTTCGAAATTCATCCTACACGTTGAAATTTATCCTACACAACTCGTAATTTATCCTACACAACTCGTAATTTATCCTACACTTTAAATTATTTTATTTTATCTTTTTGAAAAAATATATATTTTGAAGATAAGTTACAAAAAATTTAATGTATTAGCTATTAAAGAGGAAAACTACAAATTAATGACCTATGTAGATTTACCAATGTACCCTTATAGTAACATTAAATACTTATATAAAATGAAGCAAAATAAAGCATTCTTATTGGTTGAAATTTGTTCTTTTTTCTTCTTACAAAATATTTCTTCTCATTTGAACTCTCCACTATATATATATATATATATATATATATATACCTAAGTAACTAGACCTTGATGATAACTTAGTAGTTACTTGTCAAGAATATGTTACATCATCTATGACTATACACTTGTTACGATTCTAATGGGTCTTTGAATCCATGAAAACATACCAACTCCTTTGAGTTTCAATAGTGTCAAGAACATATGTTATGTGTACAAGACGATTACTTTCATAAGTTATTTTCATGACCTTAAGCTCCAAATCCTTAAACCATATGTAAACACCTCTTAAACTCCAAATCGAACACATTCAACTTTCTAGTCTCAACAACCTCGTCACATTGGATAAATCGGAAAGCATATGCAATTTTGTGAGTATACTCGAATCCCCTCTTTAGTTTACCACTTTTTGGGGTGTAACATGTTTATTTATAAAACCTACACATGAACTTTGTACATAAATGCACAAACATTCCTATAATATGCTTGCATACGTGATTACTTGATACGTTGAACTTGGGTTTATTTCATCTTGTGTTAGACTTGTCATTAGCTTCGATCGAGCATATCCTTGACATATATAGCGCTATAGAATTAACGCACCACCCGTAGACTTGTGGTTATGTCATGAGCTTATTGCATTTCATCATTGGTTTGATATGTTAGACACATGCCGACTTTAATGTTTATCTTGTATCACTAGCTTGCCATGAGGAATCGTTTAAACTTATCTTTTTATGCTATGTATGTATCAAACTTGTATACTCACCTTTGCTTTTGCATTGAACTTTATTTTAAACATGTTACAGGTTGAGGATGACGATTGCTATGAAATGAAGTAGCGATGATGCCTAGATACACATTTAGACGTGTTAGGTTTAAAATGTCGTATCAAATTTTGTTATTGTTATGTTATGAACATGTTGTTATTTGAATTTTCTTGTAATGTTTGACAATTGATTTATGAAATGAAAAACGGTTGATTTAAATATTGTCACAAATAGTGTTATGAAGTCTCTTACAATCTCGTTTTCGTCTCATCCCGATGTTTCCATCATCGGTTGGGGTGTGATAGATCTGACCCCCTTGTCGGTGAAAAAAATGGTAATACTGGTGGATCACAGCTTGAAGAAGTAAGGTGGGGTAGGGTAGGGTAGGGTGGGTTGGGGTGATGAAATGACAGTGGTTTGTTTTTCCGACGACGGGGTAAGTTGGTGGCGTTTTCCGGCTGGGTGAGGTGGTGGTGGCGGTCGTATGACGGGGTGGTGGTGTTGTTGTGCTCCGATTTTATAGAGGTGGTTTGATGGTGTTAAGGTGCCCCCGAGAATGATAAAAATCTTTTGGGCCTCGGCAAGATAAAAAAATTGGGCCCAAACCTATAATATAAACTCATCAATTATATATCAAGAAATCACAATACGACGATCATTGTTATAAAATAAACATAACAAAAGTATTGTAACAAAATGATCGAACTTACTTAAGTGAATCGTGTGGCTCTCCTAGTACTTTTGGAAGCAAAACTCTAGATCAAGTCTTTATATTCCATACCTTCTAATATTTCTAGACAAAATAAAAGTTTCAAACATGTAAGTTTCAATTCAACTTGCAAAAGTTTATACATCAAAGTTTTAACAAATAGATCTTATCGAACATACATACATATGTGATATGTCCACATAACTCGGTCAAGCAAATGAAACAAACATACACATTGCATACACACTAAGTTAATAAAAAAAAGTTGGTCATTTATAATATTTACTTTAACTGTTTAAATAAAAAATTAAAAAAAAAATCAAAATGGTGTCATCGTTTATTATCCTTTTGATTATATTAATCAATTAAAGCTTCAATCAATATAAAATAACAATATCCTACTGAACTATTTGTTTGATTATAACATAATTTATTAATTATTAATTTTTTTCTCAACTACTATTTCTTTCTATTAATTAAAAAGGCACAAAGTTTGGCAAATGGACTTAATATCCAATCGTTTGGTCTGTTGGTCATCCACTTTAACCACACTTTAAGAATTGGAGTTGGGGGCCTAGGCCATTTGTTGATGTAAAACATTAAAACAAGTCTCAAAATCAACTATATGTCCAGCACTAATAAAAAGAAATTGAGAAACATAATAAGTTTTATTTACCTTTTATGTGATATTGAAACCCTAATCACTTAGATTTTGAGTTGTTTCTTAGATTGATTGCAATAATATAGAAACCCTAGTCACTCAGATTGTTGTTGATGTCGAATTCAGAGATGAACGGTGAATCGATTATCAGATTGATGTCGTTGCTTTGTTGACGCTGTGTTTTTTTGCGCTCAATTATCAGAGATGAAGATATGAATGGGCATTGCTGCTGTTCGCATACGCTCGTCCGTGTTTTCCTTATTCGCTCCAGTATTCCCAAGGCCCACCATATATACTAAAATAGTTTTTAAATTTTGGGCCCCTTAAAGATTTTGGGCCTTGGCTTTCGCCCGGGCCGTCCGGCCCAATAGCCGGCTCTGTTAAGGTGTTATGGTAGTGGTTTGGTGATTATGATTGCAGACAAGAAGGAGAAAGAGATAAAAGGGGAGAGAGAGTGGGGTGGGGTTGGTAGGTGAGTTAAGGGTGGGCCCCACATGTATTTTTAAATCTTATAATGTTTTATTTGTTAGTTTTTTAATAGTAAGGGTATTTTAGTTATTTCACTCTCACTTAACACCAAAAACTAACCATCATCCACACTAGGGACTATCCGAGACGAATGTGCAAAAGTCGGGGATTGTAGCTGTAATTTTAGAAGTGTAAGGACTATAGGTGAAAACTGAGCAAACTACAGGGACTACCCGAGTATTTTTCTCTTAGATTAATGATAACACGGGGATTTATTGATCGACATGTGTTGTTCAAATTGAGTCGAAGAGAGGGAAAATTCACTTATCTTTTCACTAATATTTCTTAAAACAATAATGGTAGGCACTATTTGCTACTGTTTATTTGTGATAATCTTTTTTATGGTTATTTGCCAAATGTAAGTCGAAAATTTACTTGATCTGATTAGTTAGCGAAGTATTGACTCTTCAATTAGGAAGCGTGTCAAGTCACCAATGTGGTGCATTTGGTGGTGGTCTAGAAAAAATATACTCATTAGGCTTAAAAGTGTGGTGCATTCACCTTCCCATTCCCTCAACCTATGCCTAAGATCCACATCATCTCCCCATCCTTCATCCCCGTCAAGGGGTGTGACGCCTATCTCTTCCCCTTCTCCCAACCTCCAATCGTCGCAAACCATGAGAGAGAGAGGGAGTGAGAGAAGTCGGGGATAACCCAACGAAGGGCCCAATCATCAGCGCGCAAGGAGGAGGGGTTCCTCTTTGCCACCAAAGCCATTTCGGCCTCCTCGACTGCTTTGCTGACTCCATGCCCATCGGCCTTAGACTTTCAGTCGTCTTTAATTACACTCGTTTCTTCTCCACTTGTACAGTTCTGCATCATTTAAAATCACTTTTACACATCCAAATTATCATCATTTTCCACATTTAGTTTTATAATTAATTAATTTTTGACTAAATTACAAGTTTTGTCCTTTATCTATGTCCCAAATTGCAGGCGCTGTCCTTTAAACCAAAACTTGACAGGCGGTGTCCTTTGTGTTTTCAAAATCTTGCACGTTTTGTCCTTTAGGCCAAACTTAGTTAGATTTGCTAGTTAAATCTGGTATCAAGGGGCTATTTTGTAAAAAAAAAATTATTCAGGGACTAAATTGTACAAAACTTAAAAATATAAAACCCCCAAATTAGGTCGTCTTCCCCATTTATCCCCATTCACCACCGCCCCCAAACACCTGCAACCACCACCGCCATTACCACCACACCCACCGCCCTCCGCCGCTCAACCATCACCTTCCCTCATCACGACCATCCACCGATTCACACCACCGTCAGTCACCCACCGACTTCAACCACCGCCATTACCACGATCTCCACCACCATTCACACCGGTCAACCTCCTCAGCCGCTGCCACCGCCGATCACACCATTCATGCCGGAGATCAAGGAGGATTCCGGCAAGAATCCGACGGAAAACAAGGCGGCGAAGAAAGCGAACAAAGCGAAACAAAACCACAAGCGTTCTTCGACTGTGCAAACACCAGCTCCGCCACCGCAACAACCGCTGTCGAAAGATGCTTCCGTTGACGGAGACGGAGAGCTCAGCAATTCGAGTCCTAAGCTCAGAAGTTTCTACAAGTTTTTCTCTCTATCGCATCTCACTCCTCCGATACAGTGTAAGTATATAATTCACTCGAAACGTACATTCATGATTCACACCGGTAACAACCGTACGGAGACGGTTTCCAATGAAGGATGATTATTCACACACATACACACACGCTCACGCCGAGAATTGACATTATTATCGGCTTACGAGTTACGTCGACATTCGTGTTCATATGCTCTTGTGATTTTTATAGATCGATACATGTAGAATTCTCAAATCAGATTGTAGAGTTTGAGATGATGCAGTTATTGTGTTCAGTTGCTTTTGTAAGGACATATTGAAAACTTAATTGTAGAGTTTGAGATGATGCAGTTATTAAGTTTTGTACAATTTAGTCCCTGAATAAGTGTTTTTTACAAAATAGCCCCTTGATACCAGATTTAACTAACAAATCTAACTAAGTTTGGCCTAAAGGACAAAACGTGCAAGATTTTGAAAACACAAAGGACACCGCCTGTCAAGTTTTGGACAGCGCCTGCAATTTGGGACATACATAAAGGACAAAACTTGTAATTTACTCTTAATTTTTAAACTAACCTAGTTTTTTATTATTTAAAATAATAAAATAAAGTTTAAAAGTAAATTAAAAATTCTACAAATATTGAATTTTAATATTTAAAAAATGTACAAAGTTATAATTATCAAATTACAAAAACAAAAATACAGAAATTAAACTATACCATTTCTTCCCCTAATTATAGCACATAGTTTCTTATTGGTTGCAAGTTATTCGGGTTTCATATGACTTGTATCGAGGAAGAGGAGAGCATGATCATCCTCTGCATTCCTTTCCCACTTCAATTGAAGATAATTTGTCATCTGGCCAATGAGATGTTCCAATACTAACACTTTTTGGGACACATACTATTAGTTTTATTCATGACATTTACGCCTTTGCCTCTTGACAATGTCGCCTTCATCTTCTTAGTTTTCATTGGACGAGGAACACCGTCCCTAACTAACACTTCTATATCAATTTCGCACTACTCAGCCAATATAAAAGTATTAATGTTGAGGTAGAAAGATGTCTGAGTGCCTCACAGAGTGTACTTTCTAATGCACACACATTGTGCCATGTTAAGTCGTAAAATTTAGATCTAAACGTAAAATGAAAAATTTTGCAAAATATGAAACACATAGGGGATCAAAGTTGAAAGTAAAAAGGTTGTGAGGTTAAATTGGAAAAACTAAAAACTTTTGCGTTAAAACTACAAAATCAAGTAGTTTTGGGGTTAAAGTGAAACATCAATTTTTTTTCTTTTTTTGAAAACCCCCCTGAACATAGGGTACAACACCCCAATGCCTCAACTTGTTGTAAATTTATAATATGTAAATAGCATGTCATAGCTAAATCATTTATTATAATAAACTAAGTATATATTTTAATAAACAATCTATATCTATACTATATAATAAAAGAAACCATTTAAAAGATACATGACGCTCGGTGAGGTGGTCAAAGACAGAAAAATAAGGGTGAAAACGGAATAATCATGATTTATTATTATTATTATTATTATTATTATTATTATTATTAACAATGGAATCCTTTATTAGAAGAAGTATTTTAAATATACCACATGTATAAAAAAATTATGTTCTGCATGTATTGAATAAATCCTTTTAATGAAACAGTTGATTAAAATAATTATATTTATTTTAGTATTTCATAAAAATTGTAAACTCATAAAAATATTGAAGATCGACATATGTGGGTGGTTTTTTAAGGGTTATTGGATTTTATCACCCCCAACTATTGGCTATTGGCCACTGCCACCTATAACTATCACTTTGACGCCCGTCACGCCCAACTTAACACTTAGTGTGTTCTATCACCACATCGTTAACTAATCACTAACTTTTGATGTTGTTACTATACTTTTGGGTGTGTGATAGCGATCTTAGGAAGGTTTTAGGGATCTTAGAACACCCCAAATGTACAGTAACATGATCAAAAGTTAGTAATTAGTTAACGACGTGGTGACAAAACATACTACGTGTTAAGTTGGGGGTGGCGGGCGTCAAAGTGATAATTGGGGGTGACAACGGCCAATAACCAATAGTTAGGGGTGATAAAATCCAATAACCCTTTTTTTAATATAGACATATATAAGGGGGTGTTTATAAAGTATAGTGAGGTTAGAACAAAACAATGTGAACGAAATTGATAAACTCTTATATGAACAATTAAAACTACCAGTTTAAGGTTAAAACAAAACAATGTAAACGAAATTGATAAACTCTTATATAAACAATTAAAACTACCGGTTAAATTAAATCTTTATCTTTATAAACAATAAAAACGTTAATATTTTTTTTTAAATTTAATAGTTAATATATGATTATTAGTTATCTTTGTCCTCATCATGAAAATATCTTCTACAAGTTTTAAATTTTAAATTTAATATTATCAATAATCGATTTTCCATAATGCATATTTATTTAGGCGGGAAAAGATAATTGAGACCAGCTCATAGAGCGTCATATGTTATCCAAATGGTATCTTTTATTTTATAGTATAGATAATATTAAATCATGATTATCCCTGTTTTTCACTCCAACGAAATAATAATATTAAATCATAATATCCAGCTTATCTCTTGTGAAATAATAATATTAAATCATAATATCTAGCTTATCTCTTGTATATTTAATTTTTTTTCTAAATTGTTTTCTTTTATTTTTTCTGCTTATTATCCAATATCGTTTAACTAGGATATAACCCCGTGTATTACACGTGTTGAATAAATGAATTTTATATACTAAATAATAAAACAATATATATTTAAAAACCTCATTTATTGCACGGGTTAAATGAATGTAATTTTATATATTAAATAATAAAAAGTTATATCTATAAGAACTATATTGTACGGACTGAATAAATGTAATTATATAGACCAAATAATAAAAAAAAAGTTATATCAAATAATATTATAGACCAAATAATAAAAAAAGTTATATCAAATAATAAATGAAATTATACCAAATAATAAAAAAGTTATATCTTTAAAAAAACGTGTATTACACGGGTTGAATAAATGTAATATTGTTTACCAAATAATAAAAAAAGTTATATCTTTAAAAACTCTCGTGTATTACACGGCTTGAATAAATATGATTTTATATACCAAATAATAAGACAATTATATTTAAAAAAACTAATGGATATACTCAGTACGCGATAGATATGGTGATTGCAGAGATGATTATTGAAAAGAAGATATAGTGGTCAAACTGTTATTTAAGAAGTAAATAAGCAGCCATTTGAGTGATAAAATATAAATTATATTTAAAAAACCCTTAATAAATCTAATGTTATATATAAAGTAATATTAATATTATAAATGAGAAGTATACATTAAATTTAAACTAAATAATAATTATATATAGTTAAGTAGAAAAGATTAAACAAAATAATATTTAGTAGGAGAGTTATCTATAATTAATTAGAAGAGATTAGACTAAATAATAATTATCCACAAGATATTAAATTAAATAATATTTATTAGGAGGGTTATCTATAATTAATTAGAAGAGATTAAATTAAAATAATAATTATCCATAAGACATGACTTAATATGATGACAAATGTACCATAAATGGTTTCTTTTATTATATAGTACTAGCAGTAAGACCCGTGTGCAAACACGGGTCGTATAATGTTATATTTATTATATAGTGTTACATAGTTTTATATGGTGTGATATGGTGTTACATAGTGTTATACGGTGTTTATCTAGTGTTATATAGTGTTATATATAGTGTTATCACTTCTCACACTTCTGGATTAATGTACAGGATCCCTACCCTAGACTTATAAATAAATAAGTCAGTCGGTAAATACTTAAAGTTTAGAGTATAAAAAATACAAAAATATACAATTTATTAATCTTTTGTAAACGAAATAACATTTGCATTCAAACATGTTCCCTCAACCTCCACAAAACACTATTTTAACCCAATAGTGGTTTTAAACCACCGTTTTAACCCAACAACAATTTCAACCATAGTTTTCGCCACAACAAATACATTTAACCCAACAGTGGTTTCAAACATCTGTTTTCATCCATCTGTTGACCAAAGTCAACAGATGTATCAACTCTTGTTTTATTTTCAAACATCTGTTCACAACAACAGAGCTTTCATCATTTAAACTCTCAAACCTAAATATTCATTTAATTAATTTAAATAAAAAAATGGTTAATAATTTTAACACAACTAATTATATAAAATATGAAAGTGTCAAACAAAGGTAACTATATGTAACACCCTTACTATTTTAAGAGAGTTCTAGTACCAATAACGACAATTAGTTGTGCATTTACATATACATATCACATATAAAAATACGGGTTTATTAAAAACTTTTACAGTTTAAACGTTTTACAACAATGTAGTTGGGTTTGTCGTTTAAAAGTTACGACATAAGGCCGTGCGGAAGCTTTAATCTCGTGTGTTCGGTTCTTCGATTAGCTTGATCATCATCCTGCATCCCGTAATATACCTATGATCAAAACCAACATGGAAGTTAATTTTGATAGCGTAAAATGAGTTTAACCAAGTTCATAGCATCAACCAACAAAAACAAAAAACATATATATATTTTTTATATTATATTTTTCTTTTCGGATTCATGCCTCTCGCGCCACGCGAGAGGCTTCTTCTCATCTTTCGCGTGCCGCGACATCCGTCGCGTGGCGCGCCAGATTTACCACACTCCCTCGCGTGGCGCGAGGGAGACCATTTTCTAGCAGGTCCATTCCTGGAACTTGCATATCTGTCAGCTATGGTTATTAATCGAAAATCAAACTTTAAAGTACCATAACGTTCGTTCTAGTTATCCGTTTTACACAATTCTTTTTCCTACGCGTCCGTAATTAAATTACGGACCGTTTATCACCTTGGTTTGCATAAAAATCTGATTTATCCAATGTTGGCTCATAAATCTTTTAGGTGATTATTCGACCCGTTTGGCATTATTATTTCACTACATGCTCTAAAAAGAAAATAGTTAATTCCTATCATTTTACCCATCCCGGGCTTGTCAAACCTTAACGTTTTCGCTCCCATCCTAGAGTTTACGTAGGCATTACATTCACCGATTCATTTGTATCTATCTAAGCATTTAACCACAATTTACTTCTTAGTCTATTTTGACCCGCAAACGTTTTTGCCTATACTTTTTATATGTATCTAAGGGTTTCAAAATCAATAAACAAGTTTCTAAACAAACTCTAACGATCGTTTACCCGGTTCGCCCGTTAAGGGCTTTTTGGTCAATTCTAGTCTCTTATTTTACGACGAAAGACTCTCACCAATTATTGACCAAATTAGCACTTTTAACTACAACATAATTATACGTACCTGGCTCGGATCAATACATTGACCCGTTTTAATACCTTGTCTCGAAAATTTGCTAATTCATAGCAACGTTAATTCATAAGCCGCTTTATCCTGTAAGCATAAAACTCGACAAGTGCTTATTAGTCGATATTTGTCAAATGGTATCCACATTACCATTTGACCCGTTTTACTCTTTTTATTCATTAGGCTTACTTATAATAACCGTTCAAAAACCCATTTTTATAATTAGCTTTTCATGGCTAATTTACCGTTCTATCTCTTTTACCATTAAACATTGTTTTTATCATTTATATTAGTTCCGACCCGTATTATTTCGCGTCGGGAACCATATCTTGAATATTATCCTTATTGTATTTGAAACTTATAGGATGAACATTTATTTTACTAAAAGGTGTAAGTTTCACTTAACTTGCATCCGGTTATGTACTTTTCCCGCGTACTCGATCCGTTTGACCCGCTTCTTTCCCAAGTCTTCATCTAGCTTGTCTAGAGTCAAACTATCATCATCACAATTCGTAAGATGGTTAGATTAGTCATAATCGTTTACGACTATTCCATCCTACGGGTTTTATTTCGAATTTATCATTCGACCATATCAAAATTATCATTCGATCTAATCATTGGTCGGTTTGACTTTTTAAAAGTCAATTGAGTTATCAACATATTCAAATGCACATTTGGTTCATTGAACTCACTTAGGCATATTTCATCCGAACTCTTAATGAAATCAAATTTTACACACAACCAAGTAGACCGCGATTTCAGTCAGGCATTTCATATCACTGAAAAATAGGCTGTTTTTGGTGACTTGTTTAACCTGTTTACAAGTCTTAAAAAATTATGATTTTTTTATGTGGCGTACCTCTCGGAGGGTTAGGCCTTGTGTTAAAATTTCAAGATCTAACTCTTTACCAAAAATTCGTAAAAATTCATTTACTAAGCTGCAATCAGATTCGTCGCTTCCATTATTAGGTTTGCTCTTACTTGCACTACCAAGCTTTTACACTTTATTTATCTCGTTTGACTTATTCGTGTGAGATTTCATTACTCATGAACGGCAAACTTCATCCTTCATTCGACCCGTTCAACTTTAAAATAGTTGAACGTAGTTATCAAAATTTCTGTTTGCAATTTTCTCATCGTCTTTTAGTCATGACTCTTAATCCGAGTCCTTTGACTTTCTATTTCGCATTCCCGTCTCTTGGTTTACGCATACTTTCAAAATCTTACCCATCTATCGGGTATCTTTACCGAAGTTATCATCAAGTAACCATTCTTATATGGTTTTAGACGTCACTTTAATTTATTTGGTCGTCTTAGCGAAATTCATCGTTTTTATTCAGTCGAGTCCTTTATTCTTTAGTCTACCCCCTTTGACTTGTCTGTGTGAATTTCATCACTTATGACAGTCAAACTTTATCCCCTATGTCTTAGCATTCACATTAGTTGGTTCGTATTTTCATTTACTTTAATCTTTGTCCTTTCTCTCGGGCTCGTTATTCTAACGTAATACGCTTCCGTCGTCCGACTTGCGTTTACGTTTACTATCAACATTTTACTTATTTGACTCATTTGGGTACCTTTTTAATTTGTCCCATTAACACTGTCCTTACTACATCGGATGTAAATGTGTCCGCTATAAGAAGTTCATGGTATCATATGCCACTACTTACTTGGCCAGAGTAAGCGATTAACACATGACATGCATGACCTTTTTATAGTTTTCACATCACGCCCTATGTAAGTAACGCCTCTATTTAGTTTTCTTGGAAATAATATCCTAGGTAGGTATTCTATTCAGGTTTTCCAAGTTTCTAATTTACATATGCAACAATCATTCTCTACATGTTTGCTGCATATTGCTTTTTGTGCGATTAAATTTAAAACATGCACCTGATAACGCTTGCCCCGACGGGCTTTCCTTGCCATTCACCTTGTTCGCGATCGTTACGCGATTTAGGTCCTTGGTGAGTATACTCAGCTTGTCATACCTCGGACCGTTCCACCATCATATCCACAATTCGTTCAACTCTCGTCATCTTCAGATGCGAGCGTCCTTCAACTAAACATTTACAAAAGTTAGTAATTTCTTGTAACACCCCAAAAATGGGTTTATTAATTATAATAAAGTAACCGAAAATAAACGGGTAAAATTCGGTAGTGATAAAAATAAACCCAGTAAATATTAGGATCTAAATAAGTAAGCCTAATATTAACTAAAAAGTGAATCAAAGCTTTGGAGGAAATAAAGCTTATAAAAGACCCGAGGTAACGGAGTGTATGTAACACCCCTAAAATATAAATCCTTTTATTATAAATCTGACGTTGATATTAACGAGATAAACTAACTAGTGATAAAACTAACCTAGTTAGATAAGAGTTTAGTGATAACAAATTAGAGTGTTAGAAACACCCAAAATAAAAACCTCATGAAAGTAGGAGGGTTAAAAGTGCCAAGTATGAAACAAGTTTTATTAAAAACAAATAAAAGAAAAATCCAACACACACACTGGTGTGTGGATCGACCAGAACACAGAAGGGGGCGACCAGGTTTCTTCAAAACCCTAACTCACCCAAAAATTCACAAATTGAAGGTCAAGATCAATTCCAAAACGAAATCCGAGCCTAGATTGGTGATCTCCATTGCAAGGGGGTCATAAGGTATGTGAAATTTGATAGAAAATCTCTACTTGAAATTTTGATGAACTTAGAGAATTCAGAAATTGTTGATGCATGATTGTTATATGGATGAAATAGGAACATAGTAGTGTCTAGGAGTAAACCCTAAACAAGTATATGTTAAAATCATGCTTAGCTCAAGTAGATTCAGATTTTTGTTGATACTAAATTCATGTATGAGATGTTTTTAGGGTTTTGATTGCTAAAAATAGTGTTATGATGTCAAGAACATGCTTAAATTGAAAGCTGAATTCAAACAGCTCCTGATCAGAATATACAGCCGACTTGTATTGGCTGTAACCTGAACAAAACATGACAAAAACATGTGTTTCTTGAGTCTAAAATGTAATTCCAGGAAATATCTTTAAAACCCCACTGGAATCGCATTTTTTTCGACGAAAATTGAGCGTTTTATGAATTTTTCCGTATCGAAGGTTCAAGCTGCGTTTTCTGGCAGAATTTGCAGCCCATTACGAATGTCATAACTCAATTTAGGAATTTATTTATGACCTAAATTTTTTACTGTAGATAGTTTTAAGTGATTAAAAGAATCGCCAATTGGAATTTCATCAATCGGATAAACGAGAAATTTTAAATGAATTTTTACGTAAGCTGTAGTCAGAAGTGACGAATCTGATTGCAGCTTAGTAAATGAATTTTTACGAATTTTTGGTAAAGAGTTAGATCTTGAAATTTTAACACAAGGCCTAACCCTTCGAGAGGTACGCCACATAAAAAAAACATAATTTTTGAAGACTTGTAAACAGGTTAAACAAGTCACAAAAAACAGCCTATTTTCAGTGATACGAAACTTGATTGTTGATGTTATAAATCATGCCCACAATGTTCATATGTTGAAATTATGAATCAAACGCGTAATTTCCTAGTTCGACTAATTACGTGTGATGTGGGGTAATACAAATTTTAATTATGAAGTCGATTTAGCTTATATGCACATATCATATAATTAAGGGTAGTTAACTTTTGAAAAGTTAAACTAACCATGGACGGAGTCGAATAGTAGTTCTGACATAGAAAATACGTAAGGTGGAATAGTCGTGGTTATAATGACTAATCTAACCACCTTGTGAATTATGATGATAGTTTGACTCTTGACAAGCTAGATGGAGGCTTGGGAATGAAGCGGGTCAAACGGAGCAAGTACGAAAAGGAAAGCGTAATTTGGATGCAAGGTAAGTAAAAGCTTACACCCTTTTATTAGACATGTATTTATCCATAGATTGTAAGTACAATAAAAAGCTATACCCGGAATATGTTTCCGACATGAAACAATACGAAACATATAAGAGGATGAAAAACCTTGGTTAGTAAAAAAAAAGAGGATCTAATGGTAAACACCGAAATGGGTCGGATGGGCGAATTGGTAGTTAAAAACCATGTTTTGTTATGTATGTAAAGGTTTGGTCATATAGGCCAAACGGGCCAAATGGTGATGATAACACCATTTGGCAATATCGACTAACATTTGTTTATCAAGTTAGATGTTCACAGGATTGAACAGAAATTGAATAATTGCGTCGCTTGAATTAGCGGCTAATAAAATCAAGGTATAAAAAAATGAAACGGGTCTATATGTTGACCGAGCCAGGTACGCATAAATAAGATATTAGTTATATGTACGATTTTGGGTCAAAATAAATTACGCGCGTAACTTAGGTGTTTGCTGCGTAATTCACAAAAGTTAAGAATCTGAGATAGAGAATTGAGTTAAACACTTTGATATATGATTTATGATTAACTAGAAACAAGTTTGGAGGTCTTAAATTCAAACGGGTCAAAATGTTGATTTTGGGTAATAAGCCGAATGCTTAAAATTTTAGAATTTTATTAGTTTGAATGACGGATTTTTAACTCCATAAGATGGAGAATTAAATTACGATCGTGTGAGAAAAAGAATCACGTGAATCGGAAGTTATGCACGTTTTTGTGAATTATAAGTTTGAGTTTTGAGCTGGGAATCTGCAGTTCAACAACAAACAATTCTGGACAAAGCAGGGCGTCGCGCCACGCGACGGCAAAAGCAAGGAGCCGTCGCACGATGCGACTGTTGGGATTGAACCCTATCAGAGGAAGAGATAATTAAAGCCAAAACTGGATCAGAGCAGTGGATCCAGAATAAGCAGACGATTACAGTTAGTTCATGCAAATCTCTCCCCTTGAAAGTGGTTTCATATCTGCTGACCTCCTATCTACTGATCTTACTAAGTGCTGACCTACAACTGCTGCCTTGCATCTACTGCCCAAAGTCAAAGACTGATGGAAGACCAAAGCTCTGCTGATTCAATCTACTGCCTTGAGTCAAGTACTGCTGATCCGGACAAGCACTGCTGGGTTCACAGCAGTGGAAGGATGCAACAGCAGTTTAAAGTGTCTTTTATGTAATGTAATGTAATAGCAGTAGTTTAGTACATCGGTGTTTATAGATCAGAGGTTAGAGTTTGTTAGGAGGTTAGATGTCACTTTCATGGTGACGTCAGCTAAAGATGCTCAGTGGTTTGTAAGTGCCTATAAATAGTTCAGTACTTTGTACTGTTCTATTAGCTCTTGCAATACCATCTTCTTTGCACGAACAAACTACTGAGCTCTGGCTGAGGGGGAGTTTGCATTCATTCATCAATCATTGTAATCGTTGTTGAAACAAATTCAATCTTTCGATTCATTGTGTAAAGATGTTTGATTAAAGTATTACTCTCGTTTGATTGTATGCAAAGTTTGTTTTCATCTTAATTCCGCTGCACAACTCTCTCATTTCCATCTTAATTTCAAACGAAAATACAATAAAAAAGAAACTCAGATCCAACAATTGGTATCAGAGCCTGGACAGTCAAATTTGATTTAACAATCATTTTGACGTAAATAGTTCAGCTCATAATAGTTGATACTGATCGTTTGTTCGTCCGTTGAAAAACAGAGCAAGGATTAATCACCATTAAAGTTGATTTCTCAGTGTCTGTAAAACAACAAGAATGACGTCACAATCTCAGGATGATAAAAACAACATCGGCTCACTTTTTAAACCACCTATGCTAAAAAGAAATGAGTACAACATCTGGCAGAGAAGGATGGGTCACATCCTTGCTCAACAAAGCACAGGTTGTTGGAGGTCTGTTATTTATGGTCCCCATGTTCCTTCAGTGCCAAGCGCTGAAGATGCTAAAAAGTTCGTTCCAAAACCAGTTGAAAATTATACCGAAACCGACTTTCAAAAGATCGAACTAGATGCTAAAGCTTTTAGCATCATAGCATCAGCGCTGCCCAATGAGATATATGCTGGACTGTTACACTGTAACAGTGCCAAAGAATTATGGGACTCACTTAAGGAACAGTTTGGGGGGACTGAAGAAGTCATAGAAAACAACAGGGAAATCCTGAACCAACAGTATGAAACATTTTGCTACGTTAAAGGTGAATCACTAACGCAACAATTTGAGCGTTTCAGTTGTCTCATCAGTGAACTGAGGCTTGTTAACACCACTTTTACAAACTCAACTCAAAATAGCAGGTTCCTCAGGTCACTGCCAGAAAAATGGGACACCATAGCTTTTGTCACTCGAAACTTACCTGAATTCAAGGATCTGACCTTGACCCAACTCCACGGTCGACTCCTGACCTATGAAAGGGAGTTGAACCAGAAAAGGAGGTTACAAGAGTCAGGAAAAGTTACCGATGATTACACTTTCGGTAATACTGCTCTTCTGGGTCAAGAAGAATCTGGGAGCAGTGGTAAGGATCAGGGTTATGATCACTTCATTGACATAACTGCTGGTGCAAATTTTAACAACCCTGATCCTCACTCTGCTGGTTATGCATTCGCTGCAAACGAAAACCAGATGTCAGACAATTTAAGCTTTGAACTAAATGATTTGCAACATTTTGATCCCACTGATTTAGAGGAAATGGACATCCTGCACCAACTGGCTTTGCTAAGTGTTAGAACTAGCAAATTTTACAAAAGAACAGGGCGAAAATTCCCAGGTTTGCATGGGAATCTAAGGGTTGGGTTGGATAAATCGAAAATCAAGTGCTATAAGTGTAATAGGTTGGGACATTTCGCTAGGGAATGTAGGAGTCAAACTACTGGTCCCATAATTACTCATCCTAGCTCAAATCCTAGACCTCAAAACCAAAGCACTGTGCACTATGCCCAGTATGCCCCAGCAGCTCAAGTGAACACTGCTCACTATGCTGCTGCCCCTGTGCCAGTACACTATGTCCAAACTACTGTTCCACAGATCCAATATGTTCAAACCCCTGTCCCACAGGCACAAGTGCAGCCTGCACCTCAAACCACTGCTCCAGCAGCAGTACAACCAGATCAACAAAGTTTTTTCACTCAAGGGTTTGTTGACTGGAGCAGTATGCCTGAAGACCTTAGTGATGAAAATTTTGCTCTATATGCTTCTAATGATTCTTCTCATAATGAATTTTGTTTGATGGCATTAGAGTCAATACAGGAGGGGGTTGAAACTGAGGAGGAACAGCTGAGCTCTGAAACAGTGGATGAGGTGACTGAAGCAGTGGTTACTGCTGTGGCTGATGAACTACTGTTGGGAGAAAGTTCAGGTACCCTGATTGAACCAATGACAGATCCATGGTCCGAAGAGGACAAAGAAGAAGAGAAAGAAGAAAAGGTTGGTGAAAAGAAAGTGAAAGCTGATGATGAAGAAAATTATCAATGTGATTGTGCAATGATGGCAGCTGCCAAGGTATCTCCTCAAGTTCTTGAAAAACTGTGTTCTGACAATTGCATAATTGCTTTTGCAAACATCAAAGAGGTGAATGAAAACCTTCGGGATAAGATCTTGACTGATGAGGTTAAATTTGAAAAGTCTTTAAAAGAACTTAAAAACAAATTGACTGAAAAAGAAAAAAGAGATCAGTTGTCTGAAAGAAGAGCAAAGCATAACCAAAACCCAACTTCAAACTATGGTAGAAAAATACGAAGTTTGCAAAAAGGAGTTGGAATCCACCCAGATTACTTGTGAAAGATGGGTGGAATCCTGCAGAGGATATGAGGTGATGCTTGCTAAACAGATTGAAAGTAATGTGAAATTTGGGGTTGGGTATAGAAAATATGATGATGAACACATTGCTTGTGAAAAATCTGTTCAAAACACTGATGAAACCACTGAGTTCATCCTCACAAACAAGAATGGCCAAGAAGTGAAAATCACTGACAAACTTGGTAACAAAATCACACTTGGCAGAACAAGGAGTTCCTCAACTTTTGAAGAACTTGAAAAATATCAGTTTAAACCTACCTGGTCTGACGAGTGTGACATTCTTGAAAATTTCAAGCCAATGGACTTTACATCAACTGATGGTGTTAAAGCTCCAAAAGCTAAAGTCATACCTCTCAAGGACATCCCAGCAGTGGTTAAAACCTCTGCTGCAAAGGAGTCTGAAAAGAGAAAGAAGAAGGAAAAAATTGACAACTTGTTTTGTGAATTCTGTGAGAAAAGGAATCATCTAACAAAAGACTGTTTCCACTTGAAAGCTTATGATTTAAACAGAACAAGTGTCATTGTTTCAGCAGAAAGTTGCATTGTTTGTGGTAAAACAAACCACAAAACTCAAGCATGTGTGTACCTCAAAAACTTTGATGTGAAAAAGAATGAGTACATGGCTAAAACATCCTTGAGTCCATCATCATCATCATCATCATCATCTGCCAAGTTTACCAAGAAACAACCACTGTTTGTGCCAGTTCAAACAGCTGTCACAAAACAGCTGAACCAAACATCTGTCAAAAGAGATGTTCAGGTTACTGATGCACCCCCTGCCAATCAGTTCAGAAAAGGCAGGGAAAAACAGTCTTACCAAAGGATTCCACACGTTTATGAAGCCTACAAAAGGCCTTCTAAACCCAGAGTGAACAGGCATCCTTTTGGTTACCAGCAGGTGATTGGTCAGGACCCACAACAGTGGTTAGAAAAACACTGCCCTAAAACAGTCCAAACCCCTGACCTAACCACTGTCCATTACTCTGCATCCATCTCAGACACTGTTGAGACCCCATCCAAAGCCTTGTTGGCTTTGGAGACCTTAATGAACTAACCCTTTTACTTCATGTGCAGGGAGCTTCTGCATGCTTTGATAGTCTTTGGTATGTAGATAGTGGAGGCTCCAGGCACATGACAGGATGTAAAGCCCTCCTCAAAGACTTTAAAATCCATGGAGGGGGTGATATATCCTTTGGGAATAATAGTAAAGGGAAGGTTCTGGGGTCTGGTACAGTGCAATCTGGAAATGTAAAATTTGAAAATGTCAATCTAATAGACAATCTAAAATTCAACCTTCTAAGTGTGTCCCAAATGAGTGACAAGGGATTTGGGTCATTCTTCACAAAAGACTGTTGTAGGATTGTTGGACCAGAAATGGTCAAAAAGATTGAAGCAATAATCAAAACTGGTCAAACTAAACTTGTTGCTCAAAGAAGTGGCAATGTTTATGTTGTTGACATGTCAAAAGAGTGTCCCAGAGCTGATGCTTGTCTGTTCTCAGCTGCCTCTAACAAAGAGACAGAACTTTGGCACAGAAGGCTGGGGCACACAAATCTTAAGACAATCACAGAAATTTCAAAAAATGGTTTGGTGAGAGGCCTACCACAAAAATTGTTTTCATGTCCTGAACATTGCATTTCCTGTTTAAAAGGAAAACAACATAAAAGTTCTTACAAGTCCATTGAAGAGTCCAAAACAACCCAGTGTTTGCAAATGCTACACATGGATTTGTTTGGCCCAGTTCAAGTCATGAGCCTCAAAAAGAAAAGATATTGTTTGGTTATTGTTGATGACTTTTCTAGGTTCACATGGACTTTCTTTTTGCACTCAAAAGATGAAACTGCAGGCATTTTGCAAGACTTTGTAATACAGGTTGAAAAGCAATTTGACCTTCCAGTGAAAAGCTTCAGGAGTGACAATGGCACAGAATTCAAAAATAGGGAGTTGGATGCCTTCTGTGTGAAGAAAGGGATTTTAAGGCAGTACAGCATCCCTAGAACACCAGAGTAGAATGGGGTAGTGGAAAGGAAGAACAGAACTCTGATTGAGGCTGCCAGAACCATGCTTGCAGATTCAGGTTTGCCATTAACTTTCTGGGCAGAGGCAGTAAACACTGCTTGCTATGTTCAGAACAGAGTTTTAATAAACCCCAGGCACAAAAAGACTGCCTATGAAATTCTGTATAAAATTAAACCACTGATCTCATACTTCAAGGTGTTTGGCTGCCCATGCTTTATTTTGAACTTAAAAGATTCCATTTCAAAATTTGCAGCCAAAATTGATTGTGGTTATCATCTGGGATACTCAACCACTGCCAAGGCCTACAAAGTGTTCAATACACGGACCAAGGCAGTGGAGGAGACTTTGAATGTTAAGTTCAATGAACTTTCATCAATGAAAATCCCAGCAAACCCTGCAGATCTGTTTGATCTTGAAAAATTTACTTTTGAAAATACTGCTGTCAAGACTAACAGTGCAGGTCCATCAGAGGATACAACACCAGACTATGGGTATGAAATCATCATCCCTTAAAGGTCTGCCACAAAGGGAAAAGCATCAGCTGTTCAAAACAGTTGTCAAAGCTCAACCACTGCTACCTCAACAGTTGTTGAACAAAGTAGCCCATCAACCACTGCTTCCACATCCTCAAACACTGCTGACAAAAGTCCTCAAACAATGGATAAAAGTCAGCAGTTGTCCACTTCATTACCTCCTATTCCACCACCTTTTGAAGCCACTGCTGGATCATCAAAGTCCCCAGCAGTGGTTAGCTCAGATGATACACATTTGCAGCCCTCACCAACAAATGCCATCATACCATACCAAGGAGATTTAATCTTCTTGAGATCTCATCCACCTGATCAAATCATTGGCAACATAAATGAAGGGGTGCTCACAAGAAGCCAAACCCAAAACATTTATCTTTTTGCTGGTTTTCTATCACTCCATCAGCCAGTCAAGTACCAAGAGGCACTGAAAGACAACAGCTGGGTAGAAGCCATGCAAGAAGAGCTCCAACAGTTTAAAAGACAACAAGTATGGGAGCTTGTACCACTGCCAGAAGAGGTTAGTCCCATTGGCACAAAGTGGGTCTTCAAGAACAAAACTGATGAAAGGGGTATTGTTGTCAAGAATAAAGCCAGGCTTGTGGTTCAAGGTTACAGACAGGAAGAGGGGATTGATTATGATGAAACATTTGCCCCTGTTGCAAGATTGGAAGCCATTAGACTGTTCCTGGCCTTTGCTGTCAACCACAATATGAAGGTGTTCCAAATGGATATCAAAAGTGCTTTCCTCTATGGTACAATTCAAGAAGAGGTATATGTTTGTCAACCTCCAGGTTTTGAGGATCCATTTTATCCAGATCATGTCTACAGGCTAAACAAAGCCTTGTATGGCCTGAAACAAGCACCAAGGGCCTGGTATGAAACTCTTTCCAACTTCCTACTCTCAAATGGTTTCAAAAGAGGTACCATTGATAAAACATTGTTTTTAAAATGGAGAGGGAAGGATTTAATGATTGTCCATATTTATGTGGATGACATTATTTTTGGAAGCACATGTAATTCAATGTGTGAAAAGTTTAGAGAACTCATGACAGCAGAGTTTGAAATGAGTGCAATGGGTGAGCTGCAATGCTTTCTTGGTCTCCAAGTCCAGCAATTGCAAAATGGAACTTTCATTCATCAAAGCAAATATGCTAAAGAACTTTTAACCAAATTTGATATGAATGATTGTAAACCATGCAGCACACCCATGGCAACAAATAAGCTGGTCATGTCTGATGAAAAGGATGAGCTGATTGACCAAACACTTTATAGAAGCATGATTGGGTCTTTATTGTACCTAACTGCATCTAGACCAGACATCATGTTTGCAACATGTGTCTGTGCAAGAAGTCAATCAGCTCCCAGAAAATCAAATCTCATTGCTGTAAAAAGGATCTTCAGATACATAAAAGGTGCTCCCACACTTGGTATCTGGTATCCAGCTAATGGGAACATCAAGCTTTCAGGTTTCTCAGACAGTGACTTTGCTGGATGTCACACCACAAGGAAGTCCACATCAGGAGGGTGCCAGTTTCTAGGTGATTGCTTAGTCTCATGGCAAAGCAAAAAGCAAGCAGCTGTTTCAACATCCACTGCTGAAGCAGAATACATTGCTGCTGCAAGCTGTACATCCCAACTCCTGTGGCTTCAAAATCAGTTACTGGATTTTGGTATCACTGCCTTGAAGACACCACTCATGTTGGACAGTCAGGCAGCAGAAAATATCATCAAAAATCCAGTTTCCCATTCAACCACCAAACACATCGACATCAGACATCACTTTATGAGGGATTGCTATGAAAAAGGTTTGATTTCTCTGCATCATGTCCCAACTAAAGATCAGCTGGCAGATGTGCTCACAAAAGCACTTGATACAACCACTTTTGAAAGCTTGGTCTCTAGAATTGGGATGCTGAACATGGAATAACAAGCAACATCTTGTTTTTCTATAAATAAAAGCAACAAAATGTTTTCAGAAAATCAAAACTCCATCCTTAAAAATAGCTAAAAATGATATTTTTCATTAAAATCCTTAAAAGTCTGCCATTAACCACTGATTGTTCAAAAGTCTGCTTTACTTCAAAAGTCTGTTCACTACTGAAAGTCAACCCCTGCTCTCTCATTCCTTTGATAAACTCTGTTGTTCAAAAGCAGTGTCTTATCCACTGATATGCTATCCACTGATAGTGAAAATCATCCACTGCTTTCATACCACTGCCTTCATTAGTCACTTTCACAAAAGTACTGTCCTTCACTTTCACCAGGGGTTATCACGTGGGCAGTACATATTGGTCAGACCTTTTGTAACGGCTGCCACCTCAGCATTCACTTTCTTCTCTATAAAATCCCCCACTCACCACCAAAACAGGGTTTTACTGTCGAATTGAATTCTCAAAAATTCTCTTCTCAAAACAGTTTTTCATCTCATCTTCCACAAATTTCTTCGATCATTCATCTTCAAAATGACAAAATCAAAGTCATCTTTAAAACCCTCATCTAAATCATCTTCGAAAACAGCCTCTCAAAAGGCAATCTCCACTGAAATTCCACATAAACCATCTCACAATCTCCTGGGTCTTCTCACAAAACCAGGAACCACCAAAGTTTTCGATTCCATCATTGACATCATGGCAAAATCAAAGTACAAAACTTTGTTCACCGCCGATGCACCAATCTATTTGGCGACCCAAAGGGAGTTCTGGAAGAATGCAACCCTTGAAAAACAAGGAGACACTGCAACCACCATAAACTCTTCTATAAAGGGTAAAACTGTCCAAATCACGCCACAATCCATTTCAGAGGTCTTTCAACTCGGTGATCAGGAAGGTAAAATTTCTTTCACTAAAAACGAGTTACACACTGACTTCATTGAGAGAGGGTATGAAGCCACAATGATGAAGAAAATTACCTTAGAAAAAGGTTATTTTCCGTCGGCACCCAGATTTTTATTTCATACCCTCCTACTATGTGTTTCAAACAAAACCACTTCTTTCAATGAAATCCCTTTAAAGATTCAAAATCTGGGATATGCAATTCTTCAAGAAGAAAATTTTAACTATTCTCGGGAAATTTTTAAAGATTTGGTTAATAATGTTGAAACAAAATCATTCTTACTGTTCCCAAGGTTTTTAAGTTACTATTTTTCAAAGAAATTCAGTAAGGATGATTTAGTTACAATAAACCAAGGTGATTCTACTCAAATAAACAGTTTAACAACTGAAACTTTTTCAAGAATGTTAGCACCTTGCAAAACACAAGCAGAGGTGCCTGAGCAGATTTTAGCAGTTACAACTGCTCCTCAGGTATCTGCTGCTGAGCCCACTGCTCAAGGTGATCAAAGCAGCAGCACAACTGTTTTGAAACCCACACCTAAAATCACCAAAAAGCCAACAAAAAGAAAAACACAAAAACCCCCCCAAAACCATCAAAAAGGCATCTCTGGAGGATGAGATACCAGAGCTCCTGCCAGTGACGACACAAAAGTCACAAGAAACCACTGCTGCTACTTCCTCACAGCAGTTGGTACAAATATCTCAACCCATAACCGAAACTCCTCCTGCTTCTTCACAAAAAGAACAGGTTGTACAAATAGGGTCTCCACATCATGATGCTCTGGAAACACTCGTTTCTATCATCCACAGTCCAATGCCCGGGACACATCCTATTTCTACACCTATCATCACATCCACAATTCCCTCACCAATAAAACCACTGTTGTATGCAATTGATTTGAACCAGGCATTAACCAGTCCTTCTCAATCACCTGATAATGAGAATATACCTCAACAACTGACTGGGTCTGATGTATCAATCTTTGCTAACCCACCAACACAACCTGAGGAGGTTACACCCCATGAGTTACAAGTAACTCTTGGTGGTAATCCAAGTGAAGCAGCTACTACAACTGTTGAACCTACAGGTTTACAGTTGGACAGTGGTTACATTAATAAGACTTCCTTGGAGGCAATTCCTTTTATAGCACCTCTGCCAACCACCAGTGGATTTATTTATCCTACTGGCAACATCAAAAGGTTGTCAAGTGTTGAAGGAAGAAGACCCCAGTACCAAGAAAAAGGGGCATCAGTGGTTAATGTTTGGAGTATACTCCCTACATCTACCACTGATAAAACCACTGCTAGTGGGAAATCAGATGATCCCATTAACTTGGGTGATGGTTTAAAGTACCAGAAATTGATGGATCGTATTGCAAAGCTTGATACCTCTGTTGCAGAACTCAAAGATATGCTACAACAGGTGTTACAAGTTCAGAAGGTACATTCAACTGCTGTTCCACCTCAAGCACCTGCTCCACAAAGGGCACCTGCTACAAATGAGCTCTGGAATCTCTTTCAATCTTTTCTCCAACAACAAGCATAATTAGCAGATCAGCAACATGAAAAACATGTACAACAGCTGAGAAATGCAATGGAGTCAAGGTTCAAGAACACTCAGGCTGATTTAAAGGCTCTCAAAACTCAGATCTTGCACACCACTGGCACTGCTCCTCCAAAAGTACGCTACATTTATCAAATCCCAGAAGATAATGCCAAAAAGGGGGAGAAAATTAAGGAGTGGAAAAAGAAGGGTATAGAGGATGGTCTCTATCTTGAACCAGAAAATTCAAACAAGACCAAAAAGTTCCCTTTGCCAGATGGCAGCAAGAAAATTGATGTGACAACAAATGCACTAGCAGAAGCAGTTGCAAGTGTAAAAAGGGATAGAGAGGCCAAAAGGAAAGCCAGGGTGGACAGGATGGATCATCCAGATCAGGGTACTTCTGGGTCAAAGGATCATGAAAATCCTGTTGAGGAAAAGAAGAAGCCTACTAGAAAAGTAAGGCAACCCAAATCCATTTCAATCAGACATTCAAAGTCTACTAAAAAACCACCATACAAAACAGCTGATGCAACAGGAGTTACAAAAACTACTGCTTGCCAAACAGTTGTTCCATCAACACACACCACTTCAACACACACAACATCCACTGCTTTACCATCATCACCACCAAAAACAACACCTGCTGACATACAGCAGAAGACAGCAGATGTTATAACATCTGTTGTAATGACAACAGTGGTTGAAACACCAGTTGTTTCAACAGCTGTTAGTCAATCACAATCCGCTGCCACTACATCTACCACCACTATTCCATCCAAAACATCATCAGTCCCTCCTACAAAAAGGAGAAGACTAATTCTCAAAGATGATGACAATTCACCATCACAAACATCTTCAAAATCTTTAGCACTTGTCACAATTCCAAAACCTGTTCCTCTCTCTTCAGTTAAAATGTACAAGCCCTTACCTCCTGCAGGTGTTCAATTTCCTCTTGAATTAGCAGCTGTTAGAGAAGAAATAAAATCTTTTTACTTTGAGGATGACCCTGCCAAAAGGAGTTTGCCATCAATAAAAGGATATCCCTGGCCTAAAAATGTTGATGAATATTTGAAAATCAAGGCCAAGCAAGCAGAGGATATCTCAAAGAAAAACACACAAGGGAAATCTGATAAAGAAATTGCATACAGAAGTCAATATTTGCTCACACAAGTCAGATCCCTAGAGCAATTTGCAAAAAATATTAGTCAACAAATTTCTGAAAGAGCAGCTGAAACTCTGAAGAAAGACTACATTGAAAGCATCATGGCTCACAAGAAGTACAAAGGAGAGAGAGACATGTACAAAGAGTGGACTATTCCTGAACTTGAAAATGAAGCAGCAAGAATTCAAGACATGATAAAAAGGAAAGTCACTCACACTCCTCCTAACTGGGCAAAGTTTAGAAAGAATGTACCTGACAAACAGGAAGAGCTGAGGAGAATGAAAGAGGAACTGGTAGCAGCTGATTATGGAAACAAAAGACAAGTTGCTAGATGGAAAGAAGATGTGGTCAGGGCTACTTACAAAAAGTTGGAACAATTAAGAAAGAAAGATCCCACAGTTCCTCAAAAGCCTGACTATCCTGAAACAGCGGTTTCAAAAAGACCATCAAAGCTGCAAATCAGAAGATCCACAGCTCCAGTTGGTACTGCCATCTACAAAAGAAGGCCACAGAAACAGCTAATTGCTGAAACCATCAAAGAGTTAATGGAAGGTGAAGACCTTGGAAAAGAGGGTATAAAGAAAATGATCATGGAAACTCTTGGTTTGGATCAAACTGCAAGTACTGCTCAGCCAGTCATGAATAGGCCAGCCTCACCAAATACTTCTGCAAATAAACATCTCCCAAGAAACCCACCAGGCTCAAAAATACAAAAGTGGGAAACTGACAAACAGACCTGCGTATTGACTTTGCTCAGGTCTGGTGGAGAAGTGGAGAAAATATCAAGGGAACAAGCTCTTGGCCTGAGTCTTGAAGATTTGCAGGATCTCCTTGATCTTCCACTTAGCAGTGATGATGAAGATACAGATGCCCTAGACTTTAAATTACAATTTAAAGGTCAGATAAGGGAGCTGTTGATGAGGCAATAAAGAATTCCACAAATAATGAAGAGTTTTGGCATTATCTGTTCCAGGGGGAGATTGTTGGGATTGAACCCTATCAGAGGAACAGATAATTAAAGCCAAAACTGGATCAGATCAGTGGATCCAGAATAAGCAGACGATTACAGTTAGTTCATGCAAATCTCTCCCCTTGAAAGTGGTTTCATATCTGCTGACCTCCTATCTACTGATCTTACTAAGTGCTGACCTACAACTGCTGCCTTGCATCTACTGCCCAAAGTCAAAGACTGATGGAAGACCAAAGCTCTGCTGATTTAATCTACTGCCTTGAGTCAAGTACTGCTGATCCGGACAAGCACTGCTGGGTTCACAGCAGTGGAAGGATGCAGCAGCAGTTTAAAGTGTCTTTTATGTAATGTAATGTAATAGCAGTAGTTTAGTACATCAGTGTTTATAGATCAGAGGTTAGAGTTTGTTAGGAGGTTAGATGTCACTTTCATGGTGACGTCAGCTAAAGATGCTCAGTGGTTTATAAGTGCCTATAAATAGTTCAGTACTTTGTACTGTTCTATTAGCTCTTGCAATACCGTCTTCTTTGCACGAACAAACTACTGAGCTCTGGCTGAGGGGGAGTTTGCATTCATTCATCAATCATTGTAATCGTTGTTGAAACAAATTCAATCTTTCGATTCATTGTGTAAAGATGTTTGATTAAAGTATTACTCTCGTTTGATTGTATGCAAAGTTTGTTTTCATCTTAATTCCGCTGCACAACTCTCTCATTTCCATCTTAATTTCAAACGAAAATACAATAAAAAAGAAACTCAGATCCAACAGCGACAGGTTCCAAAAATTTGAAAAATGTTTATTTTAATATTATATGCATTGTGAACCCGTTTAAATACGTTTTTAAGCTACGTATGACCAATCTAACTCATGTTTTATGAGTTGTAGGTATATTTCTAGTACCGAAGGACGATCAAGCTCAATGAAGAACCGAATACGATCAAGAAACAAGCTTCCGCACGACGTCTCATTGTTACTTTTAAATGACGAACTTAATTACATTACGTTGTAAACTTTTAAATTGTAAAAGTTTTTAATAAACCCGTATTTCTGATGTATATGTAAACTTAATTACATGATCCTTTTCGTAAACTATACGTTAAACCTTGATTTAATTTAAAGGGTGTTACATTTCTACATTAATAAACACCCGTATTGTAATACAAGGCTTTTTACTCTACATATCAATGCACGTAATATCGTTAACTGTATCAATCATTTTAATTGGGGTAGCGTGTATCACGCGATAACCATATGTGTTGTTTACAACACTTTAACATGCTAAACCATTAATATACATGTACTTACCGGATTTGCGATCAAGCCTCGAACCGAACACACTTTATTCTTTAACCTTGAACTCTGATACCAACTTGTAACACCCTTACTATTTTAAGAGAGTTCTAGTGCCAATAACGACAATTAGTTGTGCATTTACATATACATATCACATATAAAAAACGGGTTTGTTAAAAACTTTTACAGTTTAAAAGTTTTACAACAATGTAGTTGGGTTCGTCGTTTAAAAGTTACGACATAAGGCTGTGCGGAAGCTTTAATCTCGTGTGTTCGGTTCTTCGATTAGCTTGATCATCATCCGGCATCCCGTAATATACCTATGATCAAAACCAACATGAAAGTTAGTTTTGATAGCGTAAAATGAGTTTAACCAAGTTCATAGCATCAACCAACTAAAACAAAAAAATATATATATTTTTTATATTATATTTTTCTTTTCGGATTCATGCCTCTCGCGCCACGCGAGAGGCTTCTTCTCATCTTTCGCGTGCCGCGACATCCGTCGCGTGGCGCGCCGGATTTACCACACTCCCTCGCGTGGCGCGAGGGAGACCATTTTCCAGCAGGTCCATTCCTGGAACCTGCATATCTGCCAGCTATGGTTATTAATCGAAAATCAAACTTTAAAGTGCCATAACTTTCGTTCTAGTTATCCGTTTTACACTATTCTTTTTCCTACGTGTCCGTAATTAAATTACGGACCCGTTTATCACCTTGGTTTGCATAAAAAATCTGATTTATCCAATGTTGGCTCATAAATCCTTTAGGTGATTATTCGACCCGTTTGGCATTATTATTTCACTACATGCTCTAAAAAGAAAATAGTTAATTCCTAGCATTTTACCCATCCCGGGCTTGTCAAACCTTAACGTTTTTGCTCCCATCCTAGAGTTTACGTAGGCATTTACATTCACCGATTCATTTGTATCTATCTAAGCATTTAACCACAATTTACTTCTTAGTCTATTTTGACCCACAAACGTTTTTTCCTATACTTTTTATATGTATCTAAGGGTTTCAAAATCAATAAACAAGTTTCTAAACAAACTCTAACGGTCGTTTACTCGGTTCGCCCGTTAAGGGCTTTTTGGTCAATTCTAGTCTCTTATTTTACGACGAAAGACTCTCACCAATTATTGACCAAATTAGCACTTTTAACTACAACATAATTATACGTACCTGGCTCGGATCAATACATTGACCCGTTTTAATACCTTGTCTCGAAAATTTGCTAATTCATAGCAACGCTAATTCATAAGCCGCTTTATCATGTAAGCATAAAACTCGACAAGTGCTTATTAGTCGATATTTGTCAAATGGTATCCACATTACCATTTGACCCATGTTACTCTTTTTATTCATTAGGCTTACTTATAGTAACCGTTCAAAAACCCATTTTTATAATTAGCTTTTCATGGCTAATTTACCGTTCTATCTCTTTTACCATTAAACATGGTTTTTATCATTTATATTAGTTCCGACCCGTATTATTTCGCGTCAGGAACCATATCTTGAATATTATCCTTATTGTATTTGAAACTTATAGGATGAACATTTATTTTACTAAAATGTATAAGTTTCACTTACCTTGCATCCGGTTATGTCATTTTCCCGCGTACTCGATCCGTTTGACCCGCTTCTTTCCCAAGTCTTCATCTAGCTTGTCTAGAGTCAAACTATCATCATCACAATTCGTAAGACGGTTAGATTAGCCATAATCGTTTACGACTATTCCATCCTACGGGTTTTATGTCGAATTTATCATTCGACCATATCAAAATTGTCATTCGATCTAATCATTGGTCGGTTTGACTTTTTAAAAGTCAATTGACTTATCAACATATTCAAATGCACATTTGGTTCATTGACTTCACTTAGGCATATTTCATCTGAACTTTTAATGAAATCAAATTTTACACACAACCAAGTAGACCGCGATTTCATTCAGGCATTTCGTATCACTGAAAAATTGGCTGTTTTTTGTGACTTGTTTAACCTGTTTACAAGTCTTAAAAAATTATGATTTTTTTATGTGGCGTACCTCTCGGAGGGTTAGGCCTTGTGTTAAAATTTCAAGATCTAACTCTTTACCAAAAATTCGTAAAAATTCATTTACTAAGCTGCAATCAGATTCGTCACTTCTGACTGCAGCTTATGGAAAAATTCATTAAAAATTCCTCGTTTATCCGATTGACGAAATTCCAATTGGCGATTCTTTTAATCGCTTAAAAATATCTACAGTAAAAATTTGAGATCATAACTAAATCCTAAATTTAGTTATGACATTTGTAATGGGAAGCAAATTCTGCTAGAAAACGCAGCTTGAACCTTTGATACGGAAAAATTCATAAAACGCTCAATTTTCGTCGAAAAAGTGCGATTCCAGTGGGGTTTTAAAGATATTTCCTGGAGTTACATTTTAGACTCAAGAAACACATGTTTTTGTCAAGTTTTGTTCAGGTTACAGCTAATACAAGTCGGCTGTAAATTCTGATCAGGAGCTGTTTGAATTCAGCTTTCAATTTAACCATGTTCTTGACATCATAACACTGATTTTTAGCAATCAAAACCCTAAAAACATCTCATACATGAATTTAGCATCAACAAAATCTGAATTTACTTGAGCTAGGCATGATTTCAATATATTCTTGTCTAGGGTTTACTCCTAAACACTATTTCACTTCAATATCATCCATACCACAATCATGCAACATCAATTTCGAATTTCTTATGTACATCAAGAATTCTCAACTTCATAAATATCAAAAATTCGACATACCTTACGATCCTCACGACTAGGTGATCGTTTCTATGTATTCATGCATCGATTTGGGGCTTGAATCAAGCTTCAATTTGTTGATTTTGCTGAAGTTAGTGTTTTAACCCTTTCTTCTTCTCCTGGGCGATTTCACGCACGCACACACATATCCAGTGTGTGTTGTGTTTTATTTTTTTTATTTTTAATCAATATAAGTTCCCCACTTGACAACATTAGTCCCTCATGTTTTTATCTTGATAAATTGAAGCTACTACTCACCATTTATCATTTAACCACATACTACTAACTAGGTTAATTATTCCTAGTTAACTTAATAGGTTCGGGAAGTTATAACTCGTTTTATTTTAAGTCCCGTTAACTCGGGCCTTTTATATACTTTGTTTTCTCAAAGTATCTGTCCTCTTTTTAATTAATATTAGATTTGTTTACTTAAATCCTAATATTTACCGGGTAAATTTTCACCACTAAAGGTATTTTACCCATCATTAACATTAACGTGGTTTGGTTACCAAACCCGTTTTTGGGGTGTTACACTATATAATAAACAAACTTCAAAACAGCACACAACATTCAATAAAATACAACATAATAATTTCTAATCAATGGACGAAACAGTAGTCTCAATAAATAAAGCTCCTTTCGGATCACTGTAGTTATCAACATGTTGGAGGTATTTCAAAACTTCATTGCTCAAATCAACTTCAACCATATCTCCCCAACTTCAACTTCAACCTTAAATACTTAAAGTTTACAGTATAAAAAATACAAAAATATACAATTTATTAACCTTTTGTAAAGAAAATAACATTTGCATTCAAGCATGTTCCTTCTCCAAAAAAACAATATTTTAACCCAACAGTCATTTCAATCACATTCAACCTCCACAAAACACCATTTTTAACCCAATAGTGGTTTTAAACCACCGTTTTAACCAAACAGCGGTTTCAACCACAGTTTTCTCCACAACACTCTGCTTTATCCCAACAGTGATTCCAAACATCTGTTTTCATCCATCTGTTGACCAAAGTCAACAGATGTATCAACCACTGTTTTATTTTCAAACATCTGTTCACAATAACAGAGCTTTGATCATTTAAACAGACCTTTGCCAATATTACAAGCGTTTACACTCTCAAACCTAAATATTCACTTAGTTAATTTAAATAACAAACATGGTTAATAATTTTAACAAAACTAATTATATAAAATATGAAAGTGTCAAATAGAGGTAACTATATAATAAAAAAATTTCAAAACAACACATAGCATTCAATAAAATACAGCATAATAATTTCTAATCAATGGGCGAAACAGTAGTCTCGATAAATAAAGCTCCTTTCGGATCACTGTAGTTGTCAACATGTTGGAGGTATTTCAAAACTTCATTGCTCAAATCAACTTCAACCATATCTCCCCAACTTCAACTTCAACCTTAAATACTTAAAGTTTACAGTATAAAAAATACAAAAATATACAATTTATTAATCTTTTCTAAACAAAATAACATTTGCATTCAAGCATGTTGCTTCTCCAAAAAACAATATTTTAACCCAACAGTCGTTTCAATCCCCTTCAACCTCCAAAAAATACTATTTTAACCCAACAGTGGTTTTAAACCACCGTTTTAACCAAACAGCAGTTTCAACCACAGTTTTCTCCACAACACTCTGCTTTATCCCCACGGTAGTTTTAAACATCTGTTGACCAAAGTCAACAGATGTATCAACCACTGTTTTATTTTCAAACATCTGTTCACAATAACAGAGCTTTGATCATTTAAACAGACCTTTGCCAATATTACAAGCTTTTACACTCTCAAACCTAAATATTCATTTAGTTAATTTAAATAATAAACATGGTTAATAATTTTAACACAACTAATTATATAAAAACTACAAGTGTCAAACAGAGGTAACTATATAATAAACAAAGTTTAAAACAACAAACAACATTCAGTAAAATACAACATACTAGTTTCTAATGAATGGGCAAAACAGTAGTCTCGATAAATAAAGCTCCTTTCGGACCATTGTAGTTGTCAACATGTTGGAGGTATTTCAGAACTTCCTTGCTCAGATCAACTTCAACCATATCCCCCCAGATGCTTGTTATCAGCCACTTGTTGTTTTCAATTATATTAGTCCTTCGGCGCCTATCTACATAATCAACTACACGAGGATTATTGAAAGCAAACACCTTCATCCAGCCTTCTTCTTCATATCTGAGCAAATAAGCAGTTAGCTCAGCAGAATTTCCAATAACAATCAAATGCAGCTTCTTTGCGATGGTCAAAAAATGCCCTTGGCAAGGATTGACTACGATACTCTCTGGAAAACGAAGCATTATGAAAGTCTTAGAAAGAACATCAAAAGCAACGATGTTCCTCTCACCTAGTGGATACCAATAATTTGAAACCATGAAATATATGGTTTTATCAGCAAAAAACTCCTGCAGATCATGAATAACCGCTTTAACCATAATTAATTACGCTACCGAAGTTTATTGTTCTCCATGACTCACGACGTCGTGAGTAAACACGAGCAGTAGCTACATTACGGTAACATCTGATGTTCAGCACTTTCAGGTCATTGAATTGATCAAAATAAATTCCACCAGTATCAGAGTTTCGATCATGATTGTAATTTAAGTAGTCGTCAGACAAAACCTTATAGCGCCTGGTAGTTGGATTCCAAAGAATCAGGTCACAGCAAATCCCTTCATTGCAAACTAACAACAATCCATTAAATGATGATAGAATACGTAAGAAGGTAGGGTGGACATTGTTAGGAAAACTTATGGTTTTGCTTCTAACAACATCCAAATTACCAGCAACTATGTCGTCAACGACAATTGACGTGTCTTTAAAGGAGAGTAGTTTCTTTTGTAGTGAATCTCCACTTCGGAGAGCATGCATCATCTCAAATCCATGACTTGACAGTTGCCTATAAAAATTATTGGAAAGACATTTGAAACGACCAATATCTTCTGCAGAGAGCCTTGTGAAAATTTCGTCAACAATCACTTGAAACCTAATGTTTTCCATTTTGCAGTGAACCAATGCGTCTTTGAAAGCCAAAGAAATTGTAATGATATTGATAAACAAAATTTTTTTGAAGATGATTGATGGATGGATGAAAACGGTAATGATGAAAACCTCTACCCAATGTATTTTATATACCCAATGAAGGCGGTTATGACTAAATACATCATCAGACGAAGAATATGATGCGACATTCGTTAGGCTTTTAATGCAAAACATTTGAAAAGTGCGTTTCCAGGGGAAAAGTATAAAATTAAACACGTTATTATAATTACAATTAACCTCTTCATTTACCATAAGACGCCTTTACCATAAGACAGAAGTGAGTGAGTGACATGCATTAATTGCAAAGTGCATATCCCCAGGCATTTTGAATTTGAAATTACTGGCAATTTTGAAACATCTTCTAAGGTATATGTTTGCCAAAGGAAACATCTGCTAAGTTATACTTTCTTAGAGATGGGCAGTGGTTTGCCCTCTTGAATGTGGGCCAGACCTTTGACATTTGAATATAGAGCAGTGGTTTGAAATTAAAAGTATTTTAAGTCAGATAAAAAATCTCAGATAAAAAATCGCTTCATTTTCAGTCATCATTTAGTCATAACTCAAATAAAAAATCTATTCATTTAAAGACCAGCAATACTCTACATAGTAAACAAATGCTTCTGCAACTCCAGCAGATAAAGACATTGCGAACATCTGTTAGGCAACAACAGATATTGCCAACAGTAGCAAGTCAAACAGCCGTTGGATTAGCAGAAGATCACCACTAAACAAATGTTCTCTTTGGGCAGAGTTTACCTTTGACAGAGAGTTAAAGTAACAGATGCATCAGTATTTACAATTGAGAGGAGGAAATTCTTCAAAAAGCTCTATTAGGCAACAACAGATGTTGGCAACAGTAGCAAGTCAAACAGCCATTAGATTAGCAGATGATGATTTAGAGCAGATGTTCTCTTTTGGCAAACTTTAACTTTGACAGATCTATACACTAACAGATATTGATTCAACATCAACATAATCTAATTAAACTCAGAGACAATTTCACTTCTACATCAAAAGTACCGATTTGCAATAATCAGATGATATTAAAAATTGCATAATAATACTTATGCACCTTAAAATTAGTAAAAATAAAATGCTCCACAAACATTAATAGGATTAAAATTTAGTTATGAGGATTAAAAGATCAACAATTACATCGAGTACTGAACAACGAAAATTTAAAATCTAACAACAACACCAAGAAATTTAGGAATCTAACAGCAAAAATTTAGTGCTTTTAGCTTCAACTACATCGAGTACCGAACTTCTCAATGTGTATCTTCGACAATCGCCATGAACTCCACGGAAGTACTGAATGCATCACCATTAGGTGTCTGGAAACCTGGTCTCTCGTGAACAGACCAAGATGCAGTACATGAAAACACTTCTTCAGCTGTTGAAGAGTAGCCCTGTCCTCATATACTTAATCCTCAACTTGCTTCATAAAGAGCTGCTTTAAACCAAACTTTATGCTTCTTTTAATAAAAAAAAGGCAGGAAAGAACAAATCTCTAGTAAAATAAAATCTTATCTTACAGCAGTAGCAGATCCTTTCTTGCGTTTAGTAGGAACTACTGTGGGTTCTACATCATCATCATCTGCCCAAGTCAATTGTAATCATCATTTAGTCATAAGCCTAAATTATTTTAAATGTACATTTAATAATCTTTCTTTATGTTTAATTTAACTTTATGCTTCTTTTAATACAAACCTAAAATAACCAGCAGGTGATTGTATCAATTTCAAACAACTGTGATTAGACTGAAATATAAAGCGAGAATTAGAGTATATCACTTCAAAATTAAAAATTCAAAATTTCAAAATTAGAGTAGCAAAAAAAACATACTTTAAACGATGTTGGAACAATGATGCTGGAAACAACCGTAGAACAATCATCATCATCATCTGCTCAGATCATTCACAATCATCATTTAGTCATAACTTAGATAAAAAAAACTTTAGTAAAAATCAAAAACCAAAACAAACATAATCATATATATCACATTACCATCATCAAGGCAAACCACATATCCCCAAAATTTATTCTAAGAGTGGGTCAGAGAGAGCTTCCGTTTTCTCTTATCCTTTATGAACAAATGTCGAGTATTGAGAAGAAGTGATCTGAGGGAGAGATACATTAGAAATGTGGTTTGACAATACAAAAGCAGAGAACACGAGAATGTAAATATGAAGAGTGAAATGAGAATATAAATCAGTTTATATAAGAAGATGATTGACAGAAGTGAGTGAGTGACATGCATTAATTTCAAATTACATATCTCCATGTATTTTGAATTTGAAATTACCCGCAATTTCAAAACAACTGCTAAGTTATACTTTCTTGTAGATGGGCAGTGGTTTGCCCTTTTGTATGTGAACAGACCTTTAAAATTTGAATGTGGGCTAGAGTTTTGAATTTTAAAGTGTTTTAATATTAAGCTTTATGATGTAATAATGACATAAGAAAAGCATTGTTGGACAGCCTCTATGCCTACCACATCAACTTTTCTTATGTCATTGGGATTTCTCCTTTTATAGAAAGTATAGATAAATATACAAGTTGTTAACCTAATAATAATAAATAAATAAACAAAGTAAAATGTTATAACCTATCTAATACACAAGTCTCTAACCTAATAATAATTAAAAAAAACAAAGTAAAATGTTATAATAAGTAAATATTACATCAATGTTCATTTTTTAGAAAACACATCTTAATGACTATATGAGTTAACGAATTACATTATACGTGGGTGTAATACATATGTTTATACAACTCTTGCAATACACGAGTTTTTAAAAGATGTAACTATTTTATTACTTTTTTATTACTTAGTATATAGAACTATATTTATTGAACCCGTATAATACACGGGGTTCTAACATAACTAAGTTAGAACCCTGTGTAGCACACATGTTGAATAAATGAAATATTATATAGTTAGTAATGAAGATTTAAGAATTATAAAATGATATATTGAGATAAGATATTATCGACTTTTTTAAGTAAGAAACATAACAGTGAAAGCACCCACAATGTGGGCATTTTACTTGTCTGGTTTCTACGTGTCCTTGTCCGCAGACCACATCCCTCGTCCAGTAACATTGTAACACTTGTCTGGTCCTTGCCAAGTCCGACAGTCTGGACCTCATTCGGTCTTCTTGGGTACCCGTAACAATACATTTTACTTTTAAATACTAAATACCTAATTTAAATTAAACCTTAATATAAATTATACAAATCAAAACCATATTACATAAATTAAACTTGATTATATAAAATACACATTAATAACCCCTATAACATAAACACTAATAAAATATGTAACATCCGCCAAAAAACGGGTCTCCAAAACCCGACTTAATAAGAAACCCGGATCTGAACCATAATAAATATAAATGTGAAATGTTAATATTGTCGAGACTTGATTTAACATAACTATATTCGGGTTAAAAATATTAACCTTATAATTACTTAGTTGATGGAATATATTTGTTGGATTTTCCAAGAACTGATAATCACAAAAAATAGTAAGATAAATATACAAAAAATATATGTTATTGTTACTTAATAATATGTCTCATCAAGAAACCCATATTTAATCACTAATGAACTTATGGATATAATTAGTTAATTATTGTATATGTATTTATTTGGCATTATGGAGAAACTTAATTCCCCTCATAAAAGTGTCTATTACATTTCATTGTAACTTGAACTAATTCCCAAATAAATTCACTAATCTTTTCCTATCCTCCTCCATCCTCTAAATTCGTTCATAAACATCACAACCCGTGAGTTCAAGTGAAGATCAAATCTATGGCTCATATCTTGTTTCAATGATTTCTCCATCATTTCTCAACGAAATTAGGTAATTCTTGATCCTGTTCTCATTTATTTTTCAAGCACTATAAAAGCCCTCTATCCATTTATATGATGGTGGACATATTTTATTTCATAATAAATTAGGGTTCTTGCACTTAAATTTGAGGCTTTTCCATTTAAAGTTGTGTTTGATGAAATTGAACTTAGGATTTTGTTTATTATCATATATGATTAGTTAATGGAAATTTTGGGAGTTTTAAATGTCATGTGAATTTATTATGAGTTTTAGTAATTCTCCTATATATTGATAAGTAAACGAAATGAACAGTACGTTATGCTATAATATAATAAAATATTTACATTTTTATTATTTTAATATTATAGTTATAATAATTGTTATTTTCTTTACTTTTTTAAGTTTGATAAGCTTGGTGTTAACTGGTATTTGTATCGAAAATACCGATTCGTTATCGGCACATAAAGGTAAAAACCAGCACCAGCGTGGTACATAAAACGCCAAAGACGGTACCGGATTGAGTTTGATAATCTTTTAGTTCGAGAAATTTGGTACAGCTACACAGTACCATTTGCTCATCCCTGATCACGGGTACCGTAAAAGCCCAGCTTTTTTTTTTTTTAGTTTCAGGGATAGTGATGAGCTCGGTACCAACTGATACCGAATCGGTATTGGTACAGAAAATACCGGTTACGGTATCGGTATATGAACGTAAAAACCGGTAGTGAACCGGTACCAGGAACGCCAAACGTCAGTACCGAACTGGTACTTAGGATCTTTCGGTTCAGGAAATTCAGTACCGGTACCCGTTACTATTTGCTATCTCTGACTACGGGTTTCTACCGAACATCATTACCATACAACTTTTTTAGTTGATTTTCTTTCTATCATTTTTTAGTGTTTTTTTCTACATTTTTTTTCTTGTCAGCGATTCCGTGTGCAATGCGCTCGTAGTGATTTCAAACACATAAACACAGACTAAATAACAAAATAAGTTCGCCGAAACACGGCGACGGTTTTTATAACTAGTTTATATTAGATTGGAAATTTATGAAAAAAAATACTAATTTATTAAATATCATATTTCAAGTTATATATATTCTGATTTATTTTCAATAGTTCTTTAATGTAGACTTTTAATAACAAATTTCATGTTTAACTTGGTGATTGATTAGGAATTAATATATTTGTATTATTTGCATTATTGGGGATTTATCATTACTAGAATTCAATACTATATAAATGTGTTTAATGGTGTAATAACACAAATTAAGGATTACCTTTATAAATCATTAAGTATACATACGTTCTTGGTTTAGTAAATTTTATATACACTTTTGTGTTCCTACCAAAATACATATTTATGTTTTGGACTTATACAACTTATGGTTAGGCAACCAATGGGGTAGTGGTCCATTGGCAAAGGCAAAGTCTTTAAACACCTTGGGAGAGGGAGGTCTTGGGTTCAAGTCCCACAGACGACAGGAATAAAAAGAAATTTGCCATTAAAAAAAAAAACAACTTATGGTTAGGAGTTGAATATTTAATTTATAGCATTGATGGAGATTCATTATCACTAAATTTTTATAACTTACAAAAATGTGATAATATAATTAATGCTATTACATCTTGAATTAATAATACTAACTAAAGTTACATTTTTATATTTCTAAATATATAATCATCAAATACAATTTAATAAGTTATGGTTAGTAAATTATTGGTGTAGAAAATTGGAAATGCATTTATTTAATTGTTAGGAGTTCTAGTATAAGGTTTAATACTTTAAAATATAATTAAACATGGTTTGTTACAGTAGAAAATTGAAAATGCATTTATCTAATTGTTAGGAGTTCTAGTATAAGGTTTAATACTTTAAAATATAATTAAGAGTAAAATGCCCGGATAGTCCCTGTGGTTTTGTAAAGTTTCAACTATAGTCCCCAGAGTTTGGAAATTACACTCCTAGTCCCTGTGGTTTATGACTTTGTTTCTCGGATAGTCCCTGGAGTGGATGTGGGTTAGTTTTCTCAGTTAAGTCCATGTGAAATTACAAAATTACCCTTGCTTTTATTATATTCATCAACATCATCATCATCATTCATCAGTTCTACTTCATCTCCATGTTCAACTTCCCCCAATCTCCCTAACACATACACATAATCACCTACAGATGAGGTGCAAACAGCACTACACCGATCACAGTAGCACCGTCGGCGTCTGCGCTTCATGCCTCCGAGAACGCCTCTTCTATCTCGTTGCTGCTCAAGAACACACACAATTACATGCTCAAACTCAATCTCAAACCCTAGAAGATCGAAATCGCAATTTGGAGACGCATCCGGTGTTTCCTCGCTCCGTTTCTCCTTACATCACTCGCCGGAAATCCGATACTGCTTCATCGACTAGCAATCAACGTAAAGGCGATACGAATCGGCCTCACCGTAATGTTCCGGATCAACGGTTTTTCAGCACGCCGCAGGTTGGAGGTTATAACAATAATAATATATATAATAATCAGAAGAAGAAATACAGTTTTATTCGGTTCAATTTGCTATCGAAATTATTCAGATCTAGAAAACAAAAGGATCCGGAAACGGATTCGGATCCTAGGTTTTCGGTTTCGGATTCTCGCGGATCATGCGGTGGTGGTGGTGGTGGTGGTGGTGGCGGTGATAGCGCAACGTCGGCAATGTCATCACCGTTTAGGTTTTCAAACATCAGGACTGGTAGCCGGAAGAAACAGCCGGTTTGTGTACGCGAGTGTTCAACACGCGCCGGAACGGTGATGCGGAAGCAGTACTGTTCCGATCGAGGCATGTCGCCGGTGTGGTTATCGGATTGTGGCAGGGGAGGTGACGGTGGTGGTGGTTTTTAGTGAGAGAGAGAGAGAAAGAGAGTAGAACTGATGAATGATGATGATGATGTTGATGAATATAATAAAAGCAAGGGTAATTTTGTAATTTCACATGGACTTAACTGAGAAAACTAACCCACATCCACTCCAGGGACTATCCGAGAAACAAAGTCATAAACCACAGGGACTAGGAGTGTAATTTCCAAACTCTGGGGACTATAGCTGAAACTTTGCAAAACCACAGGGACTATCCGGGCATTTTACTCTATAATTAAACATGGTTTGTTACACTTTGAAACTAATAAAACCTAATCAAGGTTTTATTCATTTATATATTATTAGTATAGAAAATTGAAAATGCATTTATCTAATTGTTAGGAGTTTTAGTATAAGGTTTAATACTTTAAAATATAATTAAACATAGGTTGTCACACTTTGAAACTAACAAATCCTAATCGAGATATATATATATATATATATATATGTATATGTATATGTGTAAGGTCCGTGTTTGCGTCTAATAAAAGACGACTAAAGGACACTAGAAATATAAAAATTTTCTTAAAAGTGTCCAACTTTTCGGAATTTAAAACGATGATATCAATGACGCATGTGCATTAATTTAACAAAATTTGGGCATTACCCGTCCATAAAACGAGCATACCCCTGTTTTAAACATAATCAAACTAGATACAATTCTACGATTCATTCGACAAAATACTACTAAGAACCAATACAACAATTTTTTTTTTACCAAAAACATTTGAACAAACTAGCGGAAGCGTTTGGTATGACATAACATGAACACGCGCTCGCTCCGATTCTCCAAGTCGCCTGAATTGAGGATTTACCTACATTCAACAACAAAGCTTTAAAAAGTTAGTCATTATACTTATTTGCTTATAAAACCGTCACTTTAGTTCCATTCGTGTATGTACTTTCATTTCTCTCACGCATTCGATTACCCAATTAAATGGGTATGACATATATTTTCATACAACTAACCCGTTAGTAGATGATGACGACCAAACATAAAATGTTGTATAAACTAAAACGTCCATAGCATATTCTAACCGCATAAGTTACTTCAACCCGATTATCCTTTCAACATTCAACCGTTCGGTTATTATATCAACACTTCGAAAGTCCGACATTCATAAACCTGCACTTTCAAACATACTCAATAATAACTTGGTTAGCAAACCCGTAATCTCAACATATTTAAGTACTACATCTTCATAATAAGGACGTCAACCATTTAAATGCATCTAATTAACTTACATTCCAAACCCAAGGGCATTATTAGTAACGCTAATTCTCAAATGCATCCAAATCATGCATTCGCACATACTTGCACACATACATACTTACAATCATACACATCTACATACCTAATATACATTCAATCATACCTACAAGCATGTATTCATACCTACGTGTTCCGTACGCATTCTTGTATACCATTTACATGTAATACATGTCCAACTTCATTACATACATCTTTCATACTCTTATATAAATTACATGAGGCTTAAACTTGGGTTTACAACTTATAATCGTCAAGGAAACACTCGAAATCATGTTTGGGAGGCCCATCGTAGTCCACGGATAATATACCGAAGCCTACGATGCACAAATCACATAAATAATATTTTTTGACAGAACCTTCACCCGGCCGTGTCAGCTCACCACCCGGCCGTGTCAACTCTGCACTTTTCCTAGCCATTAATTCTTACCGAAACGGACATAACTCTCTCATTTTTCATCCGTTTTGCGTCACGTTTCTTCCTACATGATTGTAAATTAATATCCTATCATGTGAACTTGAAATCCAACATCCGAGTTAGGGAATTTCTTAACTTATACGTGTTCGGCTTGTTATTCATCTACGAACTATTCGACCCGTTCGTGCATTTATCAAAATAATCTATTGATTTGACCTCAACTTCATATGAACTTAATAATTAAAACATTATATTACTTAAACAAACTAAGAAGTGATTACGGAAATCACTTACCTCGTGCGTCCAAGTTTGTGCATAACTTCCTCATTTCCTCTTGATCCGTTAGCCTTCCATACTTGAGTCCATGTCAATTTGGGGTTCCTATCCTTTCAAGTCATCATACCCATTTCATAGTTAGCACGCATGATTATTCATATCGCATCCATTTGCAACTCTTAGCTACATAGACTTTTAATAGTCAAACTTTATCACGCATAAAACATGAACTGACAACCACATTGTTCAACATTTACTTAGTCAAATTTATTATCATAGATACGTGCACGACATAACTCCGACATTATTATTTATTAATAAGCTATTTGTTTCACATTCGTACACATTCACTTTTGATTACCATAAATCAAGCGCATCAAATACATGGTGAGCATCATACCATTTAAGCACAAGGTACAAGTCCCTAATGCATAGTTTTATCAAATCATACATTAAATCCGAATTCTCATATGGACTCCATCTAAAGCACACTTCACATATTAGTTTGCTAACAATTACATCATAATCACTTTCTATACTTACTTACCCGCAACTTACACAAAATTTCACAAGTTTGTTCTCTTAGGCTTTTCATCGAACACTTGGCGGGTTTCGCATTTGTAAAACATTATGTACAAGTATTTTTATGCTTTAACTTTCCACTTCTTGCATTCATCTCATCATCACTACTAAAATCAAATAAATTTATACCATACCCCAACTAGCTAACATATGTATGCATCACATACTACCTAGTTCATCAACTTAGCACAAAGATTAGACATGAATGGTTCACCCATGTCACCATTCTTACTACTACTACTAGTGGGTTTCATCACAAGTGTTTAATACACCCGGATTCATACAAAATTCATCTTCAACATGATGATTCTAACTCATTTACAGGTTCAATTTATTCAATTATCATGGATTGCTCAAACTCATCTTATCATCTAACATCATATGACATAATAAAACTTACCCTAGGTTAGGAACTCTTAGATGATTGAGAAATTGTTCACATGCAAACGAATTTCATCCAAAGTCGCCTTCAATTTGTAGATTTTCTTGGTAAGTTGGAGAAGAAGGGTTCTCCCCCTTCCTGCTCTCCCTGCGTCGCACCCCCACACCCAACACTGGGTTTTCTTTTCCTTTTTTTTAAATGTAAATTGTCAAATTTTACATATTCAACCCCCAAGGTTACTCTTTGTTATCATTTTCATATACTTACTCAAAGTTTATAAACTTCCTTTACATTTAAAACTTAACTAATCGTGTAGGACATTAAAACATCAAAATATTCTATCACACAAGTTTTGGGGTGTTACAATATGTATATATATATATATATATATATAGGGTAAGGTTCATGCGAGAACCATCATTATTGCGAGAACCGCGAGAACCAATGTGAACACAACCAAAAATAGGTAAAAAACCTAACCCCCCCCCCCAAAAAACCTAACCCCCAATATATATATATATATATATATATATTATATATATATATATATTGGATAACGATGCTGATAATCCCTATGATCGTCAAACCACGGGTCGTAGTCTGGGTCTAAGGAATTGGGTGCTGGTACTCTAGGTATCTTAGTTGGGTCAAAGGTTGGTGCTGGGATTTGGTTTTCTGGGTTGACTTCAATCTCCATTGGTTGTGTGGGAAACAAGGGTAATGGTTGGGGTGCTATGAGTTGCTCCAGGTTTGGGTCGGCAGCTGTGGTTGCTAAAATACGAAAGTTTGCTAAACTCCTATTAAGCATATCTTGGGTGTGAACATCTGTTTCTCTCTTAGCGGCTGCTAAAAATCGCTGTTGTTGTAACTTTTTTATTCTCTTCCTATGCTCATGTGCTCCCCTACTGAACCATCCTCTCTTTTTAGGAGGGAGTGGCTCTTCAGACTGAGCCTTAAACACGAATATCCCATCTTCATTGTCAGCTGAATACCCTGAGTGGGCACGCTGTGAAGAGGTGCCTTCGCTCCTAGGTGAGCTGGACAACTGACGATAGGCGTCGGAGGGTCCTTGGTCGCTCATACTGTAAACTAACAAATAGTCAAATAACACACAACAATAAAATACAATTATGCACGTATTTCCGTAGAAAATTTCCTAACATATTGAATAATATCTTGGTGTCAGAAGAACACTTCTGTGGCTGAATCAGTGGCTTAGCTCTGATACCACCTTCTGTCGCAACCCCCGTCCCCTAGCAACCCAGGAACGGGCGGCCGCGGCCAGTTTCGGTGGTATCTAGGTTTATAATTTTGGCAGCGGAAATCCCATCAGGACCGTACTTAGGAAATATTTTATCAGAGTAAATTACCACACTTTTATAGTATTAAACACGTGGGAAAAATCCCAAGTTTTAAGTACACACATTTTCATAGGGATACACCCTATTTTATTTAATAAAAACATCTCTTTATTTTAGGTAACTTTATAGCCACTTTTCCAAGCCTTCAGTGCTGTCCAACTGGCTTCTATTTGGCTTTCACATTTTGTTACCTGAAACGCGTTTAAAACATTTTGTCAGTTGGAAATACTGGTGAGTGAATCCCAGTTTAATCAAGTTAAGTAAAAACCATTGTACAGTATTGAGGGTGGTCACGCAATTACATTTGTTTCCATCTACTTTAATTACCACCCACGGTACTGTCAACCCGACTTGTGGTCATGTTACTCCTCTCAAGGTAGTAACAAATTTTGTATACAAAACCCCAACATACTGACAATAATTCTAGAATACAAATACTCAATCACTGTTTAATATAGTATTAATTAAGTGAGGTTTTGTAAAAACAATTTGCAAAAAGGAGATTACTCACATTGCTGTCTTAGGGTTTTCCTTAAGGATTTCCTGGTGATTATCTATTAAATACACAAATGCACACGCGTTAGTATAATAACCCAATATTTACATTAGTAATACCCTCCCCGAGACGACATTCCAACGACTACGTCGGGCAGAACCTCGACAGCCGTTACGGAACCCTGGATCAATCGGGCAGCGTATCTAATACGTAACCGGGGTTATGATACTTACAATGGGGCAGAACTTCGTTATTTAGGGGGGGGGGTATTATGCCCGAGTATAGCTTATACTATGTGAAAATTCAAGAGAAAGAAAAGAATTTGAGCGAGTTGGACTGAAGCCCGAAGCCCTCCATTTATAGGGCTGATTTCTCAGTCCCTCGCGGCCCGCGAAGACCAAAGGGTCGTCTTACGCGGAATAGTGTGTCAAAAATTATTTAGGAGGGTTGTTATATCCTCCCCACCTTGTTTTAGAACTCGTCCTCGAGGTCTACTGGAATAGATGCGGGTATTTCCTTTGCATTTCTGATTCAAGCTCCCATGTATATTCTAGTCCTCTTTTGGAGTCCCATTTCACTTTGACCAGAACTAATCTCTTGTGTTTCAGATTTTTTATCTTTCTGTCTTCAATCTGTAGAGGCTTTTCTACAAATTTAAGTTGTTCATTTACCTCTATATCCTTAAGAGGTACCATTAGTGATTCATCTGCTAAGCATTTCTTGAGATTAGATACATGAAATACATCATGTATTCCTGCCATTTCCTCTAGCAGTTGTAGCTGATAAGCTGCAGGTCATATTCTTCTAATAATCTCAAAAGGTCCAACATACCTGGGGCTTACATTTCCCCTTTTGATGAATCTGACTATTCCTTTCCAAGGAGAGACTTTTAATTACACTTTGTCTCCTATTTGAAATTCCAATGGCTTTCGTCTGTTATCTGCATAACTCTTTTGTCGATCACGTGCCGCTTTCAATCGTTCCTTGACTTGAATGATCTTGTATGTTGTTTCTTGTACTATCTCAGGTCCAGATAGTTGCTTTTCTCCAATTTCTGCCCAACAGACTGGCGTTCGGCACTTTTGTCCATAAAGTGCTTCGAATGGTGCAGCATTGATACTTGTGTGATAACTGTTATTATAAGAAAATTCTATCAATGGTAAGTGATCATCCCAATTACCTCCAAAATCAATTACACAAGCTCTAAGCATGTCCTCCATTATCTGAATTGTTCTTTCGCTTTGTCCATCCGTTTGAGGATGATAAGTTGTGCTTAGATTCAACTTGGTTCCCATTTCTTTTTGGAAACTTGTCCAAAAATGAGAGGTAAAACGATTATCCCTATCAGAAACAATTGATAAAGGAATTCCATGTAATGAAACTATTTCATTTACATATAATTTAGCTAATTGTTCCATACTGAAGGTTTCTTTCATTGGTAGGAAATGAGCAGACTTGGTTAGCCTGTCTACAATCACCCAGATTGTATCATTACCTTTTGTTGTTTCGGGTAATTTAGTAACAAAATCCATTGTTATCAATTCCCTTTTCCAAACTGGCATTTCTAACTGCTGCAATAAACCTGAGGGTTTCTGATGTTCAGCTTTAACTTGTGAACAGGTTAAACACTTTGCAACATATGCTGCTATATCCTTTTTCATTCCTATCGAACAAAAATTCTTTCTCAAGTCCTGATACATCTTATCACTTCCAGGATGCATCGTATACTTAGACTTATGTGCTTCTTCTAATATACGGTGGCGTAGGTTTCCTAATTTAGGTATCCACATTCTCTTCTTACGAAATCTCCAAATTCCATCTGTTCCTTGTTCTAATTCCTTAATCATTCTTTCAATTTTTCAGTATCATCCTTGATTACTGATTCTTGTGCTTTTCTAATCTGCTCATTTAAATCTTCCTGCAGGTTTAACTTAAGAGAACGCACTCTTTTCGGCTTTTCATGATACTTTCGACTTAAAGCATCAGCTACTATGTTTGCCTTTCCTGCATGGTACTGGATATTGCAATCATAATCACTAAGGATTTCCATCCAACATCTTTGTCTCATATTCAACTCCTTTTGCCCGAAGACATACCTTAAACTCTTATGATCGGTGAAAATAGTAAACTTACTACCATAAAGGTAATGTCTCCAAATTTTAAGGGCCAACATTATAACTCCTAATTCCAAATCATGGGTTGAATAATTCTCTTCATGATTCTTAAGTTGTCTAGAGGCATAAGCTATAACCTTTTGACGTTGCATCAATACACATCTATAACCTAACTTAGAAGCGTCACAATAGACTACAAAGTCTTCAGTTCCTTCTGGTAACGCTAGTATGGGTGCATTGGTTAGTCTTTGCTTAAGAATTCTAAAAGCTTCTTCTTGTTTTGGTCCCCATTCAAATTTAATAGATTTACAGGTTAGCTTAGTTAAGGGAATGGCTATTCTAGAAAAATCTTGAATAAATCTTCTATAATAACCGGCCAATCCTAAGAAACTTCAAACCTCGGTTGGCGAATCAGAGGTTTTCTATTTGGTAATCGCCTCGATCTTCGTGGGATCCACATGAATTCCATCATGATTGACTAGATGTCCAAGAAACTGTACATGTTCTAACCAAAATTCACATTTCGAAAATTTTGCATAAAGCTTTTCTTTTCTCAGTAAACTTAAAAGTGCATGCAGATGCGCCGCATGTTCCTCTTTACTCTTAGAGTAAATGAGAATATCATCTATAAAGACAATTATGAATTTATCCAAATATGGCTTACATATTCGATTCATCATGTCTATAAATGCAGCTGGGGCATTGGTTAAACCAAATGGCATGATAGTAAATTCATAATGGCCATACCTTGTTCTAAACGCGGTCTTAGGAATGTCCTCTCCCTGTACCTTTAATTGATGATATCCTGACCGTAAATCGATTTTCAAGAAAAATCGAGCTCCTTGTAGCTGGTCGAACAGATCATCAATTCTCGGTAATGCATACCGATTCTTGATCGTAACTTTGTTCAATTCGTGGTAGTCAATGCACATACGCATCGATCCGTCTTTCTTCTTAAGGAATAAGATCGGCGCTCCCCATGGCGATGACCTTGGCTGTATGAATCCCTTCTCCAACAGTTCATCTAATTGTTTCTTCAATTCTTGCATTTCTGCAGGTGCCAAACGGTAAGGTGCTTTGGCAATTGGTGCTGTTCCTAGTAGTAGATGAATTCTGAATTCAACTTCCCTGTCCGGAGGTAGTCCTAGTAATTCTTCTGGAAATACATCTGAAAACTGAGATACTACTGGAATATCCTTTAGTTCTTTTCTTTTAGTGTTAGTGATTATGGAAATCAAATACACTAATGACCCTTTTCTTATATAACTTGTTGTTTTCATCACAGAGATGAATTTCATGGATCTCGATGGCTTATCCCCTTTAATTGTGATCTTTTTACCCTTTGGTGAATTTACTTGGATTGACTTTTGATCACATAAAATCTTGGCTTTATTGGCTATTAATGTGACACTCTAGGTTTTCCCGAGCAAATACCTTGTATTAACATTATGTGTATATACGTTATTAAATGTTAGTGCGTGTTATCTCGATGATTTTATGTGATCCTTATGCTAAGTGTGATGAATGTGTGTATATTATATGTATGTGTGTTATATGAGTGGGCCGAGACCCCAAAGGACCCGACTCGAGACCACCCTTGGTCTCGAGTGAACCGTAAACACTTGGGCTGGTTGGGCCGTAACCTTAGCCCACCCGGAAACCCCTAACCCACTCGATATATATGACCAACCCTCACAACTTGCACCATTTTGCAACATCACTCTCACACTCTCTCATCTCACACACTCCTCCTCCCTCTCTCACTAAAACCCTAACAATCAAGCTCACCTCCTTCTCCCTCTCTTGGATTCGATCGGCAACAACAAGGAGCTTCGGTCAAGCTTACCATCACCACTCGGACGCCTCTTTTCCCCACTTTCTTCCTTGTAATCGGTGTCCTTCCACAACCGGTTAGTACCTTAGGTCACCACTATGTGTTTATATGTATATCATTGCTAATTGCCTTGAAGTATTGAAGTGATGAATGAAAAATGTGAACCCTTGCATGATAACAAAGTAACAAGACATATGAATGATAAATGATGGTTAGGATAGGGTGTTCGATGTTTAGAATAAATATTTACATGATATGTTTACATGATATGCTAACCGATGATTGTATGTTATGTTGTTTAAAATGTTGTTTAAAATGATGATATTTCTTGCCATATTGATATGAAACTTGTTAAGACTTGTTACTTGAATATTAGCTATGAATTGGCTTGAATAATGATATACAAAACCACAAATATCGAGTGTATGTTGATGATGACTAAATCGGTGATAATGTGCTAGATATAGGGCCGATGTTGATGACTAAATGGTATTTTGTTTTGGGTGAACATGCTTGCAAATGATGAACTGGATGAATGTGGGTTGAATATCATATGAACATTTGAAATTGTTATGTTTGATCTATTTTGATTTCATTGTAGACAAGAAAACATGTTGGTATAATTTGATAGGTTAGTACACAATTACATGAAATTGCAATTCTATTGGATAGTACAATCGGACAGGTTCTAGAAGGATTCTTGTGCACGTATCCGAGGTTGCGACTCGCAACCCCCGGTTGCGACTCGCAACCGAATCATGACAAGTCGAAACATCCGGTTACGACCCGCAACCAAAACGTGACAAGTCGAGACTACGGCGGTTGCGACTCGCAACCAAGACATGACAAGTCGAAACATCTGGTTGTGACTCGCAACCAAAGCATGACAAGCCGCAACCTCCCGTTGCGACTCGCAACTGTGTGTTCTCGAGTCGAGACCACCTGGTCTCGACTGGGCTGTTAGTTATTGGGCCCAAGTGTGTTAACTGTACATGCTGGTTACTGTTTAGGTGGGCTACGTGTTAACTGTTAACTGTGGCTGTTAAAGAACTTAGACGGGCCCAATGACTTATTGAGTAATTATATGTTGTGCATGCTATGTGTTAGTTATATGTAGATTATACGTGTTTACTTGTACCCCAACTTGACCTATATTGGTAACCATGCTAGGACGTGGTGACCAACGTGATCGACCGGGTAATTAATCTACCGAGCAACCCAAGGTGAGTTCACAACCTAAAGCATGTATTCCCAGTGGTTTGGGAAACGGAACTAAAAACAACACTATCCCCTTATGGGGGGATACAACTTACTTTTCTTCCCTTGTTATTGGGAACCTTTTAGTTAATTACTGTTTATACGGATTGCAACAAACGGCACTAAACGAAACTCTATCACTTAAAGTCCCTACTACATAATACCGATTAGTCGCCGGGGCCAGGCGAACGGGTTATTAGTTGATAGCGCTATTTAGGTCTTACCAACCTCACACCGTGCCAAGGTATGGGATCGGTCGTGAACTAATGTACTCAGGCATCCGTCAATGATGATAGAACATTGACATCGGGGCACTCTGCGGAAACGCAACGGTCACCTAGTGTTCGGTATTGGAAAAACAGTTTAGTCGCTAACTTTTGGGGTAGCTCCCCATGGCATGTATAAACGGATAAATTAACTGGTGAAACAAGTTTTTGGTAATTAAAACTGGACAACTAGTGAACTCACTCAGCATTATTGTTGACCCCTTACTGCATGCTTTGCAGGTAACCAGTGACTGAGGAGCTGCTGCTTGGGAAGTGTAGTGGTCGTCTAAACCCGCGTGTTGGGTTCTAAATAACTTGAACTATGAACTTCGTTTAAACTATTTTGCCTATGCTTCCGCTATTTACTTAAACTGTTATTTGAACCTAACTTTCGAACTTTAAACTATGATGCTTACGAACTATTTGGTTATTAATCCAATCATTCAGTATAATTGGTGGCTGGATCCTGGTCGGTCACGCCCTCAAGCGGACGGTACTCCGCAGGTGGAATTTGGGGGTGTGACAGATTGGTATCAGAGCCATTGGTTATAGTGAACTTGGTTTTAAAAAAAAAAAAAAAAAAGAGTCTTTTTGAGAAAAACCAGACTATAACCCGTGACTCGTGACGACACTACACTCCAAGGGCAAGACTCGGCATATTAGACCTTATAGCTCGGACTTGTGTTTACTTGCTTGTTTACCTTATATTGACTGCTCTACTATACATACTAGTGTGCCTAATTAGATAGATACACATTTCTCTTCTACCTCATTCTCGCTACGTTACAACATTACACTCATACTGTGTTTTCTGGCTATGAAGACAATGAGTGGACGCGGAAGAGGAAGCCTTAACATGACTCAGGCTCAATTCGCTAACTTGCTCAACACGGTGGCTGCAGCTTTCGCAGCTCACCCTGGAGGTAAACTCGTTGCTATAGGATGTTTAGATCCTACCCCCACATCGTCTTTTCACCTCTAAACCTATTCGCTCCATTTCTCACAACAGGTCAGCCTGCGCCTGCGCAACCACGTGTTTGTACTTTCAAAACCTTCATGGATGGCAAGCCTCTCCCTTTCAACGGCACTGAGGGTGCCATAGGCCTTCTGCATTGGATTGAAAAGGCCGAAGCTGTCTTTGCCGTCTGCGAGTGTCCCCCTGCTAACTGGGTTAAGTACGCAACTGGTACGCTTGAAGGAAACGCGCTTTCATGGTGGAAAGCACAGATTCAGATGCTTGGTCTGGAAACTGCTAATGCTACGGCATGGGAAGATTTCAAGGACATGATCAAAGAGGAGTACTGTCACAGGGATGACATTCACAAGCTCGAGAACGAGTACTATGCGCTCAAGATGGTCGGATCAGAGATTGAGACCTACACTAAGCAGTCCAACGACTATGCTGCACTTTGCCCAAACATGTCCCAACCTATGTACCGAAGGATTGAATTGTACATCAAGGGCTTGGTCCCTGAAATCAGAAGTCATGTAACCTCAGCCAACCTCAATACCATACAGCCCGTGGTTCGTCTTGCTCACAAACTCACCAATCAGGCTGTGGAAGAGGGCAAGCTGCCCAAGAGGATCGGTGCTACTGCTGGAACTTCTGGCGATAACAAGCGAAAGTGGGATGGAAGTCAGGGAAATGATGCTAACCCCACTCAGGCCCCAGTTCAACAAAGGAAGACTGAGAGCAACAAGGGCCCTCAGCAACAGGGTGGCTATCGAGGAAACCACCCTAAGTGTAACAAATGTAACCGACATCACAGTGGGCCATGTGGAAAAGGTCAGTGTCAGCGATGCAACAAGATGGGGCATGAAGCCAAAGACTGCCGAAGCCAGTTCCCAGCTAGGCAGAATCAGCAACAACCACAGCAACAGCAGCAACAGGGAAACAACCGTGGATGCTTCAAGTGTGGAGCAATGGGGCACATGCGAAAGGATTGCCCTGAACTAAATCAGAACAACAACAATCAGGGTGCTGGGAACAATAACAACAATGCTGGAAATGGTGCTAGAGGAAAAGCTTTTGTGATTGGAGCTGGGGAAGCAAGGAATGACCCCAACGTTGTAGCGGGTAAGTTCCTACTTAATGATCGTTATGTTTCCATGCTATTTGATTCCGGAGCAGATGCTAGTTATGTATCCCTACGTATTAGTAAGAAACTTAAGCTCACTCTTACGCCGCTGAGCTCTAAGCACACCGTTGAAATAGCTAATGGTAGAAACCTCGAGGCCTCACACATAATTCGTAACTGCAAATTAGAGTTGTCTGGTCAGACCTTCTGTATTAATCTTTTCCCCATCATTCTTGGAAGCTTCGACGTCATTGTTGGTATGGATTGGTTATCCAAACATCGAGCTGAAATCCTCTGCCAAGAGAAAGCTATTCGTATTCCCCGTCCCCCTGGCAAACCTCTTATAGTTCAAGGCGACAAGAGCGGAGAAGTCACAGGCATCATTTCATTCTTAAAGGCCCAGAAGTATCTACGAAAAGGGCACACCGCTATTTTAGCACTCATTACCGACACACAGAAAGTAGAGAACAGGATTGAAGATTTTCCAGTTGTACGCGACTACCCTGAGGTATTCCCGGAGGAACTGCCTGGACTCCCTCCTCACCGTCAGGTCGAATTCCAAATCGAGCTAGCTCCCGGAGCAGCACCTATAGCTCGTGCACCTTATCGTCTAGCCCCTGCAGAACTCAAGGAACTCTCTACTCAGCTACAAGAACTTTTGGACAAAGGTTTTATCCGTCCTAGTTCATCACCCTGGGGAGCCCCAGTGCTCTTCGTAAAAAAGAAAGATGGCTCATTCCGAATGTGCATTGACTACCGCGAACTTAACAAGGTTACCATCAAGAATCGCTATCCACTTCCCCGTATCGACGACCTGTTCGACCAGCTGCAAGGGTCGAGCTATTATTCCAAGATCGATCTGCGATCGGGTTATCACCAGCTGAGAGTCCGCGATGAGGACATCTCTAAGACGGCTTTCAGAACCCGCTATGGTCACTACGAATTCCTTGTTATGCCTTTCGGAATGACCAACGCACCTGCAATCTTCATGGATCTCATGAACCGAGTATGCAAACCCTACCTCGATAAATTCGTAATCGTATTCATTGACGACATCCTAATCTACTCGAAGAGCCGAGAGGAGCATGAACAACACCTACGTCTTATTCTCGAACTCCTTCGCAATGAGCAACTGTACGCCAAATTCTCGAAATGTGATTTCTGGCTTAGAGAAGTTCATTTCCTTGGGCACATCGTCAATCAGGAAGGGATTCATGTTGACCCCGCTAAGATTGAGTCCATTAAGAATTGGCCCGTACCTAAGACTCCGACCGAAGTTCGCCAATTCTTGGGATTGGCGGGATACTATCGAAGATTTATCAAGGGATTCTCTAAGATCGCTCAACCGCTTACGACACTCACTCAGAAGGGTGTTGCTTACAAATGGAGTAATGCTCAGGAATCTGCCTTCCAGGAACTGAAGAAAAACCTTTGTAGTGCTCCTATCCTCTCCTTACCCGAAGGTACCGACGACTTCGTCGTTTACTGCGACGCTTCTATTCAAGGACTTGGCTGCGTATTGATGCAACGCGAGAAAGTTATTGCTTACGCCTCGCGACAACTCAAGGTCCACGAACGGAACTACACGACGCATGACTTAGAATTTGGAGCTGTGGTCTTCGCGCTCAAGCTGTGGAGACACTACTTGTACGGCACCAAGTGCACGATTTACACTGATCACAAGAGTCTCCAGCACATAATGGGACAAAAGGAGCTGAATATGCGGCAACGCCGATGGGTCGAACTCCTAAATGACTACGAGTGTGCAATCAAATATCACCCAGGCAAGGCTAATGTGGTAGCCGACGCCCTCAGCAGAAAAGAGACCAAACCCAAGCGTGTTCGTGCTTTACAGCTCACTATCCACTCGAACCTCCCTAATCAAATTCGGGATGCTCAGGTTGAAGCATTGAAAGCCGAGAACATCAGGGCTGAGTCCCTGCGAGGATCGAGACAACGATTGGAACAAAAAGAAGACGATGCTTACTACGTAGCCGGACGCATATGGGTTCCGCTTTATGGGAATTTACGTGACCTGGTGATGGATGAAGCCCACAAGTCCCGTTACTCAGTACATCCAGGTTCAGATAAGATGTACCACGACTTGAGGGCTACCTATTGGTGGCCTGGCATGAAAGCCCACATAGCAACGTATGTCAGAAAATGTTTAACTTGTGCAAGAGTCAAGGCTGAGTATCAGAAACCATCAGGCCTACTCCAACAGCCAGAGATCCCGCAATGGAAATGGGAGCAGATTTCCATGGATTTTGTCACTGGCCTGCCTAGGTCACAACGAGGAAATGACACCATTTGGGTAATAGTGGATCGCTTAACTAAGTCTGCACACTTCTTAGCTATTAAAGAAACAGACAAGTTCTCTACCCTAGCAGAGGTATACTTAAAAGAAGTGGTCTCGAAGCACGGAGTGCCTACCTCTATTATTTCTGATCGAGACGCGCGTTTTACTTCTGAGTTGTGGCAAGCCATGCACAAATCTTTTGGCTCACGTTTAGACATGAGCACCGCTTATCACCCGCAAACGGATGGGCAGTCTGAACGCACCATCCAAACCCTCGAAGACATGCTTAGGGCATGTGTGATCGATTTTGGCAAGAATTGGGAGAAGCACCTACCGTTGGTGGAGTTCTCCTACAACAACAGCTACCACACCAGCATTCAGGCAGCACCCTTTGAGGCATTGTATGGCCGTAAATGTCGATCGCCTCTCTGCTGGGTTGAGATTGGTGACAGCCAGATCACAGGCCCGGAACATGTAGTCGACACCACAGAAAAGATTGACCAGATTAGGCAACGCATGGCGGCAGCTCGTGACCGTCAAAAGTACTACGCTGATAAAGATAGGAAACCGCAAGAGTTCCAGGTTGGTGAACGGGCTCTACTTAAGGTCTCACCCTGGAAGGGTGTGGTTCGTTTTGGAAAACGGGGCAAACTTAATCCAAGATATGTCGGACCCTTTGAAGTCACCGAAAAGATCGGTACGGCCGCTTACAGATTGAATCTGCCTGAAGAACTGAGTGCTGTGCACAACGTCTTCCATGTGTCTAATCTGAAGAAGTGCCTGTCAGATGAAACACTCGTCATTCCTTACAAGGAACTTACTATTGACGAACAGCTACACTTTACTGAGGAACCGGTTGAGATCACGGATCGTGAGATCAAAACCCTCAAACGTAGCCAGATACCCCTCGTACGAGTTCGTTGGAACTCACGCCGTGGCCCAGAGTTTACCTGGGAGCGGGAAGACCAGATGAAGCGCAAGTATCCCCAGCTGTTCCCAAATGAAACCCCCAGCACTGAAGCTACAACTGAATTTCGGGACGAAATTCCAAACTAACGGGGGGATGATGTGACACCCCGTTGAAACACCCTCACTTTTACTAGCTTGTCAGTGGCTGCCTTAACTTTCGGGACGAAAGTTCTTAAAACTTGGGGATAATGTGACACTCTAGGTTTTCCCGAGCAAATACCTTGTATTAACATTATGTGTATATACGTTATTAAATGTTAGTGCGTGTTATCTCGATGATTTTATGTGATCCTTATGCTAAGTGTGATGAATGTGTGTATATTATATGTATGTGTGTTATATGAGTGGGCCGAGACCCCAAAGGACCCGACTCGAGACCACCCTTGGTCTCGAGTGAACCGTAAACACTTGGGCTGGTTGGGCCGTAACCTTAGCCCACCCGGAAACCCCTAACCCACTCGATATATATGACCAACCCTCACAACTTGCACCATTTTGCAACATCACTCTCACACTCTCTCATCTCACACACTCCTCCTCCCTCTCTCACTAAAACCCTAACAATCAAGCTCACCTCCTTCTCCCTCTCTTGAATTCGATCGGCAACAACAAGGAGCTTCGGTCAAGCTTACCATCACCACTCGGACGCCTCTTTTCCCCACTTTCTTCCTTGTAATCGGTGTCCTTCCACAACCGGTTAGTACCTTAGATCACCACTATGTGTTTATATGTATATCATTGCTAATTGCCTTGAAGTATTGAAGTGATGAATGAAAAATGTGAACCCTTGCATGATAACAAAGTAACAAGACATATGAATGATAAATGATGGTTAGGATAGGGTGTTCGATGTTTAGAATAAATATTTACATGATATGTTTACATGATATGCTAACCGATGATTGTATGTTATGTTGTTTAAAATGTTGTTTAAAATGATGATATTTCTTGCCATATTGATATGAAACTTGTTAAGACTTGTTACTTGAATATTAGCTATGAATTGGCTTGAATAATGATATACAAAACCACAAATATCGAGTGTATGTTGATGATGACTAAATCGGTGATAATGTGCTAGATATAGGGCCGATGTTGATGACTAAATGGTATTTTGTTTTGGGTGAACATGCTTGCAAATGATGAACTGGATGAATGTGGGTTGAATATCATATGAACATTTGAAATTGTTATGTTTGATCTATTTTGATTTCATTGTAGACAAGAAAACATGTTGGTATAATTTGATAGGTTAGTACACAATTACATGAAATTGCAATTCTATTGGATAGTACAATCGGACAGGTTCTAGAAGGATTCTTGTGCACGTATCCGAGGTTGCGAGTCGCAACCGGGCAAGTCGAAACATCCGGTTACGACCCGCAACCAAAACGTGACAAGTCGAGACTACGGCGGTTGCGACTCGCAACCAAGACATGACAAGTCGAAACATCTGGTTGCGACTCGCAACCAAAGCATGACAAGCCGCAACCTCCGGTTGCGACTCGCAACTGTGTGTTCTCGAGTCGAGACCACCTGGTCTCGACTGGGCTGTTAGTTATTGGGCCCAAGTGTGTTAACTGTACATGCTGGTTACTGTTTAGGTGGGCTACGTGTTAACTGTTAACTGTGGCTGTTAAAGAACTTAGACGGGCCCAATGACTTATTGAGTAATTATATGTTGTGCATGCTATGTGTTAGTTATATGTAGATTATACGTGTTTACTTGTACCCCAACTTGACCTATATTGGTAACCATGCTAGGACGTGGTGACCAACGTGATCGACCGGGTAATTAATCTACCGAGCAACCCAAGGTGAGTTCACAACCTAAAGCATGTATTCCCGGTGGTTTGGGAAACGGAACTAAAAACAACACTATCCCCTTATGGGGGGATACAACTTACTTTTCTTCCCTTGTTATTGGGAACCTTTTAGTTAATTACTGTTTATACGGATTGCAACAAACGGCACTAAACGAAACTCTATCACTTAAAGTCCCTACTACATAATACCGATTAGTCGCCGGGGCCAGGCGAACGGGTTATTAGTTGATAGCGCTATTTAGGTCTTACCAACCTCACACCGTGCCAAGGTATGGGATCGGTCGTGAACTAATGTACTCAGGCATCCGTCAATGATGATAGAACATTGACATCGGGGCACTCTGCGGAAACGCAACGGTCACCTAGTGTTCGGTATTGGAAAAACAGTTTAGTCGCTAACTTTTGGGGTAGCTCCCCATGGCATGTATAAACGGATAAATTAACTGGTGAAACAAGTTTTTGGTAATTAAAACTGGACAACTAGTGAACTCACTCAGCATTATTGTTGACCCCTTACTGCATGCTTTGCAGGTAACCAGTGACTGAGGAGCTGCTGCTTGGGAAGTGTAGTGGTCGTCTAAACCCGCGTGTTGGGTTCTAAATAACTTGAACTATGAACTTCGTTTAAACTATTTTGCCTATGCTTCCGCTATTTACTTAAACTGTTATTTGAACCTAACTTTCGAACTTTAAACTATGATGCTTACGAACTATTTGGTTATTAATCCAATCATTCAGTATAATTGGTGGCTGGATCCTGGTCGGTCACGCCCTCAAGCGGACGGTACTCCGCAGGTGGAATTTGGGGGTGTGACAATTAACCAATCCATTCCTAACACAACATCAAATCCTGCCAGATTCATTGGATAAAGGTTTGCAATAAATTTTTGATTCAGAAATTCTATTCTTGCTCCCTACAAGATTTCAGAAATCTTAATGGTTTCCCCATTTGCTGTCTCTACTAGACATTTTTGTGGAAGTTTAGTTAATGGTCGATTGAGAAGTTTGCAAAATGAAGTATTAATAAAACTTTGGTTCGCACCAGAATCAAATAATACTTTAGCAAAAATATCATTAACTAAAAACGTACCGGCTATCACGTCTGGAATCATCTTAGCTTCATCTGCAGTTAGAACAAATGCTCTAGCATTTTTAGTATTCCTGGTGTTCGGGACTGGAGCTAGTTTTGGACAATTCGGCTTGATATGACCTTTTTCTCCACAGTTGAAGCACATTCCATTATTAGGTTTCTTCCTGCAATCTTCTTCCTTGTGTCCTGGTATCTTGTAGAAATTGCAGTAAGTGGAGCATTTTCCTGAATGCTTCTTCTTACAAGCTTTGCAGTACGGTGTAGAGGTAGAACCTACATTTCTCCCACGGTTGGAATTTCCATAACGGAATTCTTGGGTAAGCCTTTGAGCTAGGTTCCTTCTCTGGTCTTCTTCTCGTGTACGTACTAACTCATATGTCAAGGTGTTTGCTAGTTCTACAACTTCTTCTATAGTTTGAGGTCTAGCTGCCTTGACTACATGCCTAATCTCACCGATTAGTCCCCAAATGTAACGGGAGATTAATACTGGTTCTGGTGATGCAAGGGTTGGCACTATTCTAGCATATTCAAAGAATAACGTGGTATAACCCTTACTATCCACTCCAGTCATTCTAAGGTTTAAAAACTTATTTGTTATTTGTTCTTTTTCATTGGGAGGGCAAAATTTCCTTTCTACCATATTTTTAAATTCCTCCCATTCCATATTGTAAACCCTGTATGTCGCAACCCCCTTCCCCTAGCAACCCGGGAACGGGCGGCCGCGGCCAGTTTCGGTGGTATCTAGGTTTTTTATCATTTTGACAGCGGAAATTACATCAGGACCGTAGTTAGGAAATATTTTATCAGAGTAAAATACCACGCTTTTAATATATTAAACACATGGGAAAATCCCAAGTTTCAAGTACACACATTTTTTATAGGGTTAAACCCTATATTATTTTAAATAAAACATCTCTTTATTTTAGGTAACTTTATAGCCACTTTTCCAAGCCTTCAGTGCTGTCCAGCTGGCTTCTATTTGGCTTTCATATTTTGTTACCTGAAACGCGTTTAAAAACATTTTGTCAGTGGGAAATACTGGTGAGTGAATCCCAGTTTAATCAAGTTAAGTAAAAACCATTGTACAGTATTGAGGGTGGTCGCGCAATTACATTTGTTTCTATCTACTTTAATTACCACCCACGGTATTGTCAACCCGACTTGTGGTCATGTTACTCCTCGTAAGGTAGTAACAAATTTTGTATACAAAACCCCAACATACCAACGATAATTGTAGAATACAAATACTCAATCACTGTTTAATATATTATTAATTAGGTGAGGTTTTGTAAAAACAATTTGCAAAAAAGAGATTACTCACATTGCTGTCTCAGGTTTTCCTTAAGGATTTCCTGGTGATTATCTATTAAATACACAAATGCACACGCGTTAGTATAATAACCCAAAATTTACATTAGTAATACCCTCCCCGAGACGGCATTCCAACGACTACGTCGGGCAGAACCTCGACAGCCGTTACGGAACCCTGGATCAATCGGGCAGCGTATCTAATACGTAACCGGGGTTATGATACTTACAACGGGGTAGAACTTCGTTATTTAGGGGGGTATTATACCCGAGAATTACTTTAATTATTCAGAATTTCGAGAGAGAAAAAGATTGTGAGCGAATTCGAAAGTGAAACTGATCGACCCTATTTATAGTTGTGATCTCGGACTTCGCCGCGGCCCGCGTAAGAGAATGAGGGGACCTTCGCGGCCCGCGACATAGGCTGGGTAGGCCCTAGCCTTGTCGGGTTACCGCTCTAGCTTCAACGTGTGGCTGCCACGTGGCAGCACCGGGTGCCGCCGGTTGTCTAGGCTCTCGCGGCCTGCGTATGACCAAGGCTGGGTCTTCGCGGCCCGCCACAGACCAATAAAATTTGTTTTTCATTAATTTTAATAAAATAAAGGTATTCGGGGCCCATTTGCGTATACGGGGTGTATTTTAGGACTTATTGGGATATTTTAAATATTTTTAGGGGTGTCAGAATATTTTGGAGGGTTCTTATATCCTCCCCACCTTGTTTTAGAGCTCGTCCTCGAGATCTACTGGAACAGGTGTGGATATTTCCTTTTCATTTCTGATTCAAGCTCCCATGTGTATTCTGGTTCTCTTTTAGAGTCCCATTTCACTTTGACCAGAACTAATCTCTTGTGCTTGAGGTTCTTAACTTTGCTATCTTCAATCTGTAGAGGCTTCTCTACAAATTTAAGTTGTTCATTTACCTATATATCCTTAAGAGGCACTACGAGTGATTCATCAGCTAAGCATTTCTTGAGATTAGATATATGAAACACATCATGTATTCCTGCCATTTCCTTTGGCAGTTGTAGCTGATAGGCTACAGGTCCTATTCTTCTAATAATCTCAAAAGGCATACCTGGGGCTTAGCTTTCCCCTTTTGATGAATCTTACCACTCCTTTCCAAGGAGGGACTTTCAATAACACTTTGTCTCCTACCTGAAATTCCAATGGCTTTCGTCTGTTTTCAGCATAACTCTTTTGTCGATCACGTGCCGCTTTTAATCGTTCCTTGACTTGAATGATTTTGTCAGTTGTTTCTTGCACTATCTCTGGTCCAGATAATTGCTTTTCTCCAATTTCTGCCCAACAGACTGGAGTTCGGAACTTTCGTCCGTAAAGTGCTTCGAATAGTGCAGCATTGATACTTATGTGATAACTGTTATTATAAGAAAATTCTATCAATGGTAAGTGATCGTCCCAATTACCTCCGAAATCAATTACACAAGCTCTAAGCATGTCCTCCATTGTCTGAATTGTTCTTTCGCTTTGTCCGTCCGTTTGAGGATGATAAGCTGTGCTTAGATTTAGCTTGGTTCCCATTGCTTTTTGGAAACTTGTCCAAAAATGAGAGGTAAAACGACTATCTCTGTCAGAAACAATTGATAGAGGAATTCCATGTAATGAAACCATTTCATTTACATACAACTTAGCTAAATGTTCTATACTGAAGGTTTCCTTCATTGGTAGAAAATGGGCTGACTTAGTTAGCCTGTCTACAATCACCCAGATTTTATCATTACCTTTTCTTGTTTTGGGTAATTTGGTAACAAAATCCATTGTTATTAATTCCTATTTTCAAACTGGCATTTCCAACTGTTGCAACAAACCTGAGGGTTTCTGGTGTTCAGCTTTAACTTGTGAACAGTTTAAACACTTTGCAACATATGCTGCTATATCCTTTTTCATTCCTATCCACCAGAAATTCTTTCTTAAATCCTGATACATCTTATCACTTCCAGGATGCATTGTATACTTAGACTTATGGGCTTCTTCTAATATATGGTGGCGTAGGTTTCCTAATTTAGGTATCCACATTCTTTTCTTATGGAATCTCCAAATTCCATCTGTTCCTTGTTCTAAATCCTTAATCATTCCTTTCAATTTTTCAGTATCATCCTTGATTACTGATTCTTGTGCTTTACTAATATGTTCATTTAAATCTATCTGCAGGTTTAACTTAAGAGAATGTACTCTTTTTGGTTTTTCATGATACTTTCGACTTAAAGCATCAGCTACTACGTTTGTTTTTCCTCCATGGTACTGGATATTACAATCATAATCACTAAGTATCTCCATCCAGCATCTTTGTCTCATATTCAACTCCTTTTGCCCGAAAACATACCTTAAACTCTTATGGTCGGTGAAAATAATAAACTTACTACCGTAAAGGTAATGTCTCCAAATCTTAAGGGCAAAAATTATAGCTCCTAAATCTAGATCATGGGTTGAATAATTCTCTTCATGATTCTTAAGTTGTCTAGATGCATAGGCTATAACCTTTTGACGTTGCATTAACACACATCCATAGCCTAACTTAGAAGCGTCACAATAGACTACAAAGTTTTCAGTTCCTTCTGGTAACGCTAGTATGGGTGCATTGGTTAGTCTTTGCTTAAGAATTCTAAAAGCTTCTTCCTGTTTTGGTCCCCATTCAAACTTAACAGATTTACAGGTTAGCTTAATTAAAGGAATGTCTATTCTAGAAAAATCTTGAATAAATCTTCTATAATAACCGGCCAATCCTAAGAAACTTCTAACCTCGGTTGGTGACTCAGGGATTTTCCATCTGGTAATCGCCTCGATCTTGGTCGGATCTACATGAATTCCTTCATGATTAACTAAATGTCCAAGAAACTGTACCTGTTCTAACCAAAATTTGCACTTTGAAAATTTTGCATAAAGCTTTTCTTTCCTCAATAAACTTAGAAGTGCGTGCAAATGCTTTGCATGCTCCTCTTTACTCTTAGAATAAATAAGAGTATGATCTATAAAGACAATTATGAATTTATCCAAATATGGTTTACATATTCGGTTCATCATGTCCATAAATGCAGCTGGGGCATTGGTTAGACCAAATGGCATGACAGTAAATTCATAATGGCCGTACCTTGTTCTAAACGCGGTCTTAGAAATGTCCTCTTCCTGTACCTTTAGTTGATGATATCCTGACCGTAAATCAATTTTATAGAAAAATCGAGCTCCTTGCAACTGATCGAACAGATAATCGATTCTTGGTAATGGATACCGATTCTTAATCGTGACTTTGTTCAATTCACGGTAGTCAATGCACAAACGCATTGATCCGTCATTCTTTTTGATGAATAAGATCAGTGTTCCCCATGGCGATGAGCGTGGTTGTGATGTGTGTAAAATGCAACATATAAATTACATCAAATGAGGCATAAAACTAACCCTTTTTAGTACTAATGTTGGAAAAAGTGTGCCCTTGTCTTCCTTTTGTATTTTCAGGGTTAAAAGAGCTTAAATGAACAAAAGAAGCAAAAATGCAGCCAAATCTAACAATAATACAAGAAAAGGAATAAACGTGGCATGCCCGACCCCTCGACAGCATCTTCCCAAGCAAAACAAGAGATCAGAAGGCTGAACACGCCCCGTGCTCATTGAACACGGGGGCGTGCCCAAGTGTCTACAGAAAAGACAAAGTTGTAGAAGCTTCTATTTCCCAACACGGGGGCGTGCCCAGCGGACACGGGGCCGTGGTCAACGTTAAGATTTGCAGAATCCAAGCAAATCTTGATAGTACAGATACGCTTCTACACACGGGGCCGTGCCCAGCAGACACGGGGGCGTGGTCAACTAATGCAGACAAACTGCATTTAATGAAGAAAGAGAAGATGGATGGACACGGGGTCGTGCCCAATGGACACGGGGCCGTGTCCGGGCTTCTGTGCAGGCTATAAATAGAGGTGCTTGGTTCACTTCAAAGGCATCCCTTGGCAAACCACCTCTCTCACACTTCACCCACCCACCACCACCATCACAACCCACATCCACCACCATCATCCATCATAGAGTGTGTGTAGTAATCTCGGGATCCAAGATTGATAGTAAGAGTTCTTGACAATCAAAGGCAATGTTTGCCTAAGTCTCTTACATCACTTGGTGAAGACAAGCATTTAGTGTAATACTTTTTTTTAATCTTTTTGCACTTTTTATTTGGTTATGTATTAATGACTTTAATAACTAGTTTCTTATGTTGAAGGTGAAACTTCCTTATCATTTGTCCGTGGTGTCTTGGCGTTATTTTACTGTCTATATAAAATAAAAGATTTACACCATTCATATCTCCACGGTCTATATGGAGATATATTGGCTACCTGGTCGGGGTTTAAGGGAATGGTTTGGTAAGTGTCTTGCCTTGTTCAGTGTATAGATCCTGCAAGGATCTGGGTCAAGCTTAGTAGGACCTCCTTCAATACCCACTGGTACTGGATGGCGGGGGTTCAAATTTCTTGATCTCCTCATATGTAAACTACTATTAAAACATTAACCCGGCTACTTAGGATTGTATCCCTGCTGACTCAAACTACTTAGCCGAGGGTAACCTCACCTTCAAAAGAGGGGCCTACCACATTACGCATTAATAACTTAATTAATTATCTTTCAATAATCCAACCCTTTAGGATTGTATCCTTGCTGACTCAAACTACTGGGTTGAGGGTAACGTCACCTTCAAAAGAGGGGCCTACTACTATAACTAAGATAATCTCTTAAAAAGTGGAAAAGTGTGGAAATAATCAAAGGTTACACTAAAGGCGAGTCGGATCCAAGTGATTCATCTTGTCTATCTGTTCTTATTTTATTTTTTATTTTCAGCATTTTTAGTTTTTATTTTCATGTTTAAAGATTTTTTCTAAAATTTTGAGTTGATTAGACGTTGAGGATAAACCGGTACTAAAAGCACTTGTGTCCTTGGACGACCTCGGTATCTTACCAATGCTATACTACGCTCACGATGGGTGCACTTGCCCATATGTGTGTTTAGTGTTAGTAAAATATTGTGTTTTATAAATTTAAAACTTGACTAAAGTGTTAAAAAGGGCTTAAAATATACATAAAAATTATATAACACACTGCACACATCAAGTTTTTGGCGCCGTTGCCAGGGACACAAGGATTTTAAGAAAGTTAGGAATCAACGGCCTAATCGTTTTTCTTATTTTTCTGTTTTTTTAGGATTTTTCGTAAATTTTCAGCTTCTGCAGAGCTCAGCACGGGCCATGCCCGCTGAACACGCCCCGTGTCCAATCTTTGGTACTGGCAATCATGTTTTAAGTCAGACAGTAGCTGAACACGGGGCCGTGCCCAATCAACACACCCCGTGCCCAAGTATCAGATACTGAAAACAGAACCGTAAGATCCCGACGGTTGGTAATTTCTTACACAACCATGAGCGATACTGATATTTTTTACTTCCGGCCCTCTTATGGTACGTGGTGTCAAATATATGGCGGAACTCATGAAGATTTAAAATGCTATTTTTAACTACAAGCCCCACTATATAGACCCATTGTTTTCCTGTAGCCTTAAGAGGGGCGAAAGTAAAAATAATCCCTATCTCTCCCTCGAATGCTCTCCATCATCCCTTCTAGATGAAATGCTTCTTGACAAATTATTTCAAGTGGAAGATCTAATTCTTGATTGGATAAAAGAGCTTGAGATGGACCTAATTAATTCATCTCAAGACGATACCCAAGAATAATTGTTGAGATCGTATTCGGATAAAAACAACTTCGTTGTTCCCGAAACTACCTCTAACTCTCCTAAAGACTTGAAGGATAGTCGTCCCTGTGTCGATTGTGCCGTGAAGGACTCCCTATCGACTTCCGCCGATGCATACATAGACCTGAGCGAATTCGACATACACCTTCTTTAACGAGAGCCAGGGAAAGGGTTGGACTTGTCCACCTACATTTAGCATAGGAATCACCCTTACCGATAACCTCTTGCGTTCTCGTCTAAATCTATAGCAACTAAGGTATCTCAGGCACTTCGGTGTTGTTCCGTCCAGTAAGGAACCACCCGATCTGGATAAATTCCTTAAAAATAGACGAAACTTCATAAACAGCCTCTAGACACGGGGCCGTGTCCAGGTCAGCGCGCCCCCGTGTCCACCAAAAGATTTCTGTCTGACTTTCGGTCAGAATACGGACAAAATGTGTCAGGATCTTGTCTGCACATGGGGCCGTGTCCAGCCGACACGGGGCCGTGTGCAGCGTGCTGTCGTTTTCTATAAAGGCATCAAGATTCCTGCACATTTGGACCATTCTAAAGACAAAGATCTGGTGGGATCTTCACACATACCATCCTAGGTATATTCTAAAAGAATGTTCTCAACAATCATCTTGTCTTTTCTACTTTTGTCCATTGCCTTCTTCTTCAATTTTTCCTCAAAACACCTCCATTAGAGCTTGAAATCACCATGGTTTCAACCTTATTGTAATGTTTGTTAGATTTTTATTCAAGGAATCTTGTTAAAAATAAGTTTTACAACATTGTTTTAAGTTATTTCTGCTTAAAAATGCTTCAAAAGTCAGAAAAATAGTTTGAAACTCTAAGATTCCTTGTTCCAAAAATCTGCAGATAGGTGAACACGGGGCCGTGTTCATTGAGCACGGGGCCGTGTCCGAGGTACTATCCCAGTAAATTGAACTCTTTTTCGGTTTGTTTTCTTAGAATGGTGAGCAGAGCTAGCGGAACATCTTCATCGCACTCCAGGAACAACCGACAAGGGAGAAGGTCATCATCGGTAGAAGACTCTCTTGTAAACCACGTATACGCTTTAAGAGAGGCCATTGATGAGATGACAGGAGTAGAAGAAGCATTGGTCGACCGTATCAATCATTTAACGGTGGGGCTAGAAGGATGTCTTCGAGAGGTCAACCTTTTGCCCCAAAGGTTGAACATTCTCGCTTCTCCTCCTTTGGTACCAATCATCACCCAAAGGGCATGGAATGTGGTACCGGAAGTGTCACACCCCGATATTTCCACGTATTACCGGTGGGCCCGGTGGGGAGTATCGTGACGTAGTTGATATCATCATAGTCAAACAACACAATATATAAATGCACAGTGGAAGCAAAAGATAAATATATTACAATCCGAATAAAAAGTAATATCCAAGTATTACAACGGAAAGTAAAGGATCCACAGGCGGATCAAATAAAAGGAAAAAAAAAACTGTTCAACAGACTTTGGACGCCTAGAACTTGCAAGATTCCTTATTAACGCCCTGAGCTTCCAGCCAATTACGTTCAGTACCTGTCACTTAACCTTTTTGGAAAATACGTCAGTTTTCACTGGTAAATATACTCAACCGACTCATTTGAAAAGAGTTTAAGAAAATTGATTTAGATGCACCAGGCACAAAATATTTTGACACTTTGATTAAAATGCACAAGGCAAAATTAATCTTTTATAACTTGGGGCAATTATAGTTATAATCTTGTATACAGATTTACATGTTCGTTGTACGTTCAGGGCCCGATGTAGAAACCGAGTCAAAATTAACAGACACACCACAAGTATAAGCCCACAAGAGAGTGAGATACCGTTTCCCTTTAAGCAACTTTCAGTGTATGCCTACACCCCGTGCTTAAGGCGTGGCCATTTTATAATACAATGATGTGAAGGATATCCGGGACATGGTCATTAACCCCTAAAGCCTTTTATTTCAAACAATACAGATTAAAACGGGTTACCTCAATAATTTAATCAGAATACGATTAAACATTCAATACCCGACCAAGCGGTATTATTATAATACCGTATCCCAAGCCCGTATAGGGAAAATAACTTAAGAGTATTTACCTGAGCTAAATATAAATTCAATCCCAGCCGTATATCAATTCAGCAAGCACAAGTACTTCTACTGGGGCTCTTAATCTGGAACGAAGGTTTTTAATAACCTATTAGATTTCTAACGGGTCTTTAATTAAGCCTATGCTTAGACTGGTTAGTTTTAAAGAGGAAGATACGGTTCAAACGCATGATAAGGCGAAGACCGGTTTAGAATGTGGTTTCGACCCGGCAAGCTTGTATGCTTGTTTAATATGGGTAACTTAAACACATTCTGGATTTTGAGACCAAAAAGATATGGTTTGACCCGTTTCGGCTAATTTATGCAAACTAGTCACATAAGCCGATCCGAACGCGACAAGCGCGTAACGAGTAACCATAAGGGTTATATACAGGTTTCCTAAGTTAATATGCCTTAAATATGTTGTGATATTACTAGGATACCTTCCAATATGCCCAAAACGAGTTTAATCTCAATATAAGCCCCGAAGTGGTATTTTGGTCATTTACCTAAGGCATATATACTACCTGTCATACAACTAACTAAACGTCGTGACCATAAGGTATAACCTCGGAAGGTTATTCCCTATATACTATGGTCACCTAAAGTGTTTGGTCGGATCCTAATGATCGACCAAACGGGTCGGGTTCGAAAGTATAAGCGATTGTTTAGATCGCTTACCTTACGACCCTACATAAGCACTAAACTAAAAGTGACGAGCTAAGCATGTTAAAACATGCTTAACTAAGTTTAGAAAATAGGTTTGGTATCAAAACAACGGTTTTGATACCTAAGAGTAGTTTGGTTACAAAATACGCAAGAATGCGCATTTTGGCCGAAACTACGACTCGTCACTGAGCCTAGATAACGTGGTAATCAGTAGGTATAGTCACTAGGGACTATAACCATCGTGATTACGCTCACGTTATGAAGTTCAAACGAACTTCGCATTGACCATAAAAATTGGTCAATGCAGAAAGTCAAACAAAGTTTGACTTTAACGCTAAAACGAATAAAAGAACGAAGGAACACTTACAAAGGGTCCCCGCAAGCAATCCCGATCCAAATAGCTAGAGCACTTTAGATCTGATTTGTGGGTTTTGTAAGTGAATGGGTTGGGTATTTATAGTAAATGGACAACCGTTAGGATCGTTCTTCGAATACCGTGCTTTGATCTTGCCCCTACACTTGTTGCACACCTTGGTACCCAAGTTTGGCCCCCCAACATCAGGGATTAACATGTGGCATTGGCCTTTGGAGTGTTTAGAAGCTATCAACAATTGATTAAACAACTTTTGCTGGTCTGAAGGGGCCTCGCGTGACTCCAAGGGGGCTAGGTGTCACGCTAAGGTCCTTCTGATCAGCAAACATTTTCCAAAGCTTCCATTTCAGTCCCCGTTGTGTATTAAGGCCATTTCCGACATGTTTAAGGCTCGTTAAGCCAACGTTAAGGCCCTAAAATGTTTCCTAAACATTGTGGACATGAAACATGCTCAAAATATGCCGGATGTCGGTTCGTTTGGTCATACGATCGCGATGTTCGCTTAATTACGACGACATGCGCATAAGCGCGAAAAACGATCCAAATTGCGTGACAAATGGATTTTTCTTATGCCAAACACTATAATAAAATATTTTAGTGCTTACATAAATTTTTGGATGTCCGGGTGTATTCAGAACGTAAGTTATGCGCGAAAATGCAAACTTATGCACTTTTTGACGCTTTTAGTCCCTGATCCTTCTACACTTGATCTTAACATGATTTCTTGCACTTTGAGCCCTCTAACTTGACTTTTAAGGGCCTTAAGACATAACCAAACTTTGTTAAGTCCTTGGGTAACTTTATGGTTACCCGAAAAGTCATAAATTTCAACGTTGACGCATTTAACCCCTCGTATACGAATATTGTCATAACTTTCTCATATGATAGCGAAACTTGGTGAAATTTTTATCATGTATTCTAGTGAGCATAATTGATCGTTACAAAGCTTCGGGTTTGCTAAAAGGTCACTCAGATGTATACTTTAAACATGCTGACACATTTAACCCCTGTAGTTTGTAATCTCTCACTTTCTTTCACAATTAGCTTCGTATGATCCATGAATCATTCGTTTAAGGGTATAAACATCATCTAGGGATATTGTAGGGTATATTTATCCATTGTTGACATTTTGAACCCTTATATTCACATATTTTCCATGTTTGTCAACTTTAGTCCTTCTAGAGTATTCTTTCACACGTTCAAAGCTTATGACACGTGTCAATACATTATAGGACGTGAATTTTCGAGGTGTTACATCCTCACCCCCTTAAAAGAAATCTCGACCTTGAGATTTTTTAAAATGCTGGAAGTACTTTTTGTCGCATAATGGACTTAACTTCTATAACATATCTGGAGTCCTTCTAAGCTCCCAAAGTGACCCCTATATTAGGTGCATGTATCCTTTTGGAGCTTATTAACCTGTCGATCCTTAATCGATACAGGATGTTCATCACATCATAAATCTGCATATCATTATGTGATAGTGCTCCTTGACTTATTGGTGAAACACATCCTTCTGTCACTAGTGTGCAATGTACTGCGAGCTCCGCCAAGCTCCTTAAATAGGTTTTAGCTTATGAGCTACTTGATCTTGATACATTCGATTTCCTCCGAATGATTCTATATATTCAGAGCTTAACTAGCCTGATAATTTAACAATTTGGCACACCCTTCCTGGGTGATATCTTTTGTTGAGCCTTATTCCTTACCAAGAATTTAGGAGGGTTGCTACTTTCATTAATTCTTGATTTTTCTGCCGAATACTGGCAACTTATAGATGATTAGGTATTTGTGTGATCTTATTTGTTGTTTCCAATGCAACTTTCAGATCCTGATAATTGGACTTACCAGTCTATTGTCCTAACAATAGATGTGTAACATTCCACCAATACAAGGTCTCCAAAGGAGCAGCCTTGATGCTTATATATCAACTATTATAGAAAAGCTTATCATAAGGTGAGATGGTTATTCCAACCACTGCTTAATTAATTTTTAAGGAATAGCTAATCCTTTTCGTTAGTCGAACAAATCGACGATCCTGGGCAGCTGATGGTGAATTCTTAATTGTTGCCTAAATAGGGTTGCGGTAATCAATGCATAAGCAAAATGAACCGTCTTTCTTATTTAACAATATCAAACTCTCGGAATATTGAGTTAGGCTATATGAATCCTCTATTTTAAAACTTAGTTAATCAGGGTTTCGATTCTTCCAATGATGGTACTAGCCGTCTTGGAGATTTCATAATAATACAGCCTTAAATGGGATATGAACCTTAACTCTACCTGCCTCTCAGGGGTAAACAGGGTAATCTTAGGAAAAGATAATCAAGATACAAGGAGGTTACAGAGAATTTCCATATCTCAGGCTCCAATTCATCCATCCTTGCTGGTGTCAAATGAGTGACACATTTATGCTATGAGTCCACAGATTCCTTTACCAGGGAACATTTATTTGGAAAAATTCTATTTTCTAGATATCTTCTTTGAATGCCATTAGCTGACTTTAGTACCATATGATCATTGGGATGTCTTTGTGGTTCCATGCATTAAACCTCCATACTGATCAGGCATGGAAGCAATCTATGGAACATATTAAGATACACCAATCCTCATATGGCGCTTTTGTCATACCATTTGGTATTCGTAATCAATAGGGATCAAAGAGATATCAATTACATCTGAATGCATTTATCTGGAAATAGGGTACTTTAGAATTTTATGCTTGAAGATTTCTGACAGGAACGGAAGAAATAGTTTCTATGATTTGCTATCTGTAAGCTTTACCTTACACTTAGTATCTAGGGTTCTTATGATAGATTTTTAAAAGTCTAATATACTTACAATTTATGAAGGATTTATTGGTATCCATTTTAACACAGAATTCTTAGCATTTATACTTAAAGAACGTACCCAACGTTATTATTGATATAGACTACTCCTGACACTCTTTAGGAGAGTTTAAGCGCTATCAATCTTAGGCTTTCTATCCTTAGCCGTATTTCCTTTGACAGAGTTGGGGTACGTAGCATTTGGCTCCTTGAACTTTTTCACGGCCTTCTTCACATCTTTTCCAACAGCTGCGACTATCATAGTTTGAAGAACATCTTTGGAAATTCTAAGGTTTACAATTGTAGCATCATTAGTATGCGTCGCATCATCAATGGCACGATTGACTGTTGTCTTATCCGAGTTTGTCATACTCAATATTTGGTTCCTATTACCAATTGAATCATTTACTTACTTGCAATTCAACAATTGCTATTCATCACCCTGATGGCCTTAACATGTACTAACCATGGTTTCATTAAACTATCCAGGACAATATGTCACTAACATTCTTAATGAACGTTATTTTTAAAATATATCAATATCACTTAGCCTAGGTCACAAAAGACCATCAATGGCATTTAAGGGTTGGACCTAGTCCATCACCTTTTTGACAGGGGATCAAAACGTCACATCTGTCTTTATTATATTGATGAATTTGGATAGCTTGAAAGCTTGTCATAAGGATATCAGAAAAGAGTGATTCCTAATAGATATAAAATATCAATCCAAGATTCGTTGGAGCATTTTCTAAAGTATCATCGGTCAATTGCCACCTCGCATTAAATGACCGGAGTCCAAATCAGGCGGAGACAATAGTTCTCAGCATTTATCGCTTATTATAGAATCATATGTGCCAGTATCAAATAAATTTCTGTATAAACTGTTTGATATGGAAAAGTACCTGCTATATAGTTATCATTCTGCACCATCTCCTGGGCGTTCATCTGGAAGACTCATGCGTTTATTTTCTTAGCCTATTCGGGCTTCTTCTGATTCCTAGGGCAGTTGGTTCTGATATGCCCCTTCTCGTTGCAACCATAACAGGTTGCGTCCTTCAACTTCTTGCAATCCAAGGTTTTATGTTCCTTAGACTTGCAAATCCCACAAGGTAGAGGTTGAGATTCAAATCTGCATTTCCCGAGATGGTATTTCCTATAGGTTTTGCACCTGGTCTTCTCATCCGACTGTTGGCTGTCTTTATCAAATCCGGAGCTCTTCTTATCCTCAGAGTTCCTCTTCTTCTTTCTATCGGAGCGATGGGAATTCTCATCCTCCCTTTTACGCTTTTCATCTTCAGAGGCTTTGGCAGCTTTTTTTCTGACCACATCGAGTGTGAGAGATAGCGACAGATCTGCCGCTGACCTGAACGTAGTAGGTCTCGATGCTTTCACACTGGCCTTTATTTCTGGGGCTAAACCCCCAATAAAGCGAGCTATTCGCTTTGGTTCCGGTGTGATCAAGTAGGGAACCAATCGAGACATGGTATTGAAATTCGTAAGGTATGCTTGACAATCTAAGTTCTCCATGACTAATGTCAAGAATTCAGTCTCAATTTTCTCAACTTCATGTTGAGGACAGTAATTTTCTTTGATAAGAGCGACGAACTGATCCCAAGTCATGTTGTACAAAGAGATCTTCCCCGTAGCTTGGACCAGTGACCTCCACCAAGCTAGAGCTTCTCCTTTAAAAGATTGTGAAACAAATTTCACAATATCTTGTTCCGTACAACCGCTGATGTCAACAACAGTGTCCATCTCCTCGAGCCATGTCATGCAATCGATGGCTCCTTCTTCTCCTGTAAAGTCTCTGGGCTTGCAGGAGACAAAATATTTATACGAACAGGTTTTAACATGTGGCTCTTGATTAAGCACAACCTGTCCAGACGGAACGCTCCTCTGATTGGACGAGTTATGAACATCGTCTTCCCTTGACTCATGTGATTTAGAAGGGGGCTTACTACGAGCCACAGATAGAGTCTTAGAGTGTGTACCACTAGATTCATCATACTGTCTGTCGAGAGCTCGTGTAACGGCATCATCTATTAATGCCTGCAGTTCCGCACCAGTTATATTAACTCTGGTAGCATCATTATTCTCTCTCTGGTGGCTGTTGACCTCATCCGATCCAGCCATGTAGTTTGATGGCTACATAAATATCGACAATGATTCATTCAGAGGTTATTATGGAATCATCATTTTTGACGATTCATCAACCATGGTAATATAAACCATATTGGTTAATTTGTTAGTTATATTTAATCAGCATTTTCATAATAATTTATCCTAGTTATAAAACATTAAGGATATTAAGGTGGCGCAAAGGCCTGGTCACAAGGACAGTTTTTAAATTTACAAGCCATGATTTCAGAGAATCGAGGCATTAAGGTTTGAACATATTTCATTACCTTTTCTGGACAGAGAGTCAAAGACTATTACTGTCTTTAGTCCCTTAGGACAATAATTATGGCCCGTAGGCATTTCATCACTTATGGATGTTTATAATATGATCATCTTCATTTGATGATATTAGTCAGGATCGCATTGATCATACAAACTATTATGCTTGGACGTAGTCCAACATCTTTAGACGGGGTCAGAGACCACCACGGTCGTTGTCTTATCTGACAACAAGTTTGGCCCGTAGGCACTTCATCACTAATGGATGATTATTTCAAATAAGGGAATTTAGATTAACCCCCTTTTTTTTAAAGATGGCCTGTGTGACTTTAACGATTCACAGTTTACCAAAAATGTTAACATACTTACAGATGTTAACAGGGTTTGGAATCTTTTAGATAAGCTTTACCGTCTTGGCCATGTCTACAATGACATTTAGGCTAGGTTTCACCTTTAAGATTCTTTAAATATTTAACGTAGAACAATCCTAAATTGAGATGTTAACAAGGATCTGAATCTAATTGTGGAACTACCATCTTGGCCCTGTCTTAAAGTGACACATGGCTAGGTCTTGTCCTTTTTAGATATTGCCATTTTATTATAATGGTAGATCTTATAATATAGGAATGATATTTTAAATATAATCGTTCCATTAAATTTAAACAAGTATATGGTTGCCCTAAACGGGACTTCTAGTAGAAAATGACTTGCCCATGCAAGGGCTAATCAGAAAATAACAAAGGAACCAAATAAGGACAAATAAAACGAATTAGAATTTGTCCTATGTTCTTGTCTAGACTCAAGAATGTGCAACTGTGTAACTGAGATTAAACACAAAAGGCTAGCGTTTAATTCACTCAGTGTTGGCTCTGATACCAACCTGTCACACCCCGATATTTCCACGTATTACCGGTGGGCCCGGTGGGGAGTATCGTGACGTAGTTGATATCATCATAGTCAAACAACACAATATATAAATGCACAGCGGAAGCAAAAGATAAATATATTACAATCCGAATAAAAAGTAATATCCAAGTATTACAACGGAAAGTAAAGGATCCACAGGCGGATCAAATAAAAGAAAAAAAAACTGTTCAACAGACTTTGGACGCCTAGAACTTGCAAGATTCCTTATTAACGCCCTGAGCTTCCAGCCAATTACGTTCAGTACCTGTCACTTAACCTTTTTGGAAAATACGTCAGTTTTCACTGGTAAATACACTCAACCGACTCATTTGAAAAGAGTTTAAGAAAATTGATTTAGATGCACCAGGCACAAAATATTTTGACACTTTGATTAAAATGCACAAGGCAAAATTAATCTTTTATAACTTGGGACAATTATATTTATAATCTTGTATACAGATTTACATGTTCGTTGTACGTTCAGGGCCCGATGTTGAAACCGAGTCAAAATTAACAGACACGCCACAAGTATAAGCCCACAAGAGAGTGAGATACCGTTTCCCTTTAAGCAACTTTCAGTGTATGCCTACACCCCGTGCTTAAGGCGTGGCCATTTTATAATACAATGATGTGAAGGATATCCGGGACATGGTCATTAACCCCTAAAGCCTTTTATTTCAAACAATACAGATTAAAACGGGTTACCTCAATAATTTAATCAGAATACGATTAAACATTCAATACCCGACCAAGCGGTATTATTATAATACCGTATCCCATGCCCGTATAGGGAAAATAAGTTAAGAGTATTTACCTGAGCTAAATATAAATTCAATCCCAGCCGTATATCAATTCAGCAAGCACAAGTACTTCTACTGGGGCTCTTAATCTGGAACGAAGGTTTTTAATAACCTATTAGATTTCTAACGGGTCTTTAATTAAGCCTATGCTTAGACCGGTTAGTTTCAAAGAGGAAGTTACGGTTCAAACGCATGATAAGGCGAAGACCGGTTTAGAATGTGGTTTCGACCCGGAAAGCTTGTATGCTTGTTTAATATGGGTAACTTAAACACATTCTGGATTTTGAGACCAAAAAGATATGGTTTGACCCGTTTCGGCTAATTTATGCAAACTAGTCACATAAGCCGATCCGAACGCGACAAGCGCGTAACGAGTAACCATAAGGGTCATATACAGGTTTCCTAAGTTAATATGACTTAAATATGTTGTGATATCAGTAGGATACCTTCCAATATGCCCAAAACGAGTTTAATCTCAATATAAGCCCCGAAGGGGTATTTTGGTCATTTACCTAAGGCATATATACTACCTGTCATACAACTAACTAAACGTCGTGACCATAAGGTATAACCTCGGAAGGTTATTCCCTATATACTATGGTCACCTAAAGTGTTTGGTCGGATCCTAATGATCGACCAAACGGGCCGGGTTCGAAAGTATAAGCGATTGTTTAGATCGCTTACCTTACGACCCTACATAAGCACTAAACTAAAAGTGACGAGCTAAGCATGTTAAAACATGCTTAACTAAGTTTAGAAAATAGGTTTGGTATCAAAACAACGGTTTTGATACCTAAGAGTAGTTTGGTTACAAAATACGCAAGAATACGCATTTTGGCCGAAACTACGACTCGTCACTGAGCCTAGATAACGTGGTAATCAGTAGGTATAGTCACTAGGGACTATAACCATTGTGATTACGCTCACGTTATGAAGTTCAAACGAACTTCGCATTGACCATAAAAATTGGTCAATGCAGAAAGTCAAACAAAGTTTGACTTTAACGCTAAAACGAATAAAAGAACGAAGGAACACTTACAAAGGGTCCTCGCAAGCAATCCCGATCCAAATAGCTCAGGTATGAAGCAAAGGCTTCAACTTAGAGCACTTTAGATCTGATTTGTGGGATTTGTAAGTGAATGGGTTGGGTATTTATAGTAAATGGACAACCGTTAGGATCGTTCTTCGAATACCGTGCTTTGATCTTGCCCCTACACTTGTTGCACACCTTGGTACCCAAGTTTGGCCCCCCAACATCAGGGATTAACATGTGGCATTGGCCTTTGGAGTGTTTAGAAGCTATCAACAATTGATTAAACAACTTTTGCTGGTCTGAAGGGGCCTCGCGTGACGCCAAGGGGGCTAGGTGTCACGCTAAGGTCCTTCTGATCAGCAAACATTTTCCAAAGCTTCTATTTCAGTCCCCGTTGTGTATTAAGGCCATTTCTGACATGTTTAAGGCTTGTTAAGCCAACGTTAAGGCCCTAAAATGTTTCCTAAACATTGTGGACATGAAACATGCTCAAAATATGCTGGATGTCGGTTCGTTTGGTCGTACGATCGCGATGTTCGCTTAATTACGACGACATGCGCATAAGCGCGAAAAACGATCCAAATTGAGTGACGAATGGATTTTTCTTATGCCAAACACTAAAATAAAATATTTTAGTGCTTACATAAATTTTTGGATGTCCGGGTGTATTCAGAACGTAAGTTATGCGCGAAAATGCAAACTTATGTACTTTTTGACGCTTTTAGTCCCTGATCCTTCTACACTTGATCTTAACATGATTTCTTGCACTTTGAGCCCTCTAACTTGACTTCTAAGGGCCTTAAGACATAACCAAACTTTGTTAAGTCCTTAGGTAACTTTATGGTTACCCGAAAAGTCATAAATTTCAACGTTGACGCTTTTAACCCCTCGTATACGAATATTGTCATAACTTTCTCATATGATAGCGAAACTTGGTGAAATTTTTATCATGTATTCTAGTGAGCATAATTGATCGTTACAAAGCTTCGGGTTTTCTAAAAGGTCACTCAGAGGTATACTTTAAACATGCTGACACATTTAACCCCTGTAGTTTGTAATCTCTCACTTTCTTTCACAATTAGCTTCGTATGATCCATGAATCATTCGTTTAAGGGTATAAACATCATGTAGGGATATTGTAGGGTATATTTATCCATTGTTGACATTTTGAACCCTTATATTCACATATTTTCCATGTTTGTCAACTTTAGTCCTTCTAGAGTATTCTTTCACACGTTCAAAGCTTATGACACGTGTCAATACATTATAGGACGTGAATTTTCGAGGTGTTACAGGAAGTCATCATACCGGCCGAGTGGTACACCATACACCCAGAGCCCCCTCGATACATATTACAAGGGGTTCCGGTTGGTGTCACTCCTCCTCCACAAGATGTTGAGGAAAATAAGCCCGCCTTCTTCCTCCCAAGAGAGATAGAAGAATGGCTTAACAACGTCTAGGGGACACCCCTCGGTTCGGAGTTCTACAAAGCCTTTAAATACCGGAAAGCTATTTCCGGAATTTTGATTCCTATTGTAAGGGTAGAACTCCTTAGGATGATTTTATGTATCACTTGACCTATCTAGAACTTTTAGTTTTTTTTTTATTTTTCTGCTTTGTTTTTAATTTTCTAGGACCCTATGTAATGTGTTATTTTTAATGAAATGATGGTTTTAATTAAATTGGTGTTTGGATGATAGGTAAAACACACTCGGGATGGTGAAGGATACTAAGGGAAACTTGAACCAACACCCCATGCACAAAAACAGAGCCTCCCGACATTTTTTCTTCATTACAGCAAGTTCAGCACGGGCCGTGCCCAGCCAACACGGCCCCGTGCTGAAAGATCTGCAGGAAACGCCCAGTTCAGGAAACTGGACACGGGGCGTGTTCAGCGAACACGCCCCAGTGCCCAGCAACACGCCCCCGTGCCCAGCCTTTTGTTACTTTCTGATAATTTCTGTTACTGGCAACCTGAACACGGGGCCGTGTCCGGACACCACGGGCCCGTGTCCAGCTATCCAGTAACATAAAATTTTGTTTTTAACACACCTTTTACACATTCAATCAACCTAAAAACTTATTTTTGGGACACATTGAGGACAATGTGTAATTTAAGTGTGGGGGGATGCTAAAACCTTGAATTTTGCAAGTCCTGATTACAAGCCTTACACAAAACTCTATTGGAATCGCTAAACACCCCAAATTTTTTTCAAAAACTTTTCATTTTTTTTACTTGTCTTGGTTTAATTTGGGAATAACAAGTTCTAAAAAGGTTATATTTTTACAAATTTATAACCAATAGCGTCGTGATAAAAAGAACCAACATAAGAAAATTATGAAACGGCATGACAAATCTAGTTAAAATTTGATTATATATACTTGATCACATAAAAACCTATTCCCACAAAAAGTGAGTTTTGAGCCTTTATTGAGCATACAAATACACATCTTTAAACTAAATGCTCATTTTTCGTTTCTTGTGTGAATAGCCGCTTGGTTTCTTACGACTCTAGAACTTGCCATGACGATACATTCCCGGTCCTTACCAACTTAAACCCAAGTAAGTAAATGATGGAGGCATTAGGACTAACCCTTTTTCTTTCAACACCATTATTTTTCTTTTTTTACCACCTACCCAAAAATCCTCCTAGTTAACCCCTTTGTGCCTAAACCTTTTTCATTTCTAAACCCACAAAATAAACACCCTTTACCCACCAAAACCCTTTTTTCATTTTAAACCCTTTATTTTAGTAAAAAGCTCGGTTTTCATGTGACATTCCTTATCGAAAAAAAAATGTTGAAGTCAAAAAAATAATCAAACAAGTTCATCAAAAAGAACTTTGTTTGAAGAATTGCTTCATTAGAATAAAAAGTCATAAAAATAAAAAGTCTTACGAAAACTGACGCTTTTTACGCCTTTCGCCATTTTCTACTAACCACTAACCCAAAACCACCTACCTTTCACCCAAGCCTAACCCTTCCCCAAAGTCCTCTTAATATTTACAAAGGTGTATAGTTAAATAGAAGGATGATTGATTGCTTAGCAAGCATATGGTAGAAGTAAGTTCCATGCCGGTCCCGAGTGTTTCACAAAAATACATCTTCGGCCGAGTGTTGAGTGATCTCCCGTGAGGTATGTGAACTTGTATATAAATGGAATTTTAAAGAGGCATGTTATGCCCAAATAAGTAATTTCTCTTATGTAATGTTCTAAATAAATCATAACGAATAGGATTGTAAATAAAATAAAAATAAAACCTAATAAAAATCTTGGATTCCCGACACTCAAGACAAGCCCAAAACTGCTCTTCTACCCATTCCATTTGGGTGTGTAAGCCACATTATAAGGAGTTTTGCTTGAGGACAAGCAAAGATTCAAGTGTGGGGGTATTTGATGTGTGTAAAATGCAACATATAAATTACATCAAATGAGGCATAAAACTAACCCTTTTTTAGTAATAATGCTGGAAAAAGTGTGCTTTTGTCTTCCTTTTGTATTTTCAGGGTTAAAAGAGCTTAAATGAACAAAAGAAGCAAAAATGCAGCCAAATCTAACAATAATACAAGAAAAGGAATAAACGTGGCATGCCCGACCCCTCGACAGCATCTTCCCAAGCAAAAACAAGAGATCAGAAGGCTGAACATGCCCCGTGCTCATTGAACACGTGGGCGTGCCCAAGTGTTTGCAGAAAAGAAAAAGTTGTAGAAGCTTCTATTTCCCAACACGGGGGCGTGCCCAGCGGACACGGGGCCATGGTTAACGCTAAGATTCGCAGAATCCAAGCAAATCTTGATAGTATAGATACGCTTCTGCACACGGGGCCATGCCTAGCAGACACGGGGGTGTGGTCAACTAATGCAGACAAACTGCATTTAATGAAGAAAGAGAAGATGGATGGACACGGGGCCGTGCCCAATAGACACGGGGCCGTGTCCGGGCTTCTGTGCAGGCTATAAATAGAGGTGCTTGGTTCACTTCAAAGGCATCCCTTGGCAAACCACCTCTCTCACACTTCACCCACCCACCCACCACCACCATCACAACCCACATCCACCACCATCATCCCTCATCCATTATAGAGTGTGTGTAGTAGTCTCGGGATCCAAGATTGATAGTAAGAGTTCTTGACAATCAAAGGCCATGTTTGCCTAAGTCTCTTACATCACTTGGTGAAGACAAGCATTTAGTGTAATACTTTTTTTTAATCTTTTCGCACTTTTTATTTGGTTATGTATTAATGACTTTAATAACTAGTTTCTTATGTTGAAGGTGAAACTTCCTTTATCATTTTTCCGTGGTGTCTTGGCGTTATTTTACTGTCTATATAAAATAAAAGATTTACACCATTCATATCTCCACGGTCTATATGGAGATATGTTGGCTACCTGGTCGGGGGTTAAGGGAATGGTTTGGTAAGTGTCTTGCCTTGTTCAGTGTATAGATCCTGCAAGGACCTGGGTCAAGCTTAGTAGGACCTCCTTCAATACCCACTGGTATTGGATGGCGGGGGTTCGAATTTCTTGATCCCCTCATATGTAAACTACTATTAAAACATTAACCCAGCTACTTAGGATTGTATCCCTGCTGACTCAAACTACTTAGCCGAGGGTAACCTCACCTTCAAAAGAGGGGCCTACCACATTACGCATTAATAACTTAATTAATTATCTTTCAATAATCCAACCCTTTAGGATTGTATCCTTGTTGACTAAAACTACTGGGTTGAGGGTAACGTCACCTTTAAAAGAGGGGCCTACTACTATAACTAAGATAATCTCTTAAAAGTGCAAAAGTGTGGAAATAATAAAAGGTTACACTAAAGGCGAGTCGGATCCAAGTGATTCATCTTGTCTATCTGTTTTTATTTTAATTTTTATTTTCTGCATTTTTAGTTTTTATTTTCATGTTTAAACCTTTTTTCTAAAAGTTTGATTTGATTAGACGTTGAGGATAAAACGGTACTAAAAGCTCTTGTGTCCTTGGACGACCTCGGTATCTTACCAACGCTATACTACGCTCACGATGGGTGCACTTGCCCATATGTGTGTTTAGTGTTAGTAAAATATCGTGTTTTATAAATTTAAAACTTGACTAAAGTGTTAAAAAGGGCTTAAAATATACATAAAAATTATATAATACACCGCACACATCAGTTGTATGAATCCTTTTTCCAACAGTTCGTCTAACTGTTTCTTCAGTTCTTGCATTTCTGCGGGTGCCAAACGGTAAGGTACTTTGGCAATTGGTGCTATTCCTGGTAGCAGATGGATTCTAAATTCAACTTCTCTGTCTGGCGGTAGTCCTGGTAATTCTTCTGGAAACACATCTGGAAATTGGGATACTACTGGAATATCCTTTAATTCTTTTCCTTTAGTGTTAATGATTATGGAAATCAAATACACTAATGATCCCTTTCTTACATAACTGGCTGTTTTCATCACAGAGATGAATTTTGTGAATTTAGAGGGCTTATCTCCTTTAATTGTGATCTTTTCACCCTTTGGTGAATTTACTTGGATTGACTTTTGATCACATAAAATACTGGCTTTATTGGCTATTAACCAATCCATTCCTAACACAACATCAAATCCTGCCAGATTCATTGGGTAAAGGTTTGCAATAAATTTTTGGTTTAAGAATTCTATTCTTGCTTCCTGCAAGATTTCAAAAATCTTAATAGTTTCTCCATTTGTTGTCTCTACTAGACATTCTTGTGGGAGTTTAGTTAATGGTTGATTGAGAAGTTTGCAAAATGAAGTATTAATAAAACTTTGGTTTGCACCAGAGTTAAATAATACTTTAGCAAAAACATCATTAACTAAAAACGTACCGGCGATCACGTCCGGTATCATCTTTGCTTCTTCTGCAGTCAGAACAAATGCTCTAGCATTTTTAGTAGTCTTGTTGTTCATGGCTGGAGCTAGTTTCGGACAGTTCGGCTTGATGTGACATTTTTCTCCACAGTTGAAGCACATTCCATTATTAGGTTTCTTCCTACAATCTTCTTCCTTGTGTCCAGGTATCTTGCAGAAATTGCAGTAAGTGGAGCATCTTCCTGAATGCTTCTTCTTGCAAGCCTAGTAATAAGGTGCAGAGGTAGAACCTACATTTTTCCGACGATTGGAATTACCGTAGCGAAATTCTTGGGTAAGCCTTTGAGCTAGGTTTCTCCTCTGATCTTCTTCTAGTGTACGCACTACTTCATCAGTCTAGGTGTTTGCTAGTTCTACGGCTTCTTCTATAGTTTGAGGTCTAGCTGCCATGACTACATGCCTTATCTCACTGATTAATCCCCAAATGTAGCGGGAGATTAATACTGGTTCAGGTGATGCAAGGGTTGACACTATTCTAGCATATTCAAATAATAAAGTATTGTACCCCTTACTATCCACTCCAGTCATTTTAAGGTTTAAGAACTTGTTTGCTATCTGTTCCTTTTCATTGGGATGGCAGAATTTTCTTTCTACCATATTTTTAAATTCCTCTCATTCCATATTGTAAATCCTGTCACTTCCCCTAGACTGGAGGATAGTGTTCCACCATTCTAAAGCTGAGTTTTTAAACAGATTGGAGGCAAACATTATCTTATCTTCTTCTGCGCACTTGCTTATTTTTAAGATTGCCTCTGTCTTTTCTATCCAGCGTAGAGCTGCAATGGCCCCTTCATTGCCAGAGAATTCTATTGGTTTACAGGACCAGAATTCCTTATAAGAACAACCATAAGACATGGTTCTTCTTCTTTTTGGAATGGGCACTTGAAGTATGGGTCCATTGTGCAAGCTGTGACTAGGTTCTATATGGGTTCCTTTACTTCCATTACCACTTTTATCATTATTTTCTGCATTCCTAACATTTTGGATAATAGCTGGCATGGCATCTCTAATTCCTTGGGTTACAAGGTGTCGAATTTCACTATTATTTATTTGATTTTCATTATTCTGGTTTTCCGGATTTGATGCGTCGGCCATCTGGATTTTAAATAATTACCAAGTATTAATATTGTATAAAAATATCTAATGCAACAATCACATAACAAGCATGTTGATCCAAAATCGTCGAGCATTGCGACTTACTCTATTTTATAGTATGCATCTATATTTATTACAATACAACTGGAATAAAAATACAATACTACTATGCATCACTAACCACGAGGTGGTCTATACTACAATTTTTTTTCAAACATACACACATATTATATATATTTATTATTATTATTATATTATTATTATTATTAGTGATAGGGGTTCATCCAAAATTCCATATTACGCTCGTCATATTTCCAGACGAGTCGTTCCCCTATTTGTCTCATCCTTTCGCTCTCTTCTAAAATCTCCTCACCAAAGGTTCGGAGTTCTTGCACATTTTCAGTGCTCATGGGTGGTGCAGGTGCTGGTATGGGATCTGGGTACTGTGGTATCAGTTATTCCTGAGGATATGGATTCTCTAGAATTTCTCTAATGTATTGATCATTATCATAATAGGGATCTAGAGGGTCCAGACCTGGGTAAGCAGCTAGGTTTGGCATGGTTTCCTCTGGTATTGGGTAGCGTTGCTGGTAGTTCCTATGGTCGTCAAACCACGGGTCGTAGTCTGGGTCTAAGGGGTTGGGTGCTGGTACTTTAGGTATCTCAGTCGGGTCAAAAGCTGGTGCTGGGATTTGGTTTTCCGAGTTGACTTCAATCTCCATTGGTTGTGTGGGAAACAAGGGTAATGGTTGAGGTGCTATGAGTTACTCTAAATTAGGGTCTGCGGCTGTAGTTGCTAGAATATGAAAATTTGCTAGACTCCTATTGCGCATATCCTGGGTGTGAGCATCTGTTTCTCTCTTAGCGGCTGCTAAAACTCGCTGTTGTTGTAACTTTTTCATCCTCTTCCTATGTTCATGCGTACCTCTGCTGAACCATCCTCTCTTCTTAGGAGGGAATGGCTCTTCAGATTGAGCATTGAACATGAATATCCCGTCTTCATTATCAGCTGAATACCCTGAGAGGGTAGGCTGTGAAGAGGTACCTTCGTTTCTAGGTGAGCTGGACAACTGACGGTAGGCGTCGGAAGGTCCTTGGTCGCTCATATTGTAAACTAACAAATAGTTAAATAACACACAATAATAATATATAGATATGCACATAGTTCCATAATTAATTTCCTAACACTTTGAATAAAATCTTGGTGTCAGCAGAACACTTCTGTGCCTGAATCAGTGGCTTAGCTCTGATACCACCTTCTGTCGCAACCCCTGTCCCCTATTTACCCGGGAACAGGCGGCCGCGGCCAGTTTCGGTGGTATCTGTGTTTATCATTTTGGCAGCGGAATTTACATCAGGACCGTAGTTAGGAAATATTTTATCAGAGTAAAATACCACGCTTTTATAATATTAAACACATGGGAAATTTCCAAGTTTCAAGTACACACATTTTTATAGGGATAAACCCTATTTTATTGAAATAAAAACATCTCTTTATTTAGGTAACTTTTATTGCCACTTTTCCAAGCCTTCAGTGTTGTCCAGCTGGCTTCTATTTGGCATTCACATTTTATTACCTGAAACGCGTTTAAAAACATTTTGTAAGTGGGAAATACTGGTGAGTGAATCCCAGTTTAATCAAGACAGGTAAAACCGTTTTACAGTATTGAGGGCGGTCGCACAATTACATTTGTTTCCATCTACTTTAATTACTACCCACGGTACTGTCAACCCGACTTGTGGTCATGTTACTACTCACAATGTAGTAACAAATTTTGTATACAAAACCCCAACATACCGACGATAATTGTAGAATACAAATACTCAATAACTTTTTAATATAATGTGAAACATTTGAGGTTTTGTAAAAACGGTTTACAAAAAGGAGATTACTCACATTGCTGTCTTAGGGTTTTCCTTAAGGATTTCCTGGTGATTATCTATTAATTACACAAATGCACACGCGTTAGTATAATAACTTAATATTTACATTAGTAATACCCTCCCCGAGACGGTATTCCAACGACTACGTCGGGCAGAACCACGACAGCCGTTACGAAACCCTAGATCAATCGGGCAGCGTATCTAATACGTAACCGGGGGTTATGATACTTACAACGAGGCAGAACTTCGTTACTAGGGGGTATAATGCCCGGAAATTACTTTAGCTATTCAGAAATTTAGAGAGGAAAGTGTCTGATGAACGAATTTCAACTGAACGTCGAAATCCAATTTATAGGGCTGAAAAGGGGCCCTCGCGCCCCGCGTAGACCACATAGGGGTCCTTCGCGGCCCGCGAGCTAAGGGTGTAGGCCCTAGCCTCGTCGAATCACAAGCATAGCTCCTCCAGGTGTCATGCCACGTGGCGGGCTAGGGTTTCGCATGGTGGCACTCGGTCGCGGCCCGCGTAAGACCAGGGCTAGGTCTTCGCGGCCCGCAAGAGACCCAAAAACTTGATTTTTAATTAATTTTAATAAAAATAAAGGTATTCGAGGCTTAATTTCGTATACGGGGTGTATTTTAGGACGTATTGGGATATTTTAAATATTTTTAGAGTGTCGGAATTATTTTGGAGGGTTTTTATAATATATATACATATATATATATATATATATATGAGAGGGCTTAAATGAGAACGCTAAATATCGCGAGAACCGTGAGAACGAATGAAAAAATCGCAAAAACTTGGTCAAAAACATTTCAACTTCAAAAATTCTTTTTACTCGAATCACTAGTCCCAATTTTATCGTCCTGTTCGTTTAGTACCTTATTTATATTATAGGGTGATTGTTATAATTTTAGATATTGTCCATTTCTCTTCTTGCAATAATACTCGTATATTAATTCTTCGCAACATGTGAGTAAACTCTCTACCCTTTTTATCATTAACTTTTTGGGGTGTATCAATGTGTCTCGATCAATTGTTTTTATCTAATATCAAGCATGCAATATTTGGTGTGTCGTATATGTATTTATTTGTTGTTGTTTATGTTTGTTGAGGTTATTAGTGGCTGACGTTTCCTCATGACTTAGAGATATTGGTATCGCCCAATTAGTCTTGGGCTGACCTTTCTTCCTAATTTTGGGATGTTGGTATCGCCACAGTCACACCCTTTATGGGTGTGGACGCAAGCAGAGTTTGTTTCCACATGATTGATTGCATGCTTAATATTTAAATTAATATTGGGAATTAAAAAGGGTAAAACATATTACCTTTATTTCTAAATTTTAATATGGTAAACCTAGTTTTACTTAACCAAGGTTTACTCACTAGCTTGTTGTAGCTGACCCAAAAATATTATTTTACACATGATACACGTACTAAGAAATGAAGACTAGACTGAATCAAGATCACGTAGAAGTTTTGCCTTAGTAATAAATAAAGGGAAGATCATATTATTTTGTTTGGATATTGTTGTATTTGATATATTTGACCTAATATGAAAGGTGTTATATTTAATCTTGATATGTTTAATTATAAAACTTTAATAAGTGCCATAAGCATTGGACAATCATCATGCCTCGTACCATTCTGCAACGGGTCGGGGTGTGACAAAATATATAAATATAAAACCATATTACATAAACTAAACATTAATAACCAAAGAGTAAATTAGGCGATGGGTAGTCACGATCACTCTTACGCCTGTCCAACCTCTCGTATCGTTAGCCACAACCTGAGTTGTCGGACGGATAAAGCATGTCCTCATCAAATCATTCCACGTATTATGCCCCAACGCATGTTTCATACCCTTCAGCCCAACTTGGGACTTCTTGGTTTGGACGAAGGTTTGCCACAGGAGTAAGGTTTGATACTTGAGGACGGTTTGGCACGGTAAGAGGGTTTAGAGTGAAATTTCTTTGAGCATCACCAAGTCGTACGATGTCAAATCGTAGTTGACTAAAGGTATAATTGTACACCTAATTCAACCCCTCATCCGTCAATTGGGTTTAAGCATCAATATAAGGGTTTGAAGGTGGCAGATGGTAATCTGGTGGTGGGTTTGAAGGTGGGGGACAGTAAATTGGTGGTGGGTTTGAAGGTGGAGGACGGTAATGTAACACCCCAAAAACGGGTTTGGAAATCAAACCACGTTAATAGTGAAAATGAGTAAAAATACCGTTAGTGGTAAAAATTAACCCGATAAAAATTAGGATTTAAATAAATAAACTTGATATTAATTAAAAGGAGGATAAATACTTTGAGAAAAACAAAGTATGTAAAAGGCCCGAGTTAACGGGACTTAAAATAAAACGGGTTATGACTTCCCGAACCCATTAAGTTAACTAGGAATAATTAACCTAGTTAATAAGAGGGAATGTTACTAGAAATAAGTTGGTTATAGCCTACTTAATAACAAACAATTAAAACTAAACTTGAGGGGCCAAGATTGTAACAAAGGAAACTTAATAATTATAAAAAAAAAACACACACACACACAACACACACATGGTGTGTGTGTGGAGATCGACCAGGAGAAAGAGCTCCCATGGAGCAAACCCTAGTTCATCACAAATTCACCAAATTGGAGCTCAAATCAACCCCAAATCAATGCATGAACACATATAAATGATCACCAAGTCAAGGGGATCGTAAGGTATGTCAAATTTTGTAATTTGGTGATGTCTAGAAATTATGATGAACACTCATAATCAAAATTCAGGGATGAATGTTGAATGTATGAGTGATATATGTGTTGAATTCATGTTTAGAAACAAACCCTAGTTGAAAACTTGAAGAATTGGTGTTAGAAACTAGGGATTTGATGATTACTTTTGTATGTGCTAAGTGGGTTTTGACTAAATAATAAAGATGATGATATGTTTGTGATAAAAATCGTCATGATCGATAGTTGATGCGAGATACTTAAACAATTTGCAAGTTTGAGTATTTAATCATACAAAATTGAGATGGGTTCTTAGAATGTTGTAATGAAATTGGTAAATTATTCATGAATATGGATGTTTGAAACCATGATATTAATTAGTTTAATATAGAACTTGATTTGAATAGGTAGCCGAATGAATACCTAATGACATGATGAAACGGGTTTCACTTATAGATGGAACCCGTAGAATTAGCCTAATGAAAGAACGAGTTTTATATAATTAGATGATTTTATGATGTACATAAACTATGTTGATAAATATAGTTAAATTAGTTGCCTAAAAATAGCTACGACCGAATAGTCGAAGAAATGCTTAAGTGGGTTCGTTGAACTCAATTGTGCATTTCATACATTAAAAAGGGACAGTTGACTTTTGAAAAGTCAAACTGACCATTAACAAGATCGAATGATAATTTTGATAGAAAATACGTGAGGTGGAATAGTCGTGATTAGCAATGACTAAACTAACCATCTTGGGAATTATTATGCTAGTTTGAAGCTTAACAAGCTAGGTGAAGCTTGGGGAAGAAGCGGGTCAAACAAATCAAGCATGAAGAGGAACGAGTGGCTTGGATGCGAGGTAAGTGAAACTTACACCTTTTTGTAGAATACATATCTATTCTATAAGTTATAAATACAATGGAGATAATATTCGAAATATGGTTTTCGACACGAAATGATTTGGGTCGGAATCAGAAACAAATGTTAGAAACCATAGTAATGGTAAAACGGGGTGGAACGGTAAATTAGTCAAGAAAAGAATAAGATAAAATGAGTTTTCGAACGGCTACTTTATAAGTAAGCCAAAACTAGTAAAAAGAGTAAAAAGGGATCAAATGGTAACATTGATACCATTTGACAATTAACGACTAATAAGTGTATGTCGAGTCTCATGCTCGCAGGATGAACGGCTCGTGAATTAGCAAAGCTATGAAATAGCAAATAAGTCAAGACAAGGTATTAAAACGGGTCAATATGTTGATCCGAGCCAGGTACGCATAATTATGTTGTAGTTAAAAGTGCTATTTTGGTCGAATAATTGGTGAGAGTCCTTCGTCGTAAAAGAAGGACCAAAATCGACCAAAACGCCCTTGTAGGCTAAATTGAACAAACAACCCTTAAAGGTTGTTTGGAAACGAATTTCATGATTTGATAAATACTTAGAATAAGTATAGAAGTTGAAAGATGTAATATGTTAGTCAAATGGCTCTATTTGAGTTTTGCCGTAAAATAATAATCCGAGGGGTAAAACTCGGAACATATAGATATTCACATTAAATCCAACGCACATATAGTTGTGGTGGAAGATTACTTGATAAGAAATGTAGGAATAAGATGCTAGAAATGAATGAAAGCGAGTTCAAGTTTTAAAGTGCTAAAATACCCTTAACGGGTCAAAATAAGCATATGAGCGAAAACGGGTTTAATTGGTGTAATAAACCTATGATTAGAACCTAATATAGTAGGTAACATTAATTTGAAGAAGTGTATGAGATATAGGAATCAAATAAATACGTTTGTTTGATAAAATGCATAAACGGGTTAAAATTCGGTAAAAAGGTAACGAGTCGAAGGCTTAGAAGTCTCAAAATTTCTTATGTTGGATGTAGGATTTTAACTCCATAAGATGGAGGATTAAATTACGGACACGTAGGAAAAAGAATCGGGTAAAACGGATCAATAACGAAGAAGTTATGGCCGTTTCCGTGAAATCAGATCGTGCTGAGTATGTACAGCATCAGCTGGTTGCAACAGGCTGTGAAAAACAGGGCTAGGCGTGACACCTAGGCCCTTGGCGTCACGTCTAGCCCCCTAACTCCGAAACTTGTTAAATTTTGTCATTTTTAACCCCTGTACTTGTTTGAACTTAATATTTGACTATCAAAACTAACTTTTAAGTTGGTTTTGATCATAGGTGAATGCCAAGAGTGCACGGATGAAGATCAAGCGACGAGCAATAACCGAACACGATCACGAAATAAGCTTCCGCACTATGTATCGTTATTATGTTAAACGACGAACGTACACATGATATGTTGTATATTTTTTTAAATTGTAAAAAGTTTTAATAAACCCGTAATTTCCAATGCATATGTAATCTTAATTACATGACTGTTTTTCGTAAATGATACGTTAAACCTTAATTTATAAGAACGGGTGTTACATGTAAAATGGTGGTGGGTTTGAAGGTGTAAGGTTTGAAGTTCGACGAGATGATCGTTAAGAGTTTGACCTTCGACGGGATGAACGTCGAAGGTTTGAAGGACCTGCTGATTCGATTGAAATTGGCTAATTGCCACCTATACCTCTGAACTAATTTTGAGTAAAGTGTGAATCCGTAAGTGAAAATGTGGGTTGGTAGACGATTGAATTTATAGCAATTGGAAAAATAGTTGTTGGAAGAGTAGCCGTTAGAAAAATAGTCGTTGGAGAAGTTATATTTGAATATAATTTTATATTTTATACTTATAAATGAAAAATAAAGTATAATTATAAGGTAAAGGTTCTTGATATAAAAGTTTAAATAATTGTAAAAGTAGGTGATGACGTGGGGTTTATGGATCTTTGTACATTGGAGGAAAAATGACGGTTTTTTAGAGAGGCTTGTAAATCTGATTATGACACTGGTGCTGCGGTGACGGTTTGTTTGAGTTTTGGTGGTTTGTACACTGCGGGTGCTCTAATAGGTGAAATAAAATCAAAACTGGAAAAAAAAAAGACTTACAAAATTATGACATTTAGCAGAGCTAGTTACTTATTTAGACAAAAGATCAAATACAAATAAATTTAACGTACAAAACATATGAACTGCAGGTTTTGCTGAAAAAACGCGGTGGTATTTTCATAATTATTAGTAATTATCAAAATTACTCTACAAATGATCCTATAGAGTAATTTTGACCTTTGTAGATTAATTTATAAAATGTTCTTGTAGAGTAATTTTGATCTTGTAGGGTAATTATCAAAATTACTCTACAAGTGTATCAAAATTACTCTGCATCAAAATTACTTTACAATTGAATCAAAATTACTCTGCAAGTTTATCAAACAACATACAGTTTAAAATGACTTTACAAATAATCATGTAGATTAATTTTGTAAATTTTTTTTTAGCATTTAGTTATGGGGTTTAGCTTTATGGTTTAGTTTTTAGCATTTAGTTGGGGGGGGGTTAGGTTTTTTTGGGGTTTTTTTGGTGAGATATGGTTTTTGGATCAAAATTACTCTACAAGAACATTTTACAAAATTACTTTACAAGATCAAAATTACTCTACAAGAACATTTTACAAAATTACTCTACAAGATCAAAACTACTCTATAAGAACATTTTACAAAATTACTCTACAAGATCAAAAACTCTACAGTATCATTTGTAGAGTAATTTTAATAATTACCCTACAAGCAGATAATTACAAAAATGTCACCGCATGTTTTTGTCCTTTTCATGCTATTCGGTAGCGTAATTTTAATAATTACCCTACAAGCAGATAATTACAAAAATGTCACCGCCTGTTTTTGTCCTTTTCATGCTATTCGTACGTTTAGTACGTTAAAGTTATTTGTGCGGGAACTTTACTCAACTTATTTATTAGTTACAAAAAAATATAAATAAAAGAAAAATATTTTTTTGAAATAGACTATCATATTACCATAATATAAATTAGGAACATGTTGGTGTTTTATAAAGTTCTACAATAAGCATGGGGAGTTTTCAAAAAAAAAATTGAGTTTTCCTTTCTAATCCAAAGCTTTTCATTTTTTTACACTTTAACGGTTTAACCTGTTTTTTTTTTTTTTTTTTTACTTTTAACCTTAAAATTTTCAATTTTTACAATTTAACTCAACACATTTTTATTTTAAACTTTGATCCCCATATTTTTCATCTTTTGTAAATTTGTCGTTTTACGTTTCGTTCTAATTTTGCGAGTGAACACGCTGTAATGTGTGTGTGGGTTTCAACATTTTTCGTCTATTTCTTCCCGTTTGACAGGACCGTCAAAACACGTCTATTTTTCCATGTTTGATAGGTTTGTCGCAACGCGCATGGTCTGAGATCGACTTAGTGTTTTTTTTTTCTATTTTTACGTTTCAGTCTAATTTATTCGCATTAAAATGCCGCAACAGGCATGCATGGTTCAATGATTTACATATGTTTTTCGTTCGGTATTATTTTTTCCTTTTTGTTTATTTTATTTTATGAGATTTTCCGGTTTTACTGGTCGTTGGTAGTTGTGTAGCATTAGTGCTACTTGACAAGGTTTATGCCCCCGCCGCAACGCAGGGGAATTTAATACTAGTTTAATATTATTTATGAAAAAGACAGAACAATCTTTAGTTTAGTTTTATATTCTTTTACTTGAATTAATCAATTGAACCAGCGGCAATGAGAGAAAATAGAGGAGGTTATGAGATTAGTGGACAATACTTCATTATCCAATTTATTTACTTGGATCACAAGCGAGATTATCTCGGAATTTATTGAATAAGGAAGAAATGAAAACTTTTTTTTTTTAATTTCTTCCTTTTAATTCATTAAATTACTTAACATTGAACCTAATGAGTATATACGGCAGTTTGCG